>CP139769.1:0-1250000 GCA_034370585.1 Fragaria x ananassa | reverse complement strand
GTTGAAATTTTTGCTTACAATGAGTCGGTTTTTGGTAATTTGTATTTTTGATTTAGGTTAGAAATGATTTTGGACATTGTTTGACCTTGTAGATTAAATTGATTACTCTATATTGTTGCCTTTGACGATAGATGGAACTTTAGTCTTCGAATGAGGTCAAGTTCTTGTATTTTTGGGTAAACAAGAACAAGAATTCGGTTTGTTTTTTAGGTAGAATTTTTTTGACTTATGGGGTTGTCGATGTCGGTATGTTAATCAAGAACAGGATTTTGGTTCGTCTTATGAATAGAAAGAATCTTGTCCGACTGCTTTGTGATATGTACATGGCTTGATAACCTTGTTTCTATGTGGTGCCCTCTGATTTTAGACTGATCGACATGCATTACTGTGGTGCCTGTTTTAATAGATTGTGGTGGACTTCACTGCTTCATGGTGCGGACCATGCCGTTTCATTGCCCCAGTCTTGGCGGAGCTGGCCAAGAAGACCCCGGATGTGATATTCCTGAAGGTGGATGTTGATGAGCTGAAGAAGGTTGCTGAGGACTGGGCTGTGGAGGCAATGCCTACCTTTGTGTTCCTTAAAGAAGGCAAGATTGTCGACAAGGTTGTTGGTGCCAAGAAGGATGACCTTGTGCTCAAAGTAGGCCAGCATGCTGCTGCCTGTGCTGCAACTGCTTCTGCTTAGTTTCTATCTGCAGAGACAATAAACCTCATTCTGCTTTAGTGTGTTTTACTATGTGTGTGTGTATATTGCTACCTCTAGTTTCCCTTGTTATGTGAAGCATCTGTGAATGCTTTTGTTGCAATGTTCAGAATCTGATGATGATATTCTAGCTATGCAATGTCTTTAAATCGGAGTTGCATCCCTTTTGCTCAATACTTTATGCAATTTCAGTTATGCTTCTTTCATTCACATAAAAATTTGGATACAACTATTTGGTCTGAGAAGTTTTAAACGACTCAAATCAGTGTGTTGTGAAAGTAGTCTCAACAAGAAGCATCAATATCATAATTTTCATTCAATCTTTTGCTAAATTGCAAATCAAGATTCAAGAATAATTTTCTGAGTCATTTCCGTGTACCAACTCAAGCAATCTAATTGAACTTTGTGGCAAATGCACTTGCCTATACTGGACAAACTACTGTACAGAGAATCATGTTGCGAATTCAGACACCCATTCTGATAGTTATTGATAAATAACATTCAACTATATCCCAGAGTCTCTGCTTCAGGGATTAACTTGGTGTGAAGACAATGTTGATGATAAATAGGCTTTCATCTTGTCACTGTTCTCTCAACCAGGGTGGTCTTCGATGGATCGCCACCAAGTTCTTCAAAAACTACGAGTAAATTGTGTGTTGGCTTTAACCAGGACCGAGGGACATGATACCTGTAAAATGTAACCAAATGTGTTTGACAACTCGGAGAAAAATTCACGTTTGTCTTAACAGTTCAGTAGGTTTTAGGTATTACCATCGTTGAGTTGGTCGACCACAGCCTAGTTGACACTTTGTTTCCCGGTATGTCCCGGTGTAACTGCACGCACTACAGTCACCCTTGGCAAAAGCCATCCAGTATCTTCCTATACTCTGCCCGTTGATCCACACTTGACCCTTTCCCATGCTCCGCATGTCCAAAGCCAATGGTTCATTTCCTACAGGTGCATTAAAATAGGCCTGCACATCCAAAGCCAACAGTTACTTTAGCTTATACTAATTCTTACCACAGGTAGCTGTTTATGTGTTCCTGTGCTTCCTCTTTCCCTCATTGTTTTGATATCCTTACCTTGTACCATTTCAACTGCTGGTTTCCAGTAGCTAGCGATCCTCTGATCCAATCAACAGATGAGGCTCCACTGGGAGAGATCAAATTCATTGCTTCTCCATTTAGGCCAACCTGTTTGGAAAGAGTTTTATGTAAGATTGAAAGCTCTGAGAAAGGAGAATACAATAAGTGCCTAATAATTTAGGGGGAAGACTTTTCCTGACCTTGTAGAACCACTTCTGCATTGTTAAATCTTTCCTTCCCCGGCTAAGACCATCCAGAAAAACTGGACCTTGGATTCCTGTTGGCCATGTCTCGTAATGTAACCCAACATTCTTCAACAATCAAAACATAACTTCATGAGTGACTGAGTTAACTAATGGGATTAATTTTCTGAAGCATGTGTTGAAATTTATTGTTGCGGACTGATTCAGCTCATGCTGTCATGCAGCGTCATCTAAAAGTCGAGCTAGAAAGGGCACTAACCTGTAGTCCAACAGCTATGCTAAGCAGTGCAATTCTGTTTATTCCAGCATGGAGGTTCACAGGTCCTGTAAATGTAAAATGCGTCTGCTCCCTTGTTCCAAAAGCCGACCCTGTAATTATGTTCAGATTGGAGTCAAGACAGATGGAAAATTTGAAGCCTGAATCAAACACAACTATAAGTTCCTGCTCACTTTCTGTGGTAGAACAAGAAATGCTATGACATACCTGAGAACTGTCCATTGATGAAGACATGGACGGCATGGCCTGCTGACTGCACAGTAAGAGTTGGCCATTTTCGTCCATGGAGAAATGACTCCCATGAATTGATCTCAACACTAAATAACAAAAAAAAAGGTCAAGTATGATCACAAATGATGTATCTGGGGAAGAAGTTACTATTACCCTACAACTAGAACAAAAGCAAGTATGACATGTTCAAACTGTGATATTGTTTTCATATTGAAGAAAAGTGAAGTGCTCACTTGGTCATGTACCACAGATAGTCACTGGTATCTCTAGTGACATTTATCTGCTCTAGAAGGCCAATAGTTGATATGCTCGAACTATCATGTAGAGAGGAAAGATCTTCATCATAAGTCTCCCAATAAAGCAACCGACTGTGAGTTGGGGTCATATGCACATGTGAAGTTGGGACTCCCACCTTGATGAAACGTGGAAATTGTATCAGTAACTTGAGAAAAACATAAAGACCAAGACTCATCATAGTTTTTGACTTTTTGCAGACACCTATTAAAAATGAACAGAGATTGCAATATGCTACTTCTTTTTTGCTTACCTTTGCAGTGTTGAATACTGCATTTCTGCAATCAGGAAGTATACTGATGGACCAAGCAGGTAGATCATAGTGCATGTTATTAAAAGTGACAGTTGCAGCAGATTTCATATGAAAGTTCGAGAGAAAAGCTGCACAGCTTCCTGGTCCTTTGAATACATAAGCCTGCAAGATAACCATACCACATGTAAACTTTTTTCTGCAAGTCATCATAGCCAGAATTTTCCTTCTAAGAGAAAAAGTATGCATAAGAAAAGTCGTACTTGCTGATAGGTTCCCAATGAAGTAACAGTAGGATCAGAAGAAACTAAAGCATGTTCGGATAGCTTAATAGCCCTATGAAGCTTCTTCAGATGAGAATATTTCGGTTCTCTGATCAAACCTGAAAACAGTTGAGCAGTTAGTTCCAACTGAGAGCTCAACGATAAGAAATTTTTGAGGAACTTTCCATGATTTCTGAAGTTAAATTTATTTCGAAAATTCAGAGAATTGGAAAATTGGAAATGAAGATAAAGTCTTCAGACTTTTACCATATTCATCAATTGGAGCATCATAGTCATAGCTTGTTGTAACGAATGGACCTCCAGCAGTGCGTCCGAAATTGGTACCACCATGATACTGTCATAGACTATACACAGTGAGGCTCAAAATTTCAGCTTTAGATTTTAGTCTTGAATTTGAACTGATTAACAGGGAGACCAACCATGTAGTAATTAACATATGAGCCACCCTTCTGTATGAACCGAGCGACTGCAAATGCCAAGTCTTGAACAGGTCGGTGGGGAACTGTGCCGCCAAACTCAGAAAACCTGATCATTTTTATTGTGTTGGTAGATATCAGAAGGCTAAATTTGCAGAGGAAATCAATCAACTTCAGAGGTTATGGTAAAGATTCACACTTACCAGCCACTCCAAGCCTCGGTCCACAAAGTAGGCTTGTAAGGTTTGTTGGGAGTGAAACCATCACAGTAAAAACCATTACATGCATTTATCTGTCACCAAAATACAATCAGATCAAACCCAAGATACACTCTTGAACCAAATCTGAACTTAATATTCAAGAAAACTGAAACTACTGAAATAGCTCACCATAGGGTCTGGGGCATCATCTTCTTTGCACATCACCCATGGGACTCCGGTATTCGTTCCAACAGCCATTTTGGCAGCCCAGTCTATGTAGTTATGACCAGCAGCTCCAAGTGCCTTGCTTTCTGGGCCATATTCATTCTCAATCTGCATATACACAAACAGACCAAACAAGTTCATGAGTTTTGGGGAAAATGCAGTTCAGTTAGAATGTGCTAAAATTCTACCAAAAAGAGTTCATAGGATTCCAATATATTACAAGCATATACATCACGAATCTTGTTACCTGAGATAGGATTATGGGGCCACCTTGTGATGCAAATAGCCTTTCATTTTTCATCATCTGGACAATTTTCTGGGTAAACCCTTGCATTGCCATCTTCAAATCAAAAATAAAAAGGAAAATCTTATAAATTTCAACCCAGTAAATCTTGAAAATTTTAGGAAAATAAGGGAATGATGAATTACCTTGAATGGCCCATTGTCTGTTCTGAAGCTGATACCAGGTACATATTTGAGCCAAACAGGAAATCCTCTGTGTCAAATCAAGCACTGAAAATAAGATATTTGCCTTTTGCCAGATAAAAAAAAATGAAGCTAAAGAAATAAATCTGATATGAATCGGTTACCCTTCTAACAATAACAGACAGAATCCACATATAAGTCAAGAATATATAAGTCAAGAATTAATAAAGATAAGAACCAGTACTGTACCCAAAATTCCATTCTGCACAAACATAAGGTCCAATTCGCAGATGAAGGTAGAGCCCTGCTTTCTGTACTGTCCTTATGAACCGTACAAGATCGTATCTCCCCTCAAAATAGTACTGCAAACTCAAAAATCAAAATAAAATAAAAATTAGAAACCAAAAAATGAAACTTCAAGATTGAAACTTGACAAAAGGCAGAAGCAACTAAGAGAGAGTGGAGATCCAGAATAGTACATTGCCTGGAGAAGGTTCATGACCATTCCAGAAAACATAAGTATCAATCACATCCAACCCTCCATCTTTGGCTTTCTGTATAAGACCTTCCCACATCTGCAACAATCAACACATCCCATTTCAGTATCCACACGAACAAAATCACCAAATATTTCAAAAGAATTACAAAAGAACCAGACAAAAGTAAAGAAGAAAAAGAGAGTGAACTGTATACTTCAGGGGTGCTTCTGGGATAGTGAATTGAGCCGGAAATGAGTAGTTTTCTCCGGCCATTTATCAGAATGGCCTTCTTGTCGTAGCTCACGGTGGTGCATTGGATCAGCTCAGAACCCACGAATAAGAAGGCCACCAAGTACATTGCTAAGAGCTTGGAAACCGAGTGAGTTTCCATTTATGTAGAGGGAAATTTGAATTTTGAAATGAGAGCTTTAATGGTGTAATGTGTAGAAGAAGAAGAAGCTCTGAGCTTTTCTGATGTATAACTCTGCAACTCTGCAGAGGCTGACAGCAATCACTGAGCTCTTGTTTGAAATATGAAGTACTGACTAGTACTGCAACTACCAACTTTATAATCTATTCTCTGGTCATGGTATTTTTATAAGTATTTGTTCAAATCGTAAACTGACTGTTCAGAATCATAGTCAAACAAAATCGTAACTACACTGTGTTCTAGCTAAAAAGGTCACACTATGGGAAAGCATTGGTTTTCTACCTTGAAGTTCTAAAGTTTTACCATATGTAAAATGTGAGATGTTATACTAGTTAATTATTATTTACGACATGTCTCTTACGTAATGAACTAACCTAATGATTCATAACATTCTAAAACATGATGAGTTTTGTAATGATTAATCAGAAATCAGTATTCAAATCCTCGTAGGTGAGATGGATTAGGAAGATGAAGATCACATGGCCAAGATAAAATGACCCACATGCTTTTGGGAGCATGTAAAACAAGCTCTCGTGCTTTCCAATTTCCATGTCCGTATAATGCATCTGCTATTTTGTTATAGTAGTTCTGGAAATGGAGCCCATTTTATTGTGCTGTTTGCCTTTGTTAGTTTGTTGGCCAACTCCATTCAAATTATTAGTGTATGATATGATAATGCAGGGTTGTATGTCTATCTATATCTAAGCCAAAATACAGAGAGCCTTGTCTGATAATGAAGGGTTGTATATCTATATAGGTCTGATGACCATGTGATGTGTCCTCATGCTTCTGCTAACAAATCCTTTTCATATCAAATTGTTAACCAGTAGTATTTATGGTATGGAACCAACTATGTATGTGGAGATGATGAATGATCTAACATGTTTAAATCTAAATGGGTTGGACTGATTGGAACTTGCTTATGACTCAACACCAACCCTCGTCCTTATATGCACCGTCACCCATATCAATCGTTACTTTTTAATATTATTTGAGATTATGAACTTTTATATCGAATTTAAGTATCAAATAGTGTAGTGTACATTATGTCCGTCGTTATGTTTTCAACTCTAACACTGTAATTCGATATATAAGTAACTATTGTATGCAATATCAAATATCATGTCATTGGATGATCATATTCGAGGAATGATTAGGAATCAATCCGGACTACATTTTCATTGCTTGTTTCTTTTTCTCACGTCTTCCGGAATAGTGAAAGGCAACAAAGCAGGTTGGATGAGAAGCAAGGACACGTAATAAACCAGCAGCCCAGATATTGCAGGGAACATGATGGATGTTCAAAGCCATTGACACTGGTCTGGTCCACTCCCATTGAGACAGTTTCCTTCAAATCCACTCTTATTATTTGAGTGTTCATTTAGTGCGGCAAGGCACCTACCCTAATGTTTAAGGCACTACGGTCCTTGTAAACAGGTGGAAACTGGGCAATCCATGAAACTCTCCTGTGGTCTTTATTTGATTTCAATATGTAACTGAAGCAATAACTCTGCTCTTGGGTTTGGTGTTTTTCACGCAAAGGCCATGTGATATTGTGATTAAGATTTATTTCTACTATAACTTCAATCTGAAGCATGAAATCATAGAGAAGACAATGAGTCAATCATGACTAATGTTTTCACTTAGATAGCCTTTATTTATGCAATTATGCACAGGACTTACATAGAGTAATATAAAGTATGTTTTGAAGTTCAAATCAGTCCTAATCATCATCACCGTTTCATAGGAAAAAGGAAAGCACAAGAAATTATTGATAGAAGCTGTCATTCACCAAAGGAAAAGGACGATACAACCTGGTTAGTCAAAAAATGAAAAGAACCAAAATAATCCGAAAAAAGATTACATACCATATGTCTATTTAAAAGTTTATGACGTGCGTAATATTATTGAAATGAAACGTATAGAGTATAAAGATTAATGAACTTTCCTAATACATTACAATTTACAAAAAGAGAAACAAACATCAAAATGTGCAAGTTCAAAATGTCCTTTATTAAGAAATTTCCTGACTATCCTTCTATATCTTGGCTCATACTTAAAACACAAGTTAAAAATGTATGTTTTTAAATGGGGAGTGAAATTTACACTCCCTATTTTACAATCCACTCTCATATTTCATTTTTAGGTAAAGTTTTTCAAAGAAACAAAACATATATTACTAAAGACAAAATTTAAATTACCAAACGAGAAAAGTGAAAATATGAACTGTAAAATTAGAAGTGTAAAATTCAGTTTTAAAAAAAAACGGAGATATCATTGAACGATGAGTCAGGAACGTGTAATGGGCCACCGTTCACGGCCGTGTGTTTCCCTCTACTTCATAGCTGGTCCCACTCAGCCACGCTAGATCTCCGTTCCGTTTACGTCGGTGCGAATCAGCAGGATCCATATCAGCTTCACAGTCCGAGATTTTCGATGTTTAATGGGCTTGAGGCCCGACATGAACATAAGTAAAGCCCGATCGTGTGATTTGGGCTGGTCCGGAAATGAAATGAAAACCGAACTGCGTGAGAGGCCATTTGCATTCTGCACTGTGATTTGACATAATTATCCTTATTGCGGTTGGCCGTATATTTCAAGGTGGGAGAAACAAAGCGATTGAAATGCAAAACCTTCTTTAGATTGTCTATCACAATGCTAGTGCAGAACTAGAGTGATCGAGAAAGAACTCACTCTAACAGAACTTCCAACGGTTATCGCAGCTTTCACATCTTACAAATGTTGACATAGGTTTACCGGCACTCGGTGCCTGCATCCGGAAGTAGGAGGTCGTGTGTTTCCCACATCGACGACATTGGAATTGATCAGTTGGATCTATTGCTGTAACTTCACGCTCACGCTCATACAATCCCATTTCTTTGACCCTTTTCATCTCCGATTGCCACTTATCACTTGCCATTTCAGCTGAGGACATGTCTACAAGCCTCTCTGCCTTGATATCTCCCACAAGAACTTTCCTGCGAAAATCCGGGTTCTTCTGGTCCTTGAGGTTAAAAATTAGTGTTCCATACCTCCCCTCCACTAGGTTTCTGTTCCCCCCCCCCCCCCCCCCCCCCCCCCCCCCCCACACCACCTTATAAAAACCGAGAGGTCTCTTTTCAGTCCAACGCTGAGGACTAAAAACCAGTGCGGCAGAGAGAGACAGCAATTCTACACCGGAGTGTTCTTCTTCTTCAGGTATCTATAATTCCCTCTCTTTGTCACTTCTCCTTTGTATTAATTCATATAGAATTTCTCTATATCTTTGTTTTTGTGTGTGAAACTGTGAAAGATGAAAAAATAGAAAATAGCACTTCAATCTTGTAATGTTGGTCTGGATCATCATTAGCACATAACCCTTGTTTGAATTTGAGGAGATGAAAAGGTGTGAGTGTCTTCACCATGTTGGAATTTAAGGGATGAACGATTGTTTGTTTGTTTGTTAGGCATTGCAAGTGTTGTGAGAATGTCTCAGTGGCACTATTACTACTACCCGGATTACAAGCCAGACATGGACTATTACATCAATGGTCCACCGAGGGAGCCCCAGAAATTCAATGGCAAAGGTGATTTCAGGAGTTGGGAATGTGACGTATGTGATATCCTTGGGTATGAGGACGTCGCTGAAGCTTTGGATGGGAAGCCGGAGTCTATGAAGGAGAAGGATTGGAAGGTGTTCGATGCGAAAGCTTGCTCAATTCTGCGGTTCTACTTGTCCGACGATGTCAGGAACAAAGTGGTGGCAGAGAAGACGTCTAAAGACATTTTGGAAAAACTTGGGAGGATTTATTTGAAGAAGGAATCGTTCATCGAGAGGATCAGTCTCAAGATGCAACTTTACAAGATGACGATGGATGAAAGCACTACTAGTTTAAGGGACCATCTTGTGGAGTTTGACAGCAGGGTGCATGAGCTTTCGGATTTTGATGTGGAGCTGAGTGAGGATGACAAGGTTTCGATTCTTCTGGCGTCGCTTCCTGAGAAGTATAATGACTTGGTGATGGGCATGCTGATGCAAAGGACAGTGTGGTATGTGATGAAGTCGAAGAAATGCTCCTCTTCAATGAGAATAGGAATGCACCGGCCAGAAATCAGAATAGGAATGGTGAAGCGAAAACTGGAGTGAACAAAGATCAGGGTTTTTGTGGTGTTGCAGTGAGTTCCTCTGGAGTGAACAAAGATAAGGGTTTCTGTGGTGTTGTTGTGAGTCCCTCTGGATCTTCCAAGTTGACAAAAAATAAAAAAGTAGTAGAGTGTCATTACTGTCACGAAATCGGACATGTTCTGAATCACTGCCCCAAACTGGAGCTGAAGAAAGCGAGGAATATGAATTTCTAAAGCATGCTCACTTTGGTTGAACTTAGGTTGAATGTGTCTGGCTTAGCTAATTTCTATGGGATTTATGAACATATTTTACTTTCCTTGGATTATTAGTATTCCAAACATTGTGATGGTAGTTTTCTGTTTTCATGATACTTCAAATTGAAGGCTGTGAAAGTGTGAAGTACATTATGAAGCCATGACTGTTGGTTAAAAAAAAAAAAAAAAAACCAGCACTGAATTATTTCGGTTATTTGGTTTGAAATCTTTTGTATTTTGCGGCCAATGGTTTGGAATATTTAGTCTATGTAAACCAGCACAAGCAACCCGAGCATCTACATAAAACAAACAGTGGTGCTTGCTTATTGATTTTCTGATGCATAAGGAAAAAAAAATTGTCATTACAAAGTATAATTGTGTAAGGAGAAATAGATTTCTCAAATCCATTCTGTGATTTACTTGCTTGTTTTGATAAAGGAGGTTGTTTAGTTTCTCGTTTTGAGAAGGGTAACTTAGTAAACGAAAATCTCTAAGTTTGCTCATCAAGGATCTCTCTTTCCTTTGAGTTCAGATTCCTTTGTACTTTGCATTGCTTGAAAGCTTAGGAAAGAGAGTATGAACCTATATATACTGCGCCTTTGATCAGTACTACAGGATTATCTAAGGCTTTTAGTAGGAGATCAAAGTACAAGAAGTACTTAATTCACAATGTATGAAATTGAGGACATAGATAAATATGATGGGAAGAACAATTTGAGGACATGGCAATGTGAAGTGATGAATATCTTAGCCGAGGAGGATTTGGAAAGAAAACCCTCTTATATGGAAGAAGACGAGTGGCGTAAGCTTGATACTTATGCTTGTTCTATAATTTGGTGTTATCTATCGATGGAGATCAAATCTACTATCACAAGTGAGACAATGTCTGCAAAGGAGGTTTGGGAGAAACTTGAAAACTGTATTGTAGAAACTTCTGCAAAGCGGATCAACCTCAAGAAGAAGCTTCATAGGTTTACCATGGGTGAAAATACAACAATGGAGGACCATATTAAGGAGTTCAACAAGTTGCTAAAGGAACTGTCTGACTCGAATGTGAGGCTCACCGAGGAAGACAAGGTTGCTGTTCTTCTTGCCTCACTACCTGAGAGTTTTGATCCTTCTTTGAAGTCCATGCTAGATGAGGATGATGATGTTTGTTTGGATGTAGCCATATCCATCCTTCTCAGTCCAAGTTGATGATAATATGAGTCTGTTTGGTATTCATAAAGCTAGTTAAGCCAGCTGAGTAAACTTTATTATTTTGTCTCATCAAGTATGTTCTCTTGATCTGAATGAATTCTATAATCTGTATAAAATACAAATCCTGGCTAGCTTTTATGCAACTATACATAAGCTGTACATCTATCTCAAGTTAAGAAATAAAAGCTTGTTCTACATAACATATGTAGTTGAAAGACAATATAGTGACTCTGAAAGACAATTACAGTAAATGGGAATGAATCTGTAATCTTCAATTTTGATCAGACACTGGTTTGCAGATTAGCCGATATGGTGACTTACAGAGGTGAGTATGAAACGATGAATCTGGACTAATGTTCTTTGTTATCCAGTGTTTCTATAAACTCGATGTTAAAGTAGTGGTAAATTGAAATATCAAGAAACGAATCATAGCTAGCTAGCACACTGTCCTGCATTAGCTGAATCTAGGCTGGACAAAAACTGTGGTCAATATAGGCAAGTGAAAATGGAATACTAACTAGATTCTTGATGGTATGTTGTAAAGCAGACCAGTACTGACAGAAAGAAGAACATTGCTTAAGAAATTCTGAGAGGAATGATTCATGATTGGTCATGTACGTGCTGAAAATTATATGGAATAGAATCAAGTTGGAATATCAGAGTTTTTCAGATTACGTACGTGTGCGTGTCCAAATTATCCTGCATTATAATACGCCATTACCAGAAAATCAGCTTCCTATATTCTCACATCAGAAAAGCTTCCTATATTCATGACGGAGTGAGTGGTTGCTGGTTTCTGTTTCTCAATTAGATGATTTCGTTTTGATGGAACTGTATGAGAAACAGGACAAACAAATGCTATCTAGCTAAGCAAAGATAACACTCTTTTTGTCTATATGGAGGTCATGCCATTCCTATACCATACAGGATTTGAATAATTTTGATGCTTTAACTTGGAAGCCTATCGCTCCATAGTGGAAAACAGAATTAGCTTCCTCTATACCATTCCAAGCTACTTATTTTTTTTAATATACGCACACTTTATAGATTATACTCGGTATAAATTCCTCATTCCCCTGACATCATTCTTCTCATTGCAGCTAGCATTCAGTTTCGTTCATCCACAGCCTCACATTAGCTCCCCATCTCTTTCCATTGATCACTATTCCGGAATGGTAACTAACTATACTTCTTCTGCGATTCATTCATAACTTGTTGGAGTTTTTGTTCATTTTAACTGACTAATTAGAGTACTATTTGGACATAAATTTGCTACAGAGTGCTTTTGAGGAACCGGAGAAGAAAGCGGTAGCAGTTGGACCATGGGGAAGCCAAAACGGGCTCATGTGGGATGACGGTGTTTACTCAACGGTGAGGCAGTTGGTGATAGCTCATGGCTCTGGGATTGACTCCATCCAGGTTGAGTATGATAGCAAAGGGAGCTCATTTTGGTCAGACAAGCATGGTGGAAATGGAGGCTGGAAAACAGACATGGTTAATCCTCATTTTGTTACATGCACATTAACAATACTTTACCAACTAGCTAGCTAACGGTATATTACTACTGCAGGTGAAGCTTGATTATCCAGAAGAATTTCTGACTTCATTTCATGGATATTATGGTAAGATAAGTGAATGGGGAACGGTGTCTCTTCGATCGATCACTTTCAAGAGCAACAAAAGATCTTATGGACCTTTTGGAATGGAACAAGGAACCTATTTTTCACTCCCAGTGACAACTGGTAACAAAATTGTTGGGTTTCATGGGAGGTCTGGCTGGTATGTCGATGCAATAGGAGCTCACCTGAAGCCGGTTCAGAATGATAAGGTAGTTATGGCTCAAACACAGTACAGTTATATGACTGGTGGTACTGACATCCCTGCTGGCTACTCACTACTCCAAAACTGTGATGTGTTTCTTGCTATAAGACCCAAGAATGACTCTGTTACTACTAAGCCGTCAGCCCCAGTGCCCAACAAGGTCTATAGGCAATTTTCTAATAATTCTGGAGACTCAAGTGATGAAGGAATCAAACACAAGGTGATTAAGACTGTGAGATCAATCTTTTTGTTTTATTTTAATTGATAACATGTAGTTTCTAATTCCAGACACCAACTATTGAGAGACTTCCTTCAAAAGTTGAAGGGGTGGTGACATATGGTCCTTGGGGAGGCAGTGGTGGTTTTTTGTTTGATGATGGAGTTTATTCAGGTATTCGACAAATCAAGTTGTCCAGGAACATCGTAGTTGTATACATAAAGGTTGAGTATGATTGCGATGGTGAAGCTGTATGGGGTGGCAGACATGGAGGAACTGGAGGATATAAAAGTGACAGGGTCAGTTGGTTCTTGTACTAGTATAATCGCAATTTCAAGTATGACATGCATAGTTACTTATGCTGTTTGTCCATATTACAATTCTCTTGCAGATCATTTTTGATTATCCGAACGAAATCTTAACTCACATCACTGGAACATTTGGTCCTGTAATGGGGATGGGACCTAATGTGATCAAGTCAATGAGCTTCCACACGACGAAGAAGAAGCACGGGCCATATGGAGAAGAACAAGGAACTCAATTCAGCACTCAGCTCAGAGAAGGAAAAATTGTTGGAATTCATGGGAGGACAGGTTTGTTCCTAGATGCTATTGGAGTCCATGCCATAGAAGGAAAGGTGAAAGTAGAGACTACTAAGACTAGTACTGAGACATCACCGCCTTTGGCCCTCACAAATTCTTCTCATAATGCCATCACCGCTATGGTCCCAAAGGAACCTGCAGGTGCTATGGTCCTAAAGGAACCTGCAGGTGCTATCGTCGCAAAGGAATCTGCAGGTGCCATTACTGAGATAGATCAGCCTCACTGGTCTAGCAAACTAGTACGCACAAACAAAGGACCAGTTGAAGAGGTATGAGCATCCAACCCAAAAATAATTGACAGCGGAGTAAAGGTTGCTTGTTACGTAAGTAATTTTGTTTTTTTTCGGGCAGGTTACCTGTGGAGTGGTAAAAGAACCGGCTCCATGTGGACCGGGGCCTTGGGGTGGAGATGGAGGGAGAGCATGGGATGATGGAGTGTTCACCGGAATTAGGCAGATACATTTGACACGATCAGCAGAAGGAATCTGCTCAATGCAGATTGAGTATGATCGAAGTGGTCAGTTCATTTGGTCTGTTAAGCATGGAGGCAATGGAGGCACTTCCCCACATCGAGTATGTAAACCTTTTTCCTTGATCCAAATAATCTTCATTGTTCATTTGGAGGGCCAATATATGAACAAATCTTACTGTTGTTGTTTTGTTACTTTGCAGATAAAATTGGAGTATCCACATGAAGTGCTGTCTTGCATATCAGGCTATTATAGTTGCATTAGTAAAAATGAACGACCTCAGATTATAAAGTCCCTGACGTTCTATACAAGTAGAGGCAAGTATGGTCCATTTGGAGAAGAAGTTGGAACATTTTTCAGTTCGACTACCACAGAGGGCAAGGTGGTTGGCTTCCATGGCAGGAGCAGCTTGTATTTGGATGCCATTGGAGTTCATATGCAACACTGGCTGGGAAGCATTCAGAAAACCTCCCGGATTTCTCTCTTCAATAAATTCTGATCATGATCATGTCAGCACTCCAGCATGGAATAAACCTCCACTAAGCTGGGAAAAATAAGTTTTGGAGTCATCATGATAAATAATACCATTGCCTTTGATGTCATTTGCTTGTTTCATACCATTAAGACTGTAAACATAGAATAAGAAAAAAGGCAAAAAACCGATTCCGTTGCCGGGACTTGAACCCGGGTCTTTCGGGTGAGAGCCGAATATCCTGACCAACTAGACTACAACGGATTATTGGTACAAGCTACTGGAGTTTAGATCTAAATAACTATATAGTACAGAACGAAATAAAACGCATTGCCAAGAAAAGAAAAGAAATAAAATGGGACATATGTAACTTAACAGCACCAGTGTTAAGGGCAATTCCAGAAACAAGTGATGTCAAAACGAATGCAACTAAGTTGTTTACGAGTAACAAAATGGATCTGGGGAAATCTTCATCGACTACTGCATGCAGCTAGCTAGGGCAGACTGCTAACATATATAATTCTATATTTTATACCGTGCATAGTTGCATACACAGAGTCTTGGCCCTGGCTAGATGATGGACCGAGATTCTGTGCTAGATTTTATTTCTGTAGCTTAGCTATCTTCCGCACGGGGGAACGCAAGCACCTCATGCTGGATATATCTTTTTCAATTTATTTGATATACATTGTAGAATATTCTTAAAGTTTAATATGTCTCAAGTTCTTCTCGATCATATTACTCAATTTAACATAAACCAAGACTAACAGGGTCTAGTTTCAATGTTTAATTACTCGATTTATATCGCGTTATATATGAGCAAATTTCATATTTTCATTTCTATTAGACTATTAGATCATCACCAAACTTGCTCCCTCCGCGTATATAAATAGAACACTCTTTGCATGCACAATATTCTTCCATAATTGAGTATTAGGATGCAATAGAAAATCCATTTTAATTTAAATCGAATCTAGAGTTAGATTGCTTGAGAGTAAACCAATAGATAGAGAAAGAGAAGAATTTTTTTTTTTTTTAAAGGTTGGAATCTCAACTAATATATAGACAGAAAATTCAAAATAAAATTAGTTGAGAAGAACAAAAGAAAAATGAAAGGGAGAGTGTAGTGTTGCTTTCAGACGATAGTTGTCGTCGTTTATATATGCATGTGCAATTGTGCAACCTCTATCTAACAAAACCCTAATAATAATTATTAATTAGTTAGCTAACAAACTAATAATGTTGAAGAACTAAATTCTCTCATATATCTGATCGACTACTTTGAGCTGCCATAGCTCCCTTGTTTAGGGCATTATCAGGAGCTTTGGATGCTTCTGTAAACTGAAAATGGAGAACCAATAATTGAAGATGAAAGAAATTGGCCTATTGGGGATGATCTGTAAATCTGTATATATAATGCATGTAATGAAAACCAGGAAAACCTAACCTAAGGAAAGCAATGTTTCTCGCTTATATCTAAGATTGCAAGCACTTGCGTGCTGTTTCCTTTTTCTAAAGGCTACACGATTCTATAACACATATATATACCTAGACCGAGCTATATACATGGTCGATTTTGCTTCAATTAATTTAATTAGTCATTATCTTTAGTAAAGGAGCGAAGGAGAATCTGATATGTAAAGAAGATGCAGCATAATGGTGTCAGGATGGAAAAAGCGAGGCCATGGCAGTGGGAGCTAGCTGCTATCTTTTCCAGTAACACAAAAGAGATTGTGCATTGCTTTACTGAGCAGCAGCTGCCAGCTCGCCTGTAAAGCCAAAGCTTCGTAGCGCCCATATGAATTCATATTTTGATTTGCTGCACTTTGTACTTTGGTTCTTCCTCTTTAATGGTTCTAAAAGATGGCCCTGCTTCAACTTAGATTTAAACTCAAAAGCAAGACAGCAACATGGGCTAATCACAAAGCGCGCTATAAGCAAATGGACAAAATAATGTCTTTCTTTTTTGATATCACAGGTACTTCACAAATAAAATCCTTTATATTCACTGTATAAAATTACATGTGTTTTCAGCTAAATATATAGTGCAATTTTTATGCAAAGGAAACAAAAATTTGCCAAACATTATATTACGTATATAGTCCATGGACAATTATATATTGATCGAGTGTTGGCGGGTCGATCGATCAGATTTTATATACATTAGATGGACTTGAATGATCTATATGATCTTTTTTCTTTAAAAAAAAAAAACTTTTTATTAATAACTCACACATCTTACATATGTTAATGAGGTTTGAACTCATGACCTCAAAATTGTCAGTTAAACACCTTAACCAACCAAGTCACGGCTCACCAATGATCTATATGATCTCTTAATTAATCTAATTTTCTGGATGTAGTGAGTTAAGTTTTAGTATTTTAGAGGAACAAAACATTGAAAAAACAATATAGATTAGAAAGAATGACATTGTTGTTTTGGAACTTATTGATGGATCGTCATACATTGATACGTGCATAACCTTTAATCTTAATCTCTCATGAGTCATGCATTATAGGAAAGCATGAGAGGATACTTATTGATGGAACTTATTGACGTTCGAGTTTTCTCAAAGTCCATCTGATGAAACAATACTCGATTGTGAAGCTGAATAATTAGCTAGTATTAGTCGCCGGTCCTACTATCCCTGCCTTAAGGAAAGCATGCATTATATATAAACCAATTGGATTGTGACCAGACCAAATGGGGTATTGAATTGTTAGAGTGCGTCCAAGTTTTGGTAGTTGTCTACTATATATTGTCTTGGTGCCTAGACACGACTCGTGTTGCAATCCCCAAGTGGGCAAGTCCCTCGAGGACGTTAGGCATTACTCCATCGACAAAAATTAAAAGAATTAGGTTCTGATTTACCGACCATTGTACGCACTTCATGAGGGTTTGCCGCTCGATCATCGTCCTTAATTAGCTACCTAGCTTGGTCATCCCGATCGACAGAGCCAAGGCTTTGTTTTCAAGGTTTAATCTTAAGAAAATTAAACCGATCGATCTGTCATATGAGCGATCATGGTCTTTACGACTTGATCGATCATCTGCTAGATAATTAGCAATAGCTCTTGCGTGATATATAAGTTCCGACTATATTCGTGGTGTTCGATTAATGTTCACACCAACAATTCATATCACAAGTTAATGCAGGCGTGCCCATCTCATGTTCATGTGGGCATGTTTCTTCGAGATAATGAAGTGCGTGCTTACGTTCATGATCGATCACTTCACTTCATGCATAGTCAATATCAATCTGGTTTTATGTTCGCAGTGAAAGCTAGCTATTTTCAACATGCACCGGCCAATTATTATTTGTTGTTAGTTTATCGCCAAACAACTACGTAATCCAAACAAATAGTCCCGACTTTGAATTTAATTTGACATATAAACTGGGTCGCATTCAGAATACGATCTGTTTGTCTTATTTTCCTAACATAAAAGAAAAAGGAAAGAAACAAAACTAACTTTGAAAAATGAGCATGCAACGTACCACATATACAGTTAAATGATCGATCGAAGACTAACTACTTAGTTTACATTTTAGACAAGACAATTATTAAGTGGTCCATGAATAATGCATAAAGCTCAAGATATATATGCACTCATCGTTTTCATTCTTCTGGCTGATAGGTCATAGACAATGTGAAACAACATTTGCCTATCGATCCCCATACGCAGATGTGGATCTTCTTCGTTGTTAATCTTCATTGTATACTTAATAATGTTTGCTACTTATATTTCTTCTTCTTCTTCTTCTTCTTCTAATTTCCACGTCATTGAGTCACCAAAGTTTCGAAACCAATATGTACGTTAAACTTTCATATAAGGAACACTTCTCCACACGCAATTGATGAAGTGGAAAACTCATTGGAAGCAGGTAAGTAGCTGGATATGAAGAAGTTAGTGGTTTTAGAATCTATCATTGGTTCTATTCTTATCCATCAACGTTTTCCTAATCGGTATGCAGGCCCGGACCTGAGATTTTGAAGCCTGAGTCAAACTTCCAGAGTTGGGCCCCTAATTTTTTTTATATATAAAATAGCATATAACATCCAAAAATATATAGGATTTTTATGCAAAATACTTATTATGCAAATAAGATTCTAAAACCTTGATGGTTTAGTAATCCTAATTATATTATAAATCCTATATATCTATACAACAATATCTTACCTAATCGTGTTTGGCTGCTTCTATTTAATATTTTAACTTTTTTATGGGTACAAATTTAAAGTAGTAAACAGTAATTGATGGTTTGGTCCCCTCATCACGTGTAATTGTCTTTGTTTTAGGATAGTTGTCTTTAATTCATGTCAGATTGCATAGCCAAAAAACTATTAATTTTTTTTTAAGACAACTAATATTTTTGGGCCCTTCAAATTTTTGGGCCCTGAGTCCCAAGCCTCTTGTGCCTCTATTCAAATCCGGGCATGTCGGTATGTCATCTCTATTGCATTATTTGTCATTAGCTAACTACTTGATTGAATAGAGAACTTAGACTTGTATAGATCAAATAATCCAAAAGTGGCCACCAATTTAATTGAAACCCACTTGAGCTGATCATATATAGCAGCAAAATTGACATTTTTCCTATATTGTATGCATACACCCTAGACTTGAATTAGTTTAATTAACCAACTGACTAATTAATTTCCAAACACAAGTACCCACTTGTTGTGTATGATTGTCTTGATTTGCTAAGCTCTCATATTTTACCTTAGCTTTGCGGAATCATAACTGCCCGCTAGCCTCATTGCAATCTAAGGTTTAGATTCTGTGATTTTCTTAGGACTTGATGATTCATACCTGATTAGTTAATTACTGATAGCATACTAACTATGTACTTATTAGATTCATTTGTTAATATCAGTTAATCGATTCATATTAGTCCTGTAGTTGAAGATATTGTTCAACAATATGTAATGAAACTGCCCATAATTGTGCGGCCAAGGCCGCTATGTCCTCGCTAATTGTTGTTTAAAGATTAACGAATTGACCATGCAATGCAATGTAGTACTTTTCTTATCCTTGATTTGAAATACGTTTTAGTATCATAATGTAGTTATTTAAAGAAAGAATGAATCATGCTTTGATGAGTATTGATCGGAGAATTGAAAACAAACCCTAATTAAAGCTGGCCTTGACACCCGAAAAGAGCAGAAGAAGAGGAAGAAAAGCCCTAAAACCCTAAAAGCAAAGAGCATAAAAGAGAAAGAAAAAAAAGAAAAAAAAAAGAGAGAATCTTTATCAATCGTCGTTGTTGCAGTTGGGCATCAGCAGCATAAGCCTAACATCGTCGTCGCCCAGTGTCTCTGCACCCACGTGAACTGTACCCTCGCTCCTTGTCCCCACACAGATCCTCCGTATCCACCAGCGGGCCCCCACCCCATGCCATGCATCCTCTTCCTCTTCCTCAAAGGGTGGGGACTTTGGATAGGTACATCATCTCCCATCCTGTCCCGTACCCCATGTACCGACACGTGTCCATCTCCCCTCTCACGTGAACGAACACGTGTCCTGGACCCTCACCGGAGCTCCTCTGTCCTTTAAATTGAGGACCTGCATGTTATATCCTAGACACAAACGCAGAGAAATTACAAACACAGCCCGGTATGAAATAATCGATCTGAACTTTCCTTCCTCCTCGTTAGCTAGCCTCGATAATGCTATTGTTTAGAATGTGATGCATCAGTAGTGTATGGTCCAAACCAAACCCACACCCGTCGATCGTACTTGTACCAAGATCGAATCTCTGTACGTGCATGTTGGTTGCGTCCCAGAATAAAACCAAATCACAGCTTACGTTCGCTAACATCACGACTCCCAAATCCCAACATCTCTGCCTCTAATTTCTGTCTTCACCTCACTGCTAGAACAAGAAGCAGAGCACGGAGATGGCTATGAAGCTCGTTTTGGTAATATTTGCTATATGTAGATTGCTTGTCACGGTGGGGCTGACCATGGACCCGGCGGAGCTGCTGCGTCTCGTGGTGGACGGACAGCTCAGCTTGGACCCTTCCGACGTGGAGACGGCGTCCAAGGACTTCGGTCTCATGAGCAGAGCGGAGCCCTTGGCCGTTATGCACCCGGCTTCGGCGGAAGACGTAGCGCGGCTAGTGCGGGCCGCGTACTCGTCGGCCAAGGGCTTCAGCGTCTCGGCTCGTGGGCACGGACACTCGATCAACGGCCAGGCACAGGCGATAAATGGGGTGGTGATTGAGATGAGCGGCGGGAACCGTGCAGGCGGCCGGAGAGAGACTGCGGGTGGGGTTGTTCCGGAGAAGGGTTTGTACGTGGACGCGTGGGGAGGGGAGTTGTGGATAGAGGTGTTGAGGGCAACGCTGGAGCATGGACTCGCCCCCAAGTCGTGGACGGACTATTTGTACTTGTCAGTCGGCGGTACACTCTCCAACGCCGGAATCAGTGGCCAAGCTTTCAACCATGGACCTCAGATTAGTAATGTTCTCGAGCTTGACGTTGTTACAGGTCCGTTCCTTAGTCACATTCTGTTAATTTCAATCATTTAGCTCAATATCAGTACAATTATTTGTTTTCGTTAATTGATTAGGGAAGGTGTCCAAAGTAGCAAGGTAGTTTATGAAATCACTTCTTTGGTACAACAAGATATACCATATCACATGGGCTCGTTTTGTTATTATGTACCTGATATTTATTCATGACACAACAACACCATTCTAAAATTATGAAGTTGTTGCTGTCGCTATTAATTAGCATATATATTGTGTGGAATGTCTTTAACATGTGAATCAAATGCAGGCAAAGGCGAGCTCTTGACATGTTCAGAAAAGAGAAACGCAGAGCTGTTCCACGCTGTTCTTGGTGGACTTGGCCAGTTTGGAATCATCACTAGGGCTAGAATTGCCCTTGAACCAGCCCCCACAAGGGTACAATTCACTTTTCCAAAACTTATATATATGATTGTTCACTACAGATTATAATCTCGTTAATATCGGCTCCACCTTCCACAGTGTTAGTGGGACAGATAGACATACATAAACTTTTTTAGCAGAAAGGAAGTAATTCCTGGGTTTTGTTTATGTTGGACAAAAGCCACAGAACTTAAAAAGCTAGGAATCATGACCTAATTTTAAAGGGATATCGAATCTCAAATGTGTAGTCCATTTACTCGAAAGCTGTTTTAACTTTTAATCCATTCAAACGGCTCTCTTCCATAGCTGGCAATGTTGTTGACGTGTCCTAGCTCTGTGCTGCTAATTCTTTTCTGGGTTTAACTTTCTTCTTTTTGCTGATTAATTTAAGGTTAATATTTTGTTCTTATTGTACTTATTGTCAATAGGTGAGGTGGATCCGAGTACTGTATTCAAATTTTTCGGCTTTTACCAAAGACCAGGAATATCTGATCTCTCTGCATGGGCAACCAAGCAGCCGGAAATTTGATTACGTCGAGGGTTTTGTCATCGTCGACGAAGGCCTCATCAACAACTGGAGGTCATCTTTCTTCTCCCCAAGAAACCCTGTCAAAATCTCCTCCATTGATTCTAATGGGAATGGAGGTGTTTTGTATTGCTTGGAGATAACCAAAAACTACGATGATTCAACAGCTGATTCTATTGACCAGGTATATAAATATCCATGTTTATGTTCATGATTAGTGCGTTTTGATTAGCTACCTTGCTTATAGTTCAATTTCAAGACAAAGCAACATTCAGTGGATCCAATTAGTGAAAGATAGAAATTCTATCAACACCTACCTACTAAATATAGAAAGACTGAAAGTGGGTAATTGTATACAACGCTATATATCAGAACCCTAAAACATATACATGGTCTGATCACTACAAACCTGCATGCTAAACAAGCAAGACCACCGATTGGATGCATGGTTGGTGCTCCAAGACTTTTAGTCCTTGATAAATAATTAACATCATTTTGTTTTGTGCTTGGATTAGAGTAGCATCCAGGCCTGGCATTGTTCATATTTAATCCAATGAAAGCATATACAGTTTATTTTGCTAGCTAGATTTTGGTGTCCTACGTACTAGAGCTTGGTATATGATTGAGATTAGAGTCCTTTTAAGTGTGTAAATATACTCATTTGTTACTATAATAATGTATTAGACATACGCAAGAAAACATGGAAGATCTGTGATCTATTATTGTATACCAAAACCTAAGATTGTATACAAACTTTAATTATTTTGTTCCTAATTATATTATTACCAAATCTAAGCCGCCCACCCACCGAATTATTCTTCTAGTTTAGCTAGCAAGTAATTAACTAACTAGAATGGAACTTATCCTGACAAAAGCATCTGTTTGATAGCAGCTTTAAGTCATCTTTGTGTACTTTGATTGCGTTTTATTAAACCCTTCTTCTCAAAACGACAACGAATTCAAAGGTCTCATGAGTTTAGGTTTCTTAATTTCTTTCTTTGTTTAATATTCTTCACGCAGGAAATAGAGGCTTTGTTAAAAGAACTGGATTTTGTACCGACATCAGTGTTCACTACAGATCTTCCTTACGTGGATTTTCTGGACCGGGTTCACAAGGCCGAGTTGAAGCTCCGGTCCAAGGGCTTGTGGGATGTTCCCCATCCTTGGCTCAACCTTTTTGTCCCCAAATCAAGGATTTCTGACTTCGACGAGGGAGTCTTCAAGGGCATTCTGGGAAACAAAACTAGCGGCCCGGTTCTTATCTACCCCATGAACAAAGACAAGTAAGTTCCCACAGCTTCATATATGAAATGAAAAACGCCAATCAAGTTTACGATTGCATCCATGTCGTTTAACGTAGATAGTTCCAGAAACACAGCTCAATGCATACGTTGCCTTGCATGGGCATGTCACTCCGTGATGATTCACTCTGAAGCATCAAATCCTAACCACCTTATACGATGCCGCTGCTTTTGGCGTTTGGTGGTGGTTTTGGTTTTAACCTTTTTTGATTGTGTGTAGGTGGGACCAGCGGAGCTCGGTGGTGACGCCGGACGAGGACGTTTTTTACCTGGTGGCGTTGCTGAGATCGGCTTTGGATTCCGGGGACGAGACTCATACGTTGGAGTACCTCACCAATCAGAACCGTCGGATATTCAAGTTCTGTGATGAAGCAGGGATCAAGGTCAAGCAATACCTTCCCCACTACACAACACAGCAAGAGTGGATGGACCATTTCGGAGATAAGTGGCCTCTGTTTTACCAGCGGAAGATGGATTTCGATCCCCGCCAGATTTTAGCCACCGGCCAACGTATATTCACCGGCCCCTCCTCGGTTTCTATTGCCGGTCACGATCAACTGTGATCGGAGAATTGATTCATCATGTACAAACCACTCGGTAGTAGTATTAGCCGCAAGCTTAGGGAGGGGAGAAACCTCTAAAATTAACTGGTCTGATGTACAAATTAGTTCTAGCAGGAATGAAGAAGGGTATTTTTGAGTTTTTCACAATCAAAACTAGACAAGCTAAAGGGTTTTTTTTGAAGGTTGTGTCCCCATGGGCCATGGCAACTGCAAATGTTATTTGTATCATGCAGCGCCCGTGAACCCGACAGCCCAGTGTGTCTGGGCCTGGGACATCACGGTTTGGCAATTTACTGTCTTGCCCTTTTTACTACAGTGTCGTAATCAATTAGAGACATCATTCAGTAAAACAGTGACTACTAGTCTCTACTACATCTCTCTGCTTTTGCTCTAATTTAAGCAGCACCTGTAATCAGGGAACATACAGAAAGGGGTAAAAATGTAAAGCAAACCAGACATACAAGTCAGTTGTTCACTCAGCAGATTGTACTTTTACACCAGGAAGCAACTGAGGTCACTCTTGATGTGGCTTCAATGGATCTGAAGAATCACTATCTGAAACAAGTTGTTGCTTTCCGAATTTTCTCAATGCAATTGAATATATCGTTTTCCTCTTCACCGATGTTCCATCAGCTACTAATTTCACAGCCTGTAAATACAGATAAGGATCATGATGAGATGGTCTGCTGGAATTAAAACAAGACACAAAATTACTTCCGACCTGCTAACGATAACTCGAAATTTCTGTGATGCTTATATTGTGATGGTAAGTGGATCTTGACCAATAGTAGTTCTTATTTCTAAGATATCCTAGCTTGCTATCACCAGCAAGAACTATACGTCTATACCAAGTAATTCCAATCAAGTAAAATAAGCATAACAAAACAGCTTAGAATAAACTACTAAGGGAATATATGCAAGTAGAACAAACATGCAAGATAGATATCATTACCGTAGAAAGACTGTGCCCATTAGAGATCAATTCTCTCAACTCATTCTCAAGCTGAGATTCCGATGGAGTTTCAACTGGAGTATCCTCCTTTCCTTCAATTAATACAGTAATTTCACCTCTTGGCTGGTGAGTTATAAACCATTGTTCTGCTTCTCCCAACGTGCCCCGCCAAAACTGATGAGGCATCAAAACAGGGCACATGTCATAAGCCAAGATTTGAACATGAAATACATAGCAGGCTTGTAATTTTGGAAGATGCTATTTCTATGAACACCATACATATCACAGCACCTGAACAAGGAAAAAAACAGCAATGTTCTAGCATGTTCTGTATCATAAGGCGACCCAATTGATTTACTCAGTTATTCCCGAATTATGCAATCATGGTTGAAGAAGTTTAATCACATAACTAAAGGCTCCTACTGTGGTTAGATCCTGCTCAGATACAAACAGTGCAGGAAATGCCTGCCAAATAAAGATAGAAAATTATAGTCGGAAGAGCAGTACAGAGACAAGGGAGATAACTCTCGAATTGGTGGATAGGTGTGTGAAAGTTCCTCATGGTATCATTGAAGATATATTGGTCAAGTGAAATTATTTGTCCTAGATAGAGAACCTATCAAATCATTTTTAAACAGGGTGGGGGGAGGGATCTCTTTTCTGCAATAGGAAAAGAAAGAACGGAGCAGATTTTACTGGGCACAATCTAACGATTCATTCAATACCAATGATCTGTATTATTATTAGTCACAATTAAACTATGTTAGAAAACTTTATATGTTGTATCTAGAAGGTTAGATCCTGCTCAAATCTAAAAACTGCAGTAACAGTAACAACAAAAGAAACACAAGTAGAGTTGGAAGTGTAGTGCAGATACAACTCTAGAACCAGGTAATATCTCATATTATCAGTCAATTGTCTTAAATTATGTTGAGAACTTTAGAGCTAGTATCATCTAAAAGAAAAATCAAATTACTCGTGAATCTACAGTAGTGCAGTTGTTGATAGCAAAACACACTGATTTTACAACACTACAAGGTCTGATGCCATGAGATTCATCACATTTGTGCACATTGTTCAATAATCTCGATCACAACTAAAAAGTGATCATCATGGTTAAGGTTCTTAAAAACCCATCAAAGCAACATAACAGACATTATGAGAGAGGTTAATAAAAGTTACCTCTTCGTGAATTTTTGTCAGTTCACGAGCTATTACGCATCGTCTGCATTCCAAACTAAAAGTTAGCCAATTCAAGTAGAAAAATAATAGTCTTTATATTAACGAGTAAGGGAAATGCAAAAGAGACGTATACCTTGTAACACCAAAAAGTGAATTAGTCTCTTCAAGAAACTGAAGAAGCTTGTGGGGAGGAACATAAAATATCTGTGTTGTTGCCTCACTTGCAGAAAGTGCAAGCCTCTCTTTCCTAGTTCCAGAATGCTTAGAGAGGAATCCAACTGAAGACGTATAATTAGTATATCACCAGTCACACATATCTACCAAGAAGGCAAGAACTATGACATGGAATATAACAAAACTCACCGAAAGTAAACTCATCAGTAGACAGGCCTGAGGCAGAGAGAGCAGCCACGAAAGCACACGGCCCAGGTATAGGAATAACAGGAATATTCTCATTCGCACAAAGTTTTGCCTACATCAAGACTTGAAATTTATACTCTCACCATTTACATTCTTCATAACGCATGAAAACTACCACCACAATCCTACATTGCTATCCAGTAGTAATACTGCTCGAACAACTTCTAAATCACATTGTCAGTTTGTTAAAAACAAAACTAACCAACACATTTACGAAATGTAGGTGCAGGCCCTCACCAGTTCGGCACCAGGATCACTAATGCCTGGCATACCAGCATCGCTTATAAGCGCGACGATTTCACCTTCCTTCAACCTCTTCAACACCGTCTGCTCCCTCTGCGCTTCATTGAACTTGTGATAGCTCAGCTGCAATCTAAAACCATAAATAACCATGACTAACACTAAACAAACAACCAATCAAAATTCAAACAGCTCCAGACTTACCAGAGGAGTCTTGATATTGTAGTGATGGAGCAACTTCCCGGAATGCCTAGTGTCCTCGGAAAGTATCACATGAGCTGATTTCAGTACACGGAGAGCCCGGAAGGTGATATCTTCAAGGTTTCCAATCGGAGTTCCGACCAAGTATAAACCGGAAATGAGAGCGCCCTGCGAAACAGAAACTAAACTCAAATTAATTACCGGAATTTTGGATTTTTTTCAATCTTTGAAATTGCGATAATGAGATTGGAGGGTTTACTTGTTTTGAGGAGGGCTGGGGGAATGAGTCGATTTGAGAAGTGGAACAGAAAGCAGTTAGGATGATTTTATTAGGGGAAAGAGGGAGTGATTGGAGAGACGTCGGAGTCCGGCCCAAGTTCGGCAGCCCGGCCCAGCGCCGTGAGAAAGCAGCCGCCGTAGACGGGAGTCGGCGTGTTAGCATTTGTTCAGAGTGAGAGCTCACGATGCGCGCCTCTGATCTGTAAGTGATCAACAATATTGAGGAAAAGTCATTATTACCCCCGAAATCTAATTTATTTACGGATAAGTATCGGACCGTTTCCCGCCGGTTACGGTAATTTCCAGCCATACCATCATGTATCCGGACTTACCGGGCCGTTTACCACGGTTTCCGGTCATACCAGCGCGTACCCAGTGACTTAGGTTGAGAACATGTTCTCGGATACGGCCAGAAACTATGAAGAGTTGAGACTCGTGTGATCATAAGTTCGTTACTGCAGCATTGCTTTCCCGGTGGGTACATTTTTGTGACTGGAGTTTTTTTTGTTTCCTTGAGTGAGAGCAACATGTATGCAATCTGACCAAAGATGTGTATTTGTATGCAATGGTAGGCAAGATGTAAAGAGAGGTGGGGGAGGCCAGCTCCCCTTTCGAATGGCATTGATTAAATAGTATTCAGGATCAAAGCCCTATTTCTTGATACATAAGTTAACAGATTATTTGTTTATGTCATTACACCTTGTCATCATGGAACCACCACCTCGTCTCCTTGGGAGATCGGCCATTACTGCAGTTCTTCACGTATCGATCATTATCCGCTGGGCGTTGCTGCACAAATGATGAATTGAATGAGTGTTGGTTGTGAGTTTACTTTGATTACACAAGGGGATGAGAGTAGATCATCAAAAACTTCTGTTCAACAAATCAATACAAACCTTCGCAGGGGAACTCGACAACATGGAGAGTATGCTGATACAGATAGAACTGACAGTCATGGCTGGAGACCATGAGTCGTATAATATATCTGCAAGCGATTCAAAAACAGTAAGTGCCTACAAAATTAGTGAAGTTGCTCAAGTGTCGCAATCAGATAACAACCATCACAGAGTAAGTATTCTGTCGCAGAAGCAAGAATATGTAGGAGATAACACTAAATTTAAAAATAAAAGTAGTCTGAAGGTAATTGTTGCTTAAAGAAAACTCTGGTCCCCTTGGCTGTTCTTCCAAAGGAAATAATAGACGACAAATATGTCAGGATAGACCTGTCAATTTTTGTTACCACATCTTCTCCAGAAACCAAACACAATTTTAGACTAAAAATGCACTACTACATAGCGCCTGAAAGACGTAAAACAATTGTAGTTTGATCTTTACAGCTTAATACCATTCCATTCAATAACAGCCTCAAAACTCGGACTATGCTCTTAGAGGGTACCTCATGCCTTCTTTGGAGTCGCAAGTTTTGCCTCATAAGCAACCAGAGGAGTTGGTATACAAAAGAGTGAAAAAACTAAGACTCACTCGGTACTACTTCGTCCAGTATAGGCTTTGGGGGGGGGGGGGGGGGGGGGGGTTAGGGTGGCTTTTAGAGTTTGCTACTAGACCTGATTGTGGGCGAGCACTGGACCTTCTGGTTCCCTTTTTATTTAAGCTACATGCACTGCCTAATATAATCTAACAGTCGCATCCCAGCATAGCTGGAACTCAGTTATATACTGTTCTCTAATCACTACTGTAATTCTAATCTTGAATACTCTTCCAGGTATGAGACCTGCATCATCTTGTAATTTCTCTTACAGATAACAAGAACCAAATAAGACAAAGAAACACTCTAAATAGTGCAAACAGATGCAAGTGGCAGGCAAAGTACGCTTCTTCAAGCTTAGTAGAACAGCTAAACTCACATGGTCTACAAATTCAACATAATCCATATCAACTTTATTGTGAAGTAACCCAATTTGTAAGTAACCAGCAAAGATGTGACAATCGAACAAACTAACAACCGGCCATCATCTTTCCATAATCACATCAGTCAAAAGCATCAACTTACATGTAGGTATCTAACTATCTTGCTTATTTCAGTGTCTTTACCTACTAAACCAATCTTCATCAAACCGCAAAAGGACACACGCACGAGTACACTGTAAACTATATAGAAAGAAAAAACATGAAAACAAAGTTAAAAAAAAGTACAAAAGGTACCTAAACAGATATGGCCATTGCTATAAATGTGGGGATGCTGAGGAGCCGGAGGTAAAAAAATCACCTGTAAAAGCAAAATCAAAACCACATATCACAACCATCACTTAATAAAACAGTGTTTACTTGCAGAAAATACAATACAATTCCTATTAAAAAAAGGAATCTTTAACAAAATTTGGGAATCTAGAATGGACCTGTGGAGCTTCCATGGGATAATGCTCAGGAAAATCAACTTGGAGCTGATACATTTCATTGGCATAAAGAGTCCCCGGAGCTCCGTTGACTTCAATCACCCATCTTCACCGATAATTAAATCAGAAACAAAATTAATCACAAAAAAAAAAAAAAATTAAAACTTGATCAAAGCAATTGAAAAAAGAAGCAACCTTTGAAGATTATCAGTGACTTTGTGCTTGAATCCGGCGGGAGGATTGACCTGCCACTCCACGAGCTCTTTCTGGAGCCGATTGCAGGCGATCTTGCTTAAAGCCTAAGCACCACACATCAATTGTATTAATAAATTTCAAAAAGAAATTAAAATCGAAAAATGAAAAACAAACCTTGCGTGAAGCGGCAGAGGAGCTGGTCATGTTGCTTCCTGAGTAAGCTGAGCGGCGCAACGGCGGCGTTTTGGGAGGTGAGTCGTTGGGGGGCTTCTAGGATGTTCTTCTCATCGACAAATGTTTTGAGAGAAAGTAATGGAAAAAAGGTGGGGATAGAGAATAAGTCGCGGTCTGATTTTTATTTTTTTTTCCTAGAGTGTTGGGAATAAAGAAGGCTTTTTTGGGTGTGATCACGCGCTCATCTTTAGTGTAGAAATATCTGGGTGGGCCCCGGACGGAGTGGGAAGCGGCCGTCGGCGATCCGGTTTAGCTCTTTGTTCTCTATCGGTTTCATCGTTTCTCTTGTTTCTTTAGTGGATCAACTGGTCTTTTTCTCGCACGAGATATAATGTGTCAAACTAAAAAGTGGTTTTGGTTTTAATCATTTGCAAGATGCTAAATTAAACATCCAAATCCACAATGATTTGGATTATGCCACCAACCTTCAACCTTATACCTATGATGAATTATGCCATGGTACAAAATCTTACACTATAATCAAATCCCTTACAATCTTTGATGAGTTGTGAGGTTTAGTTTGGTCTAACAGAAACAGAAGCTAGAAGCTGGTAATGCAGACCCTTTCAGACATGACAACAAAGCTACTAACCTGTGAAGTCTTAAACTAAACACGTCTATATTGCACTCCTTCCGGTTCGTCATGTCCACGTTTTCACCTACTACCTACCACCCCTCTTCAACCTACAGCTAATAGGCCTAACACAGACACACAAGCCCAACAAAGCCCACACCCATAGACCAAAAACACAAAACCATCACATATCTGGCCGAGTTGACATAAGTCTAGATATGAAATTCACGTATCTAGGTTTAAGTCATATTGACGTTGATCGGTTAAATCTTAATCTATTCTTGATGGTTATGGACGATTAAATGTTCGAACATGATATCTCAACACGAATTAGTCTCTCGGCTTAAAAAAAACCTTTCAGGAAAGGATCTTGATTAAAACAAACCGAAAACACAGATAATCAAAATAAAAATGAAACCAAACAGTCCCCTCTCCCACCACTTAGCTTACCAACTGGTGGTTACTGGTTAGCCGTTAGCGTAATAGCGTCTAAAAAACCCTGCTAAGCAAACAACCACCACCACCAATATCACCACCTTCCTTCCCCCCTTGTTGTAGTTCCTCTTAGTCATCATCTTCTTCTTCTTATTCAACTTTCAGGAACTTTCTCTTTGCTTGTTTTTTTCGGTGTTAGCGTACACATATGGCCAAAACAATTTAAAAGATAGTAAATGAAATATTATATTCAAGTTGGTGTTGATTATTCTCCCTCCGCTTTCTTTTATTATTGCATTTCGAGTTTTATATGATTAGTATTGTTTGAGTTGGTAACCGCTGTTCCAATCATAAGGAGGTTGGTCTTGTTTGGGAAGAAGGAATTTATATCTCTTGGGACTGCTGTTTGTCTCCGGATTCTGGGATAGTCTGATAGTCTTCGTTTGCATAGACTTTTCTTACTTCAATTTTAGCTTCACACCGTTCATTTTCCCAGTTTCAGGTATTTGGATATTTCACACTATCTCTATGTTGGTTATAGATAGTGATCAAGCACCCTTCTTTGTCATGGCTTTTTGGGAGGTTGATTGTGTCTGTAAATTAGTGAAAGATGCTTTCTTTGAGAGATTGATTGTTGTGTCTTTAATTAGTTAAAGATGGTTTCTTTTTAGCAGTAGTGAACAAGGGTTTAAAGTACATGGGTGATTTGGTTTTGGGTTTAGTTTGGCTTTTCAATTAGTTTGGTTTTATGGGGTTTATTGCGTTTAGGGGATCTTTTGGTGTTCTTCTTCAAGATAGTTACTTGATTTTGGTTGTTTGATTGCTTTGTGCTTGCTAAGTTTGACCTTTTTTGCAACAGTGTTTGATGAGTTTATTGTTTTGTGTGTGTTAGGAATCAGTATATGATATAGATGGGATTCACCAATTCAGACCAGTGATTCTGTTTTCAACTTCAGATTAATTGAGGGTCTGGAGAAAGGGGGAAACAAACTATGGCTACATATTTCCAGAATTTAAGTAATCAAAATTTGTTGACCCCTTATCCAGGGGATGAGAAGCTTGCTTCTTATTCTGAACAGCCTAGTAATAACATGATGATGTATCTGAATCAAGCTTCATATCCCGGATCCTACACCGAGGTCTTGTCCGGTGGTTCTTTCTCCCCTAATAAATGTGCTGAGTCTGATGGTGGTAGGAATGAAATGATGTTTATTCCACCTACAAGTGGTCCGGTCAGAGATTGTGTTGGTGGAGATTCATTGATAGGGTCTCTTGATGGCAAACGTGGTATGCAGGATCATGGATTATCTCTTAGCCTTGGCACACAAATTCCACCTGCGGGTTCTGTTCCTTCGTTTCAGTACCAGTATCTGAATTCAAGTCTACCTTCGGTTTTGAGCACTTCTCAAATCTTAGGGAAGGGAGAATTTCAATGTAAAGGTGATGATTACAGCCAGAGTGACGAGTTTAGAAACTTTGAAAATTTGACATCTGGCTTATATGACTCTCTCAAAACACAGAATTTCTCCAATCCTATGTGCTCCATGATCCCTAAAGAAATGCATCCCGAAGCATATATGTATGACTCATTAGGTTTTTCAAACTCCTTATTAAACTCCAAGTACCTCAAGGCAGCTCAGCAATTGCTTGATGAAGTGGTAAATGTACGAAAGGCTTTGAAGCAATCTAGATCGAACAAACATCAAAGAACAGATGGTTCTAAAGAGAATGATGGGATACGAATGTCATCTGATGCTAGTGAGGCAAGTGCTGTATCTTCGGTTGAGTTATCACCAGCAGAAAGGCAGGATTTGCAGAACAAGAAGACCAAACTTGTGTCCATGTTGGATGAGGTAAACAAGACTAATTGTCAAGTATCTACTGAGTTCCATTTAAAAATATGGTTGAGATGACAAAAATAATTTGTTTGTGATAAAAGTTACTTGGTTTAATTCAAATTATTAACCTGATCATATAGTTTTTTTTTTTTTTTCTGAGAGCTGCACACATATTGTAAGGTCAGTAAGTGTTATCTCCTGGATGCAGGTAGATAGAAGATACAAGCATTATTACCATCAAATGCAAAATGTGGTACAATTTTTTGACAAGGCCTCAGGGAATGGGGCTGCCGCACCATACACAGCACTAGCTCTACAAGCAATTTCCCGTCATTTTCGCAGTTTGCATGATGCAATCAAGGGCCAGATACAAGTGGCACAGAGAAGCCTGGGAGAGAAAGATACTCCATCAGAAGCTCAAGGAGAAGTAATACCTCGCCTCCGCTACGTGGACCAGCAGCTCAGACAGCAGAGGGCATTTCAGCAGCATGGTGTAATGCAACATTCATGGAGACCTCAAAGGGGCCTCCCTGAAAGCTCTGTTGCAATCCTTCGTGCTTGGCTATTTGAGCACTTCCTTCTTCCGTAAGTAACTCAAAACCTTTTCCACTTGCTTGAATTCATGAAACTGGTACTTTCCAACTTTCTACAATCTTCATTTCACTGATTCTTCCGTGGTTTTGGTGTCAGTTACCCGAAGGATTCTGAAAAGGTGATGCTAGCAAGGCAGACAGGATTAACCAGAAACCAGGTAAGGTGACTTCTAGCTTTCTTACAGTTCAGTCACCAGTGTGGCAGTATATATTCTGTAATGGTTACTTAACTTCCATTGGTAATGTAATTGGGAGTTATATAATAATTAGTAGGTTGAAAATGTGAACATTCATCCTCAGACTCTCGGAGGAGCCATCCATTGTGACTTGTGAGACTAACATTATTCTTATTCAGGTTGCCAACTGGTTTATAAATGCAAGGGTACGTCTTTGGAAGCCAATGATTGAGGAAATGTACAAAGAAGAATTCGGTGAAGACATGGATTCGAAATCTTCACCTGAAAATAGGCTAAAAGAAGCCAGAGTTGAATTCTCATCTGAGGATAGGAGAGATGAGTTACAGGAAAGCCTGATGTCTGCAACTGCTGATAGTGTTGAACCAGGGCAACTGCATGACTCGAAGTCTGGAATAACAAAGTTACAAGATCATGGTCAAAGGTCTAATGACCGTGGTCTCTATATGGATGCCAACGAGAATGCCATTGCTACATATGATATGTCAGGGTTGGGGAATGCAATTGGTAGTGAGGTCTCACTTGCATTGGAGTTGCGGCATTGTGATGAGGAACATGATGGATTTCCGGCACCTAATGGATCCGATGTAAGAGGTAACGATCCAGAAGCTTCTTTGGATTGTTACTATGGAGATCCAGGACAGCAGCAATACAGGTTTGGTAACTCACACCTACTACATGATTTTGTAGTCCGAGGGAACTGAATTGTTGCCTCCAACATTAAAAAAGAAAATGTAAGAACATAAATGGGAATCCTTTGTTTTGTTGCTTTAGCTGTGCCGAATTTGGGTGCTTACAGTTCGAGGAGATTGAAGCTGCTAGCAATGGAAATAGATGTAGATGTGTGTATGATACCAACATGTAATATAACAGAGATTGGTGAATCCCTAGCCCCAGTCATATATATAAAGATAAACTGTAAAGATAAGATGAAGCAATATCTTGTGCATTCTATGGAATAAGGTACTTGAACTTTGCACTATGCATAAGTACTCCACCTGTAGTCTCATTTGGAAATAAATGTGATAGAAGAAGATTATCGATGTGAAGAAAGATCATCTAGCATTGTAGCTATCATTTGTTCAGTGAAACTGAGCTGTAAACTTACACATTATAGGATTGAACTCTCGCGGATGCCAAAAGACTTAAATTTAACCAATACATGCATAGTTTATGCATGATCCTAACTTGTATTTAGTCTTCAAAAATGTAATCGTTTTTTGGACAATGTAATGTAACATGTTCCTAGGTTTACTTCTTTTAACCATTGTTCCTTCTCCCACCTCCTTAAGAACTCGGTGGCAAGCTTTAGGACTTGAGAGTGAGTGAAGAGTAGAATAGCAGTGACCCTATGCATCCAGGGATATGAATTTTCTGATGGACCTCTTTGTGCATTTACAATCAAATTGTCCTAAAAACAATAGGGTACCCTTTTATTTTGGACAGCATTGGAGGGTGATTATCCCAAAGCATAATCACGGGGGACAGTACTGAGTTCTGGCGCAAATTTTAGATTTGAAATTTACTGGGATGGTTGATGATGCAGGATTTTGCAGAGAGAGAGAGAGAGAGAGAGAGAGAGAGAGAGCTAGAGAGAGACAAAGAGTGACAGAGACAGACAGCTTTAATCATAGTAATAGGAGAAAGGACTGTGGGCCTTTATAGGGCCCAATTGAATAGCAAAAGCAGAAGAATCAGAGAGTGACAACTGGTGAGGAGGCCCAAGGAACAAAGATGGCAATGATTACTAGCGCATCCTAAATAGACCAACCAAAAATAGAATCAAGCCACCCAGAAAACCAAGAATTAGTAGCAATCCCTGATTAATTAGCTGCACAAGAACCCATATTTATTTACAATTCAATTGTGATTTCAATGTCCTTTCATTATCTAACAGAAAAAAAAGATAGATATTCCCATATGTTTAGAGGTTCAGATGCTGACAATCCTAGAACTGGGAGTGTGCAAAAGACAGCACACTTTTTCTCTGCCTTTTACAGAATGCAGTGTGTACCAGACTAGTGAATAGAACAATTTTCATTTTTGACATTGCCTCTGTGTATCTGTGAAATGTGTTATGGTTCATACATCCACATACACTGTTGGAGAGAGAGAGAGAGAGAGAGAGAGAGAGGGGAGCTGAAAGAAACCACCTTTTGAGTTTCCCAAAGAAATGTGAGCATTGCATTGCAGGACACTAAAGCTGGAAGGCTAGATATATAGTGCTTTTGCTCTTGGGGACCGGCTTCTCCTGTCATTTTCTGAGATTTAACTTGGCCAATTAACTTTGTTTCTTTTGAAGAACTAGCACAAGTCTATGTTCATAGCTTTCTGCTGCTTGGATTAGACCTGTACATGTTAGGACAAGACATGTAGAGAGAGAGGGAGATAGAATCATTGCTTCAACGAAATTAAAGGCAATGTTTGAATACACAGATTGGTCATTGGTGCTTGCCTTGCTGAGCTACTGCATTCATTTCCATGCTTGTTTAAAGGAAGGGTTGCTAGTAACTAGCTAGGTAGGTCTTCATCTTTCCTCTACCAATCAGGGTTTGGTATTAGTAGCCCCAAGGTGTAATCAATCATCTTTATATCTTTTCATCTTGTTTTCATCTCACTCCATCTCTTTCACTTTTGATCATGAATTGAGTTTTATCATGGGTCATCTCAGTCCAGCTTGTACATTCTCATATCCAGATTGGGTTTTCTTGCTGTCCCATCAAAAGGGTTTTCCTTTAAGCCTCTAATTCAGTAATTACTAAGTACTGCACCTACCATCTTTATGGGTTTTGCTTATAACTTCCTTGGTTCCAGATAAGATTTCTTCTTCAATGCTAGGTCTCGCTCACCTTCCCCACTTCACATTGATTTCTTCTTCTGTCCATTCATAGATTTCCTAAGGGTATTTGCTTTACATCTTGACATAGACATGTTACCATTGCTGTCTATGACAAGCTGACTGCCCTTAAAATTTAGTACCTTTTAGCCTTCAAATTCTGGTCTACAATGGTTTCACAAGACTCACCCCCTAACCAAGCCTCAGGTATTCTCCACCAATTCATTGTCTCAGACTCCATGGCAGCTCAACACCACATGGAAAACCAACACCAGCTTGATGCTGCTTACTCCAATTTTCGAACCAGCACAAGCACATACCCTGGTCAACTTCCCAGCATTCATTCTCTTGAGGAGAGAATGTCTAGATCACTAGACCTTCTTCATGCTCCTCCAACAGCAGAGGGATCAGATCATATGAGCCACACAAGGCTTCTAATGGACCAGCACCAAGCTCTCTCACTGTCCCTTGGCTCACAGATGCTGCTTCCTCATAATTCTCATTCTGCTCATTATGTAAGCGATGAATATTCGTTCATGGGGAATGCGCTTGTTTCGTCTTCAAACTCACTGAATCAGCAGTCTTTGGGAGCTGTCATTGGGAATTCAAGATATCTGAAGCCAGCTCAGTCACTGTTAGAGGAGATAGTTTGTGTTGGTGGGAAGCCAGTTGATATCAGCACTGAAAAAAATGTAGGGAAGATGTATGGTGGAGGGAGGAGAGGTTCTATGAGCCTTTCTTCTGAATTGAAAGCAGAGTTGTGCTGCAATGGCCTCATGTCAGCTGACAAAAATGAATTCCAAGAGAAAATCGCAAACCTCATCACCTTGCTGGAAGAGGTAGTGCAATGTGTTTAGTATATATGATCTTGATTGTTAGTTTATTGGAATGGTTACCTAATTTGAACTAACATATGTGTTTAGTATATATGATCTTGATTGTTAGTTTATTGGAATGGTTACCTAATTTGAACTAACATATATGTTTGATTTTTTGGTTTGCTACTTTGATCAGGTTGAGGACAGATGTGAGAAGTACTATCATCAAATGGAAGAAGTGATGCAATCATTTGAGATGGTAGTGGGTGCAGGAGCAGCAAAGTCTTACACAGCTCTGGCTCTCAAGGCAATGTCTAGGCACTTTGGCAGCTTAAAGGATGCTATAATGTCACACATAAATGCAGAAAAGAGGAAGTTGATGCAAGATTTTCCGAAAGTGAGCAGCGGATTAGCGCAACTAAGCTTGTATGATCGAGAGGGTAGACAGAAGAGAATGTCTCTTCAACAGCTTGGGATTATCCATGGCCAAAGGCAAGGTGCTTGGAGACCAATTAGAGGGCTGCCTGAGACCTCGGTGGCAATTCTTCGCACTTGGCTTTTCGAACACTTTCTTCATCCGTAAGTTACCAATCCCAATCTTATTAGTAACTTACCTTTTCTTTGAAGTAGATTCAGATTAGCTAAACTGGTAATATGTTGTATTTACATATGGTGATCATACAGTTATCCAAATGACTCTGAGAAGCTAATGTTGGCATCACAAACAGGCCTATCCAAGAACCAAGTAATACTTCCGAACAGTTTTGTCTATTCCTTAATTTGATCGTATGTCATCATCCTTTCATTACTTGGTGTAACTACGTGATGATGTTGATCTGTTCATGAAATCAATGTCTGTTTCAGGTTTCAAATTGGTTCATAAATGCTCGGGTTCGACTTTGGAAACCTATGATAGAGGAAATGTACAAAGAAGAATTTGCAGATTCTTCACAAGACTCCAATCCAGTAGCTAGTGGTTCCATGACCGGTGAAAGCAACACAGATCACACAGATGATTAAAGTAGAGAAGAATTAATGACTGGGATTTCAGGTCCGAGTTCTCTATTATTCTGGCAGTAAATTCAAGTGTGAAGTTTCAGTGTTGAACGTTACCCCAACCTAGAAAGAGTTACAATGTTGTTTTGTGAAGTTGATTAGCAAACTTTTGGAAAGTCGAGGGTTTGCTTCATGTACTTTGAACTACTAATTATATTTAATTTTGAGGCTCATATTAGTATATTGACTAGAATTATTTGCATCAACACAGAAATGCTGAATATCAAAAAGTGATTACTGCTGCATGGGCGTGAAAAGAAATATAAGAACTCCAAAAGAAGCTTGTTGCAAAATGAAAAATCTATTAATAATGCTAGTCATAGTTTTCATATTCTGCTCCCATCGTTCACTCTATAAACAGGAATTCTACATATTTCCTTTTCAAAAGTAAGTAGCTTCTCAATCTGAATGTCACCAGTGTAACGAGTAATTTGATTCTGGTGTACCTGGCTCTACATCCACAGAAGCTTCAGATTTGCATTTAAATCAAGCCTTCCGATGTTTAATGCTATGCCAGAGGTCATATAGTAGCAAGCCACATTCTCAGATTAATACTCGGAGGGAAGACAAAGAATCCTCTACTCATCGAGGTTTTTCATTGGCACCCAGAACATAACCAGCAACAGACTATCGCTTCAACTACTTGTCACACTCCTCGTCAAATTTGAAAGTCCTACCAGCAAGAGTGATTGCTATGTTCGCTTGAGCATCTGCCTCAGAATTTAGCTCCTTTACAGGCATACAAGAACATGTCAGAATGGTATAAGCAGCCAATGAGGTAGTAAACTTGTCAAATACTCAAATATGAAGGAAAATTATATACGCTTGCAATTAACAATATTATCCACAAAAGTGCCATAGAGGAGACAGACAGAATCAACTTCTCTCACCCTAAGAACATGACTGATCTTGAAGGAAACAAATCTATCCTTCAGTTTCTTCACCTCTTCATACAAAGTAGACAGGTTCTGGTTTTTCACCTGCCATAACCCCTGAACCTGTGCCAGTAACCTTTATTAGTTATCTATACACATTATATCAAACAGATAGTTATAACGTAAGATGCCATCTCAGTATACCAACCAATATATTTGTTAGCAGAGGTTCAGGGGTTCATGAAAAACAATTCAAAACAGAAAAGGGATAGAAACACGATAATTGAAGACCATGAATCAGAGATGACACAAACTGCTTGAGAAGAACAAAATACCAACATAACCAACCTGCATACAAACAAGTTTGGAGTCGCCTTGAACAAAAATCCTGGAAAAACCTTTTTCAAGCGCATATTTCAACCCTAAAATAACAGCTCGGTACTCGGCAACATTATTGGTTGCAACACCCAGACCTTCACGTAGTTTACAGATCTAGAAGAAGTACATGGTCAGGACCTTAAAAGACACAAAAGAACAGAAATAAACTTCAGAGGTAAAGATTATACCAATGTCCCATCACCCGCTCGCAGTACAGCTCCAGCACCAGCTGTCCCAGGATTTCCTTTTGACGCACCATCAAATTGAAGAGTACAGCCCTGCAATTGTAGCATGTACACATTTTTAGACTTTTGATCCTTTTTCCCTTTAGAAAAATCTAGTTTTTCTAACCATCACCAGGACTTGAACTTACACGACCCGAAGGGGGAACTTACACGACCCAAAGGGGGAACTTCAACTTCAGCCTTTTTCTTGGTCTGCTTTCTGGAAGGAGTGTCTGATACGGAAGCTGAACCAATTACTTCCTACAAAGAAGAAAAGAATATGTAAACTAAATGCAGCAATATGAAAGTCCATCCAACACGTATCCTTCAAGGAAGGTATCATACTATAATCAATCAACAACAGCAATAAGTTCTGATCACATTATATACATAAATAAACTTAAATATTGAAAAGGGATAAACAAAGACACAACAGAACTCACAATGCCATGGAACACAATAATGTTCACGAAATAGTCAGAAATGCATGATTCTTTGCTTTCTTGACTGACAACATTTAAGTTCAGAGATTGTTACTATTCTAAACTCACCACATTTTCTGATTCAGCCTCTTGGTGGGATCTCTTTTTGGCTGCAGTCTTACCAGACGTTTCGCCTTCTGAAGCTGCCGGATCCTAAAACGTCAAACAAAATCACATCACATTGCCAGACAATTTACGTGACAAAAACACAGAACCTCACAACTTAAACCCTAAACAAGAATTCCTCTTTACAAAAAACTAAACATTTCTCATTGAAAAAAAAAAAAAAAACTAACAAGCAGTCAAATCTTACTAGACAAGGACAATCCACAAGCTTGCCAAACAGCTCATCTTTCATATCGGCAGCCGAAATCGTATAAAGCGCATTCTGAAGTCCACAGGAAGCTAAATACTGCTCATCCTTCTTAGGCATAGAGTACCCTTTGTACACACTAACAGGAGGATCACATATCTACAACACCCGATTCAAAAAATACAAAAAAGATCACAACTTTACCCAAATCCAATTCAAATTTAGGGTTTAGGGTTTTAGCAAATTACCGAAGAGCCCTGCTGAGCTTGGCAATCAGCCAAGCTCTTGTAGACACCGACGACGTTTCCTTTGCGTATCACGTAGAACGCGTCCTTCTCCGGCGGGTCCATAACTGACTTCTTCTTCCGCGGCCGAGACGACGTCGCTTATCTCTGAGACGAGTAGAGACGAGTCCGGAATCGCGAAAGGGTCGGTTCGAAGCTGATTAGCTTCGCCGCGGCATGGACGTTCGATTTTCGCTTCCAAGGTGCGTACAGAGAACGACCTGTCGTTCGGAGAATCGCCGCCGTGTATGATGAGACCTGCGACAAGCAATTCATTCCACACTGTTTATGTAATGAACTAAGAAAATGCGGGGAGGTTTTGAAGCAAAACAAGAGTTCGGGTTTTCCGGCGGGTTGAAATTCTGCTTCAGTGTAATTAGTTGCGCGTAAAAAATTGTCCCTCTTGTTAGAGTAACAAAGTTTTGATATCTCAATTATCAAAAACTTTATAATGACATCTCACGTTTTTAATCTGACAAAAGATTTGTATGTGAAGTCGTTTACCTTGTTAAAAACTGACAATTATAGGTTATTTTTGTCTTTTCATATTTAAACATTTTTTCTTCTATTTTTCTAGTTTCCAAAAATTTTCAATGAAAAAATAACCGTAACCTAACATCATTTAAGATCTTCCAATGAAAATAACGTGTTAAAAAAAATAAAATAAAAAGGTTAGAGAAACAAACTCCCTCTTTTTGCTCTTCTCTTCACATCTGGTCTCTCTATTTATATGGAATATAGACCGTGGCTCTATACAACCAACGATTTCAAAAACTCACTTCTAAATCAATTATGCTTTATATCTGCTATATATATGGTAAGGGAAGAGAATCTTGGCATACATCAATTTATGCTATAAGTCCTTAACCATATAAAATTAGTTTTTTTTGTTCTAAATATATAAAAGAAATATTATCATAAACAAAACAAAAAAGGGTTAAATTGGTCATTTTATGACAAAAATATGGATGCCGTCAGTAACTTTAACGGAGTTAACGGCTCCAGATACACATCTTCGGTTGAATTAAAAACGTGAGATACCATTCTGAAGTTTTTCAAAGTTGAGATACCAAAGTTTTGCTTCTCTAAAAGGTCGGACATTGTTTTAACAATTTTCCCTTTAACAAAAATAAAATGAAATTTTGGCCTATAATAGATTTCTATTTACTACAACATGAATCAACGTAGTGTGGCAAAATTGACGGATTACCTGAATGAAACCCTCAAAGTCATAACTATTATTTTTCAATCATCTTTCAATAGTTTGTGACCAGCATGCAAGGTTTGAAAACTCGCTACGCGTTTGTAAGACGGTGGATAAGCTTTTAGCTCATGGTCGTCCACGTTAGAAGAACGATGGGCATGTTTTTAGCTCCCATGCAGGTTGGGTGGCCTTGTTTTGAAACACTGCTAGCATGTATGGTGGGTTTTTGAGTTGTGGTGTTTGCAGCAGATGATTTTGTTTAGATATTTTCATGGATTTCGATCTAAATACTCGATTACTCGCACCAACCTGTCGAGATTCCCTTAAGATCTCCTTCTTGATCAATAACAAATGCAGCATTGTCATCGTATCGTATTATGACACACCATTATCGTGTTTAAGTTATTTACAAGTACGTAAAGTTCATTGTGGATCATTTTTGATCTTTTTAAATTTGTACTTGATATCGCTTCGTTCATTACAACAATAATAACATAATTATTGTGAGCATATCACTGATTAATAGTTCGTATGTCATCAGTTATTAACTCTCAAGCCCTAAAAAACAGTACGTTACTAACTTATTAACGTGACTCACGTACTTCATATCTTCCCCGTCTAAAGAGAAATAAAAATACAGAATAGCGACGTGTCGACTGCAGAACGCGCGAGATAACTACCTAAACGACCATTAATTAAATACGCTCGGAAATTGAAAGCTGAAGAAGAAGGTTCAGTCTGAGACGGAATTGAAAGATAATGAGCGCGAGTCTGTGTTGCTCTCTGATTCGTTCCTCACCTCTACTTCACCACGAACCCTATCTCTTATGGCCCCTCGCCAAACTCAACCACCGCCAGAGTTGGTCTCTCACGCTCCGAAACCATCCCCCTGCTTCTGCCAGAGTCGCCGCTAGAGCCGTCGCCGACGGCGGCGTCGGCGTTGTGTCGCCGGACGACTTGTCTTTTGAGGACGCGGCGGCGATTGAAACGGATGAGGTAGGAAATGGAGTGGTTGAGGGAGTCGTGGCGGAGAGTAAATCGGAGGATAAGGGTCTGCGTCCGACGACGAAATACAAGAAGAAGAAGGAGGATGAGGACGGCTTAGAGAATAGGTTCAAGCTGAGGAACGGAAAGGAGGTAACTTTTTTATCCTAATATTACCTTTTTACTATGAGATTAGTTTTTTACTTGGGTGAATTTCTAGAGAATTACATTTTGGGATTTTTGGCTGTAGTTAGATATTAGATGGAATATTAAGTCATTTATTAAATAAAGTTTCGAAATTGACATCAGTCTCGCTTCTGTAAGTGGGACTGTGGGAGGTGTTGAGTTCATCTTGATTGGTGTTTAGTCTACATTTTGATTGGTGTTTATAAGTCTGACTGTCTCTTTTGTGTTTCATCTTTGTTCATTTTTGCCCAGATTTTTGAAGAAAAAGCCTACATTGTTGGTGTTGAGCACAAACGTAATTCAACGGATTTATTTGGTGTGGAGGAGTCACTCAAGGAACTGACCCAGCTAGCTGATACTGCTGGACTAATGGTTGTTGGTTCCACATATCAGAAGTAAGTAGTTCTCGATGCTTATTTAGTTCACTGCTAGTATAGAGCTTATAAACCTAGCTAGTTAGCTTAAATTGCTTGTGCTATATGTAATGCAGACTAGCGTCTCCAAATTCAAGGACATACATTGGATCTGGTAAGGTTGCAGAAATCAAGAGTGCTATTAATGCATTGGGTGTCGAGACCGTGATATTTGATGATGAGCTCTCAGCTGGGTAAGAAACATACTGATATTATTGTTGTTCCACACATGTGTTTGATACTGTTGAAATTGATGTCTATGAATTAAACAAATTTATTTTGCCAATATCGACTCTCCCTGCCTCCCCGCCACTGTATCTATTGGTTGTGTTGTGCCTGTTGAAATTATACTTGTATGTATTACAAGATTTCGAACCAGAATTGAAGTATGTTCTCTTGATGTTGATCTGGGACCTGTATTATATTTCACCCGCTCAACCTCAATCCTTCAGAAAACTTTACCAGCAGAATATTTCACCCTTTTTACTGATTATCAACAGTGTCATATTCTTGAAAGCTACATGGATCTTTTTATGATCGTTTGTAAGAAATATTAGGCTTGGTGTATGATGAGGCTTAATTATGGATATTTTTGTTCTCTTAAGATTATTTTTCTTTTTTATTCAAGTGTTACTATTCTAGGCAACTACGCAATTTGGAAAAGGCCTTTGGTGGGGATGTTAGAGTTTGTGACCGCACTGCCCTCATTCTTGATATTTTCAACCAGCGGGCAGCAACTCATGAAGCAGCTCTACAGGTGAGTTATTTTGTTGTTTATTTAGTACTTTTAATCTATTCATTGTATTTGAAACTGAGTGGTGATAGTTGGGAATTCCACCTCCCTTTGGGGGTTTTAAGTTGTTCAATACTAAGACCATTATATTTCCAGAATTCTTACAGTGATAATTGTGATATTTCTAGGTTGCATTGGCACAGATGGAATACCAGCTACCTCGACTAACAAAAATGTGGACTCATCTTGAGCGTCAATCAGGAGGTCAAGTGAAGGGTATGGGTGAGAAACAAATTGAAGTGGATAAGCGTATCTTACGTACTCAAGTAAACCCCCATCATATAATCATCAGTATTCCAATATCTTTTATCTTAATACAGATCTATCTATAGCAGTAGTAGATTGTAGGTTCCAATCAATGCAATGAAAAAGTTTTTGTTTTGTTCTTTTCCTTGTCTCAATATTTTATGATCTACTTTTTGATAAAATTACAATCGTCTATTGAAATTGATTTTCCTGCAAACTTGTTTGTGATGCTAGATTGGTGTTCTCAAGAAGGAGCTAGAATCTGTTAGAAAGCATAGAAAGCAGTACCGGAATCAGCGGCTTTCAGTACCAGTCCCAGTAGTATCCTTGGTAAGTAAATACGTACCGTAGTGGATTCAAAATTATAGATGGTTTAAACCTGTTGCTGATGCTGTATGTTTCGGAAACTAGGTTGGGTACACCAATGCTGGAAAGAGTACTCTTTTAAATCAATTGACTGGAGCCAATGTGCTTGCCGAGGATCAATTATTTGCAACACTAGATCCAACAACAAGAAGGGTTCAGGTAGTTGATCACAATCAAAAGATTCTCTTATTACAGCATGAGTATGAGTTCTCTACCATCTAAATAACTGAACAGTCTAGTGGCTAACTATTATCACAATTCAGAAGGTTGCATGTGGTGCAAAAGTTACCTCCTTTGTGTTTTTCAAGTGATTATGAACTACTTTCAATAGCCTATAGTCCAGATTCTGGGGTTTATATAATCACTCAATGACGTAACCAAATGCTACGGTAGAGACATTGAGACTTCATATATACATAATACACTATACAGAATCATTTCAGTTTTTTCCATTGATACATGGTTTTGTGCTGAATTTTTAATATTTTATATCTTGAATAATTTGTGGTATGCTCTATTCTTGTTTCAATTTCTTCCAGATGAAGAATGGGATGGAATTTCTCCTCACAGATACTGTTGGTTTCATTCAGAAGTTACCAACCACAGTGGTGAGATACTTGCATATTTTATTGATAAATTTACCACCACTTGTGCAGTTTGAATCTCTTGCCGTATTCATTTTGAACTTAACTGCAAGAGTCAAGGTTTTGATGCATGTCACTCCAATTTTAAAGTCAAGCTGATAATTTCTCACCTATGTTTTCCAACTGCATCTTACAGGTTGCTGCCTTTAGAGCAACTCTTGAGGAGATATCGGAGTCGGCATTACTGGTGCATGTGGTTGATATCAGGTACAAAGTGGCAACCTATTAAAATGATACATCATGGTGAAAGTCATTGAGATCTTATTATATTGCTATCAACTTCAGTCATCCACTGGCTGAGCAACAGATAGAAGCTGTGGACAGAGTGTTGTCAGAACTAGATGTCTCTTCTATACCAAGGTTGATGGTTTGGAACAAGGTACTGTAATTCTTTTTGGAGATTCAGTAAGTAAACAATATATTTGAACTCTTTCATCTTATCTGCTGGTTGTTTGATAGGGTTTGTAGACATGTAAAATTTAATAAAATAATTGGGTTTATAAGTGATGGCTCGCAAGAAGTCAGGCGAGGCGAACCGCACTTCGCATAGAAATAAATGAAGGCGAGGCGGACTGAACTTCGCATAGAAATAAATGAAGGCGAGGCGGACTGACCTTCGCGAGGCGAACCGTACTTCGCGAGGTGAACCACACTTCGAGAGGCGAACAAGACTTGGCGAGGTGAAATAGACTTGGCGAGGCGAACAAGACTTGGCGAGGTGAAATAGACTTGGCGAGGCGAACAAGACTTGGCGAGGCGAACAAGACTTCGCGAGGTGAACAAGACTTCGCGAGGCGAACTAGACTTCGCGGGGCAAAACGGACTTCGCGTAGATTTACATAAAGGCGAAGCGAAATGGCTCCGGTTGCGTGGATTTACATGAAGGCGAGGCGAGATGGCCTCGCGTGGGGGAATCCGCGAAGTGGAATCAGAAATCACCGCTTACTTGGAAATCAAGGTTCCTCACAAGATACTTTCCATATCCGCGAGATGACTCACCCCTTACTAATGATCTTGATCAAAACATGACATTCAATCCAAAGCGATCTGGGCATATCTAAATCTTAAGATTTGATTGATCTGATTGTGTTAAAATCGGCAAGTAAGTCAAGATTCATTGATTCGATTAAGGAAATATTATTGATTCAGAATCTTCATTACTTGCCTTAAGTGGAGTAATGTTAACACTATAAATATTCCCTCTCATACCAAGAGGAAGGGGGGCGGACAGAGGAGCAAAATAAAAAACAAGCAGCGGACCAGAAGGAGAGCAGCGAACCAGAGAGAGAAATCACTCTCAAGAGTCCAGAAGTCTTCCAAAACCCTTGAAGAATCATCAAGCTGCCAAATAGCCGATTCTTCATCAACCTCAAGTCCAGAAGTCTCCCAAGCCCCCGAAGAATCATCAAGCTGTCAAATAGCCGATTCTTTCTTCATCAACCTCAAGTCTAGAAGCTGTCAAATCCTGAAGAATCATCAAGCTGCCAAATAGCCGATTCTTCATCAACCTTAAATCCAGAAGTCTCCCAAGCCCCCGAAGAATCATCAAGCTGCCAAATAGCCGATTTTTTCTTCATCAACCTCAAGCTTAGAAGTTGTCAAATCCCAAAGAATCATCAAGCTGCCAAATAGTCGGTTCTTCATCAACCTCAAGCTTAGAAGTTATCAAATCCCGAAGAGTCATCAAGCTGCGAAATAGCCGACATCTTCACCAACTTCAAGACAAAGAATAAACCACCACGTGACACTACTCGTGGCCTAAATCCGATCAAGAACAAGCCTCTACGGCCCTTGGTCAATCAACTTCTACAAATCATCAACACGACAAGTCCAACCTACAAACAATTCATCTCAAGAACAAGTGCTTGTCACCCTTGAGTTAAACCTACATTCGGAGATAGAATCAGAGGAGTTCACAAAGATTATAACTCGCATTCGCATTGATTAAATTAAATTATTCTTTGTACACGTGTTGTTTTGTTATTTGTTGCAGATATTTTCGTGTTTACAGAGTTTTTAGAGTCGGATCATCATTAAATTAGATGGGAAGCTATTCTGTTGATTCCATTTAGCCTACTGGACAAATGCTTTGAAATTGCTAGATTAGACTCACTAAAATAATGGTATATGTAATGTACTAGCTTTTCATTCCTCAATTCTAATACACAAGATTGCTGATAGACAGCTATAATTTTGCAGGTTGATAAGGTGAGCAATCCTGACAGCATCAGAATAGAAGCAGAAAAGAGAGATGATGTTGTTTGCATATCTGCTCTGAGTGGCCAGGGCTTAAATGAATTCTGCAGTGCAATCCAGGAAAAATTGAAGGTACTTGTGCTTGTTTCTCGGTCACATTTTCATACTCTTGAGTAATATATGTGCTCCTATTAATTGGAAGATAATAACGCCTTTTGTTTAACAGGACTCTATGGTATGGGTGGAAGCCTTGATCCCTTTTGAAAAAGGAGAGCTTCTTAGTACTATACATAAGGTTGGAATGGTGAAGAAAACAGTAAGTATCCGGTGGATGTTGATTAATTCTTTGTTCCTACTATCTTCCCTTCTTCTTTCTCTTTTGTGAAGTGTAGGAACTACAGTATTTTCAGTCCTAACATTCTCTATATTTATAGGAATATACCGAGCACGGGACGCTGATCAAGGCACACGTACCTCTACGGTTTGCAAGGCTACTAACTCCATTGAGGCAAATGTGCATATCAAGATCTTAATTTTCTTCCAGCATTATCCAATACAGTGGAGGTCTTCCAAGTTTCATCTTTGATCCGATGGCCGGTGATATGAAATTGTAATTATTCTGTACATATGTTGTATCTAGCTAGTTTCTAACGAGTGTAAGATACTTACAAGCTAGTGATGGTCTAATAGATTACCAGGAGTAAGTTACAGAATTTCTTGTCAGATTGATTTTCAACCTAATTCATAGCATCTCAATCACAACTCGCTGAAAATCAATCATCGAGGTGTGCTTAGACATGGTCATCGATATATAGCTTGCACCATTGAAGCATTCAAACACCGATACAAAATCAACAATGTGACGCCAAAACTGTCAGAATGTATTTCACCAAATACGCGGTTTCATATTTTTGTGTTGTCTTCTTTGCCATCTTGTGTAAAAATGAAGCTCCAGTGCTTTGAGGTTCAAAGTCGAAGCTATTCCAGTTCTGTATGTTCAGCACTGGCATTTCCCAAGAGGAAGAGGTCACCTACCCATAAAAGGAATGAGGGTTTTCAACTGTGGCATTACTGACGTGGAGGAGATTCGAACCTGTGGAAAAAAAAGTCATGGAAATGACTACTTGGATAGGAGCAGGTAATACCAGAAAGGCAGCACAAGAAATTGTCTTGGCTCTTGTTATCCACATTAGGTATGTCAGAGAGGATTTGGTAGAATTAACTGAGACTTTGTTACTGAATTGGTTCAACTGTACTAGTAAGCCAATTCAGTAACAAAGTCTCAGTTAATTTTAAGTTACTTGAGCCTCCATTTACTAACTGAGCAAGCTTGAATGCACAGAGTGGTGGACCAAATTGGGTGTTACCTCTAGGAAGAAGGGACTCAACGACTGCAAGTTTAACTGGTTCAAACAGAAACATACCTGCACCAAATTCCACCCTCCCAAACCTCTTAAACTTTTTCCAGCGTCAAGGCCTCGATGAAGTAGACCTTGTTGCATTCTCAGGTACTAAACTTTCATGCCATTCGGTTTTGAACCTCGCCTTTGTTCCATTTTGTCACTAATATTCGTTAATGCAGGAGGGCATACCATTGGAATTGCAAGGTGTGTGACATTCAGGCAGAGGCTGTACAACCAAAACGGGAACAACCAACCTGACTCGACTCTTGAAAGGTCCTACTTATTTGGTTTGAAATCGGTTTGCCCTAGTTCAGGTGGTGACAACAACATAATCCCTTTGGACTTTGCTTCCCCTGCAAGATTTGACAACTCCTACTTCAAGCTCATACTTATGGGAAAAGGACTTCTTACTTCTGACCAAGTGCTTCTCACCGGTAACGTGGGGAAGACAATGGACCTGGTGAAGAGCTTTTCGGATGATGAGGGCCTCTTCTTCCAGCACTTTGCTAAGTCCATGGTTAAGATGGGGAACATTAGGCCTCTTATTGGATTTAAGGGTCAAATTAGGAAGAACTGTCGCCGTGTTAACTAAGTACTTAATTAACTGAGAAGCACTAGCTTCTTCATTTTTATGTGCTGAATAATTCAGAACTGTTAACTTGGTGTGATCTATAGTCTTCAAATTCATGTAAACTAATGGACCTCTGACGATGAATGTTTAATTTCTACTAATTACTTTGGTTAAGTACTTTGTTAAGCCTTTAATTAACTTTAGCAAGCTGCAGAACAAATCCACAAGCATTTTTCCAGTTTCCACTTTCGGCTTTCTTGCCTCCTTTCACATATACAAAAAAGCTAAGCACCCACAACCCAGATTATAATCAAAAAGTTAAACACATCTTTAATCATTGTTCCTTTTCTCTCTTGTTGGTTATGCAGTTTCTGGAATCAGGAACTTCATGCACACAAAGTATTATTCTTTTCTTTCCCCAGACCAGAAAAGAAAGTATAATTCGTTTCTTTCATCTCTTGAGAATATGTGACTACCTTTTCACGTGTATGAACTCTTGAGAAGCAAATGCCAAAGTTATTTTCTTCCTTACCTTTGCTTCCTCTTTTATCCCAATTTTTTCCTCCTCTTTTCCCAATTAGTATTCCATAATCCTTCATCTTGCTGATTACACCGAGCACCTTAATATCCTAGATTCATAATACCCCACACTAATTACACATTAAGCATGGAAGTAGACAATAAACATATTATATTTTCATCATTTCTTTATTTTCTGTGATTGTGAATATGTCATGCATACGCAATATATAATGTAACATTTCACTTTATATAATTTTACAATTCATTTATACGTTAATAAATAAACATATGAAATAGTAATATCGGCCGTGTAACATAATATCAAACACCATGTCTAAAGTCCGAGTCTCAACTATTGCCATGTCTATTGTGTGCCTAGCAAATTTGAGTGAGTGTCTGCGACGCAACGAGGGATTAGTCGGGCTCGTTAAACATGGATAAGAATAGAAATTCTTGTATGCACGACGTGTATTTACACGACACAATCTTAATCGTTCATAATAATTCATATATTTGACCACTATGTTTCTACATTATTTCATTTAATCATGACCATACATGTATGTATGTGGAGATATACGTCGTGTACTAAAGATACTCTCGGATAGAGGAGCGTAAAAGGCCTATCGGGTAGAGCCCACACTGAGTAGTAGTTATCTAACATCCACTACTGCACAAGAGGCTGAAGCTCTTCTCAGTAATTAAATACTCTCAAACAGCCAAAGATCCCAGATTTGATCTGAAATTGCTAGGATTATCAAACCTCACAATCATCCAAAAATCCATCTGAGAAAGATATAAGTTGTTCCATGGCGAAGCAGGCCAGTAACGCATGGATTATGCAGAAGAAGAAATGGTCTCTGGTGGTTCTGGCATTGTTCTCTCTCTCCACCGCCATGGTTTTCTTGATGAGAACCGCCTTCGATTCCTGCAACGCAAACACCACCGCTCGTTTCGAAGACGATAACAACAGAGTCGCCGCGCCGGCGGTAATCCGGCACGACGGCGCCGCCGCCGGACCGAGCGCTCTCCGGTTCATGAAGTCGAAGGTGGTGCTTTTGGTCTCCCACGAGCTCTCTCTTTCCGGTAACAATCTCGCTTTTCTCTAATTTTCTTGTGGTTTTCTGGAAAAGGAATTAGAAAAGTGAAAAAAGAAGATGTGGAAATTTTAAAGTGATTAAATTTTTGATTTATTTTAATTACGGTGAAAATCAGGAGGTCCATTGTTGTTAATGGAGCTGGCGTTCTTGTTGAGAGGAGTCGGATCGGAGGTTGTTTGGATCACAAGCCAAAAGCCACCGGAATCCGACGAGGTCATTTACAGTTTGGAGAATAAAATGCTGGATAGAGGAGTACAGGTATTCAATTTATTCAATTAATCGCTGCGAAATTGTATTGCTATGATAACGTGATTATAAGGAAGTATGATAATGAATTTTTTTCGTATTGTTTTGGCAGGTTCTGTCTGCAAAGGGTCAGAAGGCTATATATACAGCTCTTAAGGCTGATTTGGTGGTTTTGAATACTGCTGTTGCTGGAAAATGGCTGGATGCTGTGCTCAAGGAAAACGTTCCTCGTGTTCTTCCTAAGGTGTTGTGGTGGATTCATGAAATGCGGGGGCATTATTTCAAAGTGGAGTATGTTAAGCATCTCCCTTTTGTTGCAGGTGCCATGATTGATTCACATACGACAGCGGAATATTGGAAGAATAGGACTCGGGAACGCTTAGGGTAAGAAGAATCGCATGATATATAGGATTACATGCACGTTAGTTCTTTCCGTCATTGTTATTCTAGCATGGTAATAACGAACTTGATGTATTGTCCTTGTGATTTGCAGGATTAAAATGCCTAAGACATATGTTGTGCACCTTGGAAATAGTAAGGAGCTAATGGAAGTGGCAGAAGATAGTGTATCCAGGAGGGTTCTCCGTGAACATGTCCGAGAGTCTCTTGGAGTGCGGAATGAAGATCTACTCTTTGCCATCATAAACAGTATGCTTCCTTTTTCATTACATAAGTTTCTATTTGTATGCAATCTAATTTTAGTGAGAGATTATAGATTGAATCCTTGCAACTAAAATCTCCCAATTCCTATTCAATTTCATCTGTTGTAGTAGCAGCAAGCTTGCCTGTGAGTTCTGCTAGGTAGTGTTAGAAATAAGATAACTTGACCATATCCTTTTAACCTGATACTTATGGTTGAGGGAAAGTAACAACCCTGATCACTTCTTCCCGTCCCAAAGTTCACACTTTCCTTCGGTGAAAGATTCTCATTTTGGTCTGAGGCTGTAGTGGTTCCACATTGGGATTAATTTCTCTTTATAAGCCCTTTGTGTATGATGTTTTCACCAGTTCGCCGTATGAAATGTCCAAAATGGTACCTACTCGATTTTGAATTGCAGCAATGAGCATACACTGATATTCTTTCAATACATTACCTATTCACTTCTCTGTTTATCTATGCACTACTCTATTTTGCATGAATTTGCATTTAACCTTACATTCTGAATAATGTATGTGATTTAACTGTAGGTGTTTCACGTGGGAAAGGTCAGGATCTATTTCTTCGCGCTTTTCATGAAAGTCTGCAGATTATTAAGGAGAAGAAATTGCAAGTGCCGTCTATGCATGCAGTAATAGTGGGAAGTGACATGGATAAGCAGACTAAATTTGAAACAGAGCTGCGTAACTTTGTGATAGATAAAAAGCTTCAGGATTGTGTTCACTTTGTGAACAAGACCCTGACTGTGGCTCCTTATCTGGCTTCCATTGACGTTCTTGTTCAGAATTCTCAGGTAGGTTGCACTCAAGTCAGCAACTTTTGTAGGAGATGATATCTTGCTGGGTGGTCTTTATTTGAAAAATAATAATCAAGGAACAAATATCAGTATCTCAGTCATGTTGTGGTGTATATCATGGATGAAGCTTAACTTTATAATCATGTGTAGGCTCGAGGAGAGTGCTTTGGAAGGATAACTATTGAAGCAATGGCCTTTCAGCTGCCTGTACTGGTATGTTCTGTCTACAAAACCATACTTTTTCTTCCAATGTATGATCTACCTGTATTACTGTGCAAAAATCATGCTTATTTCCTGAAGTTGTCCTATGAGTGTTTTGTTTGGTCGATGAACAGGGTCCAACTAATCTTCTTTTTTCTTTTCTTTCCTTTTGTGAATCACTCCAGGGGACAGCAGCTGGTGGAACCATGGAGATCGTTGTGAATGGTACAACAGGACTGCTGCATCCTGTTGGTAAAGAAGGCGTGTCATCCCTGATGACTAACATCGTAAAATTGGCCACACATGTAGAGAGGAGAATGACGATGGGCAAGAAGGGATACGAGAGAGTGAAGGAAAGATTTTTGGAACCACACATGGTGCAAAGGATTGCTTTCGTTTTAAGGGAGGTATTGCAGAAAGCAAAGAGCCACGCTAATTCTTAATTTGCAGGAGGAGCACAATAGTAGTTAAAAATGTTTGCTCCACTCCGACTGGAATGCAGCTCATACTTTTGTAAGTCACTGTGTCATATGTAGCAAGATAAGGTAGATAGAGAGAGTGATGTGGATACCAGGAAATCAAGTCTGGTCATTGAGTTGTAAAATGTTTATTCATCAATGGTATACATACAGTTTTGCAAATGTAAAAATCTGTCACAACCGTATTCAATTTTCACTTTTATGGTTGATATCAGCCTCCTTTGCAGTACTAGTCCTCTTGGTCAATTTGTATATCACCATTCTCGCAATCTTGTAGAACCAGAAAGTACTGACAAGCTGCAGACCCACTGCCATTCCCTGGAGTTCGTAGACAATTCATTCAGGAAGATACATGCGAAATTATATCGAGGCCTCGGCCTATAACTGTACTGCTGTGTTGTTAGTTCTATTGTTCATAATACGAACCTTAATGAGGAAAGGATTGTGAGCAGATAGTGTTACATATGTAAGATAAGGTCCGCCTCCCATCCTTGCAACCGAGAATATAGCTGCAAATGAAATCTGTTCATACAAACATGAAAAAGGAAATTAGAGTAGCTTCTGTTTCTGTTTCTGCAATTCTGCTACAATACAAAAGATTATAACATTGTGGAATCTGTTTGAGAGATTAGCATACATCTGCTGCTAAGTTTAGGTCGGTGTCCCTGTAACCAAGCTCTTTGAGAATCTCCCTCAAGTGGAGGAAAGGGCTAGAGACCTCTGTTATCCACAGTGCTGCTACCATCTCTGACCCACACTATTGAACCCAACAAAACTACTATCAGTGGTAGGAAAAAAAAGAGTATCAAAACTAAACTATACTATACCGAGTTATAGTAGTTTCTCCTAGTGATAACTAACTACATAATAGTAGACCAACTCTATATAGTTTTACAACAGAGGGTTAATTAAGTACCATTAACCCTATCATCATCAGAAATTAATGTAACTAATTTGCTAAAGCTCCCAGACTTACATGAAACACCCAAGTACTTGTTTCAAAGCTAGGATAAGAAGAAATGGCAATCAAGTTTGGGAACAAGGTAAAGTACTAACCCTTTGATATGAAAGGCCTGCTCCAATTCCAACAATGCTCACCAGATGGTGGAAGACATTGTCAAAACTGAATTGCTTGTCAAAGAGGCAACATATGAGATCATATATGAGATATGAAAGACTCACTGCTAGTGCTTTCATCTGCACCGCCAACATTCAAAAAACCTCCAAAGTTACTAATTAAGCTACTTAACCAAATTTAAAAGCACACCATTACAAAGACTATTAATCTTCATGAAACTAAACTGAAAAATTAACCTGCTGAGGAGAAGATTGAGCAGCCAGAGGACAAACTGGGCACCTCCAGTCTTCGACGGAGAGCGAAGCTAGGGTTACAGCAATGGTTGCATGAATTGTCGAAACAAGGCGGTTGCAGAATACAAATGATCTCTTTGGAAACATTTTTCTGATGAATAAAAATGCTGTTGTCCATGAAATAACTCCCAGAACTACAAGGCTTGTAACTCCATGCTCTTCCATCTTCTTTCTTCTAGTTTCTTCTTCTTCTTCTTCTTCTTCTTCTTCTTCTTCTTCTTCTTCTTCACTGAAGCTTAATCATAAACTGGTTTTCTGGGTTTTTTACAAATCACTGAGAAAGCTAGAGGGAGAAAACGAGAGGAGAGGTCATGTTCAATTCGTTTATAGTTGAACCTCATTTAATTTCGGAGCTGGATGTAGGTGGAAGTACCATCAAGGATTATTTGGACCAAACTTTTGGTATAACTAATAACTATTAACTAACCGGAAACAAGAATTAATTGAATTATTTGCAGCATTCTGTTTGAAATTTCGGATCACGCATGTTTGCTGACATGAACAGATATCATCAACTTTGTTTATTTGTTGATTAAATCTTGTAGTGTTGTGACCTGGAGTATATTCTTGTTTCATAATACTTCCAGAATTAGTGCACCACTATATAAACCATGTTGGTGAGATTCTTTTTTCTCTTTTCTTGGTCATTTCTCAACATTATACGTACACTAGTATAGAACCACAAGCATTTTCTGTTTCCCTCCCAATATTTTGTCAGAGGACATAGTCTCTCTTAGAATAAGCTAGTGTGTGTTAGTTGACAAAATCAATTAGTTCTTATTCGTTCCTTCATATCATTTTTCTTCTAATTATAAACAAATCACTAGCCACAAACATAGGGTAGTCCAAATTTTTAGCCTTCATGTTTACCTTTGAGGTAGGAAATCAAGAAATGAGAATCACCTCAAAATCCCAAAGTGTAGTGGCTTACAAAGTTTTGAGGCGGCCGAGTCTTATAGCAGAGTATCAAGGTGATTGGCAGATGAGTATTCTTTGTTCTCTTTTTTTTTTTTTTCTGATCGCATGGCCATGATTCATCCACCAGTGGATGAGCATTCTTTGTTCGATTAGGTGTCATCTTATCATTTATGTAATGTCTCTCGATCCTTAAACTTTTGCGGCTTGTAACTTTTTTTTATCATGTAAACAACTCAAATATTACAAAGTCGTGAGTTGAACTCATAACATTTCATTTACTAAAAGGAGACTATGCTGCTACATCAAATTGTCATGGGCTTAAAAAATGTAACTTACGTTTTTCTTTTAACCTGGAAAAGAATATAAATTGTAAAATTGTAGAAGTAAATTGTAAATTGTAACACATACACGTGATTTCTTTTTACTTTTTATAGTAAATGTAAATTGTAAAAAAAAAAAAAATACGTGTGTTGCCTTGTCAAACTTTGAAGTGAACTGTTGCTATCTCAGCTCAACCGGGTCTGACCCTCGCTATCTCTCCGATGGAGTTATGTCAAATTTCGGGTCAATTAGCATTCAAATCGGGTCACCTGCCCCGAAACTCCGTCACTCGAATGACCGGCGCACCGGACGTAAAATCTCCGAACCGGATATTCATCTCCGGGATGGGTTTCGTTGGACAAGCGTTGGCGATTGACCTCAAGAAACAGGGATGGTATGGTTTCTCTGAACTTAGTTTCATATTCAGGGTTTAGGGTTTAGCTAAAGCTCAAGTCTTTCGATTGTTAGGGATGTCTCTGGTACTTGTACAAGCATTAACAAGAAGAAGAGACTCGAGGAAGAAATGGGCTTTAATATGTACCTCTTCGATGCAAATGAACCAGAGTTGGTCAAACTTTCATTTCTTGTTAATTTGAAATAATGATGAACTTGTGCGAAGTTTGTTTCTTTTTGCTTATTTTGGGTACCCAATATTGGTTTATTGTGAAGTGTGGCCACCATTGATGTTATGAAGTTCCATACTCACATGGTTGTTTCAATTCCTCCGGTTACTGGTTTTGGCGATCCGGTACGATATTAATAAGTACTTGTTTATGTGTTTTAAAGCTGTTTCAGTTTTTAGTGACAGATGTTTAGCTGCAACTGATGTTGACTGTTGTATCCTAGATGCTGCAACATGAACAACTTTTGAGGAAAGCACTTTTGGGTGGAAATCTTCAATGGCTTTGCTATTTGTCCTCAACTAGTATGTTCCTTCGCAGATGGTTCAGTTTATCAATCATTGTATTAGTAGCTTATTTGAAAGAGTTTTCCAGACAATCTAGCAGTGTGATATTTCGTTGATGTCATGCAATCTGAATGTTTGTTTTGACCATGGTGGAATTGCTTCTGTTAGGTGTGTATGGAGATTGTGGAGGTACATGGGTGGATGAGGAGTAAGTGAGTGCATGTGGAATTGCTTGATGTGCAACTTATCTCATGTGCAATATCAACTGTCACTAAATCTCTAAGTATCATGTGGCAGTTATCCCCCTAACCCCACAAGGGAGGTGGGAAAATTAAGGTTAGCTGCTGAGAAAGGATGGTTACAATTGGGGCAGAGTCTGGGCCTCTCAACAAAAGTATTTCGGCTTGGAGGTATCTATGGTCCTGGTAGAAGGTAGTGATTGATCTATCAGCAGTATGAAACTATGTTGTCTTTCTGTTTCGTTCTTTATGTCAGTTGTATTAATAGGAAATCTTCCCCCTTTTTTTCATTGAAATATTGGGAAGTACATTATTATGGTTGGTTTTTCACTCCAGTATCATGAAAATTAGAAAATTAGTATTTTCAAAAATTTTAATGTCTGCTTGTAAGGCCAGGAAGATTCAGAATTTCCAAACTAGTATCACATTTCTTGTTGGCAGATTCAGAGTTTTTGTTTCTTTCTCACACTAAAAGATTTATAAATTGTTTCCCACTACAGTGCTGTTGACACCATAATCAAGCAGGAAGCCTTATCAAAAAGTCAGAGAATGAGGGGATATAGGCAGTTCACATCAAGGATTCATGTTGAGGATATTTGTCAAGCCATTGAGGCCAGTATTCGGATGTCTTCCTCCAGGTAGGTCTTCATAGTTCTTACTGGTTTTTTTGTCTTTTGACTTATCAATATGTATTTCAACCTGGAATTTGCATACAGAGAATATAGTTTATATGCAAATTTCCAATACACACTTGCATGTGTATATAAGGAAATTGAGGCTGTACCGAAGAGTATATAATAGTTCACTGTGTTTGCTATAGTGTATCAGACTTATGTTCACTGGCTTGTTAAAAATACTTTCAGGGAAATTTATAATATTGTTGATGATGACCCTTCCCCAAGAGAAGCAGTGTTCGAGTATGCAAGAGACTTGGTTGATAGAAAATGGCCAGGTTGGATCAAACAGTCTTCTGAACAAAGAGAATCTACAGATACTGATAAACAAGATAGTTTGTTGGGTGAGAAGAGCGTCTGCAATGCTCATATGAAGAAGGAGCTAGGAGTCAAGCTTCTTCATCCTAGTTATAGATCGGGATTACGAAGTATTATTGACCAAATGGATAAACCATTTTCAACATAGTGAATGTTGATGATGGTGGATTTGAAACGTATCTTTGTTATCAGTCAAGCAGTAGATTTCACTCCCACAAGTATTCCAAACATGTTAAATTCAAATATTCTTGGAAAATATACAAGTGCAATTGATGATGTTGGTACTAAATACATTACAAAGCATACGTACCAGATAAATCATGATATTGCAGGGTAGTATTACATAAAATTCAACGACTTGATTCAGAACTCGTCAAAACCATGCATCATCATGCCCGTTATCATCATCATTTGCATAATAAGACTCATCCTCTTCATTGTACTGGTTTTCATGCTCAAACTCATAATCGTCGCCATAGCCTTCTCCGTCTTCAGCCTCTTCATTGTGCTCTGCACTAATGACTTTCTCATTAGATTCCAAACCTTCTTCGAAACTGTAATCCTCTTCATCTAGAACACTATAGTTGATTTTCGAACTCCGTCCTGTTTTGACTCCCGGTGCCAGATTACTCTCCCCTTCACTCGATTTCTTAGTGTTATCCGTCGACTTGGTAGAAGTTTTGGCTGCCTTTCTCCGAGGAGCAGCTTCCTCGGCTTTTCTGCCTCTTTTTCTAGTACTTCTCTCAACATAATCCTTGTTCATTGCTTCCCAGAGTATGGTTTTATGGAGAGCCTCCTCCTTGCTTAATAGGTACGGAGAAACCTCGGCATCGTCAATATCAGAAAGGCTTTATGAGACATGGTCACTACTATCTAAGTCTGAAGTACTTGAGCCCTTATTAGCTTGCTACTTCTGTCTCGACTGGGATGAGTTGGATCCCTTTCGAAATGCCATAAATTCTCTTCTTCTTCGATTAGGGTTTCGATCACGTCAAACTCACTCCCCTCGTTATATAAACCAAACTAAAACATTAGGAAAAACACCAACCGACTAGGAAACATAATCCAACCAGGAGTAGGAATACATTTTCTGAATATTTATTTATTTATTTACCCCCATTCGGCCCATTGGGCTTAAAGCCCATATCAGACGGCCTGCTTTGTCCGTCTCCCTTGTGTAGTCTACCTCTAATCAGATACGGTGCCTCTCAGTCTCAATCTCATCGTCCCAACTAGAAATTGGTTACGGAAAACCCTAAATTGATGCTCTCCTAGTTGCTACTGCGCTCTATATCACCAAAAGGTAGCTCCTTTCTTCATTTCCGATATGAATTAGGTATTGGGTTAAGGTTAATTTCATTTCTCTGAGCGTTGTTTATATCCAAAAGCTTCTTGATGATGGTTAGGTTGCTGAGTTCTAAAGATTCGTACTTTAGGGTTCATTTCTCTCTCTTTTTTCAATGGGTTGGAGTAGTTGTTAGTGTTTCTTCAAATTACTTAGCTTTCTTGGATATAATTACAGATTGAGATTCTGGGTTTCTGTATTTGTTTCATTTAAGTTTTGCATTAGGTACTTAATATGCTTTTTGAGTTTTCGCTTATGAGATTGGTTTTACAATAGGTACTTGGCTATGATTCCAAATGCATGTGCCAGACCCGGTGGGTTTATCTCTGTGAATTCGAGAGAATGTAAGCATTCGATATGTGGTAGCCCTGTGTTGTCATGCGTTCCTCGTTTTCGGAGTAAGAGTGTTTTTCAATGCATCAGTTCATGGAGTTCTTCTCAGAAAGGTAAAGCCTTATCCTGGTTGTATAGGACGCTATAATTATTTCTAGTCATTTTTCCGTGTACTTGATTAGTTGCATTTTGCGTGCGTACATACCCATCTCTACTTGGGGCAGCATTCTCTGAATTTGTTCCACACACATCACACTTAATGTTTACTCAAACAATCACTGATTTTCTCAAGTAGACTTATCAGAAAGCTAGGACATTGGATTTTGCAATCTCTGGAATCTCATGCTAATACATATGGTGAGTGTTTATTTTAATTCTTTATGATAAATTGGTTGTAGCTATGCCACTTCTGCACCCTTGTGCTGTGTCGAGCCCATTTTTCAGTGGGGATCAAGGCAGCCTTTTACGCACAATGCCCACATTGCAAAGGCGAGGCAAATCTAGTATGGCCCCTCAAGCATCTAAGGATGTCCCATACAGTTTTCGGTTCCCTCCCATGATGAAGAAGCCAAAGTGGTGGTGGAGGACATTGGCATGTCTCCCCTACTTAATGCCCCTACACGAGACATGGATGTATGCTGAGACAGCCTATCACCTGCACCCTTTCCTGGAAGACTTTGAGTTCTTCACATACCCATTCCTTGGTGCCATTGGGAGCTTGCCCAGCTGGTTCTTGATGGCCTACTTTTTCGTTGCATATCTTGGAATTGTGAGGAGAAAGGAGTGGCCTCACTTCTTCAGATTTCATGTCGTGATGGGCATGCTGCTGGAGATTGCGTTGCAGGTGATAGGGACTGTGAGCCGTTGGATGCCACTTGCTGTTTACTGGGGTAAATTTGGGATGCACTTCTGGACAGCTGTTGCATTTGCTTACTTATTTACAGTGTTGGAGTGCATACGCTGCGCTCTTGCTGGTATGTATGCTGATATCCCCTTTGTTTGTGATGCTGCATATATTCAAATTCCCTATGACTAATAGGTGGAAGGAAAGTATAGGAGTAAAATCAGCTCTCTTTCCATCTGTTTGAATTTTGTTGTAAGAGAGGAAACTTGTTTTGTTCTGAACCAGCCTATGTGTAGAAGTTTTAATTGGATCAGTTGCATTTGTGTTGTAGCAGAATTCTCACCAAGGTGTTTGCTTTCTTTTCATTGTTGTTGATCAGATATACTCTTATGTAGTTTCAAATGCTGTGGTATGTTGAGAAATTAGAGGAAATGGTACCAAAAGGTTTACCCGATACAGGGATCAGTTTGGCATGCATTTGAATAGTTGATCAAACATCCTGATGGTTTAGATTATGACCTGTTCATACTTCATACTTCATACCATCCCTATTACTCTTTGCACTCTGGAGATCCTACTGGTATGTTATCTGATATCATGCATGGGCCTGCTAATAGAGATGTGTCGAGGCCCATACAAGTCAGACGAGTCACAAGAAACGTGATGCATGTTTCTTCATAGCCTAATAGAACTGTGGATAGAAGACTTGAAATCTTGAATGATGTAAACTTAACCAATTAATACAATTGTAATTGAATTAACAATGTCTGCAAAGTAAAAATAATGTGAGGCAGAGGTGTGAGCCCTCTATGTTCTAGTCTTTATGTTTGAGGGTAAATTTACACCCCTTGGATTTGTAAATTGTTGAACCAGTTATGTGGTTCGTCGTGGATATGATCGAGTATCTTTGAAGATATTTGTTATCGAGGCTAAGCCAAGCCTACTTGGAGATCAAGCTATTTTAGTGTAAATCCGAGATATTATCAATATATGCTGGATCTGGTAATTAGTGGAGGATTGCTTGGTTACCAAGATTGAGTTAGAATGAAGGATTTGCATTCAAGAAGGAGTCTTAGATGTGTGCCATGCTAGTAAGGAAGGTTTTGTTACCTTTGTGATTAAGGAAGACATATGGTGTTTTCTAAGAAGGAAGTTAATCATCCTTGATTCTTTGTTTTTCAAGAGAAGCCTGATACGTGCATGATCTTTGGTCATATGAAGATTACATTCCTTAATTGCGCTTGAGTGCGTAAAGGTGATATACATGCATGTCCGAGTTGGAAGAGTGATCATAAAGCAATCTCTCTGCGTAGAAGGTGACATCGAGAAGATCTCCAAGAATCATATTGAGGTAAATATCTTTACCTAGACATCGTATCTGATCTGATATGCCAACTAATACCTGCAGTTCAATTCAGTAAATATATATTTTTCTCATTGGGTAATTACTGACGGAATATTTGTCTTAGTATGCAAGTCATTCGCAAACCCTAGCTGCTCAGTTCCATATGTAAGGAGGTTCTAAGCTAATGATACCCCCCCCCCCTCCCGACAATTGCATCACTACACATTAGACGTCTCCCCAGGAGCACCCAATCTACCAAAAAAGCCTCTCCAGGGAGCACCACCAATGCATCATCGCGAGTAAATCCCGCTTCACTCACCAGCCTCATCGCGAGCACAAGTCCATCTCATTGTTCAGGAGCGATCCTTAACAAATATCCCTTTAATTTTCGTTGCTTAACCACCCTAAGAGCAATCTTATATTTGATAAAAGGCTCCAGTAGTTGCTTGGAGCAGAAGTTAGAAGAAAAAGCGTGTAGCAGCAGATCAAGAAGGTTACGCTGAACTCAGAAGCGTTGGCACACCAGCATCTCAAAAATACCGGCCAAATATTTTAATTATGAGCTTATTTATCTAATTAGGTTGGGATGGCGGCCGGTTGGGATGTCATGTATATAGGTGCCTTTTCATTACAGATATCAAATGTTTGGTCATCTTACGTTGATTGAGTTGAGCTGCTCCAATGTCATTTTCGTCATGATAATACAAGTGGAGTATCACTTCTTATTATAATTGGCATGCATGTCATCATACGATTAAAACTACTACAACACTAAAGCATTTTTGACAATGCCTACCATTATATTGTTTCCTTTGAAAAATTTGAAACGACCACCTAAACACACTCTTGGAAGTGTTTAGTTTATTGTGTATGATATACCATCACAACCTTTCCTCAATACGTAAAGCCATTTCACTGTAAACAATATTACTAGCTAAGCTTCCCACTACGCCAAAAGTCCGAGATCGACATCATGATTTTAGTGAACCCTCACAGCCTCACTGCGTTTTGTTTAATACCTGGTAAGGTAAGGTAGGTTACTTTCATCATCATCAACTTCCTTATTACATTGTTTAATCTCAACTTTCAAACTTTTTACTATAGCATTCGACTTATTGATTCAATACAACAAAAATGGGAAGGCGTTACTGTTGATTTCATCATCCTCTGCTTCCTCTTTTGGATTGATAAAAGAGACCCTCTACCTAATTAACCCACTTCTCCCACCTTTCTTTGAGTTTTGATCATGGGTTACTACCCTGTTTGGATCGGAACACCATCAATATAGACTGAATTGCAGATATATCATCAGGTAAAAAGTAGGCAGCAGAGTATGTTAACGTATCAATACATTAACTTCAAAGCGAACTACGATGTGGAGTCGTCTATCGTTTTATGTATCGTAGATGTCTTTTATCTTATACTATAGAAAATTAAATAGAAATTGATGCATAGTAATATCAAATACACTGACTTCATATAGTGATAGACTGGTTCTCTTTGTATAGGTGGTAAAGTAGTTTGGTTTGGAAACCAAATCTGAAGAGGATTTGGAATATACGTGTTTATATGGCATATACTATACCATGGGGGATATGAGCGTATCAACCAGAGCTTCTTGATCGTTATTTCATGGCCACTCTACAATGTACTTTACCTACCAGGGTGCCACCAACATGATGTTTCTATTTTTATATGATCATCTGCTTCAACCAAAGTTTGATGAGGTAAATCAGAATCATATACCACCCCTCCTACTTGGTAATTCATTTGAATTTTTAAAGCTGAAGGGCATCAAAAGGGAGCACTTTCATTTGACTGTGTTGGCTGGTTTGATTGCAACTTGCAATATTAACATGATGAATTCAAAAATGGAGGAAATCCTGGTATAGCAGAAGGATCCGTAGCAGAAACCTTTCTTAATGAAAAACAGAATACATTGAATTGAACCCAGATGCAGCAAGATGTTTGGTTCAATTGGAGCCAGCAATTGGCCCGAAACATGGGAAAGAGGTAGAGAACAATCAAAGGCAAATTGATAATGTTTCTTAATTGTATTGTTTAACTTATCATCCATATTCGAAAACAGAGTAGTAAATTTTAAGCTGTAACTGGTATATTCTTTTACTGATTTCCTTCTTGGAAGTGCCACTACCTGTTTTTATGATTTTGAAGATATACACAGTTTCACACCTAAGCAAAGAGGGGTAAAAGGAAGGTGAAAGAAAAACTTGAGTTTACCACTTCATGTTTCCATTGCGTCTTCATTTCAAAGGAAATAATGAATCAGGAAAGTGATCATCTCCTTATATATTGTGAGTATGTGTTAAAACTTTAAGTATTGTGATCATCTCCTTATATATTCGGACGTTCGGACTAGTCTTTAATTGGAAATTTAATTTATAATAAACTATATATTAGTTACTAATCAAATTTTAATTTACAAATACATCTATTACACAATATCTTACACATCTAAAGACAAAAATTAACAAATAAAAATAAGTTGTTATATTGTTGCCATGTGACAATAACACATGTACAATTGTAACCTTCAAACTTAAAAAAGTCAATCATAACAGAAAATAAGTCCGTTAGAATTTATAGACACGGGTTCAGTCTCGTGCGTTGCTACTGCCTAATAGAAAGGCCGGTGTTACTGCCGGTTGGAACGCTGCTACGTACTGTCTATTAAAAAGCTGCTACTATGGAGTAAAAAACTGGACTATAAGGGGAGTAACAATTTACAAACGAGCTGAATAATCTGCTACTATCGATCAAGGTAATGTCGACTGCTACTATCGACTTCTACTACCAATATGTCTGCTACTGCCGACTTATACTATGAATTCGTCTGCTACTGACGACTTCTGCTACCAATTTTCCTACTACTGCCTACGTTTGTTACACATCTTACTCTGATACTATCTGCTTCTGCTACCCAACCCATTGCTATTGCCTCAACCAGTCTCCTCCATTTTCAATGCATTACCTTAACCAATCATATAGCTCCATTTTCAATTCATTGTCTCCATCTGACCTCAACCTCCCATTGCTACTCGGACGCTCAACCCAATCATATACCCAATCCTAAACCCCAAAAATTTAGTGACAATTGAATTGAAATGCTTTGAACAAGAATCGACTCAACTTCCTTCTCGACTGTGTCGACTGCTCATGTCGTTGGCCTCAGATCAGGTGGCTTTAGAAGCAGATTGGATTTTGACGATGGTGGAGGACTGAAGAATATGTACAGTGAGAGGATCGGTGGAGCTGTCCTCGTCGGGGCAGAGTTGTCGTCGTTGAGGCGGAGCCGCCTTTGCCGTTGAGGTAGATCCGTCGTCGTCATCGAGGTAGATCCACCGTTGTAGTCAAGGCAGATCCACAATCAACGTTGAGGAGTCAGGCGTCGTCGACGAGCATCGTCCGTCATATATGGGCATCGTCGTCGAGCGTCTTACGCCGTTGTTGGTATGAGAGAGAGAGAGAGAGAGAGCTTCTGGAAAAAAAAATACAGAGATAAAGGAAGAGATCTGTGGCAATGTGGAGAGAGAATAAGATAAATGATGAGGCTTGTAATTTTTGATTTAGAGTTTAGCATTTTAGTCATTTTAATCTACATCTCGGGTAAGACCTGCTGTTATTATTGTTGGGTTTGGGTTGATGTCCTAATCTGTATAAGAAATATTGAACGTGGGTTTTTTGTGTTTTTAAATTTGGTAAGTTCCTTGTATGTAATTTTCTCTTTAATCTAACTTATAACCATTAGGTTTACAAATTTTTAAGAACTTTACTGTACTGCTGAGTCTTGAATAATCATTCTGCATTCCTCTGTAATTATTTTGTGAGATGAAAATGACATGTTTTCTAGTGTAAAATGAGTTTTTTTAAGTGCTAGTGACAATCTACTAAGAACCAGAACAATCCAACCAAACTCTCATGTAAGCATCATGAACAATGAAATATAGGTTGGACAAACCAATATGGGGTAAACAAGTTGTCAATTATTTGTCATCCGTATCATATGGAGAAAAAACTAACTCTTTGAAAGCAACCAAAAGCTCTTTAGGTGTGAACCTCCCTTTGATAAACAATGGGTCATCATCATCATCATCATATATATATATATATATATATATATATATATATATATATATAACACATTTTCCTCAGAAATATCAAGTCAAAAGCATTACCTTAAAACAAAGAACAAAATTAAGAGCTAAAAATACCACTCAAAGTGAAGACCAAGAAAATCAAATCTAGAAACATTACATAAAATCCCTTCATACAAATACAAATAATAATACTGGATTCATGACCCAACTTCCATTTTTACAAATCAAGAACTCCCTTTTCTGGGTCCCCTCTCCATTGCTAGCTAGCTACCTTTCCAATTTTCCTTCAGGCCAAGCTCTCGTCATCACAGTCATTTTTGGCTTCACCTAATCACTTGCCTGATACATAAATATTCTAGCTTTACATTATATAAATCTCTCTATATATATAATCTAATATATATATATATATATATATATATATATAGCAGCAAACAAAATATAAGAACACCCTGTTCCTTCCTCTCCCACTCATTGAGACCATAATACAAGACAAACAAGGAAAGGAACAGACCAATCATGCACAGAGGGGCCATGGTGGATGGTCACGAAAAATTAGTACTGAAGCATGTCTGCTGTGGCCATGATGGGCAGGTTTGAGTAGAGCAAATTATTCCAAGGGTTCATCATGAAGCTGCTGTTATGATCAGCAGCGGTGGAGCCGGTCTGAAGCAGCTGGCCGGCCAGTTCGGTTTCGAACACCCCATTATTATTCGAGTTACTATTGTTGTTGCGGTTGATATAGTTGAGGATCTCGGTCAAGGAGTCCAGTCTCTGGCTGAGCTCCGCCATCTGGGCCTTGAGAACCGAATTCTCGGCCTCCACGTTCATGTAGTGCTGGGTGGTGATGTTTATGCTGGTCAGGATTTGACCGTTTTCCTTCCTCAGCTGGGTCACCTGAGCCGTCAGCTCATCCAAGTGCTGCTGCTTCCGCATCCTCGACCGCCGCGCAGATTCCCGGTTTGACTGCATTCTCTTCCGCTTTCGCTGATCAATCGCATGCTGAAGGTCCCCTTCCGATCCCGAATTATGAAGCTGTGAACCAGACGAGTTTCCGCTCGAAGTAGCCATTATAAAATGATAATATCAAACACAGATTTGAACTTTTATAGATTTAAACACAGACGCAGGACCCGGTTATTGGAATAATTATAGGGTTTAATGATATATTAGGCAGTATAATAGTAGTATTACGAAACTGTGTTGGGAGCTGATTTATGAAAACACGTAGAACCAGTAAAGGAAGACGACGGAGAAGGATTGAACTAGATGGGTCCTGCGCCTGAGGGAGGAATCTACCATAAACCCGGAACGGAGGATTTCACTGAGCACCGGAGACATGAATTTCAAACATCAAGGACAGAATAGTCAGCATGAAGTTTAATTTTCCAGGGTTTATTCTTATCGAAATAACCTCAGATATTGATTGAATCTATGTAGGGTACGTTGTTGATAATAAACAACACAAAACCCAAGATTCAAGAACAAAAACCCAGAAAACCCCAGTAAGAACAAAGCCAAGAAAACTCAGAGCTAGAACAAAACCCTAAACCAGCAGAGCTTCAGTGCTCAAAAGAAAGAAGTAGGAGGAGGAGGAGGAGGAGGAGGGCTAGCTAAGATCTGAAAGCAAGAGAATGGAAAGGAGAAGAAGGAGAGGAAGAGGTTGATGATGGTGAGGAGGGGCCAATATATAGAAGGAAAAGGTAAATTAAAGCCCTGTATTAAAATGAAAATTAAGAAATAAAAAGGTAAAAAAGTAAAGAGGTCTTGCATTGGAATCTCCTCCAATAATCAAATGAGGGAGTTTGTTGAGGCTTGAGGGGAGGTTTGATTGGGCACGTGAGCAGAAATTTCCACAACCGTCCAATAACAGCTGGTGAGCACAAAATTAAACCATTTCACTTTTATTTTTCTATCGGCTGGTGGTTTTTTACCACCGCCATGCTTTGTACCAGATTTAACCGTTTAGGGCACAGATGCAGTACGTTTCGTTTATTTTGACCGACCGGTTTGTCCTTTTATATGATGGGCGAAGAAACAAGTGGCACCTGAGACCGTAGCAGAGGGAATCTCAGGGGGATGGAGGTGGTATAAATGATGTCGAGCGAGGCTAATAACGTCATTGAACTTTTCTTTTTCTTTTTAGATGTCACATTCTTGCTAACCCGATCAACTTTTGTTTAGAAAGAAAAAAAAAACGAATATGAGAAAACATTAACTTTCAGGGTTTCTACTTTCTAAAAATATAGGTAATCCAACATATTTATTCTCCAATTTTACGTCTGAGATTTTTCAGTCTGATTTATGTGATATAAGTGACAAGATTTTGATCAGCACATTCTTTTAGAGTTTCTACTTTCTAAAAATATAGATGATTCTACTTATAACCCGATTTCGGTGACAAAAATTGGTTATCTTAAGGTGACCACAACCAATGAATATAAAACACATGTCTATTTTAAAATGTTTTGCTGTAATTTAAGGACATAACATGGTGCATGGTTTTGGGTATCTGACATGTTTGTTTATAATTATTGTTGACACTTGGCTATCTCTCATTGGTGTTTATCACTCATAAGTGACCATTATAGGTGGTCATCCAAGTTATTTCATTATTTTTTCAATTTTACGCCTGAGATTTTTTAGTTTGATTTATGTGATATAAGTGACAAGATTTTTGACCAGCACATTCTAATATGGTAAATGTAATTTTAATTAGTTAGTAGAATCAAAATGATCGATATTGTGCGTTTCTAGAATTGCAAACCATAAAAAAAATCACATCAATCTTGATTATATTGTGATCATTAATGATTTGTTCTACGTAAACTATAGCGATCCAAAATGTCTAATAACATATTTTTTCTTTATCTCATCATAACACAACTCTCCTTAATTATAGGTTTTGAATAAGACCATTTTCAATTCATTATCAAATATGTCCCTTCTCCTAGTCTTTCGCATCTTTCCATTCATTCAATTGTCAAATTGTCTACGTTTGTCTTTCACAGTGCATGAAACACCTCTGTCTTCCACAATGCATGAGATTAATTTTCTGAGGAAAGAAAATCACTAGTTCATATGTAAGATCGACTTACATTGTCTTGAATTATATTAGACATCAATAATTGGACTAAACACTATTATGTAATCTAATTATTTTCTAAAATTATAATTAACAGTCGATCGAGCTAGACATTGGGGTAAGTTGACCCATATTTTAGCTAGCTAGGCTTCCAAACTTGTGGAAACTAGTCCCATCCGACCACTTTTTAGGCAATTAGGCTTCCAAAACCAATTGTAATCGGTAGCATATACCAAATACTTAATTTGCAGGCAGTCCTTTCAGTATATAATCATCCAGCTACTACTATATATAAAAGAGCATCTCTCTCTCGTCATCGAACATAATGTGTAAATCATTCATACAAAGTTTTATCTAACTTGGAGATCATTTGAGCTTCCGTAATTGTGAATTACACGAACGATTTCGTTTTGACAGATTTTGTTCAGTTTATTCATTTAATTTAATTCGGAGTTATACTTGGTGAAAATGAGGCCAATATAAGTCGTATATGGTAGTTTTTCTTGGTATGACACGCTTGAAATATATATATCTTATATGTATATAGTTTCGAATTCGTATGATTCTTTCAACGTAACCATATATTGGAGCCGCCCACTTCATTAGAAAAAGGTCTAGTTTCTGGTTCTTTACAGTTTCTTCAGTTGCCCCCAAAAATGACTCCAGATGCTTCTATTGCTTTGCCATTTGTTTTAGAGTTCGTATATAGTATAGTATAGAACTACAGATCTCTAAAAATTACTTGCACACACTTTACAAAAGTGATGTAAAGTCTCATCGCTCGATTTCTGACCGTTAAACATTCGATCAACAGTAAATAATCTCATTGGCTTAATTATGTCGACGCACAGGTTAATTAATTAGTAACAGACTAACAGATTAGGAGAACTCGATCAGATTAGTAGCACCGCACAGGTTGCACCCTGGAAATAATGAGAAAGAAGATCGAGTTAAAATTGTAGTTATGGCTTTTGGGAAGAGAGAGGAGATCAAAACAATCATTGGCTTATGTCGACGTCTTTCGATCGATCATATGTGTTTTTCTGATGCAGAGTGAGGACCTAACTTTCTAACTTATATAATGGTTCGCTTTCTTTTCCTTACTTCCAATGTTAAGCAAGGTACAATGTGATAAGGTGCTAATAACACTTGGAACATTTCTATCAAAGTTTAAGCTACTCTAATTTCATCTTTAAAATGATAAACTCAATAACAAAATTTCAAAGGGAATGAAAGTCTCAGGATTTGGTGAGAAAGCGTAACATTATAAATTCTCATTTTTTTAGCTAAACACATTCATTATAGTATTTGCAAGCAAAACCAAATGTTCAAAATATGGAGATATCGCGAAAACATATATAGTCATAGTTATGTTCTCGCAATATTATTCAAAGAGAAACTCAGTTTCTACTATACGTCTATAACTAGTGAAGTTATCAATGTCTAAGGATTACTAAAGCACAAAGTGAAAAAAGTGAGAAAATCGCAAATAGTTGGGAAGGGGATCGAGCAATATCTTCTCAACTTACTCCCCTCTTCCAAAGTCACATCTGTATCTCTAGGGTGAGGTTTCTATTTTTAACCCTCCAACTTGTGCATTGTGGCCACTTCGATCAATTAAATTCATATGGAGCTGGCAATTATTCCTGACAATGACCCAGCTGAAGCTCAAACTGATGCAAAAGCGATCCAACTATACTCAGATTAACCTGGTTGCTCTAGTTGCTGGAAAATTTACCATATTCAGAAAAGTTTCACCTCAATTATTGTTGTTGGAGGCTAAAGTCGAGGGAGTGTTTACTAAACAATGGGGTTGTGATGTACACTCATGGTGATTCTGAAATGACGAAGTGGTCCCTTTAAGCTAAGCCAGAAGATCGAATAGATGGCGACGGTGAGAAAAGCCCACCGTTAAAATTCTGGTAAAAGACTAAAGCTGGAACTGGAGCCAAAAGGAAGTGTTCATACACATTTATAGAGAAGAGAATAGCTAGCTTGGGCAAATAGTGTAGACTGTAGAGTACCTAGATCCATTTGAGGAGACACAAGTTGTATCCCCACCCACTTAAATGCAATAACCAGTGCACCTTTGCTCGCATGTCGACGAGAAGGTCTTCGATCAGTAGGGCATGTCGTGACTGATGGTGCGGTTTATACATGATAATAGCATCGGGAAACTTCTTATATGAGTTAATGCATGTTATGTATCAATAACACTGGGTGGATATATTCATTTTTTTCGTTACCGTTTTGCATAAGAATATATATAGGTCTCGTTTGGGTCGTGGAAATGAAAGTAATCCCTTTGTCTTTCCTATAAGATATGAAAGAGAAGATAAATAAAATTTCTGGATGACAAGAAAAATCATCCAGAAAGTTGTTAATTAAAATAATTTATTATGAGTAATAAATGCAAGGAAGAGAAATTCCTATAGATTTTAGAAAAAACAATTTTTCCTCACATAATTTCCCAACCTTCAGGTTAGTATTTCTTTTCTTTCAACGTTTTCAAACACAATAAATGAACAACTTTCATTTCATGATGGTTACTTTTAATGAATCAAACAAAGCCATAAAGAATAACGGAACTGCTCAAATTATTAAATTAGAAATGTAGAATGTAAAACATAGTAAAAGTTATGTTACAGAACGTCATAGAGGGTTTTTCTTTGTACAAATTGGGATGATGAAAGAGCTCTATGTACAGATTACATATAAAAGGTTGAGAAATTAAGAATCAATATACTGTATATGAATCGTATGGCGCCACGTACCCCTCAACATTCCAAGCTTCCAGAAAGAGATCTTAATCAAGTGAAAGCAATATATGCAATTAATTATTTGATCCCAACATCGATTGTGGATCGTCCAATTTCCTTTCTTCTTACAGCTAAATTTGCCTTATGATTCTCATCTTTTTCGTTTGTCATCGACTGTTTAAATACAGGGTTTCCTTGACAGAACCCGATGATAATCAGCATTAAACTAAACAATGATAATTATACGATACTGTCGTTTACCCTAAAACGAGAGCATATATGATGGAGCATAGTAAGATAAAGTTTTTGGATTAGTGCAATACAAATTAAAATGCTCAAATCCAAGCATCATCTGAGCCTTGATTCACCAAGATTTCAAATCATTAACAACAACATTTGCCAGAAAGAGAATTAGTTTTTTCTTTTTCTTTTCTCGTTTTGAATAATTATATCAAACCAGAAGATAGAAGAACCAGTCGGCCATGGGTCTTTAATGCTGAATTGTTGATTGATCAAGGAAGATTGAGAGGAAGAAATGAAAAGTCATGGTCGGTTTGTAGGGACAAACATATGAAATCTGGTTCAGCTTTTTGCAAAATTCGGGGTCCCAAACAAATATTTTTGGTCTTTTTTCTCATTTTTCTGCAGAAGTGGTGATGAGTTCCACATTCTTGCTTTCCTCAATTTTGTTTCTTTCCTTCTTTTCAGTTTTCACTGAAAAGTAAATGTTTCCAAACTTATTGGTTTGTTCATCGATCCCTTTGTGTATCTGTGGGGTTGTGTTCGGACGCCTTCTTTGGTCTTTGGAGCAGTTTGTGCTTCTTCTTTGGTTCGATCTCCTCGATCTCTCTAGAAAAGTTCGAGTTGGGTGATGAGTTCCATATATGTACTCATACGAATACATATGCTTGTGCAAGAACTGCATGCATGTCTGCAACTGATAGTTTACAATCGGCAGAATGTTAACTACAGCAATGTTAACTACATATATGCATGTGTTTCATATTTGGTAGGAAAAGTGTTAGTCAAGTCACAATCAACTTTGTTTCTTTACGGATCATCTTCCTCCACACTCCAGAAAGCAAGTGAGCAACTGGGTTCCCAACATGTGAGACTGGACCAAGATATCAGTGTACTTAAAGTTAAAAACTTCGAAAGGACGTAACAAGTAAAGTTTTCATTTACGTACATACACTACTGCTTGTCGACGTTTCATCTTTCTCAATCCGCTCACCTACCTACCTCTTACTTGTCCTTTACTTCTTGCATTCCTCTACGTACCTTCCCTGTGCAGCAGCTGCGCTGCCTAGTGCTTACACCAAGTAGAATTCAGAAACTAAACCCAGCTAGCTAGAAGGATCAAGGTTTTCATTAATTTCTAGCTAGCTTTTCATCGATCAATTGGTACGTAGCGATTATAATAAGAATCGTATTCGATATGGAAGATCAGGATGCATGGATCTGGAAAATTAAGTTCAAAGAAAATCCACAGATGTGATGAGAATAATATTTTGTGCAATCAATCAATCAAAACGGTCGACGAGATGAGCTTCATATAAAATATTACATGTTAAAAGCTCCACAACCAAAACAAGACAAGAGAATCAAATATATGCAGGCACTTTCAATCTCTAGCTACTTTAGGAATTTTTTCACACACACACACACATATATATATATATATATATATATATATATATATATAATGTTAATGCATGGAACTATATATATTCATGCATGTGACAATATATACTGTATTCCATCACGCGCAACATGAACTTTACCTGTGATTTATACTTTTGTTAGGACATGATCTAATCTCAAGGATTCTGCAATTCTGTAATACATCACATTACACAGATTACTAATTGTATTTGATATCTTTTATCTATGATTCGTGTGATATTGTTCTTGGAAATCAAACACATTTGGCGAAATTAATAGATAGAAGCTAGAGTATTCCAAGGACTTCCGATCCGAATTGTTTTGCTGCTTCTATATATAAGCAGGTCGGCATAGCTTCCAAACTGTTTTTATGAAAAGCATTATGGAACAGATGGAGGGTGTTTCATTGCAAGTAAAGGCTAAAAGGCATATATGAATACACAAAGCATCCATATTCTCGATCGTTCGGTGCTCTTATCTTATCATATCCTCATGATAATCAAACGAAAGAGGTGAAGCTAGCAAGCTAGCGCATGCAACTTGATTTTGGTACCACCAAATTGCAGAGTTTGGATTCGTTAGTTGGACATGGACCCGAAGGTGCAGCTCAAAATCGTACGTTGCTCATCTTAGTGTTTTAGGTGCTGCTCCACTTTAAACCTAATTGCCACTTCCTCCTCTGCTAGCTATTTGCATATGAGAAATTGGTCTCATCCCAATCACATTTAGACACCAAAACTAAAAAAACCTATGCCTAATACAGTAACGGTTTGGCCTCGATCGAATCATTCACTCGTTTCTTCTTTTTTTTTTTTTTTTAAATTGTACACTAAGGTGAGAGTGATCGGTCCGACAAATTTGTTGATCAGATAATCTGACAATATATTATATTCTTTTTTTTCAAGATTGTAGAAGGGCGCTTGTAGTCCCAAATCGGCAGCTGGTTGCAGAGAAGCTAATTTTGTCTAATCCTCTATTTATTTTTTTAAAAAATAATGTGTGTACTGAAATGCAACATATATACCATCTACAATACACCTTTTGTTTTTTTCATTTGGTCTGAGATCTACAATGCACCTTTAGAAAAAGAAGAAAGAGTTCCAACATAAACTGAAAAAGAAATGTCATGAACTAATTATTGCTTTCCCTTTTTCTCGATCTGTTTCTGTTTCACATTTTTTTAGCCTTCTGGATCTTCCGGAGGAACACCACCACGTGAAAAGTCTCCGACTTACCCGGTCTTGGTCAGATGAGTTAGGTCCATCCTTCTTCTACTTTCGTCGAAAGGGGTCATTCATTTTAACACCTAAGGTCGGGCATTTTTGGTTCGGATCGGTTTTTAGATGAAACTAAAATCAATCTGAATATGAAATCAAAATCAATTCTAACCGAAATCGGATTTTAAAATCTTTGACCTGAATATTTAACCCATCCGAATTTTCGGATCGGTTCGAATCTCGGTTTTGTTCCATATTTGAAAAATTTTTGGCTTATCTAGCATCTTACTGTAAATTTGAACTTCAAGTTTTTGACTTGAGTAACATGTGATTTTTTTATAAACTTAAAGTACAACAAGCAATCCAATACACTTTCAATCTTTTTTACATTAACAGATTTTTCCAAGAAATGAGTTAAATGAGAAATTGTCTTTTATATGGAGAGATTAAATGTAAGTAGAGATGTAATCAACTAATAATAATAATGTTTCAGATATATAAATTATATATATACACACATTATATAATTCAGGTCGGTTAAGTTATTTTCGGTTTGTTTAAGAGCTTGAATCAGATCCAATCCTATTTAAATCGGTTTGGATCGGTTTACTACTTCTTTTGACCCAAATGTTTCGGTTCAGTTATTCAATCCGGTTTTTCGGTTCGATTCGGTCGGTTTTTTTACAAACATTTGGTTAAATGTCCGGCCCTATTAACACCCACGTTGAGTTTGGGGTTTTGGGCCACACAAAGTGTTGGACCACACACGGCCCTGTTGTAGCTATTTGGCCCACCCATATGAGAACAGATAAAATGGGATACTGTAATTTAATTTTACAGCATGAATGGATGGTAAATGTGCAGTACATAAATCAAATAGCATCAACGTGGTTCGGGGGTCTCTAATTACAAACGGAAATAACTCCCAGATACATAAGAGTACATACAATTACAACAACAGACCTATATACAAAACTTGAACAACCACCACCTACATGCAAGAGGGCTGAGGCTCACCGTAGCTCATAACATATAAGCAAGCTGTCCGAGGAGACGAAACCTACTGCTGCATGCTGCTTCAAGATTATTAGGAGGGAAGCGATAAATATGAAGCTAGCTGGAACAGTGACAAAAATATTCACCTTTCCTATTCACACCAAAAACAGCTTCCAAGGCCTCTTTGCCGAAGCTGAAGCAAGATGTTTAGGAATACACTTGACCATTGCTTGTAACAGCTTCAGGATGGTACAGAAGCATTTCTCTCCACATCATCTCCCTTATCATCTCTTCTCCCAAGTCCTCGTCTATGTCAAGATCAATTGGTACCTCAGCAGGAGGGTTACCATTGGGATCATACAATTGGGACATGTAAGGGTGTTGGAGTGCTTCAGTGACACCGATCCTCTTTGATGGGTCAAAAACAAGCATCTTCTGTAGTAGATCGATGGCCAAAGGATGGGCATCGGGGTAAAGACAGGAGAAGGGCGTCCCAGGAGAATATGGCAGTGACTTGATGTACTTCTTCGCCTTTGGATTGTCTATAAATTCAATATCCTCCTCCCTCTGGCTGCCAAGGATGTTAATTATAAGTTTAAGTTGGTTGAGACATTCTGTGCCAGGGAAGATAGGCTTCCGGCCAAGAAGCTCAGCAAAGATGCACCCAACAGACCATACATCAATGGAAGTTCCATAGTTATCGCAGCACAGGAGGAGCTCTGGAGCCCTATACCAACGAGTGACAACATACTCAGTCATGAACTGGTCTTTCCCTTTTCTCGTACGTGCTAGCCCAAAATCACATATTTTTAGGTCACAGTTTGCGTTGATAAGAAGATTGCCAGGCTTCAAATCACGATGGAGAATGTTTGCAGAATGGAGATACTTTAGGCCTCTAAGCAGCTGAAAAATAGCATCTCATTAAGTACAGGAGAAAAAATGTGAATGCAAAAACAGAGGTCATTAAGTTAATAAAGCAGCGCAATATTAACTTGTATGAAAATGCCATATGCCTTCTCAAAAGGTAGTTTCTTTATAACTGATTCTGAGATGCATTGATGATTCATCTCCTGTTTAACCACCAAGCTATGGCATACATCAGAGCTGACAATATCTAAACTTACCAAAAATAGAAACTTACCTGAAACAGGAAATACCGGCAATGATCATTCGAAAGCGGCTGCGAAGATTTAATAATCTGATGAAGATCCGTATCCATGAGCTCATACACCAAATACACATCCTTGAAACTATTCCTCTGAATCGGCATCATCACATCTTTCAGGGCAATCACATTCTCGTGCCGAAGATGCTGCAGCAGCTTCAATTCTCGCAAAGTCCGCAACGCATCGATACGATTCTCGAACGCATTGTTGATCTTCTTGATCGCCACTTTCTCGTTGGTCTCTCTGTTCACAGAAGAGCACACGATGCCGTAGGCTCCTCTCCCAATCGGCTTAATCGGCACGTATTTCGTGTCGATCTCAAACAACGTCTGCCACATTGAAAAGTAATGCTTCCCCTCTGATCTCACACCATTCGGAGGCTCAACCGGAGTCGCCATTGCCTCAACTCCACACACCCAAACTAACTTTTAACTTCGATCCATTATTAATAATCTTGTTTTTACCTGCTCATAATCATAAATAAATAAATAAACATATATATATATATATATAAAATAAAAATTATAATTATCAAAATTCATAATCAAACGTGTTCAAACTCACATAATCAAACTAAATATTTACCTCTGTTCTGCTGAAATCAATCCAATCGAATCAAACACCTCGCCGGAACCGTTGACCAAGCCCCGATTTCAAACCAATTTCGCGCCAGAATTGTCGCCGGATAAATTGTGATTGGAATTCGAAGTTTGGGATCGGATTGTGAAATATAGAGGCGCGCTTGAGATTCGTTATCTCGTCGCGATCAGAAACCAGAGAGAGCGAAGAAGCTGCTACAGTGTGAGATGCGGATTTTTGTTTTCATTATTATTATTATTTTTATTTTCTTGTTTTCTCCAATGGATGATGGGATCTCACCGGATTTCGCTCTCGCATAACGGATATTTTTAATCACCGGCGGGGCCCATTCCCAGAAATAAACGACGCTAACTTCATCGTCGTTTTTCGTCAGTGTCACTTCACGTGCCTCACCCGTGACGTTTAAAACGTGGCGCAAAACTCGATAGCCACCGCCATGCGTTTGGCTTCTGTTTCCACTTGTCGCTCTTTTAGAAAAAGCTCGAAATTCTCAGAAGCCCTTCTCAGAATTTGAGTGCGTAATCTGCAAAAATCGAAATATTGGAGTGCTTTGATCGCCATTAGGGCAGTAGTGATGATTTCCCAGTTCTTTGTTCTATCTCAGAGAGGTGACAATATCGTCTTCCGTGACTGTAAGTCCATTTCTCTGATCACTCTGTGAATCCTCTATTTTGGATTTTGATGGATTTTTGTGCTGAATGAATGCAGATCGGGGTGAAATATCGAAGGGGAGCGCGGAGATTTTCTTCAGGAAGGTTAATTTCTGGAAGGAGGATGGAGAAGGGGACGCGCCACCTGTCTTTGTAGGTATTTTCCCTTTTGATTAGTTCATATCAGATGTACGGTTTAGTTTCGCCATTTTAATAAGTCTGTTTAATGATTTATTGTGATGTGATTGGTGTGAAAGAATGTGGACGGTGTGAACTATTTTCACGTCAAGGATGCCGGATTGTTGTTTGTTGCGACGACGAGAGTGAATGTGTCGCCTTCTCTGGTTTTGGAACTTTTGGGGAGGATTGCGCGAGTCATTAAAGATTACCTTGGGGTTCTTAGTGAAGAATCATTGCGAAAGAACTTTGTGCTTGTGTATGAGTTGCTGGACCAAGTGATTGTAAGTGTCCTGTAAACTTGAGCAGTATATCCTACATTGCTGCATGCTACATTTTATGACTGTGTATGTGACAGGATTTTGGTTTTGTGCAAACTACTTCGACTGAGGTTTTGAAGTCGTATGTGTTCAATGAGCCAATTGCGGTTGATGCTAATCATCTACAACCCCTTGGTCCTGCTGCGATTTTTATGGTATTGTTGTCATGATAGTGTTCATTTATTGGCACTGTTTTCTTGGTTATTTCGATATTTTCTATATATGTGGTTTGATGGGCTCCTTAAACTTGCATGTTTGCATCAGGCCAAAAGAATGCCTATGACAACTATCGCAAAATCTGTTTTAGCAAATGAGCGTGGTGGTAGGAAGAGAGAAGAGATTTTTGTGGACATAATTGAGAATCTGAGTGTCACATTCAGTTCTAGCGTAAGTACTTCATTTTCTTTATCTTCTTTTTGTTAATTTGAATCCTTCATCAGAATTTACCGGTTGTAAACATTTTTTCTAAGTGATTTCCAGGACAGTAATTCATTTTGAAGGATTTGGCCAGACAAGTTCAAGTTCAAATGCTCTTGTTTCTCTGTTGTGATAAATTTACCTTTTCTGAAATTTTAGTCCATAATTTTTTTTTAAAGCAGTTATTACAACAATATTGTTCATGCAGGGATATATACTTACTTCTGAAATTGATGGCACTATTCAATTGAAGAGTTATCTGACAGGCAATCCAGACATTCGACTTGCTCTTAATGAGGAAGTGAGTATAGGAAGAGATGGAGGGTCAAGTTATGGTAATTCTGTACACCAGATAAACTGCTGTTAGGATGTTCATATTTGTTTTTTGTATATGTTGTTCAGAACCTTTCTTCTTGTCTTTGTTTTACAGTTCCCTGTAATTTGTCAAACGTGTATGGATTAGATGATAGAACTGGATAATCTTAACATAATATCTCCTACTGTAAGAGCCAGAAATTTTTTATCCATGTTATCTTCAAGAATGAGAAAGAAAATGTACTAAAGCATAGTAAGGTCATCTGTGAGAACTGCTTGTGATAGACTGGTATACCATTATTACTGTTAGTGTCCTGCCATGATCATCATGTTCAAAATATGGGGTAGAACAGAGCTCATCCCCATTAAGAAATATGCTTCAACGTCACTATACTCTTCTTTAATTAACTGTTTTCTATTATTAGTGTTGCATGATTTTGGAGTGTGATGTAGTTGATCCCTGTCTTTTCGTTCCTCTGTCTTCTGAAGGATATACTTTTAGCAGCACTGCCACATAATATGATTTTGCTACCTTTGGAACAGATTATGGTAGTCCGTTTGGATCAGGACCTGTTAGACTTGATGATTGTAACTTCCATGAATCTGTACGTCTTGATAATTTTGACGTTGACAGAACACTAACACTGGTGAGTATGACTAAGAGAAAAGCTTGATAAACATATGCAATAGTTTTGGACAGTGGAGCCTTATAACTATTTGTGTGCTAATCTTCAAGCTAATACCTCATACCCCCTTTTATGTAGGGATCAACAGATGGTGAATTTCCTGTCATGAATTACCGCATAACTCAGGAATTCAAGCCTCCCTTTGGTATTAATGTGTTAATTGAAGAATCAGGGTCCCTTAAGGTGATTATATATTATTCCTATCTTAGAAATATTAACATCTGACTATATCTAACAGCCTGTTGTATTATCTTAGGCTGAAGTGACTATTAAAGCGCATGCTGAATTCCCGTTGAGCATCATTGCAGAAAAAATTATGGTGCAGCTACCGGTGCCTCCATACACAACTAGGTAAATTGTTTTCCTTTGCTTTTGGAAGATTTGATACATGTTTATACTGTAGAGGAATATGAATAGCTATTGTTCTGCTAAGTTGCTGAGTTTACCTTTATGTTTTATTTTTTTGTCATTGAGTCAAGAGCATGAGGTATCTTGGTAGCTGATATCACATTGTTAGACATTGCTTGTCCTGATTCTAGTTTGTGTGGCCTTGATCAACAGAACTTTTGCCTTAGACATTATTTCTGTCTTAATTACTGATTACTTGTCTGCTGTGGAATAACTTCAGGGTTAGTTTTGAGTTGGAACCTGGAGCAGTTGGAAACACAACCGAATTCAAGGAAGCAAACAAGAGAATCGAATGGGGTTTAAAGAAGGTGGGTTTATTCTTAATCTTATTTTTATCTCATCCTTTACGTTGAAGGCTTTTTACATTTTGCAGTTTTAGTATACGTCTTCTTTATTGTCCAAACTAGTGACACATACATTACATTTGTAGATCGTTGGTGGATCTGAACATACTTTACATGCAAAGCTGACATTTGCACAGGAATTACATGGTAATCTACTGTTTTTGGTCTGTAATAAATCATTCTATTATTCAAAAAAAAATTATTCTATTAAATATTTTAGTTTGTATGGTACATTTTCTTCAATATCGTTATTTGACAGTAAATAAATAAATAAATAGAAGACATATTAATGGTTGGTAAATACCCTAACACTTTGTTGTGTACATGTAGGAAATATTACCAAGGAAGCTGGACCTGTGAGCATGACCTTCACAATACCCATGTACAATGCTTCAAGGCTTCGGGTAAGATTGTTTCTGAACTTCGGAAAGACCTGTGGACTTATGGTACATACGAATAGATCTTTCAATTATTCAGGAGGCTCTGGATTTCCTTGCCTTGGGATTTCATCGAATACTTTGATTGATGACTGTTGGGCCATCAATCTCCTGAGATCATGTTTGTTTTAAGAAATGATATGTAATGAAAAATAAGGTGCCAAATTATCTACCTAGATGAGTTAGTTGACGTCGTCCAAGAATCACACTGACAACGTGAATCATCAGACTTGGAAACTATTAGTCTATCAGAGATAACATCTGCCCTTGTGCACTTTTAGTGATGTTAAAATGAGAGCATGTTTGCTTTAAGTACTGAGAGCTTGTTTGTTTTAGGAATATGTAAATGAAAAATGAGGTGCCAAATTAGCTACCTAGATGAGTAAGTTGACGTTGTCTGAGAATCAAACTGACAACATGAATCATCAGAATTCTAAACTATTAGTCTATCAGAGAAAAAATCTACCACTATGCTCTTTCAGTGATTTTAAATTGCTTATTTCTCCATTTGCTTCGGTGCAGGTAAAATACTTGCATATATCAAAGAAGTCAAAGAGCTATAATCCATACAGATGGGTGAGATACGTCACACAATCAAATTCCTACGTTGCTCGGTTATGACCTTATTTCTTGTTCTGTTCTTTTTTCTTGCTTCTACGACCATAATCCATAGATTAACCCAAGATTGATGTAGTTGAACAAAAAGATTTTGTCTTTGCCTTTGCCCTGTGTACTGTCATATGTGACTCACTAAGCATACTTTCTGCGATTGGATAGAGCTTGAAACATCCTTTAACATCTAGAGTTGCCTACTGTATTTGATTTATTGCTTGCCCTCTGGTCAAGTATAGTCTCTTTGATAATGGATGTGGGGGATTCTTTAGCAATGTAACAGACTCAGTTTTAGGATACCATGCTGGTAAAGTAGTAAACTGATTTCTTTGTGTTAGAGAGCTCGCATTATCCCGTCTTTCTATGGAAAGACTTGAGTGACATTGGACGGTATCCAACTGTCTAGTTATTTTACCATCTTTACTTGTAATAAGAAAATGTGTCATGTTGGTATCTTCTTCTTATAGTTTTGTGACTTTTGTCTGCTGGAGATGAGGGTATATATACTGTCAATTTTGATGGCTCCGAGGGGACTAGATTCCATTTCAATAATGAATGTAATTAGTTGAGATGAAGAATGGATGGGTCTCGTCTCATATATCTTTAGGTTATCTTGGGATGCCCTTAAGAAAGTGCCTATTCCAAATGGCTAATCCTAATGAAAGTATTGATGCAGCTAATCTAGACTATGAGATATCCATGGAAAGTTTTTGCCGCCCTTGAATTCAAAGGCTTGATCATCTTTGACATGATCATTTTTCTAATTTATTTAGCTTTAGGTAGGAATTCGATGCTAGTCCCATTACTTTCTTTTCTGTTCAAGAAGATCTTTAGCTTTTCCTTTTTCGTAGTGATGAATACTGGTTGTGCTGCTTTATTTTGACTAATTATTATCAACTGCTGGAATCTGTCTTAATCATTTCAAACGCAAAAGGTTTGCTGAAACTGGAAAGATAAACTAAATCTCAGTTAAGCATATGTAATAGATTGAGGGGGGTGGAATAAAGCTATACGTTGTTAAATACTCTCAAGTTGTTCCTTATAATGAATTATTGCTTTCAGAGTAGCCTAGAATGGATTATAATTCAATGCATCAGGAGACAGAAATATTTCGAACACCATGGTGATGATGATTTCAAGCATAAAGAGGATTCAGTTTGACATGAAATGGAATATATAGTGTGTTATACACATGGAACCTGGAATCTTTGGGTTGGCAACAAGGTTCTTATTATTTGTTATATCTATATATGATCAGGATTCATGCTCTGACTAGTAAATACATTACACAATAATGATAGCAAATTAAGAAGAATAAAGGTTTAGCCAAAGAGGAAAGGAAAACTTAGCACTGCATCATCAGAAAGCGGGGAGAATTCTCATGTTCGGAGAACGCGAATCTCTGTATAATCATCATCAGGATTCTGTTACATTGCAAGACAGGAAACGGGGACTGGGGAGGCGCCCTTGGGTCTGGTTAACAATGAATGACTTTCATGCTCCGTTCATGGGTGGAGGTGGAGACCGTTTGAAGAAACTCCTAATAGAAGGAACATGTTCAATACTCCATATATGAGTATTGAAATTTCGGAAATGAGAGCTTTACACATTGAACTAATCGAACGACTCACATCTCTATAGATGTACTGTCCCCCAAAAACATAATATGCTCTATTAGTCGTGGTAAGTGAAGTGATCAAGTGATGTCCGTTACATGGTGCATAAGTATTAATCGAACTACTCACTGAACACCCCCTTCCTCCTTCCCCTTCTGGCCCTTTCCGGCTTTCCCTTCCACAGAGCCGTACTGAAGGTACAGGCCGGCAGGTGTTAGTGGGAAATGACCCGTGGAATTTTTTTTCTGTTTTCTCAATCTCGTAAACACGCAGGGTTTGATGGGGACATCACCCAACTGCCTAAGTTGTACAATGACAACCTGGTAGATGATGATGCAAGCAGCCCCGGCCCCAACCTCCAAACAGGAAGCACAAGGCTGCTTGTCTCTTTTCCCTAAGCTAAATCCAACTTCCTTTCCTCTCTGAGATTCCTCTGTACCTTTTGCCCTCTTCTTATGTTTTATGTATCTGACTAGCTCCACGTCCAAATTGTTATCATGAAGGCCAGTGGCGGACGCAGAGACACATGTAAGTTGGGGCAAAAATTTGAGGAAGTAAGGAACTTCTAGAGACAGCTCACTGTTCATCTTTTTCTCTCCAATATCCAATTTTTAGTCACACATCAAGATGAGTTATGGATTTTGAACCATTCTAGTGACAACAAGACACAATTATGGAGTTTATTGACCGAGAGAGATTTGAGAATAGAAAATCATGAAAGATGTGTATCTTATTCATTGATATGAGCTCTTTATATATGGAAATACACAATATCAATACAGTAAGAATTATGAATACATAGATCTAGTCAAACTACATATCTTATTGATATAAGGCCAAGATACACATAAGGAATATCTAAAAAGATACAGAATATCCTACAACACTCCTCCTTATGCCGCACGCTGATATGCTGATGGTGCTGACATGTTGCCTGGTCAAAAACTTCGTCAAGTCACAAAAACCTTATGGGAGAAAAACTGAACCTTAATCGTAGGAGAAAAAGAGTACAACACACCAATCTACTTCACTGAGATGATACTCTCTCTGATATGAATATTATTCAAAGAGACTTGATAGCCGACGCATGCCTATACTTTTCACATGTTTCTCAAAAGTAGACTTAGGTAAGGACTTAGTAAATAAGTCAGTTGCATTTTCTTCGGAACTAACTTGGTTCACTTGAATGTTAAGAAACGCCTATTGTTGTTGGTTTTAGAAGAACTTAGGTGAAATGTGCTTTGTATTATCACATTTGATGTAACCTAACTTCATTTACTCAATACAAGCTGCATTGTCCTCATAAATGTATGTATGTCTATCAGTTGTAGAATTTAATCTATTAGTCCCTCTAATGTGTTTAATGATTGATCTCAGCTAAACACATTCTCGAACAACTTCATGCAAAGCAATAATCTCTGCATGATTTGAAGATGTCGCCACTAGAGTCTGTTTTGTAGACCTCTAAGATATCGTCGTATTCCCAATAGTGAACACATAACCAATTTGAGAACGTCATTTATGAGGATCAGATAAATATCCGGGGTCGGCGAAACCCACCAACGTATTTTTGGGTGTCTAGGCATAGGAAAAGTTGGCGGTGGGGAGCACGGCGTTGGACCTGTGTCCAGCAACTATACTGGCGGCGTCCATGGCGGCGTTTTGGTCCCTTGGTGGATCGATGCCGTGATTTCCATGAGTCATATGACCATCTTTTGTCCTTTTTTAATCAGTGTAGGGAAAGAACAGTCTCAAGTCAATGGTACCCTTAAGATATCGAAAGATGTTCTTGACTCCGGTCCAATAACGTTGGGTTTGCGCTGAGCTAAATCTAGCTAACAAGTTGACTGAGAATGCAATGTCTGGTCAAGTGCATTGAGTTGAGTATAATAACGCGCCTATTGCACTAAGGTATGAAACCTCTGCGCCTAAGACCTCTTCGTCGTCCCCTTTCGGACGAAATAGATCTTTAGTTATATCCAGACTTCGACCAATTATGGGAGTGCTAACATGGTGTATCTTGTCCATATTAAATCGCCTGAGCATCTTTTGGACATATGCAAACTGATGGATAAGAATTCCACATGCTCTGTGCTCTAGTTCAAGACCTAAGGTATGAAACCTCTGCGCCCAAGACCTCTTCGTCGTCCCTTTTCAGACGGAATGAATCTTTAGTTATATCCAGACTTCGACCAATAATGGGAGTGCTAACAGGGTGCATCTTGTCCATATTAAATCGCCTGAGCATCTTTTGAATATATGCAGACTGATGGATAAGAATTCCACAGGCTCTGTGCTCTAGTTCAAGACTTAGGCAAAATCGAGTCTTCCCAAGATCTTTCATCTCAAACTTGAATTTTAGATAAGCCGTAGTCTCTTTGATTTCATCAAGAGTACCGATAATGTTCGTGTCATCGACATAGACGGCCACTATTGCAAATCTGAAACTTGTTTTCTTTATGAACACGCACGAGCATAGTTGATTGTTCTTATATCCCTTCCTAATCAAGTATTCACTTAGACGAGTATACCACATTCGTCTAGATTGCTTTAATCCGTAAAGTGAGAGTTGTAACCTTATAGCATACACACTCTGTGGTTTAGAGTTACTTGATTTAGGTAATGTAATGTCATCGGGCACTTTCATATATATCTCTAAATCCAGATCCCCATAGAGATATGTTGTAACCACATCCATGAGCTGCATGTCAAGTTTTTCAGACACTACCAAACTGACTAAGTAGCGAAAAGTTATGACGTCCATGACCGGAGATTAAATCTCTTCGTAATTAATCCCAGGGCGTTGTGAGAAACCTTACGCCAGAAGCCAGGCCTTATACTGAAGTACCTCATTCTTCTCATTACGCTTTCTAACAAAGACTCATTTATGTCCAACTGGTTTTACACTAGGCGGAGTTATGATGTCTATAACCGAAAATTAAATCTCTTCGTAATCAATCCCAGGGCGTTATGAGAAACCTTGCGCCACAAGCCGGGCCTTATACCGAAGTACGTCATTCTTCTCATTATGTTTTCTAACAAAGACTCATTTATGTCCAACATGTTTTACACTCGGCGAAGTTAGCACTACTGAGCCGAAGACCCGTCTCTTTGTTAGAGAGTCTAATTTTGCCTAGATTGCATATTTCCATTTAGGCTAATCCTCTCTGTTTTGGCATTCTGCAATAGAGCGTGGTTCGATGCCATCGTGCTCAATGATTTCATGAGCCACAAAATAAGTAAATATATCATCAACATGGGTTGATGACCAGTTCATCAATTCATAAGTGTTATCATAACACATGGAGATCTCTATGTTTTCTGATGTTGACATTGATCCTGATGCGTCCCCCATAGATTCTAACATAAATTCGTAGACATAACTGTAATCAGAAATAATCTCATGAGAAAGATTCTCAACATCGATGATCAAGGGATTGACTTGTGCCTTGTCGGTCCGTTTCTTTCTCAGACGTGTGTCAACCGAACCAAGTGGCCTCCCCCTTTTCCTTTGGGGAGCCACGGCCTCTATCCCCCATCGTGGGCGATGCCGCCGCCGGCGGCAGTCTCGTGCCCGGGGATGACCATGCCCTTTTTAGGGACTTCGAGCCTAGCAGGAACATTTGCAGCTGGTATATCTGATCTTGTCACTTTCGCAATCTCGGAGAAAAAGTTAGGCATCGTATCTGCTACTTTCTGAAGTTCGAGAATACGTTTCACTTCACTTTCAGTCTGTGAGGTGTGGGGATCATAATGAGACAGAGTGGAGACAAACCACAACAATTCATGTTGTTTCACATGAACACGTTTATTCGTATCTCCCCCTAACGACGGGAAGAATGTCTCATCAAAACGATAATCTACACACCTTGCGGTAAAAAGATCACCTGTTAATGGCTCGAGGTATCTGATAATTGTTGGAGATTCATAACCAATGTAAATACCCAATCGTCTCTGAGAACTCATCTTAGAACATAACGGAGGCGTAATTGACACATAAACCGAACAATTGAAAATGCATAGATACGGAATGTTAGGCTCATATCCAGTAACCAACTAGTACGCACTAAATGGTTATTTAGCAGTGGTTTGAAACAAATAAGTAAGGTTGCATGTAATATTGCATAGCCCCATGATGCAATTGGGAGGTTGGTGCGCATTACCAACGCTTGAGTAATAAGCTGAAGCCGCTTGATCGTAACTTCGGCGAGACCGTTTTGCTTGTGAACATGAGGTACAAGATGTTCAACTTCAATCCTGATAGACATGCAATAGTCATCAAAAGTCTTTGATATAAATTCTTCAGCGTTATCCAGTCGAATTGACTTAATTGGATAATCTGGGTGGTTAGCCCGAAGTTTAATAATTTGTGCTATGAGTTTTGAAAATGCAGCATTTTGTGTGGTCAAGAGCGCGACATGAGTCCATCATGTTGAAGCATCCACTAGAACCATAAAGTATCGATATAGTCTACATTCAGGATGGATGGGTCCACAAATATCACGTTGGATACGATGAAGAAATGAAATGTTCTCGATGTTATCTTAGCGTAAGACGGTCTCAATACTACTTTCGCTAAAGAGCAAGATTTACAAAATGAACGATGAGCGTTTGAAAGAGTCAACAACACATTAAGGAAAGAGCGGCGCGCCTCAATTGCTTGAGGGGTCGAAAACCAGGAAGTTGGTGCCGAGCCTGGGAGACGTCAAAGTCCCCTTTGAGTCGTGATGACTAGTTGTGGCGTCACCACTATGATTCAAAGTGTCATCAGTTCCCAAAAATTTCGTTTTGATCTGAAGAAAGGATGTCCATGAGAATTTTACAGAATTCGGATCATCATATCCCTTCCAGGATGACCAAATTGATCATGCCAAAGCTTGTATGAGTCAGAGTCCCAAAGATCATGTTTAGTGACTACATGGGATTCAATAATCTGAATCGTAGTAAGGTAAAGACCACTAGATTGACTCATGAGTTTCTCTAATATACGTTTATGTCCATAATCATGAGAAGTTATATACAAGAACTATGTTCCATCTTCACAATGAGTTTCCTAGTGAAAGTCATTAGCGCGAATGTCCTTAAAGCTCAACAAGGTTCGGTGCCCTTTTGGGGCATAAAGAGCGTCCGTAACATAGATCATAGTGTCATAAGGAAGAAAGAAACAAGCAGTTCCACGCCCGAGGATCATATGAGAAGATCCAGTCATTGTCGTCACAGATGATTTACAGGGCACTAACTCAAGAAATAGTTACCGGTTCCTTAGAATGGTGTGGGTTCATCCACTATCCGCGAGGTACTCGATCTCTCCAAGAGACATACCTACAAAAGAGAGTAGATATATGAGTAAATAGGTCGATATCGAGCTATTTAGAAGGATTGAAAAGGCTAAAAGTAGCAACAATCCCTAGAGTGCTAAAGAAAATTCTCGCGTAGAATGACCGTTACGCACTAAAATTGTCATAACTTCTTCGTTAAAATAGATATAGACAAACCGTAAAATGTTCTAAAAACTAAACTCGTAGAGATTTCCAATGATATAAAGCTCATTGTCTAGTTCGTCCAGAGCTGTTCACAAAGCTCAAACGAAATCGATTGTCCAGGGATGACAGATTACTGTTTTTCACAGATCTAGCATTAGAGAAGCTTTTGAAGCTTGCCGGTGACATGGAGGTGCATGCTCAGCCACATGGATGTGTAGATGATCAAATCCAAGTCCAGAGAACCTAGAGGATTGGATGGTGATCTGGTTTTGCCAAGTCTTTAACGTCTTTTTCAAGACGAAAATTGGATTAATAGCGTAGGGGGAATCCCAAATCAAAAGATTTCGGTAACTCCAAATTAAGTATGACCAGGCATGTCCGTGGAGGTTCGGTAGTGCGAGGCACACTTGAAACCACTATCTCCTTAATTTCGGACAATTCTAAGATATCATACTAACTTTGATGAGTCTAGTTGATCCAAATTAAGTATGACTAGGTATGTCCGTGGAAGGTCGGTAGTGCGAGGCACACTTGAAACCACTATCTTCTTAATTTCGGACAATTTTAAGATATCATACTAACTTGGATGAGTCTAGTTGAACAATTGATGAAGGAAAATCCGCTATAGGGTAAAAAACTTGAACCGGAAAACACGTTGGTAACCTTTCTTGAGAATCATGGTGCCGTTAGTCACCTCCTCTAAGGGAGAGACTAAAGACGGCGTTGATGCCATGTTTTCTAAAGTAGATGTAGATGTACATCTTATTAAAAATCAATTTGAACCATGTAGAGACAAGAAGAACCAAAAAGAACTTTTATTAATGCTTTGAAAAGAGTACATAGGGTCTCAAAAAAAATTGAGAAGAAAACTAAGCATGGCATTCTAATGATACCTTATTACATCATGACTTGTAAAAAGGAAAACAATCTAACCAGTGACATCAAAGTCAGGAGCATCTAAGTAAGAACATTGTCCATTAGGGTCCGTGACCTTGAAGGTAACATTATGTTCAGCTCCATTGTTTTCAGTGGAATGGACTTCTATCAATTTATTGTATTTCTTTTATGCGGCAACAATATTTGCAGAAGCGCGACAACTTTTGAACCAGTGGTCCTTGGACCCACATTTGTTGCATTGTCCATCAAAAGAAAAAGAAGAACGAACATGTTGCTTCCGAGGTGGAGCAGCGTCACCTGCGCTAAGAGTTGGTACAGCCCACTAAAGCCACTACCTTGTCCCCGAGAACCAGAGGCACTGTAGTGCTGATTCCCACGTGCATAAGGTTCATTTCAATGGTGATCCTTGCGTTTCGGAGCTTTCTTACTCTGTTTGCTGTTGTAAATAGATTCCGGAATTTTTTGGGTGCCTACAAGACGCAAATTATGCTGATCATTGATCATGCTATTCTCTTCTTCCATAAGGAGTTGCATTATTAAGCCGCTAAATGTTGTAATCCTCTTATTTTGAAATTCAAGTCAATACTGGCTCATTAGGATCTTAGCAGCAGAATGGAAGGTCGAGAAAAAAAATTCAATCATGTTTGCATCACTTTTCTCGACTCCACATGAGCTCAGTTAAACTTGTAGGCAAAGCATATCCCTGTTGAAGTCATCAACCTTCTTGTAACCCAAAACTCGGATTTCATCCCAGCGAGCAATTAATTCTAGGAGCAAGGTTGAATGAATATTGCCGAAGCGTTCAGCTAATGCATCCCACAGATCTTTTAGATCATGCTTCGATTGATACTGCATGCGCAGTGTGGGATCGATATGCTTACGAAAGAACATGAGCGTCTAAGATTTTGTTCTCTTATGAGGCAGTTCCTGAGTTGGATCGGGGAATATGGTCTCGGTCATATCCTTAGCGATGAAGGTCTGCTCAATATCCGAGACCCAGCAATGGTACTTTGTACCATAGGCGTCGAGGACATCGAATTCAATACCTTTGTCCATCTGCATATAAGAGAGAACAAGTCGTATTAGTTTTCTATTAGAGACCTAAAGGAAACTCAAATACGATGCTTTTATTTTTGGTTTGTCTCTCTAGGGTTGATCATACACAACCCTAAGGTATAAGTGTCCAGAGTCGATCAAACACGTCCCGGAAAACTATGTGAAGGTGATCAAACACACCTTCAAAAGAAAGAACCAAAGTTGATCAAACACAACTTTGGACCCGAGGAGGAAAACCGGGATTTTAAACCTGCAAATACATCAACCCAAGCATAGAATGAATAAGTAGAAGAACGAGATAAAGCACTTTATCTCCCCCGAGGTTATTGAACTTAGAAGAGTTTTAGTGTTGTAAAATAAACATACCGTAAAAACTTGGATGCGTGATCGGATGAAAAGAAAGCAGCGGAGTGGACGGTCGGGAAACGACAGTTGCAACGACAGCGGCGGCGGCCGAGTATGGGCCGAGAACCTCCGGTTTTGGTTTTAGGGTATTGAAAAAATTATTAGCTCAAGGGTTGAGCCAAGAGCTGATAACGTGATGAAATGAGAGAGATTTGAGAATTAAGAATCATGAAAGATGTGTATATTATTTATTGATAGAAGCCATTTATATAAGGAATTATACAATACCAATATGCTAAGAATTAGAAATATATAGATCTAGTCAAACTACATATCCTATTGGCATAAAATTAAGACACATATAAAGAATATCTACAAAAATACAAAATATCCGGGGTAACGTATTCTTACACAATAGGTTTATATTTATGTGTCAATATCATGACTGGGGGCAAATTCGACTAAAACATTAGTCATACATATAAAGCTGTTTAGGCAAAAACGGAAATTCATCGGGGGCAACAGCCCCCACTTGCCCCCTCTCCGTCCGCCACTGATGAAGGCTTTGCCCGGAAATTTACCATGCGTTGGTAGAAGACAGACGTGTTCCAAATTGTTTTCATCGTTCCTGGATTAGGTATATATATATATAAATATACATATGTGTGTGTGTATATATATATATATGTGGCAGTCCTGTACTCATCGATCAGGAAGGTGCTCTTAGAAGCTTCATAGTTGATTTATGGTGGCATCAGCTTCTCACCGGAAGTTGTACTTCAGATATTGCCTTTTGGGACAAACAAATGGAATAGATCTTTAGCCTAAACCAAGCTAGCTACCAATATGTGTGATCACGTTTTCCCCTGGTTTTCTTTGCTCTCTGCCACCAATCCAATGACAATTATAGTTCTATGGCCGTGATTTTGCTGATTTTGTTCATAAAACATTAGAGGAAAAACTGTGCAATTGTTCCGATTCTAACTTTCTTCTCTTATGCGTTCGGCGCTTTCTAAATGTCATAAATTACCTATCAAATCAAAATTTCGAGTAGATTCTACAATATAGTCTAACTTTTTAGGAGAACCGTTGCTATTTAGTTCACAATATCACAAATGCGGGCATAGTGCATGAGCAATGCAAGCGCCCTCTCCCTGTCTTTACCCCAAAAAAGGAATCTCATAGTACCATCGCCATATCCAACCGTAGATATTGTTTCTCCACTCTACTTAGCCAGCCAGCTACTCCTCAGTACTTACCTTGTCTTTCAATCAATACCTCTCTCTCTCTCTCTGCTTCAAATCTTCAAGCTTTGAACAACACAGTCGTCGTTCAAGATAGGCAGAGAGGCCGATCGAAACTAAGGACAAAGGATGTTAACACCTCCAGAAGAGCTACCAGATTGTTTATATACAACACAACCAACACTAATCCGCCCAAACACGCCAACTCCCAAGCATTGCCTCCCTCTCTCCAATCTCGATGACCAGAAGTTTCTCCGTTTCTCGATCAAATACCTCTACCTCTTCAGAACTGCCGTAAACTTAGACGCCATGAAATACGCCCTCTCCAAACTCCTCGTCCTCTACTACCCTTTGGCCGGGCGCTTGAGGACCAACCCTGACCATGATCAGAAGCTCGAGGTCGACTGCAATGGAGAGGGTGCTGTGTTTGCTGAAGCCTTCATGGATATCACTGCCGACCAGTTTCTTCAGCTTTCGGAGAAGCCAAACAGGTCTTGGAAGAAACTCTTGTATAGGGTCGAAGGAGCTCACACTTTCTTGGATGTTCCTCCTCTTGTTGTTCAGGTACTACTACTAGCTAGATGACTAGCTCCATTTCTTAATAATTTCAGATAGAAAACCTTCTTTTCCCCTTATTTTGTACAAGCTAGTGATCTTTGTTTTGACTTTTGACCGTCATTTCTGTGTTAAAAACTTTACTTAATCCATACCCTAAGAAATTAAAAGAAAATTAAAAATATCATTTCCAAAGTTCCAACTTGTTCTTCTCTTCTATAGTTGATTTTGGCTTTGCATTCGTCAACTCGTTTTGAATCAGATGATCACAAGTTTTACGTACAACCCAAAATTAAGGGAAAAAATAGAAATGTGGCCTGACATTTTACACTAGGACCACCCAAGACAGGGTACTTTTGTCCCTTTAGATGAGGCGACGCAAAATTTTCAAAATTTCAAAAAAGAAAAAGAACAAAAGATCCAGATTATGGTCTAGCTAGTTAAATAATCAACATACTTTATCGTGTTTTCTTACAGGTGATGCGATTAAAACACTTATTTTTATGATTAACACACTCTACTAATGAATATAAGTAATCATGAAATAAATTTAAATAACAAGTTTGTAAATAAATTTAAAATATATAAATAAAAGAAAAACATGGAATGTGTTAACAGCGAATGTGTTAATAGGCAACACCCTTCTTATATCAATTAGCAAGATCGGTAGTTAAAAGAATGCACAAACTTCATAAATAAAACTAGACTATATATATCAATAATGGATATTCTCTGTTGAATATTAAATAATATTCTATATTGAAAAACACATGATCGCAAAAATTATTCTATAGTTTTGCCGCCTGGCTGAGTATGACACTACAAGTAACAAAGTTGCACTTCACATTAGGAAACTTTTGAGACGTGGCCCAAATCCTATATTCATATTGCTTTAAGATAGTGACCCGCCAGCTAAAGAGTAATAGTGACCCGCCTACTCCCTCTCATCCATCGTACCAATTATTCAATTAATTAAGTCTTTATAGTGATTTTGTTTATTTATTTATTAGTACGCAACTTCATAGACACGAGCCAAACTAATACTTGTAATTTAGGTAAAAATTAAAAACATATTCGGTACACAGTATGTATCTTTATATACAAAAATAAATAATCATGATTAAAAAAATAATATAAAAATATAATAATCAAACATATAATTAAAATTAGAATCATGCTTCCATGTAAGAATTTTCTGATTTCTGTTTTGGAGGTCACAAATCTACCCTGTGGAGGTATGATCCTCTGCGCCGCTATCAACCACTGCTTATGCGATGGCATCGGCACGTCACAGTTTTTGCAAGCTTGGGCCTACTTAACAGCCAAACCAGATCTCCCTCCACCAATCTCGCCTGTCCATTCCCGTCACCTGTTAAAATCCGGCTCTCCTCCACAGGTGACCTTCCCTCACCCGCAGTTCACCGTAAATAAGGACAACTCCCACGTGGACGTCCTGAGATACCTCCAGTCCCAGCCGCTCGTCCCCATATCCTTAACCTTCACCCACTCCCATATCCTTCACCTCAAGCGCCGCTGCTCACCCTCGCTAAAATGCACCGCCTTCGAGGCCCTAGCAGCGCACACGTGGCGGTCGTGGGTTCGATCCTTGGACCTGTCACCCTCCCTCAACATAAAGCTCCTCTTCTCAGTTAACGTCCGGCGGAGGGTAAATCCGGAAATTCCACAAGGCTATTACGGTAACGGCTTCGTGCTAGGGTGCGCACAAACCACCGTGAAGGACCTCGTCTCTGCTAACCTGCACCACGGCGTTAAGTTAGTCCAACAAGCCAAGGCGGAGCTTAGTGACGACTACGTGAGGTCGATGGTTGATTTGCTGGAGGACAAAACGGTAAAAACCGATCTGTCGACGAGTTTGGTTATATCACAGTGGGCAAAGCTAGGGTTAGAGGAGCTGGATTTTGGAGAAGGGAAGGCACTTCACATGGGTCCGGTAACAAGTGACGTTTACTGCTTGTTTTTACCGGTTATCGGAGACTCGAGTGCGGTGAGAGTGCTGGTGTCGGTGCCGGAGAGAGTGGCAGAGAAATTTGGGTATTGCATGAATGAGATTTTGGATAAAGAGTTCAACAATGGAGATGAACATCATGCTGTTAATGGATATCATCATGCAGCAGTCAATGGAATTATGGAATATTAAGTATTTGATCAATTTTTTTTTTTTCTCTTTTTTCTGTTTCGCTGCTCCCAGCTAGCCAATATATACAAGTATCATAATGGGAGCAGCTCATCACTGTGATCTGAGTTCTTATTATTGTAATCTAATGACTGACAAGTTTTTATTTTATTTATCAGCGATTATGAATAAGAAACTGACAAGATCTATCAGACTTAATTTCTTGATGAATTAAGTAGTATAATTCGACATTAAGGTCAACAATAAGATATGTTAATCCGGTAGTGGAAGGCTAATGGCCATTATAAGTCCTAGAGGACAAATCAGCGTCTCATCATTTTTGACAAATTTTAATTTGTTTGTTTCTCTAATTACCACAAATTATCATAAATTTCCAGATTCTTGATGTCATTACAATCAGAGAATGCCTACAGTTGATCGTACGCATATTGCAGCATATCCCATTCTCAGATTTAGCTCGAAGCATTTGTATCTGATTCTCCAATCTCCATCATGCATGCATAGTAAAACGTATCAGAACTAAATTAGTTCATCTCGGAGTGATGATTTGAGATATACATATACTCGTTGATCCAATTTGGTATAGTTAATTTCGGGTCGTAAATCTATTCATAAACTAAAGCATTGTGGTAGCCGTGACCGATCGTTATCTTTCCCTGAGTGCTTGATCGGATCAAGCTAGAGTGATTATGGATTATGTGTATGTTTGATCTGATACGTCTGCGACCGCACTCTTGGAAGATAATGATATTCATGTGGAAATGGACATTCATATTCACCTCTATAGGTATATATAAATGGAGTTGGATAAAGTTCCGGCAAGTTGAAGATATATATATATAGCAGCAAAGCATATAGTTGTTTTCGTGCTTGTGTATATAATATGCATGATAGGTATAAGGGTACTAGTGCAGTGTAGAGCATGCTTAGGGCACTACTAGGTTTCTTTATAGACCCACATGAAACCTATATAAAACTCTCGTCTCAAAATTTTGATGATCAAGATCGATGTGACTACATTGTATGGCTGGTATGTTTTGCTTTCTTTGTGCTCCTAATTTCAAGTATCTGATATTGTCTTCGAATCTCTCAATGTTGTTATGACCTTTATAAACATAGTATTATAACTAAATAAACAACTGCGTGGAGATGCGAATGGACGTAAGTCACGTGACATTGACACGTTTTTGTTATATAATCACGAGACGTATAGTTAACTAGTCAGTAGTCATTAATAATTTACTACGATGTATCTTTTTTTCTAATTAAATAAATAATTCAAATGCAAATTTACTGTGAATTGAAAATCACAATCTTTCATTTACAAAAAAAACTAATAATATCACAAGACTAAATGATACTGAGTAGTCCAGCTATATATAAATTTTCTACATTTATTCTAAAGAATTAGAATTTTAGATCTCACCTATCGTAAGAGTAAACATCATTGTACTAATTAATTAAGTTTTATTTGTGAAGTAAAATATACCATTAGAAGAGAAGACGGTTTCTTTGGTAATGATGACACTCAGCTAGCTGCCGACTTGTGAGTTAACAATGTTGGTGAGGAGTGAAAAAGGGCTGCGATCGGTGAATTAAAAAGTAATTTCCGTGATCAATGAATTTATATATTGCATCTCATTTGAACTAATTACATGGGATCACTTTAGTCGTCTCACGACATGTAAGGTGAAATGTAAAAGGTAAAAGGTAAAAGGCTGAATCCATTGCAAAAAGAAAAAGTAAACTATATATGATATGAATGCTGACCAACTTCTTGGTGAACAATTACATCGAAACAAACTTATTTGGTATACAAAAATGAAAGCCCTTAACTACCAAATCTGGCCGTGCTTTTTTGAGAAGTGCGGGGGTGACTAATCACTTGGCAATTAGTGGATGTGTGACATATAAATTATATGATACCGATCACGTTGTCATTTCAGTCACATTTGGTAATAATTAAGGTGGTGTTTGTGGTCAGTCAATAATGTATTAGTACGACGACGACGGTGATCATCCATTATATGACAATCATCTGGTTGTGACGGTTGCCACAACTTTGTGAAGATCAATTATCGTACCAATTGCTTAATGCGAAAACACTGAGGTCTAACATACAAACTCGTATTTGGGCCCTCTATCACGTCTATTCTTAAAAAGAGCCCAAATTGTACAATACTCCAGCAACAGTAGATAATCATGTAATTCAGTAATTGCATTTGTTTGTGATGTTAGCCGTTTTTGTAAGAAAAATTTATATATTATAAAATCCAACGTTACAACCAGCAATTACAGTGGATAAAAACCGAAAAAGAGTTTAACCGTAACCGTAACCTAACTTAAGCCAGAAGCCTTGATACATCCTCACAGTCAACCTCAAGAAGAACCATTCCAAACATTATATGTTACAACCGCCAACATATATGCACATGTAACATTCCCATTACATTAACAATAATAACTAACCGACATTAAAATAGTCTCTGACAACGACATCATAACCATGACTCATCCAACGACATGACCAACACCACCCAACCAAAACCCTAAACCCTCGCCCAAAAGAGGAGAGACAACCAACACCCAAACAGCCCCAAAACAAAAACTAACTAACAGCCAAAACAGAAAAATATAAATAAAAAAAATTAAGAAAAAGTTTATTTTGCCTAGCCACTTTAATATTTGCCCATCACTCTATGTTTTAGCTATTTAAATAGATAGTCACTTATGAATCTGATACAACTGCTGTTTATCGTAAAAAAATCAAACATGCTCTCTGAAATAACCAATTTATCACGATAAAGAATCTGCTAAAAATAATTGAAACAACGTTAGGAAAACTTCATGTCACTAAACATGTGAGATCAATTTCTGAAAACTAGAGGATAAGATTGAGCCCATTTACGGATATGACTTCAGAATGACCTAGTTTCATGCTCTCAAACGGCCCAAGTCCTAACGTCAACTTCCTCGACCCACTTGTCCGTCTAGCGCGTAGAACTACGCGTATTGCGTGGCTGCAAAGAAAGAGACTTCACCCAAAAAAACAAAAAAAGCTCGAGTCAACGCCAAGTCGGTCGTCGACTTCAATCTGGAAAAATTTTAAAAACTTAGAAAAGATATTTTGCTTCCCTTATCTCACCGCCCGACTGCGGAAGCTAGGGTTTCCCAAATCCCTAAATTCCCAATTGCGCCGCCTTCGAATCAGCTCCATTCCTTCACGTCCATCCCTCCCAATTCAATTCGCTTCTTTTTCTTCTTCCTGTAATTCACCCAAACTCTGCAAATTTCTTAGCTTTCTGGGTTCTTGAGGTCTCTGATCATCCAATCGGCGGCGAAATTCGAGTTTCAGATTCGGTAAGTTTCGTTCTTTACTACTTCATGCTGTTCTGAACTTGCATTGTTACTAAGATTTGAAATTTTCAAGTGTAGTGTTACTCTTTCGATCATTACTGTTTGGGCATTAGAATTCAGACCTATGAATTGGAATTGTACTGTTAGGGCTTAGCTTTGACTCGTTGATTGCTTGTTTTAGGTTGCGGTGTGAGTTCAAATTTTTCGATTGTTTTGGTTTGATTGAAGTTGCAGTAATGGTTATGTGAATTTGAGTTTTTTTTTTTTTTTTTTTTTTTTTTTTTTTCTATATGTGAGATTGTTTGGAGGCTGATGTCATGTTTTGAATTGATTGGATTGGATTGGGAAGGCTGAGTATGGCGAGGCCGGTGCCTGAGAATCCTTGTGAGCAGGGGATTGTGAAAGCTTCGACAAGCATGTGCATTCCACCCGAGGCTCAGTGCCCTGTGCGCAAGTGGTATTTTACGAAACAGGAGATTGAAGACTCTCCATCCCGGAGGGATGGCATCAGCACAAAGAAAGAGTCGCATTTGCGGAGTTTATACTGCTCGTTTCTTCAGGAGATTGGGATGAAGCTTAAAGTGTAAGTTCTGAAACTTTGAGACATATGTTGATTGTATCTTAGGCATGTTAGTTTTGAAAATTTGAGGTTCTTTTATTATATAAAAATGTATTTGCGCATTGATTTCAATAGAATGTTCATCTATTCTCTGCTTGTATGTACTAGTTTTGCCTGGTATCTATTTTGAATTTACTCTTTCCCTTTTATGTCATGCATCTTCTTATCAGTTATTTGATTGTGATTCCATTGCATAAATAACAAAGAACAAACTGTGATTGATATTATATATCCTTCAGGCCACAGTTGACAATATCATCTGCAATGATGTTGTGCCACCAGTTTTATATGCGTCAATCTCACGCTAAGAATGGTTGGCAGGTAAAGATTCTGTGTGTGAATAATGTTGTATATAACTTTGTTTTGTATACCTAAGGTGCACACTAGAAAATATAGAGAGATGCCCTACAGTGTTTGCATTTTATTTCGCTTTAGTAGGTATGCCTTTTTTATTTATGTAATTGTAAACATCTCACAGACAGTGGCCACCGCAAGCATCTTTCTTGCATGCAAAGCAGAAGATACACCACGCTATCTGAACGATGTCGTTGTCGTTGCATATGAGATGGTGCACAAGTTTGATTCATCTGCCTTGCACCGTATCAGGCAAAAAGTATGTAAACCTCATTTGTTCAATTTTTTATTTTTTATGATATCATTCTTGCTTAGATTCACCTTCCGCATTTAGGAATTTGTCAATAAGCAAAAGGAATTGATCCTAGTTGCGGAGAGACTTCTGCTGTCAACAATTGGCTTTGATCTGGACATACAGCTTCCATACAAGATACTTGTTGCTGCTTTAAAAAGTTTAGATCTTCTCCCTGACCTTGCTAAGGCAGCTTGGAGTTTTGTTAATGATTGGTGAGGATTTATTCTTGCCTTACTTATGAGCAGAGCTCTGTGTGTGCATCCTGGTGGAGATGTAAAGTTGGATTTTATGTTCGTCTTTTGCATGATGAAATCTTTTTTATGAATGGATGGGTAGGCTTCGCACATCATTGTGCTTGCAGTACAAGCCCCATTACATTGCAGCTGGTTCAGTCGCTCTTGCTGCTAGTTTTCAAAAAGTGAAACTACCTAAAGAGAAGGGAAAAGTTTGGTGGATGGAGTTTGATGTTACACCGAAACAGTTGGATGGTTAGTTGCAAGTCCTTTCTCCTTTTCTTCCATATTCTTTCCTTCTGTTTAATGTTTTGTCTATTTAAGTCACGTGTTGATTTGTCTTTCTAAAACATAGCCCATGTCATAAAAGAAGCATGTTTAATCGTTTCTTATTGTAGCTTCCTAACCTGGTGTTCCATTCTATAACGGTATGAGATTATGGTAGGTTTTTGAGTAGTAAACTTATTGGTCCGGCATAGGTGTCATATTTGCATCCTTGAGTTTAATATTGAACAGTTTCCTTTTCTGATGTTATTGATGTCTTTTATATTTCTCAGAGGTCATTCAACGGATGCATAGTATGTTCAAGCCTGTACCGGCTAAAACTGGGAAGGCTGTTCAACCTGAAACTTTACCCAAGAAGCCAATTGATAGTAGCCCTCAATCATGTATTTCAAGTGAAGCAATAGTAGACCAGCATTCTAAGCATGGTGTCACTGCGGATGATAGAGGATTGGGAGGAGAGTCTGTTGTGTCTTCGTGCAAGGAAAATCTTGGAGGTGAGAACAATGTTACTGGGAAGGATGCTTTACCATGCCAGACGAATGATAGTAGTGTTGTCAAGGATGGTGGTGGTGAGATCAAGCCAATAACAGGTGAATCGGATGATCAGAGCTCAAGCTGCAAGATTGTTGATGTTCCTAAAAGCTGTGGTAAGATCGATATTAACCGGATTCGAGAATTGAAGAGGAGAAGATGTGATAAAGGTGTAAATAAGAGGTTGGCGGGCTCCACAACTGATGAGTTAGATCCTGAAGCCTGGATAGAAAGTGAGCTTGAAAACGGAGTAGAGCTTGAAGATGTATCTGCTGCAAAGAAACAAAGGAAGGCCTAATATAATTTGTATTGTTGAGGAATCAGGAGATTGTCTATAGGCATCATCTTCCTCTATATATTATTCCAGAGTGTCGAACCTTTCATTAGTTGGGTAAGTATTCAAAGTGCATTTACATTAGCAGTGTAATTCTTTGTGATCACATTGCTACAGGCAAATTTTAGCCCTTGAATTAATGCAGGTCCTATATGTTTTTGGTTCGTAATCGTAATAAATCTACCATTCTTTACCAAGTAAACTTCATTCGTTATCCAGTTTATTCAACAATATTCACATCTTTATCAGGTATCTGCTTCAATCAACAAGTCATCAATGATGTTTATGGATTCATTGTCATTACCATAAAGATAAGGGTGTTTGCATATGCCAGACGAGTATATATGATAATGACCTTGCAAAAGATACATATCATTGGGCCCAAAAGTTTCGAAGAGTAACGAAACCCAAAAAAAAAGTGGAAATATAAACACGCCCACTCCCTCTCAAGTTCTTCGGCAAGTAGTAAGGACACCCCTGTGCTCCAGGTATACTATTACTCAGCACACTTCTCTCTCTCTCTCTCTCTCTCTCTCTCTCTCTCTCTCTCTCTCTTGTTGGTGGAAACAGCCAACTCTCTTCTTCAATCTGTCTCTTATACTTTAAACAAGTTTCAACACTTCTTTAATGACTGTTATTTTGTAACTCTGATTCTTTTGCAGATCTTCTTCACAATGTACATGAATCCGCCCGGGTAAAGATGTTTCTAGGTTTTGTTATCTTATAAGAGTTTTGATGCAAAAAGCTACAGTCTTTTTGCTTGTATTGGATTTAATACTTGGATTAATTACAAAACACCACCCGAACTATGATATTATTTTCATTTTCATACATAACTATCAAAAACTTGTATTTGTTTTTCATTGTTTCCATCTTCTACCAAGTAGTAGCTAGGGTAAATGTAAGTGATAAAGGACATTAGCACATGATAAACCGGCATCAAGCAAAAAACCCTATGAGAGGAGCACTGCTCCTCTTCTCAAAACCTAGCTATCATGACTTGGTTTCTCAATCACAACAATCGACGCCACCGCACCCGATTCTTTCTAAACCCTCGCCGCCTTGGCCTGGGTCTCCATTGGCACTTGACGCCGACTCTAAGCCATTCCTTCTCGGCATCAAGCCCTCTTGTGGAGACAAACCTTATTAACCTTTTGTGGTCAAACAACCATGGAGGTGAAGGACGAAATGTTACCAAGCATGGATGTGATGTGGAAGGTTACCTGCTAACGTCGGCGATCACTGTATCGACAGAAGAGATTTGGCAGCCGTTGGACATTGCTGCGAACAAGGATCAAAATCTCCCAATTTGGTTCTGGTTTTGGACTCCGATTAGTGAGACTGAGTCTAAACTTGAATCCAAGAGAGCTGCGCTTCTTCAACTAGAAGATCTGATGATGATGTCGGCGGGGGCAAAAACGCCGGTGACGAAGCCATCTTGGTTGCCATTAGTGCGATCGGAGATTGTCGGCAAGCGACAATGCAAATCTGCTAGGGTTTGGGAATGGACTTGGGTGTTTGGGTCTGGGTCTGGCCTTAAACCCATCAAAAGTCAAATTTGGAATTGGGTTATTAGGCCTGATTTCAAACTGATTGTGGCTTAAGTCGCATGTTTGGATAGCTTGGCAAACTAAGCAAACAGCTGCAACTAGATGAATTCATGAGGCTTGGAGTACCGCAATTGAGCGTCTTGGCTTCAGTTTTTATGTTTCTTTGGTATCCTGTTTTGTATCTAGTTACCTTTGTTAAGCTCGCTTGAATAAGTGAGCTAATTGTATAATGTAATGGTGTTTTGATGTCATTCTGACTTGAGTTTATCAATAAAATATTTGGAGCTGCTGCCCCTTTTCCCTTTAAAAAAAAAATCAAAAACTTGCATTTTCATTCCCGAAGTTTTATTCCGTTAGCATTTTGATATCCTGACTACTAACACCGTTAAATTTTGAGGGCATTTTGGTTATTTCAATAAATATATTAATTTTTACATTTACTTTATCAATTTTTTTTTTGAGGTTATCAAATACAAAACAATTTACTTTAGCAAAAATATTAAAAAAAAACTCTAAAATTAAATATTTATTTTTGCAACAATAGTGATAAAAGTTAGTAGAACTCTTGTATGTATATTTATTTTTGGAGTTACATGTGTAAACACGAAAATATCTGCAACAAATAACAGAACAACATGTGTACAAAGAATAATATTTAATTTTATCAATGCGAATGCGGGTTACAATCTTTGTGAACTCCTCTGATTCTATCTCCGAATGTAGGTTTAACTCAAGGGTGACAAACACTTGTTCTTGAGATGAATTGTTAGTAGGTTGGACTTCTTGTCGTGTTGATGATTTGTAGAAGTTGATTGACCAAGGGCCGTAGAGGCTTGTTCTTGATCGGATTTGATCCACCAGCGGTTTCACGTGGTGGTTTATTCTTTGTCTTGAAGTTGGTGAAGATGTTGGCTATTTGGCAGCTTGAAGACTCTTCGGGATTTGACAACTTCTAGGCTTGAGGTTGATAAAGAACCGGCTATTTGGCAGCTTGATGATTCTTCGGGGGCTTGGGAGACTTCTGGACTTGAGGTTGATGAAGAATCGGCTATTTGGCAGCTTGAAGATTCTTCAGGATTTGACAACTTCTAGTCTTGAGGTTGATGAAGAAAGAATCGGCTATTTGGCAGCTTGATGATTCTTCGGGGGCTTGGGAGACTTCTGGACTTGAGGTTGATGAAGAATCGGCTATTTGGCAGCTTGATGATTCTTCAAGATTTGACAACTTCTAGTCTTGAGGTTGATGAAGAACCGGCTATTTGGCAGCTTGATGGTTCTTGTAAACACGAAAATATCTGCAACAAATAACAGAACAACACGTGTACAAAGAATAATTTAATTTAATCAATGCGAATGCGGGTTACAATCTATGTGAACTCCTCTGATTCTATCTCTAAATGTAGGTTTAACTCAAGGGTGACAAGCACTTGTTCTTGAGGGTTACACCGGTTGATCACGTAACGAATATCTAGGATTTGGATTTAGATTTGGTGAATAACTGGCTATTTGGGGAGCTTGATCGTTCTTCAAGGGGGGATCTAGATTTGATGAAGAACTGGCTATGAGCTTAATAGTTCTTCAAGGATTTTGGAGAGACTTTTGAGCTCGCGGGAGGGATTTTTTTCTCTCTCTCTCTAGTCTGCTGCTTCTGTTTTTATGCTCCTATGTCCGCCTTTTTGTCTCTGCCCCCCTTTGATATGAGAGAGGGTATTTATAGTGTTAACATGCCTCTACTTAAGGCAAGTAATGAAGATTCTGAATCAATAATATTTCCTTAATCGAATCAATGAATCTTGACTGATTGATTTACTTGCTGATTTTAACATAATCAAATCAATCAAATCTTAAGATTTAGATATGCCAAGATCGCTTTGGATTGAATGTCCTTTTTTGATCAAGATCCTTAGCAAATGCGAGCCATCTCGCGGATAAGGAAGGTATCTCGCGAGGAACCTTGATTTCCAAGCAAGCGGTAATTTCTGGTCCCACTTCGCGGACTTATCTTGGACGTACATCTAAGCATGCATGCGAACTCTGTCGTCTAGCTTCTTCGCGAAGTACCCTCCGCGGGTCATCTCGCCTCGCCTTCATGTAAATCTACTCGCGCGGGGCCATCTCGCCTCGTCTTTATGTAAATCTACTCGCACGGAGCCATTTAGCCTCGCCTTCATGTAATTCTACGCACGCGAAGTCATTTCGCCTCGCCACGTTTACTTCTATGCGAAGTCACTTCACCTCTCCACTGTTTACTTCTATGCGAAGTCATTTTGCCTCGCGAAGTGCATTTCGCCTCGCGAAGTCTTGTTCGCCTCGCGAAGTCAAGTTCGCCTTACGAAGTCTGAGGCGAACTCTACTTTGACCACTGGCGAACCATCACCAATCAATTTGGGGATGTCCGATTAATTTAATTGATATATGGTCATCAATCAACACTTGATAATTGATTTCAATCAGGATTTAAGATTTTGTTGCCGGCCGACCATTTCCACGTTGCTACGTGTTATTTCCGACGGTTTTCCAATTTTGTTGACTCACAAACCACGTATTTGCTTGGATTATTCAACGACTATTATTATTGTTAAATTTTATATGTCTACAACATGTTAACCAAAACAAAATAAAATAAATTAAAATATATAATTAAAATAAATTATATCGATTATCGATGAAAATTTTATCAAATTTTATATAAACATGTTTAATCTATTGTTGCTTGAATATATACCATTGTGGCAAAAATAAATATTTAATTTTGAAAAAAAAAATTATAATATTTTTGCTAAAGTAAATTGTTTTATTTGTATTTGATAAACTCAAAAAATAAATTATTTTGTTAAAATAAATGAAAAAATGATATATTTAATAAAATGACGAAAATACCCTTAAAATTTAACAGTATTAATAGTCAAAGAATTAAAATACTAACAAAATGAAATTTTAAGTGTAAAAATGAAAATAACATCTTCCAGTGCCTTAATACTTTTTAGCAACCCATCTTCTCTGGTTCCTGCTTAACTGGCTTACAAAATGGTTGATTATACTGGTGTGAGTTCTTGCGGCAGCTCCATTTATCGATGCAAATGCAAAGACATTTCTGGCAGTCTGATAATGCAGTTCTGGTTGCAAAAGAGGAAAAGAATAGGTAGAGATCGTGTTGTTGTTGTTGGTGAGTTATTAATTTATATAGAGCTAAGCTAGGAAGATGATGGAATCGCATAAAACAATGAATTATATATAAGTTTTGTTTAGTGGGAAACGTATAAAGCACTTAAAGAAATGTAGGTATGGCCAGCAGCAGCCCCTTGGTGCATGTTTGATATCATGTCCTGATCAAGCATATATTCTTCTGTTGCAGCTATTTGTCTTCTATCTCAAACACATTTTAATTTAGGTCCTGCAACTTTAAGACCTCCTTTTAAGGGTTTTGCCATGTATTATTTGACTTAAAAAGTGTTTAATATATACACAAGTGGAAAAGCATCACCCAATAATGATCTATTTAATCATGGCCAAAAATGATGAGTGCTTAATTTACTTCACCCTTTTTTTGAAATTTAATTAACTTCACCCTGATGAGTCCTTTGTTGAAGGAAATTAAAAGAAAAAAAAATAGTGCCCACTTTTTAGGGTAAAAATATTACATATATGTGTTATAACATATAGAATTTTTTGTGTTTACCATCTCATCAACTAAAACTTTCTTTGGAAAAGAATAGTAATATATGCCCCGTGTTTGCAGCAATTAAAGTTGGTTTAACATCTTCTAAGTCATATCTCTATTCCAACCAGCTAGTAGACTATATAGAGAAAATAATTAAAAGAATGTTTAACAGCTTTCTAGCTTTAGTGATACTCTGAGTAACTAATTTGTTATACTAATTAATATGGAAATGCAAAGCTGATGGCTTTGGTTGGTGATTAGGATGTGAATCAAGAAGGTTCTATTTCGCTCCGTATACATAAACTAAACAGTTAATTATGGAAAATAGTTTCACACTAGCTAACTACAAACGCATCGTTATGAAAATTGAAGCTTATTCTGCTTCCTTCTTCTCTTTCGCTCATTCTCTCTCACTCGTACGACTCGCATGCATTCAAGAAAGAAGGAAGGTAGAGTCGTAGAGAAAAGACCATTCAACAAATACTCATAGTTAATTTGGTTAATTTTTGTACTTGAACTTTCTTATTGTGATGTGATTATTCATTCCCATCTAATTTGCCATTATTGGAGAAAGATCTAAGGTTGGTGTCTCGCGCGCATGATCACATAGATATGTGAAAGTTTCAATCCGTGGATTTAGATTGATACATGCAATAATTTTATGTCGTCAACTCCATATGCATGTATTGTCTTTTTGTGATGTTATATAGTTTATCATTTATTGTAAAAACGATTAATTTGACAGTCCGATAATAAATAATTTACACGAGCTTATGTATCTACCGCGTGAACTATCGTTTTAAAACATTGATTAGTGTTGTCAGTCTAGCTATCTACATTTAGTGGGAGTGTGAATATTTGGAACTCGATATGATGCCTGAATTCGTACTTAAAAAATAAAACAGAGATAAAAGAAAAAACATAGAGAGATTTACTTAAGAGGTAGACAAATCTTTGAAGAATCATGAAAGTGAAAATAATAATTGGAATTTCTATTGTAAACCAGATGCAGAAGCAGCTTTAATGAAAATGAATCTTGGACGATAGTAAGACTAGGAAATATAGAAAAGGTGACAAGCAAGTCATGAAAGAAAGAGAGAAAGAGACGAAGAAAGAAAGACTCACGATTGATAAAGAAGGACAGCTTTAAAGAGGAAGAAAAAAAATAGTTTTAATCGAACAAATTAAACAAATTCATGGATTGAAGTTAAATTAGAATAGTAGTAAGAAGTTTTCTCAAAAAAAAAAAAAAAAACAGTAGCGAGAAGGGGTGGGCATGCTGGAAGGATAGCTAAAAAGGCAAAAGAGCAGCTAAAAGTAAAGTGAAGGTTGCCCTTGCCCATGCTCTGATCTCACATTCCCCTTTTCCGTCTGATGTGAACTTTGTGGGGTTGGTCAAATTATTATCATACATTTAGCTTAAGCCTCTGTTGTTTTGATGATGATAGACAATGACAACTTAATCACCCTCAAGTTTATATTTACTACTTTCTCCAGTTTTTACCATAACATATGCTAAATCTAATCTATCTTATGACTCAATCGATTCTACGTACATTTTATTTTCTCCATTTGTGAATCAATACACTACTGTATTTCTCACTCGAGAGTGTCTTTTTGAATGTATTTCTCATAAGTTTGAAATTAAGGGTTTCTAAATATATGTATTAGGTTGCATACTAAATAGTGAGAGATTGAGAAAACCCTAAAAATGGTTTTGAAGAAAAAGTATCAGACAAGTGTAGTTACTGGGTGTACATCAAATGCAAAACATGTCTGGGCAAGAGGGTTTTGGATTGGAGTTTTGTTTGCCACTACTGATATGATCGGACAATTAGATGAGATTCCCTTTTATCTTCTCTAGCTCGATCATCATAACTAAGGACTATTTTGAAAACTATCTAGTCTAATCTCACGTTTGCTTCCCAAGGATCTAGGGCAAAAAGTAAACTAAACCAGATTAACTCTACGTCTTTTTTCTTGATTAGATCTTCATTATTTACTGTACAGTACAATCTCTTTGATTTGTTCATCATAGATCTTTATAGCACTCTTAATTATAACTTAGCTTGTTCAAAACCACGACGTACCTGCATCATAGATCTAGCTATAGATTGTTATATCAAATCGATCGAGTATTTGATTTTGAAATGATCGATGCGATGTTCAATTTGTTTCGGTTTAACCTACTCAGCTTCCATGCATCAAAAAAGAAGTTCCTTTAAAAAAATTAGAGATCGAGGATCCATCGGATCAAAAGCTAAAAGGTCGACCAGATCAGCCACCAGAGTGACCAGACCAGTCATGTAGGTTGACCAAGATGAGAAGCAACTGTGTAATCGTTGAACATATACTTGAAACGATTGATATAACTGCAATGAACTTTCGTCATCGATATATGTGTGTGTATATATATGACATGTATATCGATTATGAAAAAGAAGTCGTTCTAGATAGGTTATTAGGAAAGTTAATTAGGAAACCTCAAATCCTAATCTCTTCGTGGCAATAGTAGTCATGAACCGAAGGTACATTAACTATTGTATTAATTTTGAAAAATAATTCGTTTACTCGGCTGAATGTATCAAACAAATGAACGGCTGAACATGAGACTGTTATTTTTCACCAGAACTATCAATTTGTTTAATGTAATTGGCTGAGTAAACAATTTTTTTTTATGTTAATTTTTTACAGAGGTGATACTTATTGGTTAATTCAACTTTTGAATGATTAAGATTATGATTTACATTACCAAAAATATGTAAATTAGAGAGTTCGGACGCACACATATATACTAGTCCGGACGCAAATTTATTCCTTACCGAAAATTAAGTAAATTAAGTGAGGAATCAAGATGCATATGGAGCCAGCTTTAAATTTGTAAAGCATGGTCAAAGTGGTAGCTAGCTAGGAATGGGTTCAAATCAAATGCTAAACCTGTGTGTACGTGCGCATCTTGAACACCAAAAAGAAGAGGAGGATGCAATCATCGTTCTCTTTTGTCCTCAATTGGCCTCTTCAAGATTATAATGGTCGTTTGAGCAAGACTTGCGCCTTTTGTAATGGAAGTGATGTTTACCAATTAACCACCATGCCAAGAAAAATAGTTATGCCCTAGCCAAATTGTGATTCTGGTATCTATACTTTCATGCATGTAGGTCTGAACATTGAATCCTAGCATCTCCTTATTTCTAAGATGTAAAACGATTATCTAGTCTTTAGGTACTCACGTATAGATTATCAGATATGTTCGGTTCACCATATTTGAAGATTCTTGAGACGATATATCAATTTCCCCACTCGATCTCCTCATAAAAGAAAACAAAAATAAATAAATAACTTGGATCATTACTTAGACAAAGTTGTAAAATAGTTCTACTGCATATCGAAAACTTTTATTTGCTATCTTTTAGATATATACTTACCGACGACCCTAGATGGGAGATATATAACTCTCGACATGTGGGGTTTCGGAGAGAAAAACAATTGAGAAAGAGAGCGTGGTGATTATCATTTGTCTTTGTGAGGCCTTCGTTGACAGCCTTGGGATCGAAGGCAGGGAATTAATCATGACATAGTGGAATGAATATTAATTCAAGTTTATAATCATCTGCCTCTAATTGCAGCTTGCTTTAGTTGCTTGCTAAACAAGAGCTGAAAAGGAAATTAAAGAACAGAAAGATTAACAATATCATAAAGAAAGAGAAGTATGTGTGTATATATATGGTCCGTATGGAAATGAATAAGATCGAATAGCTTGCCCTCTCTTCCTTTCTTCCTTCCTTTCTTTCTTTTCAGGGCTTCTGCTTTAATTAATAAGATCGATGCAAACTTGAAAGAGTAAAGGGAAAACTCAGAAAAAAGTGACTAGCTAAAAGCAGCAAGGTAAGGTGTGTGTGTGTATATATATATATATATATATATATATGTGGCTGTCACCTGAGTACTTAATTGGTTTTCCATCCATCTTTGATTCGAGTGAGAGAGATTCCAATTCCATGAGCAGATTAACGCTAGCTTGAAAATACTTTGATTACCATCCTAATTAATTTATATTGCTTTATCGATCTTGGGATTTTCAAGAAGCGCGCCTTTAAACAAGAAACAGAAAAAATTATCATTGCATATGGAGTCTGCAAATCTCCATCACCAGCATCATCAGCTCCAAGAGAATCTTAGTCATCTCGGGTCTTCTTCTTCCTCTTCTTCTTTAGCTACTGCCCCATCTTACTATGGAGTTGGAATCAAGCATGCTTGGACCCAGCAGCCTACTACTACTGCCACAACCACTAATTTGTAAATCTCTCTCTCTCTCTCTCTCTCTCTCTCTGTGAGTGTATGTGACTGTATTTTAAGCATTCAACTGTGGACATTCTTTCTGGAAGTAGTTATGCTCATGTAGTATCAGAATAAATGTAAGTTAAATTTATTTATCTTTGCTGGATAAATCTCTCTCTAATTATTCAATTTCTGATTGACGTTTATCCCTTGAATCTGCTTTGCTTCTCATGTTCCTGATAAATTATGTTTAAGAAGTTCTCTGTGGATTCAAAAAACTTGATGTTTTTCTGGTTTTGTCTTTTCAATAGGTTTAATACATGCACTATGCATCAACATTATCATAAAACTTGATGATGGGATAGTTATACCGTATAGCAGTCAAAATTAAATTTCACCAAAATAAATTTCTAGTTGGACGAAAGAAACGAAGAACATAGTGTTCCAGTTAGAAATATTCAGTAATCTAATTTTCTCCTGATGGACTGTTTGTGCAGGAGCAACCCATCAAATTCAAGCTTCAACAGTAGTAGTTCTATTAATATGGTACCAGATTTGGGTTTTCACTGCTGGCCTCCTAGTAGTAATAATTTGAATAGAGCTGGAAGCAGTAGTTGTATTAAGGAAGAGCTCTCATCATCTTCATCAGATTCAACCTTTCCAAAATTTACACAAATGCTGACCAGCCCCTCTAGCACTAGTATTAACCTTGATGATGATGACTACCACTTTTCTACTCCTACAAGCATCGGCCTTATAAAGAATGAGCAGAAAGAAATGATGATGAATGATCTCAGTGAAAAACTCTTACTCAAGACCTTGTCTTCTTCTGGAATTAATCATCAAGTTTCATTAGCTGGAGATCATCATCATCATCAATTCTACAGCTCAAATAACAACCGTGTCCAGAATTTTACTCAATTGATGCCTGGGAGATCAGGAGGGCAATACTTCAGCCAAATTTATCCCAGCATAAATATTTCCAACTTAAACCAACAGTCATCGCCGTCGTCAACAATCTCAAGCTGCAGCTCCTTAAACATGAACTTGCAGGCTATGGATCTTTTAGCTTCTTCGAGATTCAGTACTCAAGAGCCTTATAATTCACACGATACCCTTGGCATATACAACAAGGAAATTAGGCATAATTCCTTTGGTCTTCAACAGATGCACCAATCAAGAGCAAATCATCATGATCATCATAGTCTGCTATCTTCTGGTGCCAATAGTAAAGTGAGTATCATATCTTCTTCTCCAGCTTCTTCTTCTTCTTCTTCTTCTTACCAGTGAGCAAGTGAGCATCAAAAGCCGTTGCTAGTTGGCCAACGGCCGGCCCAAACACAGATATCTGCATTATGATCACCTGCATGTTATGAATTATAAATTTTTATTGTTGTTGCTGATTATGCAATTCTGCAGTTGTATATGTTAGTGCTATTAATCTAATTAACGTTATATTTTCAAGGTACATACACACACTGTATGTTAGAGCTTCATTCATTTATGTAAATAAATAGAATGTTTAATAACTGTGAGGTTAAATGCGTGTAGCATGCTAGCTAGGATCTACACATGCATCTATGAAGGTTTGTTAATTAGAAAGCATTATGTGATTAAACACACGTACAAACACACATATATAAACAAAATTGATCGTAATTAAGATATTTTTGAGGTCTGTCCGTAGACGGAGATAAGGAAAACTTTATTCAATAAAAACCTTTTATAATTTGATCACTTATAATTATGTGGCTCTTTTCATAGCCTTCCCTTTCTGCAACATTGGGGTAGCTATAGCTTGAAGCTTTATACACTGTGTGTTGATATAACTCTAATTTTTCAGACTACACTTTTCTTTTCTCTTTTCTTTCTTTCTTCCAAATTAAGACAACTGATTTCTGTGATCGAAAGAGAGAACTGATCATGATCTGTTTGTCTGTGAATCGAAGATATCTCCTTTTGAGAATGAAATCACAGAAGTGAAGCGACCAGGCAGTTTGATTGAGCCAAAGGCAACACAAGCAGCTGCACCTAAGAAATCGAGGTTGGAGTCACGCACTCCCTGCCCACCCCTTAAGGTCCCAGTTAATTATTCCTTAATTTCTCTATATAATTATCTGCCGTATTCATTAAGACTTTAAACTCATCTCTTTCCTGTTTGTTTGTAATTTAGGTTAGGAAGGAGAAGTTAGGAGATAGAATTGCAACTCTTCAGCAATTGGTTGCACCCTTCGGCAAGGTAGATCTTACTTAATTACCTTCTTCACTCTATAAATTTAATCCCATACACATCATACCAGTACGTTCGTCTTAGCATCTGCATTTCTATATGGAACGGACAATAATTTGCTTTCGAAAAGACTTAACATCACACAGTACGTATAAAGTCCATAAATCAAACAGTTAAGTATATATGAAGCTAGCCATCAATCTTCTTCTTTCTGCTTGTTTATTTTTAGAAACAATCTGCTTAATATTTTTGAGTACGTGAAAAGAAAATGTATATTTATTTTGCAGACCGACACAGCATCCGTACTGATGGAGGCAATCGGATACATCAAGTTCCTTCAAAACCAGGTCGAGGTACTACTACGTACTTTCACTTAATTAATCCCACTGCTTAATATCATCCATATAAAATATGCATGCATGATTATAGGGGGATGATGATCGATAGGTCTAGTGTGTGTGTGTGTATACACGTACGTTTTAATCACACAAACTGATTTGATTTCTCCTGGCTTGTACTGCTTAATTCATAATTAGTTAGCTGGTTTTGATCCTACACTTTTCGTTTGTGCATGCAGACACTAAGCGTCCCATACATGAAGTCATCACGCGACAACAAGTCCTCTCAAGCAATGTTGCAAGCGGTGAGTGTACGTAATTATTGACGAGTCTAATCAAACCCGATATATATCAGAACCCTCGCCCAAGCTAGCTGCTTGCTGATATAGCAGAAGCATGTAATTATTCATTCCAGGGATATAATGAAGTGTTTAATCGATCTGATATATCGATCTCTGTTTCAGGGTGTGGTAGATATAAATGGCTCAAATGGAGACCATGAGAGAAAGCGAGATCTGAGAAGTAGAGGGCTGTGTTTGGTGCCATTGTCCTGCATGTCGTATGTCACAGACGCTGCTGCCGCCACTGCTGGTGTTACTGGAAGCGTTAACTGGCCAAGCCCTAACTATGGTCATGGAGGGACTTGAAATAGGATTAGTGTTCTGTTTTATATCATACTACTTGTACGTGTTGACGACATCGATCAGCTCCGTCCCTCTTTAAGTTCGCTACAGATGTTCAATAAGGCCTCTCAAGTTTAATGGAGCAAATTTGGTCGTTCTAGCTCTCTAAGCAAATCATAACCAGGATCGGATGGACCAAGTTTGATCCATTAACAATTCATCCAAGCATGTACCCATTGATTATAGATCATTTAGCCTCCCTAGCTTCTTTCACGATCATAACTTATGTTTTAATCTGATTTCAATCCATTATAGTTAAATTAGACATTTAGTTTGCGCAGTACGTGTTTGGTACATTGTGTATTACCAAATTATTATTTTTAAAGGTTTTTTTTATGACATACATAAGACATATATGACATACATATGACATATATAACTAAGATGAGGATATATGTGCATAGGAATCAAACATGCGTATACTTTGCCTATTTGCACAGCAGAATTTTCCTATTTTCAATAGGAAGCTATATAGGTATAAATTTATTTTTGATTATTATTTTCAGTACCCAAGCTTTACCGTAACTGATCTAGTGGGCTGGGTTTCGGTATTAGGTTTTCTATAGGGTGCGACCGGTGCGTGTTTCCTCCCCGATATGAGCAAGGCTGGTTACTCTCATCAAGCAAAGCCCTTTCTCGCTTCATTGCCAAAAGAGGAGTCCTTTTAGAAACCTCCCTATACTTTTGGGAGGTTGCACTCATCATCATCCTTTCACGTTTGGGAAGATGACAACACTGTTGATAGGACCATCTTAATTTGATATTCCCTTTTCAGTTTTGTTTTTCGTTTAGTTTGTATGCACCTACTTAAAATACCCAGTAACAAGAGGACAATACTCTAGCCATCCGGCCTATAAAAATGGACTATGACCTTCCTATCAATTTTTCATTTGTTCTCATATCGACATTATTTCACTTAGATTAGACTCGCCAACACGGTTAAAACACGTAATGTTCTTACTAATTTTGTCTTGTTTTTTCAAGTAAAAACACAGTAGTATATATGATTGGGATGTGAAATCCAAACACCATTTTTATTTTTTTGGTTAACATATTCACAAAAAAACAAAGTTTAAGTCACTAAAAGACAAAGTTTAATTTACTAATTAAAAGACAAAATTTAGTCACAATACAAATGTATAATTCATAACATAACATGCAGGTGATCATAATGCAGATATCTGTGTTTGGGCTGGCCGTTTGGCCAACTAGCAACGGCTTTTGATGCTCACTTGCTCACTGGTAAGAAGAAGAGAAGAAGAAGAAGAAGAAGAAGAAGAAGAAGAAGAAGAAGATATGATACTCACTTTACTATTGGCAACAGAAGATAGCAGACTATGATGATCATGATGATTTGTTCTTGATTGGTGCATCTGTTGAAGACCAAAGGAATTTGCCTAATTTCCTTGTTGTATATGCGAAGGGTATCGTGTGAATTATAAGGCTCATGAGTACTGAATCTTGAAGAAGCTAAAAGATCCATAGCCTGCAAGTTCATGTTTAAGGAGCTGCAACTTGAGATTGTTGACGACGGCGATGACTGTTGGTTTAAGTTGGAAATATTTATGCTGGGATAAATTTGGCCGAAGTATTGCCCTCCTGATCTCCCAGGCATCAATTGAGTAAAATTCTGGACACGGTTGTTATTTGAGCTGTAGAACTGATGATGATGATGATCTCCAGCTAATGAAATTTGATGATTAATTCCAGAAGAAGACAAGGTCTTGAGCAAGAGTTTTTCACTGAGATCATTCATCATCATTTCTTTCTGCTCATTCTTTATAAGACCGATGCTTGTAGGAGTAGAAAAGTGGTAGTCATCATCATCAAGGTTAATACTAGTGCTAGAGGGGCTGGTCAGCATTTGTGTAAATTTTGGAAAGGTTGAATCTGATGAAGATGATGAGAGCTCTTCCTTAATACTACTACTGCTTCCAGCTCTATTCAAATTATTACTGCTAGGAGGACAGCAGTGAAAACCCAAATCCGGTACCATATTAATAGAACTACTACTGTTGAAGCTTGAATTTGATGGGTTGCTCCTGCACAAACAGTCCATCAGGAGAAAATTAGATTACTGAATATTTCTAACTGGAACACTATATATGTTCTTTGTTTCTTTCGTCCAACTAGAAAATTATTTTTGGTGAAATTTAATTTTGACTGCTATACGGTATAACTATCCCATCATCAAGTTTCATGATAATGTTGATGCATAGTGCATGTTAGCATGTATTAAACCTATTGATAGTATTGAACATGATAACTCCATCAACTAAACGTCATCCATGGCTCAAATACATACAAAGAGGGGAGCAAAGGTGCCCAGTTTCTTTCATTCGTTCATTTTCCTTCTGTTTCCTTTTTTCTTCAGTATGACAAACATCATAGAACTATCGGGCAACATTTCTAATTATCGAATCCAAAACCCCAATTTAATTTGTATATCCTGGTTGGTGATCATAGTTTATAAAGTTTATATGCAGGTAGAGAAGACCTATTCCTTAATTTGGTACTTTATATATAATTCCTAATCATTTTAATATTTTTCTCACCAAACTAGCTTGAAAGTGATGGGATTCTTCTGGTTTTCTATTCCTGCAAATATTAAATTGGATCGTTTGAAATGGCTGTTCTTTCAAATATTAACATGATTACACATCTTTGTTTCTAAGCCTGGAGCCAGTATTAGGTATTGACTATATCCTATAATTGAATTGGACACGATTCTAATATTTATATTGGAATTGATGAAATCCATGCCGTTGTGTTTGAATCTATAAGCAAATGATCGATGGAGCACACCAGTGGAATCCTAGCTAGATCGCATTCATCCCACGTCAATACAGTTTCGACAAATCAATGTAATCACCTTCATTATTTGCATATTTGTTCTTCAGAAATGTTAAATATGTTCAACCTTGAAGTTAGTTGATGATATTATGTTTGAGCAATCATGACTCTTTTGTGATAGTTAAGAACTTAAAATCGACCTAGCTACGTAACATCTTACACTCTACAACTCAGTTTGATTTATTTTATGTCGCAACCTTAATGGTTTAACAAACCAGTTCGGTTATTCAATGTAAACTAACAATCGAGTTTTGTTGTTTAATAAATTACAAGTTGAATATTATGTGATATGATGCTATTATATTTCGCTCTTGATTATCCACGACTAGAACACATGAATTTACTATAGGAATACTTACATGTCGTCTATAGAATCATAAATCATTATGTACGCAAAATGTTATTTTCTAACTCAATTTTTAATTTTTGTTTTTATGTTATTTCAGAAAGTGTGGACATACAAACTATATTAACAAAAGAAAACTATGAATTGCATTAGGAGGTGTTTAGATTAGCAATGTGCTCCAATCACGCGTTCCAACTACCAAGTGTTAGCAAAAGGAACCCATCAATAATAATAATTTCCTCTCTGAAAATTCACATAAAAAAAAGTAACAAAGTGAAAATCCAAAAAACCTGATATTTTGGGAAGAAAACAGAAATTTGATATCTTTGAGAGAGAGAGAAGAGCCTTATCCAAATTTCCAAATCATCGTGGGGAAACATCACACGTGGCACCCATCGACGCATCCTGATCCCGTCGATCGCCGGCGCGCTCAGATCTCTTATTCTGAGGTCATTAAAAAGCGGGAAGCCGCTACTTGCACACAGACTCTCAGACCCTCTATCATCCACTCCCCCACTTAAATACCACAATTGCCCCTCCGAGTTCCCCACGTCGGTTGTGACCGTCTAGACGTGCGAGTGTGTCCGTCTAGGCGATCAAAAGGGCAAAACCGTAATCTGAGTAGTTTTGATTCAGGGTGGGTCCCCTAGTAAAAACGAGTGTATTTATAGTATCTTTTAATTTCCTCTCCTACCAATTTGTACAGAGAAGGAAAGGAATCTCTTATCTTCTTTCTTCATCTCTCATTCTTCGCTGTGTCGGTATTACATTTCCTCTTCAGCTTCGATTGCTTCAGCTACAAGCTTTCTCCGATCCCGCTCTATTTCCTCAGATCAAAATCCTATCCTTCCGATCTACATATCGGAAATTAGATTTAGCTTCGAATAATCGGCGAGACTCCGGCGCTGATCGGTGATTAAAGTGCCTCGGATCATCACTCTTTGTTTCTTGAAGGTATAGAGCTTTTCTCTGAGGCCTTAAGGACTGAATTTTAGATTCTGATTTGGTTTCGTATCTGTGATCATGTATGATTGATATGGAATTTGGAAAGATAGAGTTTTTTTTTTCGAGAATCTGTGTGCTGTAAATCTTTCAGTTAATTAGGACAACTGGAAATTGATAGGGAGACTGAGAGTGGATGATTTTCAATTTTTGACCGATCAAATCATAAACTAATTTTTTCAGGTCTGAGCTAACTGAACAGAGAATTTTGCGTATACATGAGACAAAGTTTATACACAATTCTATATAAATTTGACGAACGCGGACATCATTTTGATTTCCAGTGTTATATTTTTAGTGACGAAACAGTGAATCTTATGTTTTCGTTGTGGTGAATTTGTAGGATTTGTGATGGGGACTTTGCAAGGGCCAGTGATTTGCCCCACTGTGAGCGCAAAGCAAGCCGGTTCTTACAATCTGCCCATGGTAGGCCCTTTTTTGAAGGTCAGGCATCTTAGAAGTGAGCTGTGGGGATTTAAGGCGTTTAGTGGTTGCATCACTAAGGCAGGCTTTGCTTCTCGTCCTCGAAATGCGAGGAAATGTACGACAGTGCATTGTACTTACAGTTCTTCGTCAAATGGGAACGGAAGCATGGCAGAGAATTTTAATGAAAATGATGAGGACTATGTGAACTCTAGCGTACTTGAAGCCGGTATGCTACAACGTTGGCTAAATTATATTTGACCTTGGCAGTATTAATTTTTTTTTTTTTGAAATTTTGATATCTGAATTATATGCTGTGATTCTGTGAATGATGAGTGTTTGGTTTGATTTTTGGTATAGTTGAGGTGAATAGTGGAGCTGGTGGGTTCATGATCAAAATGAGGGATGGCAGGCACATGAGATGTGTCCATAACAACCCTCAGGGTGGTCATCTGCCAGACTATGCTCCACATCCCGCTATTGTATTGAAGATGGAAGATGGGACTGGCCTTGTTCTTCCAATTATTGTTTGTATGTTGCTCTTGCATTAGTAATTAAGTTCCTATTACTACTACCAGATTTCATGTTTGGAATTTACATTAGCAAATTCTGTTACTTCTTATGTCATTTTGAAGCTGTTATTGCCATTGATTGCAGTGGAAATGCCTAGTGTGTTGCTCATGGCAGCAGTGCGCAATGTTCCTATTGTACGTCCTCTATATCCCTATATTGTGTTTGAGTTGTTGAGCTGTTGCAGTTTTACCTGGCGACATTTTGGTTCTGCTTTGAATAGAAATTCTAATGATCTCTTATATGGGTTTTCGGTTTCCAGGCTAGGCCAACTATGTATCAAGTGGTGAGGGAAATGATTGACAAGATGGGCTATGAGGTACATTTATGGGAATCATAATGCTGTCTGTTAAAACACTCGACTTTTCATGATTGTTGATAGTATGTTCTGTTTTCAACCATGCAGGTCCAGCTTGTTAGAGTCACTAAGAGAGTGCATGAAGCATATTTTGCTCAGTTATACCTCAGAAAGGCAGGTTTCTTCTCTTGAATGATAATAGATGTTTCATTCTTCATCTGGTTGACTTTGGGAAAGGAGGGGAGGGTGAATCTGTACAGTGACACCGTGTTTTATGTTGTTACAGGCAGGTAGTGAGACAGAGTTTGTCAGCTTTGACCTTCGGCCCTCAGATGCCATCAACATTGCTGTAAGATGCAAGGTATTCTGGTTGTGCTGCTTTAAATATATATAGCTTCTGTGGTTTTTTGAGTTAGATTCTTTGCTACTCTCTGGACAGTCGTACCTAAAGGATGTTTAGAAATACACGTTGGTGAATGTTGAGATATTGAAACTGAAAGACAAAAATTCCTTTCAATCATGTCCAACATAGTTGCATTTGTGGTTTTGGACGTTGACCGTATCTGTAGAATTTTACCGTCATTTGAACTAAATATGGGCAAGGTTAGATATACGGAGATATGTGAATGGAGCTGGAGTGCAAATGATATCAAAATAACCTATTCCTCCTCTTTGCAGGTTCCCATACAAGTTAACAAGTATCTGGCATACAGTGATGGTATGAGAGTTATTGAGTCTGGAAAGCTATCTACGCATTCCCCTGCTTCAGATGGCTTCTTGTTTACTGAACTGGATCGGTAAGTTACGAGTGTGTTGGATGCAATTCTTATGTCCTGTCTCGAAGGCAGCATTTCTGAGCTTGTCTTTAATCTGGTTTGGATGATTAAGTACTTGGTGAATTTAGTTGGGTTAACCCAAAACCAGTTGGAAGGACATACTACCAATCTGATGGTGATCAGATGATATTACAGTTATCTGTTTTATATCTACCCTCTAGTTCTTTCTTTCTGAGATTCTTGTTGAAAGGTGTTTATATTTTAGGCATACTCCAATTTCTGAGCAGGCTAAGTATACATGAGTGTTTTCATTATGGATGAGTTTAATTAGAAGTTGATTGTCTGCAGGCCAAATGGTCAGCCATGTATTGAAACAAAGGAGTTTAATCTTGTGCGGAACATGCTTATTGCTGCTGTTGAGGAACGTTACAGAGATGCTGGTAAGTTTGCATTATGTTGAGGCAAGAAAGAAATCATATTAGTAGGGTCTAATTTATTGGTGTTATAGCTGCTATAATTTCTAGTGCATGCTTGTAAATTCTCATATTTTTCATGTTCACTTGCAGCTCAGTGGAGGGACAAACTCCTTCAATTTCGTGCGAAAAAGAACTTGGCATAGCAAGTAAGAAGTTGTGATCTTTTCCAAATTAGTTGAAACTTACAAAATGCGGTTAATGGTACTGCAGATCAATAGTTCGCCTCTCGTTTTCTGTCAAGAACACGACAACTGAACTAATCAAGGTCTTGTTTCTTTTTGCAGCAGGGTCCCAAACTGTTCCCTGGGATTTAGAACATTTGTACATAGACATTCTTCCAGGTCGATAAAGTCGAGCACAATCGTAGTCCGCATGCATCGTCTCTGCTACTCCACTATATATATACGCATGTAAAAAGTCTTGTGAATATCTGGCCATAAATGTGCATAGTATAGATAAGAAGTGACTGGCAATGTAATGCTCAAGGCAGACGGCACTTGTCGGTTTCTGTTTATTATATGTTCTGTCACTATTAACACTAAATTGATCTCTTAATGGCTGATGTATGCGCGCCCTCTTGGGCGACTCCTTGCCTAGCATGGTCTACCGTGATGTTCATGTCTAAATCGAATGCTGATGAACAAGTCACACTGTACCATTGGAATAATCGAGTTATCTTCTTGCTTGAGTGCTCTGAGCACATGTACAACTGTACTTAGCATCACCTTAAGCAACATGAGCTTTCGAGTCCTGCGTTTATCCCCGAGGTGTAACGGAAACGCAAAGGCCTGATCTGCCGTAATTTGTGGCATGGGATGGTAAATTGGTAATCATGGTAGACGAGACAACTGATATCCGTCGTCGTGATCCATCCACGTTTGTTTCGGGTATGACTGACATTATTATAACGATCACTTTGATTTAGCTTCACGCTTCATGATTAATCCTATCCTGAGAAAATTACCAATTATTATCATCAATAAAACTTCTAAAAAAGATATTTGCGCTTCAAAATAATTGAAGCGACATATCAGATCACAATTGAGTAAGAGTCTGTAATTGCTCAGCTAAGGAGGAGACATCTGAATTGAACGTCATTGATTGCAACATGTTAGACGGGACATGTTAATGGGATTGTACACCTACAAATTATGGTTCTTTCCCAAAATCTAGATATTGTTCTGCTTCTTTTCGCCAAGTGATTAATAAGGTTAGGGTGTATCAAATTAGAGAATCTTATGTAGGACGGGCATACCGACATGTTGGATTTTTACCGAGCAGCGCCGTAAGTCTACCGTAGACTTGGCGGGGCTGCCGACTCATAATTTACTCCATAATGCAACAGAGGCAGCAGTCGCGCCATACACCGCGGCCCGGGAATCCCCTCCGGCCAAGCCTTTTCTCCTCGGTTGCCACGTGGCAGATGAAGTGTACCGTATACATACGTACCGTCTAAATTGTCAAACCTGTAATTAAATCATAAATCGTTATTAATGAATTAATCTGGATTTAAATCGCCTCCGTTACTATTTTGTCACGCAGAGAGATATAAATCGATAGAAATTGGCTCCAACTCTTCTTCATCTCTCACTCGTACAGCTCGGAGACCCCAAGAGCCTCCCAATTCTGGTCTCAATTATCCTCATTAGATATTACTATCTAGATTAGAGTACTAGCTTTTCTTGCTTTCTGTAGCATCCACACGGTTCTTGAGCTCGCAGCAACGTCGCCATGTCCGGGCCGTTAGATCGATTCGCCAGGCCCTGTAAGTTCTTCTTCTTCTTCTTCTTCTTCTTCTCTAACGTATTTTTTCTGCGTTTTCGTTTTTTGAAGCTTTCCGTTTGATTCAGTCACGCTAGGTTTTCTTTGCTTTTAGTGCTTCTTTTTCTTTATGAGCTGTTTATCTTTGAAATTTGAAAAACTAGGGTTTCGGATTGTGGACTGGTTTTTTCGTTATCGGAATTTGAAATTGAGTCGAGGTAGTGAGAATTTAGGACTGATTGTGGTGGTCTTGTGACGTTTGGTTAGGTTTTGAGGGATTCTCTAGCCATGAGGAGAGGAGAGGGAGGAATGAGGAGAGGAGAGAGAGGAAGTCGGATTTTGAGAACTCGGAGGAGGATAGAAGGACCAGGATTGGATCCTTGAAGAAGAAGGCGATCAATGCGTCTAGTAAGTTCAGGCATTCGTTGAAGAGGCGGAAGAGCAGTGGCCGCCACGGTTCAGTTTCGATTGAGGATGTGCGAGATGTCGAGGAGCTGCAGGCTGTTGATGCATTTCGACAGGTGCTTATCTTGGAGGAGTTGCTGCCTTCGAAGCATGATGATTATCACATGTTGTTGAGGTTTGTGTTGGTTTCTATGTTTGATTTGTGGTGAGCTTGGTTTTTTGATTCCTTGTTTGAATTGTTAGTTTGTTTCAGGTTTTTGGTAGCGAGGAAGTTTGATATTGAGAAAGCAAAGCACATGTGGGCCAACATGATTCAATGGAGGAAAGATTTTGGTACCGACACGATTTTGGAGGTAAATTTATATAACTAGTCACTTTCCTTTTGAGGATTGATTTCGTCATTGAAGTGGATCTTGGATGGTCTGACATTTACAACAATTCTGTGGTACTTAGTTTTGTCTAGCTATGGGCTTGAAACTTAGTTAAATCACATTTTAAACTTCTTCTTTATCTAGGATTTTGAGTTTGGTGAGTTGGATGAGGTTCGGAAGCACTACCCTCAGTGCTACCATGGTGTTGACAAGGAGGGAAGACCTGTTTATATCGAAAGATTGGGGAAAGTTGATCCCAATAAGCTTCTGCAAGTGACCTCTATGGAGCGATATGTGAGATACCATGTACAGGAATTTGAAAAGAGTTTTGCCATTAAGTTTCCAGCCTGCTCTATTGCTGCAAAGAGGCATATAGATTCAAGTACAACAATCTTAGATGTTCAAGGCGTGGTATGCTGTGGATTGATATGATATTTAGTCTCTGTATTTTCTATGAAGAAAATACTTTCTCCTTTTTTCTTTTCTTTTTTTTAACTTTTCTTATTTCTCCAAATGTTTCAGGGTTTTAAAAACTTTACCAAATCTGCACGAGATCTCATCATGCGATTGCAGAAGATTGATAATGACAACTACCCTGAGGTATGCAGATCATTTCAACAATTTCTGTGTTTGAAATGTGTTTGGCTATTGTTATTAAACCATCAATTATCTCCTAATTTCTAATATTCCCACTTGTGCAGACACTTTGCAGAATGTTTATAATTAATGCTGGTCCTGGTTTTAGGCTGCTTTGGAATACTGTTAAAACATTTCTTGATCCCAGAACAACCACCAAGATTCATGTATGTTTGAAGCTCTCCATCAAAGAATTTATGTTTCTATTGACTGAAGTTAGCAATAGGGTCAACTTGTATCATTTTTTATTTTTCAGGTTCTCAGTAACAAGTACCAATCAAGATTACTTGAAGTAATTGCTGCAAGGTAATTGATGCTTATCTTTGCAAATATCCGGGTTCTTTCTTCTTCAGTTGTTTTAACCAATTTAATTATTTTTAGTGAGTTGCCGGAATTTCTGGGTGGAAGCTGCACCTGTTCCGATGAGGGAGGTTGTATGAGGTCTGACAAGGGGCCATGGAAGGATCCCAACATATTAAAGGTTTGGTTTTCCTTGTTAACTTTACTTTATATTGGTTTATTATTTTTGGTTCACTTCTTTTTTCTTGATCTCCTTGTCATTGGGTACTTTATATGGGTTAAATGAATCTATTATTGTGTGCAGATGGTACTTAGTGGTGAGGCGCAATGTTTCAGACAAATAGTTACAGTTTCAAATGGTGACGGGAGGATAATTGCTTCTGATAAGCCACCTTTTACAAATGTATGGACCACTGTACAATCCCACTATGTCTATGATGACAGCTGAGCTTTCTATGCAATCTTTTGTTCAAGTTTACAGTTTTTTTTTCTGATTCTTTGTTTGTATTGTTAATTCAGATTAGAAGTAGTGATACATCTACCGCGGAGTCGGGCTCGGAAGTCGAAGAAATGGCTTCACCCAAAACAACTAGGAGTTACTTGCAACCTAAGTTGACTCCTGTTTGTGAAGAAGTAAGTGTGTTTATCTGAAAAGCATCTGTTACTTGAGAATATATGCAGACCAAATTTGGACTCATCAGGATCCTTTAATGCTTCTGTAGGCTAGAGCGGTTGGGAAAGGAAGCAGTGCATGTGGCTTGTCTGAGTACGATGAATATGTTCCCATGGTTGACAAGGCTGTAGATATGGGATGGAAGCAACAAGTTGTGCAACAAAATCCACTTAATCCTGGAGGTTTGCAAGTCTAGACCTTTATTATGCCTCGACACGTGTTAAATTGTTTTGGTTTCAGTAATTTATGTTTTTGTGTATTGCATCCTGATTTGAAAGGGTGAGGGCAACCAGTGTGACTTTAGGTTGCATGCCTTTTTAGGTTCTATGGTTCATCATGGATTAGAGATGATTTTCATATTTGTCAAAAGTTCATAGTTGATTAAGAAATCAGTTGGAATACATTGCAGGGGTATCTTCTCCACGACTTGAGGAAAAGAAACCAACTGGAATTTGTGCATATGTCTGGACAAGGATCATGGCATTCCTTCTTACCCTTGTTACTCTCATGCAATCTGTTTCCTTTCGGGTGACTAATAAACTTCCTAACTCGGTTTCGGATTCCACCCACAACACTCCTGTCCTGACTGCTGAATATGAGGAATTTCGGCCTCCATCACCGGCACCAGGGTTGAGCAGAGTAGATCTTCTCTCATCTGCTTTGCAAAAGCTTGGTGAACTTGAAGAGAAGGTAGACATGCTACAAGCAAAGCCTTATGAGATGCCGCATGAGAAAGAGGAGTTACTGAATGCTGCTGTTTGTCGGGTGGATGCATTAGAAGCAGAGTTGATTGCAACAAAGAAGGTAACTTAATCTTTCAAGATCTCTGGGACGGTCTAGTGACAGTTAAATGTGAATATAGTTTATGCTTAAACGAGTTCTCTGAGGTTGTTTCCAGGCATGCTATTTCTTCTATAAATCTGTTGCATCTATAGTTTTACTTTTAAGTGAATTTTCTGAGGTTGTTTCGGGGAATCCGCATATTTCATCTATATATATTTGTTGCATTTCATATTGATGATGTACTTGTGTTTGTATGCTCCTTCTTGAGTAGGCTCTGCACGATGCTTTAATGAGGCAGGAAGAGCTTCTTGCATATTTAGACAGGCAAGAACAGGCCAAGCTTCAGGTATGTTATCATTTTTGCTTCTTCAATAGCACTCGAAATGCATATTTTTCATTTTTTCTTCCTGCTAATGAAACTGAAATCGTCTGTTCCACTGGTTGAAACAGAAGAAAATGTCTTGCTGGTGAAGACGAGAGACCTTTCTTGGTGATGTGTCGTCTTGCTTTGCATTTACGTTTGAGGTGGTGTATACAATATGCAGAATCAGTCTTCCAAAGTGGCCACTGGTTCTGTTTATAAGGCCTTGTATCGTAAGTCTACGTTATTGTATATAATGAGAAGTACTGTACAGTAGTGCTAAGATCATCTGCATCAAATGTTGTGTGTGCAACCAATTCGGGGATAATGTATTGTTTCTATTTTTATATAATATCAAAATATTTACCACATAACATACGTTGAAAATTGTTCTGTTTGGTAAGTTTTCTAGCTTCCATATGGAGATATGTAGATGAAATTGACCAGATAGAGTTATAAATTCATAATAATTAAAGAGCATTTGACATACAAAATCAAAACCAATAACCTTGAGGGGTTATTGGTTTTTATTTTGGTTCTATTACATCCTTATATGAGCTACTTGCTTTGGAGGAATTTGATAAGACCTTGAAGGGAGACTTCAGCATCATCACTCTTCATTAGCTCCCCTGCAACTTCAGCAGGTGTAGCTTCCTTGTAATTTATTAATTCCTCAATCTCTGTAAAAAGTGGGTGCTCTTTAATCTGCAAGTAATTGTAAGTTAATGTCTTGAAGCCACTGAAGGTGCAGTAGGACATGTGCAGGTGCAGGTCCATCCGACCAGGACGGAGCAACGCCTGATCAAGCCGGTCCTTGTGATTTGTTGTGAACACAATGATTCTCTCCTCTCCACAGCTCGACCACAATCCATCAATGAAGTTCAGTAGACCAGAGAGGTTCACCTGAAAATGGTAAAGGAAAGGTAAGACATGTATCATTGTCATGAATATATGAAAAACAGAGGGAGTGTCCATCTTACCTTGTCATCCTCAACAGTTTTGGGTTCATTTTTATCAAAGTCTCTGTTCTGCAACTCAACCGAGCAATCAATATCCTCGATCACCAATATCGATCTGCTTTTGGTGCCGATCAGCAACCTTCTCAGATCAGAATTGCATTGAACCTCCTTCAGATCCAAGTCAAAAATATCAAACTTGAGATAATTAGCCATGGCTGCAACCAAGCTTTATTTTCCAGTGCCGGGTGGTCCGTACAGCAAATACCCACGTTTCCAAGCCTTGCCTACTCTCTTATAATACTCCTTCCTCTCCCTAAACTTATCTAGGTCCTCAATTAATGTCTTCTTCATCTCCGGCTCCATTGCCATGGTGTCAAAACTCGCAGGGTGATCAAGGTTAATGGATCCCCAATAGTCAGTGCCATTGTAATCAATGGTATGAAGCTTCACAACCTTTATCTCCTCCTTGATTTCTCTATGCTTCTTCAAGACATAGGGCAAGTAAGAGCCGAGCACCATGTCCCTATGCTTCTTATGGAAGCTGATCTCGAAGTGTCGAACTTCCGACTGTGATCCCTGGTCACGTTTGTTCGCCGCTGGCTTTTCGGTCACCATAACCCACTTGAACTTGACGCCATTGAAGTAATCAACGAGCTCTTGGTTCCTGTCTATATTGACCTGCAGCTGCTTCTCCTTTCCGGGTTTGTTGACCTTGATTCTTTGCGTTTTGGAGGAGAGTTCGGTGCCCAAGTAGAGGTTGGCAGCCTCGAACATCTGGTTGGGGGTGAGGCCGTCGAACTCGTCGATGACGACGGTGAGTTGCCAGGAAAGCTTTTTGAGGCGGGAGGAGACGTAAGAGTGGACGGCATCGGGGACAAGATCGTTTGAGACGCTTTTGAGGAGCATGGCGGAGGCGGCCACGGAGGCGGCCACCGAGAAGATGGTTTGTGGGGACGGCAAGTTTTCCTTTGAGCACCACATTGTATATGTTATTGAGAGAGATTGAGGTTTTTGGGGGGTTGAGATTTATAGGTGGGAGAGGGTTTTAGCATATTGGGGTTTACTTGGGGAGAAAGAACATCTCGGTTTTTAAGAACAACAAGGAGCTCAGTTTCAAGTTCTGTTGGGGTTTTCTAGATCTTTAAGCCACACGTGGACTTGAAGTCTTAAAGATGAAATTTAGGGTATGGACCTCCGATCGGGTTCTATTTTGATGAAAATATAGGCCCATGACAAGAAAGCCCAGTTATATAGGCCCTTGTCAAGAGGGTTTTTATTTTGTCAAGAAGAATGCTAGATAGATTGTGTTTTTCATCAACAATGACATATTTTCTTACTTGGAATGAAAAGTAGTCATGAATTGAAGATGATTGAAATATGAGAAGAAATTAATTTGTATTTGATTTTGGATGATTGATTCCTAAAATAATCACTTCTCTTTGTGATCAAATTCCTGAATATTCAGGAATCGTTGATAAAAATGTTAGTCATAATGAAGAGTAAAGTATATAAAAAGAGATAACAAGAGAATCATCATCTTATTCATTGATATGAGCCATTTTTTTTGTCAAGAAGAATACATAGATAGATTGTGTTTTTCATCAATAATGACATATTTTCTTACTTAGAATGAAAAGTAATCATGAATTGAAGACGATTGAAATATGAGAAGAAATTAATTTGTATTTGATTTTGGATGATTGATTCCTAAAATCATCACTTCTCTTCGTGATCAAATTCCTGAATATTCAGGAATCGCTGATAAAAATGTTAGTCATGATGAATGGTAAAGTGTAGAGAAAAAGATAATAAGATAATCATCATCTTATACATTGATATGAGTCATTTATATATGGAATTACAAAGTACCAATATGATAATGATAAGGAATACAGTCATATTCTAACTACATATCTTGAAGGCATAAGGCCAAAACACACATATGGAATATCCTAGAACACTCATCCTTGTGCCGCGCGCCGGTATGCTTGTGGTGCTGATATGTCGTCTCGTTAAAAACTTCGTCAAGAAACAAAAACCATGTGGGAGAAAAACTGTTGATCCTAGAAAAACTGTCAAAAATAATGGTGGGTCATAGATGAATAGTAAAGTTGCATGCAAAAATTGAATAGCCCCAAGACGCAATAGAAAGATTGGTGCGCATCAATAATGTTCGAGCGACAACCTACAGTTGTTTGGTCGTAGCCTCGGTGAGACCGTATTGCGTGTGAACGTACATGGGGTACAAGACACTTCAACTTATATCCCGATAAACTTCTTTAAAAAATGAGTAGTGAGCCCGTAAAAGTATAAACAGCATAAGTAGACGATGGTGTAACACGTGACCGGTGTGTTGACACTTCAACCAACATCATAAAACATAAAAAAATGTCTGCAAGTTGGTTGTATCGATCTACATAATTTGATGTACATATGAAATATTATCTTGTGTCATTTAGCGTAGAAATGTCTCACTCCTAATTTAGCTTTAAAATAGACTTTTAAAATGAGTAATAAGCATTGCGGGAGACCAAGGGAAGGCCAGTGCACCTCAATTACTTGAGGAAATGACCGAACGGCCTCCGGGAAGTTGGAGCCGTGCTCAGGTGACGTCAATGTCCTCAGGATGTTGCCATTTACAACCATGGCGTCACCATCATGCTCCATGGAAAAGCTAGATCCCGAATGTCTTTGTTTTGAGTAGAAGAATGGATGTCCATGAGAATTTCTCAAAATTTGGACAATCATATCTCTTCCAGGATGATTGATTTGGTCAAAGCAAAGCCTATATGAGTCGGTGTCCCAAATATCATGTTTGGCGACAACATGTGATTCGATATTCGAACCATAGTGACATACAATCCACTAGATTGACTCATAAGTTTCTCCAAGATGCACTTCAGTCTGCATTCATGAAAATGTATATACAAAAGAACCCTTGTTCATTCTCACAATTTGTTTTTAAATGAAAACTATTAGCATAAATGTCTTTAAAGCTTAACATGGTGTGGTTGCCGCTCAAAGCATAGAGGACATCTATGACGTTGATCATGGTACCATAAGGCATCAAGATTCAAACTAAACCGCGTTCTTAAATGACCAGTATGATTTAATTATTATAGTCACAGAAGATTTACAAAAGCACAAAATCCAAAGATAGTTGCCGGTTCCTTAGAATGTTGTGGATAGTTCCGCTATCTGTGAGACACTCAATGTCTATATGAGACAGATCTATAAAATGGAGTAGATAGGAGAGTAAATAGTTCCACTTGAACCATTTAGAAGGATTGAAAGAAGCTACAAAAAACTGCAATCCCGAGTGCATGTAAATTTCCGCGCAGAATGAATTTTGCTCACTAAAACAGCCATAACTTCTTCGTTAAAATAGATATGGATGAACCACGAAAGGTTATGAAAACTAGACTCGTAGAGCTTTCTAATGATATAAAGCTCAATGTTTGGTTTGTTCGGAGCTGTTCATAAAGCTCAAACGAAGTTGGCTGTCCAGAAGGGACATATTGCTGTTTTTCACAGAATCGGCATTTGCGAAGCTGTGAAGCTTGCAGATGGTGTAAACTCCAAAAGTGACGTGTGTATGATCAAAACCAAGTCTTTCGATTGTTCTAAGGTCGTAAACTCCATGACTAGTTAGAAAAAGCTCCTTGACATGAACATAAACTAACTCAGAGGACCTAGAGGATTCGATCATGATGATTATTGTCTGATTTTGATAAGTCTTCAACGTCTTTTACAAGACGAAAATTTAATAGAGTAGGGGGATCTAAAATAAAAAACTTTCGGTAACTCTAAATTAGTATGACCAGGCATATCCGTAAAAGGTCTGTAGTGCGAGACACACTTGAAACCACTATCTTTTTAATTTCGGACAATTCTAAGACATCACACTGAGCTTGGATGAGCCTAGTTGATGATAGAAAATCCGCTATAGGGTAGAAGACTTAACTGGAAAACACGTGAGCGATCCTTCTTGAGGATGCGGTGCCGTGAGTCACCTTCAAAGGAATGGACCAAAATCGGCACAATATGCCATGTTTCTAAGAACGATGTAAGAATGTACATTTTTTTTTGTAAATCAATACGAACCATAAGAGGAGAATAATTTTATAACTTCGAAAAAATTCTCAAGACATTCATTATTGCTAATGTGAGTATATATCGAGGTCTTGAATAAACAAAGGATATCGATACGACGTCTTATTACGTATACCTTGGAAAGAAAATCAATCTGTGACCCATATTGTTTTTCCCACTTTAAGGGTTAATCTCATATGCACAAGCTAATACGTTTATCTTATTAACATTTATGCAATTCATGTTTGCAACATAATGATCAAAATCAAGTCTCGTTAGTAATTCAAACCAACTTGGAGGGCCTAGATAACTTGATGATGATCGAATCTGCTAAAAGAGTATGGATCATGATGCCACAAAATTTCACCGACAATGTGTAGTCATAAAAATGTGGTAAACAATCCACGTGACTAATAACTCAACAAGTTGAGTTAGATGGACGTTTTAAGAAACGCTCCATAAGTGCATTCCACAGTACTTTGTGGTCATTACTTTTTGCACAGATTATCATTGAAGACTTTTGTCGATGTGGCGCTTTAAAACTTTGAGCGCATGAGATGTGAAATCCCAGCATCTAGGCTTGTTAGCCTAGGGTCAAAACATGTGGTTTAATCTTTTCTAATAAAAGGTTCCACAGATACAGAGCGAAGATTCATCTTGGGCATTGACTACGTTAAAACTCAGATAAGCAGAATATTACGTTGCTCTTGCGTACAAAACTAAGTTATTATGAGACTCGATAGAGGTCACAAATGATGTTTTTTAATGGTTTATTTTATGGATTGATCACACACAATCCGGAAAAGCCGCGAATTGATCAAACATAATTTGAAAAAGGCCTCGGATTAATCAAACACAATCCGGAGAAATGTCGAGGTTGATCACACACAACCCGGACAAGGAAACAAGAGTGATCAAACACACTCTTGACCCATGAATAAAATTTTGGGATTTTTACCAGCACGTACAAAATCTCAAGCATAGAATGGAGATGGAGAATGGAGAAAAAGATTTTATCTTTCCCGAGTTATTGTACTTGGAAAAGTTTAAGGTTTCAAAACATACATTTCGAAACTTCAAACACTTGAAAAAGTCAAAAATTGTAGTCGGAGGAAACCAAAAATCGTCGGCGGACGGCGACTAAGGGATTGGCAGCCGGTGATGTTAGATGGCCACCGGGAAAACAGGTGGCGGCGACTGCGGCGGCGGTCGGACATTGGAGCCAAAAAAGTTTTTTTAGGGTTTCGGAAAACAAATAGTGGGCTATTAGTTTTAGGGTTATAACAAATTGCATAATAATGTGATGAAAGGGAAAAATGCAGAGAAAAAGATTGCAAAAGAATAATTATCTTATTCATTGATAGAAGTCTTTTATATATAGAATTATAAAGTATCAATATGATAATGATAAGATATACATAGTCATATTCTAACTACATATTCTGATGACATAAGGCCAAAACACACATATAGATTATCCTAAAACAAATCATACATCAATTCCAATTTATTCATTTGTTAGTAAACACATTGATATTTTTACATGATTTCTTTGTGTCATTGTATTAACGCAAACACGAGAATTTAATTACATCATAATTGTTTCCTATAAGTAAACGTGCCCTTAAGAAGTACAACTCGAACATTAGACAAAACTTATCAAAAATCTAGCTTCATCAAGCAAGACTACTTCACTAATATAGGCTCATTTCATTATTGAAATAGGGTAGTTCATTTCTATATTGTAAAAGGGTTTGCTATGATTAGCTGTCTGAAAGTGAACAAGATCTAAAACGTGACCATCGCATCCGTAGTCTTTTTCTTCACAAACGTTGGAGAGGAGCTTTCATTTCGTGGTTTAGGTTGGCACTGATTTATGGACAATACCTCTGATTATTATTATTTCCATTTCTGTACATCAAATCAAATCAAACCTAATGTTTATGTACCAACGACCGGTGATCATTTGGTCGGAAACGTACACACAGTATGCCTTTTGTTGAATCAACACAAACAAATACACGTCCAATTCATTCATCAATCACAGCAATAACAATAGCAGTCCTTGTTGCCTCTTTTATTTAGTTCCTCACCAATGATTGAATTTTAGCAACTGGGTGTTCTTGATACATGTAAAACAGTAAATATAGTTACATAATGGAACAGTAATTGTTATAACCATCTTCGGCAACCACATACCAGACATCACATCTTTGACATGTCTTCGGTATGTAAGGAACCAGGCCATGGCTGTCTTTCTTCTCATCCTTCTTCTCATCCTTCTTCTCTTCCGGCTTTGGAGGACCGACACTCACAACTGAAGCAGATCTTCTGAACTTCCTCACCTTGTGAATGATCTTTACTGGATCAGCGTCCCCTGTTACTGTCACGGTATTTTTTGAAGGGTCCAGGACAATGGAAGTTATCCCTTCTACTGTTGCAACTAACTTCATCACCTTTTTCCTGCACTTTGAACAGAGAAGCTCCACTGCCACTACAGTTTTCTGCAGTACAGAAACACATGAAAGGTGAGATCGGATCAGTTATTTTGGACTTCAGTGCTCAGAAGAAAATAAATTCCATCTGAAAATTTTGCAGTGTGTCAGTAAAAGATGCCAGTCGCCAGTCAACAACTAATTACATGGCAGGAAACGGGAGGAAATACAAAGAACATGATGCAGACAAAATGATATAATGCAGATACAGAGTGGTAGAAATGGAACCTTAGACATGATCTTGATAATGAACTTCAAGCGAAGATATATAGTGTTGCAAGCTACTAAACTAGAACAAGCTACTAATGGAAAAAGAGATATGTAGAGGAGAGGTGCTATATATGAAATGCTCTCTCACACTATTCTGCTTGACTATACATTCAGCATTTTGGTAGTCTTCTATATTAGTTCAGTACAAAATTACAGTCAGTAGTTGGCCAGAAGTAAATGCCAGTCAGAAGGGCTCTTAAATTGATCACCTATGCCCTCCCAATCTCCAATATGCAATCAATGCAGAATTTACATTACCCACATCCAACATTCTAAGCTAAACCACAGTTTTCCAAATGCCCATCCTTCCCTACAAGTCCGTCTCTTACAAAGTTCAACAACATTTTACAAAAAATTTAAATGATGCTGGTATGAATGTACAACAATATTGAGAAGAAAAACCTAACAAGTTTCCCAAACAACTGTTTGTACAAACACAGGTGTGTCAGTTTACAGCAAGTTTTTATTCAAGTAAAACATGATGATTGCCCCAACTACACAACGATTTTGAAAAAATCAACTATTCTTATGTGATTTAGCATTTGGATATCAGCAGAGAATAATGTGAGGACCTGACATTACACAATGTTTTGGTTACTTGGGGATATAGGAATGGCATTCAGTTTCTCATTTCAGCTTTAGTGGGCTCGGTTGAATGGGCAAACACACCCACTTCTGGAACCTATTAATTCCCCTTTTTGTCCTATTTGAATCAGCAACTTCAACCGGTTTAGATCCACCCACACAAATAGATAGAAAGATGGAGAAGAGATGAGATAGACACTGACCTATAAACAGTTGAAGCTCTTTGGACATCACATGATAAAGCCAAGTCACAGCCTTTATATTCCACATAACAAATGCTAAACTGATCAAAATAGCAAAGCTGATCACCAGTGTACAGAAACTTCAAACTGGCCACACTTCCTGGTCGAAAGATGTGTTCCAGTATCAGGCTCACTGATTCTTCCAAATTATGTGCAGTTCACTGTTTGGCAATGCAGTTACAGATATCAACTACAAATCATACTTAGCAGCTCAGAGAGTTGTGAGAATTTCCATAAGTTACTGCCCACAGATGGTTACATTGCCCAAAACTGCAAGATGCTTATGATAAACAGATAGGCTGCAAAATCAATGGTAAAGGAGAAATATTTGGTTGTTAAGGGAAACTTCAAACAGATTAAGAAGTGTCATGAAAGCTTAATGCAATAGAACTAAATGAAAATATGCAAACTCAGAACAGTTGATTCCCCATCAGTTAAGAAAACAGAAGCATATGACAGTTCAGTAACAAAATAAAAGTTAGAAACTTAGAAAACACCACGGGTAAGTTGCTGCTCTTTTTTTCTCTATAGTGGTACTACAAGTTGATCCAGCTGTGTGAATTAATAGGGCATGTGAGCTTTGATGGATCACCCTACAGTTGGTTGATACGTCACTTTCCCAGTAGAGCCCCGAATTTCTGTTTCATCAATCTCCCCTCATATCTCTATATCTCTATAACTCCAAAAATCTTATAAACAAGGTGTTCCATCACTTTGCTCTTCCCTCCTCAAACTCCATACAAGAAGCAAAGAATAGATATGCCTTGATTGTAAGGTTGCTTAAATTATGTATGATTTAATAACCTCCAGCTAATGGTTAAACTCAATAATAAAATGTCTGCTTAATATAACTATCAAACTTGAGACAGAGAGAATGAGATACATAAACAAGAGAAATTATATTACTAATTTTCGAGAAACAAGAGGAATACAGAAATGACGGCCAAAAGGCACGAAGTTTACATCTTAAGTTGCACATAGCATTACAATTTTTGTTACACAAAGCATGACAGCATGACTTCTTCTTTTTTTACACCATTTTACAAGCAATGACAGCAATAATCTACAGGATAACTTGAACTTACTCGGAATTTTTAAAGTAAAGCATATCCTCCATCGCGTCGTAACTAATCTCGGTCCACAATTTGATGAGCCTCAGCACTTGTTTTATCTAGTTTTTCCTTAGTTTCCACCATTTCATTGTAGCATCTAACAATCTTTTTGTCCAACTCATAATATTCTTCCAATTTCTTCAAAGATTTCAAATCCAGGTCAATGAAATACACCTAAGAAATTGCACCACAAATAAGCTGTTAGGAACTTAGGAATGGTTTCTCCAACCAAGAACTCAGTTTCCACTTGAACTAATACTATGAACCTTTAAGGAATAAAAGTAAAAGCCGTTGAGCTCTGAAATGCTATGATTGAAAGAACTGCTATAAAAATCACTGTACCTTGTAGTCATAAAATTGGTTGGTTGATTCCAGGTACACATTATTATATGGAGATCCAGTACTCCCATCTTTCCTTGGTCTAAAACTAAACATCAAACTGCAGTCCTTTGCCGAGGCAGATATCAAAAATTGCTTCACAATCTTTAAGCTTTCATCCAAAGGGAGGGAATGCAATGAAGAATATCTGTTCGACGCTTTGTCTTTACCCAACTCTGTACATACCATGCAAGGCTCAGAAATAATGTCATAATATGCGTGTATAGCTCCATCTATGTCAAGATAATCAAGTTTCTGGATTTCCAGTAGCTGATCCATTACTCCAGATCTATAAACTGTCTCAGCAACAAGCTGTAGAAAGTTCACTGTGCGGGAGCCATCACCTCCTTGAATGACATCCTTGAGTGCTGTTTCAAATTTATCTCCAATCTCCAAATTGGTACTTTCGGCACCACCACCTAGTCCCCCAAATATTAGAGAGCCATTCACGAATACTCGGAAATTATTCTGTGGGGTAGCGAAGAGATCCTTGATAGCTTTATGTATTCTGTCCTTCAATCCGGAGAAGAGATCAAGTGGATCATAGTTACTATACTGTGATACCTGTAACATAGCTTCAGAATTAAGTATGAAGTTTAACAGTATCAAGATGGACTCGTTTACCAAAACTTGTGCAGCAAAGATCCAAGAACTAGATTTGACAACATTCCCATTAAATATTTGACAATCTTTTCTGGTGAGCAATTCAATTGAAACTGTCTCACGCATATGAACAAGATATACTAAAATAATACCTCTCCATCATGCAACTTCAGGGCCTGGTGCATCCTAAAACGAGTGATCCTCCGTTTGATGGCATTTCCTTCATCTATATACTCTGAAGCAGGGAGAAATCCACATTTCGGCTATTTTGGGGAAATTGAAAAAACAAATAGGAATGAGAAATTATAATTCAATTTTCTCACGTCTATGCAAACAAAAATCTGCATTACTGTTACAAAAAGAAACAAGGGGCAACTACCAGAAACACACCTTTATCTCTACAGATATACAGGTTTCGCCTTCTTGAACACCTGAAACGTAAACGGCATATTCACTATCAGTCTATCACACTGTCTGGAAATACAGTAAATTGAACACTAATGCTCAATTTATTATGGGGTGGACATGTTAGAGCTTTCTCATGCAATTGTTAACAAAATGAAAAAAAAAATTAATAAAAAAAATTAAAATCTAGTAGTATGCAACCCAAGACAATATCAGATAGATAGGGGCGTCTACATATTATTGTATACATATTCCCTAGGACGCCAGGTAGAATACCATCTCCAGGTTTTTATCCCTGCTTTGTAGTATGGATATGTCTTATTTTGTATCTTTTCTTAGAAGAGTAAAAGGGGAAGAGGGAAACACTAAGTGGAAGCAATCAAACCAGGCATGGAAAAAAAAAAACTTTATCAAAGCCAAGACTAGAAAACCATTGGACTCTTAGCTGGACCAAATCATCACACGGATTACCCTATATACCTGACTAGCTACGATTGATGAGAGCGGAAACAGAAAGTTCTAAATGTTTAAATGCAACACAAATGAAACTTGTACTTGACAATGGATAACTAATTACCATCAGGAAAAAGAGAATGATCAGACATGACAAGCACATAATCACATTCTGTATCAACTTTAGCAGCATCAACTCGAGAAGCCGGGCGCTGAAAATTTACATTCTTCTCCACTGTCTCCAAATATTCCCGGGAAGCTTGGACACGCATCTGCAGAAATCCAACTTAAGAGTCACACAGCTAAACCATCACGTATGCACTTTAAAACATTCATGCACTCACACAGACAAACTAAAATGCATATCAAATTACACTTCAATATTTCAACACCCTCACAGACAAACCACACATACCCCAGCATCGACAAAGTGGGAACCCAATAAAGGACTCATGACATGCTTCACATACAGCTGGCTGGCAAGCTCTTTGTTAGAGCAAGTTACCATGTCCTCCAAGTCCTTCCACAGCAGCCTTTCATGCATGGTTAGTGCTGGGGGACTGCCCGGGCGTTCCAATCCATTCCTTTTGGCCTTCTTCTGTATTCGCATTACTTTCCCAATCTACACAAACCCACATTGCAAAAACCACTCATCAAACCAAAACTATCCACTACTCAAAAAGTTTCAACCTTTCAACACCAAAACTATTAACTAGTCGAAAAGTTTCAATCTTTCAATGCCAAAACCACTAACGACACCAAAAGTTTCGATTTTTGAATACCAAAATTGCTTTGCTGCATAATAACATGTGAAAATGCCAACAATTTAGAATAATAGTGGTGTAAATGAAAATATGGGAACATACGAAAGATGGGGAGGATCCGCTGTAAGCCAGAACAAGATTAGCAGCGCCTTCGCCTCTGTAAACCCATTCGGCAGCGTCCTTCTCCTCCAAAACGACCTCCATCGACGTCGTTTTGGAGTTTCAAGCTCCCCTTATCACTGCAAATAGGAAAGAACCAAAAACCCACGAATTGAGTTTCTTTTAAATCTAGGGGCATAAACAAAGGACACAACAGACATTTCACGTAGATTTCGCCTAACTGGGCCCTAAGTGGGCTAGGCGGAGTTTTTAAACGGCTAGGCGGAACTCAGATGGGACGGGCCTAGGCAAGCTGGTCGGCCCACTTTAAAACAGAAAAAAAAAAAAACAGAAAAGGAGTAGCAATAATGCTGGTCGGGTTTCTCTCGCCGGCTAGTCTCAACCGAGCTTGGTGGCACATGCATGTGAAATTTTAGATCCAGAAGAGAGTGGAGGATGAATCTCCTGGTTTTGGGTAATTGGGTTTTCAGTTTTGAATTGAGAAAATGGAAGGAGGATCGGAGATAGATGAGTTTTTACGAGATGAAATTGAAATCGGTATCTGAACTTACCGGATTGATGAATGTGTGGTTGAAAGTCTAGAAAACCAACGCGATGATGGTTTTATAGAGAAAGAAAAGCAGAGAAAACGAATAGGAACAAAGTGACGCCAGTGAGGAATCTCTGCAATAATGCGACAGCTCATACACACACTTTAATCGATAGCTGGCTTCACCTTCAAGCCATCTAAACCCAAAACCCATCGAGGGCAGTTGAGTGGCGACAAAGTATCTGAAACCTTTTGGATGATTGGTGTGGGCTACTTACCCTACTCCAAAACGAACTTGGGTCCTTCACAAAATTATATTCTTTGGCCCAACCATATTTTGTCTTACAGTATATGTTTTTTTTTTAAATGAACTGAATTCATTGATAAATAAAGGTCAAAATGACGTCATACAATAGCCCTAGAAAAGAGGACAATCAAGCACCATTACATTGTAAACTTATGCTCATGTCAACATAAGCATGAGCCTAGCAAAGATAAAAATATCGTTATACTAAGATACTAGGGTTAAAGATTCAATCGCCTTAGCTCCCAATTGCGATGCTTCAGAAATCATCAACCATTGAAACTATAGCAATAAGATTAAAGTCTGCCGACTCCAACCTAACAACTACGCTGGCTCCCTAGAGAAACTAGATAAATATAATGCACAAAAGTGCTTGGTATCCTAAAAGGATTTATTAGAAGCTAGAAAGCATTAGAGACCCAAGGTCCAAAAGGAGAGAATCCTAAGCCCAAAAAAACACGACCGAGTTTCATCTTCACTTCCATGAACAACCCTCCCACGCGTTGCGCCGTAGTCCGAACTTGTCTGAGTCATCTTCATCGATCGTAACAAGCAGAGCACTAACACAACGCCATCACCGCTTAGAGGAAGCCAACAACCAGCAACAGTCAAGTAAGGTGCTCAACTAGATGTCACCTCCTCCAAATATGTCTTCGCCCTGCCGGCGTCGAAGCTTGGATCTACACCCAGCATCTACCACCCTTGGATAAGAGATAACACAAAACACATATTGGTTGTGAAGAAACCAAACCATATCATTGTTGAAACCATCAAGTTCCAACTTTCAGACCATAGGCAATAGTTTCCTGTCTGGCATGACCTCATGACAACAAAGTCAGAGCCCAGTAGCCATTAGTCACCGCCGGACGAGGTTGAAGAAACAATTGGCGTTTACTAGAGCGGCTAGGATTTTTGAGAGAGAGAGTGAGAGAGAGAGAGAGTTATATTTCAATTTAATCCATACGTCTTACTGTATATGTTGAAAATACCCATATGTTGTTTAATGAATTAATGAAACTTTCCTTACTTGAACAAATTATACCGGTGAGCCTTTGGAATTTTGGATGCCTGTAATGAGATTCAAAAATAGGACCAATCATGTCAAACTCTACAAAGTATTCTAGTAGACATATCCTGATTCTTACAACCTTGGAGTACGTATGACACTCACTGAAACAATGTTGTGTTTAGAAGTTAGCTCCCTGTAGCTGTAGCTATCTGTAAGTTAGCTACAATATGATCGAGTTACTGTAGTATGTTTCTAAATCGATCATGTATATTAAGCATCCGTGGATATATGCATGTTGTCTAAATTATTGAATTCGAATTGTTGTGTTTCATTATTATTAGTATTGATTCTTTCAAGTACGTACAGATAATGGGATCATGGAAACTTGAGCAGTGAGCTGACATTCTTATATGCTCCATCCACCTTGCACGATTGACCGTCATATAAAACAGTACATCCCACTTCTAAGTATTTTTGATAATTCTTTAATTTATAACAAACAAGGGAATTAAGAAATTAATAAATCAAGAATGTTGCTGTCGTGTTTCTTATTTCTTCTTGGCAAAAATGACAACAACCTTGTAGTTTCTCTAAGAAATTGCAAATACGTGTGGCAGTGTAGACGCATACACATATATGGTTATAGTTGTTATACGTATTTGTATTTAATAACAACAATGACAAGCTAGTACTAACATAAGATTAAGACGTTACGTTATGAAATTGTTAAAGCATATAGTAACTGCATTAAGAGTAGGTAGAGATCATTGTTATTTTCCTGAAAATTGATAAATGATCGAGGACTAGCTACCTCGTTCAGTGTAGAGGGTTAAGTGGAGGTATGGGTGTGTCTAAAAATTAGAAAAAAATAGACTAGCTACCTCTAACTTATGGTGATCGATCACATGGTTAATTAGACTATACAGAAGATGCGTGAAAATTGCAAATAACCCTTTTCTTACTCGCTGACAGAAAAACATATGTTTAGACATTGGAGATTATGCAACCCTTCTTGTTAATTACTACCGACTGGCATATACATATTTGCAATGACTTCAACTACGTACCGAGTATAGCTTGTTAATTTGGTTCACATTTCCACATACACTAGCTAGGTGGAGTGTCAATTAACCGTGATGTGATCGAGTCTATTCGATTTCGATAATATCTCGATCAAGTGTCTCTTATTCCCAAACGCAGAGAGTTGGAAACAAATTAGCATGCATGCGTGCAAAAAGAATCATAACACGTTTAAATTAAACTAGTCCAGGCTAGGCTAGGGGGAAAAAACGAAAGAAGAACCAGTACGTGATGCATGTATGTGATCGATATCGTGCAGCATATGCTAAATGCAACCTGCATGTACTATATATCCGGTGGTTCCATTCCCACTAATAACAAATGACACTGCTAATTAGCTTTGTGGTACGTAGTTACGTACTAATTAAGCCAGTCCAACAGTATAGTCCTTTTACAACAGGAACATCCTCGTCCATACATACATGTTTTTCCAAGCATAAGTTCTTATCTGATATTTGTCACTCTAAAGTTGTACTTGTCCACACGTTTTGATTGCATTTGGTCACAATATATGCTCGTGATAAACGTAAAACACAACTAGGTACAACGTAGTCAGTTCCAATTAGACTTCGTACGTTGTGGTCCTATATATATATGGAAGTCCGATCCAACGGCTTACTCGGTCTCTGCTTCTATAAATAGAGCACCACCGTTACTCCGATCTTCAGCAACACCTCTCCTCTCCTCTTCTTGTCTCGGTTAGCTAGTCTTCGTGTGAATCGAATAATGGAGGTAGTGCAAATACTTCATATGAACAAAGGCAACGGCGAGGCTAGTTATGCCCAAAACTCCAAAGTTCAGGTTACTTTATATACACAAGCTAATTAATTACGCAGTGCTACATACGAGTAATGTTACATATGAGTAATGCGTTCCTTGATATATAATTTTTGCAGAACAAGATATTAACAATCGCAAAGCCAATCATCGAAGAAGCCTTGCTCAAACTGTTGGGGTCAAACAATGATACGGCATTGGATAGTATGGGCATAGCGGATTTGGGTTGCTCATCTGGACCTAACACCTTGCTTCTCATATCGGAGATCATGGATGTCATACGTGCCAAACTCAGCAGCGGCCTGCTGCATCCCTCGTCGTCGTCAATGGAGTTTAGAGTGTTTCTCAACGACCTATTCAGAAACGACTTCAACACCGTCTTCATGTCACTTCCTGCATTCCACAGCAAGCTGAAAGAAGACGATCGCTACAAGAGACTGTTCGGGGCTAACCCCAACCTCTTCATTTCCGCTGTGCCGGGATCTTTCTACGGCAGATTGTTTCCCAGAAACAGCCTTCATTTCGTGCACTCGTCCTCCAGTCTTCACTGGCTGTCTCAGGTTCCCCCGAGCCTGGACAGCACCGCCGGCACGGCCTTGAACAAGGGGAAGATCTACATTTCTAAGAGCAGCCCGCAATGTGTGTTGGATGCGTACTCACTTCAATTCCACAAGGACTTCTCGATGTTTCTCAAGTCTCGGGCAGAAGAAATAGTTGGAGGAGGAAGAATGGTATTATCATTCATGGGCAGGCCAACACTTGACCCTACAACCGAACAGAGTTGCTACCAATGGGAGCTATTAGCCCTTGCATTGATGAGCATGGTCTCAGATGTACGTAAATTCACTTCTTTCCGTTCTATTTTTTTTATCATATACCTGCAACTAATATAGCAAAACATAACTAACGTTCTTCAGTGCAGAACGTGTAGAATACACTGTATTATGTGAGTAGTTAAGATCTAAGACTTTGATACAAATGCATATGCACGGTGGTCATAATATATTTAAATTGTTAAGATTGTATCGTGTGGTTATACTTTGTGTGTACAAGAATTTCTGAGCTTAATTATATGCGGTTTGATTTTCAGGGTCTTGTGGAAGAGGAGAAAGTTGATTCCTTCAACGCTCCTTACTATGCTCCATGCGCAGAGGAACTGAAATCGGAGCTGCAAAAGGACGGGTCCTTCATAATGGACCGACTTGAAGCGTTCGAAATCGATTGGGATGGTGGTGCTGATGATCAAGCTATTACCATGAATAGTTTTGATCCTGATCAAATGGTGGCTAGGAGTGGGAAGAGGGTGTCCAAAACCATAAGAGCGGTGGTGGAGTCAATGATCGAAGCTCATTTTGGGATAGAGATTATGGATGATCTGTTTAGGAGGTACGCCGAACTCGTCACCAAACACTTGTTAGAGACAAGAACCAAGTATATCAATTTGGTCATTTCACTGATCAGAAGAGATTGAACTCAGTTTTCCCTAGCCGGCCTCTTGAAAAGTACAAGTGAATATATGTTTATCTGGTTATGTAGGGTTTGACTCCGCCATTTGTGGCTAATTTTCTTCATGTTCAGTGTTTGCCATTATATATAACTGTGTCTTAGTGTGATCAGATAAACAGGTAGTCCTCTACTTGTACGTGTATTCGTTTCTTCAGTGATTTGATTTTATTGGTGTGAAATTGTACGTGGTCAGTGATTAGTTTACACAAAATATATTCCTAAATATTTGAAGTCTTGCAACATCTAAATACTCTATTTTATTAATAAATTAAAAGATAAAAGAAACAAATGAGGGGTTCAAAACCAATACCTCTCAAAATAATTGACAGACTAGTTGAAACGAAATTAAAACTAATATTTAAAGTCTTGCAACATTTAAATACTTCACTTTCATCCTGAATGACAATTGGTTGCACGCTATTTTAGGAGCATCTCAATTTTTGAAACAAAAGAATAAGGAACAGTAATATAGATCGAGATTCTAATTGGCTAGAGATCCTTGAGAATCAATATCTATTTTGTTTGATGGCCAAGGGCGATCGATCGAGTTAGTTCTGAAGATGACTTTTTGAGCTGGATTGATATTTGCATATGTGAGGTAATCATGGAGTCTAGTCAAGCTGGATTTTGTGTGTATAAATACATACATGGAGACCCAAACTCCCAACTCAAAACCATAAAAGATATCTACAGCACTCAAAAAGAGCAGGAAACATGGAAGTGGAGCAAATACTTCATATGAACAAAGGGGATGATGAAACTAGCTACGCCAAAAATTGCAAAATTCAGGTACTTAATTGGCCGCTGGCGCTTCTAATTCTTCTTCCATTTTTCATGACTCTAAATTAGTTCATCTATATTACCTTGCAGTGCAAAATACTATCTATCACAAAGCCAATCATCGAGGAAACAATACTGAAAATCTTAGATCATATGCCGATAAGTTTCGGCATAGCAGATTTGGGTTGCTCGTCTGGACCAAACTCCATGCTACTCATTTCAGAGGTCATGGATGTCATACATGCCGAATACAGTCGCCTGAGCCAGCCGAGCCTCCAGTTCCAGTCATCAACTCTGGAGTTTAGGGTGTTTCTCAATGACCTCTTCAGCAACGATTTCAACACCATTTTCATGTCACTGCCCGAGTTCTACAACAAGTTTAAGCAAGACTTCAAGGGTACTACTACTAGAGAGGAGCAGCCTAACATCTTTATTTCTGCTGTGCCTGGTTCTTTTTATGGTAGACTATTTCCCACCAATAGCCTGCACTTTGTTCACTCTTCCTCTAGTCTTCACTGGCTCTCCCAGGTTATTAACCCTAGCTAGTTCGATTCTCTCAAACTATTTTGCATATGTGGTTCATCTAGCATTGCTCTAATTAATTAGTAACAACTTTTGATCATTATCGATCACTTTATACAGTCTGTTGTGTATGTGTGTACTGGTGCAGGTTCCCCCTGGATTAGACACAGCCTTGAACAAGGGGAAGATCTACATATCTAAGAGCAGCCCAGAATGTGTGTTTGAGGCATATTCACAGCAATTCCAGAAGGACTTTTCTGTGTTTCTGAAGTCTCGCGCTGAAGAAATCGTATCGGGAGGACGAATGGTTCTGTCATTCATGGGAAGGCGATGCTCGGACCCTACAACCGAAGAGAGTTGCTATCTACAGTGGGAGCTGTTAGCTCAAGCATTGATGACCTTCGTTTTAGAGGTAATTGTGGTCATCTACTACTGTACTATCGGTATCAATCTCCTCCGCTCGAATCTTCTGCGCGCTAATAACGTGAAGTGTTCTGTCACATGGGTTTGTCTGTGACATCTTACGTATGTGATAATTATGGGAGTTTCTTTCTCTCTTTGTTTTGTCTGCTAGGTACGAGTAGATTTCCAAATTAAGGTTGTCATCTTTGGGACCCCGGCTCTCTCGTGACAGGAATGAGTAGTAATTTTCAAGCAAAAGAATTTACAAAATGAAAAATTCTACAATGTTAACATATATGTCATGTATCAACTTTGTCCTAAAGTTGTAAAATAAATCCTCAAAGTAGTAATACTTGTTCTTAAACTTATAATATTAGTCGTTAAATATGTAAAAAAAAAATTAGTTACAACATTAGTCCTTATATGTCCTTAAAGTGGTAAAATGTGTTTAAAGTGATAATTAAGTCATCAAAGTGATTAAAAAAAAGTTGATGCAACTTTGAGGAGTCATAGTACAACTTTAAAAACTCGATTACCACTTTAAGAATACATGAGGACTAATGTTGTGTTTTTTTTTTACATTTTAAGGACTCATATTACAAGTTTGATGACTAATATTATTACTTTAAAGACTCATTTTACAACTTTAGGACAAAGTTAATACATGACATACATTAACACACCTTAGCCTTAGAAAATTGCCTGCTGGAAATTTCAAATGTGGTTTTACTTCTAGAAAATTTTAGTATATCATATGATATAACATGCCTTACAAAATATGTAACTATTATTGATTGAATAAGCAATTAAATGACCATGTAATGACTATTTACCCTTTTAAAAGGAGAAAATTAGACAAAAACCCAAAAAACCAAACCCCTTTTAAAATAAACTCATTCTCATATTCCATTTTAATTTACACCCAACCCTATTATTAAACCTGCCTTATATGTTTTATTTTTATTTTTAGAATTTGTATCCCTCTTTTCCTTGACTCTTTTGCCCTTCCGTTTTTTTTGTTTTTTCTTGAGAAGATTTTTCCCTTCTGATTGAATGAGAAGACATTCCCTAAATGTGGCTCTTGACTTTCTTCTATTTTAAATAGGGTTTAGACTAGGGTTTAGGGTTTAGGGATTAGGGTTTAGGGTTTAGGGTTTGTGGAACAGGGTTTAGGGTTTATGGTTTAGGGATTAGGGTTTAGGGTTTAGGGATTAGGGATTAGGGTTTAGACTAGGGTTTAGGGTTTGTGGAACCGGGTTTAGGGTTTAGGGTTTAGGGTTTGGGCGTAGTCTGTAGAACCGGGTTTTCAGCTGCCGGGTAATTATGTTTAATGAGTCGGCCAAACAACTTGTTAATTGCAATGGTTCAGTTGGTGGCATTTCAGCAATTTTCTTCAACAACAAGTTCTATTGTTTAGATAAACAATATTAATATTTTTACTAAATCAACCTAATTAATAAGTTGGGTGTATTTCAAAAGAGTATAACATGTGGGTGTAATTTAAAATGAGTCTATGATTTTGGGTGTAACATCAAATTCCCCTTTTAAAAGTCCTCATGTGTCATACAAATGATACAATTAGACATATTTACAATAAGGGTAAATATGTAAACTCTTGCTTGACATTACTTAAATTCCAAAGGTAGTTTACTAGACATTACTTAAATTCAAAAGAATTGTAATAGTGCTTGTGGAAGTCAGTTCAGCTAGCCTCTTCATCAATTATTTTTGAGTGATGATGTTTATAATACCTTCTTTGTGACACGTTTCTCATTTTAGTTTTTACTTTTGTTTTGTATTACTAATGGTCGCAAGCAGGGCTCTATTGAAGAAGAAAAAGTTGAGTCATTCCATGCTCCCTACTATGCTCCATGTCCGGAGGAACTGAATTTGGTGGTACAGAAAGAAGGGTCATTTGTAGCGGACCGCCTTGAAGCATTCGAAATCGATTGGGATGGTGGTGTTGATCTTGATGAAAACACTGATAACATAACCAAAGAGACCATAGCAATAAGCAGCGGCGAGCGAGTAGCGAAGACGAAAAGAGCCGTGGTGGAGTCGATGCTCGAGTCTCATTTTGGAGAAGATCTTATGGTGGATGCTTTGTTTCAGAGGTACGCAGAGCTCGTCAGTGATCGCTTATCAAAGTCTAGAACCAAGTACATCAACTTGGTCGTTTCACTGATTAAGAAGTAGCTGTAGCTGCGTGCATCTGTACGTTGTAATTCATTTCCAGATCATTCTTGGATTTCATGAACATCTATCCGACTAGCTATATATATGTGTGTGTGTTGTCTAGAGAGTTAATAAGGGAAGAAACATATTTGAAATGCCTTATTTTTTCAAAGACCTATCATCCATGTTCAAATATTCGACTTGCTTTTTTCTTCTTCTAAGTGCCTTAATTTAATTCGATTACACTTAAGCTATTGGTGGCAGCATGATGATGTTAAAGCCAAAAGCTAGGAACAATATTAATGGCATTATCCAAAAAAAAAAGGAACAATATTAATGGGAAATCTGAAGGCATAAGGATAGTTGGCAGTCCTTCTATCCCAACAAAACACCTGAAGAGCTGTCTCTACTGTCAAGAAACAAGCTTGAAGTCAATGAACATCTCTCATGGTCTTAGGTATCTCATGCATCTGCATTTCATCTGTTTTACACAGAGGATAGCAGCTTCACTTGCTATCCTGTTCTCTGAGTCCTCAAGTTGTCTAAAGTCTCAGAAGTTCTTTATTATATTTTAGTAAGTTCTTTGGTTTTTCAAACTAGCCTCTGAGATTGTGCATCTGTCTTGGCGCTCAAACCAGTCTAGGGTTGAGATCTTCTTTATGCCAATCCGTGACCAAATGGTTTGTGTCCAAAGGCTCCAACTTGGTTCTTATGATACATAGACCAATGTATTCAATGACCAGTCGTTGTTGCTTAAGTCATGGTCCACTAGTGGACTGAGTAAGAGGTTCTATAACCTTTCTGCTCCATTTTGAATCGAACTCACTTTTGAAAAGGGTTATTTGTTTCATTGAGTTGGTTGTTGTCCACTCTCCTTTGGTTGTGTCATTTTCAGTATGACAACTATTCACTTGTGTCCAAAACCCTTTTCTGAGACAACTTGTTGGATGAGCTGACATCATCTCCCTAATGTCTCTTTTTGCCTATATATTGTTATAGCTTTGGCTATGCTCGGTGGTTGTTGAAAACAGTAGCTTTACGTTTTCTTATTGAGTCTGGTCTTCAGCTTGCAAGTCCATGCTGCTCTAAGTCTTCCTTGTGATTATAAACCTTAGAGCTTGGACGGAAAAATCTTTTCATAAACTCATTGCATCATTGCATACCATGAGAGATGTTGGTAGTGCAATCAACCCAAGAAGTGTTCAAAGTTGAGACACCTACTCTGTAGTTGGTTTCTGGAACAAGACTTCTCAAAGTACTTTCATTTGTTGCTGCTTAGAAACCAGTAGTATCGGTCTAGACTAGCATTCAGACTAGGTAGGATAGCAGTGAGCTGTTGTATCCCTAGAGCAACTATTGTGTAAGAAGTGGTTTACATATTGGAAAGCTTTGCCCTTCAAGAGTTAGGGGCACGCAGTTTTTCTCCCTGAGTTCAGGGTTTCTGCGAGAAAAAAATTTCTTTGTGTTCATTGTTTACTTTGCTGTCTCTTACTATTTCAACTCGCACCCTGTCAACCTGGGATAGCACAAGTCATTGCTATCCTCAGTTGCAGAAGCAATAAAAATCTGAAAAAGGCCTATTCACCCCCCCTCTAGGACCTTTAAGTGGTACCAGAGCAGTCACTAGCCTTTGTTAGTGAGATCCTTGGGTTTTTGAAATGGGTGATAGAGGTACTTCCGTGAATACTCCTCCATACTTTGATGGAACGAATTATTCACAATGGAAAATCATGATGACTGCGTTTCTTGTTTCCCAAGATGATGGAAAACAATGGTCTGTAGTTGAAGATGGGTGGAAAATCCCTGAAATGGTCACAACTGTGGGTTCTGCTGTCTCAGTACAGAAACCTAGAGCTGAATGGACCGAACCAGAAAAAGCCGCTGCTCGGATGAACATTAAGGCCTTAAACAGCCTGTACTCAGCTCTGTCTGAAGGTGAGCGCAAGCGGATCATTACCTGTCTCACGGCTAAACATGCCTGGGAGGTGTTGTTAACAACATATGAAGGTAATGAACAAGTAAGAGAACAAAAGCTCCAAAATCTCATGTTAGAATTTGATGATCTGAAGATGTCTGAGAGTGAGTCAATAGATGAGTTTCATAGTCGTGTCCTCAGCATAGTGAATGGGTGTCAAAGTCTAGATGATCCCTTGCCTCCAAGTAGAGTTGTTAAGAAATTTCTTAGAGCCCTTCCTCCTAGTTATGAAAACAAAAAGGTTGCCATAGAAGAAGCTCAAAATCTGAAGACGTATTCTTTGGAAGAGCTGATAGGAAATCTAAAAACCTATGAATCCTACAAAAAAGGGCTTAAGAAGGAGAAATCCATTGCTCTTTCTGCTATCAAAGAGAAAGAGGTCAAACTGGAAGTTAAGATCCCTGAGGATGTTGAGTATTCCGTAGAGGAGTGTGCCTTTCTCACAAAACAATTTGAGAACCTTCTTAAGAAAAGGAAAAAGTTTTTTTCTCCGGGTCGAAACTTCTCAAATCCCAGATCTGGGGAGACCTCACAGGATAGGTATCCTAGGAATCCTAAATCAGGGGAGTTCCCTCAGGATAGAAACCAGAATAGGAACTCAAACTTTAGGACCAGTCAAAAAGGTGACGGGACTTGTTTTGAATGTGGAGGTCGAGGTCATCGGGCCGTGGATTGTGGAAATAGGAAGGTTCGGTCTCAGAAGCCTCAAAAGGCTTATGTAGCCACCTGGAGTGATGATGAGGAAGATTTCTTTGATGATCAAGAGGAGGACACTGTGGCTTTCGTTGCTCGGTATGTCCCCGAATCCTCTTTGATTCAAAATGAGGAACATGTGTCGTTCGTTGCTACAGTTAGCCTCGTTGATCCTCCTGAGGATGACGAAGATGATGAGGATAGGATGCAAAAGTTCACTGAACTTGTTAGTGCTTCAAAGTCAATGTTGTCAAAAATTGACGTGCTGACAAAGGCCATTACAAAAAGCGAGGAACAGAAGGCAGGGATACAAGCTGACTTGTCATCCCAGCAAGAAAAATGGAAGGTTGAAAAGATGAGGTTCCAGAATTCTCTTGAGATTTGTGAGGAAACGATAGAAAATCTCACTGTTGAGATTTCTTCTCTCAGGTCTGCTAAGATAGCTCTTGAAGACTCTCTTAAAGAGTCCCAACAACAATTTTCGAAGTTCTCTCTAGGGTCTGAAAAGCTAACTAAGATGGTTGGGTTAGGTAGACCAGATAAGAACAAACAAGGTTTAGGGTTTGAGACTGGAGAAGGGTCCAAAAACAATGGGACTGTGTTTGTTAAGAGTAAGGAACCCATTGTTAGCTCCCTGACCAACAAGGTTGAGCCTTCAAAAAGGTTCAAACCGATTTGTCATCATTGTGGCATCCCTGGTCATATTCGTCCTTTTTGTAGGAAGCTAAAGAACAGTCGTCTCAATCCTAAGAGAAACCAAGTTGAGGGAAGTCCTAAGAAAGATCAAACTGTTGCAGATATGTTCATAGCGTTCCAAGCCTCGTTAGAAAAATCCTTACAGGATTTGGCTAGAATAGCTAAGAGCTTGTCAGGTCCTTCCTCCGAAAAAACTCATAGATACCCTAGCTGGGTTAAGAAGTCAGACACTAGTTCACGAGCTCTCAAAGCTCCACAAAAATATCCCAAACCTTATGATATCTGTGGTCAGGACTCTGAGGAAGAGATTACCTGTTTCTTTTCTCGAGTCATGCTTAGCTTAGAACCAGCTTCTGAGTCCAGGACTGTGGCAGTTTGTCGCATTGCTCTTACGGCTCTTACAGCCAGACAATCAGATTCATGGTATGTGGATAGTGGATGCTCGAGGCATATGACTGGAGACCCCAAATGGTTTACGTCTATGGATGACACTCATCTTGAGGGTAATGTAGGGTTCGGTGATGGGGCTAAGGCTCCAATCATTGGATGTGGAACAGTGAACGCTCCTGGTCTTCCAAGTTTGAAAGATGTGTTACTTGTCAAGGGGTTAGAAGTCAGTCTTCTTAGTGTGAGTCAGATTGTAGATGAGCATGAGTCAGTCATCTTTGATCGCTCGAGATGTGTTGTTCTTGATGGGAAAGGTAAAAACATTATGAGGGGAGAAAGGACAAGAGATCAATGTTATTGTATTGTTGCTAACCAGAAATTCTCTCCACAGATTTGTTTTCGATCCATGATCTCTGAAGAACCCTTGGATCTGTGGCACAGACGGATGTGTCATCTCAACCATCAGGACATTGTGAAGCTTTCTTCAAAAGGAGCTGTACGAGGGATACCAAAGCTTGCTGGTATCCCCCGAGGTATGTGTGGTGATTGCAAAGTTGGTAAGATGACCCGATCTTCTCATCCCCTGTTAAATGCTAAACCTACTTCTCATGTGCTTGAACTGCTGCATCTAGATTTAGTAGGACCGGTTGAAACTCAAAGCATAGGGGGAGGGAAGCATGCACTTGTGATTGTTGATGATTTTTCTAGGTTCACATGGGTAAAATTTCTGGCAAACAAAAGTGAAACGTTTTCGAAATTTTACAGTGTTGTTAAACAAGTCACAAATGAAAGGTTAAATGAAGGCATGCATATTGTTAGGATCAGATCTGATCATGGTACTGAATTTGAGAACTCCTTGTTTGATGATTATTGTGAGGAATTTGGTGTGCATCATGAATTCTCAGCTCCTATTACACCACAACAAAATGGTATAGTTGAAAGAAAGAATAGGGTTTTAGTTGAGATGTCTAGAGTCATGTTAGCTGCATCTGGCCTTGATCATTCTTTTTGGGCCGAAGCGGTTAACAATGCTTGCTACACTTTGAATCGTGTGATTTTTAGGCCTGGAACAACTAAAACTCCCTATGAGATTTGGAAAGGTAAGAAACCAAACATTGCTCATCTTAAAGTTTTTGGGAGTCCTTGCTTCATATATAGGGACAGAGAGTACCTCACCAAGTTTGATGCCATCTGTGATAAGGGTGTTTTCCTCGGTTATGCATTGAATAGTCGAGCATACAGAGTGTACAACAAGAGGAGTTGTAAAATTATGGAGTCTGTAAATGTTGCTATTAATGATGCACTTGTTTGCATGAATGATGGGTGTGTTGTGTTTGAACAGGCAACTAATCCTGAGCGTTCTTCAAATGAGGATTCATCTTCTCAAGAAAGTGAAGGCCCCGAGCTGGACATTGAGACAGATTCTTCTACTCCTAGGAGGGATGCTACACTTGCTATCCAGCCTCCACACAGAGCCGGAAAGAGACAAGTTCAGAAGGATCATGATACCTCTGACATAATTGGTGAGGTGTCCGAACCAAGAAAGACCAGGAGTAAGTCTGGTCTTTTGGTAAGCAACTTTACTGTGCTCAAGTGTTTCATAGCATTACACAAAGATGACATCAACACCATTTCCTTCTATGGTTTTGTTTCTACAATAGAACCAAAGTCTGTCAAAGAAGCCTTGCTTGATGCTGATTGGATCAGTGCCATGCAAGAGGAGTTGAATCAATTTGAGAGAAGTAAAGTGTGGCATTTAGTTCCTAGACCTAGTGATAATAATGTCATAGGAACCAAGTGGGTGTTTAAGAACAAAACGGATGAAAAAGGAATCATTACCCGAAACAAGGCCAGACTTGTTGTTCAAGGGTATTCTCAGATAGAGGGTCTAGACTTTGATGAGACTTTCGCTCTTGTTGCTAGACTTGAGTCTGTTAGACTTTTGCTTGCTGTTGCTTGTTATTTGAAGTTCACATTATTTCAAATGGATGTGAAAAGTGCTTTCTTAAATGGTATCCTCAAAGAGGAAGTGTATGTTGAGCAGCCCCCAGGATTCCTGAGTCTTACCCATCCCAATCATGTGTTCAGATTAGATAAAGCCCTCTATGGTCTTAAACAGGCCCCTAGGGCTTGGTATGAGAGATTATCCAGCCATCTCGTTGATCACGGGTATGTGCGAGGTTCTGTGGACAAAACCATGTTTGTCAAATGCACCTCAAAGCACATCATCATTGCACAAGTATATGTCGATGACATAGTGTTCGGCTCTACTTCTCATTCATTAGTGCAAGAATTTTCTGACCTGATGAAAAAAGAATTTGAAATGAGTCTCTGTGGTAAGCTTAGTTACTTCTTAGGCCTCCAAGTTGTGCAAGGTCAAGACGGGTTATTCATTTGTCAGTCAAAATATGCCCAAGAACTTGTGAAAAAGTTTGGGATGGAAACATCTACTTCCTTCCCAACTCCCATGGGAACTAGCTGTAAGATCAATGCTGATCTGAGTGGCATTGATGCTGACCAGACCCACTATAGAAGCATGATAGGTAGCCTTTTGTACCTAACTGCTAGTAGACCAGACATTGCTTTTAGTGTTGGTGTGTGCGCTCGGTATCAAGCTAATCCTAAGCAATCTCATGTTAAGGCTATAAAGCGTATCATCAAATATGTATCTGGTACTTCTGATTTTGGTATCAAATATACGTTTGACACAAATGTTGAGATTGCAGGTTATAGTGACTCAGATTGGGCGGGAGATGCAAATGATAGAAAGAGCACTTCCGGTGGATGTTTTTTCGTTGGTAACAATTTGGTTTCATGGCACAGCAAGAAACAGAATTGCACCTCTCTTTCTACTGCTCAAGCCGAGTATGTGGCTGCTGGAAGCTGCTGCACACAGCTTATGTGGATGAAGCACATGCTCACTGATTATGGTTTCAAGCAAGGTACTCTATCTCTATTTTGTGATAATACTTCCGCCATTAACATTTCCAAAAATCCTGTGTTGCATTCTAGGACCAAGCATATAGAGATTCGGTATCATTTTATTCGTGGTTTGGTGGAGGAAAAACTGCTTGAACTTACTTTTGTTCCAACTGATAAGCAATTGGCAGATTTGTTCACTAAGCCCCTTGATAATGCTAGGTTCATAAGCCTTCGTAAGGCTATTGGTGTCTGTGACAATAAGTGAGGACTTCCCCTAAGGCTGTGTGTGGTATCTTGGTGTACATATGCTCTTAAACAAGAAAAGATAAATATTTTTGTTGTGTTGTTTTCTCTGTTTGTGTTTTGGGATGGCTGGTCTCTGTGATATCCTTAGTCAGTTTCTGATCTTGGCCTAGGTGACTGCCTGAACTGTTTTCTACCTTGGTTTAGTCTTACTTTTCATATATGCTTGTGCACATGTTTGATGGTGTTCCTATTGTGGTCTGCTGCTTGTTTGCAAATCTGGAATTTTTTTTTTTCACATAACCTACACTGTTGGTTGCACCAAGCTTGAGTATTTTAATTGAGACGAGCCTTCTCTCAAAGGGGGAGCTTGTGTTCCAAGCTAATCTCAAAGTATACACTCCTCGGTCGTAACGAACGATATGAGGGTGGGAAGAAACGAGATTGGTTTGACGATTGTGGTTCAAAGAATCCAATGGTCTAGGCTAATCTCAAAGTACACATTCCTTGGTCGTGGTGAACGATATAAGGGTGGGAAGAAACGAGATTGGTTTAGACGTGTGAAGATGGTTGAAACAAATACAAAATGAAATGAACAAAGTATGAAAATAATGACAAGTTAAAATGGCTGGTCCTTCACTTGTTAAGTTATACAGTGGGATCCCTGAGATGTAGTCTATCCTTCTATGGGTTCGGATTTTGTGTCCTTAAGCGTGTCCTTGATACACATATTGTCCAAGGTCAACTGACTTTGTAAACATTGACACTTCTTCTGCTACATGGACCTATGAGGACGATTTCTCGGCTAAGGCCTTGAGCTTAAACTTGGACTTTTTGGACTTAAGGCTATTTTTGGCCACTGGACTCTGAAACGTATTTTTGCAACATAAAAGATGGAAAGACGTTCTGGAATCCCCTGTTGAAAGACTTATTCTCAGTTAATGTTCTCAAGTTTAAAAAGCACCATGTGTTGTTATCTCACTTACACAATCTCTCACTAAAGTGCTGCACATCAAGCAAAGGACCATGAGGACTTGTCACTATCACAAACCTATATGATTTGTTTTTGTTTTGATCAAGGCTTGTTTTGGCTTGTTATGGCTATGTCACCTTGTGAGTCTATGCTTAAACTGATTTCAAAAACCAAGGAAGTGGCTTCAGTGACCCTTCATCCTAAAATTCATGTTTGTTATGTCCTTTTCCTTGTTTTATTTTACCCAGCACCAGATTTTCTCTTCTTCTTCAGTATGCATGCTCTTAGGGGGAGATTTGACTTATCATTGGTTTGTGTTCTGTTTCTGTCATCATGTGCTTATGTGTGTCTTTCAGAAGCATGGATTGGTTCTTCTAGGCGGTTCGTTTTGTCTAGAATCTAGTGTGGGGTTTTAAGTGTGCTAGTGGGCTGGGGTAGTTTACGAGACGTTTTGATCGTGTCTTTTCCCCTCACCTTTTTGCTTCCGCTTCTTTTTAATCATCATTTCCTTCTTCCTCCACCTTTCGAAACCCGTTCCCTCTTCTCCTCTCTTCTGTGTTCTCTCTTCTTATCCCTTCCATGGCAGAATTTCCTGTTGATCCCGCTTTTGTTAACCTTGGAGATGAACCCACTTTCACGGACCCTCTCAATATCAACCCCATTCAGGCTATTGTTCCTATTCCTTTCCTGAATACGGAACTTCGGCTAACCTCCGTTCCAGGGCAGCCTTCTGTCTCTGAAAAACTTCAGGCCCTGGGTCCGATGGGTGGTTTTGTTTCTGGTGGTTCTCAGCCCCAAGTGCCTCCGATGGCTACCCCCTCAGGGGGAGGCTCCTCTTCTGCTGCTGCTGCCTCTCCGGCCGAACCCACCCTTGCCGATGCCCTCTCGGCCATCCGCAAACGCGCCTTCCCTGAGACGTCCAATCCTTCGGCTAAAAGGGCCAAGGGCGCCGCCTCCTCTGGTGGTGGTCCCTCCTCTGTGGCTTCTGCTGCTCAAGTCTCCCCTCGCTCCCCTGCTCCCCAATCTGACGGGGAATTGCAGAGTTCGGCTCCGGTCTCGGCGTCGGCAGGATCAAAGCAGGCTCGCGTTAAGCGCTCTGCCTCCCGGATCTCTAAGCCCTCCAAGTCTTCTGGGCAGCCCTCTTCTCCTGCTGTGCAACTCCCGGCTCAGTCCAATGCCTCATCTCAGAAGCCTCCGACGTCCTCCAAATCCGCCAAGGTTTCGTCCAAATCCCCTGTTTCTGCTTCTGGTGGTGCCTCTGCTAAGGGTAAGGGTAAAGCCTCCATGTCTGGGAGTGAGGAGATGTATGCTACCATCCCTCCCAAGAAGCGCTCCCATGAGGTATTCTACTCTAAGATTCCCCCTCTTAGCCATTTTGTTGATGCAGATGCTCTTACTTTGTTCTGCACTGTGCTTGTGGAAAAGCGAATTGTCTTTGAACGGTCTTTTGCATTTGATACTTTGCATCCTAAAGTGAAAGAGTTTGTTGAGGATTTGCAGTGGGACCATGCCTTGGCCTCTTTCCCTAAGGTCAATCGCACTTGGGTGCAGGAATTCTTTGCCAATTTTCCTCAGGATGCTCCTGCCAAGGTTGACGTTCAGTATGAGGGTCCCATTTATGTCATGGTTCGTGGCAAACAGATTAATATATCTCCTCCCCACATTCGTGAGTGTTTATCCTTGCCTGAATCGGATCATGGTGTAGTGTCTGCCATTGAGAAGTTCATCTCTAACACCTCCATTCATGAGTTAGCCTCTCAGCTTTATCAACCTAATGCCCTCTCTGCTCCCATCACCACCTCTCACTTGGTTAGTCAATTCTTGACTGAATGGTTCAAGTTCATGGGTTTTCTGGTGCGTTCAATGCTTACTCCCACATTGCAAACCAGCAAAATTCCTAAGCGTCAGGCTGCTCTCATTCTCTATCTTAAGGCCAAGCCCCTTCGCCCTCGTATTCTGGCTGAATATTTTATGTATCAAGCCATGAGAACTGCTGGGATCACCAATCGTTCTTCCAAGAGTTTCTCTCTTGTCTTTCCCGGGTTGATCACCAAGTTGTGCTTGGAAGCTGGTGTCAAGGTGTGTCCGTTTGATGTCATGGCCAATGATTGTGAGGCTGCCCCTGTTGACAAGATCACCATTGCCAAGTCGGCTAGTCAATCCAATGTGTATGTTGAACCCATGGAACAGACTTTTCTAAAGCAAGATCTGTCCCTCATGATTGATGAAGCTGTTTCCTCTCTCAAAGTTGCTTTTGCTGAGCAGATTGCAAGTCTCAAGGCTGAATTGTTGGAGTCCGTGGGGAACCGTTCCAATTCTGCTCGGGATGGCCCTGCTTCCACCCCTCCTGACTTGGGTTCTTCCTCTCAGTCTACTGCTAGGGAGTCCTCTGGTTCTGGCTCTGCGAGTTCTTCTTCTGAGCAGTCTTCTGGTGAAGCTCTGGATGTCATGGATGAGGAATAGTTGTTCTCTTTGCTTTTCTGGTTTATAGTTGTCATTATTGTCTCGGTTGTAGTTTTTCTTTTCTTTCTCAAACTGCTGGATTTTCTTCTCTGGTTCCCTTTTGCATTCCTTGTCAAAAAGGGGGAGAACTAGTTTGTAGGTTTGGTTTATGCACTTTGGATATTAATGCCTATCTAGAACATTTCATGTTGTGGGATATCTGTTGTGTTTGATATCCATGTTCAAAAACTGCTTAGTTCTGTGATTCTTCACTTGTTCTTGAGGTTTCATCTGCAGGTTTTCTTTTGGGGTGTTTTGTTAAGGAATGCCAAAGGGGGAGATTGAAGGCATAAGGATAGTTGGCAGTCCTTCTATCCCAACAAAACACCTGAAGAGCTGTCTCTACTGTCAAGAAACAAGCTTGAAGTCAATGAACATCTCTCATGGTCTTAGGTATCTCATGCATCTGCATTTCATCTGTTTTACACAGAGGATAGCAGCTTCGCTTGCTATCCTGTTCTCTGAGTCCTCAAGTTGTCTAAAGTCTCAGAAGTTCTTTATTATATTTTAGTAAGTTCTTTGGTTTTTCAAACTAGCCTCTGAGATTGTGCATCTGTCTTGGCGCTCAAACCAGTCTAGGGTTGAGATCTTCTTTATGCCAACCCGTGACCAAATGGTTTTTGTCCAAAGGCTCCAACTTGGTTCTTATGATACATAGACCAATGTATTCAATGACCAGTCGCTGTTGCTTAAGTCATGGTCCACTAGTGGACTGAGTAAGAGGTTCTATAACCTTTCTGCTCCATTTTGAATCGAACTCACTTTTGAAAAGGGTTATTTGTTTCATTGAGTTGGTTGTTGTCCACTCTCCTTTGGTTGTGTCATTTTCAGTATGACAACTATTCACTTGTGTCCAAAACCCTTTTCTGAGACAACTTGTTGGATGAGCTGACATCATCTCCCTAATGTCTCTTTTTGCCTATATATTGTTATAGCTTTGGCTATGCTCGGTGGTTGTTGAAAACAGTAGCTTTACGTTTTCTTATTGAGTCTGGTCTTCAGCTTGCAAGTCCATGCTGCTCTAAGTCTTCCTTGTGATTATAAACCTTAGAGCTTGGACGGAAAAATCTTTTCATAAACTCATTGCATCATTGCATACCATGAGAGATGTTGGTAGTGCAATCAACCCAAGAAGTGTTCAAAGTTGAGACACCTACTCTGTAGTTGGTTTCTGGAACAAGACTTCTCAAAGTACTTTCATTTGTTGCTGCTTAGAAACCAGTAGTATCGGTCTAAACTAGCATTCAGACTAGGTAGGATAGCAGTGAACTGTTGTATCCCTAGAGCAACTATTGTGTAAGAAGTGGTTTACATATTGGAAAGCTTTGCCCTTCAAGAGTTAGGGGCACGCAGTTTTTCTCCCTGAGTTCAGGGTTTCTGCGAGAAAAAAATTTCTTTGTGTTCATTGTTTACTTTGCTGTCTCTTACTATTTCAACTCGCACTTTGTCAACCTGGGATAGCACAAGTCATTGCTATCCTCAGTTGCAGAAGCAATAAAAATCTGAAAAAGGCCTATTCACCCCCCCCCCCCCCCCCCCCTTCTAGGACCTTTAAAATCTCAGTGGATTAAGCATTAGAGCTAAATCACGTCATTCTTGGATCATACCAAAAAATTGTTCAAAAATTCATAATGATAAAGCTACCGCACAAGTTTGAGGGTCGTGATTAACCCAGTAAATTGTCTGGTGTAGCTCTACCTTGGGACCTCATTTCACAAATCACAGCAATTCATGTCGGCCAAAATCCCACCCTCTCTACCTACCGTACACGTCTCTGTCTCTTTGCTATATATGAATACGAACTGAGCTGGTCGATCAAGGGTGTAATGCTACTTGCTAACACATTTAGCAGAGATAGCCTTACAGCAAAAGAATGGCTTCGATTTTGCCTCCAGAAAGTCTTTGCTTTCCTTGCTGGGGAGGGCTAGTTGTGTTAACTGCCTTGACATTCATGGTTTATCAGATTATGAGTCACCTGCAGTGCTACTCTCAACAAGAACCAAAGGCTGATATTCCTCCAGGCACGCAAGGATTACCGTTGATCGGCGAGACCTTACACTTCATGGCTTCCATTAACAGTGGCAAAGGGTTTTACGAGTTTGTCAGACTGCGCCGTCTCCGGTATCACCTACTCCTTCTCTTTTGTTTTTGTGCTTACTATACATATATGCATGGTTTAATTAATAAATCAACAAGCTAACAAGATAGCATAACGTGCATATCATGAAATCGTAGATACGGGAAATGCTTCAGGACCAACATATTTGGGGGGACGCATGTCTTTGTATCGAGCACGGAGTCAGGCAAGGCAATTCTAAACAATGACTTGGGAAAATTCGGAAAGAGATACATAAAGTCTATTGCGGAGCTAGTGGGAAATCAAAGCTTGCTTTGTGCTTCACAGCAACACCACAAACTACTTCGTGGCCATCTGGGCAGTTTGTTCTCTACTAATTCTCTTTCGGTGTTCATCAAACAGTTTGATCAGTTCATTGTCGAAGCTCTAAAATGCTGGGAACATCAAAGCACTGTGGTTATACAAGATGAAGCACTGAAGGTATGCAAAAAAAAAAATCTAAACTTATAAAAAGCTACAGAAAAAGAGAGAGTAAGATTGGATATACATTTAATTTTACCATCCAAATTTTGCACGTTATAGAAATATGAATAGGTAAATGTTTACTAAGCTAAATATTGTTAATCACCGATGACAATTTATAGTAAAAAATCCATAATTTCTAAGCAGATAACTGGCAAAGCAATGTGTAAGATGTTGTTAAGCATGGAAAGTGGATACGAGTTAGAGGTGTTGCAGAAGGAGGTAGCTCATGTTTGTGAAGCTATGCTAGCATTTCCTTTAAGGTTGCCTGGGACTAGATTTTACAAGGGCCTTCAGGTAAACCTCACTATTCAAATCAAGCCTACTGAAAAGCCCTGTTTCACCTAATGGACTTATAGCCCACATATATTGTCTATCCTGAAAAACTTAACCATCTCATAATCTTAAGGGGAGGAAGAAAATCATGAGCATAATTGATCAAGCAATGAGAGAAAGGAGAAGAAGAGGGTTAAAAGCTAATGAAGATGATCATCTACAACAAATTTTGAGAGATGAAGCAGATGGCCATGGGCTAACAGATGAAGAGGTCAGAGACAATATATTAACCATGATAATTGCAGGTCAGGATACCACAGCCACTGCAATGACCTGGATGGTGAAATTCTTGGGTGAAAATCCAGAGGTGCTTCACACTCTCATGGTAACTAAGTCAATGATTGACTAGCTTTGTTTGTTGATGATTTCTTCTTCGATTTTTATTGCTTCATAGTCAATTTTGTACTGCTTGTTTGATTATAACAGAAAGAACAACTTGACTTGAGGAGGAAAACTTCGTCAAAGTCATTTCTAACACTGGAAAGTATTAACGAGATGCCTTATGCTTCAAAGGTAGAAGATACTGTTGTCATATATATCAGGAAAAAACCATTATTTCTAAACACATTTAATTAATTAATTTGAATCAAAGAGTGGTGTATGTGAATTAGGTAGTGAAGGAATCCCTAAGGCTGGCCTCAATCGTGCCTTGGTTCCCAAGACTAGCTCTAGAGGATTGCGAGATGGAAGGTTCAATGAATTTCATTATGCATATCTCTCTCTTTTTCATTTGATTATTCATACTCTATAATTTCATATGATGAAATGAAATGATTAATTAACATAATTCACATGGTATGTGTTTTTGTTGGTGAAGGATTTAGGATCAAGAAAGGGTGGAACGTAAATGTTGATGCAAAATCGATACACCTGTTAGCGTGAGTCATGGAGTTAGTTTAGGAATGTAAATTAATTTGTTATTACTTTCCTATTCTGTATGTGTAGTACATGTGTAGTACATAGTACGTAGGGTTTGTACAACTTGTACCTCTATATATAGCCTCCTCTGTGAGACGAATAACATATCAGAAAATTCATTCTCCAAACCTCGTTATATTTGACTTGGTATCAGAGCAAAGATCCGAAAGGACTTTGTCTCTTTATTTTTCCGCTGCAAATTCTTCGTCCGACGTCGGTTATTTGTCAGACGATTGTTTGTCTTTTTTTTTAAATAAACCTCATTGTTAGGGTTTATTGTCTCGATCGTCGAAGTTTTTTCCGACTGTTCTCAGTTTGACGTAGGCCCCTTGTCAGACTGATTTCTTTTTGCTGCTCAGCCCTCTGCCGCCGCATCTTTTTTTCCAAAAGTTGTTGCCGTTGCTGTATCCAGGCCGGGATCCAAGTGCCGCCCCGCCGTCGTCGTCTCTGCCCCGCCGTCGTCGTCTCTGCCCCGCAGTCGACGCTGCTCTTTCTGCCCAGCGAACGCAGCCGTGCCCAGCGGACGCAGCCGTGCCCGACGCCGTTGTGCCCAGGTCTCAACGCTGCCGCGCCGTCGTGCCCAAGTCTCAACGCTGCCGCGCCGTTGTGTCGTGTCGATCCGCTCTGTCACGACGCAGCCGACGCCGCACTCCTCGACCCGTTTCTGCTAATCCGACCCGACCCGTTTCTAGTCCGACCCGGTTCAGTCACCATTTATTGTCAGCTCCAGTGCACCGACAGTGCAAGTGCACCAGGCGCAGGTTTATTCAGCCCTTTCTTGTTTTTTGCTCCATAAATTACTGATTTGGTATTTGTGTTGCAATGGGTTCTGGAGTTGAAAGTTCTCAGGGGAAAGATGTTCAGACAGTTGAAGTATCCGTCAAGAATTCTGAAAGTGGTTCATTTGGGGGTGCCAAACTCAATGGAACCAATTTTCGGAAATGGAAGAAAATCATGACGGCTCATCTTCGAGGGATGCACAAGATGGGGCATGTAACTGGGACAATTAAGGCCCCTAGTGAAAGTGATGTTGATGCTTACACTAAGTGGGAAGATGATGATGGTCTTGTGATGTCAGTCTTGTACAAGGCCATGAATGAGGACATAGTCGACCTGGTGGAACAATGTGATACAGCTCAGGCGATCTGGAAGACACTGGAAGATTTATATACTAATGAGTCTGATTTCATACAGGTTCATGAGTTAATGTGCACTGCTTCTTCAATGCAACAGAATGGGCAGCCAGTGGCACAGTATTTCACCAAGTTAAGGAACATTTGGGCTGAAATTGATACGAAACGTCCTTGCAAGATCAAGAACCAGGAGGATCTTGTTTGGTACTTGAAGGAAAAGGAGCTTGAGCGAGTTCATCACTTTCTGAGGGGTCTTGATGCAAAACACAACAGTGCCAAAGGAGAGCTGCTCAGAATGACAGAACCTCCTAACCTGATTACAGCTTTCACATATATCCGTAAGGATGAGTCTCAGCAGGAAAGTCTTACTCAAGCACAACTTGAAGTCTCTAGTCTCACTATTCAAGCGAGAGCACCAGCCCCACTCCTTCAGCATTCAAGTTCAGTTCCACTGAACAAGCAAGGACCACCACCAGGCTTTGGGGACCAACCTCGTCCCCCTTGCTCTTATTGCAAGGGTGACCATGCTCGTGAGTCTTGTTGGAAGTTGTACCCTCATCTTAGGCCTAAGAGGCCTACTTATCGTCCCAAGGCAAGAGCAGCTATCCAGTTGGTCCAAGAACCAGACATCTATGGTGTATCCGGACATGACCATCATACAGCAGAAGGCGCCACACCCACAGCATCAGTGGCTGGTCGTGGTAAGATAGGTATGGCCTTAAATATTTCTAGCTTTGTTGGTGGTGATACATGGATTATTGATTCAGGTGCTTCAGATCATATGACTTATGACAAATCTTACTTTACTGAATTATCCTCTCCACCAGTACCATATGTTACTAATGCTAATGGTGAAGCCTTCCCTGTGTTAGGAAAAGGGTCAGTTTGTATCACTCCCACAATAGTGCTACAAAATGTGTTATATGTACCTGCTTTATCTCATCATTTGATATCTGTCTCACAGTTAAATGTTGAATCCAAATGCTCTGTGACCTTTTTTCCTATGTATGTGATTTTTCAGGATCTTCTCACTGGGGAGTTACTCGGTCGGGGGTACTTGAGGGGCAGGCTTTTTCGTCTGGACCAGACTTATGTGGGGGCGAAACCAGGAGCACAGCCACGGACCGCTTTAATATCAACTTCTGACAGGTTAAGTGAAGTTTGGTTGTGGCATCGTCGCTTAGGGCATCCATCTTTTAGTGTTATGAAGAAATCCATGCCTTCTTTGTTTATTGGTGTGGATGAGTCAGTCTTACATTGTGAAACATGTGTTTTGGGCAAGAGTCATCGCTCAACCTATTCACCTCGTATTTCTAATAAAAGTGTCGTTCCTTTTGAATTAATTCATTCTGATGTTTGGGGACATTCAAAAGAACCTACTGTGTCAGGTATGCGATATTATGTGTCATTTATTGATGATTGTACACGTCTTACTTGGGTTGTTCTTCTTAAAACTAAGGATGAGGTTTTTCCGGCTTTTCAAGCTTTTTCTTCCGAAGTCCAAAAACAGTACAATGCCAAAATTAAAGTTCTTCGCTCTGATAATGGAGGGGAATATGTAAACCGTGTCTTTCAATCTTTTCTGCAAACACATGGGATTATCCACCAGAAAACGTGTCCTTACACACCTGAACAAAATGGGGTCTCTGAACGGAAAAATCGTCACTTACTTGATATGGCTCGTTGTATTCTCTTCAGTGCACATTGTCCTAAGGATCTGTGGGGTGATGCTATCATCGCATCTACCCATCTTATTAATCGTCTTCCATCTAGTGTCCTCCTGGGAAAGGTACCATTTGAGGTACTAGCTTCTTATGTCTCTTTACCTTCTTTTCATAATCTCCCTGCTCGTGTTTTTGGTTGTGTTGCATTTGTCCATATACCAAAGAGTCAAAGGTCAAGTAAGTTGGATGCCCGGGCGCTGAAATGTGTGTTTGTTGGTTATGGGGGACATCAGAAAGGATATAAGTGCTATCATCCACCTACTGGGAAGTATTATGTCACTATGGATGTCACTTTCTTTGAGGACATGAGTTATTATACCTCTTCTGATACTGCTCTTCAGGGGGAGCATTCATATTTTGAAGAGCTGTATCATGGAGAGGGGGAGACAGGTCATTCAGTTGAGGTTACTGATGCATCAGCTTCACATACACTAGTCACTCCAGATGTTCAGAGACCAGAAGATGATAGACAGGCGCCACCAGATGATTCTGGTGCAATTGCTCCAGAGATTCAGGAACCAGAAGCTGAAAGTGTTCCTGCCCCTCCTGCCTCGCCTGCTGTTACTAATACCCCTGACTCATGTCTCCCTGGTACAGAAGATCTTCCATCTGAGGTTAGTGATTCTATTGGGGTTAATACTAGTGATGCTAATAGTAGACAATATGTGTTACCAAATAGGTCTACTAGGGGTAAACCAGCAAAAACATATGAACCTACCCTTCAAGCCAAAGCTAAATATCCAGTGACAAATTTTATGTCTACCAAGAGATTGTCTAAGTCATATGAATCATTTGTGAATCAAATATCTGCTGTATCAGTACCTAACAAAGTGCAGGATGCGTTGGGAGATCCAAAATGGAGGAAAGCAATGGATGAGGAGATGGAAGCGTTACAGAAGAACAATACTTGGGAGCTTGTATCCCCACCACATGAAAAGAAGGTTGTTGGATGTCGCTGGGTGTTTACAGTGAAGCATAATCCAGATGGGTCAGTGAGTCGATATAAAGCACGCTTGGTAGCAAAGGGATTCACTCAGACATATGGCATTGACTATGATGAGACATTTGCACCAGTTGCAAAGATGAATACTATCCGGGTATTGCTCTCTCTTGCTGCTAACTTAAACTGGCCTCTTAAACAGTTTGATGTCAAGAATGCTTTTCTTCATGGAGAACTTGTGGAGGAAGTGTATATGGATCTTCCACCTGGATATAAAACTGCTCCTTCAGGTAACTTTGTGTGCAGATTGAGAAAATCTTTGTATGGTCTTAAACAATCACCTCGTGCTTGGTTTGGAAGGTTTTCACAGTTCATGAGGAAGATTGGTTATAAGCAGAGTAACTCAGACCACACATTGTTTCTCAGACATCAACAGGGGAGGGTAACAGCTCTGATCATATATGTTGATGATATGGTTGTTACTGGTAATGATACTATTGAGATGGATAGATTGCAAAAACAGCTAGCCACAGAGTTTGAGATGAAAGACCTAGGTACACTCAAGTACTTCTTGGGCATTGAGGTAGCCAGGGGGAGTGAAGGCATTTATCTGTGTCAAAGGAAGTATATACTTGATCTATTAGCAGAGACAGGTATGTTAGATTGTACTCCAATTGACACTCCTATTGAGCAGAATCACCGATTAGCAGAGTATCCTGATCAGGTACCTACCGACAAGCCTCGTTATCAGAGGTTAGTTGGACGTCTGATTTATTTGACACACACCAGACCTGATGTTGCTTATGCAGTAAGTGTGGTGAGCCAGTTCATGCATAATCCCAGTGTAGATCACATGGATGCTGTAGTGAGGATTTTGAGGTACTTGAAGTCAGCTCCTGGGAGAGGAGTAATGTTCTCTAAACACAGCAGTATTCTTGAGGTTTGTGGTTTTACAGATGCAGACTGGGCTGGAAATATTACAGACCGGAGGTCTACATCAGGGTATTTTACCTTTGTGGGAGGTAATCTTGTTACTTGGAAGAGTAAGAAGCAAAAGGTGGTGGCTCGGTCTAGTGCTGAAGCAGAATATAGAGGTATGGCTCATGGAGTATGCGAGTTGTTATGGCTGAAGAATGTGTTACAAGATTTGGGGGTCAAACCCAAGTGTGCTATGCAGTTGTATTGTGACAACAAGGCAGCCATTGATATCTCACAAAATCCTGTACAACATGATCGTACCAAACATGTGGAGGTTGATCGTCACTTTATAAAGGAGAAGCTAGATGCAAAGATCATTAGCTTTCCTTTTGTCCCTACAGAGGAGCAACTTGCAGATATACTCACAAAAGGAGTTTCTAAGAAGGCCTTTTATGACTCACTTGGCAAGTTGGGCATGGTTGATGTATATGCGCCAACTTGAGGGGGAGTGTTAGCGTGAGTCATGGAGTTAGTTTAGGAATGTAAATTAATTTGTTATTACTTTCCTATTCTGTATGTGTAGTACATGTGTAGTACATAGTACGTAGGGTTTGTACAACTTGTACCTCTATATATAGCCTCCTCTGTGAGACGAATAACATATCAGAAAATTCATTCTCCAAACCTCGTTATATTTGACTACACCTTGATCCGACGGTGTACATCGATCCCGACAAGTTCAATCCCTCGAGGTTTGATGTAAGAAATCGTTCATTCACGTACCTCATTCTTGCATAATATGTGTAAGAAACACAAAACATGAATATTGCAGGATGAACATTCAAAAGGAGGGTATGGCAGGTTCTTAGCTTTTGGGATGGGAGGGAGGACATGTTTGGGGATGAACATGGCTAAGGCTATGATGCTAGTTTTTCTTCACCGACTCGTCACTACTTACAGGTCACTGTCTGTCAACTTCTTCAGTTTTTCGTTGTCGTTGAATTTGAGTCCTATATATATCTACCATTTCAATAATCAGCATGGAATATTATTGTGGAGGAAACTATAAGAAATTTATACTAGTCAAGGTTTGATGGCGTTGGTGTGTTTTGTTCTTTCAAGCTTCTGGACAATGGATGAACCACACAAAGCAAGTAGAGTGGTCAGTTCACTTCTAAAAGAACAAAAACAAAGCCTTGTAGTTTGATAAAATGCTTCAAACACCAATTTCGCAAACTTCATGCTTATATGAAGATCGCTCTGAAATTAGTTTCATAAACTTCTTTAATTTGCCGTGCTATCATTATCGCTTAATATGAAAATCGCTCTGAAACGACCATCGTTAAGACTTAAGAGAACTATCAAATTCTTTTACTAAACAAGCTCATAGTGAATGATGAATTCATATGATCAGGTGGAAGGTGATCGATCAAGATTCGAGCATTGAAAAATGGGGGCTCTTCTCAAAGTTAAGAAGCGGATGTCCGGTGACTGTGACTCGTATCAACGAAGATATATACTTGTGTAATGTAATTTCCAAATGATATGTTCCAAGTTGGTTTGGGAAAGATCAAGCATCATTTCATTTCAATTTATGGTCCGTATTAAGGTTGTTCATGGACCAAAAACTCGTCCTCTTCACATTTGGGGTTTTGGACAGAATGAAAAAATAAAAAATAATAATCCCTCTAAAACGGGGCAAAAGACAAGGACTCCAAATCTGACCCTAGAATTTCTTATCCGTCTGTCATCCATTCCATACTTAGTTTAAAACTTTGGGATCATTCAACTAAAGAACAACACAAGCTAGCTGTTTCTGCGTGATCACGTAGACCTCGTAGAAGCTATTTTGCGTGATATATCTTTGAATGTGTTGACCGGTTATCTGCAAAAGGAGATTGACTGGGGCTTTCCGGTCTTTCTTTCTCCGACGATTAAATCATAAATGCGGTAGGTATAGTATTTAATGCTGGGAGGTATATCTTACTATTTTGGTTGACTTCAACATTGTAGTTATAGCCCCGCGTTGACTTGTGCATTGCCTGTTATTCGATGTGGGACAAATATACTGCTAAAGTCTGCTTATTCAGCCTCCTGTGGAGTGTCTTTCTCTCGGTTCAGTCTGTTGTAGCCTTCGAGACGAGGCCTGTTCGACTTATCTCAGGGTGAGCTTCATGCATCATGGGCCAGAGATGTATTTATCGATTACCGACTACAGTAACTAACATGGCGCTAGCTAATCCAATTTAGGTTTAGGGTGGTAGAAATGTAACACTCACCAAGCCAATGCAAATCCCATTATCATTGTCTTCAACTCTTTATATGCAAACAAATTCTCCTCATTGCAAAACGCATTGTCCTTAAACACTACCAACGTACCCAAATGGATGGCCTCCCCAAGGACCCCAACTATCATATCTAAGTACTTTTCTGGGCTCTAATGGGAGTCATTAGTGGATAAAGAAAACCTTTTCTTTCTATTCCACTCATGGTGCTCTTTTCATATAATAAGTTTTCTGATACAAATGAAGGTAATTAATTAATTAGGTGTATTTTCAATATTTCTATTCAACAACTTATTTGAATAAGTTGGTGGAATATTTGTCTGTTTCATTCTTTAATTATATTTTATCTAAACTATACTTAACATAGTAGAAGCTCTCCTATCAATTTATTCATCTACTTCACCACCATCTCATGCATGCTGCACTTTTTTTTATTGTATATATACCTCTAGTTACTATAATTAAGGAGCTGCATGTTAGATTGTTAGGCAGACTAAGTTATTTAAACGCAGACAATGACATACGAAAAATCATTTCACTAAATTAAGCTTAGCCTAATAAACCAATTACGCACATATCGACACTTGGAAAAGACTAATCATTTGGGTTACTAAATGTATAAGAACCAAATGCATAATGTCATAGATTAATTGGGGCCAGAAATATTGTTTTGAGTATGAGAAGTTCACTACTACAATTTTAAGCAATGGTCACACATCTAGTATAACCATTAAATGTGTTGTAATTCTCTATAAGTGTGGTAAATGAGAATATTAGTAGGTATTGGTGGGGTATGAGGAAATTGCTACACATATGAAGATTGCAACACCCAAAATGACTACATTAGATGTGTGGTCATTGCTCAAATTGTAGTAGTGGTTGCGGAATGGATTATATTTTTTCTCTTTCATTTGAGACACATTCTAATGTTTCTGATGTTGACTTATATATATATATATACACACACACAGCTTCTCCGCTGCAGACGTCTACATTTATTTTTACGATGCGGATTTCCACTTTACACTCATTTTTCAATCGAATTTTCACATATCTTCATCATCTAGTCTTTAGATACCAATGTATAAACCATCTCTGCAAAATTTCAGTCAATTTGGTTATCATTAAAGCACTCAAACTCGATTAAAAGAATGGATGAACATAATTCTGTCGAACTTGAACCGTTCATGTTCATAATAGAAAAATGCAGTTTTGAGTGTCTTAATGATAACTAAATTAACTGAAATTTTACAGAGATGATCTATACATTAGTATTTAAATACTAGACGGTGAAGATGTGAAAATTCGATTGAAAAATGAGTGTAAAGTGAAAATCCGCATCGTAAAAATAAATGTAGACGTCTGCAACGGAGAAACTGTGTGTGTGTGTGTATATATATATATATTTCCCCTCTTCATTTGTTTAAAGCTCTCATAATTGTGATCAGGTGTCACCAAACTCTAATATGTTCTTATATATGAAATCCTTTATCTCTCTGTTAATGAAGTTTACACATTTTAATCCATACATGCATGCATTTCATATAAAATGATGGTTATTGCTGTACTGATAAGGACTGACTTGTGGATTCAAGGGACAAGAATATAATTGCTCAATTGTTTTGTTCTGCTGGAATCAGTATATATACAAAGAAGAACAACTAGATGAAAAAATAAACAGCTTAATTATATATAAAACTGGAATTGCTGCAGATCAATAATCTTGGGGTTTTTGACGTCTTTTGCTGCCGTACTCAAATTGTTATGAAGTTGGATGATCCAATCTAACACAAACACACGTGTCCCGTTTAGGGTTCTTCGTTTTGTGGATTTGGGGGGGGGGGGGGGGGGGGGGGGTTCACTGTACGGATGGAGTGGGTTGGCCAAGCAAAGCAAAACAAAGCAAAAATAATTGAGATGGAAGCTAGAAAAGGCAGCACCATCACCAAACACCAGTGTAGGTACGTGGTTCATATAAACAAGTTTGTAAAAGTTTTAAAAGGCAAAAGAAGGCCTAAAACTAAAGCTTCTTTTCTATTATGGCTCTTTTAGAATTTGGTTCTTGCGCGCTGCCAATATATATCAAGTGGATAAGAAGCAAACTGCGTGCTTCATTGTAAAAAAGCCTTGTTGGCTCTCCTAATAATTATGAAGTCCTAACGTATACGACTCGTACTCCCACACCACACCAGAGGCTAGGGAACTGTTAATTTTCTGCAACCACCACTAAATAACAGATCTCCTTTCTCTTTTCTTCAATGGGTCTCCTTGCCTAAGCCACTGAAATAGATGGAAATGAGAAAGCAGAACTTGAAAAGATCAAACGATGACAAACAAAGGGACTTGGAATATCAAAGACGTGTACAAACTCAACAAAAGCTTCAAAAAATCAACTGCAAAGATGTTGTGCATTGTGTGTCATCTAAAATTCTGAATAGGTTATTACTTTTTGAGGCATTAATTTAATTGCAGATTAAGTAAATCAGTTTTATAAAGAAAGGGCTGCATATATTGAACAAAGGATTTGGATTGTTGAAACATTCGTGTGTCACTTAAATAGTGTGTTATTCTTTTGGTCAATTTATAAAACACGTACACAATATGCACTCAAATTTATATACGACTAAATTTATTAAGTCGAGGTCTTTTTAACTTGTTGAGATCGCAAGAAGTAGCCTGTTAGTGGATGATGGATATGATGCTAGTGAATTTGAAGGAATTGAAACAGCTACACCTACACTAATTAGTGGTAACTCTGCCATACCTGCACTACATATCTTGTGTGTAAGAGGTTGACAAACTAACCAAAGCGTAGTGTAAATGTAATCATGAGAGACCCAACATGGAAGACATGGTGGGCAATCACCATTAATAGTTTAATTCAGCAGAATGCCTAAAGTACACAACAAAGTGACTTTCTGCAAGAGGAAGATTTACATCAATCCCATTTCATTCCCTACATTATTAGCTACTATAGTTTAGTGCCATCATGTGCTTGCAAAAAGCCTCAGAATTCGGCTTCAAAAGTATAATTCAATCATAAACATGATCATCATATCGCAATGGTAATTTCACTGCTTCAGAAGAGTAAATTAAGAACAAAATAATGATGAAGTGACTGGGAAGCTTACAGCATTGTCTCAGAAATTGTGGAGATGGAAGAAGCAACTAACATGGGAATTACAAGGCATGGGAGAAAATAACACAACAAATAATGATTTGAACGCAAGTGATACAATTAATTTATTTCTTACAAGTAAGAAGTTCTAAGTTAGACTAAAGAAAAAGTAAAAAGAAAGATATTGATTTGAGTCATTGATTCCCAAACCAGCCACATCACTGATATCCAATACAAGTGTACCCTCCTAAACAACTCTTTTTTTTTGGTTCCCAGTTTGTTTTGGGTCTATATTTGTCTTTTGCTTTTGAAGTCTTCTCACAATACATTTTGCCCCAAAACTGAGGCAACTTTCATCTTGACTATTGACCTTAGTTTTGTTTCTAAAACCATCATTTTAAGTGGTCTTGTTTCTGATTACAGACAATCAGCAATTCAACATATTATTCTGGTCAGTTTTGGCTAATCAAAATTGACCAATATTTTTGGTAGTTCTTTCTCAGAATCTCACAGCACCATTTCAAATTGATCATCTTGAAGTCTTCTTCAACTCCCTTCTTACTCCTCAAGATAGAACACACCAATCCACTATGTCACTACTGAACCATGGGAGCTAAACTATACCTAGTAAATAGTCATCAAAGAGGCACAAAACCAGAACCAAGAATTGAAGATATATATACCAAAGTGCTCCAACTCACATAGGACTTTCATTACTTATAATCTCTGAGATTGAGACAATGGTAAAATACATGATGATGATTTACACGATGTCTCTGCTAAGCCTTGTAAAACAGGCCACTACTAGTTCGTACTTAGATTAAAATTACCAGTGAAATATTACCAGCAAATTACCTCCATTCCTACTTATTTAACTTAATTTAATTTGTACCAGAATATGAACCAAACAAACAGAACCACCTATCTGTTTGTTCATTCAACTGTCCTCAAGCCTCTGAATCATCTTCTTCGAGTTAATGAAAGCTTCAACCTGCCACTGGAACTCCTCATCGGACTATTCAAGTTAATGAAAGCCTCAACCTGCCGCTGGAACTCCTCATCGGACAAGTCCTCCACCGAGCTCCGACTCTCCGGCTCAGTTTTCCGGTGCATCTCTGTTACCGATCGCTCCAAACCCTTCTTAGGCTTTCTTCTCTCCTTCTCGAAACTCTCCGATTGTGTCCTCCGGTAACTCTTCACCTTTTCGCTTTCCTCACCACAACCACTAGTATTTGTAGTAATTGCGGAAACCGGAGAGATCACAGTTTTACATTCAGTAACCGCTTTGTCTTCACAAACCGGCAGAGATTCCACATTCACATTCTCATACGATTCAGTTGCTTTCAAGTTTGATACTTCCTCCGGCAACGTAGTCGTCTCTGTTTCAAATCCGGCAACCATACTCCGGCTAGAAACAAAGCATCCGACTTCTTTGCCCTTCACTAAATCCTCCTCCGCTTCCGGAGTGACTAACTCACACTCTTTGAGGCCACTCCGGCGAGTAGACTCCACGTTAACGACGTACTCGCCGTAAATATCGCGCTCCGCAACTCCTCCTCCGGAGTTGTTGTTTTCACCGGACAAAACACACGTGACAACAACCAAGGCATTGAGAAGCAGGAAGACACAGAGGTTGCTGTTGAAAACGGCAATAAGGAGTTGGCGGGGAGCGTCGAGGCAGAGCGCGTAAGAGAGCGGCGCGAGCGGCAAACACGCCTTCAACAACCACCGGAGGTTCTGGTGCCACAGGTAACGTCTCATGGCATTGGCTTTCTCGGCCTTGACACTGTCGAAGTCGACGACTCTCTGTGAATCCATAGTTTCAACAAAAATGTCAGAGAGAGAGAAAAAGATTGTGAATGCCTTGAGGGTTTGGTATTTGCTTCTTCGTTTCTATGACGATTGTGATGTTTTGGCCCTTTATATAGAGCTCAGGGAAATCATTCGATTTGAATATAGGATTTTATTTGAGAAATAAAATGGAAAGTTGGTCATAATAATATGCGTACAAGTAGGAGAATCAATCATGTAGACCTTCTCAAAAATTTCTACGAAAAATTCCGAAATTTTCTAGTAGAAAACTGGGACAGTGTGACTTAAGTCACCTAACCAGAACAAAGACCGACCGACCGAGCCCGTCAAGAAGGCTAGGGCATCTCTAATATTACGTGGCACTATCTGAGTGGATAAATGATAGACTGAATGATGGGCTGAGTAACTTGGCCCAGAAACAACTACTTATTTGAAGCTGAAATCTTCATTGGCAAGTTAGATCGAAGATTATTTTTGGCAGATTTTCAGTAGAGATCGTATCAAAAAGGAAGAAAACGATTTACAGTAGAGAGACCAAGGTTAAATTTTATGGATTAGTTTCTCCATAAGGATCTCGAAGAATCGGATTAATGCTAACTCCAAAGATCATTTTCGGTGATTTGGTCAAATCTTGCGATGAAAATCATCAATAGGAAATTTCTTGCCAAAATCATTGTTTTTGCACAGGAAAATGATGGATATTTATGGAGTGTGTGTTGGTTGAAAAGAAAAGAGAGACAAAGTTGGGAGTTGGGACATGAGTTTGATTGAGGGAGACGATGAAACCCATGAAAAACAACTTTTATATATGTTGGCTTTATTGACAAGGAACCCATGAAACACTGTAGTAAGTTGATGTGCCAAGGAAAAGCGAGAGAGAAAGGAAAAAAGAACAAACCCTCCACGGGCAGAAACACAAAGGGTTTACTTTTTGGGTCCCTAGAGGTTCTCGTTCCTTCTTCTTCTTCTTCTTCTTCTTCCTTTTGGATAGCCACTAGATCTTTCGGATATTATTGGAAGTTGATTCCATGCCTTGGATTTTCAAATATAAAGAACTTCACTTGGTTAATCTACATGTAGATCAATGTGACTGTGATATGAATGTCGCTGCAAATCTAAAATAACTAGTTTATTAGCAATACTAACAAATACGTTTGTTAGAAAATCTTCCATTGATGTCGATTTTGATACTAAAGATCAAACCAATACCATAAAATGAAATCCCGATCTTGACAAATTATATATATTGCATGAAGTCATGAGCAATTGGCCCTAGAACATCCTTCCAAAGCATTTACCCCCAATTCTCATTAGCTGAAACTTAAAAAAGTTTAATTGTTGCAAACTTTTCGCTCTCAAACGGAAGTAATGGTTTGTTTAACACGAGAAGTAATTGAGATTAGGTAATGGTCGACTTTGATCGTTAAAATATATCCTGGTAAAACTTTACGGTAGGATTCGTGTGCCTCATAAGATAAATTAAGGTTGCAATGAATCTTTTAGGGTTTATTTGTAGGTCCACCAACACAACTATGCAGAAATATATCCTCCGTAGCCAACGTTGAATGGATCATGTTTCTTCGAAATCATATATAGCTTCACCACTCCCTATTATTATGTAATTTCCCTTTTATGCTGTCATTTTGTTTCACTAATCCAACATCTTTTGTCTTCGATTAACGAATAAACGATAATACATTTTCCTAATATAGATCGATCGTTAGAGAATAGACGAAGAAAAGGGAGAACCATCTCCTTTTTGTGTTGTTTGGACTTTTAGAATGTAAATACACGATCTCCTTTAAGATCGAAACGGAACTCACCAGAAGAGAAGAACAAAGACAAATAAGATCACCATGTTTTCTGAAAGTGGCAAATTAAGTTTGAAAATGAGGGGAGTTTGGCTGTTTAGGCCGGTGGCCATTGGTGTGTAGCTGAAGGACCAACGGTGAGGGAGAAAGAGTACTGGGCCATTGGCACCCCAAAACTGGCCACGTCTATGAGCGTGTGAGGTTGATGAACTCGACCACAAGCAACTGCATTATTATATCATCTCCGTTTTGGAGTATTCTATGGTTTTTACTGTTACTATCTCCTTCGTGTCAAATTTCCAACTGAAGGAACAAACATGTAGGTGTAATGGCTTTGTTATTAGACAAGTATCAAAGCTAATAAAGACTTCATTAGAATAGGGAAAATGCTTATTTGTACAAAAATATGGATTTTAAAGCCATTTTTAATGAAAATCTTAATCACATTAATTAGGGTTCTAAATAAGCTGCATCGATCAGTATCAGAGTCAGACCATTGCATTCTAATGAACTTAGACTTGAAGCAACTTTTTAATCTTCAAATTAACTTGCTGTGGCGGCTCAACCCGCTGTAAATTCCGATGGATATCGAACCGTGATAGTACCGGCAAAAGGTAGGCAGCGATGAATCGTCGACTTCTTTTAGCTGAAGTGCTGAACCCTAGCCTAGATCGATGGAATGCATTGATATATTTGATATCAAATATTGCAACCTCCGAATAGGACGTACTGTGTTGGACCCGAAAAGTCTATTATATCACCATGGGGCACCGTGCACGTTATAATATGATACTTGACTCGAGCTTAATACCTTATCACTGGATAGGCCCATTGAGAACAGGCATGAAGCATTTCAAACATAACGACTTGCTGAAGTGGAGGTTGTGAACTCTGCACAGTTGAATTCAACAACATGCAGCTGAATTCGTCATGTTCATGTTTATCGAAATTGATCAGCTTGCATGAATCCGTGTGATTAACATGAACGAAATCGATCCACCTGTCTTACGGCGAGAAGAATTGGGTTTGGATAATCACTGATTTCGGCCATAAATAATACCAACTCAAGGCCCATATATGAACTCGGACCCTGCCTTACACTTCGAGAAGCACAAATGGCTAAGCTACTTGGTTATCACCTTGTTTCTCTCATCCTCTTCCTCTTCATCTTCCTCCTCTTTGCATCGACTGGTAAATTTTCTTTCACTAGTTTCTGTGTTGTGTGTTTGTGTGATATATGTTCGAACTCAGTGTTGTGAGAAATTGTCTGCGATTTGCGACATACAGAGATGAGAATGGTGGAAGCGAGAATCTGTCAAAGGCGGAGTAAAACATGGACAGGGTTATGTGTGAACACCGGAAACTGCCATCGTCAGTGTAGGAACTGGGAAGGTGCTCAGCGTGGAGCTTGTCATGCTCAATTCCCAGGGTTCGCATGCTTCTGCTACTTCAACTGTTGATTGTCTATCAACCACAGCAGCAGCCAGCAGTTTCTCTAAACTCAAGCTTTGATATATATCAAGTTAGTAACGTGTAAACAGAACCTACATCACTGCTACTTCGGTGCTCTTTTCTATAATAAGCAGCGAAGGGATGCTAGTACAGAACCACTAGCTACTTCTGTTTTAGATAAGCAGCATAGTAACACTACTGCAGAACTAGTACTTCTGTTCTGTGTTAGAAATAAGCAGCTAAACACCGCTGCACTATGCTGTTTGACTCCTAGCTTTTGTAATATAACCCGCACCAGAAATGTGTTTTCTTCAACCAAATGCTTCGAGATTCACACTCTATAGTCTAACATGAGCAACCAAATCAAAGAAATCGGCTAATCTGGCATTGGTATCAATATGTACGCAAAAATAAAGATTTCTCTTCAAGTTCAAACCAAGTGAAACATAAGCAGATCATTAACACAAAGACATAATAACCCTGCATTCCATTCCACAGACAAAAAAAGGGTTTCTCTATAACGCCTTTCGTCTTAGCTGCTTAACCAATAAATTTCCCCAGCACCATCTTAAGGTCCTACAAATGCAGACATACTCTTACCATGGATTCACAGTTATGCTATAGGACCAAGAATAAACATGCTCCTAAACTTATTATCGATTGAAGAAAAGAAACGTCATTGCGAGAAAAATCGGAGTATGCCAAGCACAAAAACAGAATCAGCAATGAAATTCGACTCTATTCCATTTCACAAATTACATACCTTGAAGCTTGAATTTATAACATCACCAAAAAATCTCAGACAATTGAAGCAAACCAAGAGCAAACAGTTTTTTTTTTTTACTTTTTCTTGCCTTTAGAAGCCCCCTTCTTCCTAGAAGGCAGCACAATCTCTCCTTTGAGCACCGGAATCTCCATAATCTCGGTCAGCCCGCCGTACTTCTTCCTGAACTTCTCGACCTGGTCGTCGTCGACCAGCAGACCCGACCGGTTTCCGAGGTAGAACGGGTGGTTCCCCGACCAGACATCCACCACGTACTCCTTCTGGGTCCCACCTGTGGTCATCACCAGCTCCCCTTTGCAGTACACTTTGGCGTCCTCGTAGAACTCCGGGTGTATGTCCTTCTTCCGGCACGTCACCACCGGCCGGAAACTCCCGGACCCAACAACGTTGGGGACCTGAAAAGACAATTAAGGGAGGGAGAATTGGACTGGTGGAGATGAAAAGGTGGAGGGTGTTTCGGGAATTTTACCTTCTTGGGAGGGAGGATTGCCGGGCGGGAATGTCCTTGGAGGAAGGCGTTGGTTAAACTGAGCGCCATTTCTGTCTCGGCTTCGGAAGGACGGAGAAGATGGATTATGATGAAGAAGAAGATGAGATTTATGTGGTTCTGTGGCCGAACTTACTAAATTGCCCTCTTATTGGGCTATTATCGCTGTGAAAGATTGTGGGCTTTCATTTAAGTTAATTGGGCTAATCTGGAGGAGGATTTATAGTGTGGAATAATGGGCTTCATCAGAAGCTTTCTTTTAAAGAATTCTGCTCAAGTTTCTTGGGCTGAAGCGTCTCGTGGGCTAAAAACCCAACAAGAAAAATCCAAAAACGGGGCAATCCCATGTGATATTTGTCGCCTAATCTTTCCATTATTGGAGAGAATTGCTCAAGACGGAAAACCTAAAACCTTCTTGTGCTTGGAGCCCCTTGAGGTGGGGCCACGTGGCACGAAATTCCACCAATGGCCGCATTGATGAGCATGGTGACAGTACCGACTGACCCAGTCCACTAGCATGTGTATTGAAACCAAGGGTGGTGACTCACAAGCTAACAGTCGCAAAGGGGTGGGTCTAGATATTTCTTCTTTGTCCGGGATATTCCATATTACACAGAGTAAGTTGTTACCACGTGTAGGGTCCCGATGATACTTCCATTGCCAACATGAACAAGAAGGATGGGACTACAAGAATGCTCATGTGATTCAACCTTATAATGCTAAACATGTGATTCAACCTTATAATGCTCATGTACAATCCACAAATTAGAAGAAAAAAAAAAAGGGCAAAGAAAAGACTACAAGAATGCTTATTGATAGAGCAGATATAACGAGCTCTTGATAGGTGTTCGTGTTACCTAAATAGTTCTACTTCCAATCTCATCATGTGCAAAGTACCAAAACTTACAAGAAATGCCAAAAGCATATGATTTCGACCGACCAAACTCATATGTTAAACAAATGCAAGCAAACGTGTCATAACTTAGTAAGACGGACCAAATTTCTCTGGTAATAAATTCAGAATGAAAATTAAGAAAATCACGGTCAATACTAAAAAAGCTTATCTCAAGTAAGGTTAGCATTTCTACCCAATGGGTAAAATCCGTGGGTTTATACCCACCCAAATTAGTTTATGGGTAAATACCCAGTGGGTAATACCCGTTATACTATGTGCTGGGTTTGGGTAATTACCCACTCATTTTTAAATGGGTAAAACCCTTACCCACCCGTTACCCATTTTGTATTTTATTAAAAAAAAAAATCGAGCTATCCCACAACGACGCCGTCCTGGGCGAAAAATTCTAAAGGAAGAGATCCCCCCTTCTTCTTCGTAAACACGATTCTGTTTTCCTAAGCCCAAATTCGATCTCTCTCATTTCTCTCTCTCTCTCTCTCTTTCTTCCCTAAACTCTCTCCGCATTTCTCCGCCAAATTTCCCGATCGGACTCTACGATTTCACTTCGCCTCTATACTCCAGCTTGATCGCCGAACCGGAGCATAGTCGTCACGATTCTCCGGCGGTCAATTTCCGGGAGCTTCACTACTGACTTTTTCTTCTTCTTTGAATTTCTGGATTGCATAAGGAGCTGAAGCTTGGTCTTGAGCTAGGGTTTTCGATGAAGGTTTTAGCGATTTGCTAGGTTCTGGTTCGATGATTTCGGCTCTGATTGGACTGTCAGCTTTGAATTGTGTAATTGGGCGGTGCCTAGTCTAGGGTTTTATGATGGTCGATTGATACAAAATGGTGAGGATACTCGGACTGAAGGACGTGATTCGGCTCTCGAACCGGCTCGGCGGCAAGCCGGAGAAGGAGGGCGGTGACGACGTGGAAGGCAAGGTCGGCGTCGACCCCAGGAGAAGCGGGGGGCGGCGTGGTTCTGCGTTTTTTCTCTTTTTTTTTGGTCGAAAATGGTTCTGTATTTTTTTTTTGTCGAGAATGGTTCTTCGATTTTGGTTGACCTTGGAGTTGGGTAAATTATGGGTACCCATGGGTATTACCCATACCAAAAAAAAATACCCATGGGTTTTTTTCAATTACCCATTACCCAGAAAAAATACCCATACATAATACCCATACCCAGAATTTAATACCCAAAGAAATATTTACCCACGGGTACCACACCCGTGGGTTTTAATGCCAACCTTAATCTCAAGACAAGCTTGTACATAACATTCGGAACAAACAAAAGCTTCAACTATTTTCTAGAATGACTTGATAGTTGAGTTTAACCGGTTGCTATGTTGGTCATTAGCTTAATGCAGATTTGATGACCCAGTATAGATCTGGAGAAGGAAGAAGAGCTAGCTAAGCTATCTGACAAACGCAGAGATACTCTTTTTCTCATGCAGAGTGCAGAAATAGGTACACTGATTACTGAAAAGGATCGCACATGTGGGTCGTGCCAAATATAAGCCGCTCATTTCTCTACGGGTCATATGCAAATGTAGGTCTCTTTCAAGTTTCAGACTTGAGGGTCAACATCGTCACTAACGTTAATTTCTTGCAACAGTTGGAGCATTATCATATGATCTTGTTTGTTTGTATAAGGTAATAAGAAGGATGACTCGCCATGCCATGTTCTAAAACATATATCAAAATATATCTAAGTAAACAAAATCGAGAAAAATCTATATAAGATTCGAAAAACCGATTCACTGATGTGTTTTAACAGTGAATCGGTTTTTGAACGAATGCATACAGATTTTGTTATTTTTGTACCATTTTTTGAAACAAAGATAATAAAGGCCAACCTTGATCAATGAGAGAAGTTGGTTTGCACAATAAGTGATGATAAAGAAGGACTCTTTCAAAAAAGAAGGCCGATTGAGTTGGAGAGGTTAAGCTAGACCGTTGAGGGACTCGCGCAAATCTCAGAGTGGCATTATTGAGAATTGCTAGGTTTCTCGTTGTTGTTAATGGAAATTGGGACTGAGTTGACAACAGGTGCACACCCTATTATTAAAAGCAAGGTTTGGTCATATTGAGATTTTTCTCGTGACCTCTCCTCACTCTTTTCTTCACCAATCCCCACCTTCATCATCTCAGCCCCATTGCTCCGGCATTCACTCTATTCCACTTGCCACTTTTGGTTCTCTCTTACCCGAAGACAACTCTGATCATTTTAACTCTTGGTGACCACAACAAAGCTTTCATCTGTTTTGGCTTCTGGGCTTCTATTAATAGTGTTTTTTCTGTTCCGGGAATTGCTGAGTTTTGCCTCCGATCTGGGACTTTATGTCACTTTTGTGAAAAGTGCTTCCTTCCCCTTCACATAAAGCCAGAGTTAGTGGAAACCATTTTTCCACGATTCCTCTGTTTTGCATTTGAGAGTAATAAAATCTCTCTATAGTAGTTTGCTTGTTCACAAATGGATTCTTGCTGTGCGACTCTGAAGGCTAATGCCCTTCCGGTTAAAGTCGGAGGAGGTCTTAGGAACCAAAGTAATGGCTTTTGGGGTGAGAGAATCAAAAGCAGAGATTCGAATACCCAATTGTTCAAAAGTGTGAAATCTGAAAGAAAGATCAAGTCTGGTGTAGTACACTCTATTCTTACTTCTCCTGATATAAACCAAGATAATGTGGTAAGTTTGATCCACGGTGCTCAATATAAGCATTTGAGGATCAAAGTCCTTGAAATTTTATCATTTGGGTAATTGAGAATCACTTGGTGCATTTTTGGGTTGTTTTTGGTTTCAGACTTTTCAGGCACCATTATTTGAGACTCAAAAAGCTGACCCTAAAAATGTTGCTTCTATCATTTTGGGTGGAGGTGCTGGAACTCGACTATTTCCACTCACCAGCAGAAGAGCCAAGCCAGCGGTAAGATCACTCACTAGTCACTACCATTTTGTTGTTCAATCTAAGGTTTCCATATTGCAGAATGGTTTCGTATTAAAACCGTAAATGTTGTCCATTTGATTGACTACGAACTGTAGTTCAAAGTTTTTGACAGAAATCCTTATGTATTGTAGCAGTACTACTTTTGAAAGCATTGCATAAAATGGGAGATTGATTGATTTTTTTCTTTCCCAAATGATCATCTGATTTTCAGGTTCCAATTGGAGGGTGTTACAGGCTTATTGATATCCCAATGAGTAATTGCATTAACAGTGGCATCAAAAAGATATTTATACTTACACAATTCAACTCTTTCTCACTCAATCGTCACCTTGCTCGTACTTACAATTTTGGAGATGGTATGAATTTTGGAGATGGGTTTGTGGAGGTAAGATGGCAATCATAGTGTCTGCTTGTTGCAATTTATATTGAAATTGTTTGATGAATCAAAAGGCTAATATATGGAAGCAACAGGTTTTGGCTGCCACACAAACACCTGGAGAAGCTGGGAAAAAATGGTTTCAGGGAACAGCTGATGCTGTAAGACAATTTATATGGGTGTTTGAGGTATGTTGTTATCAATGTGCAAATATATATATGTTGAATTAGATGCTAACAAACTAATGGGGTTTGTGGATAACTTCTGTAGGATGCTAAGAACAAAAATGTTGAGCATATAGTGATATTATCTGGCGATCACCTCTATCGGATGAACTATCTAGATTTTGTGCAGGTGATTATTTGCTACTTAGTGCAAGAGTTCGTATTTATAACCTTATATCATATCCTTCTTATTGATGATTGTTATACTCGCAGAAACATATTGACACAAATGCCGACATTACAGTTTCATGCATACCCATGGATGAGACGTAAGTTGCTCAAATTTTGATGCCATAGTGTTTCAGGCTCAGTATTGAAGGTTCACAGACTGCCTGATATTGTTTCCTATTTCATGATTACATGACATCAGAGTCTTGACTTACCAACACAAAATTATACATAAGTACATAAGTAAAAGTTCCTGATTTCAGCTTTTATCATTCATTTCGAGTAATTTGGAAGGTTTTCTTCACTTGTCCAAAGTTTTATAAACTTCCGCTTTCTTGATTTCACGCCGAAACTGATATTTTTAATTTTCTTGTAGCCGTGCATCAGATTACGGGCTAATGAAAATTGACCAGTCCGGTCGTATAGTTCAATTTGCTGAGAAACCTAAAGGCATCGATCTAGAAGCAATGGTAATAACTGCTTATTTTGACAGCTTTCATGTCTTCCTCTAGACTCTTAGTTTAATTGAGGACTTCGACATCTATAATGCATCAACCCTTTACCTAATTGTTATTTTTCCTTTTTGCATATGACTCAATTCACGCTGCAGCAAGTTGATACCAGAGTACTAGGGCTTTCTGAGCTAGATGCTATGAAAAATCCTTATATCGCATCAATGGGTGTTTATGTGTTTAGAACTGATGTCCTTCTAAGACTATTAAGATTTAGCTACCCTTCTTCCAATGATTTTGGCTCTGAGATTATTCCAGCAGCTGTGAGGGACCACAATGTCCAGGTGAGATAGTACTTCACACAAAAGTTTCTTCCTCTTTTATTTTACCAATGAAGGAGGACACATTATATATTTGAAGTAAATAAGTTTTCAAAATTTTTCTTATATCTTATCTAGCGACTAATACATTGTATGCTCTTACATAATCAGGCATATTTGTTCAATGACTACTGGGAGGATATTGGAACTGTAAAATCGTTTTTTGATGCCAACTTGGCCCTCACAGAGCAGGTTGGTAATGAACACTAGGATTTAGAATTTTCGCAATTTTGGATATCAGATAATTTGGATTAAGTTGTTTAACTAGTATATCAAAAAGTTAACAACTACAAATTAGAAAATGGCATTCTAATTCATTGGTCTTTTGTGCAGCCTCCAAAGTTTGAGTTCAATGATCCAAAGACACCTTTCTACACCTCTCCTAGGTTCTTACCACCTACTAAAGTTGAAAAATGCAGGGTATGTTGGATAGGGAAATTTACTTTGTGTCGTAGGCCATAACTTTGTAGCTCATTGCCAATTGATCTTTGCAGATTATGGATGCGATAATATCGCATGGTTGCTTCTTACGAGAATGCAGTGTTCAACACTCCATAGTTGGTGTGCGCTCACGATTGGAGTACGGTGCAGAACTGAAGGTGAGCTTCCTTTGCATGCTCCTTCTTTAGTGGTTTGATCGTGTACTCAGAATTGTTTCTCCTTGCCTCAGAGTCAGCACTGATTTATTTTGTTATGCAAAATCATTTTTCAGGATACTATGATGATGGGTGCAGACTACTACCAAACCGAAGAGGAAATTGCATCTCTACTAGCTAACGGAAAGGTTCCAGTTGGTGTGGGAGAAAATACCAAAATCTGGTAAACTTGACTAGATTAACCCCTTTATTGCACTTTTGCAAACACCCTAACAAACAACTAAGACAAAGAATAAGAAGCAAAGTTACCAATCGTAATTTTATATCAATGATCTACTAGTTCTTACCAATTTCTTTTGTATGCTGATTCTGCTTGTCAAATTTCTTGCAGGAATTGCATAATCGACAAGAATGCCAAGATAGGAAGAAATGTGGTCATCACAAATGGTGATGTAAGTATTTAGGCTCTTGGAAAAAGAAACTGTTAATCTAATCATTGTTTATTATATTCGTAACTCAAACACTGGTGAACAAAATGCTTTAATTTCTCAGGGAGTTGAAGAAGCAGAGAGGCCCGAGGACGGGTTTTACATTAGGTCTGGAATCACAGTCGTACTGAAGAACGCTACCATTAAAGATGGAACTATCATATAAACTACAAACTTTATTACTGGATACGTCTTCAAAGAGAGCCACATTTTCAGAACTTGGACGAACTTGGTTTGTGGCTTAAACATGCAGCTGGAATACTTAATTTATGTAAATTACTGACTCCTCTCATGTCTGTAAAACAGATAGTAGCTTGGCAAAAATAAAAGTGCTATCTTTTATATATAATAAAGTTCATGGGACTGTTACTTATCGAATCATAGAACAACTATCAACTTACTCCTTTGGATGAACAAAACTCATCTCAAAGTGGGAATAGTAAGTTTCAACTACAGAGTCCTGTTACTTTTATTCTATTCGTTTCAGTTTCCTGTATCATTCACCTTGTTCCCAGACCACCATTGAGCCCTTCTGATATCCCTTGCTCTCTTCCACTTCTCAATGTTTCTCAGCCTGGCATACATCTTCCGAATCTTGATAAGCCTCTCGGACTCTTTGGCAATTATACCTACTGTTGAGGAGTTCTCACTCAACACTACTCCATACCCGTCTTGAAAAGAGTCCATTCCTTCAGCTAGAAGTTGCCAGAACAAGCCGCCAACAGCTGCCCCTCCACCCCTAGCCGAGGAGTATATGGCCGAGTACACAGTGTTGAAAATCCTGTCACGTTGGCTGGTGGTATAGCCTGACTCTTTCAAAGACCTTCCAAACTCAGCAAAGAGAACTGGCTTATGAAGAATGTTCTGTGCATCTTGGATGTGATCATTGACCCAACTGCTCAAGAAGGAGACTTGGTCTTCATAATTTGACCCCGTTAACCTGCACATCATCAATAAAATAACCCAATTCAGAAACTTGTCATCTTTATAAAACTGTAAATTTTAGACAACTGTAATTTTGTGAATTTTCACCATTGGTCAGGGTATGAGTGAACAGTTGCAAAATCAATCCCAGGAATCTGATTGTTTGCAATAAAATCTGTTCCAACTTGAAAGTATTTTGGATTAGTTTGCTGCTTTGATTCTCCATAAAAGCCTTCAAGTCCAGCTTCAAGCAAGTGATTTCCATCAATAGACTTCAAGTAAGATGCCATCTCTGTAATCCAAACCTGTCAGTGTCACAAAAACACAAAATTTAGAACATGCTTCATGTCTATCATTAACAAACATAAAAAGGTTTAGAAGGAAAAATAAACAGATGGTTAATTTGTGATGAGACCTGAATGGTTCTTCCTGATGACAGTGTCACAAAAACACAAATTTAGAACATGCTTCATGTCTATCATGTCTGTTATTAACAAAGATAAAAAGAGTTTAGAAGGAAAATTAAACAGATGGTTAATTTGTGATGAGACCTGAATGGTTCTTCCTGATGGATCAGAAGTGCATCTTGGTTCATTCATCAGCTCCCAAGCCATTATAGTTGGTTCATCTTTGTAAGCAACACCAGTGATACTATTCCTTCTCGTGAGTACAGTCTAGCACGCATCATTAACATCAGAAAACTTATATCAGTATTCTTGAACATAACTGATCTTGTCACCAAATTCAATTTGCATATGTAACTGAAATGAGACCTAACAGATCAATAAAAGGAAAACCAAAAACCACACAAATGGAACCTCAATTAATCTTTCATCAGATCAGTAGGAGATTTACCTTGATATGATTTTTGTAGTAGCCCTTCACAACAGAGTTGGTGAAGAAATCATCCTCAGAATTTATAGACTGGTGTCCTTGGCTTCTTGCCCATTCCACGTACTGTTTCCTGCCTCCAAAGTTCTCATAGCTATTCACCAAACTCAGCACCAACTTTATCCCATACTTCCTTGCCTCAGATACCACAAAATCCAACCCCTTTGAATATCAAGACACAATCTTTTTATCAGTAAACTTAATAATCATGAACTTTGATTTATACAACCAAACCATACAAGATTTGGTAACGAATTTAACCTGGAAACTTTGCTCATTGTAGGAGCCAGGAGAGTACTGTAGGGCTCTGTAACCACCATCGTTGATCGCCCAAGTTCTTGCAATCGTGAGGCCATTTTTGGAAGCTTGTTGAAAGGCAGAGGAAACAAGGTTTCTCTGAGATGGATCAGAGGCCATGTACGTTAACCAGTAGGCATTGAAACCATTTGCATAATAGGGGATTCCATTCAGCATAAACTGGACTCCTTTGGTTTTCACAAACCCATCTTCTGCTTCTACTTGTTGGAAAAGAACTCCATGATATTGAAGAAGCAGAAGAGCAAAGAAAAGCAGACCACAACTCTTCATTTCTGTTTGTTGGCTCTTTCTCTGTTGCACTAGTGTGTCTAATAAATATGGTTTGGAAGGAAGTGTAACTGTAACATGTAGTTTGAACTGTGTAGAGCTGAAGAATTATATACGGGGCAATACGTAGCTGTTTTCATTTTTTTGGTCCGTAGTTTTCAATCTTCTTCTGCATTTACGAGGTTGGCTATCATGGTTTTTAAATTTGATTTTTATGGGTATGATGATTTCAACTCATGAATGATTAAGACTACATCATGTACAAAAATTCTCCTAAAATGTAAAATTTCTCCTACGCACTAAAAGTAAACTGAGTAACTAAAATGTAATATTTTTAATCTGACCATTCATGTTTGAAGAGTAAACTGAGTAACTAAAATAATTAAGACTACATTATGTACGAAAATTCTCATACGCACCAAAATATAAGTAAACTGAGTAACTAAAATGTAATATTTTTTATGTGACCATTCATGGTTGAAAATATAATAACATCTCTTAATCAGTATAACTTACATTATCACCTAAATGGTGTTATATACTTGAAGGAACACATCACAACATCGACAATATGAGAAAGCAACTCTTCACATGATCATACATGTGCTTGTGTTAGTATGATGAGAAATTTGAGATTTGGACATTGAATTTGGTGACCTAATTACTTGATGGGTAAAAATGGACCGATGTACTAGTAAAGGTGATGCTCCTGCCGAAAGTAAAAGCGCATTGATAGGAGGATATAAATCATTCACCGGACATCACGGTGTCGTTTCGTTTTTTTTTAAAACGGCAACCACCGTCACTGCACCTCCCTACGTGTCCACTGGTGTTGCCACGTGGAGAAACCTTGTTGAAACCCTGAATTGAATGCCACACGAAAGAGGGAGCTATCAGCTACAGACGAGGACGATGACGCTTCCTTCTGGAATTAGATTGCCCTTTTTTGCTTGATTTGGTATCTGAGTTTGGATCAATGGAGACAAACCCTAGATTCCAAGTTCAAACACATGATTACCAATAGGATAATCAAATGTAATTTGCAAAGCAAATAAAAAAAATATATATATATATATGAAACAGTAAGTTTCACGTTAATCTGTTACTTTCTTACTCTACAGTGAATTTGTAAGTTCTTTTTATATTAAAAATATGATTGCAAGCCTCTTCGATTACGTTAACAAACACATTGAATCATATACAATTAGTATAGAAAATGAGATTCATCCATATAGTTGGAGCCGAACTAGCTATGAAGCAGAGTGCCCCCACTTTTCACAATTGTGATGTGAACTTTGTAAACAATGCATGTGAACCAAATCCAGGAGGCACCATTCTGACCTTGTATATAAATACAATAGCTGAATTGAGGGATCCAGAATCTGAAAAGGGGAACATGGACGTACGAAGGAGAGGATGATATGTATTATACATAGGTGATAGGTCGGTTTCTTATTTAAGTCTGAGTTCGTAGATATTCTGCATGAAAACTCCAGAAGTTGCCCACTCAGGTATTTGAGGACCCATTTTCGATTTTGGGTTTGGAGGAGCTAGATTATGTTCCCCATCAATCCAATTATGTCGACGAATGCGAGGGAGGTTCATCCACAATCTTATATGTGATGTGGGATGCTCTTCTGGATTTGCTAGAGGAGTGCCCTAAGCCCAAGCCCAAGCCCAAACTTCTTTAGCAGACGCTTGGCTCAAATTTGTTTTAGAGTGGGATTATGAATCCATGGTGTAGTACTGTAGTTGTTATGCCAAAGCCCAACTATAATGAATAACGTTGCAATAGAACTTTTCATTTTGGCCTTTTGGGAAAGAGTTTCGAGTAATGTGATTGTCATTCTTTCTCATTATTTGTTTGGTTGACATGCCCATCCCCTAAAGCTGGTTGTTGAGATGACTTTGGTTTCACGGGTAGGTGGTAATACATGGGATTAGGTAATGGAATAACGGGTTGCAACTCGTATTAAGAAACAATATTGTAAAGATAGACCAAATTCGAGAAAGAAAAAAGAAAACCAGAGACTTTTTAAAAAACTAGGTAGTCGTTTGACACGAATTTATAAGCCTGTTATTTTATGAAACTTAACTACTCATTGGCTTTAGGCCCACCGACCTTCACCGTAAGGAACTGACTCTGCACATATCGCATGACAAATGCACCTGCTAGCCTCAGCCAATCAAGTCACCACAAAGCAAGCTAGTGATTGTGACAGAGGTTTTTCTAACTAGGACGGGGGAGTGTGGCCATTAACCACCAAGTAGGACGGAGAATGTGGCCATCAACCACCAAGCACGTGCATCTTACGGTCAGGAGACCACGTGATCGACCCGGAAGCTGAGCCCAAACCAAAAAATCTAAAGCACGAGCTGGTTAGCTGGGTTCTACTAGGGTCCCCATCCATTCATCAGTATCTATTTTTGAACGTCCTGAGAAGATCGTATCAGACATTCCCCTCATCGAACTTCCTTCTCTAGCTCTTACTATCATTTCTGTCAAGCAACATGGGATCGGAGTCCGAATCCGTTTGCGTCACCGGAGCCTCCGGTTTCGTCGGATCATGGTTGGTCATGAGACTCCTAGAGCGTGGCTACACTGTCCGAGCCACCGTGCGAGACCCTAGTACGTGCAACATAGCTTAGTGTTTATTCATCGTTTCAAGCAGGTTTATCTGGTTTCGTGTGTTTTTGATTGAGTAAATTGTTGTGTAACAGCTAATGCGAAGAAGGTGAAGCATCTGCTAAACTTACCGAAGGCGGCGACTCACTTGACGCTGTGGAAGGCGGACCTGGCGGACGAGGGCAGCTTCGACGAAGCCATTAAGGGATGCAGCGGTGTGTTCCATGTCGCCACACCTATGGATTTTGAGTCCAAGGACCCTGAGGTACTTACACACACACACATATATATATATATATAACCAAGCAACTTTTACCTGGTATTTATTGTGTCAATCATTTCTAGAGTAATTGTGATCAAAACACACAAACATCGACGGTGGTCACGGTGGTGGTGGGACTGGTGGAGCTATAATTAGTCGCCGGACTATCTTGTTTGTTAGATCATCAAAAACTTAGCAGTCGATCAAAAAAAAGTCAACTTGCAATGAGACAGAAGATGATTAGGTTTGGTAGCTTTGATTGACAGAATACCATTATACAATTAAAAAAAAAACCAATAATGGGCATTCCATAGTTCTGTTTTATATAAAAGTTCTATTAACAACAAATGGCTACTACTATTACCATGTGATATAACAGTTCTTAATTTTTTTTCTAATTATCACCACCCACAATTACAACTTTGCTGAAGATTTTTAACTGTATAAGTTAGCAGTTCAGTAAAAACTATCAATCTTTTTTGCTGACGGAATAAATCATTTGCAAGTGTTTTGTCTTTTCGATACTGCAATACTTATTAAGAATTAGAAGTTGTAGTGTTCTTGATAATTTGTTTGGTTTGGCAGAATGAAGTGATAAAGCCAACAATAAACGGGGTGTTAGACATCATGAAAGCATGTCTGAAAGCAAAGACTGTTAGAAGGCTGGTGTTTACAGCTTCTGCTGGATCTGTAAATGTTGAGGAGACCCAAAAGCCGGTCTACAACGAAAGCAACTGGAGCGATGTCGAATTTTGCCGGAGAGTTAAGATGACTGGCTGGGTAAGTACTACATATACTAACTAAGAACATGAATGTGGATCAAAGTATTAGATATACAATTTCTTAATTTGTTCGCAAAACTCTAATTCTGCATTGTTATATTGAACTTCTCGTTCTGTTTCAGATGTATTTTGTGTCAAAAACTCTGGCTGAGCAAGAGGCATGGAAGTTTGCTAAAGAAAACAACATTGATTTCATTACCATTATACCAACTCTGGTCATCGGTCCATTTCTCATGCCGGCTATGCTGCCGCCGAGTCTCATTACCGGACTTTCGCCTCTATTTGGTACCACTACTACTTCACATTGTTGTTAATCACTTGCAAATTAGCGATCAGTTAACTTACATCTGCTAATATTACTTGTAACAGGAAATGAAGGTCATTATTCGATCATAAAGCAAGGCCAGTTCGTGCATCTAGACGACCTCTGCCAGTCTCATATATACTTGTACGAGCATCCGAAAGCAGAGGGTCGCTACATTTGTTCATCGCACGATGCTACGATTCATGAAATTGCAAAATTGCTAAGAGAAAAGTATCCCGGATACAATGTTCCTACAAAGTTAGTAATTCCGCCCTCTTGATAACCCTGGTTATATTGCTGTTAATGAGCAATGAATTGACAAATCGGTTCTGTTCAGGTTCAAGGGCATTGAAGATAACTTGACAAAGGTCCATTTTTCTTCAAAGAAATTGTTGGAAACAGGGTTTGAGTTCAAGTACAGCTTGGAGGACATGTTTGTAGGGGCAGTCGATGCTTGTAAAGCAAAGGGTTTGCTTCCGCCTCCTACTGAAAGAGTTGAGAAGCAGGAGGCTGGCGATAGCAGTGTCGTCCATGTCGAAGTCACTGGCTAACTAAAATTGCCAGTGTCGGTTACATTTTGTATCTTGGCCTAATTAATCTATCTTCTGTATGTTGAGAGCTACAAATAAATTGCTGTCTGATTTTATAGGTGTGCCCAATGAAAAATGTAATTTTTTTTCTCCATGTAATTTTAGGTTGCATACGTATAAATAGTAGAGCATATGTGACTCACTATCCATATAATGAAATAGTAGGACGTCTCATTTATCATTATCCAAAACTTGGTTAATCATTGTGTAATTGCATAGTGCTGGATACGTACTAGTTAATTTCCAACAGACTGATACGTATAATCAGTATCACACTTGCGCTCCAATTTCACTATGAGAATAAGTAAATAATTTCCAAATGATAGAAATTGCCTTGAATCATATGATGGATGACCTTTTCGGTCTGCTGGACTTGCCGAAGGAGGCGACGGACCTGACTTGGATGCGGAGGCTAGGGATGTTTTTATGCATGTCACTATGTACCCTTATGGATCCGAACCCGACTTCGGTGACAAAGGCTGGTCACCTTAAGGCTAGGTGATCACAGCCAGTGAACATGTGACACATGTCTATTTTAAAAGGCTTGCAGCCTCCCGGGAGAGCGATAACACCCATATCCCGGAGGGTGCCTCCATTCGTTTTGAAATATAATGAGAATGACAAGTTCAATTCGCATATTCAATTCGAAGTAACGATACGTAATCAACCGGGAGGCATAAGTCAATAATTCTTGTGTAACATCAATCGGGATGTAGGCAAAATTCATACGTAATCCAACGGGAGGCATAAATCAATCATTCTTGTGTAACATCAATCGGGATGTAGGCAAAATTCATACGTAATCCAACGGGAGACATAAGTCAATAATTCTTGTGTAACATCAATCGGGATGTAAGCAAAATTCATACGTAATCCAACGGGAGGCATAAGTCAATAATTCGTGTAACATCAATCGGGATGTAGGCAAAATTCATACGTAATCGACCGGGATGCATAAGTCAATAATTCATGTGTAACATCAATCGGGATGTAGGTAAAATTCATATGTAATCCAACGGGAGGCATAAGTCAATAATTCATGTGTAACATCAATCGGGATGTAGGCAAAATTCAAACGTAATCCAACGAGAGGTATAAGTGAATTATTCCCGTAAAACATCGATCAAATCGACCTGGAGGCATAAGTCAAAACCCCACGACCCCTAGCGGGGAATGCACAATACAAAAACTGCATATTCAACCTAGCCGCAGGCAATAAGATGAACCCAAGGCATAATATATCAAAACCCGGGTAAGGGGCGTTTACCACCATTGGGTATTTACAAAATCATCGGTGTAATCCCGGGCAACGGCACGAAGCCTTTGTCCTTACAAAACACGAATGCCGAACAAAATAACATCCTATTATTAGCCGGTTTCGTCTTCGTTGTCGGTTGATTCAGCCGGCACTCTATCCTCGTCCGTCCGGTCAGCATCTTTCTCGGACGACCCACCTGTCTCGGGTGTTTTCTCGCCCACAGACTCAGCCGCCCTCTTTTTGGCCTCCCGAGCAGCGAGCAAATCGGCCGTCATCCTGGCCTTGTCAAGGTACCCAAGTCTGCTCCAGACGCCGAATTTCTCAGATATACTGCTCTCCCGGGCAGACTTGAGCATGACTTTCAGCTCTTCTAACTCTTTGAACCGGGCAACGGCAACCTCCCCCTGAGCTGGGATCTGGTTTTGCAGATCAACTACCTGGTTCTCTTTCTCTTTCAGCTTAGATCGCAGCTTCGCATTCTCCCGCTGAAGCGCGTCTATGTCGCACTCCAAAGCAGTAACCCTGTCAGCTTTTCCCTCCAGCTCCTTGGTGTGGAGGCGAAGTTTGGCCAACTTATCAGCCAGTGAGAATTTCTCTTTCCTCTCCGCCTCCAAATCCCTCTCCATTTTCTTCTTCTCTGCCCCGAGGTAGCTGATCTGGTCGTTCAAACAGGCCAGACGCTCTTTCATCTCGTTGGAATCCTCACTGGTGTCAATGGCGTAAACAGCAAAGAGCGCCTGCAAGCATAATTAAGTTAGTCCCACATTCCCGAACGACGGTAAAATTTGAACTAGGGTAGAGTTTACCTTCATCATTGCCTCCCGGGCGTACCGCCGATTCTCTTGAGGAGTACTGGACCCGATCTTGATCCTGTCCAATTCGATACCCTTCAGGTCGCTAACCATGCTATGAACGAATTTCTCATCCGCACACCCGTACTTATCCAGGATCTGCCGGATGGGGGTCTTCCGAACCAGAGGAAGTGCTAGAGCGAGAGTGCTCATTGATACCTGGTTCCCGGTCGAGGTTTCAACAAATTTCTGTTTCTTCCGAGGTGATGAGGCACCCGAGACGCTCAGTCCCGTCAAAGTCACGCCTTCCTCCCTTTGCGACTTGGATTTTTTGGATGATTTCTTCCTCTTCTCGCCCAAGTGGACGTTGATCACGTCACCAGCCTTCGCAAGCCCCTCATTGTCAGAAGGCGGTTTGCCGTACCCTTCGTCGGGGATCTCCAGGAGAACAACATCATCCGAGACATGGGCAGTTTTATCTGCTAGGTTAACCTCAGTTCGGGAAGCCACTTTCCCGACCTCCAAGAGTTCGCTAAGCAAGTCCATGTCCGACTCCATATCGCTCGGGTGCGACTCGCGGTGTTTTCGCCTGGGCGGTTTATCTGAAATTACATCCCACAGTCAAGGTCACTGGTTAGAAAAAAGAATGCAGTGAGCAAAAACAGGCGACACTAATTTGGAACCCCACCAGACATTCGGCCAAGTTCACAGTGAACCAAAACTGCCCACCGGGTCAGCCGATAAGACCTTCGATCCTCATCCGAGGGCCAGGCCACGAATATTCGCGCAATACGTTGCCTTTCGATCTCTGATAGCGAGTATGACTGATCACGGATGTATCTAAACCGGTTGGGCACCACGTACGTTGGACACTTTCTTTGCCATCGCCCGCCGGCGAGCACGACCTTCGAACGCCAATTGTTATTCATGGACGTCGGGAGATCCGTGACTGCAGGTAGGTAATCCCGGGCAGCGAACGAGACACACCCCTGACAGTTCTGTTTCTTCGAGTACGACAGGCGGAACAGTGCGCGGAACTCGTTGATGGTCAGCCAGCCCATCTCGGACAGATAGTATAAGCAGCAAAGGGAGAGCAGCTTGCGCCATTGGTTTGGGGGTATCTGCCCGGGAGCAAGTTGAAGCATGCTCAGCAGGTACTGGACGCATTGTGGAAGCGGGAGAGAGAAACCGTTTCTAAACATGTGCTCGTGCACTGCGACGAACCCGTCTCTCGGACAGCACACCAGCTCGTCCTTGTGTAGGCCACGCAGGGTAACTGTGGGCGGGATTCCCCAGTTTTCACGAAACTGCTCTATCTCGACCGAGGACATACTACTCTCGGGTTCATCGCACACTGTGCCATCCTCCAAGATGAATCGCCTTGCCAAGCTTGCGGCACTGACGATCGGAATGCTGTGGGGAGCCCCGGCGATCTCTTCGACGTCCGGGGCGGGTACACTTTTGGCTAGCCCGGTACGCTCTCAACTTATGTAATCCTCCATCCTCTCATCGTTGTCCACAATCGGCCGAGACGACGCGCTTAGGTCGGTCGAACTTTGGGAGCCCATCTACTTAGATTAACAAACCCTAGCATCTTATTAGCGCCGCCGGGAGTACACACACCAATTCTAAGTTTAGCCTCAACCCAGAAAAATCCCTCTAAAGCACTGAGCATTTCCAGTCTTAACCCACACAAGCAACACTAACACAGCAGCAACATTAACACAGCAAAACGGAGAGAAAAACATAGAGAAACAACACAGCAAAGCGGAGAGACAAAAAGAGAGAAACCACAGGGAGAGGCATAAAACAGAAACAAGCATGAACACATAAAGTGAAAAACCTTACCAGATCTTCGACGTAGCAGCAACGTCTGAAACGCGGACGTCGGGAAACACCTCGCAATCGCGGGATCGGCAGCAGTTGCGAAGTGCAAACAAAGAATAGCAGAGGGAGCGACCAGAGGAGTGAGTGAGAAAAGAAGACGAGATGAAGACGAAACGAAAAAGGGGGACATAAATATATACTCGGTCAGTAACAGACGTCTCGATCCACGGCCCAACACAAACCATTCGCCAAAAAAGAGGCACCCCTAGCCACCCGATCAAACTGCAGGATGGTACGTGCCACGTGGCACAACTGACAACTCTTTGAAAAATGAAAGATTGAAGCGACGTGCATTAAATGCATGATAGTTGTCCCGCATTATTGCGAACATGCATTTAATGCACCTGCCACCTGCCACCACTGCGCAAACCTCGAAGTACACGACCCATCTCGGATGATTCATCAATATCAGAAGGACAAAACCCATCCCGGATGTGAGTCACCGAGATCACAAGTGCAAGACCCATCTCGGATGATTCATCAAGATCAGAAGGACAAAACCCATCCCGGATGTGAGTCACCGAGATCACAAGTGCAAGACCCATCTCTGATGATTCATCAAGATCAGAAGGACAAAACTCATCTCGGATGTGAGTCACCAAGATCACAAGTGCAAGACCCATCTCGGGTGAAAATCATTGAGAACGTAAGACCAGGGTACGATCCATCCGAATGAGTCATCGAGATCGTACGAGGCAAAACCCACCTTGGCTGAGTACCACAAATATATTCATTCCACCCGAGAGGCATTCGACCGAGAGTGACATCCCACCGACATTGGCATTCCACCGAGAAATTGGCATTTGACCGAAATTGGCATTCCACCAAGATCGGCATTCCACTGACAAATTTCATATCATCCCTTTAAAAACGGAGCAAGTGGCTTGATAAACCACATACGGCGTTAACACCCCGTCACTCGAGTAGTAACACTGGACGCAACACCCAGATTACAAGTTGTGTCATGACTAATGACTTCGCGCGGAGCGAATTCTTTGGCTCGCGGGACGATTAGTATTTGCGAGGGGCGAACACCTTAGCTCGCGTCAGCAAAGCGAAGACCCGTTCAATACACACCGTGAGCACGGACTTGGGGGGACTATGGTGGGACCCATCCGAGATAGTTCTCTGGTCTACGGGCTTATTTCAGCCAAGTCCTCACTCAAGATGTGTCTTGAACGGGAACTTGTGGGACTTGTAGTCGGTTGTGCATAAAACAACCTCCCAAGCCCATATACCAGTAAGTGTCCCGCGCGACCACGACCGTCGATCCCACCCCAGGGTTCCCATCCATGTGTAGGATGGGCCAAGCCCGATGTCAGTAGCAGCACCCTGGGCCGGGAACGATTCCTTGAGGCACGAGAGAGGTTGGTAGTTGAAGTAGCAGCAGTGACATTGTCCCACATCAGTTTCCAGATAAAAGGAACCCACCCTGGGCCGTATATAAGGCCCGGCTGCCAGCTTTTCAGGTATGATATATTTTATTGTTTCACCTTATTTATCCATCTACTGACTAAAGCATCGGAGGAGGAAAGACCGGAACGTCCCGGTCCCCTTTGTTATTGCAGGCATGAGAATGATAGCTCACCATCAGTTTCCGCTCACCCACGCGAGATTGTACGTGCAGAAACAGTATATATAATGGTAATTAAATTATTGTTGTTTCCTCTGGCAAACTTCCATGCTGCTTTGCTCGGCTAGAACTTTGGATGCAAATACCTCTCAACAAACCAATAATCAAATCCAAAATTAGGGTTTGTGAACAGAATAAGAAACTATCGAATAGATTAGGGCCCGACATTGCCCACCTCGTAACTTTGTACTGAGATTTGATAGCAATGCTCCCAAAAGTCACTTGATTTATTAGATTTAGTTCATTATTATTATTATTATTTTAAGATGGATGCATGTAAGTATGTAACATGACTCTATCTTGTGATTATTTTATGCTACATGCAAGATTGCAAGTAAAACGTACGATATGTTCTAGATCCTCTTGATTTCAACATTCCACAAATCACAACACAAGACACCCATGAAGCTTGATTCAAATGCATAATGCCTGATTGGATAGACGTCGTGATCGAAGTACGTACCTATTAATTCCTTGACAAGGATGTACCTACTATTGAGATCTTACTTATGAATTTGAGTAAGGCTAGCTAGCTAATTAAAATAACTAGGTAATGAAAAAGAAGCATAAGGTGGAACTCATGGAAAGGAAGGATTGAATATAGGAGCGCCGAGAGCGGCTAGCAACCACCACCGCACCACGCATGTTGAACCAAGGGTCAGGTGCAGCTACCACGCATACATGTGCATATAGCCATGAACAAGCTAGACCAGATCGATGATATATATCTATATATATATATGCCGCCATCCCGGAGAGTATCCAATACTCCACGGCACTAAGGCATGGGGTTGGGAGCAGAATCCGGATCCGTTTGTGTGACGGGCGCCTCTGGTTTCGTCGGTTCATGGCTCGTCATGAGACTCCTCGAGCACGGCTACACCGTCCGAGCCACCGTGCGAGACCCTGGTCCGTCGATTCAATTAACTAACCTTGCATGCTTAATTTGACGGATATCATATCATGTTAACCAGATAATGTTTGTAACTGTAACATGCAGCTAATTTGAAGAAGGTGAGACATCTGCTGGAGTTACCACAGGCGGCCACGCGACTGACGCTGTGGAAGGCGGACCTGGACGTCGAGGGAAGCTTTGATGAAGCCATTAAGGGCTGCACCGGAGTGTTTCATGTCGCCACGCCTATGGATTTCGAGTCCGAGGACCCTGAGGTATATATGCAGCTAATGGGAGGGATTGAAAGCCAGTTATTATTAAGTAGCAGATAAATAGAACCAGATCAACAAGCTTTTCTTTAGATTTAACTATATATAATACTTCATTTACAAGTATCTTATACAGAGATCGAACTAGGTACGTACGTACGTGCTTGTAGTGAAATTGAAGTGTTGATTAATTTGGTTGGCACTTAATTGGCAGAACGAAGTGATAAAGCCAACAATAAATGGGATGTTAGACATCATGAAAGCATGTCTCAAAGCAAAGACAGTTCGGAGGGTGGTGTTTACATCTTCGGCCGGAGCTGTCGCCATTGAAGAGCATCGAAAGGAGGTCTACAGCGAAAACAACTGGAGCGATGTTGTGTTTTGCCGGAAAGTAAAGATGACTGGTTGGGTATGTGATCACAGATCACAAGACTAATGTTGGGTGCCGATCTATAAGTACGAAGCTAGGTTTCTTATTTTGTTCGCAAACCCTAGTTTTCTGAGTTTTGTTGTTTTGTTTCAGATGTATTTTGTATCCAAAACTCTAGCCGAGCAAGCAGCATGGAAGTTTGCCAAAGAAAACAACATTGATTTCATTACGATTATCCCAACTCTTGTAATCGGTCCTTTTCTCGCGCCATCTATGCCACCAAGCCTCATATCTGGACTTTCACCACTCACTGGTAATGTTCCTACTAGCTTTGGAGGTGTTCTGTGATTGATCGATGGTTTGAAGTACTGAGATATTAACTCATTATCAATGCACACCGTAAACAATAACTAATCTAACGACTCATACCTTCTGACTCGATCCATTTAATTATGAACTATTACAGGAAATGAAGCTCATTATGGGATTATAAAGCAATGCCAATACGTTCACCTAGATGATCTCTGCCAATCTCATATATTCCTCTACGAGCATCCGAAAGCCGAGGGCCGCTACATCTGTTCATCACACGATGCCACGATTCACGACATTGCGAAATTGCTGAATGAAAAATACCCCAAGTATAATGTTCCTAAGAAGTAATGAACCGACGCTAATGCACCCTGTGTAATCGACTACATAATCGTTAATTAAGCTGGTTAATTAGTTATATATATATATATATATATTAATCTTTGTATATGTGCACACAGGTTCAAGGGCATTGAGGAGAACTTGACAAATATCCATTTTTCTTCAAAGAAGCTGAAAGAGATGGGGTTTGAGTTCAAACACAGCTTGGAGGACATGTTTACTGGGGCTGTTGATGCTTGCAGAGAAAAGGGTCTGCTTCCACTTCCCCAGGAAGAAGAAACTGAAAAGCGCAGGGCTGGTTAGCGAGTGGTTCATGCCAATGGCTCCGATCCAGTCGAAGTTATCATATATTCTCAGTTACATTTTTATTTTTATTTCTGAGAATGATCATTCTCAGTTACCTTCATCTCTCTATTGTTGAGAATTTCAAATAAGTTGTTGTTTGATTTGAATCATTTGATGAGTGTGCTTACTCATTCAAAGCTCCTTGGTTTGATGATGTAATTTGTGCTTAAGAATAAATATTACCGTTTGATGATGAAACTATTACTCTATGCTCAAGAGTAGTTGAACAACTTTTTTGTATGGTATAATGTTAAAGTAATTTTGGGAAAATTATTGTTTTTGAATCAAAACCAAACATTCATCGCAAGGTCATTAGCATGAATAATTCATATTACGCGTATTGTACATACATGGTTTTCTCACACTTATACACGCTTCATATTAATATAACTTCAATTAAAATCAGATAAAACCATAGTTTGTAGACTACTACACTACGAGAAATCAACAACAAAATCGACGTGCGTTACATCTCAAGCCAGTACAAGACATCATAAGCTTCTTTTGATTTTTTCAGTTTCAAGCACATATTTAAAGAGGCTAACTTTACAACTGATGCTGTTGCTGTTGCCGTTGCTGTTGCCGTTGCTGTTGCTGATACAGACTTACGATGTAATTTGGCTGGAGGGTGGATAAGTAATTTCACCAGGGTCGAGCTGTGTTATAAGCCCTCACTATAAATCCCTTAACCCTTCGTTTCGTTCGGGCCTGTTGCAACTTTGAAAGCCCCTGAAAACTTGAACAGCGCAGACACTAAGCTCTCTCTCTCTCTCACACTCGAACCAAATGGCGGCGGCGACTTCGTCCTCTCATCTCTTACTCCGATCAGACAAAGCCTCTCACTCCTCCTTCTCCGGCCAGAGCCTCCGACGATCGCCTCCACTTTCCGGCAAGTTCGCCAGCATTTCCGTCTCTTCTCCGGCCTCGTTCCGAAGAATCTCGTGCCAGGCCTCCTCTACTGCCTCTTCGCCGTCGTCGGTGGCAGCTGGAACAGGTCTAAAATTCTTAATCTGATTGATTAGTAGCGTAATCATGATATATGCATCTTTAGTATTAGCCTTAAACACAGTTTTTTACTATTCAAAAATTGCGATAGTTAAGTTTTGGATTATGAAATGGATATGAATTACTCAATGAAATTTGCATCCAGGAGTTTTCGAATAATGTAGGTGATGTTCTTGAACAATTTCGGCGAGTATATGTCCTGTTAGTTAGAAGATTTGCATGTGTGGAAAATTAGGGTTTTTTTGATTGAAAATTGAGTGCAAGTGATAGTACTCATGCGATTAGTATGAATGTAGCTTATTGCAAATGAAGAATCGAATCGATTATTTTCTGACTTTGCATTTTCTGTGTACTTGTTTTTTTTTTTTTTTTTCAGCGAAAGCAGGACAGAAGGATTTTTTGCACATAGATGACTTTGACAAAGCCACAATTCTAAAGATGTTGGATAGAGCAGCGGAAGTGAAGGCGCTGCTAAAGTCAGGAGAGAAGACATATCTCCCATTTAAGGGGAAGACGATGGCTATGATCTTTGCAAAGCCATCCATGAGAACTCGTGTTTCATTTGAGACTGGGTTTTTCCGGCTAGGAGGTCATGCGTTATACCTAGGACCTAATGATATCCAGATGGGGAAGAGGGAGGAAACTCGGGATGTCGCGCGTGTTTTGTCTCGCTATAATGACATTATTATGGCACGTGTATTTGCTCATCAGGTATGCTGGTGAGTTCATATGTTTGCAGTTTAGTATAGGTGATACCGTGGGAATTGCTTTGCCCAAGCGTTCTTAGTATGAAAACTGGTGAACTTGCACCCTTGTATAGCATGTTGTAATTAGCTTTACTTTACATGTTCTGCCGCAGGACATCCTTGATTTGGCCAAATATTCAACTGTACCTGTTGTCAATGGCCTGACAGACTATAACCATCCATGTCAAATTATGGCCGATGTCCTCACTATTATTGAACACATTGGCCAGTTAGAAGGAACTAAGGTTGGTCCACTGTTCTGTTTGCCAAGTATGGTTATCTTTAACATGTATATATATTCTGAATCATGTTCTTTGGTGGTCAAATCTACACAACTCACAGGTTGTCTATGTTGGAGACGGAAACAACATTGTTCACTCTTGGCTGTTGATGGCTTCTGTTATACCTTTCCACTTTGTTTGTGCTTGCCCTAAAGGTTTCGAACCAGATAAGGAAACTGTTGAGAAGGCACAACGGGCTGGTATTAGCAAGATTGAAATCACAAATGATCCCAAGGAAGCAGTCAAAGGTGCTGATGTTGTGTACTCAGATGTGTGGGCCAGCATGGGGCAAAAGGAAGAGGCTGCGTATCGGCAAGAAGTTTTTAAAGGATTTCAGGTACAAGCTTTTTCAAAACCATTTCAATCACATTGCGTGTGATTTTTTCTGAGTAAACTGTCATTTTGGGTATCTGTTGAGAAGAATTTTGTTGTGCTTTCACTGGAATGCTTGTCCAAGGTGTTTTCTCATCATAAAGGATTAGGTTTGTAGATTAAAATGAAGGAAATTTACGTTTTCTGATCATAAATTACAGCTGACATATATAAACCGTTCTTCGTGAAACTTGAAGTTCAAAGAGTTCTGAGATACATTGGTTCTGTGCTAGGAATTCGTTGTTATGAACTTGTAATTCTACACTGCTTTAGTCTGAATTTGATTCACACTATTAGTTTGGACCTGCAAATAAAAACTTGAGACTGATGCGGCATTCTTTTTGTTTGGCAGAAAAAGTTGGTCACTTACTGCTCAAAGTGTAATTTTTAGGTAGTTGGTGGTTTATTTAATTCAACTATTATGTGCTTGTTTTTACAGATCGATGAGAATCTGATGAAGATAGCAGGGCCAAAAGCTTATTTCATGCATTGCTTGCCAGCAGAAAGAGGAGTGGAAGTGACTGATGGAGTGATCGAGGCTCCAAATTCCATCGTCTTTCCACAAGCTGAGAATCGAATGCATGCACAGAATGCCATAATGCTTCATCTGCTTGGCGTGTAGTTCCCTATCAGCCCAGTTGTATGGACAAGAATATGAGAGCATTTCAGCGCATCTGGGTTCTGAGTTTAGTTTCCGGCTGTAACCTTAATGTTGTTTGTTATTATATCTGTGGCTTAAGAACATGGCAACTTTTAACTTTTTAAGTATTTGTTACATTATGGAAATAGCTTTTGAGCACATGTTTAAACTCAGTGGGATCAGTGCACACCTGCAGATACCTAAAATAGGAAAGAGTAACAGAGCATATGCTATTTCATATTTCTTTGAAGAGATAAACTTAACAGTGCCAGTGTCCTGTTCAATGCGATTGCTTCTTGGAGTCACAGCATGGCTGCAATGATATAAATAAAAGAATGCCTAGAATACATTTCCTAATAACTATTTATTCCAAGATGAACGATTGCGGCTGGCTTGTATTTCGCCATTCTTTTCCAAAATTCTTTTATTGATCTTTCTTCATATGTACAAAATAAACAGTTTATCGCTCGTCCATGCTGAATCTATTCCAAGCATCCTGGAGACAAATAGAAACCAGAAAGAATACAAGTAAGATTAAAAATCTTGACCTTAATCTTTCTGAAAGACAGATGTTGAGACCTGTAATCAGAAACAGAAGTTCCTATAAAATCTAAAAAGCTATGGTGTTTCTGTAACTGTAACAAGCAGTCCGTAAATATCTATGGTTCTTATCTCATACTTGAACAGCGGCATCCTACAACATTCAAGCGCACATTCAAGAACAGATCAGCAACATACCTTTAAAAGATCAAACACCTTCTCACAAGTGTACTTCTGCTGAATGCTTGCACCCCGTTGCTGTAACTTGTCAGGATGAACAAAGAGTGCAGCTTTGCGATAAGCTTTCTTTACAGCAACAGCAGTAACAATATCGGTGAGAGGAACCGGCTGCCAACCACTATCAGGCCCAAGGATCTGCCAGTTACAGTATAACCATTCAGTCAATACTAGCTAAATAAAAAATTATTCTGCTTGAACTTTATGAAAAGAAAAAAAAAACATGCTGCATGAAATCCCAAATTGATTTCAAGTCATAGAAGCAGCCAAGCAGGTGAACAGGACTTGTAATAGTAATATCATTGAAGACATGAATTGAAAGAAAGAGCTCATACATATTGTAGTGTGGAGAATAGTAATATCATTGAAGACATGAATTGAGAGAAAGAGCACATACATATTGTAGTGTTGAGAGCAATGCACGCAAATTTCTCTCCTTGCCACTTGACCACCTTTTGACCTCGGCATCAAGAACTTCTGCTAACCTCTGCCAGAAAATTAAACTCACAATAGTGAGAACAATTGTTGTGTTTGGGAAAAAGATATACTGCCTAACAAAGATATATTACATTTCTCTCTGCTTGCTCTTGCTGAACAAGAAGCTCACGATTATTCTTCTCCGCGAGAGCTTTAGCCTGAAGGAGACAAGAAGAATACATGAAGAAAGCTCATTATTTATCGGCAATGTATATTTAAAGCCAAGCAATATCAGGATATTCTTATCCAAGCAAATATCCGGAAGCATACCGCACGTTCTGCTGTCCGTTGATTCCTCTCCAACCTAGCTTTACACCTTTGAGCTGATTCACCATTAGTTCCAGTAGACTGCTCAGCTGGGGAAGGATCTTCAGTAAGAATAAGCACAACATCTTCAGAAGTAGCAAAGAATTGCATGGTTGACAATTCTACAATAATGAAATCAAATGCATGTACAGTGGATATCACATACCAGGCAGATTTGAAGAATTCAAAGATCTTGATGTGCTTGAAGAGAATGAGCCTTTGGACTCTAGATCCTGCAAGAATTTCAAAAATAATTTTTTTACGATGCCACAGGACTTTACGATGCTTATGAAGAATAGGTTATTCTAACAGAAACACTCACCAAGGACCGGCTCAGCCCATTATCTCTACAAGCACCAGCAACTTTCTCAGAAACAGATCTTTTAGCCTGCTTTCCATCTGTAGAAGCACCAGAATATTTCTCTGGAACAGACCATTTCGCCTGCTTATCTGCCTCGGCAGCAACCTTCTCAGATAATGCTTTTTCTAAGGCACGATCCCGTGCTTCTGTGGTTGCTCTTTCAACAGCAGCACGTTCCCGTTTTTGTTTGTCTTTGGCTTCCTTTGAAGCCTTCTCAGCTAATGAAGTATCATTAGCATGCACAGAAGTCTTCCCCAACTTTCCTTGGGCCTCAGCCATTACCTTCTGACGAGTTTCAGCAACTACTCTTTCTTTGACATCAGCCAATGACCTTTCACGAACTTCATGAATTATTTGTGCAACCTTTTTTTTCTCCTTTTGTCTTTCCCTTTCCCTTCGTTTTTCTGCTTTCTGAATCAGGTGTTCTTTCTCCAGTTCCACTACTTTTTGTGAATTAGCACTAATTTCAAACTCATTTGCAGTCTGAGATTCTTGTTGATTCTCCTTTTCACGTTCCACCTCTTTTTGAAAAATGAAGTTTGTTTCAGTCTCTTTTGCTCTTGGGGTTGCTTGACTCTGTGGTTCCACTTCCAGCGAATTATGGTCAGTTTCACTCTCTTCTGCAGACAAGGTCGTTTGTGGATTTGCATTGTTTTCTTGTACAAATTCTTTCAGTGAACAGTGAATGGTTTCACTCTCTTTCGGTTTCAAGGTTGCTTGTTGGCTGTCCTCATTTACTTCTGTGCTTTGACTTGTCACGACTTTATGATGATTCTCCTTATCTCTGGTATCCGTGTCATTATCCAGTAGCACACTTCCTGCTTTTCTACCAAATATGTGAGGAGCCTGAGCTACTTTTGTATCCTTCCCATTGTCAAACCATCTTTTCCTGTGTGAAGACTTGGTAATATTCATGCTCTCCTCCTGATTCACAGCAGCAACTTCAGGTCCCGTCATGTCCTTATTAATATCTCCAAATTCTTCAACATGCTTTTGTAAGTTACAGACTACTTCAGGCTCTCTGGCAAGCTGGCCATCTTGCTTTTGCCCATATACACTTGTCCCATTTGTGTCAGAAGAATGGATCTCTATTACATCTTCCATTTGCTTCAGTATCTCAGCAAATTTGACACCTGAAGCCAAACCATCTATTTCACATATCACTTTCTCTTCCATGACATCCTCCTCATCAACTGATTCTGATTGATTCCCATCCCCCTCAAGTTTAATGAAAGGTTCTGAAACTTCATCAGTACCAAACCATCTTTTCCTAGATTTGGAACCATTCTTGTTCCTTTCCTGATTCAAAACAACTTCAGCTCTCATCATATCACTATTATCTCCCGATTTTTCACATTCTTCAACCTGCCTTCCTACATTGTAGTCTACACTGGGCTCTCTGGCAAGCTGGTCATCTTGAATTTGCACGAAGCTCATGTCACTTTCACTTGCGCTTATTCCATTTTTGTCAAGAGAATGGATCAACGTTGCATCTTCCATTTGCTTCGGCCTCTCTGGAAGTTGGATACCAGGAGTCAAGCCATCTGTTTCACATATCTCTTTCTCCACCATGCCATTTTCCTCTTCAACCAGTTCTGTCTGGTGCTCATTTTCTTCGAGTTGAATCAAAGTTCCAGCAACTTCTTTCACCCCTTTATTTTCTTCGAGCTGAATCGAAGTTCCAGCAACTTCTTTCACCCCTCCATCCTCTTTGTTTATAGGTAACTCCATAGTTTCTTTTACATCTTGGTCGCAATCTACATCTCTAGCAGATCCCTTTTTGCTGTCCATGGCCTCACATACATCTTGCTCATTCAGGTCATCTGCTGCCTCAATAATGCAATCCAAGCTCTCTTGCTCCTCTTGAATCACGTGCACTTTCTCATTTCTTGTGCTCTCATCCATCTCTATATGCATTCTCCCAGCTTCTATGAATTCAAAACTCTCTTCTTGGCGATTCTCACACTCCTTCTGACAAGTAGCCTCTTCAAGTATTTTCTCATTCGGTCTAGTGTCTTGAAGCTTCTCATTTCCTTCAGAGATTCTGTCATCCTCAAGCGTCTTTTCAAAATCTTCCTTATCACAAAAGCCAGTCACTGACTCAATGATTTCTTCCTTCTTCTGTTCGTTGAGAGTGCTGTCACTGTCTTCTTCACTCGGAGCATATGGTTGTTCCCTCTCATTTTCTTCCAGCACACAACCATCCTTGTCAATCTTCTCATTTTCATCCCACTCCTGAGTCACCAAATTTATTTTCACATGTTCAATCTCCGGTAACTCCTGAGTCTCAAACCTCTTGTCATCTCCATTTTGTTTCTCTTCACATATTTCCTTTACATGTGTTGTTTTAAGCTTCCCAGTTTCTTCATGCTCTATTGGAGCTTCTTCTGGCTTCTCATTGTCTTCCTGATTATAGCACTCTTGAGATGATGCTAATTCATCAATTTCTTCCAACTCAGAAACCTCTTCAACCACACTCAACAAATTCTCAACTCCTCTTTGTTCTTCTACTGTAACTGCTTTTGATATCTTGCCAACTTGCTCTGGATTTTCAAAGGCTTCCATGTCCGTTTTCTTCTCTTGTTCTTCATAATCTACAGATTCGAACATTTGCCTTGGATTGTTGGCTTTTTCATTCTCTAATACTATATCATGGTGTTCATTTGAGTCAGCAAATTCATAAAACTCTTCTGTTGCTTCTGATACATCAGGTTCACTGCTGTCAGCAAATTCGTAGAACTGTTCTGATGCTTCTGATACATCTTGTTCACTTGTGTCAGCAAATTCATAAAACTGATCTGCTGCTTCTAAGTCATCAGCTTCTTCATGCCTGTGATCTGTTGGAGTTGGTTCAAATTCCTGTCCACGTACTTTCCCTCGAGCTTCCATCACACCATAATTTTTATCTGTGTCTGCTAGTATTACAGTTACTTGCTCTGGCCGAGCAGAAACATGAACTTCTTCTTGAAATTCATCAGTCTTTGTAAATATGCATGCATTATCAGAGAATTCCTTTCCAGAGACATGAACTTCTTCTTGTAATTCATCAGTCTTCTTTGTAAATATGCATGCATTATTTGTGAATTCCTTTCCACACACTTTCCCTCGAGCTTCCATCACACCACAATGTTTATCTGTGTCTTCTAGTGTTACATTTACTTGTTCCGGCCGAGCAGAGACATGAACTTCTTCTTGTAATTCATAGATCTTCTTCTTTGTAAATATGCTTGCATTATCTGCGAATTCCTTTCCACGTACTTCCTCTCCAGTAACCATAACATCACTAATTGTAGATGCATTTTCAAATACCGGAGTTACTTGTTGTAGCCCAGCAGAAACGTGGACAGGAACATCCACTTTGTTATATAGTTCCCGAGTCTTTGTCTCTTTGGATATGCTAGCTTTGTCTGCAAATTTACTACCCTTCCTCGACTTAGGTTTCATACTGTTGTCAAAACTCAGTTTGACTCGACTTTGAGGACCAACCTTCTTTCGATCCATCAACTCCTTTGCCATTTGTATACTTGCTTGAGCCTCCTCTATTGCCTTTGTCAAAGCTGCAACAGATGCAGCTGCAACAGAGTTTGTGTCTACTTCCTCGTCAAAGTATGGCGATGAGGAAACATTGTCAGCGCCTTCAAAAGTATCACGGTTCAGAACCCCAAACACAGAAGCCATTGGTTTCTCAAATTCACCCTTCCCATCAGAACGCATGCTTGAAAATGGAGGCATGTTTGAAGGGCGAGATTCTTGCACAAGTTCCCCTGAATAAAATAACTTATCAACTGAGCCGGAACTTCTCCATTTGGAACTGTTCTGAACCCTGGCAACTCCTCCAGAGGTCTGTTTACTTGCATCAGTAGCTTGCTGGTCCCCTGTAGTTTTAATGTGATGGTTTCCCCCCATTTTTTTCTCCTGACCATTGACAATGCTAGCATCATTTGCTACTAAGGACACTGGTTTATCAACTTCAGAAACCTGACTTGTAAATGGAGGCACACTTGAAGGATGAGTTCCTAGCCCCGATTTATTCGTCTTAAATAACTCATCAATTGAATTCTTCCAATTAGAATCATTCTCCGCCTTGACGCCTCCTCCTCCTCCAGAAGCCTGTTTGCCAGCATCACCAGCTGGTTGGTCTCTCATGGCCTTCGCAGAACAGTTGCCCTCCATTCTCCTCTCTTTCGCTATGGACGACATTGACACCGGTTCATCTCCTTCAGTGGCACGCAAGGGAGAGGTCTCATCAACCAAGCAGGTATATGCCGGAACAGAATGCACACCTGCAAAGCTTTTGCTCCGATGGTTGCTTTGATTATATGACATGCTGAACTTCTTAACACCATCAATCGATTCATACGCTGCTTCATTTGCTAAATCAATACCTTCCTCTGAACATGAACGTTTAGCCTCTTTCGGAGGTGACGCTCTTTCACTTTGTCTCCTATTTATAAATATAAATAAATAAAAATTCAATTGCTGCTATGAATCGCTCTGACTCTTATCTCTATCCAGATTTCCGATCATGCTAATTGTAAGAGAAAAACAATCCAAACAAAATGTAGACTAAATTGACTAATTAGTTCTGGAATATAACGTACCTGGTTTCTTTTTGCATTTTAGTTCTTTTCTTAGGCTCATCAAACAGCTTCTCATACGGCACAGCGAAATCGGAATCGCCGAAGCCGCCGAAGACGTTGGAGTAATCGAGCTGCGAGCTCCGAACATCCACTTTCCGCTCATTCAGCTCCGGAACTTCCAGAACCGGAATCGAGGAGGCGCCGCCGCCACCGAAAATCTCGCGGTAGTCGTCGAGACTGGACGAGAAAGACGACACGGTGAACTTGGCCGGAGCAGATGAGAAGACGCCGTCGTAGATGGAGTGGCCGGTGGAGAGCTTCTGCGTTAGAGCTACCGATGAAGTCTGGTAATCCATTGATGAATTGAGCTTCTCCTTCCTCTCTCTCCGGACAAAATTTACAGAAAATGAGAGGGAATAAGATTTTGGCGAGTAAATGGCGGGTTTAACTGTCAGGGAGTACGGAAATCGATTAAATCGGCGATTCGGGAGGGAAAAGATCGGCGATGAGTGTGGGCTTGACTGTGGCTCACTTGTACCGAAAAGATGATTGTCGTGTAGCCTGGGGGGACGCTTCTTTCCAAGTTCAACGCGTCGGTTCGAGCTTGGACACCGACACGGTGCAGGGTAGATTGGTAATATGCTCGTAATTGGAGGGTGGTTTATATAAATAGTAAATGACGAGGGGCTTGATGGTACTTTAATTTTTGATTAATAATTACTTTTGTGATGAATTATTAGTGAATAATGAGGACCAAACGGTTAGGTTTGCAAGAGCTAGATTTTCACGCTATCATTTCGTGCTTCGCAAGAGCTAGATTTTCACGCTATCATTTCGTGCTTCAACAATCTGACCGGAACAATGTCTCGATGCAAGGTTGATGAGACCGGAACGGCTGCTGTATACGCAGTACTCTGAGTACTGTAGCTGTCGTTTGACTTTGTCAAACGGTGAAACTCGTGGGAAACTCGTGGGGACTCTAATTTTGTTTCTTCCGCCTCTTCCTCTCCTCCTCCCTCCTCCTTCACCCCACTTCCTCCCTCACCCAAGAAGGCCTCTACCTCCAACACATCAAACACTCCCTTGACGACCCTGACTCCTCCCTCTCCTCCTAGAAAGACCAAGACGCCACCCCTTGCTCCTGGGCCGGCATCACCTGCGACGTCACCTCCACCGTCACCTTCGTCGACCTCTCCTCCTTCAACCTCTTCGGCCCTTTCCCTTCCCTCCTCAGCCGCCTCCCCTCCCTCTCCTTCCTCTCCCTCTACAACAACTCCATCAACTCCACCCTCCCATCTGATCTCTCCATTACCCAATGCAAAGCTTCCTCTTCATTGTTCAGAAAGTTACCCACCTCCATCGGCTCATTCACGGAGGGAGAATTACCGAGAGTCATGCACAACACGCACCAAAACTTCTCCACCCGTTGCTTGACGCGTGGTCTAGACAGCCGCAGTCCTCGTACATTCCATAACACACCTTCATTGACATAACTCACATGTTTTGTGTATCTACCAATTATTTCATGTTTAGCTTAAATAACTTTAGCAAATAACTAAGTATCAAGTTCAAAGTTAAATGCAAGAGAGATTTCAGTATGGTAATTGCATGATGAACTTTATTTGATTTTGCTGCACATGACTACATGAGTCATGGGTGTATGTAGCATGATGAATACACGTTTCATAAAGATTAAAGACTACTACTATATTGCTTAGGATTTCATAATCTTGTTTAAATATGATACAATAGATAATGATTATAATACGAAAATCATGTAATTTATTTTAAAACAATGAAATGTAGCATTACACTAAACGCAGACGTCTTAAATTCGTGAGTGTTTGTAGCTTATCACAAGTATTTTTACTCTTCACATAGAGCTAGCATTCTTATTTATGATCAACAATACATATATGTGCAAACTTTCAAGCAATTTCATGTTACAACAAGTAAACAATCATTGGTGTTGGTCACGTTAAGTTAATTATATATACTCATAAGAGGGCTGGTAAAAACTACTAACAATTTGGATCAAGGGGACAAAACTTGAGTGGAATCTTGTGGAAATCTTAGATCAAATGATTACTTAAATAATGTGACAATATAAAAGCATAAAGGATGTGATAATTAGGCTTATATTAGCTAGAGATCCTCATGCCTTTTGCTCTTTCGCTTTACCTTTAACTTGGTGACTACCAAGTACCAACTCGGCACGGCAGACACCGCCGACTTTGCTCATGGAATCTGACGATACCCCAGTGCTCAATCGGAGGGAAATGTAATGAACTTGATCTATAGCAGAATAGAAAATTTGAGGGAATGGGGAAGTGGGTGGCTCTGCAAAAGAAGGAAGAGGATCATATATGCTTCTTGAGCTGTTTAAAGTGAAAAGAAATGAGGGAGATAGATATATTTAATATGGATGTCCATGGTCACTGGATCATTCTCGATGATCACTATGTTCAACTTCGTGAGTGAAGAGACTGCATCGATCACGCAGGCAGGTTGTTACTTGTTGGTCTTTAAGCAGTCACTACTGCAAACCATGGATCTTTCTAGTTCCAATTCTTCGGGCCTATATCTCGCTGGATCATATATATATATATATATTGGTATGGTTATTGAGATTTTTAAATTTGCTCAATATACCTCTTATTCTCTTTACACCTTCATTTTATTTTTAAATATAAACATTTGCTCATTAAACCTCTTTTTTAATTCCTAAAATAGCCTTATTTATGTAATTCACACATATATATATATATTACTTATTACACCTCTTATTCACTCACTATACCTCTAATTCTTTTTTTCGTTTTGCATGCGAACATCCATTCTTTAATTTTTTTTTTCTTCTTTTGAACATAAACCTCCATTCCCGACTTTGATTTCTTGATTTTTTGTACTTTTTATTTTGCATAAAATGTCATTAGACATTCATTTTTTTATCAAATTGTAAGAAATAATTTTCAATGACATTAATTTTCGAGAAAAGTTCATATGAATCATGAAGAATTCTATTCTCTTAAAAAAATTTTAAAAAAAACAAGGTTTGTGTCTTAAATTTTATTTATCGATCATTAATGTTCTTACATGAATTATTCTATATTTTTGTTACTTTTGTATTTCTATTTTACATGCATATACTATTTTTTTTTTGTAAGTTTATATGTTTTGTTTTTATTTTTTTGTCAGTGAGCTGTGGCTTGGTTGGTTAAGGTGTTTAACTGACAACTTTGAGGTCATGGGTTCAAACCTCACGATATATGTAGGGTGTGTAAGTTATTAATAAAAGTTTTTTTTTTAAAAAAAAACCTCATGATGATAAATTATTTTAATAATTGATAAAATTTTGTAAAAATATTATGATACTTATTTTTTTTTTTTTAATAACTGATTTTTGGAAAAATATTTTTTCACTTTGTATATGCATGTGACATGTATGATAATATAAATATATAAATACGTTAATAAGTATGTGGTAAAACTAGAAAATAAAAATCTATAAGGAAAATAATAAAATTCATTAATCCATTATTATTGAATTAGAAAGTTTAGATATAACAAATGTAATATTACTTTTTGTTTAATTAGTGTCTTTAATAGTCATTGTGTAAGAGGATAAATATGTCATTTAATAATTCATAATAGAGTGAGGTCAAGTGAGCAAATTTGGAGATCCCAATAGCCGCACTATATATATATTTTTTCTTTTTTGGATAGAACTAAATCATCTTCTATAGTATGCAAATGAACGACATTATGATGTTTTAATTCTTTTTGTGATACGGGGAAATTTGGAACCAAAACTTGGAACCTATACGTAAAGAGAATTTGTTGTAGTGATTGAAAAAACTTTTTAGTTCCAAGGAGCATTCAATGTTAATATTTGAGCTTCCACACCTTGGAGTCGAAGAACATTGATGAAACTACAATTATAGCTAAATATAGCTATATATTATAGAGTATGAGAATACAAGAATAAAGATCTACTTATTCATTGATAGATTGACTTTTATATAGACATTATACATAGAGAATCACTATAAATCAGGGTTTAATATCTAACAGATATTCTAGTCTAATAAGAATAAAATTCGGTAAAGACACATAATCAAGGATATGGATGTAAATTCCTTCAACACTCTCCCTTGTGTCGCGTACCATAATCACATGGCGCATGAACGTTGCTTCGGTAAAAATATTGCCAAGTAAAATAAAAAAAACCTCTTAGGTAAAAACAAAACTTGGTCGAAAGGAAAAAGAGCACAACGTGCCAACTACAACTTGAATGTAAAACATGTGACATAGACTCCCCATGATGTCTACACAATCAACTCCCCCTGATAATTAAATCAATCATGGAGTTCAGATAACCGACGCATACCAATACTTCGCACATGCTTCTCAAGAGTAGATTTGGGTAGAGACTTGGTAAACAGATATGCTACATTATCCTCAAAACTCACTTGGTTCCCTGGATATTCAAAAACTGTTGTTGTTGCTGATTGTAGAATAACTTAGGCGAGATATGTTTAATATTATCACCCTTGATGAATCCCAACTTCATTTGTTCAAAATTTTAGTATTATCATTAAGGTACTTAAAACTATGTTTTTCTGTAATAAACATGAACGGTTCAAGTTCGACAAAATTATGTTCATCCATTGGTTCAATTGAGTTTGAGTGCCTTAATGATAATCAAATTGGCTAAAATTTTGCAGAGATGATCTATACATTAGTATCTAAAAACTAGATGGTGGAGATGTGAAAATTCGATTGAAAAATGAGTGTAAAGTGAAAATCTGCACCATAAGAATAAATGTGGACCTTCGCACCCGAGAAAATCATGGGTGATTATATATATATATATATATATATATATATATATATATCTATATATATATATCCATTGTTTTTATACTTTCAGGTATATTCAAGTAGGGAATGCTGTTGCAGTTCCTGTTTCAAGGTCATTGGGCTATGCATTAGGCCTGGCAATTAGAGGTATCTCTGATAATGATGAACCATTGTTTACTCTACCTAAGAAGTTCCCTTACCCTCAGATCCCTGAATGCACTGGCGGAGCCACACTAAGACCAAGGGGGCCATGGCACCCCCAAACCTTGTGAAGATAGTCAATTTCTACCACTATTGTAGGACCAAATGGTTACAATTATATATAATTGTAATGATCTGGTCCATTTTTCATGTAATAATATGTCACATAATAATGACTAGTTTGATATTTTAGACTATATAATTTCCTTTCTCTTTGCATCTTGTCATATTCGATTAGTTATTAATTAATCATTTTATATACATAAATTTTTAATATATAATCATTTACATGTACATAAATAAAACTATACATTAACAAAAACAATAAGTTCAATTTTAATTAACACATAATTTTAACAGACAATTTAAAATTTTATATATATTTTTTTATATTTTATATCTCGGTCTCTCTAGACTTACATTTCTAGCTCCGCCCTGCCAGAATGGACAGGAAAGGGTCATTGATGAAGCTGTTATAAGATTTTATAGCCACTTTATGTCAAATGTCAGTGTCATTCTGTGAACTATAGTGATTGTTAACGCAGGTTTTGTCCTGCTGAGGAACTGTTAGTTTAGAAGGGAAATCATGAAAAAAAGTTATATTGCATTGGTTCAGGGATAATTTCATTCATATGATTTTCTTGATTATTATATATTTACCCCATTAATGAGAAACATTGCATTTCTATGCAAGTGACTCGCACAAGGATACTCCAGCATATAAGTCATATTCTTTCTTTCTCTTCTGCAAATGAACGATGTCACACATCATCATTTCCCTTAAGTTTCCTTCATGTAATTTTTCCATTGATGCAGTGTATGGAGTGCATTTTTTTTTTCTCCAACATTTGCTACATGAAAAGTAAATTGCTGCTGGTGGTTCAACCATGGCACCATGCCCATTTTCATGGTCCGAAGGCATGTGTACAACATAATAAGTCCAATTTACAGTCCCAAATTACATTATTTTTTCCTGCTTTTGCAACAAATTATCCTCATAAGTGAGTACACGTACCATAATCTTTTGGTTGGAGGGCAAGCTAATAGTCATTAGCTTCATTTTTGAACTGCTTTCGAAATCTAGATGAACACGAATGGATTAGACAGAGATTTTTCTCGAGTTATACAACAAAGCACTTGAAATTTTTCGTTCTCTTTGCTAGAACGGCTTTCAATGAAAAGAGTGTTCAACTATAATGCAATTCCAACCAAACCAACCGTCAATTGTTGAGGAACATCATCGAAAACCTTAGCAGTCGTTTTGTTTTAGTGTCTATATGTTTTCACTCTCCGACACTAATTACTTAGCAGAATTATAACAATCGCTTATTATTTGGTCATTGGCTCGAACCGAATTTTTTTCCGATATAAAATAGATCATCAAGAAATGAAACCTCTAGGACATTCGGAGTTTATAATGCTTCTCAAAAAACATGTAACGCCTAATTAGTCCAAGTAAATTTGCTATTGCAACAAGTCGCAAGGTCTCGCCTCTCGATAAATATGTCTAAAAAAGAGTGAGATTTGTCGGGCCAAGCCCAACAACAAACATGGGCCAAGCTTAGCTCATGTTTGAGTCCAGGCCCAACACACTGAAAAATATTGCTCTCTTTTTTCTTTTTACCAAGAGCAGTAGAAAACACAAAAGCCGCTCTTCTCCGTTTATCTCACAGAGAAGAGAGAGAGAGACCTTGCCTTGAACAGAAAGAAAAACCCTCAATAAAAATCCAAAGCTTTTCTCACTCTGAACCCCAAAAACCAAAAGACTAGAAATTCTAGGCCCCTAACCTAACCATGTTCAGGAACCAGTACGACACTGACGTCACTACATGGAGCCCCGCCGGGCGGCTCTTCCAGGTCGAGTACGCCATGGAGGCTGTGAAGCAAGGCTCGGCGGCGATTGGCCTCCGATCTAAGACCCACGTGGTCATGGCCTGCGTCAACAAGGCCAACTCCGAGCTCTCTTCTCACCAGAAGAAGATTTTCAAGGTCGACGACCACATCGGCGTCGCCATTGCCGGACTCACCGCCGACGGCCGTGTTCTGTCGCGCTACATGCGATCCGAGTGTATTAACTACAACTACACTTACGAGTCGCCTCTCCCCGTCGGACGACTCGTCGTTCAGCTCGCCGATAAGGCGCAGGTGCGTTTCGGAAACCCTAATTTTGAATCTATTGGTGTGGTGTGAGTTTCTGTGATTTCGGCGTTGTTTTGGGTGTGAGCGGTGGTTGTTGGATCGGGGAATTGGGATTAGGGCTTTCGGGGGAGCTAGGGCTATTGAAATTGGGGTTATTTTTGGGGGAATTAATAGGTAAAAATGGAAACTTGGTGTGTGAATTTGGTGTTTCAACTTGTTTTAGTAGAATTGCAGACTTTGTTTCTGCTTAACCAGCTAGGCTGAGCTTGAATCCTTACGATTTCCAAACCAAACCGATTAGATGAGTAATTTGGATTGGGGTTTTTGATTCTAAAGTTAGCTACCTTAGGTCAATAATCATATACCGTTAAGATGTATAATCTAATCATTTGTAGATTACAGAGGTTGAACGCTTCTTGGTTTGGTAGGATAGCTGGTGGTGTCAAATTTTCCATTTGTTGCATCGTTTGTGTATGCACAAGTGATTTTATTTCACAGTGTCATTTGTTGGATTTGAGACTATAAGATAGTTCAATGCATATAATTGTGAATGTTGGTGTTTTCATAAGCTTTGTGAAAATAGTTGACAGGCGTTAATCTTTTTTAAATAAACAAGCAAATAGCTAGGTCTGAGACCCAAATCAAATAGGAGCAAATCATGGGCCTGACTATTCCTTTGAGCGTTTCATATTGCACGTTTTAAAGTATGTTTGGTAAAACTTATAATTTACATCAAGGGTGTCCCATTGTTTCATCTTTATTGTATATCATTGTTATATGTTCTGTGGCAATGTTGGCCACATGTTGGTGAACTTGTTGGCATTTGTTATCTGTATGTGCAGATGTATGCATAGGAAGACATGCACAAATATATCTATTTTCCAATGTTTGAATCCTCTAACTTTCAGAATGCTAGACAAATGCACTTCCAGTCATGTGAAATATTAAAACCATAATGTCTGCTCAAGTTTCTGAAGTTTAACTTTGTGCTATTCTAATTTGTAATATCCAACTACACAAGGATGCAAGTGGATGGACTTGGTAGAATAGAAATTATCTTAGTTGCCATATTTTTCTTAATCACTGATGGTGATTAGTATTCTTACACAATATATGTTAGCTATTTTGAATTTTTGACATTAGTAGATGTTGAATCTATTTTTTTTTCCTTTCTGAAGGTACTGATTTGAGTCTAATTGTCAACACTGCAAGTTATTAAGATCTTCCCAATCTCATGATAGTTTACTTGTTATACACATTTGTTTCATCATCTTAAGTCTCTACTCTTGTGGGTGGCAGGTTTGCACTCAACGATCATGGAAACGACCATATGGTGTGGGACTTCTAGTAGGTGGTTTAGATGAATCTGGAGCCCATCTATATTACAACTGCCCAAGTGGAAACTACTTTGAATACCAGGCATTTGCAATCGGGTCTCGCTCACAAGCTGCAAAGACATACTTGGAGCGCAGGTTTAAGAGCTTCAACGATGCAAAACTGGATGAGCTGATCAAGGATGCACTCATTGCAACAAGGGAAACCTTGCAGGGGGAAAAACTCAGGAGTTCCATATGCACAGTTGCTGTGATGGGAGTTGATGAGGCATTCCATATATTGGATCAGGACAAAGTTCAGCAGCTGATTGATGATTTCGAGATCGTGGGGCAGGATGAAGCTCCTGCTGCTGAACCTGATACTGCTATTCCAGCTGAGCAGGGTGCTCCTGCAGAAGGGGGTGCTGGTGCTGGAGCTGACACGGGTGCTGCTCCTGAAGCCGATGTAGCTCCAATGGACATTTGAAGATGCTAGTAGCAGTTGTCTTTCCATCCTTTCAATGAGATTTTATCATGTGTCGTAAGACTATGGATGGTATTGCAGAAGATAACTATCTCTATTGTTGAACCTTTGCCTTCCCCTTTTCGTTTTCTCTTACAAGGCTATGCAGTTTACCTGGTCTCATTTGTGCAAACATTTCATGGTGGCCTCTCATTAGATGAAAGTTTATGCTTAAGATACAATTATTTATAGTCTTATCAAATGATTTATATCTGGATAGTGTGAGTTGACAATGAAGCTGTGTTGAATTGGTACATAAATGCTGAACGGTGTGCATAAAAATTTCAAATATGTCCAGCAATCCACAAGGGAGGTTTCTTATGCCACTTTTGTTTTATACTTTCTAGTTTAACGCCCCAAGAAGTTGAGAAGATTCAAGAGCATAACTGGTGTGAGAATTGAGAATGACTAAACTTTTGAATTACTGAACCGATACTTGTAAACAAACAGAATTGCAGCAAACATCAAAATGGAAAGCTACTCTGAGAATAGCAGTGCCCCCAACTCTAAATCTGAGCCTGGTCTATAGTGGTTGAGCCAGTCCCCGAAATGCAACCACATCCGCTCCTTGCTTTGAATAGATATTTTTAATAGTCATGGTCTGAAAAAACAATCTCTCTTGTAAATAAGATTATTGTTGGATGTCCGGAAGAGGGAGGCCCTTGATCCGCATCTGCTTGTACATCCATTGCCAATTCTCAGGTGGCACCTCACCGCCAAGAGAACGAATAACAGTTCCCCCACTGCACGAGCCAACTTTGCAGCATTCCTCCAGAGATAATCCCTTCACCAATCCGTACAAAAACCCACCGGCAAACAAGTCGCCTGCTCCTGTGGCATCTACTGCATTGGCTGTCCCAATGGCTGGAACTCTCACAATCTGACAATAAGCAGAAACGAAACAAAAAAAAAAAAAAATCAGAAATACCATCGAGTGGCAACAGTCACTTGTTCAGTACAAAATTGGGCCAAGTTTCCCGAAGTGACAAACCTCTTTTCCGTGCTTTGCAATGCATCCATTACTGCCTAATGTTACCACTGCCCACTGGCAGTGTTTCCCCAAAAATTCGAGTGCAGCCTCAGGATCAGCATCTTGGTCACCATTACAACCTCTGCAGGACCACATAAACAGCATTTATAAGGCCAAGAGGAAAAGAAGAACAGAAAAATGGACCGGAATTTGGTATCTACTGGTAGGAAGTGAAAGTCACCTTAGCAGCTCCGTTGCTTCATCCTCATTGGCAAAGCAGAGGTCTATATTACCCGACTCCAGCAACTGTAGAAGAGGTGATTTATAGTTGCGAACCATCTGGATAATGTAAGAAACTACGTAAGTATATACATCCCTAAGATTTTACACGAAAGAGAATAAGAAACCAATAAAAGTCAAAGATATAGCTATAGTTGTCACATGTATTCAAAAGTAGCACACATACATACAATCCATCTGCTTCTTAGTTGAGGTTTAAATTTGTTTCAATTACTTGCATATTAATGTAGCAGGAGGTCACGGATAACCTACTTTGGCAGATGCTAGTTCTTGGTTTTGATTTCCCACCATTACTTAAACCTTTTGTTTGAGGATTGCTTATGCTATTGCACTAAATAACCTCTATTAGATTTTTGTTTGTTGGTCAAATAGCCTTAAGAACTATAATGTGTACGGAACCACGGATATGGTTCTCTGATGAGCAAGTTGCAATAATACTTACCAGGGATGACATCTTGTGTCATAAGAACTTCACCCAAGAAATAGTTGTGTATAAACTGATCTTGTTTTAAGGCAAACTAGGCCAGATCCATTGTTAAGAAAAGCAATGGAAGAGATACTTGTACCTCAAAGCTGGCCAAATCCAAGGACACAAGAAGACCCTCTTGCTTGGCGACCTGTATAGCTGCCTGAATCACTTCTATGTTAATTATGCCGTACCTCAGCAACAACCACTGAAAAGAGGCATTTCAAGATCAGCGTGTATTTCTGAAAAATGGCATTGCAGTAAGTAGGAGTAAAATTGTACCGACTATGAAAGAGACTAACCTTACATCCTTTAAAATCCGCTCTTGTCAAGTCATCCTCCTGTAAAACGCTAAAATTCTTGTTATCTCATTTGAAAAACTATTCAAAGAAAATGATAGCTAACTATTCAAAGAAAACGATAGCTCAACATACAGATTGACACAAACAGAAGCATGTACCTTTGGGTGAAGTTTCACCGCACTAGATAGACATGGACGCATTGTCCGATTGCCTGACGCATCAACCAAGCAAACACACTGCATTACACAAATTGCCAACAAACTATCACTCTGTCAGCACCTAGCAATAATCATCAACAATCTCAGTAACCCAATGCAGGCAATGCTGTAAACAAAAACCGAAAACAAACCGAACCTGAGCTGTGGGTCCCTTCTTCATCCTCAACCTCTCAAGGTTCACAGCATGAGAGCTCATGTTACTAACAAACAGCTGGCCTTGCTCATCATCCCCACATGCACCAATGATCCCACAAGAGATTCCAAACCCTGCGCTCAACCCTCTAATAGTATTGGCCACACTTCCACCGGCCATAGTTTTCATAGGCAAAGATTCATCAGGGGATGATATAACATGGGTCTTCACCTCTCTCAATATATGCTCAAGCTCCTCAATTGCAACCTACAATCACAAAAACCCAAAGCTTGAATCTATTTCACAAAGTTTGAATCTTTCGGCACAAAACAACAAACCCAACAAGAGTGAGTAGTAACTAAGAAAGCCATCAACTCCAAACTGGCATAAAAGACAAGACCCAAGTTTGACTTGACATGAAAGAAACAGAGTTTGAAGTGATTACGGGGATGGAGCCACCGCGCTCGCCGGGGAGTTGGTCGAGCAAGGACCAGTCGACGCGAGCCACGTGGTCGACGAGAGCGGCGGCTTGAAGTCCGAGGATCAGAGGAGCCTCGCCGCTGTTGGAGTTGGTGAGCAAGGTGGCTTCTACTCCCATGTTTTGGGGCCCTCTGGGTTGTTTTGGGTATGCTTATGACTCTCCTAGGTGGATGGTGGATTTCAGCGCCTCAAGTGTTCAACTATATATAGACTCTAGGGACCAAAGCAGCATGAGTCTTGCATCAGTTGCAGGTCCGGTCCGGCTGTGAGTGATTTTTTGTTTTGTTTCCATTGGAGACTTTTAGCGACGAGATATTTGGTGTCGCAAAGTCTTGCTCACCTAAGAAACAGTTACATGCAAAGGTGAATCACTTATACCACTTGTGTACCTCGTCATGCCGTGTGTACCAACAGCTGATATGACATGACACAGACGCGTCATTTAATAAAATTATGTGATAAGTAAGATTTTCTGCCGCATGTGTGTTATATAAGATGAGATACGTACCCAAATTGTAGTTTACCTAACAACACTCGTCCCCAAATGCATCTTCTTCATTATTTATCTATAGAAATGGATATACCTTTGGTCGTAAAAATGTGTTCTTTGTTATGTTGCCGGAGCCCTACTCACCTGAGAGTCTACGAGGAATTCGTTTCCACAAATGGGTCTCATTTTTCTCCTTAATGTTGATATTTGTTTGCAGAAATGTGTCCACTTGCCCTTTTCCTTTAAAATCGAAAGGCAAATATTCTTGAAGGTTGATAGTCACTAATTTTAGTCGGTACTATAACTACCAAGTTTGTCTACTTTTTCATGGAAGACTTCTAGCGACGACATACTCGTTGGAAGTGTTACTAAATTCTGACTAGATTTTGTTGTGAGAAAGCGTCGGCATTGTCAAGTTGCCACAAAAGAAATAGGAATATAGTGTTGAAGGAAAGAAAGTAAGAAACGACGAAGGGAAGCAACAACGGAGCCGATGACAAATTTTCACCGGGATTATGATTGATTGGTAGGGCAAGCTTTTCTTTTCGTCGCTTTCGACCGAAATCACGGAAAGCTATGTGTTTTGCAACTTTCCAAGATTCCGATCAGCCAATAATTGTAGCGGAGAATATCTATGTTACAATAACCCAGAACTGTATCTTAATCTGCACAAGCATCACAAGCTTTAGTTCCTAGGCAAAGTAGGTTTTGGGGTCAAGAGTGTAGCTGCATCATGCTAAACAGTGATTCTATGGACCACAAATGATTCTAATGTTTTCTACTAACAATGTTCTTTTCACCACACTACTTTCACCCGTTATCACCATTCATCATCTCAAGGTTTGAAGTTTGAATTTGATTTTGCATGTTGCAATAGAGCAAGACTTCATAGATAGAGGTGCAGATTAACTACTACTGCAGCTAGAAAAAGTACTTTTCCATACAAAAATGATGATCATCATACAAACTGCCAAAGCAGAAATAATAGTTTCTGAAAAGCCGCAGAAAGAGTGGATCAATGGCTAGAAAAGATTCATAGTTCTGCCCTAAAACATGTTTGGTATTATTAGGAAAGGAAATGATACCTTTTCCACATATTTGCACTTAACAACAAATATTCCTTAATATCAAATCTCTCAAGATTTGAGTTGAAGGAGGAAAAAAACAGCTTACGAAATCATTTTTCTGCCTTGAGTGCTTTATCTGGTAATACATTATCGGGAAGAATAAGCTCTGGGGGAATTTCACGAACAACACCCAGCATTGAGTCATACTCCTCATCACGACGAGCAAACTTCTTACGGAGGACCTTCTCAAACTCAATCTCATCAAAGGACTTCCCATTCTCCGCTGCATGGACTTGTGCAAGGTTGACATAATTGGTGGCTGACTGGGAGATGAATGCTATTTCTTCATCTGTGAGTTTCCTCAGAAATTTAGCGGGATTCCCTGCCCAAACCTGTGATACATTTTACAATTTTTTATTGCTTAATCTAAGTGAAGCAAAATGTTCAGTAACTGAAAATGATACATCAGAATTAAATCTTAAATTCAGACAGCATGGATACAGCTGCATCGAACAGCATGACACCCAAATCATTAAGCCGTTACTTTTAATTTCAACCAAATTAAAAAAGTTATACCATAATTTCTTAGCGCTGAAACTCAAAACTTACATGTCTTTTAAATAGATATCACACACCATGCATTTACATATCATAATCTTGATTAATGACTCCCAGTCCACCTATCTGTAGTGTTACTTTACGCAACTCTTCTTCAACATAGGGTGTGATTTAAAATCCTTAACTAGATTATTTATTCTCTGGCTTCTTGTTCAAGAAACATAACAAAGCTTTAACTACATGTCTACATAGTATTTATTGTCCTTTGGACTCCAAAGCACTATAAGTACTGGATCAGTGATCTGGATGAAATAGATCCAAAATCTGAGCTATTTTTGCATGCTTATTATTATCATCATACTTTCCAAAATAAAATATACAAAATAAAGAACAGGATTCAGTAGGAGGGTTCTAGACATACCTCTCCACTAGGGATTCTTGTATTCTGTCTCACAAGGGCTCCAGCAGCAACCATAGCATGTTTCTCAACAACGACACCATCAAGCAGTGTGGCTCCCATACCAACAAAGGCCTCATCCTCAACCGTACAGCCATGTACAACAGCACTGTGACCTGGCCAATTAGAGGTATCAGGGAGTGATTCTCACATCATATGGACCTATGATAAAATTCATACTCTGTAAGCACATTACTCACCTACTGTAACATTATCACCAATAATGGTTGGCAACACCTTCCCACTTAAATTAGACTTTGCCACATGCACAAGAGAGTTGTCCTGTATGTTAGTTCCAGCTCCAATGACGATGTTGTTCACGTCACCTAAGCATAGAGACATATTTAAAAATTATCACAAGATTCCACAAAAGGTAAAGAGTAGATCATAGTTATGGATAAGCAACTATACATTTGAGATCACCCAAAATTCACTAACCAGAGTCCTACAGATCATTAATTGACATAAACTGTAACACTCTATACCTAACCCTTAACCATCTTATTCAACAAGCAAACTAAGTGCTAAGTTATTTCAGTGATTTATGTATTTAAGTAGAAACATCAATGATTACAGTAATCTATTCTTACCCAGTTGCAAACTGTTTTCTTTTCTAGGATTAACTAGGCGCGCCTATCCCTAATATATAAACACTAATGCTCTATACCTAACCCTTGACCATCTTATTCAACAAGCAAACTAAGTGCCAAGTTATTTCAATGATTTATGTCTTTATGTCGATACTTCAAAGAATACAGTAATCTTTTCTTACCCAGTTGCAAGTTGTTTTCTTTTCTAGGATTAACTAGGTATGCATATCACTACTTCTGAAATAGTTAGCTCTCCAACAATGATCACAATCAGATCAAATGAGAAAAGGATGCAGCTGTAAACTATGAAAGACATAAAACAAGTAGAGCAAGAAATGTGATATTGAGCCAATGTGGATCAATGACAAGTTAAAATAATCGAACATCTAAAACAACAGGTCATCAGAAAAAAGAAAACACAATCTCCAAAAGTGCCAAAGTATATATTGTTTAACTGTTATTGCGTCCCAAAATTCTTACCTCTCAATACACATCCATACCAAATAGAAGATCCTTTTCCCACCTGAACATCACCAATGACAGAGGCACTTGGAGCCACGAATGCATCCTTGTCAACCACAGGAGCTTTATCGAATACATTCATAAGAGTCCGATGCCTAGACACTGCAAAAAAGAGCATCATCACAACTCTCTTGCATGGAAGGAAGAAGGCAAAACCAAACAAAATTCCTAAATGTCGCAAAGAAACTAAGAGCAAGTTCATCTAAATTACAAAAACAAAATTCAGTGCACATCATGAAAATCATCATTCTCAGTCCCTAGTTCCTCCCCTTTACAAATTAAAGAACACCATACAGCTCAATGCATATCCACCCCCAAACCCGCCACCACCACCTAACCTCTTCCAATACTAACATCCTCAAATTTTCTATATTTCTCGATTCCCCTAAAGCCCATTTTCAATATTTCGACATTGAAACCATCTGCTATCACTTCCACTCTAAAATGCTAGACGGTAACAATCGAAGTACAATACTTTACTGCATTATAATCCACTAGTGAAGCACATTTACATTTCAGACACCATCTCTAATCAACCAACCAATCACAGTCCACGTAACACAACCAAAACCTAAACCTAAACAATCACATCCAAAACCTAATCGAGCAAAGCCACAGACTTTATCCTAATCTACACCTTCAGTCTAAATCAGCATCAAATTTGAACAAGACGAACATAACCAACACGAATATCAGAGATTGATCGAAAAAAGAGGGATCTAGGGTTTTAGAATCAGAAAACGGCGTCGCTTACGCTGCTCCTTGAAGTAGTAGCTCCCCTGGAGGCGGCTGCCGAGGCGATCGACGGCCTGGCCCGTCTCCCTAATCCAGAATCCGACGGTGTATATCGCTCTTCCCAAAGTTCCCATCTTTGTTACTCCCACCAGCTCACTTCTCCAGTCTCCGAGTCTCTCTCTGTGATTAGAACTAGGCCGGAGAGAAGAGAAGAGAAGAGAGAAATGGTTACCGCGACAACACTGTATAAAATCCCAAGGAGGGCATTTATGGTTTTTCCTCACTCCCTCATTTTCCTTCAAATTAACGGCAGGCAATGAAACGCTGCGTTGCGATGCCCTTAACCGCTTAACGGCGCAAAGCTTGTTTTTCTGAGAAATAGGAAACAAATTGAAACGAAGCAGATCGTCTCTCTCTCTCTCTCTCGGCTTCAAACGTCTCTCATCGGACTCCAAAACGTCGCCGTTTCGTCAAGGTAAAGCTTTTATTTCTCTGATTTGTTATTAATTTATTATAGTAATCGGTTTCTGCGAATCGCTAGGGTTTTGTATCAGCTGAATTTGAATTAGGGAAATGTTACCAAATTGGGGGGGGGGGGGGGGGGGGGAAGGTCCAGAATTAGGGTTCATGTATATGTCACACATTTTAATGATGCTGATTTCTTGGAGATCAAACTTAAAATTGAGCTAGGTTTTGTTGGTTGATCAGGGAATTTAAGAGGCTAATAGGTTGATCATGGAAGGAGGAGAAGTGGCGAGTGATGCAGGCTCGGCGGTGGCGCCGATTGCCAAGTGGAGGGATGAGTTTGCAAGGACATTTCAGTACTACTTGGACCGTTCGACTCCTAACCCGGTCCACAGGTGGCTGGGGACACTGGCTGTGGCTGCGATTTACGTGTTGCGAGTTTACTTGGTTCAGGGGTTCTACATTGTGTCTTATGGATTGGGGATTTATATCTTGAATCTGTTGATTGGGTTTTTGTCGCCGAAGATTGATCCGGAGCTTGAGGGCTTGGATGGGGCTGCATTGCCGACGAGGGGATCGGATGAGTTTAAGCCATTTATCCGCCGCCTTCCTGAGTTCAAGTTCTGGTAATTGTGGAATATGGACCTTTAAGAGTTACTTTGATTTATGGAGTGTTGTGTGATATAGTACTTAAAATGTGATCTGATTAATGATACCTTGCTTCAAGTTCGTCTTCTATGGTAGCTAATCAATTATTAAATGTTGCTGATTGATGTCATACGACTGCTTCTGTATTGTTGTTAATACTTGTTTTTGTATTTAGTGACAATGATTTTATCCTCTTTCTGTTGCTTGCTGATCTTTGCACATCAACCTAATTAGTTATGAGACATTTTGACCTGCTGAAGTTGAGGTTTCTATGGCATTGTTCTGAATAGGAAGCCTGATAAATCACCAAGAGATTTAATTTTTCACATGTTTCAAGCTGTGAAACACCGCATGGTGACGAAATAGATTGTGGGATTTGGCATGATGGATAGTGGGGAGACTGGAGGGGCTCTAGGAAGAGCTAAACTGCAAATAAGGATCTGTGTGAATGACTTCAGTAGTCAAGATGGTTATTTGGTGAATGAATTGTCGGTGATCAAACACGTTACTATCTGTGCTTGTATGCAATAATGTGTGCATGTATGTGTGGTGGGTTACCACGACTACAAGTTGAGTATCAAAATGACTTATGGGTTTACTTTGTGGTTTCAGGTATTCCATTACAAAGGCTTTTTGTGTTGCCTTTCTGATGACCTTCTTCTCTGTTTTTGATGTCCCTGTTTTCTGGCCCATACTCCTCTGCTATTGGATTGTTCTTTTTGTCCTTACAATGAAGCGCCAAATCATGCACATGATCAAGTACAAGTATGTTCCATTCAGCATTGGAAAGCAGGTGAGAGCTCGACATCACCCTATTTTATTTTAAACGATTTCCTTCCCTCTCCCAAGTCTATTTGAAATTGTGTTTGTGGCTTGGTTTCTAGATGTTTTTTGCTAAGAGTTGTCATGTTTAGCTTCTGTAACTGCAATCTACTTACTCGTTTCCTTGGATTATTACAGAGGTATGTAGGGAAGCCTGCTGCAAGTAGTAGTGGCTCCGCGGACTGAAGGTTAGGAAAACAGAACGGAAAGAAGTGCAGTGTTCAAATGTTTTTAGTCATTCTGAACACCTTTCTTGTCAACTCTTGCAAAGTTATAGATATGTTGATCTTTGCATGTGCATCCTATTAGGATTTAACAAGCAGATGTAACTTGCATAACTTGAGTTCCTCGCCTCTTCTTAATCTGAAATTTCTTAATTTTGTCCTGTAATTACTGTTCTTTTTTCTGCATTACTTCGGAATGTTGAAGGCATCTTGCTGCCTGCGCTGCTCTTGCTGTCAGTTTCTGTATAACTCACATGGTTTAGTTTTCAATTCCAGCAGCAAAGTTGTGTTTAGAATTCATTCAAACAAAGACATTGACATAGTCAACAACTAGCAGGTTGACAATAACCCCAACTTGTTTGGGTTGGGGTTGAGCTTTACATGATCTCCAGGATAGCTATTCTGATCATAAAATTCGTATAGTATAAAATTCCTGGAAGCATTTCCAGGTGGGATAGTGGGGAGATTCTGACCTGGGCTTTAGGTGCCAGTTAGATGTCCAATCAGACAGAATTGGTGTAACAACTCTCCAACAACTTAACAACGATAGCACAAGTTTAGTTGTTAATTTGTTATTTTACTTGACTTCAATATGATATCATTCAATAAGAATAAGACACATGAAATGAAGTTGAGTATATTATAGTGCCAATATTATTAGGACAGGGACAGCTAATTTTCTCAAGGTCTTCTTTCTCTCCTCAAAATCATTGCATTTAAAGTTTAAAACCTTCAAAGCCAAGCATAACATTCCGTCCCACTGAACCAAGTTTTTTTGAGCTTTCTCTCCACAAATGAGTGGGAGAATTTATGTTGTGATATTCTTCTGCTGGGCTGCCCTTACTATCATCACCCCCACTCTCATTCTCTTGTCGGAGACTTCGAAACCCTACTCTGAATTACAAGGTAAGAAGCACTGACATATATCCAAATTTTGTCATACCATTTCTGGCTCTCATATTGGTTTCTTGGTAGCTTGAAATCAATGTAACATGTTCATCATCTTCTTTCGTATTTCGCAGATGAGGGAAGTAGAGGAATCAAGGCCAGAAGATTGATCGGATATGCAGTGAAACATCGAATGATCGCAACAACTGCACAAGAATCTGCACCTTCACCTGCACCGGCACCAAGTCCAGAGACAGGTTCGGGGACTAGCGGAATCGATCTTGCCAAGGTCTTCTCAGAATCGTTGAGATTGGTGATCAGAAAGACTAGACTAAGGTTGAAGTGAGTCTTTTAGTTTAGTTCTTTTTTTGATGCCTGGAAGTAGCTTCTTTAAGCTGCTCACATGGTTAAAGCCTCTCTGATCATATTTGGAAGAAAATTGTAATTGTGAAGGGGAATTAGGAAAGCTAGTGCCCTGGTTTTCCAGTAAATAGGTAGGTAAGTGGTATCAATTATACTGATACAAACAAATGATACATAAGCATAAGCTCTATTTATTACAAGTAGTTTTATTTAGCTACATGTTCATCAAACATGTGAATCAACAACCTAGCTAATAATGATTAAACAAATTGGTCGAGGTAGTCCTCCACAGTGGTGTATTCAACATCTGGGTATAGCTCGAAAGCTTCGACTCCGATGGATGGCTCAATCTCAAAGTTAGTAAGAAATCCTTTCACAAACACGGAGTGGTTGATTCCCAATATCACATTTTCTGGAAATGGGGTTGCTGCAAACAAAAATAGTACGTGAATCAATATATGTCATCCACAACTTCACTAACTCAATTCTTTAAACTAAGGTCCATCTCTCAATCTTGAAATGTTTCTAAACTGACCTTTAATATCGTCGAGGAGTTTTTGTTCTGGATGATAGACCTTCTCAAGTGGTTTGCCAATTTTCTTCTCCCACAAGGCAACGAGTTCATTGAAGGAGTAAATGTTTCGAGGAGGCCTGAGGTGGAGAACCTTGTTCAGTGTTCTTGGGTCATCAACTGCTCGGATTGTATAGGTTCCAATGTCCTCTTCGTCGACAAAGATTGCTGTACAAAATTACGTGAACAAAATTAGCCATTTCATTTTGCAACTTATATGAGAGGTTCTATATATGGATGTTGCCACTGCATATGGACATAAAGGAGTTGGATTTGTTTTGGTGAATTACCCTTTGCATTTCCATCCCCAAAGATGATGACTTTGTCTCTGGGTGGAGAAGTAACACCTGGCTGTGCCAATCTGGGTAAAAAATAGCCTGCAAAGCAATTGCTGGTGACATATGTGTGGGGTATCCCCTCGGCCTCTATAGCACGCCGGATTTGGACTTTGCTCTCAAAAAACGATTTGGCCGGCTCAACTATGTCATGTACACGATCCACATCGCTTCCAAACTCCGATGGGAAGAATCTCTGATGATCAAGATGGAGTGATACATCAGTGACTCATATGCATATGACCTAACTCACTCTTGTATATATTTTTAACAATGGTGGAGACCCTAACCTTTTTTTTTTTTTTTTAAGAAATGATCGAGGATAGGCGAATAATCACCTACCACTCTATTTTATTAATAAAAGAAAAAAGAAACAAAGGAGGAGGATCAAAACTAAAACCTCCTAAAACAAATGACAGACTAGCTGAAACGAAATTGAGGCATACCTCTAACATCGTTATTATAAGACAATAATATGAAAGATGGAGGCTCATCCCACCATATCAATTCAGAGCATGACGTACCTTGATTTGCCAGAGCATCAGCTATCTTATTCCCTTCACGAAAAATATGAGTAGCCTTGAAATTCATTTTAGAGATTCGGTATAAGCAATTCAACCAACGAACTCGAAGAGGCCAAGGAACAAGAGAAGGTCTGCGAATATAATCAAGAACCAAAGATGAGTCAACTTCCAACCAAATATGCTTCCAATCACGAACCCAAGCAAGCTCAATAGCTTTAATAACAGCCATTATCTCCGCTGAAATTGAACTAGGAATTTCAAGATTAGAGGCAAAAGCACCTAGAAAGTGACCCTTGTAATCTCTAAAAATAGCACCATAACCACCCACTCCCTCTTCATGTTTCCAAGAGCCATCAGAATTTATCTTCACCCACCCAAGAGAAGGAGGAATCCAATTAACTTCAACCACTCTAGGAGTGGCACGAGGACGACATGGGGCTCCAAAACATTTCAAAATTCGTAGCTCCTGGACACTGTTATGCATATGACCCGTTGTAAGATGACTAGTGGCTCTTATATTACTTGATATTAGCTTGCAAACAACTTCAACTAAAAAGCGACAACCATCAAATCTGGTTTTATTTCTCACATGCCAAACAAACCACAAAATGGAGGTAAAGCAAATAAGCCATAGTTCCATTAATTGAGGACTTCTTCCATTCTGCAAACCCAACCCATAAAGCTCCAAAATAGAAGAAGGAATCATACCTAACTCAAAAATAGAGCCAAAGTGACTCCAAATTGATGCAGTGAACGAGCAAGAGAGGAAAGTATGATTCAAAGTCTCCAAGCAAACACCACAAAGCTCACATCTAGAAACCCAAGGAATATCTCGACGCTGAAGTAAATCATCAGAAATAACTCTACCTCTTAACACCTTCCATGCTAGGAAAGACATTCTTGGCAGAATATATTTAGCCCATAATCTCTTACCCCAAATTACTGGATTAGAAGAATGCCGCATAAAAGTATAGGCTTGTTTTGCGGTTAACTCACCGGAGGCTGAAGAGGTCCATATAAGTTTGTCATTAACTGAAGGATCTTCTGACACAGGGACTTGATTGATCATACCACATAAGGCTGGGTAGTGCAACTGTAGTAATGGAGGAAGATTCCATGAACCATTGTCTATATATTTCGACACCAAATCTGAGTTATCCTGCATCAACACATTAGAACCAAAGAACTCATTTATTGGCCTACCCATAAACTTGTCGCGCCAAAAGTAAATTCCATTCCCAGAACCAATTAACCATTGAGAATTATCTTGAACAGTCTTCCAGAATTGACGAACACTAGGCCATATAGAAGGAGCATAAGATTTCCGTCTAGAGAAACGATTGCGAATAAAAGCACAACCCTCAGATTGAGCTGTATAGATTTCCCAGCAACGTTTCAATAAGAGAGATCGATTAAGCAAAACTAGTTGTTTGAGCCCCAAGCCACCTTCTGCAATTGGGGAACAACAAGACTTCCAAGCCACAAGAGGGATCCCTCTTTTATCAATTGAGCCAGACCACAAAAAGTTTCGGCACCATACCTCAATTTTTCGCACCACAGACACAGGCCATTCATATACTTGAAAAGTGTATACCAACATGCTAAAAATAACAGACTTGATAAGCTGCAAACGTCCTGCCATTGACAAAAAAGAACTCACCCAACTCGATAACTTTATCCTTATTTTGTCAACAATCTGATGGAAATAAGAAGCACGAGGTTTGCCATGAAAAATAGGGGCACCCAGATACATGAATGGAGCATACCCCAAGGGAATACCCAAGAAGTTCGAAATAGAATGCCGCCTTGAATGTATACTATTTCCAATCAAAACCTGAGACTTCCCTTTGTTGATAACTTGACCTGAAACTCTACCATACTCATCAAAGAACCGCATAATCCGTGATAAATTCCGCCTATTGCCCCGACAAAAAACAATAACATCATCTGCAAATAGAACATGAGATGGAGCAAGAGTATTTCGTGGAGAAGAGATACGCTGCAGTTGTCCCGATGAAACAAGTAAAGAGATCCCACGACTAAGGACTTCTTCTGCTAAGCAAAAGAGCAAGGGAGAAAGAGGGTCACCTTGACGCACACCCCTTTCACAAGAAAAATACCCCACAGTCCTCCCATTAATCAACAGAGAAAGCTTGGCTGACAGAAGCAAGGCACGCACCCATTGTACAAAGATCAGATCAAACCCAAAAGCCTGAAGAACATGAAGAAGAAAATCCCATGACAGAGTATCAAACGCCTTTGTAATATCAACCTTAATTGCAAGGTTACCCCCATGATATTTTGAGTTCAACAAATTAAAGCACTCTGAAGTAGTTAATATACAGTCTGATATATTCCTCCCTGCAACAAAACTATGCTGTTGAGGAGAAATAATACGAGATGCCACTGATGCCAACCGGATAGCTATAATCTTTGGGATAATTTTAAACACAAAGTTGGTGAGGGCAATAGGGCGAAACTGCTTTATGGAGTCGGCATGATCAACTTTGGGGATTAAGATGATAATACCTGAGTTAAAGGAAGGAGCCAAATAACCATGTTGAAAAAAATACTGAACAGCCTTAACAACATCAGCACCAACAACATCCCAGCAAGAGACGAAAAAATGGCCATTAAATCCATCTGGCCCCGGGGCACTATCAGGATCCATTGATTTGACAGCTGCCCAAATTTCCTCTGATAATGGAACACTAGTAATCATCGTATTTTCCTCAGGAGTTACCATAGAGTGAATTACTTTGGACACCAAGCCACTATCTTCATACTCTGCATGTTTAGTAAAAAGATTTTTGTAATAATCAACTATATGATTTTGGATATAATGAGGATCCTGAAGCACCTGATCTTCATCACGAAGTAGAGTAATAGAAGAACGATTTCGGCGCACTTTACACAAAGCATGAAAATAAGAAGAATTACGATCACCTTCTGATAACCATCGCAACCTTGACTTCTCACGCCAAAGAATTTCCTGATGCCGAATAGACTCATTCAAATTGGCCTGCAATTCAGTCTCTTTTTCAAACTCTTCATCTGACCCCCCAGAAGCTGCAATTTTATTTTGAATATCAGCAAGGGCTGCAAGGTCAAACTCAACCCGACGATGAACATCCCCAAAGACCTCCCAGTTCCAAGTACGGAGAGATTTCCTTAAGGTACGCAGCTTACATTGCAGGACAGAATAAGGACAACCAAACGAAGTAGTAGAGGACCAACATCCTTTGACAAAACTCATAAAATCCTTATGCTCCAACCACATTTTTCTAAACCGAAAGAGACTAAAACGAGGCCCTGTAAACTTAGAAAAGGACATTAGTAGTGGATTATGATCAAAGCAAGTTCTGGGTAAGGTGCAACAGTCAAACTGATCCCATTCCTCCATCCAATTCAAATTAGCAAGACTTCTATCTAATCTTAGCTCCACATTACCACAAAAACCACGCCGTCTCACCCATGTAAACTCTGCCCCTTTAGTATCTACATGAATAAGTTCACAAACATCTGACATTGCCTGAAATTCCTCACAGAAGGTGGCGGTTAATTAGTTGTGTATAGATACGTACATAGAGCAAAGCGACTCCCAAGTTCTTGAACTTTTGAATGAGTTTTCCCTTGGCAGGGTCATTGACAGTGGTCTCTCTAACAAGAGCGAAAGTGGGATGGTTAGCCTTTGCGCTCGCTTCGACTATGAACTTGCCGATGTAGCCGGTGCCTCCGATTACCAGAATCTTGCTTTTCTGAAGATCAGCCATTGCAATTTGCAAACAAGTAGCTCGGAGACAATATATGTCTGGAAGTTCCTCTTTTCCAGAGTTATGCTCTAAGTGCTTTGTATTTATAGGACCTCAAATTAAGAAACAAAGTTTTAAGATGTATTTGTATATTTCTGAACTGGCGTGCTATTTGATGGAGCTAGATTATTGGATAGAATCACCTCTCATTTTATGATGGTCTAATTTCACCGTCATCTTCCAATTAAAATGGCAAAGGTGTCGTATGCCATGATGGTTGAACTCTATCTTATCTTCCTAAATTGACTGTACACAGTACTGCAGAAAAGAAGTTTGAATCATTTTGGCTTCCGCATTCCGAAACAATCCAAGAGGTGAATTGAAGATTTCAAGTTTAATCAGTACATGTCCTCACAGAAGACAAAACAACATAAGTAGAGAGCACAAAGCTCTTCTGCTAGTACATGAAAGCTAGTACTTTTTATTAAGCAAACATCTTAATCAACAACCAAATGATGCTTAAACAAATTGGTCGAGATACTCCTCCACGGTGGTGTACTTAACATCCGGGTACAGCTCGGAGGCTTCGACTCCGAAAGACGGCTCGATTTCAAAGTTGGTGTGATCTCCTTTCACAAACACAGAGTGGTTGATTGCCAATATCACATTGATCGGAATTGGAGCCTCTGAAAACATAAGGAATAAAAAAATGTGAATCAACCAATGTCATTGTTGAAGGGTCTCTTTCAATCTTAGAAACCTGAAAGTATAACTGACCTAGAATGTCGTTGAGGAGTTTGTCCTCTGGAACATAGACCTTCTCAAGAACTTTTCCAATTTTCTTCTCCCACAAGGCAACGAGTTCATTAAAGGAGTAAATGTTCTTGGGAGGCTTGAGGTAGAGGACCTTGTTCAATGTTCTTGGATCATCAACCGCTCGGATCGTGTAGGTGCCAATGTCGTCTTCCTTGTTGAAGATTGCTGCACCAAAAATAAAAGTTTACAACCAGAATTTCATAAAATTCATGCCTTAAACTTAAGCTTCAACATAATCTGATGAGTTTTTGGAAACTTACCCTTTGGATTTCCATCCCCTAGGATGGTGACTTTGTCTCTGGGTGGAGAAGTAGCTCCTAGTTGTACCAATGTGGGCAGAAAATAGCCTGCAAAGCAGTTGCTGGAGACATAAGTGTAGGGTATCCCCTCAGCCTCTATAGCGCGGCGGATTTGGGCTTTGATTGCAAGGGCAGATTTAGCTGGCTCAACCGCATGTACACGATCCACATCGTTTCCAAATTCCGAGGGGAAGAATCTCTAACAAATCAATAATGTCTTAGAAACCAGAGTATGCATGACAATATTCTCGAATAAAAATAATGACTGAAAGACTTAATGTTATTAGCTTTGAGTGTAACTATGGAGACACCAACCTTAACATTACCAGCTTCTTTGATGGCAGCAATGATCTTGGTTTGATCTGCTAGCTGAAAGTTACCCACCGTTGATATCACCACATCGACCTGTTTGATGGCTTTCACCAAGCTCTCATGATCATAAAGATCCCCCTGTGCAATGTAAAATTATACAAAGTTAAACGATTGGCAACAAAAAATGATCCATAAAGTGTGAATATTATAGCGTAGGATGTATACATACATAGAGCAAAGTGACCCCCAAGTTCTTGAAGTTCTGAATGAGAGCTCCCTTGGCAGGGTCATTTACTGTGGACTCCCTAACAAGAAGAAAGGTGGGATGGTTAGCCTTTGCGCTCGCTTCGACGATGAACTTGCCGATGTAGCCGGTGCCTCCGATGATCAAGATCTTGCTTTTCTCAGAAGCCATTGGAATTCTGGACTTGCAACAAGTGAGGGATGTAAAAGATTGAATCAAAGATAATGTTGGACTTCTTTTTGCTTTGTTTCCGAGTTAGTGCTCATATTAAGTGCTCTATATAGGAAACTATTGGAATTGATCATTGCATTGTTGGTGGTGCTTGTGTGCTTGATGGTGGGACTGTTTACCATTTGGTGCAATCTTATTACTACTTTTAAAAGAAAATACTCTTCACCATTGTATACCTAACACTCATAAAATGGCAGAGGTATGGTTGGGATATCGATTGATTATATTTTTGCTTCATTTTGAAGGCAATTTGAGGTGGAATTTGGTCAGAATTACCCTATACAAGTGCACAGAGAAGGGTTTGGTGAGGGGCAAAAGATGACTTCTAGTTTGTTATTATTCCAGAATCTAGAACAAGAGTGAGAGTAAGCAACTATGCACTAAAGCGTGATTTGTTAACAACTTCACACTCATTCGATATTTCAATATATGCCAGCCATCCACATCCGCATGTTCCACAAGTTCTGCTCAGTCTGGTTTCTTTTTTTATCAAATGCTGAAATGATTCCGAACAGGTTATAATCTAATGGTGGAGCCTCATCATATACTCCGAGTGAATTGGAGCTATTGGCAAAGATGAACTTAGACCTCAACGTACATATTTGTTGTTTAACTTGTTTTGTATATGGACGTGAACATTATCATTGTACGTGCAACAACTAATGGATCGTTTGGTAAGCTGCTGTTGTTAATCGGTAGTTGGTGTTGAAATAATTCATCTTACAAATTTAGAATAGATACAACTACGAAACTATATAAAATAAAACGATAAGGGGAAAAACATTGTTCATATTTATTGTGAATTGTGTTTTTGCCCTCAAGTTCCGGTGAATTGTGTTTTTGCCCTCAAATTCCGGTGAATAGTCATTTTGACTTTTAATGTAATTTATTTACGAATCTATCATTATACTGACTAAAAAGACTGTTACCCTTTAATGCAAATTTATTTACAAATATACAATTGTTCTAATCAAAAAAACGTTTGTGTCCTTAAAAATTTTGCTACTTCTTTATTTTTCATTTTTTACTTGGTTGTGGGCATCCATGGTGGGTTTTAGCAAGGGGAAGACCATGGTATGGTGGTGAAATTAAAAAAAGATGGTGGAGGCTATGAGGTTAATTGTGAATTTTTGCATGTGGTAGGGTAGATGTCATGAGGTTGATGGTGAATTTTGTGCAGACGGCGGAATAAAAGGTGGTAGAATTAGAGATGAGCGGTGAATTTTGTGCACATAGAGGCCATAATAGTGGTGGATTTAGAGAAGGTGGATATGTTTGTGAAAATATAGGGGAAGGCAAAAAAATCGGAGTAGATTTAGAAAATGTGGTTGCATGGGAGACGTGAGATGAAGATTGAATATTGTTCAGCATCAAGAAATCATAACGTTGCTGCGGGTGGTATCTAAAACACTATTAGACATGTTTTATTTACTAGTATAGAATAAACCGATTCCTTCTTATAAATTAGTTTCCACGAAACACAATGTGCACGTAGAAGAGAAGACAAAGCACTTAGGGATGAAGAAATAAGACCACTACTACAAATAACAACTTAGGCCACAAAATGGTTTTGATTTCGTTAGACATACTATACAAACTCTTCCTTATACATACATTACTATTACGTACATTACTATACAAACTACTGATACGAAACATTGCTAGATTACTACTGCGCCTAGTACGTTTAATCGATGCAATTCATGAAGACATGAACATATATTATCTTGATCGATCATACAAATTAACCCATATTGGTTCAGGGACGAGTATGCAGACTGGCCGGAGCATTGAGGGCCTGATCGATGAATCAGGTACTAATTCCGTCGACGCCACCGCCTGCGGAGCGAGCTACATGAAACTGTGAAGCGTAACGTTTACTAGTGTCAGGAGCGCCTTCAGATTTAGGGGGTTCATTCAGAAATGCCCAGTTGCTCCGAGTCCACCTGACCAGTCAAATAACCAGACTAGCTAATTGAGAACAGGGATTATGCATAAACTTATCAAATTGTAACTACTTAATTTTTGAAGGGTACCACTTACCAGCCGGTGTTGTCTACGAGTTTGTGAGCGGTGCTGGCCATGGTTTCAGTCTCACCGTGCATGAAGTATTTCTTCTGACCCTCCTCTGTATTGGTATTTCTAGCCAGTAGAGGCATAGTGCTCGATTTCTGAAACGTTTTGCCCGACTTACTAACACTAGCCGTCTCCTGTCATTGTTTTAGATAACACGTACGTTGGAGGAACTCTTATATGCAAAAATTAATGAAACACATACAACACAAATGTGTGTGTACAACTTGTGTGTGTGTGTGAACCTCATAGATGACAGCATCATCACCATCGTTGATATGTTGTTGCTTCGCCTCTGGTTTCTTATTTGATCTCCAGAAGGCTTCAATGTCCTCCTTTGTGAGTGACCGGTTCCTCTTGTATATATCTGGAAAACCAATAAATTACAACATAAGGAAGCGATTATACGCTAGCTGGGGTAGAAAGCAAATAAGATTAAAATGAACAGTTACCTGACTTTGATTTGAGGACCGGCGAGTCCCATCCTGCCATTAGTGAACCCATTTCTAGTTTCCTCAAATATATATTGCTTCAGGCAAACACAGATCTTCACTGTAAACTTTGTTAGATGTTTACAAACTAATCTAACAGATATATATAGGTGCCCTTTGGCTTGGTCTTATCTCTATCTTTTTCCACCTTGTTCTTATCTCTCTGATCAAAGTTCTAAAGTGCCCTGCACTGTGCTTCAGTGCATGAATGAAAGCTTTGGCGGGTAGCTATCTAGCCCACAGGTTTCAGATTAATAATGACGGCACAGCCAAAACCATGATTTCTGGATTTTTGTTGTTATCCAAATTAAAGTGGGATACGTCCAGAGGCCCAAATAGAACAGATGGGCTAGCTGGTGACGAATATATAGTCCACTTGTCATGTTTTTGCATGTGACACGAGCCCATTAGACCGATTAACTCCGCCATAGTTATCTGCTTCGAGATCTATGAATCGAATTAATTAATTTCTTTTTAAGTTTCTTATACAAGAAAAAAAAAAACTATAAATGAGCTACGTCCATGATTATAGTGCATGTAGCTATATGAAGACGAGCTGATGTAGTTAAGGACAAGCTGGAGGAGTAGTTGAATTAGTTGTGTTTATGTAGTTAATCGTGTTTGAGGTGTGGATCTAAATTCATGCAACGACGCAAGAACACAGAGAATAAGCTAGAGAGGCAAACAATCAAGCACTACGGACTACGAAATGAAACTGTACGTTTGCTCAATATCTAGAGCTTCGATATCTATCGTCTCTTTTTATCTACAAGAAGGATAACAGAATAGAGGCAGCAAGATCTAATAGGGGACATGAAGTTGGATATCCTGTACAGTACATATATATAACCCATGCATGTTGTAACGTAGTTCTAGGATCGATCTAAGGCGTTGTTTGTGATTCCACCTAAAGGTGGCCACGAAATAGAAATAGAGATCTGTCTAGGTTTACAAACTGAGTCATGGCTGCTCACCGTTAGAATATTTTTATCAGACTATTTATTTGGTTTTTTAGTTATTTTAAAAATCGTGTTTAGTTCTTTTTGATATTTTAGTTTTCGACAACATATCATCGAGACATCGATTATATATACAAGCGGTCGATTTAAGTCTCCTTTTTCTAAAGTAAGGGATCGACCAATTCTGAATTTGACTCAAGAACAACTTGTGGCAACATACAATAGTCGATGGACTACGCATACATGGTTTAAAGGCATCCACGTACATTCCTCGTCTGGTCTTCAGAGTTAAGCAGGAATTGGTTACTTATACTTGTCTCCATTACAACGTTTGGAACGACAGGTTTTGTTTGATATAACGAGATTACACTCGAGTAACCTAAACATACAAACAGATAGTTCCATCTACCTATTTATTTACGAGTACCCCATCTTGCAGCTAAACGATGAGATATGACTTATAATTCAGCTGGTGAGTGGACCTTTGTGTTTGAGACCTGAGTAACCTTCCCATAAAATCGATTCAATTCATTCCTGTCAAATCGAGGAATTAAAACCAAAGAAAAAGATAAGAACCACCAGTGGCGGACGAAAAGGGGGCGAGTGGGGGCTGTTGCCCCAGTGAATTTCATTTTTTGCCAAACAGCTTTATATGTATACCTAATGTTTTAGTTAAATTTGCCCCTGACATTGACACATAAATATAAATCTATTGTGTAAGACTCTACTACCCAATATTAATCCAACAAAGGAAGAACTTTAGAATTGTGTTTGTTGTCACTAGAATGGTTCAAAATCTATGACTTACCTGGATCTATGACTAAAAATTAGAGGGGAAGAATATGTGAACAGTGAGCTGTCTCTAAAAGTTCCTTACTTCCTCAATTTTTTACCCCCACTTACATATGTCTCTGCGTCCGCAACCGGGAACCACATGATTAATAATCAAATTAATGGACGAACATGTACACCTAATTGTTTCATCGAAAATCTCTATAATTTGTAAATTAAGATAAGAAAGAAAAAAAAAGATATTTATCTATTCATCATGTAATTTAAGAATCGAAATCTTATCTAAGTCATTTTCGAGGCTGCTCATTTGCTGAGGGATGATGAATTAGTGTTTCCGCATAACTGATTAGCGGCCTAATGTGACCTAATCAAGTGCCATGCATGCATTTCCCTCCCACAAAAACACTTCGATTCGAGGAAAGCTCGGAGATAAAGACGTCCACACGTGTGAGCGTGACTGTTGCCGGCGATTTGGCTCACACGAACTCGTGTGCCGAGATAAATTCCTCGGCTGGGTTCCCCGATACAATCAAATACATCGTTTTTGTTTTTTGTTTTTAAAAACTAATAATTAATTTGTGAATTTTAAAATATTTGAGATCTGACCAAAACGAGGGTCTTCACTCTTCACACACGCACACTACTAGTCCCAAGTGCCACGTGCACAAGATCCACAGCCCGAACGTGTTGGACTCGAGAGCATTGGTGTGTGCTTTCGGCTTCCTGTCGACCTCTTCGCGGACCGGTAGCCGTTGATCCGATTACATTATCCGGAATTTCTTTTTTGTTACAAAAAAAGGTGGACGAGGGGGTTAACATTTCCTGTTTGGAATTAGGTATGGCCGTATGGTTCATCGGTGATACATGTTTTTTACAAGTTGGTTTCAAACCAAATACCTTATATTACTAGAAGAATCTCGTATCATACTTTAGAACGAGGTTCATATGTTAGAATGAGTCACACATAATACCGAACCCAACCCAAACTAGGTTAGGTTACAAACTCTTATCTTATAGACCAAAAGGGGTTAAACTTAATTTATGACAAATTTATTCAAAAAAAAAAAAAAAATCCGTATGTCAGGTTGTCAACACAATTGGCCCCGTAACATTAATACATTTCATGCTATAAATCATATACTTCAAAAAAAAAAATTATACACAGACGGCTATAAATACAGACAGGCTCACTCAAACGGACGGAAACGGGGAGCAAATTAGGAGAAGTGGAAGAGCGATCACGGGAACGGAGCCTCGTAATCTAACCGACGAAAATAGAGGTCGTTATGGCGTTTTAATAGAAAGAACGAAACTTGGGGATCTTCTTCCTCCTTGAGCGAGCAAGAGAGAGAAGAAGAAGGCTTCTGCTTTTTTTGCGGTGGTGAGGGACGTCACAGCGGGCGGTGGCTCAGGTGGTTAAGGCATTGCCTGACCGCTGATGCGGCCCTTCTGTTTCGTACCAAAAAGAAGGAGAAGGAGATCGTCTTGCTCATTTTCCATTGCCATTTTTCGTTTCTTGCAGTTCAAGAACAATCATATACACTCTCACCTCCTTCTCCTTCACCTGTGCCACCGTCGCATACTTGTCGTTTCATTTCCGAAGAAGCCTCCAGTCGCATTTGGCCCGGTACATTTATTCTCTGCAATATGTAATGTGTTGGTTAATTTGCATATTCAAATCTCATACTTTCTTTGAATATTTCATGTAATTTCATTTTGGTGAAGTGAGCCAATATTGTGCTGAAATTTGAAGAAAAAAAGTTTCATACTTCGTTGCAGCGTGACATTTGGGAAAGATCACTGTTTCAGTAAATAACTCAGTATCGAGCCGATTTCTTACCAGGTGAATTAATTTCTTGAAAAAAAAAAATAGTTGATCTGCCAAAACCTACCAGCAATATTAACATGTTTATTGTAAATTTTGGTAGCAGCGGAATTGTTGACCGGTCATTAATGCAACTGAAAAACGTACTCCGTGATCTGTGGATCATGAGAGATGAGCTGATGAAGAAGCCGGCCACGGCTGGAGGGCCAGAGAGAAAGAAGATGCGCCGTCGCCGGACCAGATCACATATTGCACCTGAACAGCCATTTTCACCGTTACCAGTTGAGCAGCAGAGCCAATGGGCAGACATGCCTCCTGAGTTGCTTCATGACATAATCCAGCGCGTGGAAGAAGCCGAGACCTCCTGGCCTGCTCGGAGGGACGTCGTTGCTTGCGCTTCGGTTTGCAGATTATGGAGGGAGATTACTAAAGAGATTGTCAAGACTCCGGAGCAATGTGGCTTGCTTACCTTCCCTATCTCACTGAAGCAGGTATATATATTCTACAGTTTTAGTTTCTTGTGGTCTCCCATGTTGCTAGTGATTAGTGAAGATTATTTACTCTCCTCATGCTTGCAATGCATATAATCTTCGTAGCCGGGGCCGAGAGATTCTCTGATCCAGTGCTTTATTCAGAGGGAAAGAGAAACTTCAACATATCGCCTGTTTCTCGGTTTAAGCCCTGGTAAATGTCTCAATGCTTCTTCTCTTAGGATCATGATGTTGATAATTTAGTATGCTAGGCTCTAGCTAGCAGTTAAATCAATGTGGACTAATTGTTTGTATAAACTTATAGCTCTCTCCGGGGACATGAGTAAGCTATTGTTGACAGCAAGGAAACTTAGACGGGCAACAAGTACAGAATTTGTGATATCTTTTGCTGCAGATGACTTCTCTCGAGCAAGCAGTTCTTATGTTGGAAAACTAAGGCAAGCTCAATGAATCTTTGTTATTGTCATGACTGATTCCTTTTTTTAACTGCAAGGACTCATTTTTTGTTTTGTTCTTTTTATGTGATTGATTGGGAAATGTTGAACAGGTCTAATTTTCTGGGATCCAAGTTTAACATCTATGATAGTCAGCATCCACATGGCTCTGCAATCCAAACAAGTCAGAAGTCGCATAAAAAAATGAACTCAAAGCATGTAGTTGCTGGTAGTTATAATGTTGCAACTGTATCGTATGAGCTTAACATCCTCCGAACAAGGGGACCAAGAAGAATGCAGTGTGTCATGCAATCGATTCCCATCTCATCAGTTCAGGAAGGGGGTGTTGCACCTACTCCAACTGATTTAGAAGACTGTCTATATCAGCAAACCTCCCCATCGCCAGTTTCACAAGGAAAGAAGCTGCTGGATAATCTGAGCTGTGGTAGCCCCAGACGGGATTTGGAGCATGATGACATCGGTGACCCTCTCATTTTGAAAAACAAAGCTCCTAGATGGCACGAGCAGCTGCAGTGTTGGTGTCTAAATTTTAGGGGCCGCGTTACAGTGGCCTCGGTAAAGAATTTCCAGCTGGTAGCTACTGCAGAGCCTTCACAGAATGTCTCAGCGGAAGAACAAGAGAAAGTTATACTGCAATTTGGTAAAATTGGTAAAGACATCTTCACAATGGATTATCGATACCCTCTCTCTACTTTCCAAGCATTTGGAATTTGCTTGAGCAGCTTTGACACAAAACCAGCCTGTGAATGATTACTGTCTCTTCTCATCATGTGACTATCAAGTTCATCTTCCCTTAACGTTAACTGTATATATTCGTTTGGATCGAAGCACTGTAGGCTATGCCTTTTTGGTGATTAGCTAGTGCATTACCTGAAGTCGCACGAGGTTGTGTAATGGCAGTGAAGCATAATAATGTAAGTTGGCAATTTGTTTGTTTAAATGAAAGCAGTTAGTTGTTCGACCCCTTCCAGTGTTTCGTTTTCCATACTCTTTGTAATAAGCCTGTTTGCTCAAAGATGTCTTCTAAGCTGTATATTTGAAACGTCGTGTGATTGAAGCTTGATATTCAGATCCACATTTTACATAAGCAATAGTAGTAAGCCTGAATGGGCACAATAGACTTAGGACTTATTATGTTCAATTTGTACAAACATGGTTGCTGTTATGTATGCCATTTCTGTTTACATTTCTCCAATAGATCTTATGAGTTCAGATACTACATGGTTAAACAATTCCAATCTCTGTCTCTTTGCTTTGTTTTCCACAAACATAGCGGCAGCCATGACGCCGAGGCTTGGTGGGATTATCTGGTTCTGAGTCACTTGATTCTAGGAACAGTCCCCTGAGGCATCGCCGTCTTACAGTGGATTCATAAGTGAGCCTATCAGCAGGAGTTTGGATGACTTGAGACTTGTGCGTTTGGTGGGAGTCCGATTCTTTGTTTGAATTGATGGATTCTGGCGGGTTTGATGAAAACACAGCAACACCTGGATCCCTTTCCGTGACAGAACTATTGCATACAATAGAGTTATTGACGCTCTGGACATTGCTGTTGATGTATGTGCTCCTTTGTTGATCTCCCTCATTATTATGGTCCTCAAAAATGTCTTCCCTGGTGCTTACCTCTCCATCAGTAGTAGCTTCATTATCATCTGGATTGAGCTTGTAATTGTGGCGTATGTGGACTGCTTCTTCTCGTTTTCCTGGTTCTGAGCTTAAGTGCATTGCTGCTCCTCTGTTTTCGCCCGTTAAGGTCATAACACCAACTGGCTGATCAAGCATTTGGTGCGCAATAGCGAGCTTATCAGCCTTGGAAACATCTTCCCTGATTTCTTTATTTGGAGGAGTTTGTTCCGCAGTTGATGCAACCATCTTTCTAATAGACACCCATGAGGACCTCCTCTCGGTTTTGATAGGTTTTTCATCAGAGCCTGTGGTGGCTAGTATCTCTTTCGTCTCAAACTTCTCTTTCTTCTCCTGTTCTGCTTGCAATGCAACTCCATCTTTGGTGTGATTTTCTGCGTCTGTAGCTGCAGCATGAGGTTCAGTGACCCTTTCTTGCTTCTCGTGTCGCTGATCTGCTTGCAATGCACCTCCAAGGGGGTCTTTGGTGTGAGTTTCCAAGTCTGTTGCTGCAGCATGAAGTTCAGTGACCCTTTCCTGATCTGCTTGCAATGCAATTCCATCTTTGGTGTGATGTCCTGAGTCTGTCACTGCAGCATGAGGTTCAGTGACCCTTTCTTGCTTCTTGTGTCGCTGCTCTGCTTGCAATGCAACTCCAAGCGGGTCTTTGGTCTGATTTCCCAAGTTTGCTGAGTCCTTTGCTGCAGCATGAAGTTGAGTGATCCTTTCTTGCAAATTGGTCTTTTCTTCTACTGCCGGTGCCTGCACTTCTTTCTCCACTTCTTTGGGCTCTTTTGACTCTGTCTCTGATTCCGAAAGCTGCTTGTGATCTGCATTTAGGGTATCAGAATCTGATTTATCAGATGAAGCAAATATTTGTATACCCTCAGGAGAAGTTTCACGAGTTTGAGAGGTGGTTTCTCTAGGAGTACTATACTCAGCACTGGAATCAGTTTCAGATATGATCTCTATTTTTCGACGATGTTTCTGTGGCTGAGATATTGCTTCCTCTACTGGTTGAGATTGAGAGGCAGGTGATGGGGGAGAGCTTTGTTGAGTGGTGGGATGTGATTTCTTTGATGGAGATAACCGAGACGGGGATTGAGTCTTTGGGGACTCACTGGCTGCATGAGATGGTGGAGGTTCAGTTTTTTGAGGCTTCTGAGATTGTGAAGGAGTGTCCTTCACCGGAGCTTTTCCTGCTGGCCGAAATGGTGGCCGGTCATCAGGGACTACTGTGGAGGTTGACTGTGCAGGATTTTTGGTTTTAGGTTCATCTTTAGTACGGGGACTATGACTCCAAGGGAACCGGAAGCGAAAGGAATGCCTTTTGTCTGCCATGAATGGTTTGGAATTGGAGATGAAAAGGTTGGCTTTGTTGATGGATGCTTACCATGTAATGAAAAATGTGGTATATATTAAAGTTGAATCTGATACCTTACCTTCTCCCTGGTATTTCTGCTTCATTCACCCTCTCTTACAATTAAGTATTTCCCAAGGCATCGTTTATGACTTAATGGAAGACTAAGCAATTGCTTAACTCAGAGTTTCCTTATCTAACAGGTCTAGCATCTCTTAGCTTCAATTACTTGATGTTTTGATATGATTCTCCACCTTGTTTTGGCAGATCTCCAAAAGGCATGCAAAGTATATATACTTTGCCGTAATGCTGCCATCAAAACCATTGGCGTAGTCACCGTAGTGTACGTGATGAGATAGGTTGCTACAGTTTCAAAAAAGGATCGTCTCTGTTATTGAAACTTGAAGTCAAGACTCAAGAGTACTTGCCTTCTTCATCAAGCAAGAAGTAAACTTAGGCACATCAAATCCATGATCACCTGAACAAGTAATGTGATACAAAGAAAAACTACGCTCCAAAGAAATGAAATTTCCTTCCTGCAGTTTTTCAAGAAAAGAATATGAGGAAAGTATGTTTTGTTAAGTAAGATAACATGACATGCTGCGACATCTTCTGCTTCAAAACCTTGCTCTATCATCCTTCATCAGGGAAGCGTCGACCAGTTTCAACAGGTTCTGGTTTGCTCTCAGGTCTGTTTTACCAAAAAAAATATTCCAGTCCCATAAACAGGAACAAGAATGCAAGGAATTGTGAGGGCTGTAAGATCTTGCCAGGAAATACTCAAAGCTGCAGCTCTGGAGCATTCGCACAGTAGAGGAATTGCTAGGATAGAGAAGTTAAGTTCAAGCTGTAAATGGCTTAGCTCTCCAGCCCTAAAAGGATTGGAGAATGTAACTGTGGAAGATGTACTAATGAACAAGAGTGAAAAAACTGGACCTTGGCTTTGGTGCCACACAGATGACACTGTAATTGATGCAGTAAAAAATGTATGTTCCGAGTCTCCTGTCCATGTATTGTATTCTGTAGTAGGAAAATCTTAACCCACTTCTAATTTATATATCGATGAGAACGAAATTGCAGATGGCTAAGAACAATATAGGGTCATTAGTTGTACTAAAGCCTGGAGAGCAACAATCTATTGCAGGAATCATCACAGAACGAGGTAAATTAGTTACAGAACTAACTTCATATAGTTTTATCAATTTGTCGAATCTCAATCAGTTTTTACCTTTTACTGATCCTATTGATGTTGGCATAAACTGAGTAGATTATCTGAGGAAAATAGTTGCACAGGATAGATCACCCATCTACACAAGGGTCGGAGAGATTATGACTAATGAGGTATAGTTGAAGACTGAAGTTTACCTTCTACACACTATTCTGTTATAGAATCATTTTTTACTGATTATTTGGATTCTAACTTCAACAAAGTCTTTTTACCTTTGATAGAACAAATTAATAACAGTGACATCTGACACAAACATTCTTCAGGCAATGCAACTTATGACAGGTAATTAGCACATAAATTTGAGTGTCCTAGCAGTTGGTTAAATATAACTATATAAACACATTTTGAAGCAAATTTAGTAATAATCTGTTATCCCTAACAGAGAATCAAATACGGCACGTACCGGTCATAGATGGCAAGCTAGTTGGTATGATTTCGATCAAAGATGTTGTTCGAGCAGTGGTGGAGCAGCAAAGCGGGGAATTGAAGCAACTAAATCAGTACATTAGAGGAGATTACTATTGAATCTCATGGCAATTGCATTTTCTGTTCACCAAAATGGTTGTATTAAAACATAAGCACACACTTGTAACTGCTTCCCACATAAAGTCTTATAGTTCTACACATACAGCAGACTTCTTCCCATTTTAGTTAATAAGTACAAAATAGGAAACATGGTTTCCAACAATCACTTTTATGTGATGGGCTCACCTGTTCTTTTCTCTTCCAGACCCCATTTCAAATCGAAACCCAATCCAATCTCTACAAATCAGCAGAATTCCCAATTCAGAACCTACATGCAAGTTGTAGTCACTGCTCGGACAAAAGAACACGTCTAGATCATAAGGTCATTACTAGTAAGTATCAAATAAACGCTGTTTGTGATACTCTTTGCGCCCTAAAGTAGAAAGCAACATATATACCCTATCTGATAGAGAATGTAACCAAAGATTGGTTGTAGATTCAATTTCAATTCTTCAATGTATGCCATATTAGTTATGTCCAGCATGATATTCAGCAAACCATATATGACCTCTTTTAAGCAAAAAGATTTAATTTGCAATTCCCATTGGTGCAAAAATGAGCTCATTCTTCTCCTCCTTATCTTTTCGAACATTCTGTCACCAAGGGATTCTTTTTCCAAGTAGATTCAGCAATCAAAACAATTGTGACATTCACACTAGATATGATCCCTTTATTCAGAAATTCCCCTCAACGAGTGATCCTCCTCAAAGCTCGAAGCTTTCTGGGGGCATATATGATTGGACCCAGTTTATCAAAAGCTTTAGGTTCTTCTGCTAGTGCCATCTTTACTATATACATTTGATCCAGTTAGATACAATATAATGGGACTTACTACGCAAGTCAAACGAATTAAGAACACAGATTCCTCAAGAACTAATTGAGAGGAACCCAACTATATTACAACTTTTCCTGAAATAGTGGACTGGAGACCACAAAAATTCCATAGAGATTGATTTGGTCGTTATTTTTTAGAAGTTTTGACAGCACCGGTACTCCAACTTTTATGACACGGTCAAAGTGGTATCCAGATTTTAAAAACTATCAATATGGTACCGAAACTTTGTTTTTGCTACCAAGGAAAGGCCTGAGCTCAATTTATGTCATGGTGTCCTCTGTTTGCTGACATGGCCAACATCGGGTCCACAAAAAAAAAATCAAAAATGACATTTTACACAGTATGCACCCAAATCGAGTCAAAACTCGACTTCCCCACCCTCCTCCCTCAATTTCCATCTCTTCTCTCCGCAACCCTTTTTTCTTGAAAACCCTAAATTGCATAGTAGACCGACGCAACCGAAGCTCTCTAACCAAAGGTAAGCCACCACAACCCCATCTCTCTCTCTGGGTTTCAACTTTCTGGTTTGATTGGTTGATTACTATGTTGAATCAGAGTAATCAACCAAGTCGAGTATGCCCTTGAAGCCGTCCGCAAGGGTAACGCCGCCATTAGCGTCCGCGATATCAAGACCATCGTTCTCAGCGTCAAGAAGAAGTCCACAGCCAAGCTTCAGGACTCCAGGTTGATATTTCTCTCTCTCTATCTGTCATTCGGTTTTGTTTTATCTTTGTTTTGATCTATTAGATGAGAAATTGAGCTTAGGGTTAGAGGGTTTATGTGTGATATCCATTTCTAGTTTTGGTTTCAATTTTTGCAGTTAGCTTAGTCTAATTGAATGTAATAATTTCATTGGCTTTTTCATAGATAGATAGATAGATAGATAGATAGATATGCTTCTTCCATTGGTGGCGGTGTAGCAAGAGTGTGTTTTCCAGCTTTCTATACCTGGGAATTATGCTTCTGTTTTTATCATTTTTCACTGTTGGTTTTACTTTGGGATCTTTAGGGTCTGGTAAAACTTTTACAGTGTTAACTAATTTGTTAAATTGCGTGTTTGATAACATGAGTTTGGAATTAATTTGTTTTGGTTATTCTTTTTTACCATGCTTTTGAAAGTTGTTTAAATTAAACCATAAGGCCAGTTGATATCTTTAATTAGATTACCTATCTTGTTTTCCGACATCTTTTAACTAATATAGTAATTTTACAAAATTTACAAGTGTTTGATGACTTGGTTTTGCTGTGGTGTTTTCATTATTGATTTTGATTGTTTTAGTTGTGGGTGTGCGGTGGCAAATCAAACTTTATAAACCGAGTAAATAATGGGTTGATCAGACCAGTGGATTGATCCTCAGTTTTTTGAATTGTTGTGTAATAAAAGTGTGACGATTGAATGATAGTGTGATTACTTGTCCATGCTTTTACTTAAAATTGGACTTTACTAGACTACTATTTACTTTACTTGCTACTCTTTGTGCTCAGTGACTAGGATTAACTTTTCTCAAGCAATTCAGATTTTGCTTCGTGAGTTTGCTTGAATCATGATCATCTCTTCTTTTTCTTTTTTTGTTTCTGAGTTTTGATGTATTCTTGTTCACTAGACAACAATAATACTTGTTTTAACTAGTGTCTCCTGTGTCCTTATTGACAAAAAATAAATATAATAAAATTTTGTTCAAGAGCTTGTAGTTTTTGGGTTGTCTTCAGGAACTTTTCCAACTTGTTCAAGCTTAGGTGAGTAGGTTATTGTTTATTATTTACAATTGTTTTGGCCACGATCCTCAGCGAGCGGACGAGAGATCACTTGTGAGCAAAGAAAAAGGGAGAGATTGAGGGCGTGCCACCTCGCGGATGAGGAAAGGGTATGTGTGAGATCCTAGGTTGAAAGTTGTTAATACCGCGTGCATATATGGGTGCGTGACAAAAAAAAAAAAGAGGATTCAAAGCACCAATATACACATAAACCAACATTGTTCTTGATTCTCATTGTCATTGTTGCTAGCTAGCTACCATTCGTGCATGTTGGTGATTCAAAGAAGATTGCATGATGTTCATTGACTATTGCAGCAAGTAAACTGATATGAACTGACACAAAATCTAAAGGGCAAACTCTTGGTGATTCAGATCGACCATCCAGCAAGTAATCAACCATTTTGGAGTGTTGCTCATCAGAGACGGACCATCTCCAAGTTCCAATATCACAACTACGTCCAAATCTATCCCTCCTTTAATTTCTTTGTATTCCCTAACTATGAGATCCCACTGATCTACTGCTTTTTTGAAACTTGCTGTTCGACTTTGACATGCTAAAAGATATGGAAGAGAAAATGGAACAAGCAATTGACAAACAAAAACGTCATAAATTGCCTTCATGCACGCAGTACATGGTCTGAGATTCTGAACGATGATGATGAATGCAAGACAACTGACAACAGTTTCTTCTTCTTCTTCTTCTTCTTCTTCTTCTTCTTGCATCATCATCTAAATAGTATATCTTATCTCGCTTCGAACTCCTAAGTCCTTGCACTTATCCATATGTCATGCTTACAAGAGAACTATTTCGAGTTTATCGTATGAAAAACATGTGACTTGAGTATATGATTGGTAGAGCAGACATATCATGTAGTTATAACGCACATATTAGATTTTTATTATACTTATCATCTTGTCATATCTAACTAAAAAAGTATTAAAAAGACAGTATACTTTACGAAAACAAAGATATCAAAAATAAGGAATTTAGAATCTCACTCTTACGTACCCACACTAATTGGGATCTAATCCCAACCCGTCTGTAAATTCTCAAAAATTCCACTTGATGTATAGGGAGAAGACAAGTGAGGTTAGAAAATGATCAAAATACACAAACTAGCTATTGCTAAATATCTCCTTTTTGCTTATTGTCCTTCATAGCGTTGATCTACAAGGTAACCGAATCACATCTTGTTTGTGTCCCCCTAGCTAAAATATTCGCCAACTTGCACTATCCCTCAAGCCCTTTTCTCCTGCTTATAAGGAGAAGCATGGCAACCTCCCATACCATCAAACAATTCCACCCCGCCGACTCCAGTCTTCTGGCTCATTGACTCTAGCCTGCACCCAAAACCTCTTTAGTTTTCTGCATTCCTTCTCCCCACTCTCAAATTCCACAGAATTTTCCCACCTCCGATCCTCCAGTTGTTTGTGGTTCATTTCGAGTAATGGCATCCCTGACTTCGTCGCGGAATTCCAACTCCTCCTCCTGGACGCCGAAGCAGAACAAGCTGTTCGAGAAGGCCCTGGCTGTGTACGACAAGGACACGCAGGACCGGTGGCACAATGTGGCCAAGGCTGTGGGTGGAAAATCAGCTGAGGAAGTCAAGAGACACTATGAGATTCTGGTGCAGGATCTCATGCATATAGAATCTGGTCAAGTTGCTATACCCAATTACAGGACTACCACTGGAAGCAGCTCTAGAGGAATTGCTGATTATGAACAGAGGTATAGAACTGTACTTTAAACCTCCTCCATTTTCTTAAGCAACCATGATAATGATATGGATCCCTTTACCTTTAAGCATATATATGTAGAAGCTGGTGCATGTATCAGAATCTTCCTTTACTGCCTTAATCTCATCAATCTACCAAGTCATATATGGATCCAAAAAACTTGATTAAGTAGGAGGTTCAAAATAGGTACCCAATTAGTATATGAACTCGTTACGATATTCCAGCTTGGGATTTCCATCACCGAGTATGGAAATGCATGAACAACTTTGAACCAAGTTCAGAAGGTGTGAAAATGGAAAGCATTAGTCTCCAAATTCACAGTAATTTGTTCGAGAATGTCTAAAATAGTGAACATACATTAGGGGATTAGGATCTAGCTTCCAAACCAAGAATAGTCATTCGGTATAGGACACCATTCCTAGGAAAATGAACAGAATTTAGGTTAATTTGTAGGTAAGAAAGCTCTAGGAGTTCATCATCACCCTTCCACGTAAACCCTCATGATGATAATGTCATCCCCATTCTGGCAGCGTCGACAGTTCAAACTACAGACACGAAAACTTGATTCAATATCTCTAAGTTTTTATACTGTATCCACACATGCACTCCATACTATATATAACTTGAGCTTCTAAGAAAACTGCCACATGAAATCTAATCCTTACTTATTTTAGATCTCAATGCACATGGTTTTCCTATGATTAAACTAGTTTTTATATACTCTCAGCTGGTTTTTCCTAAACCAGATGATGAGGAATCGACGCCATACGTAACACAACCCTTTTAAATTACTTATCACATTCCTTCATTGATCCCCAGAGGCTTGGTAGATAGCGGTACTGATCTGTCGGATCTAATTAGCTAATGCACTCTGCAGCTTTTCTGGTTTAAGAGATTCAAAGAATCACACACAATACAATAATCAACGATAGAATAGAATAAGACAGCTTACATCAAAAGGAAGCTCCCAGAAGAAACTAGCTAATCGTATCTCCTCAGCTAATTAATGGGATGTGTGCTTAAGATAATCTTAGTTAAGCTCAAAGATGCTCATTGTTTTAGTCGACATAGCCAACTTGCAAGTTTTTATATGACTCTGTATTAGTTTTCTAGCATCTTAAATTTCTAAAGTTTTTAATGATGCTGAATTTTTCTATGCAGGCTTATGAAGAATCTGAAGATCTGATGAAGAAATGTAAAGACCATATGCAACATTGCTCTGTGATGCTGCCTGCCTATTAGTTGCTCCTTCCTACCAAGTACCAAGTGTGAATGTGTTACCACTTTCAAGGACTAACCCTCTGTGTTTACTATCTATGGTTCTTAATTTCTACAAGAAATTAAGTAATATATTATGTGTTTCCGTCTCTCGATCTGTGTATAGTTTGATTTCCTTCTTTGGATAATTTTTTGTTTATACGTAACAAAATCTTAGACTCAAATTACAAAAATCCAGAACGTCCCACAAACTCATCGATCATCACCATGCAGACAATTCATCAAGGGCTAATATATTGGACTACTTTGAATCTGATATAGCATATAATTAATTATATCATTAGAACGCATCAGATTCACAATCGATCAAAACTAAAGTGTAGTCGGCAATTAGAACTAAACAGTATTAAATCGAGTTGAAAGCTGAAAAAGAAGCTAGACTCAAGAAAATCAATCAAATCGTATTACTCAAGAAGTCACTGGGATCATCATCACTCATCACCCTGGAAATGCATATGCAAATAAATCAAGCAGTTAGATCTAAACCTCCCACTGGTTTTTCTTTTTGAATTGGAAAAGAATGAACTGTGAGAAATCATGAAAGGCGGGAACCAAGAAAAAACATAACTGGAGATGCGGGGTATCGATCCCCGTACCTCTCGCATGCTAAGCGAGCGCTCTACCATCTGAGCTACATCCCCTAATGGTGAACAGTGATTAATTACTTTACTCTAGACCCGTCAAGTAATTTCTTCCTATCAATTTAGCACATCCGACTCTCTCGATTTTCTTACCTTTTTACTTCTAAAACGGGAACATTTCTGTTGACACATATGCGAGTGAAAATGGGCAAGTGAAGATGGCCTCTCAACTCCCTATTTGTAATCATCTCCACAGCAGCCATTGACTAATTATAACCCCAGGATTAGTAACCTGAAGACTATAAATCAAGAACCATTTTCATCGTAGGGAAATAGTTCAAGTAATTTATCTACCTTCAGAATTGTATTTGGGAAGAAACTCTAATCGAATATCAGAAAAAAATGGCAAAGACCTCGTTTGTGTGCATCTTCGCATTGGTGCTGATTATATCAGTTCACATTCACACCGTGTTTGGTCATGATCAAGACAAAGACATGATGGATAAAGCCGGCGATGCTGCTTCATCGGCAAAGCATGCCGCGGAGGACTTGGGACACAAGGCTTCCAATGTCGCGCAGAACGCTAAGGACACCGGCTCGTCATGGGCTGATTGGTTTAAAGGCAAATTCTCGTAGGTTAATCGGCTTTCCACTACTCTTCTAATGCAAATTTTACTCTATACGCCTAATCGCATTATTACGTACATTCAAAAATTACTTACATTTGCCTGCATTTCACTCCTTTTTCCAGATTCGACGCAAGCGTGGGAGATGATGACCACGATCATGCAAAGACACCTTCCAAACCTTAATCTCGTTGCTATGACAACTCAGTACATAAATAAGTAAAAACCATGTGTTACATCACTAAGGGGAACCCCTGCTGATTCCCATTGGTCTTAGGAGTAGTAATAAGAATGAAGAACATCGCTCAGTCTCGACTCTCGTAGCGAAGTGACATTTAGATTGAATATATATCACTGTAATTATGAACATACATTATTTAATATGATCTGCTTGTGCAATTTGATGCCCTACATTATTCAAAAAGCTCTCAACTCCGTATTACAATACGTTTTCAATTTCTAAGGATATAGGATTCAAACTTAGAACGTACATCAACATTTATACGTTGTATAATAGCATGTATAATATCCAAATACAACACTTTTTATTCAAATCAAGGTGATTCAAAGGAATGGGAAATATTACCATAGCAATTCTCTGGTTTGGGCTTAGGCCCACGGGACTCGATGAACATTTATTTGGTAGAAATGAGGGCGTCTTCTTCATCTTCTTCGTCATAGTCAACGTTCGTGATGACGCCGTTAAAAGCAACCAGGCAAAACCTCCTGGACCGTTCACCTAAACCCAAACAAGCTCGCCCGGTTTGGTTAAGAGAGACCCCAAGTGCCCTGGTCAGCTCTCCTGCCCCATCACACAACATCATCACCCTCTCACCAACGGCCAGGATCTCTCCCCAGGCCCGCATCACGAAAACATCGCTGACCGCGAAGCACGCGGTCACCTCCGCATTTCTCTCCCTCGCCGATTCAACGCGTTTGACGAAGCGCGTGCAGCTCGGCGAGAACGGCGCCGTTACGCCCACCAAAACTACTCTCTTTCCCTTGCAGAGGCTGGAGAGAGTGATTGACTTAACGACGTCGTTTCGGGCGAGGTACGAGAGGGAAGCGTTGGGGAGCTTATCGCCGACTGAGAAGGGGAGTTTGGTTGGTTTGGTGATCGTGGAGGCGGAAATGGGCCGATCGGGTGGTGGGCCAGGTGGGCCGTAGAGGCTGAGAAAGGGGGAGGGTTGGGCCCTGAAGTTGGTTTTGCGGTGGGTACAGGAGGCGGAGATGGATTTGTGGGAGGTTGAGATTGAGAATTTGGTTTGGTGAGGGTTTGAGGAAGATGATGATGAGGAGGAGGATGAGGTGAACGGGACGGTGGCGAATGTAGCTGCAATGTTGTTGATAGAGGCGGCCATGGAGGTGAGAGAGGAGAGTTGAGATTGCGTGGGTGGAGAATGGTGGAGGGTTTTAAAAGGGGTTGGGGATTGGTAGGGTTTTAAGTTGGTTTAGTCAATAAATGTTACTGTTTCGTGCGGTTTCAGCTGTTGGGTAATTTATAGGTAATTGGGATTTTACAGCCAAGAGTAGGAAATGTGACAACTGGAAATGATAAGGCTATCAATTCTTGATATCTTACTCAAAATAGTTAATTACGGGTCACACTGTCAATATATACACAATAAACAGTGGCCAGACACTTTTAACTTGTGTGGGTTTATGGTCGCTCCGAACTTGCAGGTTCATAGTGGTCGGACACTATGCATGCGTAGCTAGAGCATTTTACATATGTACGTCGTTGAGTAATTAATTTCAGACCTAGCTAGCATATGTCTTTAGAGAACCCTAATATTGTAAAAGAAATATGATCTAAAAGCATCTTGAGTAATAATAACTATTTTCAAGTAAAATATTATTTTGACTAACTACTTTATCATTTCTCAATCAAAAAAAAAACTACTTTATCATTACGGCTATATTAATGTCTTTTATTTTAAAAGGCAATACATCAACATTATTTATTAAATTAAGATTAAATAATTTAAATATATTTATATATCACGTAAAATATCTTATAATTAATGTATTAAATTATAACTAGTCTCATCCGAATCATCTCGTTCTCTATATTTAGCTCTATTTAACTAACGAGATAACTAAAAATCATAATAACGGTAACATGACTCGAACTAGCTAGAGACATTAATATGAAACTCAAGTCTCTAACAACCCTAAATTTTCACCTCATCCGGATAAACCTAGAGTCACTAATCATATTGTCACAAAGAAATTAACCTCATACATTATTATTACAGTGGATCTCCAAACTCTAAAAATTAGTGGAAGGGTGTGATAAGAAAAATTGAAAAAGAAAAAAAAAACATCAGAAATTGCAACATGTCGAGCATTTCAACACATTTGACTTCTTTCCCTAAACAGAAGTGGATGGAGACCACCAGAAAAAGTAGAGACCACAGTATCTCATAAATGGAAAATGCAGGTTCCACATAGTTCGACAGCATCATTCAATATTTCAATGGCATGAGAAATTTAAACTACTACAGCATTCTGTTAATTAAAACATAATTAACTACTAACTAATTAACCCAGCTGAATAGTAGTACTACTAATCAATTTAACAAGGATTAATCCACTTCCAATGATGATGAAGAAGAAGAAGAATCATGCATCTGATCAATCTAGCTAGCTAGCTAGCAATAACGCATCTCCATCGATCCAATTTATACATACCAATCTGAGCTAACTTACACTCATCATCAAGCTCAAACTCCAAGCCTCTTGATCATGTGTCTGTTCTTCCTCCTTGACCTCCTGGCTGTTGTTCATGAGCTTCAACATTATTATCCAATGCCAGCTGACTTGTGGTGGTGGTGATGTCATTGTCATGCTGCATCTTCTTCACTGTGTTCTTGTTATTGTGCATCCAAACCCTCAGCACCTGCCTCTTGACTCCCACCTCATCACAGAACCTCTCCACATCCTCCTCATCCTGCTTCTGAATCCTCCACCCCACTTTCTCCGCAAACTCCACCATCCTCACCTTCTGTTCCGCCGTGAACTTCGTCCTGAACCTCTTCTTCGACAAGCTATACGGCGGCGCCACCCCACCTCCCATTCCATCCACATTGTCGAAAACGTTCAGATCCTCACTCGAAGACTCTCCTCCTCCTCCTCCGCTGCCTCCGAAAGCCACGCTCATGGGTTGAACGATAGAGAACTTCTGGTGACGGTGGTGAGGTGACGGCAGCGGGGGAGGGAGCTGGAGAGGGCTGAGCATTATGCTTCGTGATCTAGACCCGTGAACGAACGGCGTCATCGTCTCGCCGTCCACCTCCTTACGGTGGAAGTTCCTGTGACAATCACAAGCCGCGCATTTCAAAGCTTCAAGGGTTCCTTCCTGGCCGCAAGGCATGAACTCTCCGCAGCCGTCGAAGACATTGCCGCCGATGTTGGCCGCGTGGTTTTTCAGACATTCTCGGTAGCGAACGTTGCTGGCTGTTGCTAACGTTGGTGTCTTGGACCTGGCCACAGGACTACTGGGTACAGCTGCGTTGGAGCCGATGGCTGGATCTGGATCTGGATCTCTTGTGGGTAGTGGGACTGGTTGAACCACTTGAGCATGGTGAGGCTGAAGAGGGTGGTGGTGGTGGTGGTCTAGGGTTTGGTGAGTAGCAGTGATAGCAGAGAGGACAGTGGGAGTACCATTATGAATATTTCCAAGCCTTCTTTTCTCTCCTCCTCCCGATGATTCCTTGGTCAAATGAGTGCCACCATAGCTCAGAGCTGCAGAGCCTGACGTCCTCATTTCATTGTCTTGCGTTCTAAAATCCATATAATTTTTTGGGTTTTAGGGATTCTAAAATCTCTGTTTAATTAATACGGAAAGCTGTTGAAAATTAAAGAATCGCAAATCTAGCTAGTAGCTGGGATCTTGTGCTTAATTTATATAAAAAGAAAAGAGAATAAAGGGATCGGAATGAAGCTTTGAGATAGAGGAGGACAAAAGGGAAGCTAAAAAGCTAGCTAAACCCATTAAAACCCATGCCGTTATTCTCCACAGTTAGGATCAAACGGAAACGCAGGATGAGAAATAAGAACGAAGAGCTAGGAAAACGGGTACCCAACTTACAGCTTTAGGAGAAAAGAGAGAGAGAGAGAGAGAGAGAGAGAGAGAGAGAGAGAACCTCATGCAACAGCTTTAACATCGATCATCTAACGGCTTCCATATCTCAACAATCGAAAGATTAAGCAGAGAGAGAGATGGGGATGGGGTTGAGGGTTGAGATTTTTGGTGTGTGCTTCTGGGGCTCCAACAAGAGACAGGTTGGTTGCTTGTGGTGAGGCCAGAGCGATAGAAGGATAAGAGAGAGAGTTGTTAAGAAAGACGAGTCCCCTCAAAGTGCTGCTATGGAAAACTGAGAGAGAGAGAGAGAGAGAGGGGAGGGGCTAGGGTGTACTATTGCTTTCGCTGTTGGCTAAGTTTGCAGATTACAAAACAAAACCGACAACGTCATGTTCAGACCTCTCCACGCCCTGCCACACGTGGGACCCATCACCACCCTTCATTATTGCCCTAAATATCCATTTCTTATCTCAACAGACTTCACCCTCAGCATCATCACCCAAAAGATGCATATTTCCTCATGGCCTTTGATGCGACGTTGCATCTTTCTCTCTCTCTCTCTCTATTTTCCTTTCTTTATTTGTTTCCTCGTAATCACTCTTGTTTCCTTAATTAAACACACACTGCTAATCCTGTAATCCAAATTAGGGGGGTACGTGGTCTTTTCTCAACTAAAAGTTCACAAATTGTCAAACAAAACCCGAAAAATATCCAAAATTTAACTAGAATCAAACGGATTCAGTTGATGATAAGTTCACATACCATCTAGTCTAGTGGAGACTAAAGTTTAATCCAAAAATGAATACGCTGTTGTTAATTTAGTTAGGGTGGTTGATATCTAAAAATGTAAATAATGGAACGTACGTAGGACTCTAAATACTCAATTATAATCTATGTTAGTTTCGTGAGTCTATTCTTTTTACTATCAAAGTAGAAAAACCAAGCAAAAGTAGTAACATTTTAACTTGAACTACACCGATCGAACCGGTTGATACATTAAGAACAAAATATGAATAATGTTCGCCTCTACTGTAAAGCTCTCAATACCTAATTACAATTTGTTTTACTTTGTTTCGATCATTATTATATTCCTAAGTGAATACATAGCATTTTTACCACTATTAATTAGTTAACAATACGCACTAAACCGAACTAATTGAACTGGTGAAATTTAGATCCAACCCCCATCAAACTCATCTGATTGCTCTCAAAATTTGTAGCTTGCTTTTTAAGATTAAAATTCATGTTGTTTTGGTTCGGTTCGGTTCTGTTAGCAGTTGGTGTAAAAGATAAGAAGGGTAAAACTTAGGTCATCACCCTTGGTCCCTTGCCTTGCGGTTAATGGCAATCAACGCGTAATCATGGGCGGCATTTAGCTTAACGATCATCCAGTAATTCGGAATCAGCGCGCGAGAGAAACAAGAAAGGGGATGATGAGATGGATGGGTAAAAGTGAAAAAGGGTACCATGGTGTGTTGTTGTTGATGGTCCACAGTGATGGACTTGTCTTCTTCCCTCGCACAGTCATATGCTGCTGCGTCACACCCTCTCTCTCTCTCTCTCGCTAACGTGCGGCCTCTGCAATTTTTTTTTTTTTTTTGGGTTGGTGCCAAGTCTGATGAGTCTGAGTGTGTCTGAGAGTTCTGAGACAGAAACAGAGAAACCACGCTTGCCCCTAAACAAGATAGGAATGGGGAAGGGAAGGCAATGCCTTTCTGTGATGCAATCGATGGCTAATTTGTTTTGTCCCTCTCGTTCCATGTCTTGGTAATTGTTGGAGTCTACAGTATACACTGTTCACTACACTACTTGTGCGGTACAGCCCAGCCAGCCAGCTTCAACCATCAAAAGGGTAAATACTTATCTACACCCGTGCTGTTCTTACCACCACGGAATCCAATTCCCTAATTAAATTCAGTTTTATGGACTTTTCATTTCAATAGATTCATTTGTCTCAAAAAAATAATAATAATAATAGAGGCCTCTTGCTTCCACTCTTCCAAGTTCCATCCCGGCCCCTTCATCATCTAACAGTTTCATGTGTTGTCTTGGACGATCCAAGTTCAATTTAGGTCAATACAATGTTCTTTTAGGTTTTAAGGGTGTGTGTAACGGCCTAATTACTAGCTTTTTTGAATTGCTGAACAAGATCTATAAGATTTGTTTAGATTTTAGGAAAATTCTGCTATACATATAGGCATAGCATGTATACTTGATTCTTAGATAAACTTTCTTCAAAATTTTCCAGCACATGCAGCCTCATCATAGTTGTATGTCATACTTGTCTGCACCAAAAACAAACCTTAGATTTTATATCTCTTTAACTTACAAATTAACCACGAGTGCATAATATGATTGAGATGACCTAAATGCAACTCACTTATAACGTGAAACAAAATGCCATGCTCATCTATGTGATTGCGAACAAATATTAAATGTATGAATGTAGTTTATTCTAATTTCATATCAAACAAAACCACATTAATTGTATATCTTGAGAAAAACGAATAAATGTAAAGAACAGTGCATAGAGAAATCTTAACCAATACGTTAATACATACAAGATACTTGAGTTATACAATTAAGATTGAGCTATAGTTTATTCAAAATAGTAAGAAATATATAGTACTTGATTGATGAATGACACAATTCATCAATCTTTTATCACAAATTTTGTTCATCTTTCCACCAATTACAGCTAGCTCTTCACAAAAGAGAAAGCAAGGGGGGACGAGTTGTAGCACAAGAGAATGAGAGAAAGATTTCTTGATCTCTCTCTTCTACTTCCTGTCTTCTGTTTCTCTCTTCACTTTTTTCTTTTCTATTTCCCTCATCAAGTGATCTCCTCCCGAAAGTTGAAAAAGTATAATGAACCCCATCTCCATCAAAACGCTCATTTTGCCTCCAACAAGCCTATCCTTAGCTGCCCATCTTTGTATTTTGCCTGACGTCGTTTTGGGCACGCAGCCACTTTTAACAAGAACCACCACTCCAACTTCAACTCCCTCCTCCTTAACCACACCTTCCCTCACCCCCTCACATATCCTCCTCAAAACCCTAACATCATTCTGATCACTCCTCTGCATCTCCGCAACCACAACAACCGTGTTCTCGATCATCAACGCAGCCAAACATCCCGCTCTGATAAAACCTGGACTACTATTCTGAGCTGCCGTTTCAATGTAATGAGGATGAATCTCCCTCTCGTCTTGGAGTTTAATCACGTCGACGCATCGTCCAGTCACGAAAAGAAACCTCTCTTCTCCCTTGACAACTCCTCTATCGCCGGTCCGTACATAACACTTGCTCACCTTGCTCCTAAGTCTACCATTATACACCTCACGAGTTAAGGACGGGTGCCCTAAGTAACCAGAAGCATTACTAGGAGATGAGACCCAAATCTCTCCTTCGATCCCCTCCTCAACCGCCTCGCTCGTCTCTTCGTTCACCACCACTATGTCCGTGTCCTCCTGAACGACGTCTTCTTCTCCGGAATACCCCAGCCTTGCACTAGGCAAGAGCTTGTTGTGAGATGGTACGTTAGAAGAGCTGTATCTCCATGCAGTTGAAACAAAAGTGCAGTTCTCAGCTAACCCGTAAGATGGAGAAATAGAAGATGGGCTGAGCCCATTAGGCCCAAACACATCAACAAACTGATCCACCGCGTCTTTGTAAATGGGCTCGTTTATGAGAATCAGGTTTCTCATGCTCCTCAAGTTTATAGACGAAGTTCCCTTTTTGACCCCGCCACGTTTCACCACTAGCGGCAGTGTAAACGACGGAACAGGAGTGCATGTGGCGCTGAAGTTTGTTATAAGCTCAAGCCAGATCCTCGGCCTTTTGACAAACGCCGACGGAGAAGTCAAAACACATGTCGCACCGGAGACAATGGTCAACAACAAGAACATGAGACCGCAATCATGGTACTGAGGCAGCCACGACACGATCACACTGTTCGGGTGAAGGTCGTAGGATTTCCTCGCAGTTCTAACGTTGTGAGCTGCCGATCCGGCGGTGACAAGCACCGGCTTTGGAATCCCGGTAGTACCTGAGGTGTACTGAATCAAATATAACTCGTCAGCTTTGCAGCCCTGGTAGGACGAAGGGCTGAACTGTAAATTCAAGTTTCTAGCTCCGGTTTTGATATCATCGGTGGATATCCAGTGGAGATTCTCCAACAAGTTCACGAGTTTTGTATCAGAGGAAGATGATGATATGAACTTACTAACGGCTATGATGTAAGAAGGGTGAGCTATGGCGGCCTTGGGTTTTGTTTGGGTGAGGACTCTTACAAGGTGGTGGTAGTTTTGTTTAGGGGTAGAAAAGTCAGGTGGGGAAATAGGCACGGCCAAAAGGCCGGCTCTTTGGCTAGCGAAGATGATCTCGACCAGTTCAATCCCCGGAGAGCATAGGATGACGACCGTGTCACGTCTTTGAAGTGGTTGAGTGTTTAGCAAATGATGAGAAATGTTTTGTACTGACTCATTGAGCTGAGAATATGTGAGGGATGTTGAGCTCTGATCACATTTCGGATCCGGTGAGTCATCTTCGACCCAGATGAAGGCTGGTTTGTACCGAAAGGCGTGAAGGTTTGCCCATAAGGGTAGGTAGAGGTCGACTACTAGTTGGTCCGGGAAGGAAGGGTCGTAATTCTCGTAGTTCATGGTTTAGCTAGGGTTTCAATTTGTTTGTTATGGGAGTGAACAATTGAACCATTTTATAGTACAAAATGTGGATAATAGCAAGATGGTACTGTTGGGTTAACTACAGAGACTAAAAACGAGAATATGTAATATCCGAGCAGAATATCCCAGTTTGATTTTAACCTGCAAATGAGAAATTGTCGCAGATTGGCAATGTTGATGTGGATGTTCTGTTTTTTAGCACTCGATGGATATCCAAAGCTGCGTGTGAACTGACAGCTACATACTATATGATGATTCTGAAGCATCCAAACATATATTCCGGTGGGTTTTGCCATAAAAATAAATTATTATACGTTAGGATTAACGTTTTGGTGGCTTCCTGAAATATATATTACATGATCGAAGACATTATTGTATAAAATATATAGAAGCCAGCATGCATCATACTGAAACATATAATCGTTTTATCTCTATGATTAGGTTTGGCTTGATATGTATGCTGCAGCTCGAAGACAGTGCTGTTGCGTTTGTTTGGCGATGATTACAAGAGTGGAACAACGTTATACGAAAATGATGAACAAATTCAGGAACTAATTTCACTTTGATGGATAAAATTCTAGCACACTCAATTAAGAGTATGTACATATCTAGTTATCTAGCATTTTAACTATATTGACGTGGATTTGGACTTGCTGGGCATCTAAGCAAGCATATACAAACAAAACATTTAAGCACTAACCTAATGAGATAAAACAATAGCGCTAATCACAGAACTTCCAAACAATCAATAACCCTAAGATATCTCTTTTGGTTCGCCACCGGTGAAGTCGAACTCGATCTGGTAGATGTGTTATCTTCTCCAAACACATTCATGCAAGACTCAACTGTTCTTGACAACTTTCGAGAGGTTAAGAGGCAAAAGGACACCGGAGATGGCTTTTCATCCCTCAGTAAATATATGTCGCGAACTGTTGAGCCATACATGAATGAGTTTGGAAGAAATAATTTGTCAACAGAATTAACATAGGAAAATGTTTGTTTTGTTACAGAAACACAAAACAAACAAGGAGCCGCCGGTATGGCCATGATAAAGATCGCAGGGGTTAAGGCTAGGGTTTATAAATGGTTCTGATTTTACACAGTGCAATGCATTATGCATGTAGATGATGAAGTGGGCCGAACTATTGGTCTGATAAAGAGAGCATCATATGGGCTTTTTTAACGCAATGAATCAAAGGTTACACTAAGGAATTGCAATTCCCCATCCTCTTGTTTGTAGTCACATCACCTATAATTCGGACATAACAGATCTAAATAACCAAGAACTTAAAACCTCTGCAATTATATGCCAAGCTGAAATGCCAAATATCGTACAAACACCCAGAAAGAGTGCAAAAATTTTTTAAATCTTATCCTTCGAAAATGAATGTCTAAAAGTACACAAACATAAAGGTCATGTCGGGTACTAAGGGCAATCAAAATCAGTTGATGCGGTTTAGATTTAAACCACAATCACTAAGAGTGCCATACCACATACATCTAGAAGGAAGATGATTTTGTGCTTTTTATGTTAAACCTAAGGGCAAAGGCATAAAAGCATTGCAGTCTATAGCAAATCCTGTACGAGAACTTAAAAAGCATTATCTTTCAAACTAAAGACCAACAAACCTAGATCATAGACATTTATTAATCCAAACTCATAATTTACTGAACATATTTAATGTACTCTCATCCTCACAAGCCTTTGAATGCCAGCACTTCTAGCAGCAAACAATATTTCCACACTGAGAATCAGACTTGCACTGCTGTTAAGTACTTCCGTCGATCCAAAATGGATGAAGATGAGTAACACAGTTCACGATTCCACCCACACTCACTGTCCCCAGGTACAGGCCCTGTATCACATGACATGTAAAAGGAAGAAATCGTCAAGAATGCCTGCATTATATCACATACCATAAACAAAGGAGACAAAAAGCTCCTAATTAGCTAAGCACATAATGTAGTATTAGAACCATTTAAATAGCTGAACAGATCAACCCTTCCAAGATATTAAACCAGTAAATAAGTCTCAATGCTGGTACCAACATCTTTAGAAAACTAGTACATCACAGAAATAACACTTTAAATAACTATAATCAACTATAAGTATGCAACAAAAGAAAAAATGTACTGATACTAACCATTGAATCAAACAGGTAACTCTGGAAACTCAAATCTAACAAAGAAAAGTCTACTACTGAGCCCAGAGGCAACTCAAGCAAATGTGAGAGTACTAGAACCATTTAAATACCTTCCACACAATTATGAGACCCCAGGGATAAAAGATAAGTAGAGAATCAAGAGAAAACATATGTCTTAATTCACACCCAGTAAAGTATAGAAAGGTTCATTCATTCCGAATATGGGTTATACAAAAAACTGAGTAATGAATATAACTGGAAAACTCCGAGGTTTAGCCCAGGGTGTGATAATATGACCCAACCAATTGTCGTATTTAATCAGATGACGAACAAGGAAATAATAACGGAGAATATTGTTATATATATATATATATACAGTCCGGAAATAATAGTCCGGCTCCGTCCGTGTGTGTGTGTATATATATATATATTGAAAGGAGTTCTTCAAGCCATACATACCTCTATATGTATCTTATGAGGGGAAAAACACACTGCATTTGATCAAAAAGGGAATATAATAAAGCATCATAACTTGAACAATGATGTGCCAAATTGGAAATGCCTAGCCGCTCTATAACTTGAACAGTCATTTGGTTTGTTTATACATCAACAGCTTTGTTCAGCTAGAAAGTAAAGAGAAACTGTCACTTGGGTTGTCTGACAAAGACATGAGAATTTGGAAATTTAATAAATGGATAAAACAAAAGGACCAATCAGTTTAAAAAGTTGACAAAGATAAACACATTACTAAATTCGCCAAATTGGAAGTCCTAGCCATTCTATAATTAGAAAAATCATTTGGTTCATTTATTCTTTGAGTGTTCTGCTCCGCTAGAAACTAAAGAGAAATCGCCAATTGGGTTGTCCGACAAAGACACGAGGATTCTGAGAAATCAGCTAAATAACAGAGATCAATCAGGCATGTATCTTTAAGGTGTGTTTGTAGATGGATTGAGTGGAAAATGGAGATAAACACAATATTAAACTAGATCAAATTTTGAAACACATGAGATTGCTCAAAGAAGTAACACATGCAAACAGAGATTATCCCTTTTTGGTGCGCTAAAATAGATCGGCCCTGCGATAAGATACAATTTTTACACTTAATTTGCCAGTTTTATGCATTGGTCTAGTAAATGCTTCTATGAGTAAATAACAAGATATTTCCTTTGCTGCATTGAATGGGAAGAGTATCCAGTAAATAAGCAGAAAGAAACAGACAGAAAACTTACCTATGATATTTGGCATTTTAAGAAAAAGAGTAACAAATTATTAAGAAAGTAAAGATTTGAGAAGGATGTAAGGAATTGAAGCAGTAAAGAAAAGGAGAGCTAGTTATAAAAGTGGTAACTTCTTTCTGACATAATTGAAATCCAGATCAAAGAATCCCAATTTATTTTAACACACATGATGCACAGTTACAGTTATCTTCTATTTACTGGTTATAATCTGTTCAAGATAAGACATACGTGCCAAAGCCAGTGAATTGAAAATGCAAAGGCAAATAACGAGGAAGCTACGATTACACCTTCATTTATGAACAAAAAAGATAATCCAGGTGCTTATTACTCCATGCCGATGTTTAAAAACATGTGGAAGAAATTTGCCTCCTTTTATATCATCCAAGGCCATACAACAAATGAGTGGAATACGACAAAGGCCACAGGGAAAGGCATGCTCTGGGAAAAAGACCATACGCCCATAACAGAAGACGCTTAAAAGAAGGAAAAGCACAACTCTTAACTATGGGAATATCATTTTTCAGTCGGAGATAAAAACACGCTTTTCAGTGAGAACAAAAGTAGTTGAAGACAAATCATTTTGTCATTCCACCACTATCCAACTACACAAAAGTGATTGGGAGTCTTAACAAACATAAACTTATCCGATACTAATATAACAAACAACCAGCAGCAGAATTCACATGTTCAAAGTAACTTCAGCTACCGCATTTGCCATCCAAAGAAAAACATTGATAGGCACACCAATGGAAATGCAGCCAAATCAATTCTTTAGTGTGAGTGAGAGTTGTTATACCCAATATTAATTAGGTTGCTGAGCGAATCCATAAGCTGCTGTTGCTGAGGATGCTGCTGCATTTGTTGGTCCTGCTGCTGCTGCTGCATTGGTGCTACAGCACCTGCCGCAACCGCTGCGGCAGTAGAAGAAGCTCCCTTGGACTCAACATACCTCCACAGATACCAAGCAGCCACTGACCTATACGGCCGCCACTTGTCACACAGCTGCTCCATGTGCGAGGGCCGAGGCAACTCCTCAAGCCCGTAGAGGAGCTGCACACCTTTCCGAATCCCAAGATCATTCACCGGAAGAACGTCGGGCCGGTGCAGCGAGAAAATCATGAACATGTGCACAGACCAAGAGCCAATGCCACTGACCATGGTCAGCATAGTGAACAACGACTTGTCGTCCATATTTACAATGGCAGTATCAGAGAGAATTCCATTTTGGTACTTCCTAGCCAGGTCATGGAGGTAGCTGGCTTTCCGGCCGGAGATTCCGATTTGCCGGAGCTGAGTAGCGCTCTGTGCGAGCACGGTCTCGGGATTCACAGCGGACTCGCCGCCGCAGAGCTGGATGAAGCGCGCGTAGATCGACGTGCCGGCCTTGTAAGCGAGTTGCTGGTAGAGAATGCTTCGGGTTAGGGCAAGGAAGGGAGTGTGGAAGTTGTCGAATTGCGGCGGCTGGTGAGCCTCGATTAACGGAATCAGAAGCGGATCGGCGCTCCGGAGATGCCGAATCGCCGATTCGACCTCGCCTTCGCAGCGGAGAGGCCGGCCGACGGCTCGGGGAACGGAGACGGCGCGTGCCTGGACAATCTTGCACTTGGCGGGCCTGAGCTTGGGCTTTTCAGGCGCGGTGGCGGCGGCGGTGGCGGTTTTGGATGGTTTCGGGTCGGAGCAGTCGGGGGAGAGCTTCCGGATCTTACGGGGGCGGAAGGGGATTTTGGAAGGGGGAGAGGAGGTTAGGGGCGGAGCATTGGTGAGTTCGGTGGGAGTTGGTTCGGCGATTGTGGTGGCGGCGATGGAGTCATGGTGCGGCGGCGGCGGAGGCGGTTGAGGAGTCTCAGACTGAGGTTCGGTCTGAGTCGGAGTCGGGGTCTGAGGCTGGGATGGGGCTTGGACCTGAGTTTTCTCTCCCATGGGGTGAGAAATTGAATAAAAAATGCGGGTCGGGTTTTGACGGCGACGGAGGAGGAGGAGTGGTGGTTTTAACAGAAACCAATCATCGGAAAGTGAGGGAGAGTTTGGAAGAAGCGACTGCGAAATTTGACTGCAATAAGTTAAGGGGACAATATAACTTGTAACTCATTCTCTCTGTTTATCCGTTTTCTCCTCCGTTAGGATTTGCTGTTTCACACGCACCGTTTCAGCGCGTGTTGCACGTGAGTTCTCATTGGCGTTCGAAACAGTATATTATAACGGGCCCATTAGAATGAGCCCAATGTAGCCCACTTCGACTGGACTGGCATTGAACCTCACATGAGATCCGGATTCAGGCTGCGAGAGGATTCGACCTTGCTGGGCCAAATCAATGGGCCTAAAACCCGTGATCACATCCTAAAGTGGAGCAAAGACAGTTTCGTGTTTCAGGTGGTTGGACCACTAGACTCGAGCCAAGAAACAATGTGCATCTTTTCTTATTGCATCTCTCGTAAATACAGTAGTGTTCACCTAATCAGTTATTAATTAAAAAATTCATAGTCAGTCACAATTAGATTTACATCTAAGGGTTAAAAACAAAAACTATATTTAAAAAATAATCCTAGAACACTGCTATAAAAAATAACTAGGTGCTTGAGACTCAACTGATCTCCCGCCACCTTGAAGGGATGGGAAGCTTGAAAACTTGAGTTGGTGTTCAGCTGCAATATCTAGCATCAAATTTCAATACTCACTACACAAAGTCCATACACTTGACTAGACAAAGACAAGACGACCAAAAGTTGTTGGTATAGTTTATGGTACTACTGGTTTGGTATCCTCGTGCGCTATGCAAATTACTATCACAATCATTCTCCCCGGTGGCTTTTTTACCTTTTGCTCTATCACTGTGCAGTAAAACGTAATTTTATAACTATTTCAATTTCACACGTGATTTTTTTTTATATATTTATTTTTGAAACGTGAATTTTATTTCGATCATCAAACATACACTGAACCAATGATGAACTCAGAAACTATGCACGAAGAAGCAAGGACCGTTAGGTATAACAAATTATTGTTCTTTCTAACTCTAATAAAATGACAGGGGCCTAACTATAATATAAAAGCTGATAAAATCGGGCAGACATTGATTTATTTTCTTTTTCTTTTTCTTTTCAGATTTTTGGATTCAATAATGAGAGGCAGGAGGATTTGATTTAACTAACAAAACTCTATCCACAATCTCCTATATCAATTATGAGTTAAAACACAGGTCAAACGGTCAAAATTAGAGTGGAGCTAAATCCACGTGGCAGAAGGGTAACACGGTGAAAGCGTGACACGGAAGGTAACGACAAGGCGTACAGATGGGTAGGGAGGAAGGACTTACAGCCCAGCAGTGGTTCACCACACCACGATAAACAGACGACGAGACTCTTAATCAAAAAACCAATACTAATTATTATTGGTTGTGGTTTTTGCAGAGAGGACTTCTGTGATCGGAGAGAAATGAGTTTCAGGGATGACAATGAAGAAGGGAGGGATGTCAGGAAGCCTTTCCTTCATACTGGGAGCTGGTACCGTATGGGTTCCCGCCAGTCCAGTATGATGGGCTCCTCTCAGGTCATGAGGGATAGCTCCGTTTCTGTTGTGGCTTGTGTTCTCATCGTCGCTTTGGGTCCTATCCAATTCGGCTTCACTGTAAGCCAGCTGTGTCACAGACTCACAGTGTGTTGTTGACAATTTTTCTCGGTTTGGGATTGGTTTGTTTTTGCTGATACAGTTTTTGTTGTTGCAGTCTGGGTATTCTTCTCCGACGCAATCAGCCATCACCGCTGATCTTGGACTGTCAGTGTCAGAGGTTTGAATTGAATCTCACTTCGAGTTTTGGGTTTCTTGATTTATAGTTTCCACTTTAGCTTTGCTGATACTAGTGGTGTGGTTCAGTATTCGCTGTTTGGTTCTTTATCAAATGTGGGTGCCATGGTGGGGGCTATAGCCAGTGGTCAGATTTCTGAGTATATTGGGCGCAAAGGGGTAATGTTTTTTGATCATTTAGTTGCATCATCCTATCTTTGTGTACTGTTCTTTACTTTAACTTTGTGTTGGTTGCAGTCTTTAATGATCGCTGCGATTCCTAATGTCATCGGCTGGCTTGCCATATCATTTGCCAAAGTGAGTTTTAACTGACTCTCGTGTTCGTTAGAGTAATGCAAAATGCAATCCAGGACAGTCTGTCTAACATCGGAGTTGATTTCTTTTTGTAGGATTCGTCATTTCTCTACATGGGAAGGTTGTTGGAAGGCTTTGGCGTGGGAATAATCTCGTATGTGGTAATGATCGGTTGTTCAATGCTGTGATTCTACACTGGAAGTATTCAGATAGTTACTGTGAGGAGAACTAACTTGGTGATCATATTGTTATTAGGTGCCCGTATATATTGCAGAGATAGCGCCTCAGAATTTGAGAGGCGGTTTGGGTGCAGTCAATCAGGTTACCCTTGCTTACTGGCTGTTTTCACAAGCGTCCGCTTTCTAGTTACTCTATCACATTACTAATGCCTCTGTTTAAACTATAATCGTTTCTTTGCAGCTCTCTGTAACCATTGGGATACTGCTGGCTTATTTGCTTGGACTTTTTGTTGAATGGAGATATCTTGCAGTTTTAGGTAATCTTCTTAAAGTTCACTCTGCTGTTCACATCATTTTTTATAAGTATTGTGACATTATTATTTCCAATCTGGTTTTAGTTAGTTGATGCTAGTCATGGATGTACAGTTTTTAACTAACTTTATTTGGCTTGAAAGAATCATGAACTTGGTTGCATGCTCAGGGTAATGAGAAATGTTAGTGCAGACTTCCATTATGTTATCATATAATGATCTACTGTTTATCCTATTGAAAAGATGATATTTTGTTGGATAGACAGTGTTGTACTGACGAACCTTTTCAACCTCTTGTTTTTCAGGAATATTGCCTTGTACGATATTGATACCTGGGCTGTTTTTCATTCCTGAATCACCTCGATGGCTGGTAAGTTCTCAGCGTAGATTTTCCCTGATAACTGTTAGATTGTTGGGTAAAATGTATAATATTCCTGTTTCCTTTGGTCTTAACATTCAACAGGCAAAAATGGGTATGACAGAGGATTTTGAAGCCTCTTTGCAAGTTCTAAGAGGATTTGATACTGATATTTCGATCGAAGTGAATGAGATAAAGGTAAAAGCCACTCATCTTACTCAAAAACATTGAACTGTAGGAAAATTATCTATAAAAATAATTATGTTTATATATGTTGTGTAGAGATCTGTGGCATCAACAACCAGAAGAACAACAATAAGGTTTGCAGAACTCAAACAAAGAAGATACTGGCTTCCTTTAATGGTACTAACTACACTCCAAAATATTGGTTTTCGGCTTAGCCATGTTGCTGTCTCAAACTTGATGTCTGTCGAACCACAACCGTTCTTAGTAAATGTTATCCTGCAGATTGGAATTGGAATGCTTGTTCTTCAACAGCTTAGTGGAATTAATGGCGTTCTATTCTATTCCAGTACCATCTTTGAAACTGCTGGTAAGCACTAAGCAATTACCACAAACTGGTGTCTCCTCATTTATCCAAAAGATTTGAGTTAGGATCACAATTGTATAGTACAATTGTATGTACACACATATGCAAAAAATAGGGATCCCTCATTGGAAGGGCCCTGTGGAATTGTCCACCAACAAACTGAACGGTGGAGATGTGATTTTGTGATCATTTCTACAAATTTTCATAAATTTTGGTGATCGTTACGGCATTCAAAACTACGATTTATAATTAAAAGCATGAACGGTTCAGGTTTGGCAGATTTGGTTCGTTCATTGATTTAATCTTGTTCGACACCTTAACGATCACCAAATTGGCTGAAAATTTGCAGAATTGATCTATATATAACAAACTGAACTGTGGAGATGTGATTTTGTGATCGAAAAGTTGGTGTAATCATTCATCCCTCATATATGTCCAAAAAAAAAAGATCCCTTGCCTATATATATATATATATATAGGCCGGATATGAAGCGGACTTCCGCAACTATGTTAAAGTGCTGACGTCCATCCGTTCTCCTCTGTCCGGCGCCGACGACGGCGCTCCTCCACCCGAGCGGACACCAGAGGTTTCCCCGATCACTTTCCCTTATGGCAAGATCGATTTGAAGGTCTGGGCAACAACCTTTACCCAAAACTTCAAACATGATCGATCTCGCCGGAAAACTGGAATTCGGTGGACTCGCCAGGAAGGGAAAGTGGTCGGGGACGCCTCTGGTGTCCGCTTGGGTGGAGGCGCGCCGTCGTCGGCACCGGACGGAGGAGAACGGAGGGACGTCCGCAATTTAAGCCCAGTGCGGACGTTTGCTTCACATCATTTTCGTGTGTGTGTATTCTAAGGAAAGATGACTCTAAATCAGCTTTCCATTTCATATGAAATGTCTCATGAGTTTCTATTTTCCTCGTAGGGATTACATCAAGTAATGCTGCCACATGTGGCCTTGGTGCTGTTCAGGTACAACATGAAGATAACTTGAAACTTGGGTTCTCCTTTCCTCCAATATTCGCAAGCTCTAATTGTTACTATGATCTGTATGTGTAGGTAATAGCAACTGGTGTGACTACCTGGTTGGTGGACAGAGCAGGCCGTCGACTTCTGCTTATTGTAAGTTTAAGTATTTCTGTCACTTGGGGTCATTATTTAATCATTTAGAGAAGTGTTGATAATTTACACTTTCTATTGTAGATCTCCTCCTCTGGAATGACAATTAGCCTCCTAGTTGTTTCTGTAGCATTCTATCTGAAGGTACTAAAGCTCTCATGTTTGTAAAGAAATCTTGTGGGTGTATACTTCTTTTCTATATCTTCTAAGCAATTTCTACTGATTCCAGGATTATTCAGTGGTTGGTTCAGATTTCTATAGTGCGTTGAGCATCATTTCAGTGATTGGAGTAGTGGTATGTTTATAGTTTAATTATCATGGTTACCAAAGAAGATTGTCGTTCTTTTTCCGCCTGTAAATTCCTTTATCTTGCACTATTCTTGCAGGCCATGGTAATTGCCTTCTCTCTGGGTGTAGGAGCTATTCCATGGATCATAATGTCTGAGGTATGTCCATGATGTAGCTTTTTTATATGCAAAAAAAAAAAAAAAAAAAAAAAAAAAACCAATATACATGTTGTTCGTATAAAGCTTGCAAGAGTTATCAATATAACCATGAATGAGTATCTGCCTATTCATTCTTCTACAATTTTAGCCACACGCCTCTACCTATACCTACTGGTAATAGATGTTAAAGCTAGCACATTTGTCTTCTGATATTCCAAGTTGTCTTCAAGGTCATGAGGAAGCAGATTAGTATTCTTCTATGCCTCTACCCAGCATATGTCACAATTTTTTTCTTTTTTTTTGCTTGCTTCCATCTGAAAAAGCTTCTAATTTTGACAAATTTTGATCTTGTTACTTATTATTGCAGCGCTTTTCCTTCTTTGGTTCATACAATTTACTGTAAATTTTGCAATGTAGATTCTTCCGATTAATATTAAAGGCCTTGCTGGAAGTATAGCAACACTTGCCAATTGGTTTGTAGCCTGGGTGGTCACTATGACTGCAAACTTGCTACTGGAATGGAACAGTGGAGGTTTGTATATCTCATTCTCTCCTTCCGGTGCTGTGTTGCCTATGCTTTTACTGTTGCTTATTTTTATCCTATGTTATTGTTTAGATGTTCCACTCCTCCCCTTGTTATGATTTTAGCCTTTAGAGATTGGGGCTAATGGGTTTTGTCTTCCATTTTGAATAGGAACCTTCACCATTTATATGGTTGTGAGTGCTTTTACTGTTGTATTCGTTGCCATTTGGGTCCCCGAGACAAAGGGCAGAACTCTGGAAGAGATTCAGTGGTCCTTCAGATGAGGTTTCCTTTCCCCTTCTTTCATATCGCGGCTCTACAGTGCCTTCTTCATCAGTTAGAAGAAACCAATTCTGCATTCTGCAATCCCATTTTGAGAAATTCCTACAGAAACTGTGGCATCAAAGGTGCATATTTTTGTGGCATAAAAGCAGGCATCATCTTCGGCCAGCAATGCACTGAACTTCGTGCTCTATTGCAACATTCGTTGTTATTCTCTATAGTCGGCTGTAATCCAACAGTTGTCGTATACTTTATTAAATTCATTGAATCAATTTTTCGAGCTACCAGTTTTCCATGGTCCTATATATGTACAAAACTACAAACTTGATCATTTTCATTTGAAGTTTTGAACCCCACTGGTTATGATTTGGCAGAGCAACTTGGTTCTTAAAATTTAGGTGATCAGAAGGTCGGAACCATCATCCTTAGCAATCAGTCTACAGTCTACCACCTGCAAGTGACTGAAGCAAGCTGATTGTAAATGACTGGTAGACGTGAATTAGTTTACCAAGTCTCCCTATAAATATGATACAGAAAAACCGACTTGTCTTGTTTCTGTATATCAGACTTGCTTTTTATAAATTTAGAGAAGGGCATGGATCCATGAAAGATCGTGGGGATCATGAAACGACATAACTAAGAATGTTGGTCTTCAATTTCATGGAGACATGTCAACTGGCCAGGGCTTAGAGTTTAGCCCTTTGTGCTGCTAACATGAACCCCAAGACCCTAAGCTTCGTACCGAAGATTCTGTAGATAAACCCGAAGTTCCCGTTTCGCTTCAGGACCTTTATTCACCTTGGACGGTTGGACGGGCTGGAATTGTATCAGTTCAAAGGTCTCGGAACTGCTGGAATTGTATCAGTTCAAAGGTCTCGGAACTGCTGGAATTGCATCAGTACAAAGGTCTCAGAACTTTCCGAATAGGTGGCTGAGTGAGCTACCACTCTTTTTTGGTCGAAAAGTGAGCTACCATCCCAATCTGTTAGTTAAGTAGCAACGCGCAGCACACACATTCTAATTCGCGATAGTCCCATGTCCCTTTGCTTGGTCTCAGTTTTGAAAAGGAAAAACAAGAAAACAAAGACAACCCCACTTTCAGGTCTGTGCTGCATTTGGCCACCACTCCATAGTCATCAAATACATGTGATGTAACCAAACTCACGACTAAGGTGCAAGGCAAAGAGCCAAAAGCAAATTACTTGTCAAAGCAAAATAGACATGATCCACACAAAGTTCATCTGAATGAATAGATTTTATTTACTATAAAAGCTTATGCAAAGCTAAACTCTATACCTAAACATTATACGTAGAGATACAGGACCATTAAAAATGGTATTATCGGGAGTCATCTCGCTGCGAATCACCCATGAAACAGATGCTGAACTCGAGCAGAGAAAGGCTACAATTTGACATCAAACTTCACATATGACATAAACAGAATAGAGTACAACATCAACAACTGAGAAAGAAAAATGCAAGATAGTACCCTGAATGAAGAGTCTAACCAGAATGCTATTGGACTATGAAACTACTTTCACGGGATACTTGTCAATGCTGTCCTCCCAAGGACCATTACGAGATGGCTGCACATTCCGCAGAGCCTCCCAGACTGCACTGTTACATTTGAAACCGCTCCCAAAGGCAATCTGCCACACTCGGTTGCCCCTGCGCATCCTCCCTTTGGCCTCCGTATAGGCCAACTCATACCAAATGGAGCTTGACGAAGTATTCCCAAACCGGTGTAGAGTCATCCTAGAAGCCTCTACATGTATCGGCAACAACTGCAAGTTCTTCTCCAGCTCATCAATCACAGCCCTTCCCCCAGCATGTATACAGAAATGATCAAATGCTAGCTTGAAATCTGGTATATACGGCTTGACATCCCCATTCAACAGCTTCTTAACCACAAGAGAAGAGAAGAAAAGCATCTGCTCGCTTATCGGAAGCACAATAGGCCCCAGAGTAGTTATATTCGTCTTAAGCGCCCCACCAGCAATGGCCATCAAATCTTTCGACAAAGACACACCAGTCTTCCCCTTATCATCCTGCTCCTGATAAACACACTGAAACGCCTTGTCATCCGCGCCCTTATGAGTCCTCACAACATGAACAAGCCTGTACTTCGCCCGCCTCCTATCCACAGCCTTATTGGACAGCAAAACCGCGGATCCCCCAACTCGAAACAAGCAATTCGGTATCAACATTGACTTCTTATTCCCAAAATACCAATTCTGGGTAATGTTCTCAGTACTCACCACTACAGCATAAGTATTCCTATGAATCTGCAACAAGTCCTTAGCAAGATCAACAGCTATAACCCCAGCACTGCACCCCATCCCTCCCAAATTGAAACTCCGAATATTCCCCCGGAGCTTGTACTTGTTCACAATCATGGCCGAAAGCGACGGCGTCGGATTAAACAAGCTGCAATTCACAACGAGAATCCCAATGTCTTTCGGTTTTACATCAGTATTTGCAAACAGATTATCCAGCGCTCCATACATGACCTCCTCGGCCTCCTCCCTCGCCGCCGCCATCGACGGCCGGGGAGGGATGTGGTGCATCGCCTCCGGAACGTAGGTCTCTTCTCCGAGGCCGGAGCGTTCGAGAATCTTGCGCTGGAACTCCAACGACGAGTCGTCGAAGTCGTTGGTTTGGCGGGAGTGGTCCATGAAGCGTTGGAAGGGAGCCTTGAGGTGGTCAGGAGGGCGGTAGCAGGAGTAGTCTACTAGGTAAATGGGCCTGGGCAGGGTCATGATGTAAACGGTCAACCCGAAGACGAGGAAGGCGGAGCAGATGATGACGCTGACGAGGTTGTACTGGAGGTGGAGCCAGAGGTGGCGGAGGTCGCGGAGGTCCATTTGGGAGGCCTCGATCAGTGTGACGATGATTAAGGGGATGAAGCAGAGGGTTAAGAGATTGGAGATGAGATAGTGGTAGCCGAGTTTGACGTACTTGAGATTCACGCTCTGGAGGAAATCCGGGAGGCGTCGGGTGTGGTGGATCCGGACTCCGACATGGCCTCCGGCGGCGTCGGCGGCGGCGGCGGCGACGTGGGCCGGGCCGCCTTGGTCCATGGCCCAGCTGGTGGTTTGGTTTAAGCTTTGGAGAGTCAGAGAGAGGTGGCAAGTACAAGTGTGTGTAGTTGTATTTTATACGTGAATAACTGAATTTATAGATAAGGGAAATGACGCAAGGGTGACGGCGAATCTAAGAGGAGGCCGGGGAGGGTTGGACTTTTCCGATAACGGAGAGAGAAGGATATGGGGTGGTTGTGATTTTGACGGTTATATAACAGTTTACGTGGTGGCCACTGCCCTGTCAGCCCGGGCTTGGCTTTACTAACGAATATTTTTGAACTTTCTTGTTTTACTTAGATATTTATTGCTATATAAATATGGAATATGAAAATTTTTGCATACAGTATATACATGATGTAATCTTAACCGTTTATAATAATTTGTATGTTTGACTACCATATTTCTATATTATTTCTTTTAATCATGATCATCTATGTATATGAAAATACACGCCGTGTACTGAATATGCTCTCTATATAAACAATAGTTGGTGAACAGATAAACATTAAATTTTAAACTAAATAGCTAACAAACACTAGTTGGGTGTGTTTTTCAATATAGATACCAACTCCGAAGATGTTACAGTGCTGCAATGCATATTTCGAGTGTTTTACATGTGCGTAGGGATTAACCGAGTGTAAGAAGCCTTTCCGGTATCATAACATTGTCTAAACAAGAAAGACGAAGAATCATAGGCTGACTAACGCGCTACTATATCCTTGTTTCCAACCAAAGAAAAAGATCTTTACGGTTTCCTTGTTTCTTAGGCCGGCCTAGAGATTCATCAATGAAACAATGAAAGCTAAAAGGTGTCTTAAATTGGATTGATTTGTCTTTATTGAGCACTTATTTATGCTGGCTGATCGAATGAAGAATCTACCTACATAGTGACAGACAGTGGCAGATCTAGATAGAAATGTTACCCGGGCTAAATGTACGTCACACAAAAACTTCAAAGAATCTTGACATTGTGAGAAATTTTTGTTAATAAAAAGAATACACACACATAGATACGATATGGAACGTAATAAGCATTAAATTCAAACACTTTGACATAAGGTACGAGCAATAAAATACAAGAAACATATAAATAAAAATAAAAACTAACTAATGAGGCCCAAAGCCTCAAAATTCCTAATCAACAAATTAATTTAAAGATTCAACTTAGTGAACTACTTGTATTCAATTGTTTTTTTTTTTTGGTAAAATATTCAATTGTTGGTAAACGAAAGCAAATGAGACGAAATTGGATAGTAGGATGAGATTTTTCTTCTTTCTTATCCACCAAAATTGGGCAGTGGAAAACGATTTGGGATTAAGAACTTAGGGTTGGGTCTGGGGAAGTTGGAATTGGGGAGGAGGGAAAAGGGAGATACTGATAATTGGGAAATTTTGAGATAGAAGATGCAGACAGCTTAATTAAGGGTAGTCTAACTAGGCTTTATTGAGGGTTCTTTCTTATCCAGCATGCTACTCTCTTTTTTTTTACCATGTCAAATCTCACCTAGGCTTAAGCCCAGGTGAGCCTGGGGCTAGATCCGTCACTGGTGACAGGAGCCCAGCTCTGTGCTGCCCAGAATTAAGAAATCTACCTACATTAGTCAAATAAAGAGGTGTCTCTAGTCTCTACATGGCTACATCATCTATAATCCATCTCTAACCTAAGGGTTAAGGCTCATAATAGAAAGTGAACACCAGGACCATGTAGCTAGTTTTGTTGTTCTTTAGGCTTGCCAACCCACATTGACGCATTCCCACCAAACTAGACCTGAGAGTGACTGCCATTCCCCATAACAAACTATGAGCATGTTTGTGAATGCTTCTGGGAGGCTGAAAAACGGTTCTAAACTAGCGGATGCATTTCTACACTATAAGCATGGTGTTTGGCAAAAGGTTAAGATGTGCTCAGAGTGGGAATTCAAGCGTTTGGAAATGGAAACTCTATCGCCGACGATTGGTCTTAAAGATCTATCAATAATGGAAAACTAGTATGGCTTAAGCCTGATTAGTATTCCATTCTCTCCCTCTAACATAACCTAAGTTAGTTATCTCTATGCCCCTCACTCTCTCCATTGTTCTTACTAAGTAGCCGAAACAATTCTTAACGTTTAGCAGACTCAAAACAACTCTGATCCTAAATTCCTAGGCTAGTCTCAAGTATCAAAAAAGACCAATAATACAATATGAATTAGAAGGTAAACAATTAGTTTTGACAAGCAATGTTAGTTGACAACAGATGGGTATGCAAAGAGTGGATAGTTATCAAGTCTGTGAAATGATAGATTAGAAACCGAACTAAAAATGAAGACATGGATTTGCCCATTAGATGAAAGAAATCTCGAATCACCTAATGCAGCTACAGAGCTTCTTTTAGAAGTCTCTCTGTGATATCTTTTGGAAGTCCCATCACGCTATCAGTTGTCCCTACCTGCAAGAGGTATCACCAATTCAAATTTAACTATCAAGACATAGGATGCTAAGAGACACAAGAATGCATGCATATATTGACAGGATTGATTAGTAAGGACAGACTTCTGAACGAAAATCAACCCCTTAACATGTTGAAATGGACAGAGAGTACAACAATATGGACCATTATGATTTTCCTGCCTCACATGTTAAGTTTCAAATATGATGCCTCTATAAATATTCTAACGAACTAAAACATAGATCAGATTAGAAAACCAACCACTTCTTTGACAAAGGGAAGAATCAGAGGATGCTCTATTATCAGTCCCCCGGCAACTTTGAGCACTGTCCCCTCCTCAATCTGACATGGACGCAAAAGGTTCAATTGTTATCTTGTCGCCAAAGAAAGAAGTGAAACAACCACATTGCACATAAATAACTCTTACCAGCTTCTCAATGGCTTCATCTGGTATTTCATGGAAATAGATCTGCAATGAATTATCAAACAAGTATTATCCTCAACGGTCATTGCCATAATGTTGCACAGATCCTACTCAATTTCATATTTTAGAAGCTACACTTCAAAAAATGACGAATAAAAAGAAATGAAAAAGAAGAAAAGGGTACCTCCACTCGGTCCCATTCTCCTTTACTGAATCCTGTTTTAAGGTTTGTAACAAGCACAGATCCTACTGTTGCTGCATGTCCTCCAGAATAGTCTGCAAATCATTGTTAGTGAAATTGTCAGAGTAGATAAGTAAAAACCGGGGACATGGACTGGAATCAAACATTAACCAACCTTTCAAGAATTGCCGTGCTTCTTCCTTGCTGGATGGCTTTTCCCTGACAACACCTTCATAGACTACCACCTCCAGACCATTTTACAATAAGAGTAAGTAATAACACACATAAGGTTCACTTCATAGGGGATAACTCTACAGTTCTACTTCACAAACAGGTCAGATCACCAGGAGGCCATTTATGTTCAAGGACACATGAGCATAAGGTCCGTAGACGCAAAAGAAAATTGTATTGCCAAGGCTCTTCTAATGTTTTGGGGCATCCATAACATAATATTGATAATAAATATCACATAACAAATTAACATGATGATAAGCAAACCATCTAGTGAAGGTTAAAGTACAGAATTCATTCGTAAGGAACTGAATCGAGTGGCAAAAATCAAGTTTTGATGGTCATAATGTCATTGCATATGATGATCTTCCCGAGCAAGTAATCTAGCATAACTTACTTCAAAACTTTACTTAAACTAATACTTTTTATTTCACTCTATTTCAGCTTGTAAAAAGGATGTGGAAGACGTTTGAGATATGGATCACACATGCAAAACTCATATGACAAGGATTTAGAGATTATAAGTATGTTATAAGATGTGGTTTATACTTGATCAGAGGTAATTAATAGCGTTGGTTCAGCAACCTTTACGTAGTCACCAACTGGGAGCTTAGGCTGGATGGCTTCTGCCTGAGACGTTTCCATCAGCTAAGATCCGTAAGTTTTCTTTTAACCAGAAACCAGCAATATTATAAAATATGATCACATAAGTGCATCAGACAGCACATAAGTGCAACAGAGAGAGCAGTAACACACAAACAGAAGCATAAACAAAACAGCTGTAACCGTATGGAGGTCAGAACCAAATGAGTTTAGGATATATGTGCTGATGCAAAAACTATAAAATATGATACTTTCGCGATAAAAGAAGCCCAATAGATCCTCCATAAATGGCTCTAGGTGATACCAGACCTTTGATGCTTCCTGTCTTAAGACAGAAAGTTCATGCTACATACATGTAGGCCAATCAATAATCTCTATATATGAATATATATATATATATATATACATTTTTTCTGGTGAATGGACATATAATATGAAAAATAGATAAATGACATACTGTGGCCGCCGCAATTACAATTGTCGGTTCAGCATCCTTCTCTTTACTATGGGTACTTTGTATTTTTGATATGATTGCATCAGCCTGAGATGCAGATCACATTCAACCAGTATAAGAGCTTAACTAGAACTAAAAAGCCACCTCTAATCAAACATGAAGCAGTACAAGACCAAGACACAAAGCAACACACAAGTATCTCAATTTAATCATAATAACTAAGCACTACACGTGTACCATCTTAAATTTTAACAACTTAGCAAATAACTATTACAGTAGATCAACTCAAGGCAGCAATATCTAACATTAACAAATGAACATTATCGATATCGGAACAAACACTAGACCTTTGCCTGAGCAAGAACCATCACCAACTCCTCCGGTTTATCCTTTCTGATGCTTTTTTCATCAATGTCTGCAGTCTAGGCAATAAACAGAGTTCAATTTCCAAAATCATTGAAAAACGACATCGTTTCGAGTAGTTCATACTTCATACTAACCATGAGTGTAAATTCATATCCCATTTCGGACAAAATTTTCCGGCGAGCGATTGAAGATGACCCCAAGATTAACTGCACAAAACAACCATATACAACATTACATCATCTCCCACAAATTTGGAAACCCTAGCTAGCTATAGTTCGAGCTTGGAATTGAGGAATGAGAAAGACGGCAGTGAGGTGCGTACCTTGAACGGAGGCCAAGAATTGGTTTCCATGTTTACACTCTCAGACGCCCAAACACTTCGAAAATGAGTGACCAGAAGTTCTGGGCGGCTCTTTTATACTCGTTTCTTCGCCTTTCTTTTGACGCCGTTTACCCCTGGTCAATCGGCGTCCATTTTATCTTTTTATCTTTTTTTCAGTTTTCATTTTACAACTATAAACTTATAATATCATACAATCTGGTGGCATAGTCTTAAAAAAATAAAGTTATAAGGAAACATTTGAGTTGTTTACTTGATAAAAGAAAACTATAAACTTATAGTAAAGAGTTCATATCTAAATTCTCTGCTTGAATTTATTTGGATGTCTTATAACCATTAAATAAAGTAAAAATGACATAAAGATGACATGGTGGTTTTAGATTGTATTCAATCCAATAGTTAGAAGTCATCCAAGCAAATCCAAACAACATAAATCCAAGTAGAAAAACCAAATTCAAAGAGTTCAACACTATTCTTCTACAATGTTCATAAATATTTGAATTTTAATTCTCGGCGTATCGCTCTTATCAAATAACATGTATGTCATCTTCAAATCATATTCACGTTACTTTTTGTCTAAAGTTTCAATATTATAGTGCTTGGTATTCGTGTTTTATGATTAGTTGTGTAGTCGGTAGTCAGTAAACTACTTTCCCGCCCATAGACCAGTTATGAAACTTGTAGACCGACGTACGAGCTACATCGCCATGGTGAAAGATCATCAGTACCATATCGAGAAGATGCTCCTCCAAACTCCACAAGAATGCACCATGATAAAATAAATGTATAGTTAGTCCCACATCGGTAATGTGTAATAAGAAGAAACCTTCATTATCTATAAAAGGAAGGCTCCTCCTGTTTAGAAAGGACTCTCTCTCTCTCTCTCTCTCCCGGGAAATGGTAACCACCCCTTCCCGGAGGAATCTTGTAACACCCAAGGCATTGAGGCCTCATGATAGTAGAATCTTAAGTGGACGTAACCGTGCCCTCCGATGGCACGGTGAACCACTATAAATATTGTGTCTTTGTGCGTATATTTATGTTCTACCGTGCTTCTACACAGCCTACGAGTTCTTGCAAAAACAAATTGAATTCACATTTTTGTAAGTATGAGAAGCATGTTCGCTCATCACGTGTGATGTTGTTTCTACTTTCTAGTGATCTCTCTCACAAGTTATATGTAGTTTCTAGTAAGTAATCTCGTGTTTATAATTCCGCCAGTTATATCGATTATGATTAAATATCGCACTCTCCTGACATCTATCTTTGATTACCACAACTCATTTGAGCAGGTTAAAGAACAAAAACGAGAAACGGAGAAAGAGAATAGTCATTCATGGTAGATTTTTGGGTTCTCACTCACAATATCCTTGTAGTTTTAGTAATGTTTAATGAAAATATTGGAGTTTCATTTATGGGGATTTTCATATATAACCAAATTTAAAGAATGGTTTTAAATAAAACCTACCTAATATTCATATCTAATAGACATCTAAAATGTAACAATTATGATACATATTATATCATATTTTTTCTAAATTTTACACAATTGTCACAATTCAATTATAACATATAAACATAATAAATAAGTTTAATTGATATTGTCTTAAATACCTTGATTATGAGTTTTTCTTCTAATTAACACTAACATTTTTCAATCAATTTACAAAAATCATGCAGTTTTCTTTATTTTTATGAAAAAATCTAGGTGAAAGGAATTTATTTTCTAATTTATATATAAGGTAGAATATAATATAAATAAGATATCTGATTATTATAATACAATGAAGAAATTTTACAGTGTTACCGTAAAACCATGTGACTTATGACGTGGTCCTCTATTCCTAAACCCTAAACCCCAAACCCTATACCTTAAACCCTATACATTGAATCTATACCCTGAACCTATACCTTAAACCCTATACATTGAAAATAATTATTCTATTAATTACAAATGATATACTTCTATATATAACATATATATATATATATATACACACACACACAAGTTAGTAATAACAAGGTAAGAAATTAAAGAATGTAATTGATTACGACAAAGTTAAATCAAATTAAATTTTAGCTCAGTATTTGAGTTTCAAATTGATGCTAAAATTGAGAAAGATACCAAATTTAGATTTTTACTATCTGAAGGGCAAATCAGAAAAACCGAAAAATAAAGAAAACTATTAATTGTAAACATTTGTTTTATATGGTTAGTTTGCTTATGTGGAATGGGTGTAAAATAAAAAAAAATATGTATGAATTTATCTTAAAAGAAACCTAGTATTTTAAGTTTTTATCTAATTTTCTCTTTTATTACATCCAAATTTAAGGTCAAAACTTAAAAGATATATTTCTTCCCTTTTGGCTTCATTTGTAAAGATAAAGAGAATCTTTTCTTATTCTGGTACGATGATCACTACGTACGTATAATGATTATATTCAAACCTGAACAGAAATATTTAAAACTTGTTAGTAGCTGTTCACTTATCCATGTCGTTTCTTTCCCCCGACATTTGAAAAGTGAGCACCATGGACGGTTCTGAAAGAAAGCAGCAATATTCTGTGTGTAATTTAAATTAAGACCATCACAGCACGTTTATATGGTTTGTGTTGTTCAGCAATGAGGAGGTTTCTACAGCTAGCTACCCAGTTTAGAAATATCTTTCCTCCAAATATAGGTAAGAAACTAAACTATAAACATGACGATCATAACAAGGATTTGATATATTAGATGAAGAACAACGACGTCATGGCTTCTTTTTTCTCAGTACATTTTGAAGAACATATGTAACAAATTAAAAGAAAAGAAAAACAAGATGGAAATGTAGCAATCACATTTGATTCTACTCTTGCTGTCCTAAATGTTGAAAATGTAAGATTCTTTATTGATTATTCCCACTCGTCACGGATGATCTGGTTCACCTCTTTATCAGTTCTTCAAGATTTTCACTGTAATTTCAGACTCTTGAACCTGCAAGAAGAAAAACCAATGATGATCAGCTCTGTTCGGAAAATTAAAGAAGCAAAATTATTAGAGTATTGATACGTCCATAGATATACTACCAAGTCTTACATACCTTTGGTCTTCAATGTCCATGGAGTTAGTGTAGGCTGATTTGTTGCTCCCAGCTGAACCAGATTTCGATGTCCTGGTGTAATTTGGCAATGGCACCTCGCCGGACTCAATCCGGTTAACATCTTCGACAAGCCTTTCATAGTGTCTCTTCACTTCCTCCGCTGTCTTACCACCTACAGCTCTCGCCAGATTGTGCCACCTATCGGGGGTGTCCTTATCGTACACTGCTAGAGCATTCTCGAACATTTTGTTTTGCCTTGATGTCCATGATCCCGATGAGGCCATTGAAATGAGTGAAGATATGTTAATGATAGGAAATGGTTGACGAGGGTAATGACTAATGAGCTCAGGTAGCTTTGAGCATAGAGAATGGCAATGGTGCTGTTTATATAGAGGTTGTGGAGAGGAAGAGAATGAGGGAAGTGGGTCATAGCTGGCTGTTGCTTTCCTTGGAAAACAATGGGGCATGATTCCTACAACCTACGTGGTTTTTTTCCTCCTTTTTTTACTTTCCAGGTGATTAAACTCATGGATTTGCTGAATATTAGCCTTAAGCAGCAAGAAAGAGATGAAATTCATGCCGACTTTGTCCCTTTGTCCAAGATAAAGTCATGTTTCATTCATTTCTATATGCTCAGCTCATCATGTTGTTCATCGTAAAGCTCATTCATTCACCGTCCGTTACTACAGTACTGCTCATTTCTAGTTCTGGAATTTCTTGATACTACCAAAACCAGCTTTGCATTAACTGTTCGCCGCGGTTTGTGTGATTCGAGTAGTTAATTTTCAGCTGGCGGGCATACCTATCATGCATAGCTAGCTAATACAGTGTGATATGTTCACATCTATACTGATCCATGGTGGTTGTTGGAAGGCATCTAATTAATTAGAAAATAAGCATGTTGTACTCAAAACTAAGCTTATGAAAAGTTTCATCACCGCGATTTTTGCAATTTATTTTCTAGCTAGCTACTTCCATTGTCATATCAGTTTTTGTGATAGGTAGAATTACAATATCAAGGATAGAGATAGTTAGTATGTAGCTGGCTGCAGCAAGAAGAACACTTCATTTTTCCATTAACAAGCTTAAATAGCTTTCAGAGGTTATAAATTAGTTACTTGAAGCTGAAGTATTGCAAGTGGTACTTTTTGTATTAGCGTTCGCACATGGTAATTATCAACAGCAACTTGAATCAAAATGATCAATTGGCTAAATCATAAGCTAGTATTATATGTTAACAACAAAAACCAAAGTACTTAGCTAGCTGTAGACTACTGTAATTGGTAAGCAAACAGCAGACTGATAACATGGCCGGGATAGATCCTTGAGAAAAGAGTGAGTACTGCATTAGTTGGACTCAAACATATGAACGATCACTTCACTCTTTCTGTTTTTTCATTACATTTCAAGAGTGAGTACTCGTTTGGTTTCTACTAATTGCGTACTCTCTCACTGTGGTTGAATTGCTATTAAGCTTGCCCTTTTTAATTTCTCTAGAGTACGACTATATGTGTGTGTGTGTGTGTGTGTGTGTGTGTGTGACAGCAAGGAAGAACAGCATAATTCCTAAACAAGGCCAAGCATCTCATTTGGATTTATGTACCTTTCAGTACGTACTATAGCCAGCTAGTTTAGCTAATGTGATCAAACTGAATTCGGCATTCTGATTGTAAGCGAAAAGATAAGCCTAACAGGAAATCTCTTATCTTCTATTCTTCAGAACTTGTTCTGTGTTTAACTATTTTCGGAGCAAAAGCATATCTAGCTGTATGTATGTGACTGCTGAATTAGAATACCAGCTAACTACCTGGAAGAAATATTTCTTTCTATAATCCAATAATGTAAGAAACTCTGCATTTTGTAAATTTTGATGGACATAAATTACTCCATCAGTTTAGAATCTTTACATTTCTTTGCTGCAATTAACTAGGGTAGGAACACTGGAAAGGGCTTGCTGATCTGTATGCACGTATCAAATTTTGTCCTAATCATTTGCTTTGGATATGCAAGAGCTATGTTGACCTATCTGAATTTACAACTTATGCAACTATTGGAATCCTTATCATCAACAATCCACGTCCGATTGTGTGCAATTCCAAACAGAATTTATCTCCATGGAAAATGCCTTTCCAGTTCATTCTCAAAAGCTGTGAGAGCTCCATTTTTCCTTTCTTTGTGGCCTTAACTTAATTGCAAGTTGGTATCCATGATTCCATGGTCATCATAAGGTAGATAGATGCCTTAGCAATATTTCATGGATTTTTTTGATTTGAAGACTGAGAAGACTGGATACTTCAATAGGTTCCCTCATGATATATCAGGCCATAGCTGATGGCAATGGGGAATCCATCCCTATCTATTTTGTAATCGGGTGAGAAAAATTCCCTGATCTAGACACCCCTCGACATATATCTCTACACAAAGACCGCATTGAAATAAGATTTTCTTTTCAATAATACATTCTAACATAGTGTTAGAGCATTACTTGTTTGAGCTGAAGAAAGTACAAACAGTTCAGAACCAATACTTTTCTCAATTCTGCAAACAACTCGATATACATTGTTGGCTTATTCCGATCAATTTTAAGCCTTTGGCTCCATAGTGGCTCTATAACATGATGCTACCTTACTTCCTGAATTCGAAGGTCGCAAATATTCATTTATGTTCTGCATTGTTGAAGATCAGCTCCTACTATTTTGGGATAGGAGATATCTGTTACATCAGTTGGTCCTCATTAATTATTCCAGGATATATAAAGTTTGATAGCTTTTGATATATCCTCACAAGTTGGAATTGAACTAATAGACTCCTGGCCAATGTGTGATGAGGCAAAAGTGACTGAGTGGACTGGATTCTTTAGGATTCAAGTTGGGTACTCAATTTTTGTTCAAGGCCCAGGGAACCGCTTTACTTATCAGAAGAGGAATGTCCATTATGGGGGGACCTGATCACCAGTAGCTGATTCACCCTAGCTTTCATTGCCTTGCATCAAAAAGTTTGGAGACATTTTGATATAAAGTTGGTCATGTATCACTTGTAGAAAAGAGAAGCCACTTGGTTAATATCTAGCTAGCTATTGTTGCTGAAATTTATCAGAAAACATAAGCAGGTGATGTATAATACTGATATGATCCATATCTTATTGACATGAGATATAAGCAGAGAGGCACATACCAGTGTCCAGCTTACAGATACAAAACTTGGACCTTCTCTGCAAATTTCAAGTGTTGTGTTTGCAACTTGCCTATAACATATTAACATATGTAATTGGATTCTTCCAACTTCCAAGTATAAAATTGGGGTTTTCAGACTTTCACTAGTTTAGAAATAAAACCATACAATCAGTTTCATACCTCGTCTCCCATTTTAGTTTCTTTCCCTTTTCAGCTATCAAATCGGGCCCAAGAGAATATGCCCCACTTGAAACATTGAACTCTTAGGCCCGTGTGAAATTGCAAAATTGGTTTTCCTTTCTCTGTTGGGACATCTAACAATTTGACCTGCTCAACGTCCTTTCTTATAATCAGCTGTACGAGCTAGGTATTAGTGTTTTAAATTTTCCTTTCGGCTGTTTTTTTTACGTTTAATTTATGTTTTCTTAGTTTTGTTTCTGCTGTACTTCTCTACCTTCTGGGCTTTTTCTAATATATGGCTTCCTTGACCAAAAAAAAAAACATCCTTTCTTATAATCAGTGGAAAGTGGATCACTAATTCTTGAACGATGAAAATGAAACTTGAATTTTTTTCTTTTGGCTCCGCGTTAATTTTTTCTTTTATTGTCAAGTCGCTATCGTTGCTGGATTGATTGACGAAAGAAAATATGAAGAACTTTCTTTATTTATTAAATTTCGTTCATGTTATTGCATGGATTAGGAAGACTTCAAAGTTGCCATGCTAGGCTCGGCTGATGTGAACGATTGTCGTGCCATCATGTTGAGAATCACAATTATTTTCCCTAATAGTTATGGCTGAAATGACTCTTCTAGCCTTGTGATAGACCTTTCAGCTCTCCATAGTTTGCATTATTGGCTTCTTTTCAATTTTGTGGTTTGTTAACTAGATAACAGAGGTTTGGTGCCCATCAATTTTCAATTGGGTGCTTCTTCTCCTTTTCTGCTACTTCTAGGGCTCTAGGCCAACCATAAATTTGGTTTCCACCTAGTTTTAATTTTTTATTATCCTTTTTCTTTTCTTTTTTGATTGGAGTATACTTATATAGAGTTTACCATAAACATCCAATCATCCATCAAGGGTCAATATGATGAATTCAAATGAACTCCTAGTATTCATTAAAGAAAATTCATTTCATAGTATTCATGTAAAGACCAAAAGTGTAATACACAGTCACAAAGAAAGCAGAAAACCACTAAAATCCTCAACCTAAAATTAAGAAGAAGAAAATTAAAACATGGTAGACATTGTGTCATTATCATCATAATAAACAACAAATTTTTGTAACTAATTTAGGGGAATGAAAATGATGTATCTGACCTTTTATGGATTGCAAGGAAGTGTTGCTCTTTTTATGGTTGAGATTTCCTACTATCATTTTGAGTTTGTATTCGGGTGATTATTAACTTTGTTTGTCTATATGATTACTTGATAGCTGGTTTATACTATGTAAATAGTAACATGAAAGTCTAAGATGTAAAATAATTTTATCTCATATATTGCAATATTATATATAAACAAATATATTTTTTATTTAAAAAAAAAAATTAAAACCCAACCTAATTAGAAAGTTCACGTGTAAACAAATTTTGAATCTTTGATGTGTTTGCCTTCTATTTTGTAATAAATCTCTTATTTGTGTAAGTTTGATTTATTTGTACCTTATTTGGAAAAGAAAATTTCACTTCCCATGGAATATCTTTACACATTTAAAATGGTTACATCACTCAAATAGTCTCCTCATGGAATTATCAAATTGAATATTCAATACTTAAGATTGATGACAGGTCTGATTCAACTCAACCGAAGAGAAAAATCAAACCTCACAAGCAGCCTTTGAATTGTCTGATTTGTTAAATAATTATTGATCCCACTTCCAAACACAAACAATCTACACACCTCACACTAAGACCCAAAACAGTAATTAACTATTGATCCCTCATCCAAACACAAACAATCTACACCTCACACTAAGACCCAAAACAGTAATTATCAGGTCAATTGACCTCACAAGTCACAAACCAAGAACAAGAAGAACAAGAACAAATACCAATTGTTAATCTCCACCACCACCACACCACCTCCAAACTCCAAAAACCATAATAACTATGCCACTGCAAAACAGAGCTACCACAGTCATGCCTTCATTAATGGCTTCTCCGGTGAGCCTCTGAAAGTGACCCAGTTCGGCTTTGGCGGTTGGGCACAGTTGTGGCACAGTCTTCCACTGCCTCTCTCTCATTTAAAGCTGTTTTTCACCTTCAATTCCCTCTGCTACATTTAAAACCCCTCCTCCCCACTTTTTACCATTCTGCCCTTGCCACCCTGCCTCAGTTCTACATTAAAAGCCTCAAAGATCACAGCTTTTCTACTACTCTTCAACACTAGAATGCAGAAGCGTCAAGGTTCTTAGGTAAGTAAGTACCCATTTTGAACTTGTTTTTGGGTGTTTCTTGTACTGCTTGGACTGTCTTTCTTGCTCATAAAGACTTGAACTTTATGTGTTTTTACATTCTGGGTGTATCTTATTTCTTGCTTAAACTTGTTTTCTGGTAGAGAAAAGCAATACCTAAGTTGAATTAGAAGAACCCAGAAGAAGTAGAAGAAGATTCATCGACTATGATGAAGATGTACAGTATGTTGTCACATACTAAAACCCAAGTTGGAGTCTTTACAATAGCTATAGCTTTGTTCTTCCTCGTTAACATCGTTTTAGCCCAGCAAGATTACTTAAGCTTCGCCGTGGAACGGTCGGCGTTACTGGACCTCCGGTCGTCTTTAGGACTCAGAAGCAAAGACTGGCCCAGAAAGGCAGAGCCTTGTTCTAATTGGACCGGAGTTCAATGCCGGACCGGTCGAGTCATTGGAATCACTGTCTCCGGTTTGAGACGAACCACCCGTGGGCGGCGCAACCCCCAGTTCGCCGTTGATTCATTAGCCGATTTTACATCTTTGGTTTTGTTTAATGCTTCTGGGTTTTCGCTTCCGGGGTCTATACCTGACTGGTTTGGCCTGAGACTTAGTTCACTTGAGGTTCTTGATTTGAGGTCTGCTTCAGTCATTGGTGCTATTCCCGAGTCTTTTTGTAAGTTGAGAAAGCTTAAGTTTTTGTATTTATCTGGTAATGATATTACTGGTGTTGTTCCTTCTGCATTGGGGAACTTGGTTGAGTTGGAGGTTCTTGATGTTTCGAGGAATTCGTTTACTGGGGCAATACCTTCTGGTTTTGCTTCTCTTGGGAATCTTACAATGCTTAACCTTTCTTCGAATTTCCTATCAGGGCCAATTCCACCAGGTTTAGGTACTCTTTCGAGCCTTCAGTTCCTTAATCTGTCGGATAATAGTCTCGCTGGTTCCATACCGGTTCGGCTTGGTGAGCTTTCACAGTTGCTGGAGCTTGACCTTAGCAAGAACTCTTTGTCTGGGGCATTACCTGTGGAGTTGAGAGGGTTGAGGAGTGTGAGGAAGATGGAGATTGAAGATAATGATCTGGAAGGTCCACTACCGGATAGTTTGATTTCGAGTCTTGCTCAGCTGGAAGTTCTAGTTCTGAGTAGGAATAGACTTGAGGGTGCTCTTCCTAGTGCATTGTGGTCACTTCCCAGTTTGAGGTTTCTTGATTTATCCAGCAACAATTTTACAGGAGCTCTGCCAAGCATCAGTACAAATGGTAGTGTTAGGGGAGCTGTGTTCAACCTCTCTGATAATCTCCTATATGGAAATCTGACTTATCCGCTTGCGAAAGATGGTTCCATCGACTTGTCTGGTAACTTTTTCCAAGGCAAGGTATTGGAAGATAGTCAAAGCAACGCTACCCTTACTACAAATTGCCTCCAGTTGGGACCAAGTCAGAGGAGTTTACCTGTATGTAGACAGTTTTATGAAGAAAGGCATATGGCTTTTGATGATTTTGGGGCACCTGAACCAGCCCAGCCACCGTTGCTAGAACCTGAATCGAAGAGAAAAAATCGATTAATATATATACTGGCCGGGATATTTGGTGGACTAGGCTTCATTGTGATTTTGGTAGTGGTTCTAGTAGTGCTCCTGAAAAGGGGTAATAAAGCCACAAATCAACGAGGAAGTGCAAATGTAGAGTCTGTTCCAGATAAAGATGGCCTTTCGCTCCCTAAAGATCTTATGTATGCTTCAAGCCTAGGAGATCCATTTACGTATGGGCAGATTCGCCAGATTGCTGGTGATTTTGGTGAAGAAAATCTGATCAAACATGGACACTCAGGGGACCTATTTCGCGGTTCCTTGGTAAGTGGAACCTCTGTAGTTATCAGAAGGGTAGATCTGAATTCCTTCACAAAAGATTCATATATGATAGAAATGGATTTATTCAGCAAAGTTTCACACACAAGATTGATCCCACTTTTGGGGCATTGCTTGGAGCATGAGAATGAGAAGCTTCTGGTTTACAAATATATGCCAAATGGAGACTTGGCTAGTTCCTTGCATAGAGTTACAAATTCAGCAGATGGAAAATTACAGTCTTTGGATTGGATTACAAGACTAAAAATTGCAATCGGAGCTGCTGAAGTCCTAGCTTACTTGCATCATGACTGCAGCCCACCTCTTGTTCACAGGTATTACTGAACATGCTTTCAGCTATTATTGTGCTCATTTCATTTCAACTAAGAAGTTGTCACTGATTACATCTTTATCCAACATTTTAGCCATTATTCATAGTTCATAGTGAGTTGGACCTTAACAAAATTTAGCCCCTTCCTAATTAGAAACAGCTGTGTGGTCGGTGAAAGCATTCTAGATTAAGTTTATGGTCTGATATGGTGTCCTTAAATAAGCTGTGCAGTCACTTAATGAAGCAGAGGTTTCCTGCTAGACTAAGGAAAGATTTTGTGATCGTGCCAAACTAGTTGAATATGCTGCAATGTTATTAGGCAGACTCGCTGTACTTATGTTTAATTTAAATGTCTTGTGGCTGATTAGGCAATGTTTTACCCCTTGGTACCCATCATCTGAGACTTCAATTTGCAGACTCACTCTAGTTCTTCCTTCATGCTTTTGAAGGGGTTCTTACTTCATGTTGAATTTAGCTATGTTTGTGATTTCAGTTTTGCTTATTAAAAGTTTATTTTGGTGGTTGAAGAGATGTTCAAGCGAGCAGTATACTTCTGGATGACAAATTTGAGGTACGACTTGGAAGTTTGAGTGAGGTCCGTGTGCAAGAAGGGGATGCAAATCAGAATGTAATCACAAGATTGTTGCGGAAACAACAGTAAGTGTTTAACTTTTGTACTTAAAACCCTGCTTACTTGCAACTTTGGCATTCTCATCAAATTATACTGCTGGGGATATTTTTATACATCTTGTTACTCCAAAATCTATTAGTCAAATAATGACAGTTTCCCTTGTGTTATGCAGAAGCTCTGAACAAAGCCCGTCTGGTACGTTTTTTTTTTTGAAAGTTCCATTTCTAGCTGTTTCCCTAGATTCTTTTCTCTTGCAATTGTAGTCTGGAAAAGAACTTATTTCTTTTGTTTCAATGAACAGCCGTGATGTCACCAGTGACTTGTGCTTATGATGTGTACTGTTTCGGTAAGGTGTTGCTTGAGCTTGTGACAGGCAAGCTTGGTATCAGCAAATCAGATGATGCCTCTACAAGAGAGTGGCTGGATCACACAGTACGTTACATCAGCATATATGAGAAGGAACTGGTGAGTAAGATTGTTGACCCATCTCTGATAGTAGATGAGGATCTATTGGAAGAGGTATGGGCCATGGCAATCGTGGCCAGGTCTTGCCTTAACCCCAAACCTTCCAAGCGTCCACCCATGAAATACATCCTTAAAGCATTGGAAAACCCTCTAAAGGTGGTGAGGGAAGAGAGTTTAAGCTCTGCAAGGCTGCGGACAACGTCATCTAGAAGATCATGGAGCACTGCTTTCTTTGGTAGCTGGCGGCACAGCTCATCAGAGAATGCCACTGTTCCTGGCCATACAAACAGAGATAGTATCAGTGGCTTAAAACAGTCGGGGCGAGTAGGTTCTCACAGCAGTGTTGGAAATGAGTTCTCCTCTTCACGTAAAAGGTTGTCCAATGAAATTTTTCCCGAGCCAATTGAAATGCAAGATGTTGAGAGGCAAGAAGAACATTAGCCGAGAGAGTGCTTATGATATGTTATCCTGAAGGGTGGTTTCATGTGACTATCTGCTAAACAGCATCGCTGCCACCAGTTTTGTTGCATTGTATCACCTGCGACATGAATTAAGATTCATGAGGATGCCAACGGAAGCTGACCCTCTCTGATTTGAGGTTTGGGGGTCTGCTGTTATGAAAATGTATAGTCCTGTGGATGAGTGGATATCCAAAGTTGATCCATATTCCTAGTGGTTATGAAAGCTTTACTGTCCGAAAAGGAGGTGCATAGTGTGTAATTGTCGGACTGATGCTATATGAAAGCCAAACAAGTAGAGTAGACTTTTGAAAGTTCTTTGGACATTGCCATATTTCAATTTGTTTTGGTATTTAACATAGTATGGTATACAACGACCAAAAAAATAAAAACATAGTATGGTATACTCTAGCACGCTTGGTACTTCTTTTATTCATCTCAGTCTATAATTCGCAAGCCCCTGTTCACTTTTCATTTCGAATTGGTCATTTGGTCATCTGCACCTCCTAAACCGAGTCCTTGCTAAATAATACAGTAAATACTGACATTGGATGTAACACGCATTAGTGAAAAAGAAAGCATGCACTTAAGCAATTCATTTTTACAGACACACTATTGGAGCAAATCATCTAGGGGAAAAAAAAGCTTCGGTGAAGCTCCATTTTATGGTTTCCCAACATGCTATGTTTCTTCATAAGGGAATAATATCGAATTCATGGGGCATGTAATCTTCACTGGGTCTGTAATATTTGTCTGGAGAGTACAGGCTCAAGTTTGAAACTTGGCTAGTATAAAGGCAGGCAAATCTCTCGACCTGCATCATGAAATGACACCTCAGAACTAATATTCCAAGATACAAATACCAAGACCAAAATCCAATTGATGAAAATTGAAATAGAGAAAACGAAAAGCAATGACAAGTCCATTAACATCATTCTTTAGCATAATGTATTATCAGAACTGAGTTTATCCAATGAGCTTGCTAAGGCCGACATATTTGACAAAAGTACTGACCTGATGAGCAAAGCGAGAGTTCTGATAACCAGTCTTCATAAGTTGTCCCCAAGTCTCGTGAAACTGCAATTATTGGCCAACCAGAAGATCAATATTTACGAACCAAAATCAACCAATAGAATTTGAGCCCAGAAACTAGGAATTACATTACATGAGGTGAAGAGATAACGATACCTTTTGGTGGCATTTACGTTGCGCATCTTGATGACTGAACCTCACTTGATCCCTTTCAGACTATAAATGAAACCATTGAGAAAATAGTAAATATATATTACACAAGTTGTTTAATAACATATTTATGTGGCAGGAATATGTTCTGCTTGAGCTAACCTCCAGAGTTTTGTATTCATCAGATAACTTTTGCTTATCCTCAGCACTGACATCTTCGAACCTGCAAAAAGCAATCTCATTCTATGTAAAGTGTGTCCCAGAAAAACACAATGAAAAAAGATCTGGCATTCTAAATAGAAGCTTACTTCAGAGACCACTTCAAATGATGTAATTTGTCCTCAATGAGATCACGTTCATTCCTCAACAATCGAAGTCGCTGCATGAAACTAGTGATATAAGTTACATTCTAATTAAACTTTGTTAATTTAACACCTGCATTTTCAAATGTAGACCTTGCGGGTATCTCTTAATTCCCACAGGAGTTCAACCTCCCTCTCAAGCTCTGGAACAACAAGCATCGTTCTCCACCCTGTTCATAGAGACAAGGAAGTACAATAAAATGCAAAGAAAGGCATAGAAAATAACAGAAAATATGTACACAATAAAAGATTTAAGGCAGAAAACAGAGTAAAAAAGAAAAGTAAAAAGAGGGAAAGGAGATAAGAAGATTTAGTACCAAGAACCTTTTTGCTCCTCAAAATATCACCATATATATGATCCCCAACATAGAGAACCTAATCAAAATGTATAAGAAATATTCTAAGCAATCATCAAAATTTCAAACAGGAGGCACATTTGACCTCCACAATTAAAAGGAGTAAAAATGTTGAGCATCACATTAATATAATATCAACTTTCCACCTGACATCCAGAAACAGACAGCTCACCTGTGCACTTGACTCAATTGAAAGCAGTTTATGAAGATGGCCAACACTGCCTCCCTGGAAAACTCTGCAAGCCTTATCTGTTCCCTTCGATGTGAATGCTGGTGAAGAACTTCCAACCTTTGACATAAAATAAAAATTAAATTGATAATACCAGATAACATAACATAGAGCAGCATGTTATGCTAGAAATGAGTGGGCAACATTAGTATACCAACCTGGGCCATAGGAGAGCCATTATCTGTATTAATTAGCATCCCAGACTCATGTTCAACTTCAAAGAGAATTGCACGATTGCCATCATGGAAGAACCCTGGCTTTGCACTGCATGGATAACACTTCAAATGGTTAGTATAGTGACAGCAACAATGATATAGCATAAATTAGATATTTGGAACTAACATTAGCAGTTCTTCAATCTGATAAGTAATAATCTAAACTGCTAACATAACACTGAATAACAAAGAATGAGGTACAAATGGAGGATAGTGAAAAGGGTAAGGAAAATATTACCTGCCAGTGATGACAACGTCAAAGTATTGAAGCCAGTCGAAATTGCATTTTCTACTACCATCCAATGTACGTGACTCACAGAGGTAATTCATTACAATGTTTGTATAGTCCCATAAACTGTAAGATATAAAAATCGAAAAATTGTTTCATCAATTTAATAGATATATATATATATATATATATTCATCAATTGTTAGCAATATGCATGCAATTTTCAGCGTTAAATTATAAAAATAGATGGAAGAGACACAAATACCTGTTTGTTACCAAGAATGTAGATCGGCCAGAATCTCTAAGCATTTTGAGCATAGGAACAATGGAAGTATCTTCAATTATATACCTTGTAGCAATAAGCAGAAAGGCTAGTAAGACAAATGTACCTTCAAGCGGCCACTTTTGGTATTTAAAACTAATAAACTTTGTTTTTCCTTACCTGCTAGGATCTTTTGCAACCATTTGCTTTAGAGTTCCATCACGGTGGCACAAATCAACTGCAGCTCGAACATCTTTGTAGATAACAGCATAACTGAAATGAGAATATAAAATATAAAGTACTGGTATAGAAGACGTTTAGGAACCTCACAGAAAGCCATAATCTTACTCGACACCCTTGGGAACTTTTCCAGGATTGTTGTCTTTAAAGTCAACCAATTGGGCAAACAAGTAGGCTTCAGCTAGAGAAAAGAGGGTGTCAATGAGAGCATAATCAGGCTCATCAAAGGAATCCCTTAATAATGTATTCCCATAAATACCAACTTTATCTTCCTTAGACAACTCCTTGAATCCATGGTAGGCTACCTTTACATACTTATGCCGATCCATCTGTACAACCATCAATTCAACTGTCTCACTAAAGATTCGTGCAAACAAAATAACAACAACCCTACTAACTAGGATTAACAACAAATGAAAAAGAAATACCAAAAGAATAAGAACTAAATAGATAGGGATGACCTTCAAGATGTTGCCTCTCTTCTTATCAAGAACCAAGCCTCTCACCATGTACTTCCAATCAAATGTCCAGTCCAGCAACTACATAGTTTTCATTTTTCTCAATGAATGTAATACATGTAGCTCGAAATTTAAAATTAGTAGTAAACAATGTTGGCAAAGAACATAACATGATACTAGCTCAGAAGTCATTGCTGGAACCATAAAGATTGTACATATGACACAACTGCAACATCAATGTCTTCTTAAGAGGAAAAGAACAACAGAGAACATACCTCGCGTGGGTATCCTAAATCGAATACCAATTTCCTGACAGTGCCTTCATATGCAAGAGATTCAAAGGTTTCTGGCTTGTATTGTGCCAATGTGTAATCCATATCAAACCCCACTGCAACAATATTCTTCATATTCAACGATCGGTTGCAGAAGATCTGCTTCCCTAGATCAAGTTTACACCCTCCTCCAGGAGATGACCACACACACGGTTCTTGACCACCATTGCAACAACCCATACGCAGAAGACGCGATGAGTTGTTGTTGCTGTTGCCTACAACAGTCTCGTGGCTCTTCTCCATGAAATAGCTCGCTTGCAACTGATTACCTCCTGGTACAATCCACAAATATTTATAGCTCAGAAAACAACCGATTTCGAAGGGCTTTCAACTAATTAAAACAACTTGCTTAAAAGGTGCTGCACGCAAAACACACATGAAAGACATGCAGCAATACCAACAAAAACCGACCGTTACACTTTCAGCAACTTGGTGTTGTCTTAATGCTACAAGTTACTCTCCTCATTCATTACCCCCTCCTTGTTTATCTCACCATTTTCATAACTCCCAACAGCAAATGTAACAGGAAGAAAACCCCATATTCCCGAAAACCTGGACAAGTTACCTGCAATGGTGCTGATCACGCTTAAGTTCTGACTCTAACAATTCTCCAAGCTACGCTCCAGGATACACCTATAAATCGAATTTCTCAATAATAAACAAAACAAAAAACCAAAAAAAATATAAAAAAATTCTCTGTGCTCTTAGAACAAACCCAACCCCTTCAACCATAGCCACAACCAAAACTAAATTGTTACTGTAACACATGCATGCATCCGATTCTCACTTTAAAAAAACAACAACAAAAACATGTATCACAGAATCAGCTGCATGAAGCTGATCCAGAAAATTCACATTTGAACAGAAAAAGGGGAAGAAAAAAAAAGAGAAATCCTAACCTACTGTGTGGATTCCTTTGCGCTTTCCGGGAGAGTGAGAGCGATCCGGTTGAGAGAGAAGGGCCGACGAAGCGAAGCGAATCCGGGAGGAGAGGAATTCAGGAGCAGGGAACAAGGAGAGGCAGAGCGAGACGGGCTTCTTGGGAATGCGCATGGTAGAGGACTTAAATAAGCAGCATTTGGATTGATTGGGATTATGAGAATCTGATGCGGTGCTGGAGGAGGCAGTGGGATTAGTAGGAATCGGAGAGAGTAGTGGTGGGATTGGTGAAGCAGCAACGAACATTTATTGATCCAATTGGGAATTGGGGTTGATTCTTCTTCTTCCACATTGGGAATATGAAGGGGAATTCGATTCCCGAGAGAGGTGGTTTGGTTTCCGTTTCTGGAAAGCGGGGAGAACGTTTTTCTGTGCTTGGTGGGAAATTGTTAGAGCATGTCCACCGGTGAGCAAAAAATCCAACCCAGTTGGATCCACATGGGCAAAGCAACACAGCCCAAAAAATTTTGCTTCCACTCATAAAATGAGATAACTCATTTTCTAGCCCATGTGAGTTTGCTAGGGAGATATCCAACCCAGTGAGAGGAGAAGACTGACCCAGGCGATATTGATCCACGTCAGCCCAGCCCACGCTCGTGGCTTGCGTCAGCAATGAAGCCTCCACTGAGCGACGCGCCTGGAAGCTACGTTTTGCGCACAGACGAACTGCAGCGAAGGAAGACGCGCGTGTGATGACGACAAGGAGACTGTGACGACGATGTGCGGAGCGGCAGCGTGCAGAGGAGGCCGCTGCTTGCTGCTGTGCGAAGCGGTAGCGTGCGGAGCAGTAGCGTGCGAAGGTGGGTGGGTGGTCGCCTTCTGTGGGTGGTCGTCGTCTTCTCCCTCTGTGGGTGCCCAGAGAAGAAATACGGCAGCCCAGAGAAGAAGAAAGTTTCAGGTTTTTTTTTTTTTAATAAGGTTTTTTTCTTTTTTTGATTTATAATTTTATAGAAAAAATATGTAAAAATAAATAAATTTATACCGTGTGAATTTATAGCTAATTTTACATATGCTTAGTTAATTTAGACTGTGTTTTTCATTAGACAATATCAAATAAAAGTATTTTTTAAACTTGACTTGTTACTTAAATGTCATGAAATAAAAACATTAATTTTAATATGTCATATAGTATATATTAAAAACTATTTATTTATACAGAAAACGATTAGTTGCATTTAAAAATGTAATTTAAAATTCAATAAACAGTCAATGCCACGTGGCAGCAATCTCACATTTTAAACGGGTGGAAACTGCTGTACAGTCACAGTGACCCAGAGTGACCCAGGTCACTGTATTCACTCTAACCCAACGGGTGAACTTGCTCTTACAGGGATATTGAGACGCTGTGTGACACGTCAGATATTGTACCGGTGCTCGTTCATTTTTGAGTCACTTATCCACTAAATTTTCCGATCAGTTTTTGTGTCTGTAAAAAAGAAGGATAATATTGTGCAAATTCGATGGTATATACCGTTGGTTTGGACTGCGTGTTTACTTGCATGTTGGGGGAAGAAACGTGAGACAAAACATATCATCGGCAGATTCTGTAACGTTTGGTAACCTAAGAAATGTGAGATGGAACATATAATCAATTGATTTTTATGACGTAATAGAATATTTTGATGAATGAGAGAACATTTACTTGTGTGTTAATTTGTGATCGTTTTGGATAAAGAGATCTGAGGCACAACGGATAAGTTTTACAACGTAGCATAATATTTAAATGAATGAGGGAATTTACTTGTATATTAATGTGCAATCACTTTGCATAAGAGATGTGAGGCAGAACAAACAATTGATAGATTTTGTAACGTAACGAAATCTTTGAATGGATGAGGGAATATTTGCTTGCATGTTAACACGTGTGATCGATTTGGATAAAGAGATGTGAAATAAAACCGACAACCGATAAATTATGTAACGTATCATAATCTTTAAATAAATTAGAGAATTTACTTGTATCTGAATGTGTGGTTGCTTTACATAATAGATGTGAAACAGAAAAGACAACTGATAGATTTACTAACATAACCAAATCATTAAAGAAATGAGCTAGTTTGCTTGCATGTTGATGTGTGATCGCTTATCATTTTCTTTGTGTACGCAAATGCAACAAAAATGTAAAAATCTTGTATATTCTACCTATTCTACATGAGTATAAAATCACAGACAATAAATGGTTCATAATATAAATAACAATTTACTGAGAAACACACCAAACATTTTTGGTAAGTAATGAAAAATAGAAAGACCGGTCAAATTGCTGATACTCATATATTTCTCGTTTTAATAGTCGGTACTTTGGTAAACTTTCACTATTGTTCATTTCCAAAAACAAAATGAAGTGAACTTTACGCTAATCCAATTAGAATTCACTCGTATTTTTTATTTTTGGTCAATATTTTTATTATAAGACAAAACTTGAGTTGGTAAAGACAAAACTTAAATTAAAAAATTAAATAATAATGCGAATTGTAAAATGAAGAGTGCGCAAGACAAATAAATAAATGGTAGGATGATGGCTTAGCTAGCTTACACTGAACTCGGACTCCACCATATGTGTCCAAAGACTTGATATGTCATTGTGTTGTGTGTGGTGTTAGAGAGGGGATGATGAACTAGAAGAAGAGGTAAGGAGAGTGACGAACAATGTGACGTATGGTTAAACAAACGGACGAGAAGATTACCTTCTAAACGTGCACGCTTTCTCTACCTGCATCCATGGCCGGTGGATTTTATTGAGTACTTCCGTTACTTATTGTCCTCAAGCCTCAGTAATTTGTTCACGGTCCCATTCCGACAATTGCAGCTTGGGATATGCTGTTTTTCTAATATGTATATGATAAGAAATAAAAACATACGTATAAATAATGAAATAGGTTAGCTTGAACATCAGCTATAAATTTGGCTTCATAGAAAATATTATTAACAATAATTAAAGTAAATCCGATAGTTATCCTTCAGACGTCTTTTATTAGCTTTGATTAACTAGCAATGTGCGTCAATTCAACTATTTACTGCATCTATATTACTAATTGAGAGTAGGGGTGGACTTTTAGGCACCGAAATAAACGAAACCGGTTAAAACCGTACCGAACCGACACCGAGTAACGGAAACCGTATGAAACTGAGGCAATCGGTTCCGGAAATAACATAAACCGAGTAGTACGGTGTCGGTTTGCGGTTCCGTGCATCCTAAAAACCGATTAAACCGAACCGAACCGACATATATTCATTCTACATATATTTATTATTAATACTTAATTTTACATTACGTATCATGTTCTTATCGGTTATGGGTTACAAATAATAAGCTTTCACACACATGATTATGTCTTTAAGTGTTTAAGTCTAACCGAAATTCTTCCCATGTGGTTTTATTTTTTGTTATATATGAATATTTGAGGCTTCAAATAAATTATGTATAAATTTTAGCTTCCCTTTTCATTTGGATTACTTATTTGAACTCATTAGATTAACTTATTTGAAGTGTTGATAGTTTACAACTTTGATATTTTTATTTTTATGTTATTTGGTTAAGTGTAAAAAAATTTTACGAATAATATGTTTTGTAACCGAAACCGCACCGAAACCGAACCGATGTTAGGTTAACCGACGAGTGCGGTCTTTTATATATTTTTATCGGTTTCGGTTCTAGAAAATAGAAAACCGAAGCTTCGGTTTCGGTTAGTGCCTAAAAACCGAACCGTTGGGACCGAGTCCACTCCTAATTGAGAGTAGAGTATGGTTCCACTTTGAGTTTTGTGACTAACTTTTGCCTTCGCAACAATAAGACTGTCTCTTAGTGCTAACGCCCCACGGCTCCCAGCTACATGTTAGAGTCATTGAAGTAGCTATAAAAATAATATGATATTAGTTTCCCATGTTTTATGTGATTCCGATTTATATATATATATACACACACAAAAGTATTTTCCTTTGTATATTATGTAACACGCAAGTTCATTTTTTCACTTATGACACAACTTTTTGAATTTTTATATAAAAATCATATTATAAAGAAAAAAGTTAGGATATTGAAATCAATTAAACATTTCATAATCCTTATGGTGTCGTTATATGATAACGAGCATCTGATCAATGAGCCAAAATTCAAATAGAGCATTTACTTACCTCATTAAAGTAAGACATTGAGTAGTTAAAATATCATCAAAACACTCAAACTCATTGAATAGTGATACATGCATTTTAAACTACATAATAATGTCATTGTAATATGACAATACGTAACAATTTTGTAACAATGATTATAATATGACTCATTCTTTCAAAATAACATGATCATGATACTCTTATTAGTTACATTTTGTCCTTAATTAACTCATAATTAATTGTACATGTTATTTTAAAATCTAATGATTTTTTAATCATCTATTAAATATTAAATAGAAATTTGAGATTTCAAATAGTAGAGGACGTTGTTGGTTTTTTATTTTCAGAAAATAATAATTATATAAATATTATATACAAAATCATCTCACAATAAAAAAAATAAATACAACAAAATGTGCATTAAAGCGCCCGACTCTCTCGCCCCACACACGCTCCGCCGCAAAAAGAAGTTAGACCATGGCTTCTGCTTGTGGCCTCCTTATCTCAACTACCTCCTCAGCCACTGTAACCGCCATTTCCTCCTTCCCTCCAAAACCAGAACCCCCAATTTCAAATCACCACCGGCTCCCAAATCTCACTCGCAGAGACCTCGCTCTCCTCTCCTTCATCGCCGTAGTCCCTCCCCTCTCTCGACCCGACCCGGCTTTCGCATTCGGCATCTGTTAGTATTCGGACTCTCATCTCATTCTCGTTTTGCTCCATCTAATTTTTTTCCAGTCGAAACCCTAATTTCTTCATAACCACGCAGCAGGACCAAAGGATTGGCTCCGAGAGCAAAAGAAGAAGGCCTCCAGGTTCCTCTTGGCCCCAATCGATGCTTCTAGAGAGAGCCTCCTCGCCGCTCATCGATTACTCAGTCTCTTTCTTTCTCTCTAGAAATGTAAATATACATAGATTGTGTATTTTATGGTCGTATGATTCTGAAATGGATTGATTTGGTGGTTGATTTTTGACAGTGGATGATACGAATCAGGAGATAGAGGAGGTTCAGAGACTGTTCAGATCTGCCGCTAGGGATTGCGTTGTGGAAGACCGGAGTTCATTCGTTGCGTTTCAAGCCAATACCGGTGTTGAGGTACTTTCTAAGTTTCTAATGCTCTTGTATCTTCTGCATATGGTAGTGTTTGGTTAGACATTGAAAATGTGCTATTTAGCTGGTTGACTACATTTTCCGTTGTAGAATGATGAGAATTAGGGTTGTTAATTGGCCAAAAATGAATCACAGGTTTGCACATTCCGTCTGCTTGTAAAAAATGCAGCATCATTGCTTGGTGATAAGGATCCCGTAAAATTGGAAGCGGAATCTATGCTCAACGATCTTATAAGGTAGCTGCTGTTCCTTGTCACCCTATGCTAGTGTACCTTTTAGGGATGACATTTTTCACTCTAGGGGGATTGTTAGAAAAACAATGTGTTCTAGTTCGTGTTAGGACTTTGAAGATGAACTTGATTGTCAGTATTTTGCTTTGCTTTCAAACAAGATGTTTGGATACAGCTTTTCATTGAATCTTAAGAGAATAGAGGAGGGAGACATAAATGATTTGCTTAATCATGCATTTTAAAGCATTATAGAACATTTCCGTTTCTCTTCCTTTTATCTCTCACATCTTAAAAGTGGTTTAGATTCTAAATGCATATGTGAATTTCTTGTCTGGTATATTGTATTGCAGATCATTCAGTTCTCTTAATGTATTGGTAAATGAGAGTGATACTCTACTTGCCTTGCAAAGGTATGTCTCTTATGTCCAAATAAACATGACCAAGAGAGAATTTTCTGAAAAACATGTTATAGGAAGTGTAAACAAACATACTATAAGCAATTGCCGGCACATTTCTCCAATCTGAACCTTCTTGCTCACTCTGCTGCAGAAAGAAGGTAGCAGATTCACTCATGGATACCATATCATCCCTTGACAAATTTGAGCAGGGAATCAAGAATTGCCTTGAAGCTTGACCAATATCGTTTACTTTCTCCAGGATTAATTATCTAGTGGATATCTTGCTTGAAATTCTGCAGATGCATGTATATTCTGGATCCATGAATTCTCTTTGCTCTGCTATTCAGTGTCTTGATTCCTCTTTGCATTTCCTTTGACTTTACTTTTTCTGATTTGGCAACATGTTGGCCGGGTAACAAAATTATGTAAAATCCGTGCCAGTATCATATTTTATCCAGGTAGCTCTGCTCTTGCTTTTTGTAAGACTGGAATCCCAGATCTGTTTATATGATTATGGATTTTCTTTTGCATTTAGAAGTGTTTGTTTTGTTGCATTTAGAAGTGTTCTTTTGCATTTAGAAGTGTATATTTGATTAATTGATTATGGATATTCTTTTGCATATAGAAGTGTTCGTTTTACTGCATTTCAGTAACCTACTATGCCAGTCTTTCAGTTAGATCTGATGATCAAAATCATTCTGACTTACTTGAAGCTCTTTGGATTGATGTTGCCTTGTTACATTTGGACAGATGGCTGGCTTGAAAATATTCAATATGCTCGGTTCTACTTACATTTCTTTTGAGGCTAATAACGGTTTATGGCCATTGCTGATAAATTTCATTGAAATAAATGAACTAAAGTTATTCTTGAATACATATATGCATGGCTTGCTTTTGCATTTATCTGACTGCTCAAATTCAGTTTCTCATTCAGATGGAATATATTGTCCCTCGACAGTAGTACAAATTGATTCTACCCCTATGTCGCTTTGATCTTGAGTTTACAGTTGTGGTATCAGATTATCAATGGGCTGTTGGCCCCTGTAGAGTGGTCTAATAAGTTCAATCCGATGGCTATACCAATTGATAGCAGTGTTCCATCATCTGGCTGTATATGTACTGACTAGACAGACTGTGCAGCTAGCTGGAAATATATAGTAAACATTTTCTGGCCATCTATGGAATAGTTTGCTTTGGTGAACCAGAAGCCTCAACCAGATACAAGCGACAACATGGTGTTCCATCATCTGGGTGTGTTTGTACTGATCTAGGCAAGCTGCGGAGTTTGTTGAACAGGTTTGAGGGATCATGCAGGAGCCCAAAATGAGCATCTGGATCACCAATTTGTGAAAGTTTAACATGAGAAAAACCAAGAGATGGCAGGAGATGATCGGGCCAATCACTGTAGAAATGAAAGATGGAGTTGGAAAGACTGGTTGCTGGTTTGTTCATGAAATCTGCCAAGAGCACTGTTTGAGTAAGAGAGCACTTGTCGGCTATGATTTTCAAAACTTCCGTGGCCTCAGGGTGGGTTAAATAGTAGAGGATACCTTCTAGAACCCACACTGTGTTCTTCTCTGGCATAAATCCTGATACTTGAAGTTTTTTGAGCCAGTCATCGCTTCTGATGTCAGCCTCCACTCTGGTTATGGATTTCGCTGTCATCAGTAGATGCTGGTGATCATTTCTGGAATCCATTGCCGCCTGCAGAAGAGTAGCTTTGATTTGCAAGACGTCAGGAAAATCTACTTCAAACACATTACTTTCCTTCAAGCAACTCAATCGGTAAGCCCTCGCATCCATTCCTACAGAGATTGCATTATCATTACATGCTGAATATTTATACTCAAACCAGCCTTTTACTTTATTTTAGTTTTGACTCAAAAATCCGAAAGCATATTGTACGATCCGTAATTCTCCCCTGTTGGGATTTCTATAGAAGCCACTTCAGTAAAATAAAAAGAACAAAAAATTAATATGACACAAGCTATACTTGCTAAAGAAGAGTTGAGTCTAGCTTCCTTCTACCTGCTATGGATATATAATGACACATTGTATTTATTTGCAAATGGTCCAAAAATGGTCCTGCCTTTTTCTAAAGCTATCACATGTATGTACATGACCAATAATTCCTAATATGTAATCTTTGTCTACTTATGTACAATGCAGATGCAGATCCTCATATGGGGATTAATTATGATAAGAAGTGTTCACTGTCATAGAATCTTTTTCGCACTTTATGGGAAATATTGACATTAGCTTGTGGTAAAGCAATGCAAAGGAACAACTGATCCAGTGATGGGAATATGTAGTGTCTAGTACTCAGATCGAATTACTATGATTCGAAATCTGGTACACACCCACTGACCCACATCATGCAAATTGCAAGCTCCTGAACAGTTAAATGTTCGTAGCATTGGATCAAGAAGTGTCTTTTAACTGAAGTATTTCAGAAAGAGAGAGTGTAGGTACCAACCTGCACCGAGGAGAACTACTTGTGCTTCTCTGTTGTCGAAGGAATGGAGTGCTGCTTCAAGTTTGGAATCAAACCAGAGTGTTCGAACTGCAAGAATCACTCCAGAGATTTCTCGTGCCTTGTTGACGCAGTCTTTCTGTATCTTCTCATGGAGAGATTTTAGGTACGTCTCTCCTGCAAGTATGTCTGCCAGCGGATCATTGACCACATGCTTCCACAAGGCTCTTCCAGCTGCGGTTTGGCATGCAGACCGTTGAAGAGGATCCCATTCGCTTTCAATCGTTGCATGGACTTGTCGAACACTTTCTGCAGATAATAAGTCCGGAAATCTGTACTCCGGCCACGTTGGGAATTCAGGTGAGCCATTGTCATGACTTGACATACTCTTTAGACCGCAAGGAAACGCCTTCAGTTTACAGGGAAACTTAGAATTGACTAGAAACGAATGAAGAAGATATGGCATACTATGTGTAGCAGCAAAGGGTTTGGAAGAATTAAAGGTTGCAGGAGATATATAGGGATAAGAAAAGAGAGCCACACACAAATCCAAGGCTTTTGGAAATTGGCTCTTTTTGGTTCGATGGAAAAGGAAGGTAGCAATGCAGTCCACGACTACCACAAAGTCATGTGCCTTTCGTTTTGCTCTCTAGCTGAATGAGAGGACTTACTGTTAGTTGGTCCTTTTTATGATTTTATTGATAAGTGGACGACTGGTGAGAGTAGTAGTAGTAGAAGCTTGATTAGCTCCACAGGAAAAGACATTATCTAATGCGAGTGGCTCCCAGGAACTAATATCAGAATAATCAGATATTGCTTCCTGGCTAATAAAGGAAGTCCATTAGTCCTAGTAGTACCTTATGGTTTAGTAACAGAGTTCTTGTTTGTTTGTTTGGTTACGACAAAAGCATATGTATGCCTCATGCGTTGCATCAAGGCATGGACATGAGGCTGTTTTGGGTTCCAAGCAGGTGGAGAATTCATTGGCTCGTGCTTCCTAGTGTGGTCAGAGTGAGAATTTTCAGTGTTGACAAGGATCTTCAACCAATTACACCGTCTTAATTCATCATATATCATCGGATGTTGGTTGTGATATCTGACTATGGTTTCGATGTAAAGATATAATTCAATACGCTCTTGCTGTTTGGCCGATCGAAATCCGGTGCCTGCAGTCTCTTCCGGTTCACTCCGACTTCCGAACTCCCTTCCTTGCAGACCAAGGGATGCCATGCCCGCCAAGAGATTATGAGCTCCCTGTTTAAAAATATTTTAGACTAACCAACTGAGATTACGGATGTGATAGTAAGAAAACCATATCATCAATATTATAATCCTCAATTTTGATTGGGGTTTAGGGTTGGTTTTGTTTGTCCTCTTCCAGTGCACGATAAGCCCCGAGGGTCCACGACCAGCGGAGCACAGCACATTAACACGACTACACGAAGCCTATTAACATTAAATATAACGCGTGGCACAGATCCTGACCGTCAATTACAACGCTGTAAAGTAAATTAAAACGGCGTATCTGAGCGGGTCCCACGAAAACCGGTACACTTTCCTTTTGCCCAACTAACCCCTGCAAGTGGTCAAATTCGGTTCTCTCATGCTCATCTGTTTAGCGTGACGGAATAATAAGAAGAAGAAGAGGAGAAGAATCGGAGTTTACTGAGAGAGAGATGGCGTCGGAAGTGACGTGTTGCGGGACAAAGTTCTGGATTTATTTGCTGGTGATCATAGTCCTGGTCTGCTTCGCCGGAATGATGGCCGGGCTCACTCTTGGCCTCATGTCCTTGGGCCTTGTAGACCTCGAGGTTCTCATGAAGTCCGGCCGTCCTCAGGATCAGAAACACGCCGGTACTACTCTGCTACTGTTTTATCGCTTTAGAATTTCATTAATTGGCTTTGCGAGGTCTAAATAATTATGACTTGGTTTATATTTAGGTAAGTTTAAGTATTAGCATTTATCAGCGGGAATTGCGGAGATGAAGGAAGATGAGGTTGATTTGGGGGAGTGTGGTGTTGTTACTGAGTTGAATTATTACAAACGAAAAATAACAGAAGAATATAAATGTGGATGGATTAAGATTTGATTCAACGGAAGAGGAAGGTGTGTTTTGATTTGATAGTCTAATTTGAACTGTTTTTCTTCTGACAGCTAAAATCTATCCCGTGGTGAAAAATCAGCATCTGCTACTATGTACACTTTTAATCGGCAACGCGTTAGCGATGGAGGTGACTTGTCTAATTTACTGGGTTTATTTAGGTTGTTAGTGGTACTTTTTATGTGTTTACTGATGATTTCTTTGATATTAGGCTCTTCCGGTCTTCTTGGACAGTCTTGTGCCGCCTTGGGCAGCAGTTGTTATATCTGTCACTCTCATTCTTTTGTTTGGGGAGGTATGTTGTTTTGACAGCATTTCACGAATTATTAGTTTAAGGTGGTATCAATCTTTGATTTTATTTCTTGTTATGCATTACTCCAGATAATGCCGCAAGCTGTGTGTACTCGCTATGGATTGACTGTTGGGGCAACAATGGCACCATTTGTTCGCGTTCTTCTAATGCTTTTCCTCCCTATTTCTTACCCAATTAGTAAGGTGATGTGGCGTTAATGTGTGATTATCATAAGCAGAGATGTTTGGCTATATGTTATTTACTTTCTTCTTAATATACTCTCTGTCGGCAGGTTCTGGATTACATGTTAGGTAAGGGACATAGTGCTCTCCTAAGAAGAGCTGAGCTAAAGACTTTTGTGGATTTTCATGGAAATGAGGTATATAAACTGACTAAACTCGGGCTGTAACAATTATGGTGTTCCTTGTCTGCAATTCAATATGCTTTGTGCTAAAAACTTTCTAGTGGCATATCTTAGGGACGCTAACATCTGTTTTTGGCGTTAAAGTTCAATTATGATCCCTTTATTCCTGTTCTCTGATTTTACATAGCATATGGTTTGTTATTTAGGCTGGGAAAGGTGGGGATCTCACACATGATGAGACTACCATCATTGCTGGGGCACTTCAATTGACTGAAAAGACTGCTAAAGATGCCATGACTCCCATATCAAAGGCATTTTCCCTTGATCTGGATGCACCTCTTACTTTGTGAGTTTGTGGACTTTGGTTTATTTCCTCCACATCATATATTATGCAGTTTCCGTCCCTTTAACACCCCCTCTCTCTATATACAGGGAAACACTGAATGCGATAATGGCAATGGGTCATAGTAGAGTTCCAGTTTATGCTGAGAATCCCAGAAATATAATTGGACTTGTTCTGGTAATTCCATTTATTCTGTTAACAAATTATGGCCTATGAACTACTGATTTTGGACATCACTCATTCTCCCCTTAAAGAAGTAACAAGAAAAGAAACAGTAAACCAACCACTGTAACAGGTGAAAGTAATATTGTGCAGGTTAAAAATCTCTTGATGATTGATACAGAAGAAGCAGTTACTTTGAGAAAAATGATGATAAGAAAAATTCCTCGGTATGATAGTACCTCTGTATTTTTAGTCTTTTATTATCTGAAACAAGAAAAGTGCCTGTGATTTTTGGTCCTGACTTGCCGTCTCATTTCTTCCACAGGGTTTCAGAAGACATGCCGCTATATGATATTCTCAATGAGTTTCAGAAGGGTCACAGTCACATTGCTGTTGTATATAAGGATGTCAAGGAAACACTAAAGAATGTCAAAGAGAGTGAAACACTAGAGGCATCACTGAGGAAAGGTGTGAATATGCATACTCATAGCAACAATAATAGAGTTTATGTTCTTTTCCCGCGGTTTAATTTCAGTTTTCCACAGTTTCCCTGATTTTGCACACATGTTTTCTTAATTTGCATTTTTGGTGAATAGATGAAAAAACAGGTGGCCCAACAGCTGAGACTAAGAGTTTGGGGCCAAAATTAGATTCAGACAATGCTCAGATAGATTTAGACCATGGTGATGGGGGTCAAAAAACTAAGAAGAGCCCACCAGCTACTCCTGCTTTTAAGAAGCGGCACAGAGGGTGTTCATTTTGCATTCTGGACATTGAGAATGGTCCCATTCCAGTATTCCCACCGAGTCAAGTTGTTGTTGGAGTAATTACCATGGAGGACGTCATTGAAGAACTTCTTCAGGTAATGCTTGGTTCGTTACTTGTTAGATTAAACTGTCTCTGGAATAAGTCACTAAAGCTGCTTCTGAAGAGTCTGCTGAAGTAGCGAATATTATTTGCATATGATCTTTGTATTTATATTTGTTGCCTATATTGATCCAAGTTTCCAACTTTTGCCAGGAAGAGATACTGGATGAAACAGATGAGTATGTTAACATCCATAACAGGTAAAATTTAAGTAACTTCACATGTTCCTGTGACTTTGAAAAGTGAACTCTACGAAAGTTTGTATTTTGGACCGAAGAAGTAAGAACAGTTTGTTGAACTTGCAGGATTAAGGTCAATATGCATGCATCTCAGGAAAATGCTTCGTCCTTGATTTCACCCCAGCCTTCCCCAGAAGGGTCATCTGTCACTGACACCTCAGCACCGATATCATCAGCGCCAACAGATTCAGGTTCCAGTCAATATCAAGACTCTGATAAGACTGCTGCAAACACCAGTGTGTCTCAAGCTTCTGAAGCTGACATGTCAAGGGATCGATAGGATTGGTAATTCTTTTGTTCTTCATATGAGTCAAACTTAGATGCACAAAAGGCAGATGATTCTAGTTTAAAGCTCACTTAATATGAACTCTAAAGTTCCTACAATGATGGTTCTTCTAAAAGTATATAGATCCAGATACCACTGCATCTGATGTAGTTTGCTGCTAAGACACCTCTCTCTAGCCTATCCTATGTTTTGAATGTAAATTCTCACGAAAAGGAAATTAATGAAAGGAGTTGGATGTATTTTTGCTTTTATGTGTTTTGGATGTGGGACTAGAAGCAAATCAGACATATGAGGGAAGACGACGTCGCTCAGTTTTTTTTTTCTCTAACGACAAGTCGTATTTATCTATGACTTTTTATTGGGTGGACACCTCCAGCCCTCTTAGGCCCACTAACATACCCACCGCCTAGACGCGCACAATATCCGCCTAGCCCGCGAAAAGCCCAAACTACACTCATTTTCCTTTTTTAAAAGGTGGACCCCTCAGCCCGCTTTGGCCCACTAAACATCGACCGCCTAGTCATCCACCGCATCTTAGGGCCCGCAAAAAGCCCATTCCGCACTAATTTATTTTATATTTTTATTTTGCTGGAATAAGAAAAACAAAAAGAAATTCATATTAATTTGCTGGTCCGAAACTATAGCCGCTGGTCCTTTTTCCGGTGATCGCGGTCTCAGGCTCACAGAGTCACAGTCACGCTGTCTCTATTGTTCAGCTGTTTGAACCAGAGCAATGTCTAGCCAAATATACTGCGATTTTTATAAATTTTCAAAAGCTCATTACTATTCTTTGATTAAAAGCCATGCTCATTTCCCCAGTTAATTCACCTTTTTTAATTTATTTTTATTTTTTGATGACAAACAAGTTTCTCCTACTTCACATATGAAGCTACTTGGATCCTTTAAAAGCTAACTTTGGTCTGATCCAGTTTTCAGATGGTGACTTCTTTCCATACTTGGATCTTTCCCGTCTCATAGCCTTAGATTCGTTAAACTTTCCTCTTTACTCGATCTTTGTTTAAGATTCAGATTTGCTTGTCTGGCTTAGTTTAGTTTAGTTCAGTTCAGTTTGCTTTGTTCAAGAGCATTTATTAGAGAGAGAGAGAGAGAAATGGCGGTAGCTGCAGCTCGGTCTGGGCGCCAAGCAAAACGACCGTACTGGGGATTCTGTATAAAAATGACAGCAGTGGCCATTTTGGGTCTCTGCTTTATATTTATATGGACTATGTTTTCATCTCCTTCGAACTCAATGACGACTCGGATAGAGAGCTTTGACAACATAGAGCAGCCTCCTGGATCAAGGAGCCAAAGGATGAGCAGCTCTGGGGATAAGAAGGTAAATGGGTCTCAAGCTTTAGGTGGTCATAAATCTGAGGAGAAGAAGAAGAAGAAAGAAGTAGCGGATACGAAAAAGGAGGGAGTTAAGAAGAAGGTTCCAGAGAAAAGTAAGGATTCAGAGAAGGAGAAGGAGAAGAAGGAAGATGAGGATGAAGAAGCAGAAGTGGTGGAAGGGAGTTTGAAGGAGGAAGGTTTGGATGGTGAAGGTGAAGGAAATGTTAATGAAGAAGGAGAGGTTGACTTGATTGAGGTGGTGGATGAGGAATCTGAGGAGAAGTTGGAAGATGATGGCGGTGAATCGGAGAAGAAAGGAAAGAAGAGAGATAAGGTTAAGGGTCCAGTGTTTGATCCAAAAGCAAATTATCACTGGAAATCTTGTAGTGTTAGGAGCAAGCATAATTACATTCCTTGTATTGATATTGAAGTTGGCTCCGGAAGGGTGCAGCAATATAGGCACACAGAGAGGAGTTGTCCGCGAGCGCCGCCAATGTGTCTTGTGCCTCTTCCCCCTGATGGGTATGACCCTCCGGTGCATTGGCCTGAGAGTAAAGAGAAGGTAGTTATGCTTGGGGTTGTAATGTGATTTCTTGTTTTTAGTTGTAGTACATTAAGAAGTGGCAATGTTTTCTGATGTTCCTTTTTTGTGACTTCTCATGCTTTGTAGATATTGTATAAGAATGTGGAGCATCCAAAGCTTGCTGCATTCATTAAGGATCATACGTGGGTGATGGAGTCTGGAGAGTATCTTACTTTTCCTCAAAACCAGTCTGAGATGAAGGGCGGGGTTCTTCACTATCTGGAGTCCATTGAAGAGGTGAATTGCCTCACTGTGTCAATTAGAACTTGAATTTTTCAGAATTTTACGATACCTTTTCTAATGCATTATGATTAAATTGGACACAATTGTATAAATTGAAGATTTCCCTTTCTAGCACTTGTTAATCTATATATGAAACTAATGGGGGAAGTTGTCTAATCTCTATATCTACCATTTAATTGCATTCTACTTTTGTGAGAGGGGGGAAGATGTGAAATCTAATAGTGTAAACATGACTTATAGATATTTACAGTTGGCAATTGCAGTAGTGTGTTAGCTGAAATCCGAAAGAGTAAACAGCACTGTATACCTATATATGCTAATTATCACTAAAAGCAACTGTATTGCTCAGATTCCTACCATCTATAGATTTTGATTTTTTTTTCTCTCATTTGAAGATGGTACCAGATCTCGAATGGGGAAAGAATATCCGTGTAGTGCTGGATATCGGATGTACTGATTCTGCTTTTGGGGCTTCTCTCCTTGATAAGGATGTATTAACATTATCATTGGGGTTGAAAGATGACCTAGTTGACTTGGCCCAAGTTTCACTCGAGCGTGGTTTTCCTACTGTAGTTAGCCCGTTCGGAAATAGAAGGCTTGCTTTCCCTAGTGGTGTTTTTGATGTTATTCACTGTGGCGGGTGCACTGTGCCTTGGCATTCAAATGGTTTGATTTTGCCTTCCTGCCTTCCATTTACCTTTTTATTGAATTTTCATATCCTACTTTTAAGTCATATTTTCATGATATTCTTTCATTTGCAGGTGGTAAGCATCTTCTAGAGATGAATAGGATTTTGAGGCCTGGGGGATACTTTATCTTGTCAACTAAACATGACAGCTTTGAAGCTGAAGAAGGTTTGTCCCATGTTTTAAAATAAGTGAACGTAGTATGTTCCGTTACAACATGCTGGCCAATATTTAGGCTGTTTGATTGTTGAATAATTGTGTAACTTCTCTTGTTCTTTTCTTTCAGCCATGAATATGTTGATGGTATCTATCTGTTGGAATATTTTAGCTCATAAAACTGATGAAATCAGTGACGTGGGTGTAAAAATATATAAGAAGCCCGACTCAAATGACTTATATACGATGAGGAGGAAGAAACATTGGATACCTTTATGCAAGGAAAATGATAATCCAGATGCAGCATGGTAAAACATCGAAACTTACTCTTCCTGATCTTTAGCATAGCGTATCTACTTGTATTCCATTTCTGATCTGTTATTTTGATTTAGTGCTAGAAATACTACCTTTCATTTATGTTATTTGGAAGTAATTAGTGCACCCTATAATGTAAACTGAAGGAACACCTAGCCTTATATCACTAATGTTAAAAATTGATCAGATTTGCCTGATTTGGGCAAATTTCAACTGTCAGATTTGGGCAATTTCAACTGCTATTTTATGGATGGTTTTGAATCCTTCTCATATATTTCTGCTTTTGCTTGGATAACATAGGTACATAGTGCCCAATGCTCCCCCAGTACAACCTCACCAAAAAGATTTCTGATTTATCTCTGACTATCTACTAGTGGCAATTGCTGATAATGAATGAAATGCAGTCATAAGCATTGTGATCTCACATTTGAGCCACTAATGACAGAATGAGCAAATAAATGTGTGGGATGATGTCTCTACATTACAATTCATTGCTCTATTTACAAAGCGTTCATATTCCAGCCTTTCCATTCAACTTTGTCCTTAAACAGGTATGTCCCCGTGAAGACTTGCTTGCACACCATTCCATCTGGTATTGAAGAGCGTGGATCAGAGTGGCCGGAGGAATGGCCGAACAGGCTCGAAAAGTACCCGGACTGGTTGAAGGATAAAGATAGGTTGATTGCAGACACCAAGCATTGGAAAGATATTGTTGACAAATCCTATCTTATTGGACTTGGTATTGACTGGTCAAGCATTCGAAATGTAATGGACATGAAAGCCATCTATGGAGGGTAGGTATAGAAATAACAAAGTATGTCTTTCCCCATATTCATGTCTTTCCAATACTAAGGGGTTTGAATAGTTGACAACTGCTTTCGTTAAATACCATGGTGTCCCCCAAATTTTCTTCCCGAACCTTGTATTCATATACTTTCTTAACTTTTTGTCTTCATAAATACATTGTAGTTGATTTGATTTGTAATTTTCTTCTTGCAGATTTGCTGCAGCCCTCTTGCAACAAAAGGTTTGGGTGATGAATGTGGTCCCTATCCATGCACCTGATACGCTTCCTTTCATTTTCGAGCGTGGGCTTGTAGGAACCTACCATGACTGGTGTGAGTCTTTCGGTACTTATCCAAGATCATATGATCTTTTGCATGCTGATCATCTGTTTTCACGGCTCAAGAACAGGTGCTTCTTACTACTTAAAAACATGCCATTATTAGCTTCTAATTTGGAAAACTAGTCCAGCTATCCTATCCATTACATGTTCCTGACTACTAGCTGCTTTTGTAGGTGTAAGCAGCCTGCATCAATTGTTGTTGAAATGGATCGTATTTTACGGCCAGGAGGTTGGGTCATCATACGTGACAAAGTCGAGATTCTGGATCCATTGGAGGGAATACTAAAGAGTTTGCATTGGGACATAAGGATGACTTATGCTCAGCAAAAAGAAGGTATCCTCTGTGCTCAGAAAACCACTTGGCGCCCTTGAGATCATAATGCACTACCGAATCCCTGGATGCAGAGGCCAAGTTTCAGATATCAGGACGGCCATATGGGCTGCACTTACATAATGTGACTTGCTATATTTTGAAGCCTGGAACCGGTACCATGCTTTCTGCTGATTCTTCATTTTTTCGATTGAAATACATGAGATCCAATATTCATTTTCTTAATAAACACTTGATGTAAAGGATGAGGTTGATGAGGGTGTGAATGAGTGTTCATTACCAGTATAGGCATTATGTACATTTTTGTACCCATTTTAAGCTTCAGTGATGGTTCCACTACCTTTTTTTTGTATAGGTTGTTCTTGTTCTGATCTGATGAATGATTTATTTCTTTTTGGTCTTCAAAGAGATGTATATTGGGCTTCCATTGATCATTACAAGCAGATCCAACATTATTGGACCTCAAACTCAAAATCGCCCAAAATAAAATGGAAGGTTTTTCTCGGCCCAAATCAAAACCCCAAAAACCCCCAGAATCGCCGTCTTCTACTCTCCTCTAGAGGTGGACTCGGTCCCAACGGTTCGGTTTTTAGGCACTAACTAAAAACAGAAATCGAAGCTTCGGTTTTCTATTTTCTAGAACCGAACCGATAAAAATATATAAAAGACCGCACTCGTTGGTTAACCTAACATCAGTTCGGTTTCGGTGCGGTTTCGGTTACAAAACATATTATTCGTAATACTTTTTTACACTTAACCAAATAACACAAAAATAAAAATATCAAAGCTGTAAACTATCAACACTTCAAATAAGTTAATTTAATGAGTTCAAATAAGTAATCCAAATGAAAAGGAAAGCTAAAATTTATACATAATTCATTTGAAGCCTCAAACATTTATATATAACAAAAGATAAAACTACATGAAAAGAATTTCAGTTAGACTTAAACACTTAAAGACAATCATGTGTGTGAAATCTTACTACTTGTAACTCATAACCGATAAGAACATGATACGTAACGTAGAATTAAGTATTAATAATAAATATATATATATATATAATGAATATATGTCGGTTCGGTTCGGTTTAATCGGTTTTTAAGATGCACAGAACCGTAAACCGACACCGCACTACTCGGTTTGTGTGGTTTTTGAAACCGATTGCCTCAGTTTTATTCGATTTCGGTTACTTGGTATAAATTTGATACGGTTTTAACCGGTTTTGATTGTTTGGTGCCTAAAAGATCACCCCTACTCTCCTCTGATCTCAGTGACTGATCATGCTCTTCTTCTTCTTCGCTGCTCTCCCTTGCTTCGTCTGAAAGGGCAAAACCGTAAATTTGAATTCCCGCCATGCCCACAACCTCAGCCCGAGCACGCCTCGCTCTCATAGCCCTCCTCTCCGCCACCACGTTCTACTGTTTCTACAAATCCCGCCGCCTCAAACAGCTCAAAAAGCTCACCCTAAACCCTAACCCTAGCTCCTCCTCCTCCTCGCCTCGCACCGGCAAGCTCTTCTTCATTTCCCAAACCGGAACCTCCAAAGCACTAGCTCGCCGTCTTCTCGATCTTCTCGCCGCCAACGGCCTCGCCTTCGAGCTCGTCGACGCCACCAGCTACGAGCCGGAGGACCTCCCCAAGGAAGCCCTGGTACTCATCGTCGCCTCCACCTGGGACGATGGACAGCCGCCGGCGAGCGCCAGGTTCTTCACGAACTGGCTGGCGGAGAGCTCCGAGGACTTCAGAGTGGGGTCCATGCTGCTCTCGCGGTGCAGATTCTCCGTGTTCGGCGTCGGGAGCCGAGCCTACGGCGCGTCGTTCAATGCGGTGGGGAGGGAGCTGTCGAGGAGGATGAGGGCGTTGGGCGCCGCCGAGATTTTGCCGGTTTGGGAAGGTGACGTGGATGACGGGGATATTGACGTGGTCTTTGAGGCTTGGAGTGGTAAGCTGATGAGGTTTTTGAACGGCGGTGTGGCCGAAAACGGTGTCGCATTGGGTAATGGAGGTGAAGCTGAGTACTCTGACGTGTCAGATGATGATGAAGAGGAGGAGGAGGATGTGGTGGAGTCTGGAGTTGTTGATCTTGAGGACATTGCAGGTAAAGCAGCTTCAAGGGGGGCGGTGACGGAGGCCAAAGCTAATGGGACAGTGAATGGTAAAAGAGATATGGTCACTCCGGTGATTCGGGCCAGTTTAGTGAAGCAGGTGAGCTTGTTTAGTCTCCCACTAGTTGTGAACGATTTTCAGCTGTGTATTTGACATTTAGAGTTTGAATTCTGATTTTAGGTTTTGTTTGTGTAATGCAGGGGTATAAAATTATTGGTTCGCATAGTGGTGTCAAAATTTGTAGATGGACAAAGTCACAGCTTAGAGGCCGCGGTGGTTGTTACAAACACTCGTTTTATGGCATAGAAAGTCATAGGTAACTTGAATTCTTATGGTTCAATTTTTCATGGTCATTTTATGTTAATTTCCGGAACTAGTGTTGATTCATGATACTTCAGATCGTTTTGATAAAATTTGATCTTGGTCGCTTGTATCTCTATGCCTGTGTCGTTGCAGTTCAATTTCTTTGTTCGGTTGGGGATTACTGTTATATATCAATTAATGAAGTGAAACATGATGTCCTGTGCTCACTGATTCAAAGGATTGATATATAAGTTAACGTTTCTATCATTCTTTGTGCAAGTATGATGAATTGCTTGTAAACTATAGCTGATGAAGTTGGATTTCTATATTTACCATGTTCTTTAAATTTGTTCATGTGTATTCCGAGACAATGACATATTTCATATTCCATATAGTAGTTTGATTTTGGATCTTCTTAATGTCCATAACAAAAATTGAACTTATTGAAACAGGTGCATGGAGGCAACCCCTAGTTTGGCATGTGCCAATAAATGTGTTTTCTGTTGGAGACATCACACAAATCCTGTTGGAAAGAGTTGGCAGTGGAAGATGGACGATCCATTAGAGATTGTGAATACTGCCATAGACCTGCACAGTAAAATGATTAAGCAAATGAAAGGAGTTCCTGGTAAGTTATGTATATTTTTTTCCTTTCTCCTTTTAATTTTTGAACCAAGAAGAAAAACAAAACTAAAATCTTACACTTTTGACATGGAAATTTCCTCCTGTAGGAGTTACATTGGAGAGATTAACAGAGGGTCTTTCTCCCAGGCATTGTGCCTTGTCACTTGTTGGTGAACCTATTATGTATCCAGAGATTAATACACTAGTGGATGAGCTGCATCGTAGACGGATTTCTACTTTTCTAGTCACAAATGCTCAGTTTCCTGAAAAGATTAGGATGCTGAAACCTATTACACAGGTTTGTATGCAACTGTTGTATTGCTCTCGATTCATTGTAAGTATTTAATTTGTTCTTTAAGTTTGTTAGCCTTTACTTCCCTCTATGCAAAAGTACCTAGAGAGATATAAATAGATGTTAATTTGTGATACACAGATTGTACATGTCATTTTTCTTATTCTAAAAGTCCAAAAATCCATTGATGCTGCTGCCTAAGCTCCCTCCTCCTATCATGGAATTGTAGGTTGGGTTGGTTAAGCGTGGGATGGCCATTAATTTATGCAAATGTGCATTGGTTTGCCAATCCTTTTCCTGTTTCAATTTGTTTTCTTCCGTCAGCGTAAAGGCAAAAAGGCCTATATCAGACTTTTCCCCATCGAATAAGTATTTGTATTTTTCTTTTCCAACTGATGAGATCCCAAATGTTAAGACCTTAGATTTCTTTATCCCCTGAAATATTGAATATTTAGGTACATAAGATTAGGAATAAGTTAGCTTGTCCTGAATACTAACTCTTATCTTTTGAAGCCTATTATTAACTCAGTTTCTTCTGATATAATTTAGTATTTCTGGTCTTACATGCTTGAATCTTTTCTGCCAGGATTCCCTGAAAGCTCTCAAGGAAAAACAGCAGCGAACTGTTTATCGCTTAACTTTGGTGAAAGGGTGGAATACAGAAGAAATTGAGGCTTATTATAACATCTTTAGCATTGGTAACCCGGATTTTGTTGAAATCAAAGGAGTTACATATTGTGGATCGTAAGTTCTCCTTTATTGGTCTTGTAAGCAGTCTAATTATTTCCAATGCTCTAGTTCTCTAATTAGAGTGATCTATTCACAGGTCCGCTACCTCAAAGTTGACGATGGAGAATGTGCCCTGGCATGCTGATGTTAAAGCTTTTTCAGAGGCCTTGGCTTTGAGAAGTAACAGCGAGTATGAGGTTGCTTGTGAGCATGTCCACTCATGTTGTGTCCTCCTGGCAAAAACTAAAAAGTTCAAGATCAATGGGCAGTGGTTCACATGGATTGACTATGAAAAGTTTCATGATCTGGTTTGTGTCTCCAATGATTATATACTCATAGATTAACTTTTTTGCTGATAGTGTTTGATTCTTCATTCTTTCTTATGGAAAATGCAGGTGGCTTCTGGAAAACCATTTGACAGTAATGATTACATGGCTGCCACACCTTCATGGGCTGTTTATGGGGCAGTGGAAGGTGGATTTGATCCCTATCAATCTCGATATAGGAAGGAGCGACATCACAGATCAAACCAATGACTGACCAGGTTAGACATGGAGCTTTAGGAATCATTTTGTTTGTATTCTTACTTATGTAAAACAGTTTTGCACTACATAACTATAGAGATATAGTCATGAGTTTGTATTCTAGTTATCCCCTGCTTATCTATCGGAAGAAGATTGGTCTGATAGTTTTGAATTCATTGCTTGATTAAAGAGAGAAGTTCCATCTAGTGTAGAGCTCATTATGTATTCCCTTTTGAGCAAATTTCATCATGTGGTAGTAACAAGTCTTTAACAATAAGAGAGTCCACCTTTGTAACAGCAAGACGAACCCAATTTGAATCAATTAGACTTGAGACATGTGGATTGAATTCCTGTTCAAGATAGTTGTCTTTTAAGGAGCTGAGATTGATCCCTATTCAGTAGTAGCCTAAAGAGAAACTCTGTATGCTGTCTTTAATCATGTACTAGTCTGCTATGCAACTTTTAGTGTTGAGGTACTTTTGAAATTCTATTCCAGGTCGTTCTATTTATGGATATTGGTGTCTTCTGCTGGAACCTTTCAATTTCGTAGGCACCTTTACACATCAGCTACTGGGTTCTGGCATTATTTTTCTTTTTATCACTCTATTCGTGTTTCTTAAATGACTCTTGACAAAAGAACATGTCAGAACAGATATGTCCTATTCCAACCCATAGTCTATCCAATCAGTGAGTTTATTTCAGGAGCCCATAGTTTTCTTCTTGATGGTCTGAACTCAGCCATGGTTGTCAATTGTAGATAGCCTTTTGTTGAAAACTTTTAAAAGAGAACTGGTGTATTGAGATATTAGATCATGCTGCTTGAAACTCAGTTCTGTGCTGGAACATGAATAGGGGTTAGAGGTTGTTGCAGCCTAAAACCCAATCCAGTTCGAGCATACATGTACATTAGGAAAGCACCCATATTCAGGTATTCTCGTGTCTGCCATAAACAAAAGCAAGCCGGAGATGATTGAATTCATGTATGTATGTTTGGTGCTGAAACATGGAGTTTGTATGAATGGTATGTTCTCCCCGTAGGGTTCTGCAAGAGTCCTCAAGTCCATAGATGTACTCGTTCTCCTATTTTGGAAGCTTCTTCTTCCATGTCTATGATGGAAAATTGTTTGTATGTTTTGGATTATTTGGTGCCTAACGAGTAATGAGGAAGCTCTATCGTGTAAAATTACAAGACAAAGAAGAAAGAGGCCCACAGTTAAGTGACCCATTTTGCGTAAATTGATTTGTTTCGTTTGGCCTGTGGAAAAAGTGTCATACAACCTTCAATCAAACCGGAGAGTAGTAGATAGATATATACACAGGTTTGAGATATATAAATATTGATATTCAGGTAGGGGTCTGGTGGACACAACCAAGTTGACAAGTGGTAGCAGGAACTCTAGACCCCACCAAAACCCAAAAGTATAACCAAACCCTACGTAAGGCCGGCCTCTTCATCATGCCATTAGACATTAGTCATCGCACACCTTCTTCTCAAAACCCTAATCAGATTGATACTTATGAATTCTTGGCATCCATAATATGCTTCGAATTTGTGACAAAAATCCATACTATCTAGCCAAATCTTGCATCAATGTACATGTACAATGTCAGAGTATCTCTTCTAATTTTTACATCCTACGAACCCATTTTGACTTCGACTGCTCGACGTGCCAAAAAAAGGTCCCTAATTTGTCACATCCTACTATAAAAGATGACTAGAACCTGAAATGAGGCTAGTCAATGGATGCATTTTGCGGAGGAAATGTGCATTTGGGTATATGTAGGATGCACAAAATGACCAAGTAGAGCTTAAAATGTTTTGTTATTGTGACTGAAGTGCTCAACTACGTAAGTACTGGATGTCTGGAACGTGATGGTCACGTGCCAGCGCAGCGACTTGGCACTTTGGGCGTTCGTTACAATAGCTTCAGAACACCAGTGCCAGAGACTCTGCCAGCCAACTCATAATCAGCTTCGGTTTTCCCCACCTCCAGATTGCAATCTTTTCTCTGCTCTCACACACCTCTATCAATGTTCCTTCCTTCACCTCGTTCAGCATAGAAACTCAGACACACATAAACACATGGTTCTTACGCTCCAATCCTCTATACAATGACAAAGGGATGCATAGATACATATCAAAATCGCAAGACCTAATTATGAGGTGAACTAAATTTATATCTCTAATGAACCCAACACACCTCAATGATAATGCCAAAGCCATGTTCAATTCATATTTGTAAAGAGAAAGAAGGATGATTGATGAAATAGTTAACCATTAGCTGCTACAAATTAAGGAACGAAAAATGAGCATCTTTGAGCTTTGGGATCTTCCTTTCCTACGATTCTTTCATTGATAATCGCAAGATTATGCAACTTAGAATAAGAAAGACAAGAGGAAGATTAGCAACTACTCTTTCTCGGTTTGCTCTTCCGCCTAGCTCTACTTCTCGAAGGCTCCCTCCTTACCTCACTCTCTTTAGGTTTTGCCGATGATGGCCCTTCTTCTTTAACCTTCTGCTGCTCCTCTTCTTCCTGTTCTTGCTTATCTTCTTCCTCTTTCTCACTGGCTTTGGCTTTTTTGGATTGACTAGCTTCAACTTGTTTAGCTGCAGCAGCAGCTTCTTGTTCTATTTTTGTTGATGATTGCTCTTCAATGATCTTTCGAGGCCTTCCTCGCTTTCTTGGGGTCTGAGGCTGAGGCTGAGGCTGCGGCTGAGGTTGTTGCTGCTGGGCTTCGTCTCCAGTTGATGAAGCTTCTGCTATTGCTACTGAAAGCTCCTTCGTTTTCTGAGGCTTCTTCTTCCCCATATCTATCTTCCCTAATCAAATACTAAATAAAGCTTCTCCCTTTTGATTGATTACACACAATCTTTGTAAAATCCGAGAATAAGAGAGAAAGAATCTAAACTCTCACCGCCTAAAAATCAAATCTTAATTGATCCCAGAAAGACCGTTTATTTTCCTCTGTGTTTTTCTCTATCAAGTCTCAATAAGCAACTGGAGAGTCATATCTTTGACCAAAACCTCAAGATTCTGGAAATCCCATTAAAAACCATCTATCTTTCCTCTCTCTCTTCAGTCATATCCAAGACCCCAAATACCCAATAAAAATCCAGGCTCCTTTTAGTCCCCTATGGCATAAAATATACAAATATTCTTAAAAGCTCAAAAGCTCAAAAGCTACTAGAAAATAAAATTTCCATTTTGCTTCTGCTCTATACATCCTACTCCTCCCTTAATAAAGAAAAACCAGGTAGAAAAGACAAAGGCATGGAAATGAGGTCGAAAGACTCATAGGTCCAAACCTAAATGGTGTGGGATGACCAACAAACCCAAAGTTTAATGTCCTGTATTGTTCTTATTATTATTGTTATGATTGTGTGTAAGAAATTAAACATTGTGGGTTAGAATATTTCTGAGAAAAAACCAAAAAGAAAATTAAGAAAAGAATTGATAGGCACTGTAGTACTGTACCATTCAGAATCACTCATCTCATCAGTGTTTCAGACTGACCACCTGTGTCGCTACCCCGGGCTTCGCGCCCTTTGAAGAGCTTTGATTCCCTTCTTCTCACCTCTACCACCCCCACCTACTCTCCTCCATTCACACCCACTTACCTTCATCTTCATTCATCAATCCGATGAAGCATGTTGCACTTGCACCAATTATTATTCCCCTTTTTTTTTGTTACACCAATTATTATTCCCTTTCATTCTTGTATAATCATTTCACCCCTCTTTTTACACTAATTTACTATATACTAAAGTGTGGTCAACTGTTCACAAGTACTGTTTATAAGCTTATAAACAGTGATTTTGTGTGTTGTAAGTGACTGTTTACAGGCACTGTTCATAAGCTTATGAACAGTTTGCAGGCACTGTTCATAAGCTTATGAACAGTGATTTCGTGTGTTGTGATGACTGTTCACAAGAAAAGATGCGGTTCACTGTTCACTACTGTTCATAAGCTTATGAACAGTGATTTTGTGTGTTGTGATGACTGTTCACAAGAAATGATGCGGTTCACTGTTCACAAGCCAGTGAACAGTGATTTGTGAACAGAGTTCGCCCAAAAGCTTGGTCGACTGTTCATAATCACTATTCATAATCTCGCCCAAGAGATAGAAAATCTAGAGAGACTGAGAGAGAGTTCGTAAAAAAAAAAGGTAATCTCCAAGCGGACTCCGCGTCTTTCTCTTGGCGGAGAAATAGAAAAAACTAGAGAGACTGATTAATCTCCAAGCGGACTCTACGCCCTTCTCTTGGCGAAGAAATAAAGAGACTGAGAGAGAGTTCGTAAAAAAAAAGTAATCTCCAAGCGGACTCCGCGCCTTTCTCTTGGCGGAGAAATAGAAAAAACTAGAGACTGAGAAAGAGTTCGTCGAAAAAAAAATGATCTCGCCTAAGAGATAGAAAAATCTAAAGAGATTAAGAGAGAGTTTGTCAAAAAAAAAAGTGATCTCCAAGCAGACTCCGCACGCCTTCTCTGGGGCAGAGAAATAAAAAAATCTAGAGAGAGTGATAAAGAGTTCGTCCAAAAAAAATGATATCGCCTAAGAGATAGAAAAATCTAAAGAGATTAAGAGAGAGTTTGTCAAAAAATATAAAAAAATATAAAAAAAAATCTCCAAACGGACTCCGCGCCCTTCACTTAGGCGGAGAATTAGAAAGTTCGTAAAAAAAAAATGGTGATCTTCAAGTGATGGTGTCATGTTCATAAGCCTATGAACAGTGTCTTTATCTCTCTAGATTCTTCTCTCTTGATGTCATTCAGCCACTTCCATCTTTCTTCCTCTCCCGACACCACTGAATCATCTCTATCAAGAGATTCAGCCAGATCTCAAGCTCTTCTTCCCTCTCTTTCGTCGCTTCCTTCATCTCTTGCTCGGCACCTTTAGAAGAACCTAGACTTCTCCTCTCTCTATTTCCTATGTTTTGGTAAGACAGAAAGAGAGAGTTTGGGTGCCAGATCAGAGAAAGAGGGATAGCAGAGGTCGCGCGCGCATACACTTGCAGAAATAGAGAGAGGAGAAAGTTTGTCCAAGAGATATATAGAAAAATCTAGAGAGATTGAGAGAGAGTTTGTCCAAAAAATGTTATCAACCAGCGGACTCCACGCACGTGGAGTCCGCTCCCATCTCGCATGCGGACTCCGCGCCCTTCTCTTGGCGGAGAAATAGAAAAAACTAGAGAGACGGAGAAAGAGTTCGTCCAAAAAAAAAAACAATGATCTTGCGGGCGGACACCGCGCCCTTCTCTTGGGCGAATAGAGAGTTCGTAAAAAAAAAGAAAAAAAAAGGGAAATGCCTGCGGACTGAGGGCCCATCTCGCCAGCGGAGTCCGCGCGCTTCTCTAGGGCGAAGAGAGAGTTCGTCAAAAAAAAATCTGCCAGCGGACTCAAGGTTCATCTCACCGGTGGAGTCCGCGCCCTTCTCTTGGGCGAAGAGAGAGAGTTTGTCCAACAAATTTAAAAATCCGCCAGCGGACTTGGGGCCCATCTCGCCGGCGGAGTCCGCGCGCTTCTCTTTTGCAAAGAGAGAGAGTTCGTAAAAAAAAAAAAAGATATGCCAGCGGATCGGATTCGGAGTCCATCTCGCGAGCGGTCCGCGCCCTTCTCTTGGGTGAAGAGAGAGAGTTCGTAAAAAAAAAAATGATCTGCCAGCGGACTCAATAATCTCGGGAAATGAAGAAGACAAAATCGTACATGTTAAAAAATTAACTGCCTCTGACGTAAAATTGTATATATTAAAAAATTAAATTAAAAACATAATCTAAACCCTAAACACCGCGCCAAGGCGCGGATATCATCCTAGTATTTTTCTGGATGAAAACTTACTTCTGGGACGAGTTAAAAATTAGGTAAGTTGTAACAAAGAGTTTCTTATTTTCCTATAGCAACAAGGACGAGTTCTTTTTAGGTAAGAACCGTATATAAACTTCCTTTCCTTCTGAATACGAGTAACATCTTAGGTGAGCTAGTGAGTTTAGGAAGACTTGTGTTTAGGTAAGTACCATATATCTACTCTCTTCTTTCGTTTGCTACTTTCTTCTTTCGTTTGATTTCAAGTCTATATAAAGTTCACTAATTAACATGGATAATTGTTGAAATATATGAATACGAAACCAAAGCTTGTTTAGTCCCTTGTTGTGATGGCTCGTGGTGCTCCAGTTAGCATGATTCTCATAATCTTGTTTGCTTTCATCTCGGTTTCTCATGCCGGAAATATCATAACGGTGGATCAGTCCGGTCACGGTGATTTCTACAAAATACAGGACGCTATCAATTCTATTCCGGCAAACAATAAGGAGGCTGTGACAATTTTGATCAATCCTGGAAAATACAAGGAGACTATCACCGTACCTCCAGACAAGCCATTCATAACATTAAGAGGTAGCACCACAAAACCAAGCGACGTGATAATTACGTGGGATCAAAGTGGCGACATTGTTACTGTTGCGACATTTCATGTTTTGGCTTCCGACTTCACAGCTCTCGACGTAACGTTTCAAAACACATTCGGGTATGGTCATCAAGCAGTTGCGCTAAGGGTCTCCGGCGATAGAGTATCGTTTTACGACTGCTCGATTATCGGTTACCAAGATACACTATTCGACGAAACCGGCAGACATTACTACGAAAATTGTTACATTGAAGGAGTCGTTGATTTCGTATTCGGAAGCGCCACCTCTTTCTTTCACAGTTGTCACATACATTCGGCAAGAGCAGGATTTATTACGGCGCAGCGAAGGGAAACGCCGACTGATAATGGAGGGTTCGTGTTCTTTAAGGGTTCGATTACGGGCGAAGGTGGAAAAACATACTTAGGAAGACCATGGGTGGGTTCTTATGCTAGGGTCATCTTTGCCTACACTAACATGGAGAATGTGATAGAACCAGCAGGTTGGTCTGATGATGGAATCACAGAATTGAAGGCCAAGTCGTTTTGTGGGCAGTTCAAATGCGACGGACCAGGAGCAACAACATCCGAGAGGGTTCAATGGGCGCGAGAGTTCAGTGGGGAAGAAATTTCAAAGTTTGTGACGACAGATTTTATCAATGGAAAAGATTGGTTAAAGTCTAGTACTCCGGTAACAACTCCACCTCCGCCGTCTCCACCACCTCCCATGAAGCCATCTTCGCCACCACCGGCACCGGTGGTGATTCCATCGTCTCCTCCTCCGGCACCAGAGATGAAGCCGCCATCTTCACCACCACCTCTCATGAAGCCATCTTCGCCCCCGCCGGCACCGGTGGTGATTCCATCTTCGCCTCCACCGGCACCGGTGGTGATTCCAACGTCGCCTCCACCGGAACCAGTGGTGATTCCATCGTCGCCACCACAGGCCTCGGTGACATGGACAATGCCACCAGAGGTGAAGCCATCTTCGCCGCCACCAGCACCGGTGACACAGCTGCCGTCGTCACCACCACCGCCATCACCATTGAGGGTAATCATCACTCCGTTGTGGCCTCCATCAACATCGGTGAATAGTGGAGGGAAAGAAGGTGAACCTATCATCATGCATTACTCAGGGGCTTCTTCACACTCTAAGCATCGTTTCAGCACCAGTGGGATACTGGCTCTAGCAGCAGGTTTGGTATCCGCAGCAAGTTTGGGGGTATGGCTCTACAGAAGGCGCAGAACATTGAACGAGAAGCTGAACCGCTCCTGCTTCTGCTAGGAAACCGAAGACAGATGGACTGAACTATTGGATTAATGAGCTCAATGGTGTCCATAGTATTTGCCTTGCACAAAGAAACACCTCAATTGGGCTTTCTTGGGCTCTCTTTGAAGATTTGAGCCGCTTACTTCCCAAGCTCAAACGCCTTGGATCGGAGACATGAATTACACTGTCAGCTCGGGTACTACAATGGCGGGTGAATATCAATCATTTTATGGCGGGTGAATCTTGAAACATAGCAAGATGCTGAGACTCCAAGCATGCAAATCAATTACCGCTTCAACATTTGAACATACCTTGTTGTGTCCATTTTTACTTTACTGAATTGTATCATATTTTCTTCGCATAAGAACAGAATATACCTGCATATACATGTTTCAATCAGTTTGATCAATTATAAATGAACAGATATACATTGAATCACGTTACTTTAACCGGAAGCGAAACTAATTTTTTAATTTTTTTTCCTTAATCTTATGAGTTGTTCTGTCTTGAAATAATTGCCCATCACTTTCTTTGTTTTAAGAGACAGCAGCCTCGTGAGTGCAAATTCTGATGCCTCCCAATCGGATAAGATTGTAGGTAAAAGTCAGAGGAGACCCATTTTGCTTCAAGATCACCACCCCTCCTCCTCCTCCTTCCTTCCTCTATAAAACCCAACATTTCATTTTGCACTGTTTCTTTGGAGACCTTTCAGAACTTCTCCACCTCAACAAGAGACCCAAGAAGGAAATATTCTTATTTATTTTTAGAAAGAAAGTTTTTTTGGAACACTTGGGTGTCATTCTATTATTGCTGTCCACCAGTTCTGGGCTGAGGAATATCAAAAGCCTCAACCTTTGTTGTTGGAAAGCGATTTGGGAAGTCTCTCTCTTGGGTTTATAGATTTGCTTAACTCAAGGTTGTGGATGGAATTGGACCATTTAGTCGGTAAGTATGTTTATGTTTTTGCTAGCAAAATTCAGGACCTTTATTTGTTAGTGGCTCTGTACCCGTTGGATTTTTGTGTGACGTGTGTTTGTTTTCTTTCTCAGTTCTGTATAAGAAAAAAATTGAGTTGCAGACTGGAGTCAATTTGAGTTTCAGTTCTTTTGCTTTCCTCTGAAACTGAAGGAATTGAAGTTTGAGGTTCAATTATTGCTGGTCTGTCACCTATGTTTTATTTTTATAGATTGAATATTTAGTTCTGATTCTTCTCTGATGATTTTGAAGTTTGAATTTTTTTTGTTTGATGTTTGATTCTGGTTGGAATCTGCTGCTATATGTTTCATGTAATGCATTTATTTTGGGTTTTTATTTTATTTTGATGGAGCATATTCATGTTTTTCAATTACATCCTATTTATAAGCCTGTATAGTTGGATTGAATACCCTTTCAGTTGTGAGATGGGCAGTCTTTATCCTGATTCTAAGGTTTTCTGTCCTAAAATTAGGATCTCACTTCCTTTTATCCCCTAAAAAAAAATACCCTTTTACCTGGCAAGGGAACCTCTACTTTGCTATGTTTCTGGTTCAATGGATTGGTGTTTGACCATCTGGCTTTCTACGTTTTCTTGTGTTTATCTGAACAACAAATGTTCTGTTTATTTGTTTCCAGGTTTCATATGCCAGTCTGAGTTCAGCTTCTGTGAATCCCACTACAATGACATCACCGTTTTAATCAAGGGTTTTCAGTGAGAGGATCATAGCTCCTCGGTCATGGATGTTCCATATGACACAACACCAAGCAATGGTGAAGTAGCCAATAACGGCCTTCAGATTATTAGATACTCTCCTTACCAGCACAATTGTAAATTATCATCATCCTGGTTTGATCTGAGAGTCTTCTATGTAAGGATCAGCAACTTTAAGGTGGATGAATCTACCCCCAAGTTTCTGACCCTCAACCATATTCCTCTATGCCCGGATACCCTTTTGGAAGTAAATGGTGCGAGAACTAGCATGTACTCTGATGGTGTATCTTCACATCTTAGAAGAGATCGGGTGGACAAGAAATCCGAAGAAGTCACATTTGTGAATACAGACAGCATAAGGTTCACAGGGAGTGTGAAATTTGAGGTGTTTGATAAAGATGATCTCATTCTCTCCGGGGTGTTAGATATGTCTAATAGCAATGGTTATGTTGGGGAATCAAAGCACAATGCCAAGCGATGGAGCATGAATTGTGAATCGGAGATCACTTCTGGCACTGGATTCTTCAAAGGAAAACAACTTAATGGCACTGAATCACCTGCACCGAGCATTGAAGTTTACGTTGCTGGCTCCTTCTCTGGAACACCAATCATCTTAACCAAGACCCTGCAGATTGCTTTCCGAAAGAAGCACAACAGGAAGAGCACTTTGGATGCAATTCCGGAGTATGAAACAACTGAAATGCCAAAAGATGAGTCTGCTGAACTTGATACGGAGGTACATGAACTTTTTTATTGAAACTAAATTTTATGTTGGGTTCTTACTTGTTGTATTCTTCTGGTATCTTTAAGCATTGTTCTATCTATGAGGAACTCTTCAATGTTTAGTCCTACAATGCTTCTAGTCATTGATCAATGGCGTTTGTGAACATTATCTGATCCAAAACTTTAGTAATATGAGTATCAATCTTTGTTATGCTGCCTGTGCTTCCTTCTTAGGATCTTGTTCTCTTATGTAAATCGCTTACTATTAAACAAGAACTTGCTTATAGCATCTTATCCTAGTTGTGTCATGGCACATGAGAATGGGCAGGGCACAGTTTCCAAGTGATGGATGGGTTTGTTCTCAAGTGTCCATTTTGTTTTCTGTGGCATTATGTTTTACATCCTTGGTAGCTAGAGTCAGACAAGCAGGATCTTATCTTAAGACACATGGCGAATAGTCTGTCGTGGTGGTGGACCACATTCTGCAGGGTTATGGACAGTAGTCTGAGTTTATATTGCCCAGTTTATCATCTTGGGTTCTTCATAAGTTATGTCTTGAGTGGTAAAACTATTCCGAGGGTACCACTCGACCTTGATCCCCTCCTTCCCTCTCCCAAGTCCTCCATTAAATACTATCCAGCTTCTCAAAATCATTTGATTGATTTAATAAAGTGAAGTTATATGGAATCGTAATGTCTATCTGTACTTTAATGTGTCAATTGGTGCCAGCATCTCAGGACTTGTCATGTTGAGATGGATTTTCCACTTTCTTTTCTTTTCATTTTATTCAAAAAGAAAGTCATGCTTAGGATCTTAACTGCAGTCTGAGTTGATTACATATAAAATTGTACTAGTCAGATTACTCCCATATTGGTCTGACAATATTATGCATTTTCCTATTCGAACTATTGAAGTTCTTTAATATTTTATGCATCAATATGATTGAACCCGTTTGTTAATTGCCGTATTGGTTTTTGCTGTTAATTCTTTGGTTGGGAGGTAACCTTATCGGATTTCCTAATCTTGATTAAATTGCAGGTGGCAGAATATAGAAATTACAAACCAGAAAATGAGGAAGAGTATGGCATGTACTGGAGGAGGACAGAATACGATGGCGAAGATGGTGAACTCTCATGGTTCAATGCTGGTGTGAGAGTTGGCGTTGGAATTGGCCTTGGCATTTGTCTTGGAGTTGGTATAGGAGTCGGTTTACTGGTTCGTACATATCAAACAACCACTCGGACTTTCAAGAGGCGGCTGTGATATCTGTAATCTGGACGTCTATACGTCTAACTGCGTCCTGGACTGAAGATTTTGACAGAGTACTGTTTGTGTAGCTGACAGTTACATGTTCCTTTTTCTTTGTGTTTTGCTCCCATAAAACTATTGTTGCGAGGTTTGTTTAGAAAGCTTGATAGGTAATGTAATGGAAAGGGATGACAGTCTTTCATACTGAACGAGTGATACATGTCTAAAGATTGTTTTTCGTTGTAAGTAACATCTCTTTTCAGATCTAGTAAAGGTAAAGCTATATAGATTATATGCTGATCTATGCTCTTTTCTCCTAGTGCCTAGAGGTTACGTTCACAGGATCAATGGCATTGCACTCTCATTTCGGTCTGCAAAAGAGGCCGGTTTACTGGAATTGCCTATATGGTTATATCTTTTGACCTGATTTATTGTATAATTCATCTCTAGAGGAATTTGTCTAGATAGCAATGAAACAGTTCCAAAATCGGTAGAGTTCGTTAGCCCAAGGAAATGAGCGGTAATATTAGAAGAATAGCAATGTAAGCAAACTACCATCTTCGAGCATTTTCATGATTAACATTCAACAGTCGTTACTGAATACAAGTAGTTACTAGAATACAAGTAGTCAAGTACTAATATAATTAGACTGATTCCTTTTCTGTCATTAAATGCCAATGTAGCCTCTAAACACTATCCAAGTAGTCTCTCATCCAGACATTCTGATACACCTGCAAGAGAGGTTGTGAACGGAACTTAATAAAATCCGATAACTCATCTTAGCCATCTCGTCAGTTAAAAACCACCTCACTTGTTCTTTAGTACCTAGTTATCAGCACATCATCTCACCTAGCTGCTGGCGCAACACACGCTGGTTCAGGAGCTACCTCAGCTCCAGAATGGCCATTGGTAGCATGATGTATCTTGTTATCACGGCCCCAAAAGGCAGCAGATTTAACATCATCTTGGGTCATTAATTTCGAGAACTCCTCATGGTTATACTCTAGTACGGCTTTTCCTCCAAACTCAGTAGGGAGATTTTCCTCATCAAAATATTGTTTCATAAGCTCCACACTGTCTTTCTTCTTCGGGTAAACAAACTTAACTTTGTGGAATGTCTTGGTATCCAAGAAGTACTTGACAATCTGCATCAACATGGGGATTAATGTAGCAAAATTATCAAAGAAGAGCAAAGGACAATGAAACTAATTGGGAAAACAGATATCTCAAAAAGGAAACAAAGGCAAGAAATAGGAAGCAACTCTTAAATTTTAAGCTAGTCAACTAGGAACGGCCGCAAGAAATCAGCTAAGTTACTTATAGGAAGTAGAAATCAGGAAACACATTGAAGTCTGTATTCATTGAGGTAAACATCGTCTGTATTTGTATTACTGTTAGCAACACTGCATTTATTAGCACTGTGTTTATTTTAGTTTTGGAGCATGTAAGAAACTGTCCAGGGTTAGCAGGCTCTATACAACTATGAACTATCAATTCTTGTTGCAAATATGTTCAATGGAGCTCTAAAAAGTAACTAAGTTAACTAAGCTCAAACCTTCCAAAATGCTTCAAAAATCCGCGGAGGGTTGTAGAGAAATGCCACGGCTAGCCTTTCAGGATAGTGGTTCTGTAAAATATTGATGGAATCCCGTGCTGATTTGACAGGCACAGAAGTATTCAGGGTCCACCCGGTAAAGTCTATCAACCAGGCCATTTGTTCTTGACCCTCTGGAAGGTTAAAGACAGCATTCTCTATAAGATACACCAAGTGCTTGATGTTATTGTCTAATGACGTTGTGTTCTGCAGCATTTGTAAAAGCTTTAGTCTTCCACTTAAGAAATGAAAGCCGAAAGTAATATGAATTTGATAACAATCCACTCTACCTGCATTGCTGGTCTCAATATCAAAACACTCCTCCCATGACGGTCATGAAAACTTGCTCTATAAACTTTTCCAGTCTCACCTTCAACTGCAACTTCAGGCTGACCACATAAAGTAGTTCAGTAAAACTCCAAACATAAACACAGAGAACTACCTAAGATATGGAATCATGAATACCTACCCAACTGATTTCCTCAGGCTTATAACTTGATCTCCACTTGAGAGTTTCCTCCAACATTTTCTTCGACTTGTCTACATTCCCATTCCTTGCATCCAAGTACCTCCTGAAGCATGCATCAGTACAGAACTGCATACTTCGGCCCGATAGTGGCCCAATTGCAGCCTTTAGCTCGTTGATCTGCATTTTCATTTTCATATATATATATATATATAGATGATTTTTATAAATTGTGGGCACATGGTATCACCATCTAACAAGCATCTATTTCCTTTACGCCATTAACTATCAAGTATCAACTAACAAACTTGCGATTAATTACCTTCACTTCAGGCTGCAGTGAATCGTTCTCATGATGATGAGACTTTCCCCAAATGCCAAACATGGTATCACGAATCGTTCGGTAACAACAACTGATTAGCTCAACTTCAGCTGCGAAGTTAAACAGCACACAACAACATATCAGCTGCTTACACAAGTACCTCAAACATAGTAACAAATCAACTCAAGTCCCCAAAATAGATAAACAGAATAAGCAGTAATATAATACTTGTTAGGACCGGTTTCCACCAATCAAAAACTAAACCACAAAGCAGAGCAGGAGAAACAACAATAGATAAATGAAAGATCAATCACGCAAATCGCGTTGCCTGCTTAAAACTAGTGGAAGATAAACTCACAAACGTGGTTCAACTCTAACCCCAAATGCCAAGAAAGAAATGACCTTAGATTCTTAGAACGACAACAACAAAAATAAATGAACAAAATTTTGACTCTTGACTCTTGAGCATTAGATATTTCCACACAGTGTGGTCATGGGTCCCCGGGGAAACAGGAAGCCTCTGTTTGTCTAACCCTCTAACAAATGCATCCTTCCTAGTCAAATATAAGTGAGTGCTCCATATTTCCTAGCTCAATTTTCTTGACTTTTCTTAAAGTGATGATCTAGAAGAAAAATGAAGTACCTGAGATTGTAGACTAATGCTGAAGCTTGAAAGCTGCAACAATGGCGAAGATGTAGGGTGATTTGTTGTTCACGAAAATGGCATGAGGGGGGCAACGCTATTGCCACCGCCTGGTCTTGTTCTAAGCAGCGACAGGCGGCCAGAGTGGCCTCCACGTGTTATGTGGATAGCGTCACCGCGAGGCAACAGGGCCAAGTGGAAACCGCGGGGTAAAAGTACACACGCTTCGCTACCTTGTGTGTTGTGTGTGTCAGTAAATCGATCTTGGTTTTGCGCCATGGATTGAACCATTTTAAATAAATCCTAGAAGGCTAGAATGATGCGTAAACTTTTTTTTTTGGATCGGCAAGTAAAATATGAACGATCATGTAAATTTTAATGGTTTAAAAAATAAAATTTTAATAGATATATCGAAATAATATTGAATATCGATAAAAATTTTATTAAATTTTATTTAAAAGTTACATATTCGATTAAAAATAGTTACATATTCGATTAAAAATAGACTAATATAAAATATCATAAAGATATAAAAATTAATATCGATAATTATGAAAAACAAAAATTTCAAGAAAATATTAAAGGCATTTTGAATATTTTACTCTTTTTTATAAAAGACGTTGGGTAAAATTATTCTTTCAATAATTTCGAGGTTGTGAGCATTGACTCCCGAAATTATCAGTTATAGTAATAGAATTATTCTACATGATCAAACTTCTACGTCGACAACGATGTTCTTCTTAAAAAAATTGATAACACGTATGACAACAATTTACAATCTAATTTGCCTTTCTAGAATGTGATGAGAGTGGCCAATCAAGTGTAAAGGAAAAGTAGAAATGGTGGAGGGTCTTGCAAGTAGCAAGTGCCAAGTCAATTCTCGGCCAACTTTAGACTAAAGAAATTCCTTTCGGCAAAGAAACAAAACGAATGAGAAAGAAAGTTTGGTACAACAATAATCAAAATGTATATTTCAGTCGACACATTCAAGAATGAGAAAGAAACCTTTGATCAGTTTGATGACATCTCTCCCACATATTCTACCAACTTAGAACTGATAGAGGTAGCAACAGGGAAGAAGGAACATGTCCACACCACGAGAATGGGATTCCATTCTCAACAGAAAACAAGAGTCTTGCTGCAAATAGTATTTGGTAAAAGAGGCAGCAAAAATAAATACTCTTTACAATATCTAGACATCCAGGAGGCCAGGACTATATAGCTGCCTTGTCCCTGATACATACAAACTATCTTCATTTTGCTCTACAATCTCAGAATCAGCTGATCATCTCTACTGTGACAGGATTCTTGCAAGCAGCTAACTGATGCAGGCCCTGGATTTTATAAAGAACACAAAGGTTTCACGTGAGAATGGCTCAAAACGGTAGCTTGTGACCCCAAAACGGAGATGCAGAGTGTAGCAGAGCAAATATAATGAGCATTGAGTAATCAGGAAGCTAACAGTAAAAGAAACCATCCAAAAAGAAATTGGAACTCAAATCACAATAACTTCTTCAGAGATTTGGCAATACATATCATTCTTGGAGCATTTCGGTAATGCTCAATGCTATGCTGAAGATCCAGGTGGCCTTAAATCACCACTCCCAAACCTCAAATTTCAGGCACCCTAACCAAGGACTTTCTGGATTCAAGGATTGAAGCACCTCTTCAAGATCCACCCAGAAAACAATTGCCAGTAAGAAGCCCAACAATTTAAACACAAACATATAACAGCAGATGCATAGCAACCCAGGAACGTAGATGAAGGTCAGAATCACTTTTTATGTACTAACAATGCAGTAAGAATGTTGATGTAAGAAATTACTTCAAAATTCTTATAACAGCCATAGTGGTAACAGTCGAAATCTCTTCTGAAAACTTATGCACAAGTCATCAATCCAAATAGTAACAGTCGAAATCTCTTCTGAAAACTTATGCACAGCCATGTTGATCTATAATTACTTGGCGATTATTATTCAGATATTGCAGGCACCTTATAGGGAGTATGAGAAGACCTTCAGATGATGAAGTGACAAGACACATGAGTAGTTGAGTACACATCAGCCACAATTTTGGTATTCCAGAACTTGCCTATACATAGATCTCAAAAACACGATACCAATTTCCTACAGACCAGATTACAGAATAAAATGAAGTAGAAGATATAGAAAAATATATTCTTGACCTGAACTTTCCCTTGTTAGCTTAATACCAAATACGCACCACGGCGTTAGTAGATCATAATTCCACAACATATCTCAATCAGAATATCTCAAAACAGCAGTTGCAGGACTGAAAGCAAGATGTGGCAAAGCTTAGTCATGAACAATTCACATTTCTATTCCTTGTAAATGTCTGCATCAGGACCCATTTAATGAGAGGCTTCACAAATCATCAAATGGAAATGAAAAGAAATTCTGCTACTGTCTAAACCTTCGAATATATAAAACTCACATCTTTGCTTAAAGCAAAACCATGACAGGTGTTACACAACTACACATAAATAGCACAAATATTATGAGAACAAAATCCTCCATCCATTTATTGCTTCAATATTCCACCAACCATTTATGCTGTGCTTACACATTGGAGCTTCAAATTGGCTGGAGAGTATAGCTTCAGTCCTTCAGATATATACACACAAGTGACAAACTACAACCTGACCTTCACATCACTACTGTCTACACATAAACACCTACTTCCTCCACACTTAGCTACAGTGCCACTAATATAAATGCAAATTAGCTGACAAAAACATTGTAGCTCAAGTACTGACAAATAACTATCATTGATGAGAAAATTGGAAATTATAATCAAATGGATCTCAATTATGATTTCTGTGTTGATTATGAACAAGTGATAACACCTAGAGAACGAGGCAACAGAGTGCATAATAGCAGGCTCACTGAACCACTTCAAACTGGATATCCTGTAGCAGCAAAGTTTCATGCTGATAATCAAATTTTTACGTCCTCATATCATTCACCAACAGACAACTTTAAAGTGATTAGATGCATTCTTCTGTGCAAGATAAGGTGATATTGGAAGGTTAGTCACCAATGCTGCATAGTGATGAAACCGTCTTCTATAACTTCACAAATGATTTAGAATTAATATTTTATATCTTAAGAGCATGTTTACTAACTTAGAATGAAAATTATCATGAATCGGTATCAACAAGAATCGGTATGAGACTATTTCATATCATTCTACTGTTTACTTAGTATAAAATATCAAAACAAGAATATAACTACTTATGATTAATGTTATTTACTTGCTATATGAAATTAGAATTAAAACTAGTTTGATTATTAAGATACCCCTACAAGAAATGAATTTAAAGTACTCTTAAAATACAACATATATTTTTAGGGTTGGATAATTTAGAAATATTATAATCATGTGAAGATATTTTAGAAAGAAAAAATTGATACCATTACCTTGATATCGAATAAGGGGTTTCATCAGAAATTGAGAATTAATTCCTAAAAAGCAAGTGGGACCTATATCCATTCTAATACCTTGACATGTTAGTAAAAACTAGAATTCACATATTTCGGAATCAATTACACCACTCTCGATTCTATTACAGGTTAGTAAACCTGCTTAAATGTCGAGCATTAGAAGAACCCTCACCAATTTTCAATGGAGTAACAAATAAAATTTAGTGCCTCCGGCATTTAAATCGAGATGGCCAATCAAATTCGGCAGTTAGTAATAGCCAAACTGAGAGAGAGAGAGAGAGAGCACAAAGAAGAGGAGGGAGAGCCGGACCAAAAGAAAAACAAGATCTCCGTGCCATCTCCCTCCCCTAAAACCCGAAAAGACTAATTTTATTAGGCTTTTTGACCTGCCAGACAAGCGCACCTGCCCTGGCAAAGGTCGGTCACCTACACATTTTTACCTTTAGATGCATTATCCTTGCTCCATCATCTTCAAGATTTACTTGATCGAAACACAGATATTGCAACAACCATACAATTTAACAAAACCAGCCGCCGTCACATCAACCAACCTCCACGGTTTCTCCGCCGCGCCGATCCGATTAAACGAACGCAGACGATTTACTAATAGTCTGAAATCAAAAGCGATGCGAAAAAAAAAATCTAAGTACGATATCAAGAAGCATAAGAATCGATTCGAAAACAAGAAAAGCTATCAAGTTTCGATTACCTTGTGGATTTCTTGACGCGAAGATTCTTGATTCTTTCTGGCCTGAAACAGCGAGACGATGACGATTGGATCCGAAGAGAACCGGTACCGAAACTCCGAGCCGGAGACGAAGGGAATGAGATGAAAGAGTCGGGTCGAAGGCAAGAAGAAGAGAGCTCCGAGCAAGAAGGCGATAAAAACGGTCAGATGAGGCTGAAAAAGAAGCGGTTTGGATGGAATAAGGGTGGGGCTGGTGTATTTATAATACCACAATATTTCGTGGGCTGGGCTTCAGAAGAAGCATCTAGAAAGGCCCACTGTAATTGTTATTTTAGGTCCTTATTACGACACGACGTATCCGAGTCCATGTCTTCCTCATCGTATGATACAAGGCTCTCTGTTTTTTTTGTTTTTTTGGTTGAGAATGTGATATGATACAAGCTTGAAAGAGAAGCCCTTTGAAAACTATGCCATTGCTTAGATTGGAATGTAAGTCAGGCACACGTTCATAAACACATAGAGAATGAGAGCTAGACGTTCACGTTAATCTTTCTATGATATGATAGAAGAATTTTCCACCACTATTTACTTTGTTTTGGAATGGACTTCGCACCTCAACCAACTTTGAGAGAATCACCTCAACCACAATTGAAGACTTAAGTAACAGAGCATTACCTCCCGTCTCTCTCTCTCTCTCTCTATGCAGAAGAATTCACTACCCTAAATACACAATGTAGCACATTTGTTGCTCGAGGATTGTTGAGACAATAGTACTGAAACAGAGTTGCAGCTGCAAGTTCTTGCTGCTGCAAGCATGGCAAAGAGATCAGATTTTGCGCAAAAGCTGCTGGATGATCTTCGGGTTAGGAAGGAAAGAATGGCTACGCCAGCGCAGAGCTCAAATCGTTCAAACGCAATGGCGATAGGTAAGTACATATTTAACCTCCTGAAATTTATACCTGGTCATAATAAAATGAAGAAGATACGAGTGTTTAGATGTTTATCATTACCAATTCAAACATAGCATGAATTAAGTGCACTGCAGTTAAAGAGTGAAAGCAAAAATACATGAGAAGTATGATTCTTGTGCATTGAAAGCAAGCAATGTTAAAAGCAGCAGAAGTGTGTAAGGATCAGCTAGAAAGAACAAACACAACATCAAAGAAAAGAATCTAGTTATTTGTCCTTTTTATTCAAAGAGTCTGCATGTGAAAGCACTGCAAAAGTACCTTCATTTAAAGAATTTTCATTCTAAAAACTATCACATATTTGTTGTTATTGGTCCCTGCAGCAGATAACACTTTTTCTGTACTAAGAACCTCATATTATCTGGTTAACTTTCATACTTGAAAATTGAAATTTCTTCAAGCCGATTGAGGAAATGGGTGTAGAATGGTAAGTTTGTTCTGAACTAATAAGACAGAACATGGTGGTAGACCACTGCTTCTACTGTTTTGCTCTCAAACTAAAAACAAACTAAAAGATGGATAGACAACAAAATCTGTTTTGTTTTGAACAAATGAATATATTTCAACTTTAGGGCCGACAAAGGTGCAAAACAGCACAATTGAACATACATCTGCAGGAGGTGAATGATTGTGCATGCTCTAGAGCTAGGGGATATATACACTATAGTCAATCCCTATCTCACTTTATTATATCTTCATACAGATGCATATGCGTATTCTAAGAAAACTTACAGAGGATCAAGGGATACAAGAAACCATGGAACAGTAAGTGATCATACCTGAAATTTCTGTAATCTGATTATTCATTAAAGCAGAAACAATGAACTTTGTTTACTCTCCAACTATTTTTTTTTTTCCAACTCTTGTAGACTAGTTCCAGAACTGGGAACCCCCAGAGCAGGTCAACTGGAAGTAGTAGAACACCTATTCATCAAGAAGCTTCAAACCAGATGGTTGCTTATGGGAGAGGTGGAAGCTCAGGACAAATAGTAGATCTGTCCATGGCCTTGGCTTTTGCACTTGAGAATGGACCCACAAAACTTACCAGAACAAGTTCATCAAGCAAAAGTTCAGTGATGGGGTTTCTAAATCAAATTGGAAAGGGATCCATGAACTTCAACAAAAGGGAAAGAAAGGGAAATGTGAACATGTACTGGGGTTCAAGTAGTCAGTTTCCTAACCTCTCAAGTATCCATATAGAAGATATATCAAGAGGGGCACAGAAAATAAACCAGATTCTTAGAGCTTGCTCTTATGGTGTTAATGTCGATAAGTTTTCAATAGAAATCGGGAAGGAACTGTTTAAAGGGGCCATGGATTTGGAAGAGTCCTTGAGAATGCTTGTGAACCTGCAGGAAGCTTCAGAATATATGACCAGCTCCCAAAGGAAAAGCCGGATCACATTGCTAGACGAAGATGAAGATGATGAAGACAAAATAGAAGAGCAAAAGCAACTGGGTTTGCCAAGGTTTTCCTTCGACAAATCAAAAAGACATGCTCATAAAATCCAAGGAGTAGGAAGGATGCCCCTCAAGCCTAAGATGGCAGCTCTGACTTACCCCACAGGAGGTAGTATGGATGAGAAACAAGGGAGAGAGATGGCAACCTCAGTTTCTCGTAGGCATTCAGGCAGTTATATTCCCGATGTCAAAACCCCATCAAAATTGTCAGATCAGAAAGTGTCTAAACCAGAAAAGGATAGGATTCCAAATGTTATTGCAAAGCTGATGGGTCTGGATGAGCTTCCCAAAAATGAAAATGTGAAATCAACTACCACACAGAAAGACAACATTCCCAAGACAACAAAAGAAAGGGGAACTGCAATGGGGCACACAATGCAGGAAAGCAGTAGGATTGCGGGTGTTAAGACCAAAGATGGCGAGAATCTGGTATCCACAAATAGACAGAAAGTGGTAGAAGGCAATAAGAATTCATTGATGCAGAAAAATACTGTTTTTCTTGTGCAAGCAGGAAAAGTCCTGCCTGCCAACAATGTCGGCCTTGAGATGGTTATTCATGATGGAAAACAATCGTCGAACGACTTGATGGGAATGAAACCTGTGACAAGATCAGGAAACACAACAATCATCAAGACAGATAAGCAGCAAAGTGCCCAACTCAAACAGAACAGCAGTAAGGATAATCGTGAAAGAGAAAGAAAGCAGGATAATACAAGGTCGGGGGAACAAAAGTTGCAGGTAAGAAAACAACAATGTACAGAAATGATATCCAAGAGTGCATTCAACAAGGTAGCAAAGCAGCCTTACACAAGCCAAGCCAGGGTAAACAGAAACAGTATGACAGAAAGAGTTACAAATGGCACTTACCACGAGAATCTGGTGAGAAGAAAAACTTCTGCTGAATTGAACCTCCATATGAATGATTTTCCTCAAAAGGACTTGGATCAAGAAAATTTAGGAATTCCACCAGCTATGAAGGAGAAAGCTGTTCATCACGTAGCACCCTTACAGAAGGCAAAAACTAGAAGAGTGGATAAAAGTGAAATTCCTCGACGAATGGATGAAGTAGTGACCAGAAGAAATGGAACGCTGAATAAGTTGACAAGGCCACCAAAGCAATCCATTTTGGAGCAAGTGACACATAGAACCCATGATAAAGTCGGTGGCCGCAATGGAGCAGAAAAGGGTAGAGCCAGCAGGTTGAAACAAGCAGAGCCACGCATTGTCAAATCCAACAAACCAGAAAGCACTCAACCACTTCATTTGGCACAAAACCTAAAGAAAGAAGCTGAGGCTCCTACTTCCTATGGTCATGATGAAGATGAATTCCAAAGCGTCCATGAACCACAAACTCTAGTTCCACATGACACTGTAAGTTCATCTTTCATAAAACTTAAACGGTTCTAACTTTCAGAGTTTAAGCAAGATGTTGTTCATCATTCAAACTCGGTGAGAACTAACTCAAAGTTTCATTCATTGTTATGCAGTGTCAAAACTCAGTCTCAGTAGTACCTAATGAACAAAAAGATCAAGCGCCAACCTTTGGACCCAATGAGTGCATTACATCACCAAATGCACTTAATGGTAAATAGAACCTCTACTTTCAATTCAATTTCCCATCTCACATTAACAAAGATCCTTTCTTTTTCAAGAACAGTAATCCCCCCATAGTAAAGATACAGACTTTTCTATACCTATCTCACAACCCATGTAGTTCATCAACAAAAGTTACCACATTTCTACATATGAACCAGTAAAAGTATAAATTAATGATAACCAAACTTGCAGGAACCCAATCAACCCATGAAGACACCTTGGACATTTCACCCACAGTGCAACTGGAGCAACATAAGCCTTTCAATAGGAGAAAACAAGAGCCACTTACAGAAAGCGAAACCCATCTGAAGCAGATAGTGATCCAGAGCCAACTGTTCCTCAACACAGCAGAGGCGCTCTTCAGACTCGAAATCCCTATCGATATTCTTGACGCTAATCATGAGGGCAACTGCACCACCCAGCCCCAAGACACAAAGCTCACATTGGACTGCAGCTACGAAATAATGAAAAGAAAAGGGAAGAGGCAAGAGCTGGGTGTGCATCCCTGTTTTGTGAAGGTGTCAATAAGCTTTGTTGAGGTGAGGAATCTAGAAGAGCTGGTTAAGGATTTGAGTAGAGACATTGAGAAGCTGAGACTGTATGGTAAGAATGGGAAAGTGGAATGTGGGGCTGAGGAGTATGTGCCTAGAATGCTTGAGTTTGATGTGAATAATAGGGAGGCTGACTTGAATTGTATGTGGGATTTGGGTTGGGATGTGAATGTGTTTGGGTTTGTTGAAGTGGATGAAGTTAGGGATTTGGAGAAGCTTGTGGTGAGTGGACTTATTGATGAGCTTACCAGAGACCTGCTTCATATGTGAGATAATCTTTGTTACTGGGATTTACTGCAAATGAGCAGCAGCAATGCATTTGGTGTATATTGTTTTGTAACAGATACATTGATTTTGTAACTATTTAAAGCAGTAGGGATTTGGAAAGAATTCTGGTTCATGTATGAAAGTGTTTTTGTTATTGAAACATCGGGTTTCTAATTGCTTTTAGCAACTCCAAATCAAAAGCTCTCGTAGCTCAGTTGGTTAGAGCACCCGTTTAGTAAGCGGGAGGTCTTGAGTTCAACTCTCAACGAGAGCAATGTTTTGCTTTTTTTTTGTTGTTGCTTTTTTATGCAAAAACAACCAAATCAGCCCATATTGTTCTCTCTGTGGATGGATCAGATTCCCTTTGAATCATTCAAGTTGAGTAATTCTTCTTCTTTGCTCTTTCTCTTTTAGAATAAACTATGCTTCCACAAGAGGCATCAGTTATATGAGACGGTAATGATCAATAACATCAGTAGTTCATTACAGTATTGCTTCAAGCTAAGCATGTTGATTTTGGACTTATGCAGAGAGACCTATATCTTCACTAGGTACTGGTAGGTACAAAAGCTTTAGTTTGAATGTGTTTAATCATGAATTTTCTGATTAGTCTTTGGTATTATTCAAAGGTTACTTCGTCACCAATTATACTCAACTTCACAAAGTTGGTTTGCCTTTGTGCGTTTGTTCCTGAAGTAAGCACATCAATATTCTACTAATATATAAACAAGCTTTTCTTCCACATTGGTGCTTTAATCAACAATGCCTTGCTTTCTATACTGCTCAAAGTTGTTTGAAGCTGGAAATGTGGGCGTGTTCTTAAAAGGAGAGAATGTGTTCCTTAGTAAGGAAGTAAAAACATGTACTCAAATGTGTGTTTGTTTGATTTCTTTTCCTTTATTTTTAACGATAATATCTTCAGTACAGATATGTATCTTCACATACATACATAGATAGTCATGATTATAAAAAATAATATAAAAATATGATGATCAAACATATAAATTATTATGAACGGTTGAAATTGTGTCGTGTACATATACGTGCATATAAGAATTCCCATTTTTTAACTCACTAAAGAGGAAGGGGAGCTGAACAGAAATCTCACAATTATGAAGGTTAGAAACGATTCATGAAAACCACTGGCAAATATGTACAATGAGCCGCTGTAATGTTTGCTTCGTCTTATCAATTATGCTTTGAAAAGTCTTTAGCATGCGACCGTATCATATGCAAAGTTGGCCCATGTATAAATAACTGTACTACAACGCATGTTTGCACCGCCGTGTTATGATTAAATCTCACAAAATCAGGTCCGGATTGAATCGTAAGTCAATGAGACAAGTGTTTTCAACCCTTGGATCTTCACACGTGAAATCATTACACACGAGTCCACAACGGTCGCAATGACAGCCTAAATATTTACGCCATTTTTGGCGATACGATTTGAAGAACATGCAAGAAGAAAAGCCATCTTTCTGCAATTTATCTCACAATTATATAATTGTCTCCCAACTTCTCACCTTTTCAAAATCAGAACCACCCAGCCTTTCTTTTTACACCCGGAAACCAAAAAAGTAAAAATCAATTCAATGAAACAGAACTACAGAAGCATACGATACGTTACACGTCCTACATACGCCTGAAAAACTTGGAGAGATTCCAGTTCAACAGGTAGAGCAGATTAGTAGTACACTTAACTCGATGAGCAATTTACTTTAGTAAAGTTGAAGCTCACCCCACCGAAAGATCACTTTACGGTTTTGCCCCAAGTCGTCATCTATTTCTTGCGCGCTTCATCGCTGCAACGACCAGACCACTCTGTACAGAGCAACCATGGCGATCACCATCCTTCTTCGTATTGTAGCCTTCTTCGTTATGGCTTTCAACGTTGCAAGTACGTTTGAACTTCTTGGTCTATCGTTGAAGATAAAAATACATTCTGATTTCTTTAATGCAAATGAAATGATTCAAGAACATGCTCTGTTTCTTTAATGCAGATTGCCAATCCTTCATCGGAGTAAACTACGGCCAAGTCGCTGACAACCTCCCGCCGCCGTCATCCACCGCAAAGCTACTCCAGTCCACTTCAATCCAAAAGGTCCGGCTCTACGGATCCGACCCTGCCATCATCAAAGCCTTAGCCAACACCGGCATCGGAATCGTCATCGGAGCAGCAAACGGCGACATTCCGGCCCTGGCATCCGACCCGAACTACGCCATCAACTGGGTCAGCACCAACGTTGTTCCCTTCTACCCGACAAGCAACATCATCCTTATAACGGTCGGCAACGAGGTCCTGACCTCCGGTGACCATGGCTTAGTTACTCAGCTAGTTCCGGCCATGCAAAATGTCCAAAACGCCCTCAACTCCGTATCTTTCGGCGGGAAAATTAAAGTCTCCACTGTCCATGCCATGTCAGTGCTTAAGCAATCTGAGCCGCCGTCTTCCGGAATCTTTGATCCCGGTTTTGGTGACGTCATGAAGGCGTTGCTTGGGTTCTGTAGCGCCACTGGTTCGCCTTTTGCGATCAACCCGTACCCGTATTTCGCTTACCGGGACGACCCCCGACCCGAGACACTGGCCTTCTGTCTCTTCCAACCCAACGAGGGCCGGTTCGACTCCAACACAAACATTAAGTACATGAACATGTTCGATGCACAGGTGAGAAACCGGTATTCACGACCGTTATGTTTGAAACAAAATTGAACCAATTGTTAACATACTCCTCTGTTTAGGTGGATGCAATAAAATCTGCATTGAACTCCATGGGGCACGGTGATGTGGAAATTGTGGTAGCGGAGACTGGCTGGCCGTACAAGGGAGACGACAATGAGGTCGGTCCGAGTGTCCAAAATGCCAAGGCCTATAACGGTAACCTGATTGCGCATCTTCGATCAATGGTTGGGACTCCATTGCTGCCGGGGAAGTCAGTGGACACTTACTTCTTTGCGCTATATGATGAGAACTTGAAACCTGGCCCTGGTTCGGAGAGAGCTTTCGGCCTTTTCAAACCTGACCTTACCATGACTTATGATGTTGGCCTCGCCAAGAGTGCTAGCCAGGTGAGAGTTCATCATCATGAACGTATCTATTATTTGATGTGTACATTTATTTTAGTCTACATTGTTCAAATTCAGAACATGTTCGATCACTATTGTCGTCGTTTTTATTATTGTAGACCCCCACCACGCCGACCATGCCCGCCACGCCAACGGTGCCCACCACACCTAAGACACCCTCTACAGTGCCCAAAACGCCGGCGAACCCATCTGCTACGCCGAAACCAAACAAAGGAGTGTGGTGTTTGCCTAAGAAAGGAGTGTCAGAGACTCAGTTGCAGGCTAACATAGACTATGTTTGTGGACATGGTTTTGATTGTAGTCCAATTCAACCGGGCGGTGCTTGTTTTGAACCAAACAATGTGGCTTCCCACGCTGCTTATGCCATGAACATCCTCTATCAAACCGCCGGTCATGATGCTCAGAATTGCGATTTTTCGCATACTGCCACACTGTCCTCGAACAATCCGAGTAAGGCTTTCACCAGAATAAAGTTCATTTCACCCCAAGCATGCATTTGTGTGCTTATACTCTTTTGTTTCGTATAGGCTATGATAGCTGCAACTACCCAAGTGGGAGTACCTGCTGATATAGAGATAGATGGGCCTGTGTCACTAAATAAATGTCACAATCTCTGAAAGCCAAAGCTGAAGGAACTTGGGAAGAGATGAATTATGTAGGAAAGAAACTAGGATATCCTGTCCTTCAGGGTGTGTTTTGTGTAACTTATGATTGGTTTATATATTTAGCTGAAATTAGAAACCTTTGCTTTCTGATCCTAGAGGTTTTCTAAGAATTATTTTGTGTAATTTTTTTTTTTTTTTAATACATGGTTTCCCAAGCAATTTCATATTGACGTTATGCTGGTCTGTTTCATATTAATATGGCAATTATTGTGTAGAATTAACACGTTAATCCTTAATGTGCTAGTAACTGAAAATGGATGTTCAAAAACCCACTTTGACAGACGATTGACAGACATAGGTATCCCAAACGATAGCGTGTGAAGAGGAAGGCACTATGTCCTAATCTGATTGGTTAAATTTGATTTTCAGTTAATATTGGTCCGAGTATTCCTCACGAACTGTAAGAGACGCAGAGGCAGAGAGACCCCAACACCCCAAAAGCAACAAGAAGGGAAACACAATGGCGAACAGAGAAAGAGAGAGAGATCTTGAGCTTCTGATTCGAGAAAGGGAGAGGGATCTAGAGCTCCTTATTCCGGTTTCGACCCCCGAAAATGCACCTCCCATATCCTCCACCTCCTCTCCAAAATCTCCACCTACCTCCACCACATCAACATCATCTCATAACCATCATACCTCCGGCCGCAAGGTTTCTCCCCTAAACATTCACATATACCAAAGAAAATTTTATTAGATAGAAGATTTTGTTGTTAAGGTATGAATGATGTGTTTGTTGAAAGTTACATGAATTTTCCGCTTGCTTTATCAGGCATTTTCAAAAGTCATTCAGAGCTGGGCTTCCAAGAAGTTTATGACAGGATGGGAACTTCTCATCTCTTCTATTTTCTTAACGTAACAATGTCATTCTCTTTATGGCATTTTTCTTAAAGATACATTTCTAGTGCTAAAATATCTGGTATTACCTGTTTACCTTCACAATCTCTTGACATGCATACACAATAGATAGTGTTAGAACCAATCCAATATCCGTTCAAAACAATATATATATATATATATATATAACAACAAAATTATAACGAAATTGAAAACAACAATGAAATAAAACGAAAAACACTAATTTGATTGATCAGATGGAGGACCTAAGATATAAATTTGTCCCCGCTTGTGTTGTATGTAGTTTCAGACCTCTATCTAGAGGATACAGTTCTTGCACAAGAACTTGACCATGACGAATTTACTTTATGTTTCATAAGAAATAGTTTTGGGGAGAAAGAAGAATAATAATTCGATGATAAAAACAATGACAGAATTCGTCTTTATATAAAAGTCAATTTGAACAGGCATAATTGTTCAGACAGACACAACTGTTTGGACAATTATGTCTTTTGATATTTATCCGAATTAATAATTAAATTAAATAATATTATTTTTCAAAAATTAAATTTGAATTTAATCAACAGAGCCCAATTTTTGACTTTTATTAAATAAACATATTAATATATATTTATTTGTTTCTATTAAAAAACCCAATAGAAAGTCCACCAAGCTCATATTAAGCCTATCATATATCCATTTAATGAGTCACATGAGTATCTCCATATAAATACTCACACATTTAATTCTTCAATGTAAGATTAATACCACACAAGTTCTAATACATAGCATAGAAGTTTTCCTCATAAGTTTGATGCTTTTCTTTGAATATTTTTGCAGTGTCATTCTTCTTCCAATAGCAATTACATTCTACGTGACGTGGATTTTCATCCGTTTCGTGGATGGTTTCTTCTCCCCCATTTATAATCATCTAGGAATCAATGTTTTTGGTAAGTGAAATCACTTGTGTAATTTCATTTGTTTGAGTCAGTTGGACATGAAATAGTATGGCTAAGACTTGAAAGCTAGTAATGAAATCGCAGAAAAAATCAAACACTATCAACAGTTGGGGTCTTCAGTAGGATTCTTTCTCAAAACAAGAATGTTAGATTGATATTTCTCAAGGCCATAATCTTTTTAGTTGCAAAAAACATGTATTCTGTAACTAATAGCAACGACTAGCGTACTGTTGCTTTGTGTTGGACTGGTGCAAGGAAAATTTACTCTTATCATCTTTCGTTGCGACTGATTTCAATCTGCAGGTCTTGGATTTGCCACCTCTCTCATCTTCATCTTCTTAATTGGTGTTTTCATGCAATCATGGTTAGGAACTTCAGTTCTAACCGTATGGGAGTGGTTTATTAAGAAAATGCCGCTTATAAGCTATATATATAGTGCCTCAAAGCAAATTAGTACAGCAATATCACCAGGTATTTATAACTAACCATACATCATTGTCTGAGCTTCTGAATTCAGAAACTTAGACCCATTTGACATCACTTTTGCAGATCAGACCTCTAAGGCATTTAAGGAATTGGTTATCATAAGGCATCCAAGAATCGGAGAGTATGTATTGGGATTCATTACTAATACAGTTATGCTTAATCGAAGGAGTGTAGGAGAAGAACTCTGCTGTGTTTATATACCTACCAACCACCTTTACCTTGGTGACATTGTTCTAATCAGTCCCAAAGATGTTCTGAGGCTCAATCTGTCAGTTCGAGAAGGAATTGGTATTACAAATTCTTTTGTACACGATTTTTGTTGTTTATTGGATATATTAATTAGATGATTGAAGATGAAAGATGGCATGAGCCTTTTGGTTTTAATGTGCTGCAGAAATTGTTATTTCCGGAGGTATGTCAATACCCCAACTGTTAACTACAATGGAACCACCAATTGTTCCACCAGAAAGGATTCCCCAGTTCGAAACGCCAAAACAATGAGGATGTCCATTCAGACTATGGTGATAATATTTCATTTCTTATTCCGTGGATTTTTGTGTCCTTCAAATTGATTATATATGTAATGCAATGAACACTTGATTAATGTTTTGAATTGCAACAAAAGTTGTCTCAAACAAAGTTTCGCAGAAGAAGAAGGTTACAGGCTTGAAAGCAGCTGGATCATCAGTACTGTTATGAAGCAGAAATTAACAAGAGCGGATCAATCCTAAAGAGAAGCATCATCCCCCCAAACTATACACAGCCACAAACTGGTAGTACCTCTTTTATGCTGTTTGTTTACAAGAGATATCCCTTTAAAGTTTTACCATTTAATCCAACTTGTATATGCATGTATATATACTTGTATCAGTTATATTTTATCCTTCTCTTGTAATTATAATTTAACTTCCTACCTACATGTAGTCACAATTTCAAACTGGACTGATTTCAGTGTTCGGAAGGTAGCTCCCGGCCCTCTTTTGTTTATCCTGGTGGTATTTGTAGTTTTGTACTTCCAATCTTGAATACAATTGTTCTATAGGAATATGAACTATGTTGAACGACTAAAATCAAAGAAAATTTGATTCAGATATTATTGAATTCGAAAAAGAGTACAAAATGATAACCAAAAATAAAAGTATCTCATGTAAATTTACACCAACAACGAAATCCTTAGTTTTTGCACTAAATTTATTGAAGCCTACATCGCTTGGCAGCATGGATTTGTTGGTGATATGAACTTGAATTCAGCGGTCTCGAACTTTTGCATGAGATCATAGAAGGAACATTGTTGAAATCCAAAATGGCCACTACAACAAGAAACGTAAAATGTGACAAATGAAATTCCTCGCAAAAGGTCTATATTCCTCGCTTAAACTAATGAGCAAGGAAATTTGTTCGTCGCAAATTTTCCTCGCTTAAACCCCCTCACAGATTACTATATGCGAGGATTTTTAGTTTCCTCGCAATTAAGTAATTGCAAGGAATCTTAATTCCTCGCAATCACTTAATTGCGAGGAATTAAGATTCCTCACATATTGATAATTGCGAGGAACAAAGATTCCTTACTAATTAACAAATGTGAGGAATAACAATGCCTCACCGATTTTCAATTGCAATGGATAACATCCCTCACAAATTAACCAATGTGAGGAATACATTTTCCTCATAAAATAAACATTGCAAGGAATCTGTAATATGCTTCTGTGTTTGCTACCCATCTTTCCCATATGCATTTCTTCAAGGTAACATACAAGTTATTTGAGATAAAAGAACAAGAAATTGAGTAACTAAACATGCCAACTAATATTAGAGTTAAGCTTACATATATATACAACTGTTTGCAATTCCAAAAGGATTCAAAATAGAACACAGGGCATCAAGGACTAAATATATAGTTCCTTAACCACATGTCTGAGATGTAATTCTTCCTAGATATTAAGGACAGTTCCTTAACTTCATCTCAAAAAGAAACTTTCCAAATATACTACTGAGCTCCAAGGCATACTAGAGTCTCATGGGAAAGTCATCAAAGCCATCAGGGAAATCATCTCTACCTTCAATACCATCTGCTGCTATTGTATCAGCATCAACATTGATGTTGTTACTCCCACTCAATTTGGTAAATATTGCTCGTAACATGGATTTCAGTTGTGCATTCTCTGATTTCAATGTAGTTACAGTTGACGACAGAGTTTGTATGTTACCTTTCATCTCATTCCACTCAGAATTGATTGGCGTTGAGGAAGAAGACGGGATATCCAACCGAGGGAAAGCACCTACGCCATGAACCTTTCCACCTTTTCTCCCACACTCTTTGGCCATAATAGCAATCTCTTCATTCAAAGACACTTCTATTGATTCAATAGAAGTACCTTCTGCTGCCTCTTCTATGAGCTTTGCCTTGATAGCTTCTCTCTTCTGCTTCATTTTTTCCTATAAGAAAAAGAATGATCATTATGTATATATATAACCAACATATATATTAACTGACAACAACAAACAAGATGCTAGGTATAATGCAGTGTACCTAACATGCACAAAGACATATATAAGACATTGTACCTAAAATCTAATCTGCATGGCCATAACAACTATGTACACATAAAGATACAAATCGCAGACTTGAACTTTAGATCTTCAATAGTTTCTACTATATATAACCTTGATAATCCAGTACAACTCAATAACTTACATGTCTCGCTCGTTTAGCCTCACTCACCCAGGTATGCTCTGCATCCTGATACATATTTTCATAGTTGTCTATTAATGATACAGGCTTACCACTTTCCTGCACTTGAAAAATCATACAGTTAAATACAAGTTTGAAATGATAGAATACCTCATGGGTGACTAGTATTTAATTAATTACCTTTGCTGCTTGCAAAGCATGCTGAATAAATGGCATTGCACCGCCCCTATGAGTACTTTCTTGCTTATCCCGGTTTTGAGCATTAGTAGCACAGATCTCCTTTATCAATGAAATAAAGTTATGAACACTATAAGCATCACCAGCTTTATCATATGAGCCATACGTATATATCAGCCAACTTACAATCAATTAGCATTAAGAACATACACAAGACCAGAAACTGATATAAGCATGCTGAATCAATATATTATATGTATAGGCATCTTAAAGGATATGTTCCACCTATCAAATAAGTTTTAAAATTTATTTAAAAGGAAAGTAATTATCTAAGTTTCCAGACATATTAAAGGTGTGCATTACTTATCTATTTTTGTATTCATGTTACAAGCAAAACAAAATATGATTTGTTTTCATTACCACAGAATGTAAAAATAACAAAAAAAAAAGTACTAAGATACAAATCATGGAGACAAAAGTTCTCATAATGGAGATGTAGAAGACACAAAGTGTGTGTAGTATCATAGCAGTTTATATGTATCCGATTACTAACCTTAAAGAAGCAAGCAAAGACAACAAGTTGTTTGGACTGAAACTGTTGTATGGCAACAATGTCCTACAAATAAGAACAATGGAAAATTGTCAGATACACATACCACAATTAAAGTAGCCATACAAATGACACTAACAGACAAAAAAAACCCTAAAACTTGTTCAATTCTACATATAAATGAGTTAATTGGCCTGAGAGTTTGCTCATATATGATTCGACTCTACCAATCAAGATGAATTGTATATGTTCCGTTAAGTGAATAATGGGAATGTCAATTGCATAAGTAGATCAATACAAGAAACTTTCAATTGCAAGAGTGCATAAGTTAGTAAACTACCTTACAAGTAAATCAATACAAGAAACTTTCAATTGCAAGAGTGCATAAGTAGATATGCCACAAATTTAACCAATTTACTAATTGGACACTTTAACAAACAAAAGAATTGAAATAAACCACAAGCAAGCTAACTTAACACAACCAAAACTAAACCAGTTTTCTGACCAGTACCTTCACACTGAAATCTGGATAAATCTGTAAAGAATTTAACTTCGTGGTCTTCTAAAGAAATAAACTAGACATCATAAAGAACATCTCAGAAGTTGAATCACCATAAAATGATTTTTCTGGAAATAGTTATGAATTTTGAAAGACTACTGATATGCATCAGTAAAAACAGATATGGCTGTGTAAGTGATAGAGTTTGGTAAGGATTTTCACATACCAAAAGTAAACCAAAACCAACGAAATTTGGTATGCACATAGAGGGATATATGAAGTTTACAATGCTACTTTCGGAATCTAAAACAAAGAACTGAGCTAAAAGTTATGATGTTGCAAAGTTGGTCCGAAATCAAGGTTTTCTGCACTTTTCTGGAAAATTTCCAGCAACATAGAAACTCGAATTTGAAGACTTAGATTCAATTTCTGGAGTAGTAAATGAGATTGTCAAGCTTCAAAACAGTATGAGAACAATTCTAGAACACTAGAATGATTTCAAACACAACAAACAATGAATCAAAAAGATCCAAAATTTGATTTGGACACCCAAACTCAAGAACACCATTCTAGAGCTGCAACCACTAAGATTTTTAACCAAAACACAATGAAATTCGAACTAGTTCTCATATCTAAACAGGTCTGTGAAGTTAATCAATAAACAGAACTTTTCCTAATCAAGGAACTTGATCAACCTACACAAGAAAAGACTAAATTCAATCCCAAACTCAGCTGGGCATTTCAACAAACACCTTAGGCACAATAAACACAGTCTTCTATTTCCCAAGAATTTCAGTTGTTTTAACACCCAGAAGAGTAGTAGTCAAAGTACATGAAAGTACAAGAACAAAATGCCCAAAATTTAATGTGAACAGAAGATCAATCTAAGAACATGAAATTATGAACAAGCATATGTGGGTAGAAATAGAAATTGAATTACTAAAACGTGAATCCAACCAAAGGAGCTCCATCTTCTAATCTGGACTACAAGAAGAAGATTAAAAGGCTTACCCTCAATATGCTTTTGCAATGCTCGCTGACTAATCCAAGCCCGGTCGAGTTTCAAGAAAAGCAAACAAAAAAGCAAAGAAGATTTCAGATTGTGTTGTACCAAATCAAACGACGAAGGATTTAAAATCAAGAAGAAATCCTTACCCAACTTGCAAAGATGAGAGGCACGTACTCGATTCGCTCGCCGGCAATCTGGAAGATTTTCGGGAGTAAGGTTTGGCTGTGGCGATAGAAAGGGTTTTTTTTTGCGATAGCAGTCGATAGAAAGGGTTTGGAGTTCACTTGAGATTTGTGGCCATTAATTATAATTTGACTTTTTAATATATATCTGAGTGTTTTTTAGGTGAGGATTGGCTAGACTTCCTTACAGAAAGTTTACAATCTGGCGCCATATACACCCGCCAACAAATTTGAGCTGCATTCAAACACAAATTTTGAGAAATTTTTGACTAAAATTCTGTTCTCAATTCCCGCCAAATCATAAGCGAGGAAATCTATAATTCCTCACTCAATATGAGAATTTGCGAGGACTATTTCCTCGCATTTTTATAAATAAGCGACGACTATTTATTCCTCGCAAATTCTAACTTTTTGTGAGGAATCATCAATCATCGCAAATAATTTCGTCGCTTATTACCTTATTTCTTGTAGTGGGCATCCGAACATGTTTGAGAAAATCCATGATAGGATTTTGAATTGAGATAGTTAGAAGAACTTGTCATTGCCACCGGTTTCTTCTTAACACTTCCAAGAATTTCTTTACAACCTTGTAGTGATAGCGATAGGTTTAGGGGCTGCATAGTAGGAGGATTCCGCCATCGTGGCAAAGGAGGAGCGGTGGCAAGAAGTGTCTTAAGCAATGGACCGGCATCCATTACTGCCTGCAACAACTTCCCTTTTTGAGGTAGACTCTTGCTTTTAGCAATATACTGATCATAATCAAATTTTGCATCCAAATCTACACTAGTGGGAATACTCATAGTAGCCCCGGTAAGTTCTTTTGTCAAAGACGGGTTCAAAAAACTCATATGGTTAGAATCGTTAATATTCAATGAGTCTGGTGAAGAAACTGCATCAAGTAAGGAATCGACAAGAGAAGAGTCATTTGAATGAGGATTAATGCATGCTTCAAAGAGGTTTTTTGACTCAGAGGTTCTTGACTTTGCTTTTGGGGGTATGAAAACGGGGCTCTCAGTTTGGACACCTATAGAAAACTGTTCAACTGAAGCTGCAGGATTAGGGTTTATCTTGTTTAAGACTTTCTGCAACTCATATTTGGCTTCATCTCTTTCTTTATATGCAACCTGTAAAAGATTGCGTATCATGTCCGCATTTTGTTGACTCTCAATTGCTAAACTCTTCACTGATTCTAGTTCAAGATTGGTGCTCAAAATCTTGTGCTTCAAGTCATCTATGTTCTGTCGTGTACATCAGTAAACAATCGATCAAAATATGAGTAAAACAATAATCTCCATAAACAATGTATGTATTGGTGATGGCTGGATTGGTTGTAAATGGGGGATCTATCGATCAACCAAACACTTGCATTCAGATTTGGAAGAGTATAAATGCATATGATCGATGCAAGAAAATATATAGAATCGAATGAAAGATACTACTACAAAATGCAAATCCTCATAAAACATAAGATTGAAGTAGGAATAAAGATATCGATGAAGCTTTGATCTAATAGCATAACCATAGAAATATATGAGGAATGACGCACCTCTTCATAAGTTGTCCACATAAAACTTAAATCCTCCATAGCGAGTGTGCCAGAGAATACGACCTTCTACCTTCTTTGGTAAGAACTTGAGAAAGACAGAATTAGAGATTGTAATAGAAAATGAGAGATTCTGACTTTCTGAGTTTAGCAAACGACCTATGATTTATCACTAGAAGTATCTAAGAAAGTGTCGATCGTCATAATCAAAGAGTTTTTCACATTCTTAAAAAGGAAGAAGTCAAAGATGTATATTCTCGGAAACTCATCATGTATTTATCGACAACTATATATCATAAGAACACATTTAATATAATTTGTTACCGATTGTATTATATTTATGGAATGCCAACTAATTTTCTGGGTTTTTTTTACTTTATTTGTACATCTAATCAAATTATTTTGCTGGAAATTACTCTTAATCATATTAATTGTCATGAATTACTTCCTTCTATATATAGTCTTTCCTTTTTAAGGTCTAAAATTATGAATTGAGCCAATAATACTACCAAATTAATACATTTGAAACGTATAACCACGTCCATGCATGAACAACAAAAGGAAAAAATATGCTATCGAAAAAAAAAATGAACAAAATGAAATAATGTCTCTAATAGGACTAAAATATCCATTATATCCTTGATATTTTATCGAAATTTCCGTTTTTTACAAGCAACGATATTAATTTTCATATCTTTATGATATTATATATTTAGTTTATTTTTGATAGAATATATAATTTATATATATATATATATTTTAGTAAATTTTTTATCGATATTAAATATTTTCTTGATATATCTATCTAAATTTCTTTTTACTGAACCAGCGATATTTCGGAAATCGTCGATATTTTAGTTCTTACTCATACTAGACCTTTTTGTTTTTTGGTCTGAAACTTCATACTAACTATTATACCTTATATGGAGTGAAGCAAACAGTATCATTCCGTTGTCGTCCAGCGGTTAGGATATCTGGCTTTCACCCAGGAGACCCGGGTTCGATTCCCGGCAACGGAACTTTTTAGATTTTCCCTCAGTTTTTCTTTTTCCCTCTCCCACGTGTACAAACGGCCTGAAAAGCACACACTCTCCACGTGACGACAAATTGGGCTGCGTGACACGACACTTGGAGGTCGAAGCTTCTCTCGAATCTCTCTCTTTCAAAACACCACCTCTTTCCGATTCGTCCCGTCTCTATATCTATCTATCGTCTTCTTCTTCTTCTTCACCAAGCACACCTCTCACTTTCTCAGACTCTCTCAGGTATGCTCTTCCTCTCTCTTTCATTTTTTATTTAGTTATTAATTGATTAATTTGAACGTTCTCTCGTCTCCTTTCCTTTTTTTTCTTATTGAAATTTCGGTCAAATGTTGAGTACGACCTGCTGTTGCCATCTTTGGTGATTCGCCGCCACTGGAAACCGTCGTGGATTTTTGAGCTGGTTCCGGTGGTTTTGGTTCACGGAGAGACTATAGGAGTAGGTAGATATATCAGCGTAGATGATCGGAGTTTTTCTCGTAAAGTCCATCAGTTAGTTGAACTCGCCGGAGCTCGGTTACTCGCTTCGGTTTTTATATAGTGTTCTCGCAATTTTCTTTGAATTTAGTTGTTGAGTGTTATGTGATACGGAATAACACAGTTTAAATGCAGGAAATTTTGGTTTTGAAGTGTTTCTTTCGGCGTAGTATCAAATGGCTTCATCTGCTTTGATCTCTGATACTGAGCCTTGGAAGGATTTGAAGGTAAAATCGACACCGTACATTTCGCACTGTGTGGTGTGAGAGTAGATAGTGTTTGTACTAAATGCGAGGTGATTTTGTTGTGTAGGGCCATGTTCAGGACATCAACAAGACCCATTTGCGTGATTTGATGAATGATGTTAACCGGTGCCAGGCAATGATGGTGTATGGTTCTCTCTTGCAACTCTTCTAACACCATGATTTGTTCTTGTTGTCCTATTTTTGTTTTAAACATGTAGCAGTTGCCATGAATTTTGCGGTATACCATATTATCTGTGTACTTGACTTGAGAATGTTTATATTCTAATAGTGAATTTGATGGGATGCTGTTGGATTACTCCCGGCAACGTGCAACCCTTGATACCATGGGGAAGCTGATCAAATTGGCAGAGGTGGCTTTGTTAAATAGATTACTTGTCCTTCATGAGGACGGGGAGATATGAAGATATTGTATTCTAACCAGCGTTGTCTTTGCTAAATTGCAGGCTGCTGGTCTCAAAGATAAGATCAACCGAATGTTTGCCGGAGAGCATGTATGTTTAAATCAATTTTCCTTGATTAATTATTATTTGAACAAATGTGGAATGTAAAGTTACTGATTTGCCATGGGGATCTCTTACTATCTTTTTATTTCTGGTGTTGCCTTCAGATAAACAGCACAGAAAATAGATCTGTGCTTCATGTAGCTCTTCGTGCTCCAAGGGATGCAGTTATACAGAGTGATGGGAAAAATGTAGTCCCAGATGTTTGGGAAGTTCTGGACAAGATCCAGAAGTTCTCTGAAACAATTCGGAGTGGATCTTGGGTATGTTACACAATCTTCTTTTACATGTTAAGGATATAGATTGCTTGAATTTTGGAGAAATTGGTCTTGCTGTTAGGTTGGAGCCACTGGAAAACCACTGAAGGATGTTGTTGCTGTTGGTATTGGCGGCAGTTTCTTAGGTCCCTGTTTGTGCATACAGCTCTTCAAACAGGTTAACTTATTCTCTGCATTGTTGGTTTTCCTCATGAGATAACGCTTGCTTTAGAACAAAATTTTAGCTCGTGTTCATTGTTTCCTGGTGAAATCCTACAGATCCAGAGGCTTTGGAAGCAGCAAGAGGACGGCAGCTGCATTTGTAAGTATTTATGCTTTGCTTTTAAAATAATAACATTTTCTCCAAATGTCAATTAATTAAAAAGCTGATAAGATGCCACAGTAATTTGTTATTTCAGCACATAGAAGTTGATACCAGTTTGTTGATCGAATTTGTCAATCAATAATATATCTTCTTCTTGATGCAGTCTTGCAAATGTTGATCCTATTGATGTTGCTAGAAGTATTGCTGGGTTAAACCCAGAAACTACCCTTGGTAGGTACCCATAAGTTATTTGGATCACCAAGTATTGGCTCTTGTAGTGATGTAGTGAGTTAAAATTTATGTGGATTTCTTACTGTTCATATTTATGTTGAAATCTGCAGTTGTAGTAGTTTCAAAGACCTTTACAACAGCCGAAACTATGTTGAATGCTCGTACCCTTAGGGAATGGATTTCATCATCTCTTGGGTTAGTGTATCTTTACCATAAATTCTTCAAGTTCATGGGTCTAACAGTTGTTTGACATTGTGGTCTGGTTTAATATGTAATGGTTACATATGGACTCGTGTTAATTTTGTTGGGATATTTAAAAGTATATTGAACTAGCTTTTGAGTGAGTAGACTTTTCATGTTAAAAATAGCATAGTATCATTATCTTCAAATGGTTTGAAACTCATTATGAAATTTTTATTAATATGGACTTCACTTGCAAGTATTCGACATTAGGTATTTAGTATGTCTTAGTAGCTAACCTAGATTTGTTTTGTCAGACCTGATGCAGTGGCAAAGCATATGGTAGCAGTTAGCACTAATCTTACGGTATAGATTTGTCTTTCTGCTCATTTATTTAGTTGATCAAGTATTTGGCAGGGGCTCTACTCTCAACTACGCTCCAAGGTCTAGCCATCTTGATGTAATTTTTTGTAAATGTTTTTGTTTCAGCTTGTAGAGAAGTTTGGGATTGACCCTAAAAATGCTTTCGCATTTTGGGACTGGGTTGGTGGTCGTTACAGTGGTAAGTTGTTTTCCTTCTTATGTGGATATTTGGAGTAGCTTGATGTTAGATTTATCTTTTGATTTGCTGATTGCAGTTTGCAGCGCTGTTGGAGTGCTGCCCTTGTCTCTTCAATATGGATTTTCACTTGTTGAGAAGTACGTGCTTCATGGTTGTCTCAACTATATTTCAGTCTCTACTTTGTGACAGATATATTCTCTTATGTAAATTGTCTGAAGTAAAAGAGTGCTCCTATTTTATTACTTGATGAGATTATCACTGAATACTGACGTTCTGTATCGTATTTTAAGATTCTTAAAGGGAGCTTCGAGCATTGATCAACATTTCCACTCAGCACCATTGGAGAAAAATATACCTGTAAGTGCCTGAAACTGTATATAAAATCATTTTCTTTTACTGAATGTCTTACATTTCCTACTGGAAATGGCAAGGGTGATAGTGTAGTGGGAAGTACCTGTAAAAACTGTCAGTTATAAAAATATCTGTGGGATAAATATTAAGTCTGTATGAGATTGATGTATATAACAGTTCATTTCTGATTCAGGTTCTTTTGGGTCTGTTGAGTGTATGGAATGTTTCATTTCTGGGATACCCTGCGAGGGTGAGTACTGACTTTTCGGGTACAGATTTCATTCTAAAAAGCAGCAATGAGTTTATTTTCTTACTTGTTACTGTTTTCCTTTAGGCTATCTTACCTTACTCCCAAGCATTGGAGAAGCTTGCTCCGCACATTCAACAGGCAAGTTACAGTAGTGCTTCTCCCACACTTTCATATTCATCAATCTTGTGCATTCCAATGTTTACTTCACTTTTGGATAGCTCTGCACTAGCGCTCCTCTCACATTTTCATATTCACTGATCTTATGCCTTCCACTTTTCACTTCACTTTAGGTTAGCATGGAAAGTAATGGCAAGGGTGTATCCATCGATGGTGTACTGCTTCCGTTTGAGGCTGGTGAAATTGATTTCGGTGAACCCGGAACTAATGGTCAGCACAGCTTTTACCAACTAATTCACCAGGTGATCTAGACATTACGTCATATTTTCATTGTAATGTGAAAACTGATTGATATATTTAGCTATCAGAAATTGTTCTGCATCCTTGTGTACATTAAACCACCAGCTTTGTGGTCGTATGTGAAGGTGAACTGAACACATTTTAGACTTCGGTACCTATTGTAGTACTCGGTTTATATTGCGCTTTAGTGTGAACATTAACACTTTTTCTTCCTAAACTTCAGGGTCGCATTATTCCTTGTGATTTTATTGGTATTGTGAAGAGTCAGCAACCTGTTTACCTGAAAGGTACATAGTCCAACACTATTCGGAACAAATTTTAGAATTCAGTTGCATGCTCAAAATTTTTATAGCAGTAAATAATTTTACGCAAGTTTTCTGCAGGTGAACTGGTGAGTAACCATGATGAGCTCATGTCTAACTTTTTTGCACAGCCAGATGCCCTTGCATATGGGAAGGTACTCTTTATCCTTGCTCCCTTGAGGGATGTATTTGTTAAACTTATTCATTTCTCATCTGACCCAGACACCATACAGTCGAATATAGGCTTATCTTTTATAATGGCAACATTGTATACCCTTTGATTCCTTTCTGTTGAGAAATTTTAGTTTGCATTTTAGGAAGTAGTGACACCAAGATAAGCTAAGCATTTTAGGCTTTTAGCATTGCAGTCTCTAATTGGAGAAGACATATTACTAAATTTTGATTGTTTTTGAGTACAATATATCCACAATGATAATGTCTAACCAAAAGTTGGTTGTTGGTAGACCCCAGAACAGTTGCAAAAGGAGAATGTTGCACCGCATCTTATCCCTCATAAGGTAGAGTTTCTTCCTGGGTTGGTATTTTGGCTTACAGGTAAACGAGTCATGCTAATTATGTGACATCTGCTGCAGACTTTTACTGGTAACCGGCCTTCTCTCAGTCTTCTACTTCCATCACTGAATGCTTACAATATTGGGCAGGTTGGAATTTATTCTCCAGTTTTCTACCATTTGTTATACCTAAATGTTTGAACGACCCTTGTATTCTAATATTATGTCCTGCTTGTACAAGTTGTTGGCAATCTATGAACACAGAATTGCAGTGGAAGGTTTTGTATGGGGCATCAACTCTTTTGACCAGTGGGGAGTAGAATTGGGGAAGGTACAAGAATCTTTTCAAGTCGATCTCTAACTAGACCAACTTGCTTTCATGGATGAACATATGTTTGCTTATTGCAATGACTTTCATATCATGTTATCTTCTTCAATTTAAACTTTGCATTCCTCCTTTGCACCTCATATTTATCCATATGCATTTCTTGTTTGTGAAACTAGTCATTGGCGACTCAAGTCAGAAAGCAACTCCATGCATCTCGTACAGAAGGAAAATCAATTGAGGGCTTTAATTTCAGTACCAAGACACTGATGACAAAGTACATGGAGGTATGGAAATGATTCCTTTTATCTTAGTCATCTGGACACAAGTTTCTCAATTTGTTTACTGTTACCCGTTTGAAGGCTCAACGGTTGTGACATCAATTACTTTTTACCTGCAGGCAAGTTCAGATATCCCTGCTGAGCTACCCACACTTCTACCCCGGATATAATTGCGGTCACTTCTGCTGGCAATTTTTTCCACAAGTGTCTTCGGCAGAACAGAACAAATAATGTCTGCTAATGTTTACATTTTTGAGCTGTAATAGCTGTTGACTGATTATGCTTTGGGTCAGAACAAATGCTGCCCAAAGTGAATCAACTAAACTATATCATAAATGAAATATGTGGTTTACACCACCAAATGGCTAGTTGCTTGCCCTATGATGCTAGTAACATCCTTTTGGCAATGCTAGTCAAGATAATTGTCCTCTAGTTTAAACCAAGAGCTGTATATACTAAACTGCAAAGATTTGGGTTTTGTATCATTGCAATTTAGGAAACTTAACAGATCAACAGATTAATCACAAATTAGTTTTCCCATTCCACAAAATTGCATAATTTTATAAAAGCCATGAAATCCAGAATGAGAGTTAATCATGTCCCATTGATAATATCTGCATTACAAGAGCATACCAGTCGCCTAGAACTAAAAACCAAAACCTACCCAGCTAGTTTGTTCCCCAAATGTCCAAAAAAACTAGCTTCAATTCCCAAAAGTCCCCGAGAGGCCTAAACGCCAGTAGAACCAAACCCTCCTTCACCTCTGACAGTGCAGTCCAAATCCTCAACCTCCATAACATCAGGGGTCATGATCTTCTCAATTATGAGCTGAGCAATCCTGTCACCAACCTTGACCTCAAAATCAACATCGGAATGGTTGAACAGAATCACCCCAACCGGGCCTCTGTAATCGGCATCAATCACTCCCGCTCCCACATCAATGGAGTGCTTCAATGCCAGCCCCGATCTCGGCGCTACAAATAGAACAAATCAAACCCTACTTTCAAACCTAATTGATTGGAAATTGATCGACAAAATTGGGGATTAGGGTTTTACCAACTCGGGCATAGGTCCCCTAGGAACTGCAATGCTCAGATCAGTTGGGACCAAGGCCTTTCCTCTTGCTGGTATCTTCATCTCCGTTGCGCTACAAAACCCAGAGAAACCTAATCAGATTGGAACGATTTCTTCTGCTGAAACAACAAATGAGTTGAGAAAATGTGGTATTACCTTGAGAGGTCATAACCAGCAGAGAGAGGAGAACCTCGCGAGGGCAAAACGGCCTTTTCAGAGAGCTTCTTCACCCTGAAAAAACTCGTCTCCGAAACGTCGCCGTTCTGGTGGAGCTTGGCGATCTTAGGCGCTGGCTCGTGGCTCCCGTTTTGCTGCTCGGCCATCTTGAGAAAATTGCGGCGATGATTTGGGTGTTTGGGAGTGAAGGGGTTTTAGAGTGAGGTGTGTAGATTGGGGTGGTTTAAATACAGAGATGAGCGAGAGGGGCGAGGTTGTAGGGATTTTGGCGCCAAATATTCCCGCCATACCGTTCAGAGTTCCCGCCATCTTTCTGATCATGACCTTCGCCATTAATGGCGTCCCCCCACCTCTCTCTGCCCACTTCTCCATAAGGTTTATGAGTTTTTGGGCTTTAGATGTAGTTGGGCCCGTTAAGGCGTCTTAGCTTGGATGCTGGAGGCCCATTCATTACGCAATCAATTTCAGCCCAATAGGGTTAGGAAGGTAGGAGTAGAAACAAAAATGAGATGAGGTCTGCACTCTGCAACACTTGAGCAAAACCAAATTCAACATGGCATAAATGTTATATAACTATCCTAATTCTTGTGTTCTTCTTCTTAGTTAGTAAAGTTGCTTATGTTTTTTTTTACCTGAAGAAAAATATTGTATATATTGAACTTGAAAAGAAAAATAATAACATCTTTAACGGAAGTTCAAATGCGCATGACTAAAATTTTATTTATATTTCGATTTTAAGAAACCATATAACGTGCATTTCCACTTATGTCATATTCTTCATCCACTGATCTAAATAACATTAGTCCAATACTAGTAATTCTTTGTGTTATTAAGATATATGATACATAATATTCACGTCATAAATACATAAATACGATATAAAAGAAGTGTCGTATTTTAGTATTATTATGAAAATTTATAACGAAAGACGCTTGGGAATTGATCCTAGACGTGTAATCCACGTCACAATCACCACGCGTGCGGATGAAATCTTTGCCCATAAAAGCAAATTACCAAACTCACTGAACAGTAAAATCCTCATCGAACAATAAAATAAAACCACGGTGAAGGGTAAAAGATACCTAATCGTTGCAACCGCTAACATTCGCCGCGTAGGTTAATTTTTTTTTTTCTGCGCTCTACCCTCAAAACTTATATTCCCACCCTTCTCTTCTGTCTCACCTCACCACCTCACTTTGTTTTAGCGCCTCTCTCTCTCTTTCTCTCTTTCTCTGCAACTCAATCGATCATCCATGGCCGACATCACCGACTCCGGTTCCCGCCATCACCTCTCCGTCACCACTCCCCCCCAGATCTCCAAAGGTATTTCCCCTTCCATGCCCTCCTCCCCTCCTCCATTTCGTCACCCCCACCGCCTCTTCTCCTCTGATTTCCCCACCAAAACCCTAACCTCTCCGCCCGCGGTTTTTCCTCCGCCGCTGCATTTGTCGCTCCCGGAAGCAATTCGTCGGCGGTTCGTAGGGTTTTGATGGTTTTTAAGGATTTTAGGGTTTTGTGTCTATCTCTGCGAATCTGATTATGTTTCCTAGGGTTTTTTTTTGACGCAATTGCACTATTGATTTGGAATATTATATTAGTAGGATAGAACCAAGGGTTTTAGTAATGCATTCGGCTCTGTAATTTTTGTGATGTATCGGTGGAATGTGTCTGTTTGTGGTTTTATTTTTCTTTTATTTTAAAACTGTGTTCTTGAATTTTCGCTGCGATTTTATGTGTGTTCTTTAGCCACAGGCCTTATTTAGTTATGTAAAATCTGCAAGCTATGTTTTTGTCACCGAAAGTTTCGTGCTTTAGTGTGTTTTATTGGTTATCAGTCCTATTGCTAAGAGTTCAGATACGAGTTGTGGAAGGTTTTAGCTTTTGCAACTTGATCTTTCTATCACTGAGTTTTTTATCTGAAAGACTGTTAATTTATGTACATGCAATGAGTTTTAATGGAGTTAAGGGTCCTGGTGCTTCAGGGGTTTTAAAAAGAAGGCAATGTAGTCATTGTAGTCTTCTTTTATGTTTAAAAAGAATATCGGCCCTTTTCCTGTCAAATAGTGAGCTAGTGAGCTGTCATTTTGATTTATGGCATAACTAGCCTGATAAAGTAGATAGTTCATGTTCAATTGGGATAATGTTTGATGTTTGTTTATTGGTTGAAGGTATGATTTTTTTACCATCTTTAACAGCAGTGTTCATTTCTTATGTATGCAGCTGGACAAGGTTCTGAGAATCCTATCCCACTGTCACCGCAATGGCTTCTGCCAAAGCCAGGGGAGAATAAGCCTGGGGCGTTAAGTGGGGTATTTTCTTATCACTTTCATGAATTGTGTAATCTTCTTATCAGGATTCAGGCTTACTCAGATAGGAGGAATGCTTTGACACTGTATTTGCTATCAGCATGTTCTTTTATCTTAATTATGATAAAGCGTTTAGAACATTGCTTCGGAGTATCTTTTTTATTTCTTTTTTCCATCATAGATGCAGGAAAAAACTCTCAGCCCAAACCCATCATTTGGGAATCGCTCAGACACCATGAAATTGTCAGGAAATGGTGAGGATATTCATGATACCCAGAAGAAAAAGGATGTTTTTAGGCCATCCTTGCTGGACATGGAAACTGGTGGTCGTCGTGAACGCTGGCGGGATGAAGAAAGAGACACCAATTCTGCTGTGCGGAAGGATCGGTGGAGGGATGGGGACAAAGAACTTAATGACACTCGCAGGATGGATCGTCGTACGGAAAACACACCAACAAAGCACTTTGGAGAGGCACATCATGCACCATCAGAAAGGTGGACCGACTCAAGTAACAAGGAGTCCAACTTTGAGCAACGACGGGAGAGCAAATGGAACTCGCGTTGGGGTCCTGATAACAAGGAGGCAGAAGGTTTGCGTGACAAATGGGCTGACTCAGGCAAAGATGGGAGCATGCCGGATAAAGGCTCATCTCATGTTGGAATTCACGGAAAGGATGAGAAGGATGGGGATCACTACCGGCCTTGGAGATCAAACTCTTCCCAAATTCGGGGAAGGGGGGAGCCTTCTCATAACCAGACTCCGCCAGTCAACAAATATATTCCAGGTAGGGGCCGTGGGGAAAGTACACCTCCAACCTTTTCTGTTGGCCGTGGAAGAGTTGGCCCTGGTGGAAGCTATATGAGCAGTGTTCCTACAATTTCTCAATCTGTAGGAATTTCGGACAAAGTTGAAATTGAACATGGAGAGTCTTACCCTTTTAGGTATAGTAGGACAAAGCTGCTTGATGTATACAGGACGGCTGATATGAAATCATATCGAAAATTAGTTGATGGGTTTATAGATGTGACTTCTCTTACACTGGAGGAACCGTTGGAGCCTCTGGCTCTTTGCGCACCAAATTCTGAAGAAATGGTGCGTATTCATTTTAAGTTATTCAAAGAATAATTTTGATACTTTCAGCAGTACAAATGAACACATTTTCTTCTTGAACAGGCTCTTCTGAAGGGAATTGACAAAGGAGATATAGTAAGTAGTGGTGCACCTCAAGTTTCCAAAGATGGAAGGAACCCAGTAGATTTTACACAAACAAGAAGAACAAAGCTTGGTAGAGCCGTGATCTATGTATATATATGTGTATACTTTGATTATGTATCATCTCAATTGAGGACTGACTTGTGCTGGACTGGATTCTCTTGAACAGGAAGTAGAGAAGACATACCGCTGGCAAATACCGAGTCTAAGGATGAACACATTGTTAGTTCAAAAGGTGGTTTTTCGAATTATTTAGAGAGCTCTCCTCATGAACAGCAATTACATCATCATGGGTCGAGCCTAAAAGCCGAGACAACGCTGGACCAGAAGACATACTCAGAGAACAGGTTCAGAGCTGAAGGTATGTTTATGGACAAACATCTTTTGTGATTAGATTGCACTGAACATGCTGGTGCTAATTTGAATCGGATGGGAAACGGTGATTTAGTTCGTTAACCTGTGGTTCAATGCCCATGAAAAATTGATTTTGTTGATTATATTGGTTCAATAGCGTTCTTCTCTTCCTTTTGTTTGTTTGTTTCTTTCCTTTTTGAATTTGAAGATGCCTTGTGCGAATGTTTCACTTGCTTTCATTATAGAGGTGTATATTTAACATCTAATTTGTACCTACTAGTGTCAGATTGGCTGATCACTAAACAAACTGCTTAATTGGATTTCTATTTGCAGCTCTTAGAGACGATGGAGGTCCTTTCAGAAAAGCTGACGAGCCACCTAGTAGCAGGGAGTTGAGCATGTCGGGGGGAGTGACTGCTCATGCTGGCACTCCATGGAGTGCTCCATCACAGGTAGAGCGCTCAAATACGGTCTTTCATGATTGGCAAGACACTCCCAGAGATATGAAGTCAGGCACGCCCCCTGTTATAACGTGGTCACAGAGACAGAAAGATCTAAATAATGACTGGGAAAGTAATCTGGCCGATCAATCTTACACCAGAAATGACGCGAAATGGAAAACCAGTGAGGATCCTATTATTAGAAGGCAGTTATCTGGAGTTCTAGATAGGGAACAGGAAGTGAGAAAACCTCAGCAACCTTCACCGGAGGAACTCCAACTTTATTATAAGGATCCTCATGGTGTAATTCAAGGCCCTTTTTCTGGGGATGACATTATTGGCTGGTTTGAAGCCGGATATTTTGGTATAGATCTGCAAGTTCGTGTGGCAAGTGCGCCAAATGAGTCACCATTTTCAGCACTTGGTGACATTATGCCTCATTTACGAGCTAAAGCTAGGCCACCTCCTGGATTTAGTGCACCTAAAAATGAAGTTATGGATACCTCAATTAGGTCAAACTTTAGTAATGTGGGGAAGATTCATACTGGTTTAAGCGAGGCAGATATAGTAAGAACTGAACCAAGGCTTAAGCAGACTTCAATGACTGAAGCTGAAAATAGGTTTTTGGAGTCGCTGATGTCTGGTAATACAAGTGGTTCTACTCATCAGCAGTTCCCTTTTTCTGAAGGTTGGTTTTTGTTTTCAAATTTATACGAACGAACTTATTGAATTGATTAGGGGTGGCTATAGGATTTGTTTAATTAACACGGGAATCTATTGCTCAATCTTTTATGTTCTATTTGTAGGTTTGCAAGGTTTTGTTGGAAATAATTCTCATGGTTTGCCTTCTTCTGGATTGGAAAACCTGTTGGCCAAGAGAATGGCGCTTGAAAGACAGAGGTCTATACCTAATCCTTATCTTGAAAATTCCCATATCCAAAATGTTGAGATCAATTCAGTCCTTCAAGGATTAACTGATAGGTCATCTGGTATATATAATAATGCTGCTGGTTGGTCAAGTTTTCCTGGTCAAGGTGGGTCAGATCCACAGCAGAGTAAGATAGACATGTATCATGATCAAAGTTTTCCTCCCCAAGCTCCTCTTGGTTTCCAGCAACAGAGGTTGCAACCTCAAAATCAACCATCCTTTCCGAATCTACTATCCCAAGCTGTTGACAGTTCGTCAACGCAAGAGAAATTGCTCTCTTCTGGCTTATTGCAAGATCCCCAGCTGATGAATATATTGCAACAGCAATACTTGATGCAGTTGCATTCCCAAGCATCTGTTCCAGCACAGCAGATGTCGTTATTGGAGAAGGTGTTGATTAAGCAGCAGCAACAGAAGCAGGAGGAGGAACTGTTAATGAGGCAACAACAGCAGCTCCTTTCCCAGGTTCTTGTGGAGCATCAGTCCCGCCAAAATTTTTCTGAGCCGTCTTTCGGACAGTTACAAGCTGCTGCCATTCCGAAAGGGAATGCATCTATAGATCCGTCTCGGCTTCAGGCATCACAAGAAATGTTTTCACGTGGTACAAATGTGGCAGTTCCTAATATGCAGAATGAGCTCACTACTAACTTTATGGGTCTGCCTCCTCAAGGCACTCAAGATATTCGTCATAATGTAAGTGATGGGGCCCCTTCTTTACCTCTATCACATCAGGTCTTTGGGAATATTATTCATCAAAGAAGTTGGGATAGTACTCATGACAGACCATCTAATGATATCCATCAAGATTCATTGCCTGTGTCAAATATTGCTGAGAGGTCATCCTTGCTCGAGGGGACCCGTGTGCATAATTCCATCCCGGATTCTGACTTCAATGGTGCTAGAACTGTGGAGCAGGCTTCAGAAAAAACTTCCAGGGATGCGGCAACTGAGGTTGTTTCTGAGACTGTTGCAGATTCTGCATCTTTAAAGTCTCCTCGAAGTTTTATTTCTATGCCACCAGGAGCTTGTGAGGAAGATATGCGTGAGCATGCCAATGATGGGAAACCTCAGTTTGATAGTCAGGTTGAAGAGCAGGTGGTTGAAAAGGAAAAAGGCAATGATGAGGCTACTTTGGTGTCTGAAGTAAAGAATGCTGAAGTACGTGGGCAAAAGAAGACATCTGAGAAGAAGTCTAAGAAGCAAAAAGCTTCCAAGGCACAGTACACAAGTGACCAGGCAAAAGGAGTATCAAAATCTGCCTCTTCACAGCAAATAGAGCAGTCCGAAACTGACCTCAATTCAGGAATTTGTACTTCGGAGGCTGTGCAATCCCAACAAGCTGGAGGGGATACTGGATATCTTCAAGTCAATGTTGACTCTAAACCAGTTGATCCTGTTGCTGTGCAGAATACCCAAGTACCTGTTGGACAGAGAGGTTGGAAACCTGCTCCTGGTTTTAAGCCAAAATCGCTATTAGAAATTCAACAGGAAGAACAGAGGAGAGCGCAAACAGAAGTTGTAGTATCTGAAGTCCCCAATTCAGTCAACTCACCAGGTTTGTCAACTCCTTGGGCTGGAGTTGTGGCCAATTCAGCCCCAAAAATATCTAGAGAGAATGAGAGAGATGCAGAGATTAATGAATTAAATGTCGGGAAACCTGGATCTTCAAATTGTAAGAGCAAGAAGAGCCCGTTACATGATCTTTTGGCAGAGGAGGTTTTTTCCAAAGCTAGTGCAGTCATTGAGGTTCCTAATGGAATTTTAAGTCAGCCGTCTCCACAAGTTATGCCTCATTCAGTACCTGCGGATGATGATAACTTCATCGAGGCTAAAGACACCAAAAGGAGTCGCAAGAAGTCGGCAAAATCAAAGGGTTCTGCAACTAAGGTTTCAGGAGCAGTCACCCCAGCAGAACTGCCTATTAGTTCAAGCCCTACTGAGAAAGTCAAGAGCTCCCGTTCTGTACAACAGGAAAAGGAAGTATTACCTACAATTCCGTCAGGGCCTTCGTTGGGAGATTTTGTTCTTTGGAAGGGAGAAACAGCGAATGCTGCTCCATCTCCAGCATGGTCTACTGACTCTGGGAAGCTTAATAAACCAACATCTTTAAGAGATATCCAAAAGGAGCAACAGAAGAGGGTTTCCTCTGCTGAGCACGTGAACCAGATTACAACTCCTCAGAAATCCCAGCCAACTCAAGCCACTCGCAACAGTACTCCTTCATGGTCACTTTCAGGATCATCTCCATCTAAGCCTGCTCCAATCCAGATCAATTCCCATGCTTCTCAGTTAAAGTATAAAGGAGACGATGACCTATTCTGGGGCCCAATCGACCAATCAAAGCAAGAAGCCAAACAGTATGTCATTCTCCTTTTCTCTATCTTAAATCAATTTGACTTGTTTGGTACAGGTTCCTTTGATTTAAATTTTTTGCCTCAAGTTATTTTTGTTTTGATGCAATGAGATTTTGCCTTCTTTGACATGATCTTTTCATTTTGTTAATTTGTCCATCTGTGTGCAGAGCTGATTTTCCTCAGCTGGCAAGCCAGGGCAGTAGGGGAATGAAAAGTACTCATGCAAAAGTAAATTCAGCTGGTTCATTAAGCCGGCAGAAATCTACAGTTGGCAAAGGAACTGAGCGATTGCTTTCATCCTCTCCGGCCCCTGCTCAGTCATCTGTGAAAGGAAAAAGAGATGCCATGACCAAGCAATCAGGTAAGCTTTATGGTATTGCTGAACATTTCATCGAGATACTAGCAGGAACTTATCTAACCATCTTCTTTTGGCATTGCAGAAGCAATGGACTTCCGAGATTGGTGCAAGAGTGAGTGCGTTAGGCTAATTGGGACAAAAGGTATCTGGTCTTTCTTGCCTGAATATCTTTATGAATGTGTCCGTCGCTCCATCTGTCAATTTAAGTTCAGCATGGCTTCTAGTCATCTAAGTGCTAGGAGTGCATTAAGATTATTACTTTCTAATTATTATCTGTGGGCCAAAAGAATTTGATTAACATCTAAATTTCATATTCTTATTGATGACTTATTTGTTGCAATGCCCTTCTCTTTCCTTGCTAGATACGAGTGTCCTCGAATTTTGTTTGAAGCAGTCTAGATCTGAGGCTGAGTTGCTTCTGATAGAGAATCTTGGGTCTTACGATCCTGATCACAAGTTCATTGAAGAATTTCTTAACTACAAGGAGTTGCTACCAGCTGATGTCCTTGAAATAGCTTTCCAAAGTCGAGATGATCAAAAGGCCACTGGATTCAGTGGTGTCAATTCCTACAGTGCAAATGCTGGGGATGTTGATCAAGATGGTGGGTCATCCAAAGGGGGTGGCAAGAAGAAGGGGAAGAAAGGGAAAAAGGTTAGCCCTGCTGTCTTGGGCTTTAATGTAGTTAGTAACCGTATCATGATGGGTGAGATCCAGACAGTTGAAGACTAGGAAGTTTTCAGAGGCAAGGTCGAGACAGACGAGGACTAGGAAGTTTTAAGAGGCAGTTGTAAATAGTTTTTGGTTTTGGACCTGTAAATGCTATTTACATTTTAGAGTTTTTGGTTTTTTTCTTCTGTAACGCCACAGCAGCAGTGCTAATTTTTCTGCTCGAGCAATTTTGTGTAATCTTACTGTAGTGAGAGATCAAGAGTACTGTTTTTGATTTTTGTCACTTCAGATCCCTATGGGAAGTTTAATCTTGTATCAACCCGCACTTGGTTCCATTAGCTTATCTTTTGCTATATTTCTGGTAGCCAGGACCTTGAAAACTCATGCAATTAGTCGTGGCAGTGTTCAGATCCGAGTTGCTCTTTTATTTAACAGTCTTTCTAGTTTGAAAACCTTCACTTCAATAATAACAGAGAATCTGAAAATTGCAGATTTGGTGCGTTTTGATCATTGCCGATTGATTTGGCTTTCAGCAATACAAGACTAGCAACTTCCAGAATCCCTTCATTGATAATAGCATTTTTAACTATAAATGTATACAAGTAACTAACCCAATTTCATGGGTGAAAACGAAATCTGCACACGCGCAGTTAGATATCACCATTGCTTGAGCTAATGGCGGTGCATTGATGTGCAGAAGCAAATACATGGAACTGATTTTAGTTATGAATTGCTCCCTATCTCCTTGCTTTTCTTGGTTTCCTTGATCTTCCTTTTCAGGTGTTCCCTAATGCCCTGTACAACAAAACAGCAAACCCATTCACTCCCAATAAACACCAACTAGTATCACTCTGGATTTTTCGAAAACAATGAACAATGAAACAATACTAACCTTGGATTGAAGTGGAAAAGGATCAACAACATTGATGAAGCGAATGGACATCTTAGCAATCTCAGAAACAGCAGCGTTTCTCACAGCAGGAACATCACTGCTCAAAGGATCATAAGCTGCTTCAAAAGCCTCCTGCCAAAACCGAGGCAGTCGGGTCGTGCTTCTCCTACCCGACCCGCTCTGCCTCTGCGTGTACAAATCCCACAAGTGCCTCACCACCTTCTCTCTGTCCTCCACTTCCTATATAAACACCAAACTCTTACCGAATCAAATTTCACTAATCCAATAAATTAAATATTTCACTTATGAAAGAAATTAGCCAAAGTGAAATGGGTTTTGACTAACCAGAATATCAAGATCGTCATAAGTAGGGATGTTGAGGTCGTCGGAAAGGCCGGTTAAGTTGCCAGCGGACCATCTGAGGGTGACGGAGCCGGTGAACATAGACCAGAAAGCAAGCAAGAGAATCGCAGCTAGAACCCACAACTTGTAACGATTCTTGACAACAAACAGTCGAGCTGCTTTTGACGACGACGGTGAGCTGTCCGGTTTTCTGATCAGAGGAGTTGTGGTGGTTGGTGAGGGAATAGAGATGAGTGTCGGTGGTGCACCTTGGTCTTTCATTTGAGTGACTGAGCTCTGGTACTGTTGCAAAGTAGCTAAGACAAGTGTGTGTGAGAGTGAGAGTGAGAAATTAAGTTTGGTCCCTTGTCCCTGCTAGCGTGGGGTTTATATGTTTCGGACCTCGAGCAATAATGGAGTGGGTGAAGTGAACCGTGAAGGATGAACCAACTCCCTCTCTGTCTGTGTTTCATAAATGTTTGTGTGACGAGGTTTAAATTTGGAGATGATGAGCTACCATTCCCATGCCCATTGCCGGTGGTTCTGTAACGACCTGCGACTTTTCGGGTCGATGGGGTCTACCTTGACGCGGGGAGAAGACGCTTTGCCGACACACCTTTGACTAGAGAGCTGCCTAAACAGCACCGACGCGACGCGTTGTTTTGGTTTCTTCTTGATATTGGGTATAGACCAAAGTTTCAGGGTGTGTTCCGGAATTAATGTACGGAGGATTCACGGCTTTCTGGACCACATGTCAAGCAGTAAGTGGAGAAATTTTGGGACGTGTTGTGCATGATTCTCAGTAATTCTCCCTCCGTGAACGAGCCGGTGGAGGTGGGCAACCCAAGAGCAAGACCAGTCAACTCTGGAGCTCATTCGCCAACATCTCTTAGGAGACATCACCTTCACAGACAACTTCATCACCAATCTCAACTTCGACCAAACCCCATCAGAACTCTCTTACTTCCAACTCATCATCAAGTCCGAGTACTCCATATCCGAATCCGAGTCCACTTCCCCTGTTTCAAGCTGCCGAAACCTGAAACCCGAACCTGTTACCGAAGAAGAACCCATGAGCAGCAAGCCCAAGAGAAAGTCAAGCAGCTCTTCCAACTCCAGCTCGTCGACGGGGGAGGGGAGCAGGCATTACAGGGGAGTCAGGAGAAGGCCGTGGGGCAAGTTCGCTGCGGAGATCCGTGACCTGGCCCGGAAAGGCAGTCGGGTCTGGCTGGGGACGTTTGACACTGATGTAGATGTGCAAAGGCTTATGACTATGCTGCATTCAAGCTCAGGGGAAGGAAGGAATGAAAGCTAAACTGAATTTTCCGCTGCGAATTCGATCGGTGGATCCTGGTTGCTGAGGGAAACAAAATTAGAGTCCTCACGCAAGACGCGCGCTTGACACATGCTTCTTATAAAAAGTAATTTCACCGCTTGACAAAGTCAAACGACAGCTACAGTACTCGGAGTACTGCGTACACAACAGCCGTTCCCAAGTTTGAGTATTGATTCATTCCTTTGTGGTTGAAGAACCTCAATTTTTAAAGAAAATGTGGTATCGCCCCTTATTTTAAATTTAACCTAATTCAGGATAAAACTCTTTGCATACGAGTTTTTAGCCAGTTTTACTTTTTTTAGACATTTAGGTTTTTCCGTTTGGGTATACTTATAAACATCTCCTAACATCTTTAGAACCATTTTATTATAAAAAATTCATGGCCGTAATTGGTTTACTCAAGATCGGACTTCAATGACTCATGTGCTCGTGTATTATAACTTTATTGAAAATGTTATTTTATGGAGTATTGGTTGAATTTGCCAAGATCATGCTGACTTCAATTCTTCTCATATTGACATCCGAAACCTCAATTTTCAAAGAACATGAGGTATTGTCCCTCATATTCAAGTTTCACTCAATTTGAGCCAAAACCTTGCTATAATATATGAGTTTCTAGCCAGTTTTACTTTTTTTAAACCTCCGACATTTTTCGTTTGGGTATGCATATAGACACCTCCTAACATCTTTGGAACCATTTTAGCATAAAAAATTCATGGCATTTATTGTTTTACTCAAGATCGGGCTTCAATAACTCACGGGCACTATGCATCGTAAAGCTATTAAAACTGTTATTTCCAGGGGTATTGGGTGAATTTGCCAAGCTCATTTTGCCTTCAATACTTTACATTCCGACATCGGGAACCTTAATTTTCAAAGAAAATAAGGTATTGCCCCTCATTTCGAGTTTTACCTAATTCGAGGCAAAACTATTTGCTATAACACACAAGTTTCTAGTCAGTTTCACTTTTTTTAGACCTCCAACTTTTTCCATTTGAGAATGTTTATAGATACATCATAACATCTTTTGAACTATTCTAGCATAAAAAATTCATGGCATTTATTGTTTTACTCAAGATTGGGCTTCAATAATAACTCACGCGCACCGTGTATCGTAAAACTATTAAAACTGTTATTTTCAAGGGTATTACGTGAATTTGCCAAGCTCGTTTTGCCTTAAATTCTTCTCATTCTGACATCGGGAACCTCAATTTTCAAAGAAAATGAAGTATTGCCCCTCATTTGAAATTCCCAATTCAAACCAAAACCTCTTGCTATAACACACAAGTTAACTTTTTTATAATCTTTGGGTTTTTTTTTCATTCATGTGTGCTTATAGACATCTCCTAAGATCTATTGAACCCTTTTAGCATCAAAAACTCGTGACCTTCATCATTTTACTCATAATCGAGCTTAAATGACTCACGACTACTGTGTTTGGTAAAGGTGTTGGAACTTTAATTTTAGAGGAACTGAGTGAATTAACATGGTTGTGGAGTCCTCAATTCTTCTCATACTGACCTTGGGAACTTCAATTTTGAAAAGCTTTTGTGTTACCCATATTTTCAAGTTTCATAAATTTGTGCCAAAATCCCTTATTATAGCCTATAACACATGAGTTTTTAAGAAATTTCACAATTTTTGGATCTCTGGTTTTTTTTTTCATTCATGTGTGCTTATGGACATCTATTAAGATCTATTGAACCTTATTAGCATCAAGAGCTCGTGACCTTTACAGTTTACTCGTAATTGAGCCTAAATGATTCATTATTACTTTGTTTGGTAAAGGTGTTAGAACAGTTGCTTTCAGAGGATTTCAAAGGAACTGAGTAAATTGTCATGCTTGTGGAGTCTTCAATTCTTCTCATACTGACCTCAGGAACCTCAATTTTGAATACGCTTATGTGTTACCCATCTTTTCAAGTTTCACCAATTTGTGCCAAAACCCCTTGTTTATCCCCACGAGTTTTTAAGAAATTTCACATTTTTTGGATCTCTAGTGTTTTTCCATTCCTGTGTGTTTATAGACATCTCCTAAGATCTATTGAACCCTTTTAGCATCAAAACCTCGTGACCTTTATCATTTTACTAATAATCGAGCTTAAATGACTCACGACTACTGTGTTTGGTAAAAATGTTGGAACTTTAATTTTAGAGGAACTGAGTGAATTGACATGCTTGTGGAGTTCTCAATTTTTCTCATATTGACCTCGGGAACCTCAATTTTGAAAAAGTTTATTTGTTACCCATCTTTTAAATTTCACTAATTTGTGCCAAAACCCCTTGTTATATACTATAACACACGAATTTTTAAGAAATTTCACAATCTTTGGATCTCTGGTTTTTTTTCAATTCATGTGTGCTTATGGACATCTCCTAGATCTATTGATACCTTTTAGCATCAAAAGCTCGTGACTTTTATCATTTTACTCGTAATCAAGCCTAAATGACTCACGACTACTGTGTTTGGTATATGTGTTGGAACTTTTACTTTCAGAGAAACTGAGTGAATTGATATGCTTGTGGAGTCTTCGATTCTTCTCATACTGACCTTGGAAACCTCAATTTTTTAAAAAAAAAACTTATGTGTTACCTATCTTTTCAAGTTTCACCAATTTGTACCAAAACCCCTTGTTATAGCTTATAGCCCATGAGTTTTTAAGAAATTTCACATTTTTAGATCTCTGTTTTTTTTCATTCATGTGTGCTTATGGACATCTTCTAAGATCTGTTGAACCTTTTTAGCATCAAAAGCTCGTGACTTTTATCCTTTTACTCGTAATCGAGCCTAAATGACTCATAACTACTGTGTTTGGTAAAGGTGTTTGAACTGTTACTTTCAGAGGAACTGAGTGAATTGACATACTTGTGGAGTCCTCAATTCTTCTCATACTGGCCTTGGGCCGCCTTGACCCACCTAGGTCGCCTAGGGCAGCCAATGAGCCGCCTTGACTCACCTAAGGCAGCCAAGCGGTCGCCTTGACCCTCCTAGGGTCGTCTTAACCAGCCTTGACCCTCCTAGGGCCGCCTTGACCCATCTAGGGCCACCAAGGGGCCGTCTTCACCCGTCTAAGATCGCTGAGGGGCCTCTTTCACCAGTCCAAGCGGGTAAGGGGCCGCCTTCAACTGCCAAGGGGTTGCCTTGACTTGCCTAAGGCCGCCATGGGGACGCCCTGACCCTCCTTGGGTTGCCTTGACTCTCCTAAGCTCGCCTTGACCCGCCTTAGGCCGCCAAGAGGTCGCCTTGACCCATCTAAGGCCACTAAGGGGCCACCTTGCCCCGGCTAGGGCCACCAAGTGGCAGCGTTCACCCATCTAAGGCAGCCAAAGGGCCACCTTGACCCGCTAAGAGTTGCCTTGACCCTCACAGACCCGTTAAGGGCTACCTTGACCCTCCTAGACCGGTCTAAGACCGCCAAGGGGCTGCCTTGACCCGCCTTGGCTCACGTTGACCCGCCTTGACCAGCCATGGGCCATCTAGGGCCACCAAGGGACCACCTTGACCTGCCAAGGGGCTGCCTTGACCCTCCTAGGCACGCCTAGGGCCACCAAGAGGCTGCCATGACTCGCCAAAGGGTCGCCATGACCTTCCTAGGCCCGTCTAGGGCAACCTTGACCTTCCTAGGCCCTCTTAGGCCTGCCTAGGGCAGCTAAGGGTTGCCATGACTCTCCTAGGGTCACCAAAGAGCCGCATTGACCCGTCTTAGGCCGCCATGACCCGCCTTGGCCAGCATTGACCCGTCTTAGGCCACCATGACCCGCCTTGACCCGTCTAGGGCCACTAATGGGTCGTCTTGACCCTGCTAGGGCCGCCAAAGGGCCTCATTGACCCGCCTAGGGCTGTTAAGGGGCCTCATTGACCTGCCTAGGGCCGCTAAGGGGCCGCCTAGACAAGTCTTGGCCCGCCTTGACCCTCCTAGGGCCGCCAAGAGGCTGCCTTGACCCGTCTAGGGCCACTAAGGGGCAGCCGGCTAGGGCCTCCATGACCAGCCAATGGGCTGCCTTGACCCTCCTAGACCCACCTAGGGTTGCCTTGACCCGCCTAGTGCCACCAAAGGGTCGCCATGTCACGCCTCCGCTCTTAAATTTTACCTTATTTACTAGCATGATGTTAATAAGAGTTTTACCGTCTTCGTAAATAAGTTCATAATTTCAAAGGTCCATAGAGGGGTGTTGAGGGATAATTATTTCGGAGGAATTATTCATTGTAGAAATATTTATTGACGGTAAAATAGTAAATTTTAGCTAGTAAAAAGGTGAGTTTTATTAGGGTATTATTTTGGGGTGTTAAATTTTAGAGATTGGGTATTAGATGTGGGATTGGACCGGTTGGGCCAAGACCAAATTATTTCCCCTCTCTCTCTTCTCTCTCCTCCCTCCCGATTCTCTCTCCCTCTCTCTCTGCTTGGAAAGCTCCCCCAAGCCCGACCGCCACCGTCCGGCCACCGTAGGTCGCCGCACCGGTCCCAAATGGTTGGCCATCTCCTCCTCTTCCTTCCTGGACCGGTGGCAGCCTCCCTAGCGCCGCCGTGAAAGAGAAATCGAGCCCGGAAGACCCAACTGTTTGGAGTGCTCCGTCGCCGAAACTCTTTCCTTCGGCCACCATAGCTAGAAACCCTTGACTCGTTAAAAAGCTCTTCTCCCATGCTTCAATCCCTTGGAAGGTTTCAGTTCGATTCGGCTTGGGTAAGGAGAAATCGTGAATTAAAATTCTAGGGTTTTAGTTTCTGTTTCAGTTCGATTACCCTATATAGACTTGGAATTTGTGTTTGTGTTAGTTAGGAAAGTTGTAGAGGAAAGTGCTGTCAAATTTTGATAGGCATTGGAGGTTGCCGGCGGCGCCGCCGCTGTTAAGGGTATTTTTATAGATTTAAATGTGTTTTCCGAAAGGGAGTTTAATGAAGTGTAATTTGGAATTTTTGTAGAAGTTTTGGAGCGGTTTTAGATATTTTTAGGATTTGTGATTTATGGTGGTTAATGAGTTAAAAAATGCAGACCTGTGTTACTTATGGTTAGGACGGTGGAAGGTGATTCTAAGGATGTCGGTATTTGAGGAGATGTATGATTGGCAACAAATTTAAGATTAAGGCATTAGGCATGGTTGAGCGCGCGAAGCTCACATTTAATTCTGTCTATTTTTATATAAGCGTCGGTTTTTAGTTGAGGATTTAATTATGTTTTTGGATCAGAACGTGAGGAGGCTCGAGCGGAAAAGACTTCTGACCGACATCAGATTTATGCCTAATTTGTGAGTGGACTTTTGTTTTAAATAATATGCATGCAATTAGTTATTGTTGAGCAATTTATTTTGTTGGAGCATTTGACGAGTTTATGTATTTTGGAGAATTACCAAAAATGACATTTTCGGTAAATTATAAATATATTTATGAGGAGAGTATGTATATAAATGCTAGCTAGCCATATGTGTTTGTCCACCTTAATGACATAGTATATAACTGCATTATAGTGTGACGTGAGCGTTGGACTTAAGCGTAGTAGCCCTATATGAGTGTTTAATTCATATAGGGGGTATGGACATATATTTATACACATGCTTATCCACCTTAATGACGTAGTGTAGCACCGCATTAAGGCTTGACGTGAGCGTTGGACGCAAGTGTAGTAGCCCAATATAAATTATTTGAAATCTATTAATTTATATTGGGAGTATGAGCATGTGTAGATACATATGTATATTGATATATATTTTTGAGCTGAAAAAGCTCGATATTTATGAGATAAAAGATTTCTCATTTGAATCATGCATTCGATTTTTCTTTGGAAATTATTTTAGGAAAACATAAGTGTTGATGCTTATTTTTCTTTATTTTATTTTTGTACACTCACTCTAACATTTCCGGATGTTTTTCCCTAGGCCCTTCGTTTTAAAAATGCTCAGTCTGCAGAGTTTGGGTTGGAACTAGTAGGAGGCGACAAGGCATAGTTACTCATCTCTCAGCCACTTTTCACCAGTATGTTACCTGCTTAACCTACTAACCTACTAGGGTATTTTTCTGCTCCCGTTGTTTTTTTAGTAGCTCTGAATACTCTTAGGATTATTATATAATATTTTTTGGTGGTGTGTTAAGGCCGATGGTTTATCATCTAGTTAATTATGGGTTGATTTGGAAAATGATATTTTTGGTTAAGAGGGTAGTTCTTTAATTTTCCAGGTTAGGGTTGTCCATTTACAAGGGAGGTTTACCGAGTTCTTCGGTAAATTTTCCTTGGAGGTGGTCCCCGCAAGACTTACTTCGGGTTTCAGGATGAAATTCGGGGTCGGTCTTGACACGCCATGACCCTCTTAGGATTTTCTATGTCTGGAAAAGGCCACCTTGACCCGCCTGAACCCTCCTAGGCCCTCCTATGACAGCCTAGTGCAGCAATGGGGTCGCCATGATCCACCTAGGGCCGCTAAGGGGCCGCCTTGACCCACCTTGACCCGGCTAGGGCCGTTAAGGGGTCGCGTTCACCCGTCTAAGGTTGCCTTTACCCGACTAAGGCGGCTAAGGGGGGCGTTCACCTGTCTAAGGCTGCCAAGGGGCCGCTTTGACCCATTAAGGGGCTGCCTTGATCCTCATAGACCCACCTAGGGCTGTCTTAACCCTCCTAGGCCAGTCTAGGACCGCCAAGGGGCCGCCTTGTCCTGCTTTGACTCGCTTTGACCGGCTTTGGCCCACCTTGAATCACCATGGGCCATATAATGCCACCAAGAGGCCGCGTTCACCGGTCTAGGGCCGTCAAGGGGCTGCCTTGACTCGCCAAAGGGCTGCCTTAACCCTCCTAGGCACGCCAAGGGCCACAAAGGCCATAATTCACCAAGGGGTCGCCATGACCCTCCTAGGCTCGCCTAGTGCAGCTAAGGGGCTGTCATGACCCTCCTAGGGCCGCATTGACTCGCCTAAGGCTGCTAAGGGCCCGCTTTGACCAGTCTTAGGCCGCCATGGGCCACCTTAACCCGCCTTGACCATCCAATGGCCCCCAAGAGGCCGCCTTGACCAGGCTAGGACCACCAAGGGGCCGTCTTGTCTAGACTAGGACCGTCAATGGGCCGCGTACACCCGTCTAAGGCAACTAAAGGACCACCTTGACCCACTAAAGGGTTTCCTTCACCCTCTGAGACCTACCTAGGGCCGGCTTGAACCTCTTAGGTCATCCTATGCTCGCCTAGGGCCACCAAGGGGTCGTCATGACTCGTCAAGGGGTCACCATGACCCTCCTAGGCTCGTCTAGGGCCACCTTGACCCTCCTAGGCCGGCCTAGAGCAGCCGAGGGGAAGCCATGACCCTCCTAGGGTCGCTAAGGGGCCGCATTGACCCGCCAAGGGCTACCAAGGGGCTGCCATGACTCGCCTTGTGCTGCCTTAACCTTCATAGAGCTACCAAGAGGCCCTCTTTACCCATTTAAGGCCACCAAGGGGCCGCCTTGACATGCCTAGGGCCGCAAAGCGGCCATCTTGACCCGCCTAGGGCCGCCTTGTCTCGCCTTGACCTGTCTTGGCCCGCTTTGGCCTACCTTGACCCGCATTGGCTCTCCTAGACCAGCCTAGGGTCACTAAGGGGCCGCCATGACTCACCAAGGGATCATCATGATCCTCCTAAACCCGTCTAAGGCAACCTTGACTCGCCTTGACCCTCCTAGGGCTGCCAAGAGGCTGCCTTTGCTCATCTTGGACCCCCTTGACCCCCCGCCTAGGGCCCCCAAGAAGCCGCCTTAACTTGTATAGGGTCACTAAGGGACCACCTTAACCCGGCTAGGGCCGCCAAGGGGGCGCCTTCACCTGCCTAGGACCGCTAAGCGGCCGCCTTGATTCACCTATGGCAGCCTTGACCCGTCTTGGGCCACCTTGTCCCGCCTTGGCCCACCTAGGACCCCCTTGACCCACCTTGGTCCGCCATGACCCGCCTTGTAATGCCTAAATCCACCAAGAGGCCGCCTTAACCCGTCTAGGGCCACTAATGGGCCACCTTGACCCGGTTAGGGTAGTCAAGGGGCCGCCTTGACTTGCCTAAGGCTGTCAAGCGGCCGCCTTGATTTGTCTAATGCCCTTCTAGGGCCGCCCGCCAAGAGGCCGCCTTTACCCATCTAAGGCCACCAAGGGGATGCCTTAACCTGGCTAGGGCGGCCAAGGGGTCGGGTTCACCAATCTAAGGCCGCCAAGGAGCCGACTTGAAAAGCTAAAGGGCTTCCTTGACCCTCGTAGACCCACAAGCCGACTTGATTCTCCTAGGCCCGTCTATACCCCGCCTTGGCTTGCCTTGACCTGCCTTGACCCGCCTAGGGCGGCCTTAACCTGCCTTGACCCTTGTAGGGCTGTCAAGTGGCTGTCTTGACCCATATAGGGCCGCCAAGAGGCCGCCTTCACGCATCTAGAGCCACCAAGGGGCTGCCTTGACCCATGTTGGGCCACGCTCAGCCGTCTTGTCCTGTCTTGGACCCCCTTGACCCGCCTTTTCTTGACCTGCGTAGACCCACATAGGGCCACCAAGGGGCCATGACTCGCCAAAGGGTGGTCATGGTCCTCCTAGGCCCGTCTAGGGCCGCCAAGAGGCTTCCTTAACCCACCATGGGCCGCCTTAACCCGTCTTGGCCTGCCTTGATATGCCTTGCACCGCCTTGACCATCCAATGGCCCCCAAGAGGCTGCCTTGACCAGGCTAGGACCACCTAGGGGTCGTCTTGACTAGATTAGGATTGCTAAGGGGTCACGTTCACTCGTCTTAGGTTGCCTTGACCCTTCTAGGGCCATCTATATCTCGTCTTGGCCTGCCTTGACCCGCCTTGACCAGCATTGACCCATATAGGTCTGCCAATAGGCCGTCTTCACCCATCTAGGGCCACCAATGAGCTGTCTTGACCAGCCTAGGGCCACCAAGGGATGACCTTGACCTGTCTAGGGTCGTCTTGACCCGTCTTGGGCCGTGTTGGGCCGCCTTGGCTCTCCTTGACCCGTCTTAACCCTCTTTGGGCCACCAAGTGGCCGCCTTCACCCATATAGGGCCGTGAAGAGGTCGTCTTAACCCATCTTGGACAGCTTAGGGCCACCAAGTGGCCACCTTGATGCGTCTAGGTCTACCTTGACCCGCCTTGGCTCTCTTAGACCCGTCTAGGGCCACTAAGGGACCGCCATGACTCGCCAAGGGGTCGTCATGATCCTTATAGGGCCTTAAAAAGGCCACCTTAACCAGTCTTGGGCTGCCTTTACCCTCTTAAGGGCGCTAAGAGGCCACCTTTGCCCATCTAGGGTCACCAGTGGGCCGCCTTAACCCGTCTTGACCCACCTTGGCTTGCCTTAACCCGTCTTGTCCCGCTTTGACTCGCCTTGGCCCTCCAAGACCCGCCTAGACTCATCTAGGGCCACAAGGGCTGCCATAACTTGCCAAGGGATCGTCATGATCCTCCTAGGCCCGTCTAGGGCCATAAAGAGCCCGCCTTGGGCCGCTTTGACCCTCCTAGGGCCATTCAATTTGCCCATCTAGGGTCACCAAGGGGCCTCTTTGACCCGGTTATGGCGGCGAAAGCGTCGCGTTCACCCATCTAAAGCCGTTATGAGGCTACCTTAACCCACTAAAGGGCCGCCTTGACCCTCTTAGGCCTATCTATACCCCTCCTTGGCCTGCCTTGGGCCGCTTTGATACGCCTTAACCCTCGTAGGGCTACTAAGAGGACGCCTTCACCCATCTGGGGCCACAAAGAGGCCGACTTGACCTGCCTAAGGCCATCAATCGGCCGCCTTGACCTGACTTTTTAATATTATGTTATCTACACTTTTCCTCATATTGTCATCGGAAACCTTAGTTTCAAAAAAAATGAAGTATTGTCCGTCATTTCAAGTTTCTCCCAATTTGAGCCAAAATCTATTTCTATAGCACACGAGTATCTAGAGAGTTCCACTTTTTTGGGGCCTTCGGCTTTTTCCGTTCGGGTGTGGTTACAGACACCTCCTAACATATACTGAACCATTCTAGCTTCAAAAATCTGTGTCTTTTATCAATTTACTCGCGATCAGGCCTAAATAAACTCACACGTGTCGTGTTTTGTAAAGCTGTTGGAATTGCTGTTTTAGTTGGTATTGACTGACTTTTTAAGATTATGTTCTCCTCAATTCTTCTCATATTGACAATGGAAACCTTAGTTTCAATAGAAAATGAGGTATTGTCCCTTATTTCAAGTTTCACCCAATTCTAGCCAAAACTCATTCCTAATGCACACGAGTTTCTGGCAAGATTCACTTTTTTGTGCCTCCGGCTTTTTCAGTTCGGGTGTGGTTACAAACACCTCCTAACATATGGTGAACCATTTTAGCTTCAAAAATCTGTGTCTTTTATCAATTTACTCGCAATCGGGCCTAAATAATCTCACGTGTGCCGTGTTTTATAAAGTTGAAATTGTTGTTTTAATTGGTATTCAGTGACTTTAAGATTATGTTCTCTTTAGTTCTTCTCATATTGACATAGGAAACCATAATTTCAAAAGAAAATGAGGTATTGTCCCTCATTTCAAGTTTCACCTTAATCGACCAAAAACTCTTGCTATAGCACACGAGTTTCTGGCAAGTTTCACTTTTTTCGGGCCTCCGGCTTTTTCCGGGCCTCCGGCTTTTTCCGTTCGGGTGTGCTTACAAACACCTCATAACATATAGTGAACCATTCTAGTTTCAAAAATCCGTATCTTTTATCAATTTACTCACAATCGGGCCTAAATAAACTCACACGTGCCATGTTTTGTAAAACTGTTGAAATTGTTGTTTTAATTGGTATTAAGTGACTTTTTAAGATTATGTTCTCTACACTTCTCCTCATATTGTCATCGGAAACCTTAGTTCCAAAAACAAAATGAGGTATTGTCCGTCATTTCAAGTTTCTACCAATTTGAGCACACGAGTATCTAGAGAGTTCCACTTTTTTGGGGCCTTCGGCTTTTTCCGTTCGGGTGTGGATACAGACACCTCCTAACATATAGTGAACCATTCTGCCTTCAAAAATCCGTGTCTTTTATCAATTTACTCGCGATCAGGCCTAAATAAACTCACACATGCCGTGTTTTGTAAAGCTATTGAAATTACTGTTTTAGTTGGTATTGACTGACTTTTTAAGATTATGTTCTCCTCAATTCTTCTCATATTGACAATGGAAACCTTAGTTTCAATAGAAAATGATGTATTGTTCCTTATTTCAAGTTTCACCCAATTCTAGCTAAAACTCATTCCTAATGCACACGAGTTTCTAGCAAGATTCACTTTTTTTGTGCCTCCGGCTTTTTCCGTTCGGGTGTGGTTACAGACACATCCTAACATATAGTGAACCATATTAACTTCAAAAATATGTGTCTTTTATCAATTTACTCGCGAACGGGCCTAAATAATCTCATGTGTGCTGTGTTTTATAAAGCTGTTGAAATTACAGTTTTAATTGGTATTGATTGACTTTTTAAAATTATGTTCTCTTCAATTCTGCTCATATAGTCATTGGAAACCTTAGTTTCAAATAAAAAAATGAGGTATTGTTCCTCATTTCAAGTTGCACCTAATTTGAGCCAAAACTCCTTGCTGTAGCACACGAGTTTCTGGAGAGTTTCATTTTTTTTTGGGCCTCCGACTTTTTCCATTTGGGTTTGGTTACAGACCTCCTAACATATAGTGAACAATTCCAGCTGCAAAGATCCTTGTCTTTTATCAATTTACTCGTGATTGTGCCTAAATAAACTCACGCGTGCCGTGCTTTGTAAAGCTGTTGAAATTGGTATTAACTGACTTTTTAAAATTATGTTCACTCCAATTCTTCTCATATTGACAATGGTAACCTTAGTTTCAAAAGAAAATCAGGTATTGTCCCTCATTTCATGTTTTACCCAATTAGAGTTAAAACTCTTTGCTATATCACACGAGTTTCTAGCAAGTTTCATATTTTTTGGGCATCCGGACACCTCATAACATATAGCGAACAATTCTAGTTTCAATAATCTGTGTCTTTTATCAATTTACTGGCGATCAGGCCTAAATAAACTCAAGCGTGCCGTGTTTTGTAAAGCTGTTTTAATTGGTATTAAGTGATTTTTTAAGATTATGTTATCTTCACTTCTTCTCGTATTGTCATCGGAAACCTTTGTTTAAAAAAATGAGGTATTGTCACTCATTCTAAGTTTCACTTAATTTGAGCCAAAACCCTTTGCTATAGCACATGAGTTTCTAGAAAATTTCACTTTTTTTAGGCCTCCCGTTTTTTCTGTTCGCGTGTGGTTACAGACACCTCCTAATATATAGTGAACCGTTCTAGCTTGAAAAATTCGTGTCTCTTATCAATTTACTGACGATCGGGCCTAAATAAACTCACATGTGCCGTGTTTTGTAAAGTTGTTGAAATTGTTGCTTTAATTGGTATTAAACGACTTTTTAAGATTATGTTCTCTTCAATTCTTCTCATATTATCATCAGAAACCTTAGTTTCAAAAAAAAAAAATATATTGTCTCTCATTTCAAGTTTCACCAAATTCGAGACAAAACCTCTATAGTACACAAGTTATTGACAAGTTTCACTTTTTTTGTGCCTCCGGCTTTTTTCGTTCGGGTGTGGTTACAGACACCTCCTAACATATAGTGAATCATTCTAGCTTCAAAATTTCGTGTCTTTTATCAATTTACTCGTGATCGGACTTAAATGAACTCTCATGTGTCGTGTTTTGTAAAGCTGTTGAAATTGTTGTTTTAATTGGTATTAAGTGACTTTTTAAGATGATGTTCTCTTAAATTTTTCTCATATTGTCATCAGAAACCTTAGTTTTTTTTTAAAAAAAAAAATGAGGTATTGCCCCTCATTTCAAGTTTCACCCAATTTGAACTAAAACCATTTACTATAGCACACGAGTATCTAGAGAGTTACACTTTTTTCCACTCCTATGTGCTTAAAATCATAAGTAAACACAATACAATCTCCATAGTTTTGGGTACATTTATATGAGTCACATTTGACTCAACAATTGCCCCTCATTTTCAAGTTTCACTTAATTCAAGCAAAAACCCTTCATATAACACACGAGTTTTTGGCCAGTTTAACTTTTTTAGACCTCCAGCTTTTTTCGTTTAGGTATGTTTACAGACACCTCCTAACATTTTTTGAATCATTCTAGCATCAAAAATTTCTGACATTTATTGTTTTACTTAAAATCGGGCTTTAATAACTCAGGTGCACCGTATATCGTAAATTTATTGAAAATGTTATTTTCAGTGGTATTGGATGAATTTGTTAAGGTCATGTTGACTTCATTTATTCTCATTCTGACATTAGAAACCTTAATTTTTAAAGAAAATGAGGTATTGCCCCTCATTATCAAGTTTCTCCTAATTCGAGGCTAAACCTTATTATAGCACATGAATTTGTCAAGGTCGTGTTGATTTCATTTCTTCTCATACCGACATCGAGAACCTTAATTTTCACATAAAATGAGGTATTGTCTCTCATTATCAAGTTTCACCTAATTCGAACCTAAACCTTATTATAACACACGAGTTTCTAGTCAGTTTTATTTTTTTTAGACCTCTAGTTTTTTTTGTTTAGATATCCTTATAGACACATCCTAATATCTTTTGAACTATTATAACATACAAAATTCATGGCATTTATTGTTTTACTAAAAATCAAGCTTCATTAACTCACGTGCATTGTGTATCGTAAATCTATTGAAACTGTGATTTTCAAGTGTATTGAATGAATTTGCCAAGGTCGTGTTGACTTCAATTCTTCTCATACCGACATTAGGAATCTTAAATTTTAAAGAAAATGAGATATTGCCCCTCATTATCAATGTTCACCCAATTTAAGTCAAAACTCTTTTGCTATAAAACACAAGTTTCTAGCCAGTTTTATTTTTTTTAAAACCTCCGATTGTTTCTGTTTAAGTATACTTATAGACACATCCTAACATCTTTTGAACCATTCCAATGATATTTATGTTTTTCAATAATGTTCGCATGGTCACTTAATTACCAAGAAAATTATAGTTTATCACCAATAGATGTAAATAATAAAAAAATAAAACAACTCAACTTTTAAATAAGAATTAAAATTTATTTAATCTTTTTTATTTGAAGTCGATATATGTTTAGTCATTCTGATTTTATTTTAATCTAAATAATCCTTAAAATAAAAAAATTTCATCTATATAGTTCTTATAGTTTTTTTAATCTAAATAATCTTTAAAATCATAATTTTTCATTCAAATAATCACAATTTTCTCAGTTAAAGATTATAAAAACTATTTAAATAAAAAATCATGACTTTAAAAATTATTCAGATTAAAATAAAACCATAAAGACTATTTAGATAAAAAAATCATAACTTTAAAACCATTCAGATTAAAATAAAATTATAAAAACTAAACAAATATCGATTTTAAACTAAAAAAACTATATAATATTTTACTTTTAAAATAATACTTCTCACCTTAGATTTAGATTTACACCATATTGATTTCAATTCTTCTTAATTTCAAAGAAAATAAAGCATTGCCTCTTCAATTCTTCTCATACGGAAATGCCTACCTCAAGAACCAAATCTTCACCGAATTTCACATTACCCCTCATAAATCTCAATCATTAAAACAGATGAAACTTGAAACGAGGGGTAATGCATAATTTTATGAAGATCGAATCCTGAGGTTGGAAAGGCGTTATGAAGATTGAGATTCCTTGAGATTCCATTTGTGTCTGGTTCTAGAACCAACAACTGTACACGGCAGGCATAAAGCTAGAAATACTGTGTTTAATCTCAACAAATTTCAATTTACAAATCATTCAATTTCAAAAAGACTGCATCCTTTGAATGTGATATCAATGATGATACTATGCTGCTCAGAAAGATGCATATAATATCATGGTTTATTTCATATGTCCAGACATAATAGAGCAACATCATCACAGCAGCACAGAACTCAAAACCAACAAGAATACCAAAATTAAGCACAAACAGAATCTGCACCAAAACTACAGAAATATCAAAAATGCAACACTCAGAGATATTCCACAAGTGGAAGGTGCAGACACGTCTACATAGCATCAGATTCTGACCGCCCGTCTGCTTTTTCTCATCATCGGGTACTAATCCATGAATCAGTTCATAGTAAACAAAATTGACGCTGAAAAAGAAAACAAAACAAACAATCAAACCAAAAAGAGTTTAAAATCAGGGCAAGCTTCAGATAATAAGAGAAGATATTGTCCACATTAAATTCGGTGTGTAGTATAAGTGATAGATTTTACATCATACGCTTGCCCCAAAAAGCATAGGAAATCAAAAACTAAAATTCTGATGAAAACTGGAGAATAAATGGCATCAGATAATAAGCGGAGTTTGATTTCAACACAATTACTCAGTATATCAATAAGCGGAAAAGATTTAATCATCATTTGCCATTTGAAATCCAGAATCAACAAAACACAGAAATAATAGAAGACGAATGTAGGCAGGTCCATTTGACCCAAAGCCAAAGAAACATAATCTGCAGTGAGCTGGTAAGCCAACCTTAATCAATATCGGCATCAGTTATATCTCCTCCAGCAGTCTAATTTTGCTTTACGGAGGAGAGGGTAAAACAGATGCCAAATAATTACATATCAAAATCACAAACAGGAAGACGAGGCTTTAAATTCAAATCAAAATCACATACAAGAACTAATTCAGAAGCGGGATTGAAATTGGAGAGCTTTGGGGAAGAAAGAAGGATACGAGATACGGCAACGATAGGACTCGAGCTTAAATAGGGGAAGTTGCGAGAATTAGGGTTTTACCGATCGTATGTCCATATCTTTTCTACTTGGGCTTGGCCCGTCACAATTATATTGGGCCAACTTTAAGTCAACAGTGTATAATTAGAACCGGGTTTTTATTCTCACAGATTAATCTGTTTTTAAGTTTCAAAATGTCAAGTCAAAACACTTCTTCTTTTCTGACCACTAAAAGAGAGTATCTTTAGTACACGGCGTGTATCTTCACATACATACATGGATGGTCAGGATTAGAAGAAATAATATAGAAACATGGTGGTCAAACATATGAATTGTTATGAACAGTTAAGATTGTGTATACGTCGTGCATACAAGAATTTCCACCACTAAAAATATATTGAGATTGAACATCAATTGCGTCGGTGGGATTCGAACATACCCACACCCCTAGGCTCTTACAATCTCAATCATGTGTGATGGTTATGATAAGAAATTTAAAGAGTCATTCTGATTCTCCTCTAATCTCATGTTTACCGATGATAAAAAGGAATAAAATTGGTATGAAATCATGTCAAAACTTGGGAAGATTTGTCGAAAAACAAAATTAACTTCTGTGACCTAAATATATGTACATGCAATTGGTTGATTCAATCATCCTCAATCGAAGAACAAAACTTGTATCACTTGGCTTGATCACTTGCAGTACTAGTCCATGTTATTGATCTCCATCATCCCTCTTGAGGTCGGAAGGAGGCATAAAGCACTCCATGGACAACCCATTAAGATTGAAATCAACCTCATCAATCTCCCACGTCTCCTCAATCCTTCGCTTTTGATTATAAGCATGTCCATACCTATATAACAAAGCAGATGTCTTCCCACCGTGTGCTATGTTAATGCCGTCGACGTATCTATAGTCCCCTACCGACGTCTCCATAGTTGTTTCCCAGAAAACGTGATCGGCTCCTCTAGCGGCTTTCATCTTCACCAGCTTTGTGTCCTCAAACTGGACAAGAAGCCCTGTTCTTTGGCTGAAGTACCCCCATATGGTATGGTGGACTATTTCAGTTTGGGATGTGCTTTGCGATTGAAGAATATCTGCTGGGGTTTCAAGCTTGAGTATGAAACATTCTTCTTTGTTGATGGTTTTCTCTCCGGTGCATACTGCATCCAAAAACAAGTTTGCCGTGCTCCTCGGATCCAATCCCTAATTAGTAACCAAAGTTAAATCTTGCATACTATATATATATATATATATATATATATATATATATATATATATATATATATAGTATCCATCACATTGATAGCTTGATAATGTAACAACTATGTGTTATATATTTGGAGTGTTCACCTGAAAGAAGCGACGGAGGGGTCTTGGGGGGCCTTTATTGGCATGACAAGGTTGAGAACCGGACTGATTCCATGCGACGGCACCATCACTTCCGGCGCTTACCTTGTAGCCAGAAACAACCAGTTCTAAGTACCACAAGTCGGGATTCTTTTGCCAAAGAACAAATCCACCAACTTCACTGTTCATTTTCGTCGTCGTCGAATAAACATTGTTATCATCGCCTTTGTGCATTTCAGATCCCACCATCCTCACCTGCCCTACTGCACACATACTATTCACAGCGTTCAACGCCGCTAGTCCGCCGATAGCTGCTACATATTGTTGTACAATGTACTTCGCGGTAGAAGCCTCCTGCATGCATGCAAATTTTTTCTATTTCAACGTACATAACATAAAGAACTAAATTGTATTATCAAATTGCGCCTGGAAAGACTATAAAAAAAAAACCGTATGATTTCGATAAAAGAAAAAAATATATATCGTCAAGATGTTGTTGCTAAAGCAGAAACTACGCACGACGGAACAATCTCTGATGGGGCGTGTGAGGCCATTGTCGCAATGAACCTGAAGAGGGATTAGAGGAGAACCAACAAGCTTAAGCAATGCCATAAACTCACTATTTACCCCTGCCGGAAAATGAGATGTGGACGGCTTATTAAGGGATTGATTTTTCATGAATGTACGCAAATTATGCCACCGCAATGCGGCGGTGTTGCCCATAAGGGAGAACATTTCTTCGGGTATGGGCACCTCAAGAACGGTATCAAGGCCATCTTCATTGTCAAGGTTAGGGCACAACTTCCTCATATATAAGAAAGATAAAGGAATGATAGAGCTGAGATTGAAAGAGGAAACGGAATGAGGTATCCAAATCCCCTTTCTCACCACCCTAAAGAGGCTTTAGGGTGTTTGTAACAAAACAAAAAATTGAATGGAGGAAGTAGGGGGTGGTTTTAATTTCTTGTTCAAAAGACTAATCGATTAATCTGGGTAATGGACCAATATCAGAAAATCGATCAGAAACTTTTGTTGGCTAAGGTGCTCCTTGAACGTAGGTATCGCCTGGCTGCATATATATATAGTAACCTTGTTAATTTTGGCCTTTAAATTGGTCGATCAGCACTATACGGTCTATACCTGATTGAAAGCTTATATATATATATATATATATATATATATATATATATATATATATATATATATATATATTCTGCTGGCTTCAAAACAGTATATGAATGTATATATACACAATTACACATATATGTCGTGAGGATAGTCTGGAAGTAGGATTGTTGATAGTTTGTTTGTTAGTCTTGTATGGTTTGGTCATGATCATCAGCTCGATCGTTCTTCATGTCGTGTATGGCAACAGTGAATTGCTTATCTAGGACTAATCATGCATGGTGTTCCCAAACAAACTCTAAATTTCTATACCTAATATAAACCAAATAGGCCATTCACGATTCAAATCTGCCCAAAAAGAATGCATACAAGTATTAAACCTGGTAAACCAATTAACTAATTAGCTGCGTATAAATGATGTCACAAGTGACTCCATCATCTATATAAGATTATAAGTCTCCAACGTTGCGGGCTCAACAGTTGGCTCTGAAAGCTCAGGGGGGCAACGAAAGCGAACTCCGAATTCTTTAAGCTACATTATTGCTTCCGGCTAGGTTTCATAGATCAAGTCCTGACTCCTGAGTCCTGACTAAATAAAAACAGATTCATAGATCAAGTCATAAGGCCAAGAAACCCAGACTTTTCTGTTTTGTTTTGCATTATACAAGTGTACTAATTCTACACTATCTGGCTGTCGGGTTCTGAAAAAACTTTGTCGCATAGTACTGCTACTTAACTTGGGGCTTAAGATTGAAAATGAACAGAAAATCAGCTCTGTTTTATTATACCACCTTTCACTAACTTATCTGCTGGATTTTACATCAGTGAGAGTTAGAGTGTGATTAACAAGGTTGGTGGATCTAATGGTCGTGGTGAAACTAATCACCATTTTCTTTTCATATTTAGCTATTTGAAGCTGAACAGTACATACGTATTTGATACAAAAATGTTAAGTAAATAGAGGCGTGCAAAGGGCCTGATGAGACGTCGACGTACTAAACAAGTTCTTGATTATCTTTCTTTATTATGGTAAACATTCATATATAAACAAGCAACATAAACATAGAGTTGCTGTGTTGGTCCTAGTTGATATAGTCTTTGCAGTTCGAGTTTGCAGTTCGAGTGTTGCATGGAATTCGTCAACAACTTACGCGTAACAGTGGTACTACTGTATACACCAAGACACCCATTTCCATGCACAAGTAATAACCTGGAATTCCTTCAACGAATGTAAGCATCCTACTCCGATTTGATTATGCAAAACAAGGCATATACTGCATGCACCCATCTTCGAACCTAACAATCACTACAGAATTCCACGTAGCTTTCAGCACTTGGATTTAGTATTATGTTCATATATGGTATATTCATACAGGTCTCTGTTTATGGCCGGCCTCAGTCTACTATATATTTCACAACACCAAATCACCCTTTTAGCATCTCCAACTCTGCAAGCTAGCTAGCTTCAACCTTAAAACCCTCCAAGGCTTAGACTTACCCACCTCAAATCCACCTAGCTAAGATGGATAAACGTTTCAAGCTCAGGCTCAAATTCCCTCCTGTTATATGGTATATCCAGTTTTGCCGTCCTAAACACCACTCCAAAAATCCAGCGGTGATTCCAGCAATTTACCGCCTGACTCCGATGAACCCTAAAGTCGGGGACATCGGCTACGCTAACGTCGTACTGCCGGGACCAACTCCGTCAACACCGGAGGACTCTTCAGTCAAGCGGCAGGTGTCTACCTCCGGTACCAAGGCCGTCGGCTGCGGATGCAATGGGGCCAGGTCATGGACGCGAGACTTCTCGTACTCCAGCATCGAGTCACCGGAATATGCAGTTAATGCAACGCCGCATTTGGTGACTGAAAAGTACTACAACAATAAGAAGAACAAGAGCATCAACGAGAAGAGGAGGAAGAAACCAACAGCGAAAGCGAAAGCCAGTACTCTTCCTTCATCGGAAGGCAGTAACCACTGGTTCAGCAGCGAAGAGGAGAATGAAGAGAGCGAGACCCCTATCTATTCTTCTAGAAGCTTCTCGACAGACTTCTCAGCAGTGCTCGAGACTATAAGCGAGGTGTCAGACAAACAAGGTAACAAAAACAAAAAGAGCAACAACAATAAGGTTAGGAGACTAAAACGGAGCGTTTCGAAGAACTGGAAAGAAACCGGTGAGATCGGGAAGATCAAGTCGGTGTTCCAGCCGATGAGAGTGTGCAGGAGACAAGGGATGGTGAAGGAGAGCATGGCAGTGGTGAAGAAGTCAGAGGATCCATACGAGGACTTCAAGAAGTCAATGATGGAGATGATAATGGAGAAGCAGATTTTCGAGGCCAGAGAATTGGAGGAGCTGCTGCACTGCTTCTTGACCTTGAACTCGCGCCATTATCAAGGAGTTATAGTTGAGGCCTTCTCAGAGATATGGAAGCTCGTCTTCACACACACCCTCAACGTCAAGTGAGTTCTACTGTTTTGCGGATAAGTCGCAAATATACCAGATGTCCAAGTTGAAGATCTGATGCTGTGGTTGCTATCCTTTGTGTTTTACCAGACTTTCAATAATAAAAAATTGTGTTACCTAATTTAACCATCTATGATTTCTATTTTGTTCACTAACAATCACAAGACAAAGCGATCTCACTACTAGCAGCCCTAGTAAACAGCTAAAAAGCATTTTACAGGGAAAAATATGATATCTGAGCTTACAAACTAATCAAAAGCAACCAACATTATCCTATCATCATTGAAGAAAAGGACGTAAGGCCATAAGAAAAAAGAATGACTGGCCAGATACTCGTCTCATCTCGACGTCCAAATTGCTTCAAGCAGCAGCATTTTCACAAACCACGAACTTCCCGGGATCGATGGTAATGCTCTTTGTGCAATTATCAGTTTTGTATATCCCAACAAGTCGATCCGCCAGCTCAAACATATTGTTTCGAAGGCTGCACAAATCATATAACATATTAAACGAAGTCCATAGCAGGGAACCCAGTAATTACCCTTCAGCAATGCCCATCAACTAACCTTATGATTATGAACTGTGCATCCTTGGTTCTGTCCTTTACATAATGTCCCACAATAGAGACATTCTTGAAGTCTGCAATATCACATGAACCATAACCATATAGATGAGATGGGTATTGGCCCAAAAGAATGAACATACATAAACTGCTCAACAATTCACAGCAAGTACCTAAGGCGGCATCGATTTCATCCATCACATAAAGAGGTGTAGGCTTGTAATGATGCAGTGCAAAAACAAGAGCTAAAGAGCTCAATGTCTGCAAGCAGTAAAAGTACCAACGTTAACGAATTTGTATGTATTGTAACTGAAGTCAGAACTCAGAAGAATGAGTCAACAATATCTGGTACCTTTTCACCACCAGACAAGTTTGCAATATTCTTCCAACTCTTCTTTGGTGGTCTCACGCTGAAAACAACACCTTCAGAGAAAGGATCCAGAGAGTCCACTAGCTCAAGTTCTGCATCACCTCCCAATGTAATCATCTATGTACATAGGGCAAAAGTTGGAAATAGAAGTGAGAAAATAGTACTCCAAAACAAAGTAGAGATAAAACTGTAACTATCACCAGGGGTCTCATCCCACTTTTTTAAGATTATAGTGTCAAAATGAAAAGTAGAAAGATTGAGTCCATAAAATATTGGAGAGATAGAGCTAACAGCTGAAAAACCTGATACATTTCCTTTAACTTCAAAGATATTGCATTAAATCCTGCCATGAACTCATCCAACCTACAAAACGCATAATATTTCAGCTCATTTAAAGTTCACAACTTCGAAAAGAAAAGGCAACACACATAGAAGATAAAGGTGGCATGCCTCTTCTTTCTCCATTCATCATACTGCCTCTTTATGTCATCACGCTCTTGTGTGACCCTATTAAGATCCTCAACTCGATCATTGTATAATGAGACCTTTCTCCGATACCTATTAGATTTAAGCAGTTAAATGAGCTCTGCATATACATAATCAAATCAGCATTATAATATAGTAAAGGGAAGACATACTCTGCGACTGAATCAAGATTTGGATTCATCTCTTTCAATTGTGCTTCCAGAAGTGTCACCATTTCAAGGCCCTTTTTAAGGTCACAAGGGTTATTAAGGATTTCATCTGCCAGGGTTGCTTGAAGCTTTTCCGTGTCCACTAAATCTTTCTGAATTCTACAAAGGTAACATAGAAAACTGTTAAACCGTCTACACTATTGTAAACAAGGATTTCAAAAATTCACGTACTGTTCCATATGCTTCACAAGAGCAGTTTGCAAGTCATCAAGCTTTTTATTGTAATGCTTTCCCTTCAATTCCTGTTCCTTGTATAACTTCTTCTTCTCTTGTAACTGAAAGACAGCATTACCCTGCAACACCAGTAATTTCAGAAAATAAATAATTACAGAAATATGAAATGCCGTATTAGGGACAATGCAATAAAGAATAACTATCATGATCAAATGAGATAGGAAACAGAATGTGAGCAATCACAAATCCAACCAGAAATTCTATGATTGTGCTTACTGCTTTGCACATCACATTTTTGCAACTTTTATGGCTAGATGCCACTTCCAGAACTTCAGAATGGTATAAATTCCAGTACAATAGAAAGAAACAGAAGGATATGCATTTTACGTCATAGTACCTCTGATGCCCGCAATTCATACAAGGTCCTTTTCATGTTCTCATAGTCAGATTTCGCTTTATCTAACAGATCTTTATGATTATCAATCAGCTGCAAAAGATAGAGAAAATCATATAGCAGTAAGACACTTCTATCCATACTGACCAGGTTGCATAAGAACAAAGTAAAGAAAAATGTAAACCTTCTGTATTCCTTCATATTTCTCTTTAACTTCAAATGCCTTCTTTTCTATTTCTTTGAATTTGCCAGACAAATTTTCCTTCTCCAGACCTAGTCGTTCTATCTCATTCTTTGATTCTTCAATCACATTGGTTAACTTCTTTATAGTTTTCTGCCCAGTCTCAATTTGGACTTTGCGGCGGTTAACCTCAGTGTTATTTTTGTCAATATCCTGACAATTGAATAGCACACGTTAGAAAACACTCCATCACAGTGGTGCAAGTATTTCTTACTGATACATGTACTTACAGATTGAATGTCCTTGACTTTTGACTTCTGTGTTTTTAACCTCTCGCCTCCAGCATTTTCTATGTTACTCTGGAGTTTCGTGGCCTAAAAACAACCATAAACTAGTCAATCCAACCAAAAGAATATGAGGTGTGTACTTGATACATGTGTCACCAAAATATAATTCCAGGCATGCAAATGAAAACTTTATTATAATTTTCCAATAATTCTCAGAAACTGAAGATCACTAACATGGTAAGGCAGAAGATAAACTACAAATCAAGGTTATAAGTATGACTACTTTACTTTGTTCTTCAATCTGAGTACATAAGTGGGTTGCTACTTGCAAGTACAGAAGTTATAAATGAGTTCCACACCTTGTCCTTCAGCTGCTGAGACCCTTGTATAAGTTTCTGAATCTCCTTCTCTTCAGCAGCAATATTCTTCTTGAGTTCCTCTAACTTATCAAGCTCATCCTTTTTTGGCTGTGATGCACCCTCCAAGGAACCAATTTGCTTCTCAAGATAACCATGTTGTGAATTTAGGCTGTCAATCTGTTTGAGAATATACTTGTTAAACCAAAACTCAACTCAGACATACACGCTTAAACAAGCTGTACTAACACTAACCTCTTTCTGGCTTTTGGCTAAGTCCATCTCCAAGCGAGCAACTGCATTTTCAGAGGCTTGATATCTCCTTACTGCATCAGTGATTTTCTGGCGCAAGTTATTTAATGAACAAACCATGGCTTCAAGCTCCTTTTCAGCAATCACAACAGCTTCTCCTGACACACTGGTGGCACGAATAGAAGTGCCCATCTTACCACCACGTGGCTTACCTCCCCCGCCACTCATTGTACCAGATCTTTCGAATAGTGCACCATCAAGTGTTACCACCCGTTTAAAATCATGATTCCCTCCATATGCAATTCGAGTTGCCTAACATTTGAGAGTGTCATTTAATAGCTTGACAGACTAAATCAAACTTTGTAAAGAATGCAAGTAAGACATACTTACTGCTAATTCTATTTGTGAGAACGTAACACAATTAAAACTACCTACATGTGATAGATCATTGCAAAAACTGAAATATACCTGGTCAAGATCCTTAGCTACGACAGTGTTTTGCAATGCTGCATAAAAAGCAAGTTTCATTCTCTCATCCTGTACCCTAACTAAATCAAAAAGGCGTGGAACTCCTTCTGGAGTGCTTATCTTCTCCTTCAACTTTGGTAAGAGATCAGCTTGCTTTTCCTGAGATATTAAAGTCAGAGTCAAGTTACTCCAAGTAAACACCACGCAATGCAATCCCCGCCACTATTAAAAAAGTGGTTAGAAAGACACAACCTCCATTCATTAGTCATTAACTCACACCCGAGTAAAACCTAATATTTTAAAAGTGATTTTGAAAGGGTTGCATGTTTGCAACCTGCCTCAGTCCAATACTGTATGTTGAAATCCAACACAAGTATCATCTGCACAAAGTGTTCAGTCCAAAGTCTGCAGTCTACACGTATTCACTATGTTTCTTCCTGAACTAGTCTCTTTGAAAGTTATAAAATGACAGTTTACAGAATTTCCAATATGATGGAACTGCCCAAGAAACCAGCTACCACAAAAAAAGGTAGTGCTTAAAACAACGAATACATGTTCAGATTAGGATTCTGTATGACACGGAGATGGAAGAATACCAATATCATGAAAGTCGCAATTCCAAGGTTCTCTCTCCGGAGTAGCTCAACACATGATTGTGCTGCACTAGTTGTTTCCACCACAATATAATCAAGTCCAGCACAAGCTGTTGATATGGCAACATCATATTGTGCTGCAAACCACAGGACATAAAATCAATAAAAAAAAGCTCAAATCCCAACATAAAGAGGTATTTGTAGTACGTGCCTTTCAGCACGCATAAACAAGTTCTTAGCAATTAATAGTGTCCTTCAGTGCACAGAATACTAACCATCAATAGCACCTAAATCACCCATCCGCCCATATATTCCGGGTATCCTGTTGGAATCCTTAGCATGCAAAATTGCTTTTAAAACTGTTCCCTGACTCTTCTCAGAATCCAGAAGGGACTTTAGTTCTGCGACCTTCTGTCTTGCAGCTTGTTCACTAGGCATCAGACTGTCTTGTTCTCTAATGTACTCCTGCAGAAGTTTTCATATTATCACCGTATCCCTTGATACGCAACACAATGACTGAAAAAGAATCAAAAGGAGGTTTAGTAATACAGACTTGTTCCTCTTTGCGAGCTTCGATTGCTTCACGCTTGCTCATTTCTAATTCTCTTTGAATCCTTGCAATGCCTGCAGTTTTTGTTTCTATCTTTCCCGATATATCATCCATCTGCATACGAGCATCTTCAAAAGCTGCACGACCAGCTTCATGCTGAAAGTTTTAACAATTTGCTTTAGCAATATATTTCAATACTCAAACTAAGGTTAATGTGGCACGACAAAGAAATCTAAGTTTTTAGTCACATAACTGATATTTTCGTGCAATCGATAAAAGAAGAAACTATGGATATTTAGAACAGTAGTGTCACCATAAATTCATGCTTTTACTCACACACAAGGAAAAAAAAAAATCATTATAGCAAAGTCACCTTTTCATTCAAAATCTTCTGTTCAGTACATCTAACTTCAAGTTTCCCCTTGTGCTCAATCAGTTGCTTTTCCCATGGTTCTAATTCAGCACGAACTTTTGTAAGCTCAGAGCGATATTTTTCAGTTTCCTCTGCTTGTAAGAAAAGGAAAAGAGGAAAGCATATGATGTATTAGAAAATTAGGTGAAGGGTTGCGTCAGTGACATAAAAACAGATACCAACGACAAAAAAAGAACTGACACTTTTTTAAATAGAAAAGCACCTCATCAACAATGAAAACATTGTTACAACGGACAATGAGAGAAATTAATAAGCATTTTGCCAGTAATATCAAAGAGATATAATGGTTTGTTCATTGCCCTTATCCATAAAGATGCAAAACAAAAAAAACAAAAAAAACCCAGAACCATCACTTTCAGAAGTTAATATTGTGTATGACTTTTGCTGGCATACCAAATGTTTATTGTATTAACTTCATCACAGTAAAATTAAAGTTTGGAATAATATTACCACAACCCCTGATTTGGCAGAAACTGTTGAAACAAAGAAAATTTCAAGATTTTGTACAATGAAAATAGAAGGAAAAAAAAAAACCCCACCTTTTGAACTCTCTAAGATCTCCTCCAGGACTTTTTCTTCATCCAACAATCGTTTTTGCACATGTGGAATACTTTCCTCAAGTTTTGGGATCAAATTTGTCGACACCTCACACTCCTTCTCTGTGTCAGCAATCTTTAACGAGTCCTGCAGTGAAAACAAAAGATAAAATTATATATGTTCCTTTCAAAATGCCACCCTCTCTCTCTCTCTCTCACATACCTTTTGAAGTTTATCTTTGAGTTTCTTGATCTTCATCTTCTTATGCTTCAGATCTTCCCTGTACTTAAGATCCTCCCTTTCAAACTCCTTAAATTCTTCATTACTGCTTCTGAGGGCATTGTCAAGTTCCTAATTCAATGAAAGCAGACACATAATCTGGTCATATCTGGACAATGCGGAACTCTTTTTGTCATGTGATATTATGGATAGATGCACTTGACATAACTTCCACCAAACGAATAATTCAGATATCATTGTTATAGTGTATATTGTAAAACAAACCTCTTGTTGTTTCATATGTTTACTGTAGACAGAATCAAGCTCCTTCAGTGTATTATTACTCTCCTGGATCCTCTCCCTGCACAGTAACTGAGCACCTTAGTAAAAGCAAGTGTTATATCAACTTTACTAACAAAACAACTTACCTTTCAGTCTTTATATTTTCTTCTAAGCTAGTTATATTCTCTTGTAGACCCACCAATTTTGTTGTGGTATCTTCATGAGCCAATTTTGTGGCTTTCTCTTGCCATTTCAGAAGTGACAACTCTTTCAGCATATAGGCCTCCGCTTCATTTTTCACATCCTGGTCAATGACATGTCAGAAAGTGAATGAATCATATCAGAAGCTAGGCTATCAGTGCTGCACATACGTACCTCCAAGGCATCTCTTTCTTTCTCAGCCAGCTTAACCATTTGCACAACACCAGATCTTTTCTCATTGAGGGATTCTAGCCTATGAGATAAAAGAACACCATGCATAGTTAGAGAATTCTACATCAGCTAAAGAATATTTATTTGTCCGCTATATATCTTGGGAAAAAGTGGGCAAAAGTGTTATCAGAAACCAAGGTTTGTAAAGCCACCATATTATGTGAAATAAAGGAAATTCTTGTGTATACCAGATGAGTATCACAAAGTATCATATTCAATTCATCTCAGCTTCTGATGCTTATTCAATTGATTATTTCTAGAGATATGTCTGTTTATGTTAAAAAAAAGGCATGCATGACAAAGTTTCATATACTTACACTTTCTAGCAAACTAACAAAACTGTACTTGTTTTGCAATCAAACAAGAAGATATTTAATGTGTGGGTTAAAATAAAATGTGTTTTCAGGAGCAAGATTAAAGTATGAAAACCTTTGTTTTAATGAATCAAAATACAGGCAAAGCTACTCACTCTTTATACGCTCCATCAATTTTTTCAACATATTTGTTAGTCCCAATAATGTCCTCGAGGTATTCAAGAAAACCTTCATCATGGGATCCCTGAGCTTTTGGCTTCATAAGAGAAATTTGCTCAACTTCACCCTGACAGTCATCATAAGTAAACTCTTAATATAGCAACCATAGACAAAGTAGACGAGCAGAATGTCCAATATCAAACCTGAAGAATCAAAAAGCGGTTGTTGTCTAGGTCGACTCCTTTCCCTTTCAGTTTCTTGGTAACTTCAGTGAAATTACTTGCACGTTCATTGATGTAATACTTGGAGGTGTTATCTCGATATGCTATTCTAGTAATTACAAAATCACTTCCTGGAACAACTTCAAATTCTCCATCATCCTGTCATATTGCAAATGTAGTTTGAAAAAAATACATCCCACCTGATATTATCATTACTAAATACCAGAGTAAAATACAAACAAACCAACAACCCCATCCAATAAATTGGTTAATTTTTCAAATTTTTTAACACCAACGCCAAACATATCATACTTGTGGAGTAGAGCAAACCAAAACATGGAAACAGTAAAATTACCAAATCAATGATCTCTTGGAAATGAACAGAAACTCCAGCACTATCCAGATTCTGGTGATTAGTGGAGTTATGTATAAGCTCCGAAACTTTGTTGAGCCGCATCTACACAATCACATTGCACAATTAAGATCCCAAAAACAGACTTTGTAGCTTTCTAACAGCCGAAAACAAACTTCGAATGCAAAATACACAATACAAAGTAACATCAACAAACCTGCTTAGCTCGTTTTCCGAATACGAAGAGCATTGCATCTATCACATTGCTTTTCCCACTCCCATTCGGTCCAACAACTGCCGAAAAGCTCTGAATAAAAAAGAAATTACATCAGTAAATATATGAATCAATCCCCTACGAGTTGAACAATCTGAGCTAAACAAAAGATAAGTTCAAACCTAACCTAAATTTGCTTTTCGCGGTCATAAATCAAAATCCCTAGCTTCCAATTTTTACAAAAATTGAATTAGGTAAGAAAACCCTAACCTTGTGGAAAGGACCGACGCGTTGCTCGCCGGCGTAAGACTTGAAGTTCCGCATCACCATTTCCCTGATGAACAGCCTCGGGGACCTGGAGGCTCCACGAGCCGACTCGGAACCATCGGCCATGGACTCGTCGTTCTGCTGCACCATCCCCAATTTCACTGAGTCGACTCGGTGGCCATTCGTTTCTCTTTAAACCTAACTGAGAACTGAGAAGAAGTAGAAGAAGAAGAAGAAGCGAGATGCTTCTCAGTGAGAGAGAGAGAAAGGAAAGTGGTGGCTAATTACTCCGATCTACGTTTTCTACTGAACCGCCATTTATATTTAAATAATTTATTTATGTTTTTAATCGAACTTTTTTATTTCATTTTAATATATTTGGGGTTTACAGATAAGGAGCGTCGGAAAATGTTGTTTTCGGCGGGAGTCTGAAAATTTTGAGTTTTGAGAGGGTTCGCAGCTGAGAGCTGGGGAATTTACGAAAGTACCACTCAATGTTATTAATATTTTTCTAATATGTGGGCTAAGTGGATCCTTTCCACGTCTAGGCAGTGGGCCAGATAGTGAATATTTATGGGCGGGCCCACCAAATCAGTGGCTCATATAAAACCCAGAATATATTTTTGAAAAACATGAAAAGAAATGAGGCCCGAAAGAAACGAAAAAACAAAAAACACACGCACACACACAGTCACTCACAGAGTTTTTTTTTTCTTTTTTTCTTTTTTTCGACAGCTTTGAAAATGGGAATGTAGACAGTAATACACCATCTTATCATATCATCATTTCTTTTCTATGTTTTATTGTTGATTGAAGACTTTGAAGTAACGTTACAAGTACAAGTAGTGCAGGCTCAGATGGCCCTAAACTGCGATCTGAGTGATCTAAGAATTAAAAAGAACATCTGAAGTAAAGTACATGAAAATGATTATAAAGGTCAGTTGCTATCATCCATCGCTTGGTTGTTCACAAACAAACTTTCCCTCCTTTTGGGAAAACCGGTAGATTCTAATGCAGACCCTCTAAATTTCAGCTCTGTAGCTGTTCGAAAATTAGGATCAACAGATGATGATCTCGGGTTATGATCTGCCGGACCTGGCCTAAATGAACTTGTTGCTCCACCTGCATACCGTGGAGGAGAGACATACCTCCGTGATGGACCTCTGAGACTGCCACCTCTAATATCCATCATATCAGCATTTCTTGACGAAGAGTCAACAAACGACCTTTCTCCAGAGCTATTTCCACCCAATGGAGCCCCTGCTGTAGCTGAGGTCGAACTAAATGGATCATCAGGTCCTCCCCATGAAGTGAGTGCTTCTTTCTTCTTGGCGAAAAAATGCCAAGCTCCAAATAGGAAAAGTACAAAGAAGAATACAGGGCTAGTCCATAGCATTGTGCTAGATTCACCTTTAAATACAGGAAGGTTTGAGCGATACATTCCCACGTACCCTCCACCAAGACCAAGAACAACAAGCTTTTCACGATCACTAGCAATTAACGGTACCACATTTCTTTTCCCTGCATCAACATCCATGATCTGATAATTGAGGAAAGACGATCTAATCTCATCAAGACCAGCAGAGAAGATAATCCGAGGAGCTCCAACCCTAACATAATGCTGCGATGATACATTATACACGAAAACCTTCTCCCCACTAACAATAAGCAAACACCCCTTAATCGCCTGAAAAGCAAGAGGCTCATCCATTTCAAACTTCCTCTTGGACCTAACTCTGCATTTGAAGTTCATCACATCCCCCAACAACAGCACATGAATCAGCTCACCTTCTGATGTAAACCCATACGCTTTGGACCTCTCTGTCGCATCAAAAACATAGTACCTAGACAGCGAGTGATTCAGCCCCTCACATTCAGACTCCCTAATCTTCATGGTCCTCAAGTCCAACGACCCTGCACCCGTCTCTGTCAAAAACAGAAGCCGCTGCTTCAAGAAAGCAAGCGGCCTACTCGACGGCATAGTGGAGCCATGAACAGCCCCATTCTCTTTATAAACCGTAATCTTCCCACTAACATCACTCGCCAGTATGTAACTCATCCTCCCAAGATGATGCACCTCCAAAATAGTAACCGGCAGCCCGTCCTCCCCGGTACCAAACTTACTCACACTCTCCATCATCACCGAGCTCCACTCTTCTCCACTCACCCCCTCCCAAACCCTATGCATCAAAATCTCTCCATTCCTATGTCCTGTCACAACAAAGCTCTCATTCTTATAAATCGACAAGAACGAAGCCATTGCCGTAATGGGTGACCCCAAAAGGGTATCAAACTCCACCACAACATCCCCATTCTTCAGAAACACATAAACCCTCCCTCTCTCATCCCCAACCGCAACGTACTTCGAACCCCCCTCGCTATCCCGAAACGGCAACACGTGGATACAAGTCGCCTGGGAATCCAATTTCACAGCCGAAACAAATTGAAACCTGTCCGACCAAAACGGACTGTACTTCGTTACCGAAACTGCCCTCGCCCTTTCTTCTCCCTCATTTCCAACTTTACCATCACTTGTCACTTTTTCACCGCCGTGATTTACCTTTTGTTCGAGGGGAGAAATTAAACCCTCCACGACTTTCGGCTCCGCTAGTCTGAGTTCCAACCTGGCGACTATTTCGGAGAGGTTCCTCACTACCTCCTCCAGCCTCTGCAACACGAGCTGCTGCTGGTTGGGCTCGGGTTCGGGTTCGGGTTCGGAATCGGATTTGACTAAAAGAAGCTTAGAGGATGAGAAAACGAAGAGAAAGGAGATGAGAATGAGCTTGCCTTTTGCTGTAACCGCCATGGTTTGATGAGGTGGGTTAAATCTGGGCTTTTCTTCATTCAGCAAAGCATTGCGGCGGATCTGCGACGTGGTTGGATCTGGAATTCGGAGGATTTTGGATCGGGTTGGATTTGAGGAACGGTCGTGCGGGTCGGTCAGTCAGGTGAGACGAGCTGATTTTGACTTGGGTCTTACTGTGTGTACGGAGCTAGTGTAAAGACTTACTAGATTGGATTGAGAGATTTGTAATACCAAAGAGGAAAGGTTCAGTGTGTAGTTGTTACCACGCGTTCCTCAGCTAACTATCCTATAGGCGTACGACACGTCGAGGTTGGCGATTTGATTAGGGCAATTTTGACATTGTGTCAAGCTTTTGCATGGACCTTTGACTCTTTGAGTGGCACCTGCCCATTTGCGCCTTTGCCATATAAACAATTAGCATTATAACTGCAATTAGCAAAAAAAGATTCGCATGGATATTGGATCCAATATGGAGAATGAATTCTGTATAATAAGTTAAGGGCATTAGTTTTTCGTAGAAACTAGGTTCTTCGTTTGCCTCGACTGAACTCTTCCCAATCTGAATGAAGCAAATGCTGATTGAATTGTTCTATCAACCACGTCTGTTCTTTTCTTTTGAATAACGGATTCCCTGTGAATTGTTTGATCAACAGATTCAGTGTCAATTGTTTGATCAACAGAAATGGTTTGAATCGTTTCGTCAATGACAGTCTCCTTATTGCAGCGCTTTGAATGCAATGAATTTTGCCTCAATATCTCAAAGAATGAAGCATCAGTCTTCACGACAGCTTCAGGTGGTGATTTCTCTTTACGACTCTTCATTTGGGAACTACTGAACTTCGTTGTAGTTCTTGCTGGTGTAGTCTCTCTCTGAAACTGCGTATTATCATAGCCAAACAAATATTCAGCATTAGCGTAAAAGGTTATGGTTTGGCATCTTATACTGACTACAGAACTAGGTATAACTTCAAACAACTCAGCTCATATTAGCTTAACTTCCTTAATAGAGCTTACCATATCTGAAGAATCCTCTGACACTGAGATTGTGCTCATGCTATTGCTGTCATCTCTTCCAAAGATAAAAGAGCAGCGAGCTGTGCTTAATCCACGCTTACGGGATGAAGGCAGAGAAAGATTTGATTCCCGTATGAATGATGACTGCAACATTACCAATGGGCAGAGTTATAAGTTATAACCAATATCATCTTACAAAACCCTTCCCAAAGTCGGCAAAATACATGATCAAACATAGAATCCAATCACAATGTTTCATCTCAACGTTTCATGAATTTCTATATAAAGATTAAAGATGTCCTAGGGGAAGCCTTGACATGACGAAATCAAACTAGGGGCCAGATTTAATAATTAGGGTGCTTGTTTGAACCAGAAAGGAAGGTAAGAGTCCCCCTGCACAAAATTCACAGTACAAATGTGCAGATTTGCGGACAAATTCAAATTTAAAAGCCAGCAATAGAAGCCGATTTACCTTTGGTATGATCCCATTTCCGCCCTTGAGCTGCATACTAGAAGCAGCTGCAAATTACAAAACTCAACAGTAAGAAAATAAAGAAATAAAGTCAACGAACTAGAAGACATCACTTTCACACTGGTAAATATGTGCCACTTAATCTTACCAGGTGTTTTGCTCTTCTTAGTGTCAGGCATAATATTCATCTTCTTTATACGACCAAAAACTTCGCTACAACTTTCATCCTCAGCCGGTGACAAGAAATTTGCCTGCTCTTCCTGTTTCAATCAGGATGTTCTTGTAAGTTAAAGGAGTGTCTTGAGAGCAAATAAGTGAACTAACTTCAGATATACAGTTATACAAAACCGAAAGAGTGGACATATGGTTTGAACAGGAAAAAGAATTTCAACCAAAAGTCAACATATTATAAAGTGCTAAAAACTCACAGCTTTGTCGAATGAGCAGGGTTTAGCTGGTCTCTTTTCTGGTTCATCATCATCATCATATGACACGTATACATCATTATCGGTAAACATTTGAAAAATCATTTGCTTCGCTATTCTTAAATTCATTTGCACCGAGACTTTTTTTGGTGAACCAGAGTCAGAATTGTTGCCTAGTACATCTGCAGCTTCATCATCAGACTCTTGATCTTCCTCTTCTTCTGCATGTTTCTCTCCAAAAGACGTTGTTTCTCTTAGCTTTGAACCAAACATCAATTTTTGCATAATTTTTTCTGTTCCAGAAGCATCTTCTTGCTCAAGCCATTTTTGATGGAGTTCATTCCGCCTTTCACCATCAATCGGCTTTTCTTCATATCCAGTTGCTATCATATCATTAGGATCCTCAACATCTTCATCAGCCTCATCTTCTTCTCTATCTGGGAACAGAAACTGGTCATGATCACCATCGTCTTCTTCCTCAGCTTCATCGTCAACAAAAGCTTTGACAGGATCACGAATTGGAGATGAAGACAAATCAGCCAATCCAGGGGAATGAGGATTGACATTCTCTTTGTCATTGTCCTCCTCATCGGAAGAACTGTAAAGATGCAAGTGTCTTTGTCAACTTCATCACCAGGAGTTGCATATAAATAGTACATGGAGACAAATATAAATCACTTACATATCATCAGGGGGAGAGGAATCAAGCTTTAACTTCAAGTCCATTGCGAGTTTGGACGGTGCAAAAACCTCCTCCAAAGGACTACTGGGGGTATCATTCTCATCTTTAGAGTCAGTAGTCTGGGAATCAGAAAACAAATCCTACAGCAATGCATAAGGTGAAATAGTTATAGTTAACTTGATATACACAATCTGTTTCAAGCATGATACACATTAGACAATTGTAATGTGGAAAGAACCTGAGTATCATCAATAGGAGCTCGAAATGCTTGCTTGGATACCTCATCAACATCCTACAATTCAATCACATGTTAATTGGAAAGTTTGTCTAAATGAAATGCAAGAAACCAATTTTCCCCGCAATAGAAATATAACAAAGTGAGAGTACTAGAAACACTCCATGAATGCTATCAGAGGCAGTTAACATAATCTTAATATCAGAGGCATACTTCAGGTATCACCTAGAAAAGATTAGCAATGATGATGAAAACATTCTGTGAACTCCAGTGAAAAAATTTACCACTCCGAAAAATTCCTGTGCATCAGAAAGCCAGGGCACTTGTTTTATGTCAAAATGTACTCTTGGATTAACTAAGTTATTGGTTATTACCAACCGTGGCTTTACAGATGCACCACACAATGCTGTCATTTATGGTTGAGAAACTCTTGCACAAACATTTTAGATACTTTATCCTTTTCTGCACAACATATATATCCATCAAGAAACACCTGATTATTGCATTTTTGGATCTAAGAAACAAACATTGTCAAGAAACGAGTCTTCAAATTTACCATCTGGGAAGAAACATTTTCATGGCCGGAATGATCTATATGATCATTAGACGCATCCATACACACCACATTTGTACCACTCCCTTTTTCAGTCTGGCATTCAATCGGCTCCTCAATTGCTGCATCACATACCTCACTACCTCCTGTAACATCCACATGAGCACCTTCTGAACTGAACTCCTCCATAATCCGTCTAGAAGATCCATTGTCATCAACAACAGAAGTACTCATAGACATAGCCCTGCAACACTCAGAAATCAATATCGCATTGTTGTAATTACAATTCGATTGAACAAACACAAAAACCAAAATTATTTCCTTATCTAACAATAGAATACCCACTTCTTTGAAACCTCCAGTTTTCTTCGCCGAATCTTCTCCAGGATTGAAGATATGGGATTCTGAACAATTGGGACAGGTTTAAATGCTGCTTCTCTTGTTTCTAACAACGTAAACGTAATGTATACATTAGTAACATTATTGATTTACATGGTTGCTTTACTTTAATTATGCACATCCTTATGTTCCAGATAAAGTTCATACCTCGCAAAAGTCGCTGAGTCTCGGCATGAAGCTCCTTCAGATGCTCCTGTCTTTCCTATAAAATCAAAACAACATAAGCAAATGAACTAAATTCACAATGTAATAAATTAACTTGAGAGAACTCTAATCACCTTCTCAACCCTCCTTTTGCTCTTGACCGCCGCATCCTTGGATTTTGAATCATCACCACCATTCTTGGCCCTCTTATTCTTCTTCTTCTTGTCCTTCTCCTCCTCCTCCTCCTCCTCACCGCCATCGGAACTCCGCCGTTTCTTCTCCGGCTCCTCCATCGTCTTATCTCTACTTTCTTCCAGCATCTCCTCGCTTCGCTCTTCGCCTCTTTCGCCGAAATCCTCACCCACAGACTCAAAATCCAAAGCCCTCTTAGCTCCAGATGCATCTCCCCCACCATCCAAACCATCAGAACCAGATCTCACTTCACCTTCCCCACTCAAATCATCAAAACCAGAATTCATTTCCAAACCAGATCCCTTTTCACCTTCACCACCGAAATCATCAGAATCAAGACCAGGATTCATCTCACCTTCATCGCCCAAACCCTCCGATCCAGTTCTCGAGGTCGATTGCTCATTCGATTCCTCCAAATCGAGGTCGGCGCCGCTCTCTTGTTGATCGAGGAGTGGATCTGGAGAAACCCTAACTCCTTTCTTTAGGCGCTTCAGCTTCTTTTCACGGACCGGAGGGGAAGCCTCGTCGGAGTTCGGCGGGAGCTCAAAGTCGTCGTCGAAATCCATCTCTCTGCTTTCAATTTCGCTCTGCAACGGGTTGAAGAAAGCTAGGGTTTCAAAATCTGAACTAATCCTGAAAATATCACCAGTTAAGTTTTGCAATTTAAGCGCCAAATGATTTTAAAATAAATTTCGATCGCTGCTTTGTGCCGCCAAATGTAAAAAGCTACCGAAAATGGCTGGAGCATCTGGACCGTTGATTCATTGCGGGATTAGAATTTAGCGTTTGTGATTGCAGCACCAAATGCAAAGAAAGTGATGGATTTGCGGTCTAGTGGGCTTTATTAAGTCTAATACACTGGTTTAGTTTTTCTGTTCTTCTTTTGGTCAGTAAGATTTTCCTCAGATACTAAACACAATGGGAAGTTTTGGTAACAACTGTTGAGCAGTTATGCAGCTCGGAATTTGGATTAGGGTTTTCTACCGGAACATTTTCGAAATGATCAATCGGAAATTCAGGTCTGCGTTTCTGCTAATGTAGAACAAGACAACATTGGTGCAAGAATATCACATGAGCCATACAAGCCAGAGACACGAGCGGTGCGAATCCAGGACAAAGTAGAGAGTATATGTCAATTTTGCAAAATATCAGCCGGAAACATAGTGCCAGGCTCTTCATTCTCAGGCAAACATACCAACGTTACAAGGGAAGAAGCCGTGGTCACAGTCCAAAAGAGACTGACTTCACTTTTTATGGAACATAGATTTATGATCATTCATTCAGATCATACAGAATTATAGATCCATAAATCGTATTTTAGGTTATTACGGGTATCAATGATGCTAGTGCCAAGCTCCGATTGTGAATGCTCACTAACAGAAACACTGTTAAACAGCAAAAAGATGTTTTAAAGCCAACAGCAGTGAACCATAAGCTGTTGAACAGACTATAACAAATTTTGATGGCTAATGGAACAAATCAGATTACTATAAGCAATCACATCTCAAAATCCCAAGTACTCTCTGCGGTTAACTTTGGCACCTTGCGTTCCTCGGCCAAGTTGTAAGAAGCTGACACCTGCAGGCAATAGAACACCACTATTACAAAGGCTTCCCTCTCAAGTATAGGGCGCTCAAATCATAATAATAGAGTGAAGGTTGAAAAATAGCAACACATACATGACAACTTTAAGTTGTACCAATCATATCAAAGAAACTATAAGTTATACCAAATCAAACCTAACAAACTAAAGATAAAACTGCATCCTGAGAAAACACTCGAGGCAATATATCCAAGTTGACAGAAGGTCTCGACATTTGAAATTTGCTGAGACAGGTGGATTATCATTTAACATTTGATTGATGGCCACGTATATAGACTTGACGCAATTGATCTCAGTGGCATTGAAATGAAATTATCACTCAATGCGACTCTACACCACAAAACACATGCTGCTTCCCCAATTGAGCTCCATGGCATTGAATAACATCACACAATTGATGTTACTACGCACCAACAATTCACTCCAATCATACCGGGCAGTACCATTACAATCACAGAACTTCTTTGCGGCCAGAATGTCAACTCCTATAATCCCCTACTGTCAATACTAACTACCCAAACTGTTCCTAGAACCCTTATGTGCATATTATCTGATAGAATGGCCACTGAAGCATATAAGAGAGCCAAATTCCAAATGTTTCAGGTACCAATGATCCAAAAGCTTGTTGCAATTAAAGTATAGCCTATTCATTCCCAACCAGTTAATTAGAATCTATATACTATCAACTAATGGAGACTATAATCAAATGACACGATTCCTGGATAGATAGATTTCAGATCGTATAAGACTTGAGTACTTAATAATTGGACTATTAAACTAAAACGCATCCCGCAATTGGTTAACTGAGTATAGAACCCAAGTCCCCAACCCAAATCATATGCTTACTTAAAACTTCAAATTTCTAAGCAATTCGATACAAGCAAACTTCAAAAACAAATTTCAATTACCTTAAAAGAGCCATTAACTTTGGAATTCCTGGACCATTCGAACCCCAATAGCTTGCTCGAAGTCTGGTAACTGGCCCTGAACACATCATCTCCATAAACCCTCCTCGAAACCGCGAAATCCCACGAGTTCTTTGCCAAGTCATAGCTGGGCTCGAACGTGGTCACCCCACCGTGCACATAACTGTACTTGAACTTCCCATTTCCTGTGCCGAGCACGTGATTCGCCGAGACCTTGTTGGCCGAGTTCAGCACCAGAGTCCCGTCCAGAATAGTCCTATTGTCACCTTGGCTATGAATATAAGTCAAATTCAACGGCTTATCCGCAACCCTAACCGAGTTCATGAACTGAAACCTAAAGTCCTGCAGCACAAGGCCATAATTGGAATTGGAATTTGGGGGGGGGGGGAGTTGGTGAAAACGGCGGCGTTTTGGGATTGAAAGAGTGAGGGAGTGGAGAGTTTGGGTGTACCTTTTTGGGGACGTTGTAGTCGACGATGAAGACGCCGGGTTTTTCGACGGCGAGAACGAGGCCGTTGAGGCTGGGGCCGCCGACGACGGTGGCGTCAGTGAGAGAAGCGCGGAGCTTGACGTCGCTGGCGAAAACGGCGACGTTTGCGGCGGCGCCGCTCTTGTCTGTGTCGTACTTACCCTTCAAAGATGCCTTCATCGTCATTGTTGTAAGCAGAGTTGTTGGGCGGAGAGGTAGAAGAGCGGATGAGAGGACACTTTTTTTTTGTTTTTTTTTTTTTATGTCAAGGTTGGCTAGTGCCTCCTCCTGAAATGTTCTTTTGTTCTTTTCCTTTAAAAAAATATATATAATTTTTATGATTTATTGATGATAATCTGTTCGTTTCGGTGGAAAATTAAACTGTGAAATTCTCATAGTGGTAAAAAAAAAAATAGAGTTTAAATTAAAGGAAGATATTCTGGAAGCTAAAAAATGTTGAGTTGAAGCGTATGTCGATTAAATTGTAATCAACATAGTATCAAATCATATCACAAGATATATTGTGAGAGTTGTAGAAGATGTGTTAATGAGAGTAAATAAGTTGCGTGTCTGATATAAACTGTAAAGAATGTTCTAATGAGAATAAATAAGCTGACTTTATAGTGTCGTGTATAGGTAAAGACGTCCACTTTGAGGAAGAGCTACTTATTGTTTGTGATCATGGTCATTCAATTGCATAAATCTAAGTTAGCAACTCATCTTATTACGGGGATACCAAAATGAAAAGGATCCAAATATGTGTTTTGTGTATAATAACTCGTGAATACAACAAACGAGTTAAGGATTTACAATATGTTACAAAATGTTAAAGTGTTGTTCAATACATATGCAACACAACATCGATTCCATTACTACAAATCCACGTTTATGCCCTTCATCAATTCCCTAAACCCTACTACAAGGAGTTCGCCTTTTCAAAAAAAATAAAAAATGTCTGGCCAGAGCTGTATGGTTTTACAAATTAAGCATGTTCGGAGCAAATAACAATGTAAGCCCTCTTCATGTAGCAACAACGACTAATAATAGTGAAGCTAAGATAACAAGTTAGAATCGTGTTTGTTCTACTTTCGATAGTTGTTACATTCAATCACGTCTCTAGAAATCATAATAACTGTCTCAACTCAACTTAGACGTTATTTGATTCCGTTTCTACAAGCTGATCATGATAGATCAACAACTCTTTATAGTAATTTTAGATATCCTTAAATTAAATTTCGAGCATTTACATGTTTTTTTTTAGTTTTTCTCTTTTATGAATAATTAGCTAATATTTTCTTTAGAAACATGAAACGTAATTTCATTTTCACCCCATGACTCGCATCTAAGCATCTTCATTCACTACTCCCGTACACATGCACTACAGGCTATCATTCCCTTCCCCTCCCGGAATTATTTAAGCGAGGGAGGGAACGTTGGTTCCCGCCAAAAAACAATTGGCGCGGTCTCTAAAATTCTGAATCTAAATCCTCCCTTTTTGTTCCCTAATTTCTAAGACCTAGCCGGCTCTTTTCTTTTGGGCTCCAAAGCTATCCCACCACACCACTCTCTCTCTCTCTCTCTCTCTCTCTCTCTCTCTCTCTCTCTCTCTCTCTCTCTCTCTCTCTCTCTCTCTCTCTCTCTCTCTCTCTCTCTCTCTCTCTCTCTCTCTCCTTGAATCAAATCAACCTTCCTCTAAATCTCTCGCTCTCGCTCTCCTCTCCGTCTGTTTCAGCTCACATTCGATTTCTCCGAGACGGCGAGTTTTGAGTTTCATTCAGACTATTCATCTTCACCTCATCTCTTATCCGAATCGGATCCGAGACGCCGCTGGAATTTTGATCCTCCATTATCCGGTGAGTTATTTTCAGCTTCAATCATGTCACATTCAGTCTACGAAGAACGCTTTAGATCGTCAGATCCGGCTTAGAATTTTTGTAAAAAATTATTAGATCTGTAATGTTTGGGGTTTCTATCGAAATGAAAAGCCATTAGAATTCGGATATGATTTTTTGTTATGATGGTTGGTGTTGGATGGATATTAGTTGAAACTTGAAAGATAGAATGTATAAGGTTTAAGCCATCATGACCATTCATTATTTGAACAAAATGGAAGTCATTATTGTTTGTGTTACAGCAACTAGTCTCCTTGTGTTGGATTGAGAATCCTTTTGCATACTAGGTTTCCCTCTCATTGAGCTTATTGCTTACATTTGTGGTGTTTGTAAAACTTTATGTGATCTGCATCATCAGCTTACATAGTACATGATAATGTCCCACTCTTCTTTCTTTTGGCATTGTACTGTAATATTTTTCTGTTAATGGAATTATTGAGTCTGTCTTTGTTGCAGGGAGAGCACCTTGGGCATCACAATCACTTTTGCACTAGCAAGAATAATTGGGTTCTATATCTGATGGAGTTAAGAAGTTGCATCCTTTTGCACTTCATCAAGACTCTGACTGGTGGCGTAGTGAAAAAGACACTGAATGTGACTAGAGGAAAACCAGTACTCAGATTCAGGAATGTGAAAGACATATGTGAAGAACTAGATGCCAAAAATGGTCATTTGGCTCCAACAATTCCACCAAAAGATGAGTTCCGTGGTCTGCATACTGACAGTTATAGGAGTGAAAGCAAAGATACAGGTTATGTTGGAAACATAAAAGTCAAGAGTGAACCTGAGGATGTTGGTTTTGATTGTAATGATGGAGGAAACAGTGATTTGGATTGCTTTGGTAATATGACACTAAAGCAGATCAAGCAGACTTGCAAGACCAAGAAACGAAAGCGTTCAAAGTCTACTGGTGTGAGAGAACAGTTAGAAACTTGCTCTCCTGTCAAACAAGAGTATTCAATGTCGGAAGCTAATGAAGATTATGATCTCATGCAGCCTCTTAGTGAATTGAAATCTAAACTTGCAAAGAATGCAAAGGCCAAGACTAAACGCAAGCGTATGAAAAAAGGTGCCTCTACCATCTCTCAAAGTGCCATAATAACTATCAAATCAGAACAGATATCAAGTGAGGAGGAGCTACTACAATTCAATCAGGTTCCACCTGCATGTGAGAGGGACGTTGAAGTAGGTGCTGAATCTGGTTGTTCGGATGTCCAAAAGGCAAGCTGTATCAATGATGATACCTCTTTGGTTTATGATAATATGATGGGTTATTATGCTGCAGTGCCAACTGAATTCCGTGAGACAACTACTGAATTGTCAGTTTCTCCAACAGATGAAAATGAGAGCTGCATTGTCTATGAACCGTTTTGTGAAGATATGGAGTATGATCCTATCCCACTTCAGGTAGTGAGCAACTCCAGTTGGGATAAAGTCGAGGCAGATGATACAGAGATAACAAATTGCCAGCGTTTAGATTTTTGTCCTGCATTAGAATCCAAGATTCAAGGATATATCACCAATTCCGTCCACCTTGACCTCACTGAAGAAATGTCTTCAGATGACACTATTTCCTCTGAGGATGCAAAGTTATGTCAGATTAACAGTGAGACAGAAGATGATTTATTTCAATGCACGAAATCTATCAAGGGATCTGATGCATGTATATCTGAGGCCTATAGCGAAGATGATTTACCTTCTAATCAGGAAGCCAGTGCTAACTCTATTGGTGATTGTGACTTGGGCTCTGGTAGCAGTTTGGTGTCTGTGGCTGATCAAGTTTCCATGGTGAAGGAAGAGGAGGAGCAATCCCATTTGTCTGCATGTGCTGATGGGAAAATAAGCTCGTCTCCTGGGGTCATTTCATGTGAGGCTAGTGACGAGCATGCGACAGCAGCTAGTGGTGAGTACTTTAAGCAGCAGTGTCCTCAAAGACTTCTCCAAACAAGAAAGGTACATGGTGTTTATTGGATGTTTATTTTCCTTTCATATATCATGAAGGTTTTGTTTATCATAAATTGTTTCCATATGCAGGTCATTTCACCAGCTTCCCAAGAAAAATTGTGCAAGGCTATGAAGTCAATTGAGTTACAGGATGGACATATTGGTAAGATAAAGTCTTAGTTTTGCTTCGTGGAACCTTAACTGATAATGTATGTGGTGTTTAGGATCATAATTACTGTACACCATAATACATGTGAATTTCTTGAGGTTTATGTTTGCTTGAAAGATGAAATGAGATTTCTATACATTGTCCAATTTTCTATTTGCTTCATCTCCACAAATCGGAAAATGTGGTTACCAAGAAATATTTACCAAATTCCAAGAAATATTGTAGGTTCTCTAAAATTCAATTTTATTTATGTGGTTGCTACATTCTTTGTAATGAATATATCTCAGGTTCTTTGAATTCACTTTTGTTTCTCTTTTCCTTTCGTGCATTTGATTCTGAGTTTGTGATAATTTCAGCGTGCAAGGGGAAACTATGTTTTGGAAAACAAGCTGTGAACACAAACCTTGGTGCTGAATGGCAGCCTAATCAGATCAGAAGACCTAAGTTTGCTATTACACCGCAAACCATTAGGAATCCTAAGAATGAGAAGATTAGTTTGCATCATAGAGGCATCCCTAAAGCTTCTAATGGTTCTTCAACTCCACCACCACATTTTACTACAGGGTGTACATCCATTCGAACATGTTCAGATAGTGCCATTGCCTTCTCACAACGCCAGATGCATGACATTGAATGTATTACAACAAAACTCACAAATGAATTACAGATATTGAAGGAAATTGCAGAAGAAAGATTAGTGTCCGGACCCTATCCTACTACATCGCTGAAATATAATGCTGATGAGGTATGTTTTTTCACATACTTTTGATCACCTTATCTGTCACACCCTTTATAATGCAACATTGCAAGTATAACTAAATATATACCCCATAAATGGTGGCAGGTTAAAATGGCCATTCAGAATGTAACACGAATTGAAGCTTCTGCTAAAAAGTTGCTCTCAATGATGTCAAGGGACTGTAACCGATTCTGTAAAATCATGGTTAGCTCCTTGTCCTATTTTCTTCTCATCGTCTTTTGGAAGGCAATGCAGTTGCTATAGGCATATGCTAGTGGCATCATTTTGATTTTCAATAATGAATTGCAGAGAATGGCTGATCAGAATGGTTCTATTGCTCCTGAAGACGTGGAAAACAATCAAACTAAAACAACTGTTGCGAACAAGGAGAGGAAGAAGATTACTTTTGCTGATGAAGCTGGGGAAAAGCTGTGTCATGTTAAGGTTTTTGAGAATGAGATGATATCATCTTCGGTGAATAATCCTTCTCTACACCAGGAGGTGCTGGTTAAATAACATGAACGCTTGCTGATTGACTTGTTCTAGATGTACATCGTTGTATGAGTGAGGGAGCTTTGACTCCTTTTTAGTGTTCGACTTTCGTCTCTCATTTTTTTTCTACTGAATATGCGTTGCTGTGTATACATGTATCTTTCAATGACTAGAGCTTTCGAGTGTTTTGCATTCGCATCACCATTTAGGTCTCCACGGCCAAAATTATTCATCATGCCTTTGGTGAGTCGACTCTAGAGTATTTAAACCTCTGTTACCAAAACTCAACACAACCGGAAGGCCATGTTAAACAGAGGCTTGGTGTTTTAACCAAAATAAATTCCACCCAAAAGTGCCTAAACCCCCAGGCTAACAGGCCGTGTTAAACAGAAGCAATGAAATTAACAGAAAGCCGGTATTAAATTCATTGCTTGTTCTTGGTTAGTGTTTCAACCAAATCAATTCCACCCATAAGCGTGGCGAGACCGGCGAGTATGGAAGTCTTGGGAGTAGTAGACGAGAAATGAAATATTACTCTTAGTTTACTCTTAGTCTTATTATGAATATTCTCTAAACACTTCGTCACTTGGATATAAGATTGGTGAAGACACGAAGGGGCCATAAATCAAGCAAAAGCAAAGGCCTACACAGTATCATTCTTGAAATCATAGCCATCAATATCAACAAAATTTGATGTTACTAGCATGATGCAAGATACAAGGATGTAACGGCAAAGAGAAATCCTAAACTCCATAAAATGACATAACAAAACAGTCCAACATGGGCTGCAATAAAATGACATGAGTGATTTACCATTACCAATCACAAGTTCAGAACCAAAATATTCACATATAAGTTCCAGGTTAATAAGTATATCACAGGATATTAACCGGTGAATGGGTGGAAAAATGGAGGTCCACTTTCAATTCCAAAACAAAATCAGACGGGAATTGCCAAGCCTTTCTTTGCCATGCTATCCAAGATGTCATTCAGCGCTTGACACAATCCAACAATCTGCAGACACATGTAGCCAGAGGAAGACTTAAAAGACAAAGATATAGATAGACTGATGTGAACAACTTAAACTAGCAAAAGGTTTACATATACAAATATGTTTTAAGGCGGATTCTTCACATGTACATCAGTTTCTGAAATGAAATTGGTGAGAATAACGTGACATTAGCAATGAATTTACCTGCTGATCCCATTGCTGCAGCTCTTCAGTATCATCCTCAAAATGTATGACAGCTTCCACCTGTTATGGAAATTTTCAGATATTGCATAAATGTTCAGATTGGAGTGGACTATGTAATCGAACAATCACTGATGAATTTCAGCAGCTCTTGGTCATGCCATGAGCAAGGTGAATTCATACCTGATCAATAGATCCCCTCATTCTGTCCTCATATATCATTCTTGAAGCAATCTTCTCAGCCTGCAAGTCACATAGTGAATCCGTTAGGAAACATAAAGCATAGTGATGGTAACAGAAACATGTATACGGAGTAGCTGTATCAATGAAGCACAAGTCTCAACAAAAGGGGTAACAGAACTGTACCTTTGGAGGCTCAATTCCCAGCAAGGTTCCCAACTCCTCAAAACTGCAACAGAAAGTAACTGAACAGGTCCGCTAAAGTACAATAAGTTGAAAATGGAAACCAACAGCAACTTACAACCAACCTTATATTTGTGTAAAGTTTGCTGGCACTGAGAAGATTATGTTCAATCATTGCACGATCCAACACCGTAAAATTGTCTGGCAGAAGTGCTTTCTGTGAAGTAAGACATGTAACAATTAAGGCTTCAATGAAAAGGGTACATACGGATCGAACGACTGATGAGAAGAAGAAAAACTTATAACCTGATGCGGCTTTAACTCTTCAGCAAACGCATCGATTTCTGGTTTCCTCAAAATTCTCTCCAAATACACCTAACAAGCATAGATATCCATCACAGAAACAGTTTGAGAGTAGTATACAGACAGGCGAAAAATGTAAAGGACCAAGCCAATTATAACTCCAAAAATCATGCATGAGAGAGAGAGAGAGACCTTTTGAAGTATTGGATAAACTTTCAGCTTTGAGCATCGCTCATCCTGAACCAAAATCACAAGGTATCAGCATAATGTGAATGAAAAAACACATTAACACATACACCAAGTAAGAAATTTACTTTGTATAGAGTGGCAAGAACACGAGACCGTTGGGGTCCTGCAGCGGCCAAAATTGTACATGTAACTGCAGCAGATAGGGCTTGCTGCAAGGCTTCCTCATCAATCTCTCTGCAGTAAATAAAAATAAAAAACTAATTATCTGCAGAAGAATTCAAAGTGATATTAACTGTCATAATCAATATGCAGAAGAACTTGTTTGCAAGAGATGAGATAAATTCTTGACATACTCCTCTCCTATCTGCCTCTTCTCAATCTGAGAAATGTCATAATAACGTAATGCTGCTTCCAAGAACTTCCTCTTTAAATCTAAAATCCTCGCATAACAAACCTGTAGAGAAACAAGGGGGAAAAGTAGCAATTTCAGTGGCCAGCTGAATTAAATGCAAGTCCATTCACTGAATATCAAACAATGCCAGACCTTATACTGCAAATTCAATACTTCATGCTGACTGCTGCTAACCAAGAATGAAGCTTTGTTAATAAACGCTTCTGCATTGACAGCATCGTCATCCTACAAAATGATTTTCTTTATTATAAAAAGTTTCTATTCAACTTCACACGTTAAAATATCAACAAACATATATTCCCGCTTTTACAAGTATGTTCAATATCATAAACAAATGCATTAGTGACAATGGATATTAAGGCATCACTTCAATGAGCAAAACAAATAAACAACACAAAAAGGGCATGTCTACCGGTCACAGAGCATACAAGTCTTATTTGTCCAATATCAGCACTTCAAAGGGGTTCAAAGAACAACCATCAACCACAACCATCAACTAAAGATAGACTTGCTTCCTTTGTAAGTGCTGATACATGCACATGGTACATCATTTATCATTCACATCATGTATTACACAATTAATAATACAGACGGTTCAGCCTCCACATCACTCCAATGCAAACCACCCTCTAGAGCAGACACATCCGATCTCTACTAAGCTAACTTATCAGTGAGGGTTGTGGCACACCAAACAGCAGGATTAAACACAACTGAAGAGCTAAACTACTGGGGGGAAAGCACATACCTCAAGATACAGGCGAGCAACTTGAACACACTTTGCTAGCTTGAACTTGTCATCAATCACTCTGAATCACAAAAACAGGTGTATCAGTGATTCCTACCGTCCACTCTTATGATAGTAAAAGGGAACCCCAAAAGAGTGGATATTGCTCTCATACCTCATCGAAGAATCCAGATTAATTCCACTGAGCATCTGAGCTGCTTTTGACCACTGCTGCTCAGACTCATACAATTCTGCGAGTTTCTCCCTTATTATCAAAACCTGCAAACAAAAAAGAAGTACCTTCAGAACCAACAAAATCCCGAATTAAATGGCACACAGTCACAACCGTCCTAAATGAATGAACGAATGACTCGGACATCCTAGCAATCCCTACATTATGTATTGACAAATGACACTATCATATATCGCACCACGTTGTACATTACCCTATAAATTTCTAAAGTCCAAAGACAATACACTACGAAATTCACAACCTATGCATTCTATCCTACTCCACCACTTGTACTAAACTTCTTAAAACCCTAGATTATCATACTAACCTAAAAACTATACAAAACACAGAATAAGTGCACTCAAAAAGCTCCGGATAAACGCTAAACCGGCAGATTATAGCTCAACACGAAAGGAAAGGTCGAAAAACCAAACCTGTTCTTCAAATGAAACGCTGCGAGGCTGAATCTGAGCAAGGGCATAATGGGCAATCTCCTTCTGCAATTCCGGCCTCAACCGCCCCAGGTCCTGCGCAAAACTCTGCAACAGCTGCCGCGAAACCACCAGAGGCACGTCGTCGGACAACACTGAACAACCACAAAAGGTTAACACGGTAAAAAAAACAACAATTTCGGGAAAAAAAATCGAGGATAAATCATTCGGTAATTTACTGTGATCGATGAACTTCTTGGCCGGAACGACGTCGTCTTCGGAGGAGAACACGGTGGAGAGAATGTGCTTGTACTGCTCGATCTTCTGCCTCTGATCAGCTATCGCAGAGGCTTGTGCGAAGGCGGCTTCCATGGCTCTTTCTTTGGTCTTTGGAAACCCTAAACCCTAATTTTGGAGTAGAATTTGGTGCAGCTACGATGGAGTTTGGTCCTGTAATTCTGAGATTATAGAGCTCTCTAGGTTGGAGGAGAGTAACTTGTAGCTGTTTATTTGACTCCAAGCAAAGCGCAGCGTTTTGTGCGACTGATAGCGAAACGGCACGTCGTTATAGTGGACGATACAACGTCGTATTATTTCTTTGTTATTTTCTTTTTAATTCCTTTTTTTTTAAGAGCTAAGAGAATTTAAAAACAAAAGCTTCAGTGTGAGAGCAGAAAATATTGAAGAATCAATATTTGAAGCAAAGAACACAGATTATGATTATGCAGTCAAATTCATATTGTAATGTGATCAATCACGATGATATCTGAATTGTAGATCAGTTCACTGTGTCTGATTCAGATATGTAAAAACCGATCACATTGAAATATGGATGTTCAAAAACATAAAACTTTCATTTCACCAGTATTAACACCCTGATCAAAACTGACCATGTTATAAATATTTTACACTATGAGTCAAAAGTACAAAAAATAATTACAACATCTGAATGTTACTTCAACCAACTAATTTTATTTTGCTACTGAAGAGAATAACAAGAGGTATCAGAACTTTTCCGAGCCATTTTATGCTGGGTGCTCACTGCTGCAAGCAATGGTGTATTCAAGATGACAAATTCTTCGTAACAATATCCAGCTACTCCTCTCACAAATATCAATACCAACCAGAAGATAAACCCATAAGAATCTTTTGTAGAATTTGTTTTAGCCACGATCCTCAACGTGCGGGCGAGAGTAACTAGCGAACAAAGAGAAAATGAGATGTTGCGGGCGTGCCACCTCGCGAACGAGGAAATAGTTGAGTACGCAAGATCTTGACTTTTGATCAGGCGGAGAGGGTTTCCAGGTGCCACCTCAGATGAGGGATTACGAGCACAAGACGATCGATACTCACGGCGAGACGCGAGCAGAGCAACAAAAGGAATTAGGGTGATCGATGACGAGTCCAAGGGGGTTCTGAACTAAGGCGCTAACGCAGTTAGGGTTAGGGTTTCGAGGTAGCTCGAATGGTAACTAGTTTGCAGTTTTTCAGTGTTGTTTGTAAGGAGATTGTGTGTTTTTATAAGAGCTTTCGACCCCTTTATATAGTAGTTCGATTTGCGGCAGAAGAAATATAGCTTAGAATCCAAGTCGAACTCCCAAACCCTAATTCCACAAGGACACAGTTTCGTTCGCGCGGACCAACCAACTTATGACACATGTCCAGTTTGCACACTCCGCATGGGCTACTGTTTCCATCTCGCGAACCTTAAAAGAGCTTTTTATATTAAAAGGGTCACATGGATTGACCTGAAACATGTCAAAGACTGGTGAGAGTTTTCAACGATTAATGTGATGGACGCGAACTCCGCCTGTGGCTTCTTCACGAAGTCTCCTACGCGGACTAGTTCGCTAGCTCGCATAGATGTATTTCATTACTATGCGAAATGTCATCTCGCCTCGCCTACGCGGAGTCAACTAGTAATTCCGCTCGAAGTCCATTCCGCGCGAGCTGTGTAGTTCGCATGAAGTCCATTCCGCGCACAAGTTCTTTAATCCGCGCGTGAACTGTGTAATTCAGCTCGTTTGGTCTCACAGACAGGCCATTACTTGTAAACTTAAAGAACTTGGGCTCGCCGGTATAACATGGAACAACAAATTAATTAATATTCACATAGACATTTACTGTTCAGTAAAATATTAATTTAGACATAAACAGAATTATCAAGTCAGCTAGCTTATTTGAATTGATGATCATTACCCTTGAAACTAATATGATGATATTTCCCAAGAAATTGGAAATGCAAAACCATGCTAAGTTAACTTCTGTATTATCCCACTGATCAACAGCTATCAAAAGGCAAAATGAAGAATAACCATACCTGAGTGATACCGATATTAGCTTCTTCAAGGGGAAATATACAAAAGTAGGCCAACCTAATTAGGCAAGGGGAGCCTTCCACTTTCAACATAAAACTTACTAATCTCTGGATTTGAATAATGTCGTCGACAGAGTAATCAAAACAAACTAAGAGAAACTAGTCCCAACGATCATGAGCAACACAGGACGGGAACACACCATAATTCTTGGTTTTCTTACAATGCCTAAACATTTGTACATATCAGCTAGAACCCCTGATGAGATCTTTGAGCAGAACAAAGCCTTGAATACGGACATATACAGCATCATGAATATATGGTATTCCATCAAACTCACTCATCACAAAGCCATCTTTTGGAGTATAACTCTGCAACTTACCTTTCAACACCAGGACTTGCCTCTCCTTTGTGTATTCTAAAACACGAGCAGGAGAATACGTAGTATGTTTTATAACACCACCAATAATTTCTCTAATGTCAACCTCTTTGGTCCAAGACTCCTTAACACCATAGTCCTTCATCACCCAAAGACTGATATAATAGCTCCCGCGAAATGCTCCTCCAACTCCCAGAGCCAACCGTCAAAACCATCACCTTCCGAGCAAACGACATAAGAACTACTACTTTATATACCTGACACTTAGGACTGTACCCAAACCCAAACCCAGTTCCAATATTGTCAAAGCTAGTTTCCTCAGGAGGACACGAAAGAGGCACAGACTCACCAGTAATCGGATTGGATATGTAAAAATTGACAGGTCTCATATGGAAATCCAGGTAATGACAAAGCAAGCCATTACATACACCCACAAATCTCCGGCCAAGAGTTAGTTCCTCAGAAACCTTCAATGCAGCATCTCTTGGGCTCGAGGCATTGTCCCAGTCAACCAATAACTGACAATTTGTTGGGTTTGATAAAGGGATCCTTGATTCAGTGACCAAAAGATAGGCTGGTTTTTGCGAAAACAAGTCTTTGTTAAACTATTGGTCCGAAAACAAACGGCGCCAGGATTTACATACAAACCGGCATTTCACCGGCGTTTTGATAGGGATTTTGCAAAAGATTTCCACTATGATGTGGTTTGGCAGCTGCAGAATGTAAGGCTTCTCATCATGCTCCAGCTCATTTTGCTTCACTTTCTTCCTCATTTTGCTTCACTAAAACGATAATTATATATCAGACTATCAGTACTAAACTGGGCAACTACTTGATTAAGCTAAGCATTTGATACAATGTAAAATTTTCAAACAGCAACAGCAATTCCTATATCATTTCTTTCACATTCACGACATGCACAAAACAAAACAAAAGTCATTTCAGCAGAGTATGAAGTCTAGAAAGTCATCAAAATATAAAACAAATTTCATCATTACAAAATTACAATTCGGAAGAAAGGAGACTGAGTTTTGGGTTGAGAAATTAGGGTACCTGATTTGCGGCTGCGACTCCTGCGAGTAAGAAGGTTGAGGAGGATCCAAAATGTAAATTTCACTTTGGGACAGCTCACACATGTTTTTCTTGTCAAGTTGAAATCTTATCTTTGCAGAAATGAGAAACACCGTTGGATCAGTTTGATGGCTTAATTTGCGTCCACCGCCATGGTAAGGTGTAGAGAGGGAGCACGGCAGGACCGCCACGTGGAATAAATAAATAATAAAATCTGGATTTCTTTTGTTTGCTTTTCTCTAACAGTTGGACTCTCTCGTTAAATTACGCAACGCATTTTGTCTCTGCCAAAACCAGAAAGAGAGTACCGATCACTCTCTGCTCTTGCTTCGCCTGAAAAACCTAGCTCCGATCAACACATCGCGATTTTCGCCTGAAAAATGAACGACTCAGGTTAGTCCCCGGCGGTTATTCTCGTTCCGATTTCACTGTCACCGGTTTCTGGATTCTTCTTTGCTCAGTTTGTTATTAATACCGTTTAATGCAATGGAGCTTGAAGCTTTTCTGTATTTCACTGCAATCTCTCGGAGAATGAACTGTTTCGTTTTTCTTGTTGATGTTAATGTTGATCGTTTTTTCTCGTAATCGCCTGAGCGTGTTTTCATCTGTGTTACTGTGTTTGATTTCGTTTGTATGATCGGCGAGGTTTTTGACTTGAAAATTTGCTGGAAACTTGGAGTTTTGGTTGGTAGGGTTTATGAATCGGTTTTTGCTCTTTGGATTTAGGTGATATAGCGCATCTGCAACCCGTGATTTTACAGATTATGAACTTGTCTAAGTTGAATTTGACTTCAATCTTGGTAAAAAATTTGATCGTATAGATACATTGGAGGTTTGAATTGATACCATGCTAGTTTTATTCATTTTTGCTTTCCATTGATTGAAGGAACTATGGCGTTGCTTGAGTGTGTTTCGTATGGGCTAGGATGTAGTAGTTACTTGTATAAGCTTGTTTTTTCTGTGTATGTGTAAGTAGAAATTCTTGAGGTCCTATATAAGCAAGGAACTAGATCATGTAGCAGAAATTGATTGCTTGGGACTACTGTAGATTTTATTTTCCAGATTTGAGCATAATCAATCAGAATCTGAAACTCGCTTATTTACATTCTCCTATTTAATGTTGATAAATCAGGAAACCCACAGGATGCGAATGTTCCACCAGTTGAAGGTGTTGCTGGAGGAGGGACAGCATATGGATGGACAGATGGTGGCTTTCAAGGTTCCAATCTACTAAGGGGATCAGTTGACCCTACAGAGGTTCCGACTGCAGCTTTAGTGCATGTATGGAGCATGCCAAGCACAGCGAATGTTGGACCACAAGAAATGCCTAGACCTATGGAACCGGTATGTATTATTCCATGATTTCTACTTAATGGCGGTATCTTCATTTGTCTGTACTGTGACTTACATGACAACTGTGAATTGCATAAGTTGTTACACCCAATATGCATGTGGTTTAAAATCATTGTGCATTTTTTTACTTTCTAGAAAATAGTGCAAACTTACTGCTGTTTCATGTCTCTATAGTTTACTGTTTCTAAATTTCGCTTATTTGAAGGTTAATCTTCTGGCTGCTAGAAACGAGAGAGAAAGTACTCAAGTTGCATTACGTGCGAAAGCTTCCTGGGGTACTCCTGGAATTGCAGGGGTTGTGCAGGTTCAGTGTAATGATTTATGCTCCTCTGCTGGAGATCGGTTAGTTCCTTGGAGTCTTCTTTTTTTTTTCTTTTTTCTTTTTTTCCTTATAACTACTCTTCCAATGTATACTCTTCCTATATGCTGTGTGTAGGTTGGTTGTTGGACAATCATTAAAGTTGCGTCGAGTGGTGCCCATATTGGGTGTCCCAGATGCTCTTGTTCCCCTTGATCTTCCAACTAGTCAAATAAACCTATTACCAGGGTACTGTTTTTGTTAGTGGTTTGATAATCTTATATTTGGAGTGATGGATAGGTATAGGACAAATTATTGCAAGTGACTGACATAATCTCTCTCTGTCTGGGTGTCTCCAGAGAGACAACTGCAGTTTGGGTTTCCATTGATGTTCCTAGCGAGCAACCCCCAGGTCAGTATGAGGGGGAGATCATTATTACTGCAACAAAGGCAGATGCAGAGTGAGTCTATTCCCATTTTCATTTTTTCAAGTGCTGTGTTTTTGTTTTGTTGGTAAATTCTTACTGTCCTCAGCTTTTGAGCTGTTGAGTAGAGCACTTTCCATATCTCTTCTGTTATATTTACGAGGAGGTTTTTACAGTTATTAGTTCTGACTTGGCCAGGACTTCAGCACAATGCTTGGGCAAATCTGAGAAGCTTCAACTTTATAGAGAACTTCAAAGCTGTATCGAAACTGTGGAACCAATTGATGGGAAATCAGTGGATGAAGTGGTTAGGTTTTAATTTTTTTTTTCCAGTCTTGTTTTGGAGGTGCTATTAGCTGTTCATTTGAGCATGTACCTTTTCCTTTACTTCTAGGTAGAAAGAGCGAAATCTGCATCTACATCTTTACGAAGAGTTATTCTATCTCCATTGTTTTCTGAATTCTTCTCAAATAATGGGTCAGTTGATATGATGGAGGAAGATGTTATTTCAAACTTTTCAGTTCGGGTGAAGATAAATGTGACAGTTTGGGACTTCATTCTTCCTGAAACTCCCTCACTTCCGGCTGTTTTTGGTGTATCCTTTATGCTGATAATAGTAATATTATTTGCGAGCTCTAAGAATTTTATACTGCCGTTATAGATAGATGTATTTTGAAAAACAAACTCACTACTGCAAGATAATACTGAAGTGTGAAGATATAGGCAGATTGTTCTTGTGACAAAGGCCAAGTTTATACTTATAATTATGTCCTATTCTCTGTTCTACCACTCTGACCATATTCCTGAGGATGGATACACATTCTTTAACTAAATTTTAGATATCCGATACTGTAATTGAGGACCGTTTTGGTGTTAAACATGGGACTGAGGAGTGGTACGAGGCATTGGATCAGCATTTTAAATGGCTTCTTCAATATAGAATCAGTCCATATTTTTGCCGATGGGGTGATAGCATGCGCGTATTGACATATACCTGCCCTTGGCCAGGTACTCATGAACCATTTTGTTTTACTTTCCCAGTGTACTATGCGTCCTAATCGCATCAGTGGCTGCCTTATTATTATTAGAGAAAAGTTCACCATCGGTCCCTCAACTCTTGTGGCAAGGCCAATGTGATGCCCAACTTATAAAAACTACCAATGTGATGCCTACACTTTATTTTTCGTATCAACGTGGGGGCTGAGACCATATTCCGTCACGGCGCCGTCTGCTTGGTCACGTGGCTCACTAAAATCGGTCCCTCAACTCTTGTGGCAAGGCCAATGTGATGCCCAACTTATAAAAACTATCAATGTGATGCCTACACTTTAATTTTCGTATCAACGTGGGGTCTGAGGCCAAATTCCTTCACGACGTTGTCTGTTTGGTCATGTGTCTCGCATGTGGCTCACCAAAAAAAGGGCATAAAGGACATTTCGTGTGTTTTGTGCCGTCTCTTCCGATCGGCTTCGTCTACAGCCAACACAGACCCAAGATTCAAATTTCGTCAGACCCGCTCCGGAATTCGTCAGAACAGCTCTAGTCTCTTTTCAAATCTCAGGCCGACATCTTTCTCAGTTTCGGATTAGCATCGTGCTTCCATCTATTCGGCGCCTTCTGCTTCAAATCCCTTTCTGCTACTGACCTCTGCTGCGTCTTCTATTCAGACTGTTGTCGTCTTCCTCTATTCAGAAACTCAACATATTGTCCCAACCACAGAACAACGCCACCATCAGGGTCCACCTCCGCCTCCGGCGAGTATATCTCCCTCGCCAAAGACGGCATCAAGGTTGATCTCGGCGCCCGCCGCCCCTGGAAGCCCATGTTCGACTACCGCTCTCTCAACTTCGCCCACAGCTTCGTCACCTCTGCTACAACGCCATCATTGTCCTCATCATCCCCACAGTCATCACCTTCGTCGTCCGCTAGCGACCAGATCAACCCTTACACCGCTAGTGACCAGATCGACCAAACAAGTGAAAATTCTATAAAATTGAGACGGCGCTGATTTGAGATCAATGACGGCGTCGCCGTCAGAGCCGAGGTCTCGCCGCTGGTCCCACTCGTCTTCTTCGTTGATGTAATCATCTTCTTCCTTATCGTCGACTTTGTCGTCTGAGTGTTGAGAGCGGAGGCGAGACAGCGGCTTACGGCGGATCTCGATGAGGCGGTCGCTGACTTGGTCGACGCTGCGCTTGTGGATGTAGAAGGCGGAGACGGACATGAGGGACGCGCTGACTAAGGCGGCCATGGCTTGGTTGAGAGCTGTGGTAGAAGAAGATGAAGATGAAGTTGAAGACGAAGCCGATCAGAAGAGACGGCACAAAACACACGAAATGTCCTTTATGCCCTTTTTTTGGTGAGCCACGTGCGAGACACATGACCAAACAGACAACGTCGTGAATGAATTTGGCCTCAGACCCTACGTTGATACGAAAATTAAAGTGTAGGCATCACATTGATAGTTTTTATAAGTTGGGCATCACATTGGCCTTGCCACAAGAGTTGAGGGACCGATTTTAGTGAGCCACGTGACCAAGCAGACGGCGCCGTGACGGAATATGGTCTCAGCCCCCACGTTGATACGAAAAATAAAGTGTAGGCATCACATTGGTAGTTTTTATAAGTTAGGCATCACATTGGCCTTGCCACAAGAATTGAGGGACCGATGGTGAACTTTTCTCTTATTATTAATATTTTTTTTTCATATTCTGATATCCGGTTCCCTCTGTCTTCCTGTGATAGCTGATCATCCAAAATCAGATGAATACTTTTCAGACCCACGATTAGCAGCATATGCCTTGCCATATAGTCGAGCTGTCTCTGGGTATTCCGTTAGCCATCCAAGTTCCTTCTCTCAGGTATATGTGTGTTGAAAACTGATGAGATTCTACCCATTTGCTGACCTGCCACAGTGGTGACGCAGCGAAGGAATACTCGCAGAAACAAATAGAGATATTGAAGACAAAGTCTCACTGGAAGAAAGCATATTTTTATTTGTGGGATGAGGTAGGAATACTATTGCCAGAATACTAGGAAAGTGAGCTTTTGTGGATCACTGTATGTGAGTGGTCATGTATTGCCCAACCCTTAATTCTACCTTAAATCTGTTGTGAATTCCTTCAAATTATCTAGACTCTCGTTAAGGCAACATTACACATAACTTATGCAAAACCCTCGATGTAAGAGGTGGTTGACCATTATTTATTGGGCCCTTGCTGACTAGGATAATATTTCTATGCAAAATGCTTTTGTAGTATTAATGTACTTGCAATAATATATGGCAGCCTTTGAATTTGGAGCAGTACGAATCCCTCCTCAACTTGGCCAAAGAGATCCATGCTTATGCTCCGGATGCTCGTGTCTTGACCACTTACTACTGTGGTATGAACTCTTTCCTTTCTGATAACTGGATTTCGATTTTAATCATTTGATAGGTTCCATGGGTAATGCAAGCATCTTTTCTTGGTAAAGAGGTCCGAGTTTTTCACTTATGCTGGAATGTTTACAGGACCTAAAACTGATATTTTTACCCCTTCAAACTGGATTGATTTTGGAACTGTTTATATATGGGTTTTTTCTGCTATTGCAGGGCCAAGTGATGCGCCTCTTGCACCTACTCCTTTTGAGGCGTTTGTTAAAGTTCCTAAGTTTCTGCGCCCACATACTCAAATTTATTGTACAAGGTATTGCTGTTTATTGTGTTCTATGGACCCTCTATCGAACCTTCTACTGAAGATAGATATGTGTGGTAGTTGACTTTTTTCTCTCCCCTCTAACCAGCAAAGTTTGTGCTAGTGCTTGCTTAACTGCTGAGGTGAACTTCCTCTCACTGTTTGTATATGAATGTCTGATACTAAATATAAATTTGTCCGACATTTACAGTGAATGGGTGCTTGGGAACCGAGAAGATTTGGTGGAGGATATTATTGCAGAGATACAACCTGAAAATGGCGAGGTGATGATGCTTTTTGCTTGACTCATCTAATTTTCCCTGGGAACATTTCCTAAATATAGTTGTATCTTCTGATATATTTGTTCTGCGCCGACTCTTATCCCGACATATTTGTTTTCCAGTTAGAGATGAGCAAAATTGTGGTTGATGATGGTCCTTAGACTACAATCTACATGTCTCCAAGATCAAGTTGTGACTTGGCTTTTATTTATTCTTTTCCACTTCATTTATAAAGTTTGTTTATTATACTTAGTTTCACAGATTTGTTCGTATATGAATCATGCATATTGTTTTCTGTTGCATAGTTAACCCTGGAACGATTGTCACTTAGAACACTGATCATTTGAGTGGACTCATCTGCTTGTATACATTCAACCAGAAAAGGAAAATGCTCACACGTGCTATTAGGAGTTACAAGCATGTGGAGTGTTTGCTGTTAGTGAAGGAGTAAATGAATAATGTATACATACAGACACAACAACACCTCCACTCATGGTTAACCTTTTTCTCCATGGTAGAGTTTGAATATAATCTAATATTGGAATTTGTAGATCACAACTTAGGTTATGAAATCTGAACATTAAATATATAAACTTCTAGGTGATGTTTTAGTTGCATGATATATGGTTACTGTCTTGATGATTGTAATTAGGGATTGCATAATGAAAAGATGAATATACATTTTCCAACAGTTCTGTTTGGATCTAGTTCCAAGTTTCCTACACTTGCATCTCTTTACTTGCTGAAGACTGTTGATTCGGGTATTTTGTAGGAGTGGTGGACTTACGTGTGCATGGGACCATCTGATCCCCATCCCAACTGGCACCTTGGGATGCGAGGTACACAACATCGAGCTGTAATGTGGCGTGTATGGAAAGAAGGTGGAACTGGTTTCTTATACTGGGGTGCCAATTGCTATGAGAAGGCAACTGTTCCCAGTGCAGAGGTAAATTTGCCTGGCATTCGGATGCTCAATGGTTAATGAAACTGTTTACATTTCTAAAGTAGAGTTTGCCTGAGCAGATAAGATTCAGGCGTGGTCTCCCCCCAGGAGATGGAGTTTTGTTCTATCCTGGTAAGGTGTTCTCATCATCAAATGAACCTGTTGCTTCAGTCAGACTAGAGCGCATCCTCAGTGGATTACAGGTCAGGGAAACTTAAAGGCGGATTTATCTATTTATTTATCTCTTGCTTCCTCTTTAACTTTCTTTTTGTTGTTGTTGCAATTGTACTTTGTTGTTGATTAGACATTTCTGTGGGTTCTTTATCAGGATATTGAATATCTCAGACTCTATGCTTCAAGATATGGTAGAGATGAAGGGCTTGCTCTCCTTGAGAAGACCGGTTTGTACTTGGGACCTGAGCGATACACACATGAGCATTTGCCCATTGATATAATGCGGGGTGAGATCTTCAACGCATGTCGGTCTTGAGAGAAGGCTCTATGCACGCGGCCTTAAAGAACATAGTGTACATGAAGGGATCTTCAAGAGAAGTTAAAAACCTAGAAACCAACACTGTTCCATACTTCATAGCACACATGCAGATCATGATAGACAGTTCATTCTCCACCGATTGTGCACTTTCCTCGTTTAAAACAGAGACGATCCAGATCTTCCTTGTTCCAGTTAAGGAGATCCCTAGAATTTACTTTTGTGGATGAAAAACACTACCATACTAGTTTTGGAGTAACTTATAGTTGTCACTTTGTTGTAATCATGTAAATGATGCCAGTTTTTTTTTTGTTCAACTGGCCTAGCATTTAGCATTCCTTACTTTCAGCTGTTCGTGGCCTATCTAGAGTGCCGTATAACTTATAAGTTTCTTTGATTTTTGGTGTTTTACTCTTTCCGGTGGTGGTTTCTAACCCCCAATAATTGTTGTTCGAGCAGGCTCCCTACTTTTGCCAATACCATTTCACTGATGGAAAACAAAAGGAAACAGGAAAGATATGGGATCTAGAGCCCATCACATAATGTGGATGTAGATATAGAGGGGCATACAATTTCAGAAGGTCGACACGTTCTCAAATCCCCGCCCTCTCCTTTCTTTGCTTCATTTCCCTTAAGCGTCAGTAGGCTATTGACTCATGCATTCACAAAGCAGCCAGCATTAGCACAGACCTCAAAAAACCACTAAAGCAAAGCAAAGGAGAAATTTAAAAGGGAGGGAGGAGGGGGCTAAGTAAAATGGACCTTTTGCGACACATATTGGAATCAGAAAAGCAACGAAAAGATAATCAACTTGGTGATGATTGCTTCTGGCTGGTTGTATAAACTGTGCATCTCAATTCTCCTTTTTGACATAATGTTACAACCTTACAGCTGTATGTTTTCTATAGTCCTATATCTAAGATAAATCAAAATCTGGTCATTCATACATAAAATCTCTGGTAAATATCACGCACGAAAACACCTTCTCTCTCGAATTAAGACTTGAATGAAATGTTTATGAAAGATTGCTTTATTTGAAATTGAAACAAGTGGGATGGATAACATTGTATGGATTTCAACCCTTTTCTGTTTGCTTTAGTATTCAATTTCAGCTAATAATCATTTCGAGTTTTAACAAAGTCTTCGTTGCAGCATCTTTGTAGACTCTTTCCCATCACATCTAGGTTTCCTTCTCAATTAGTCTACAAGAAAATAGAAGCAAAGCTTGTACAACATGCCAACCACCCCTTTTCCCTTCCCACATTAAAAACACTCCGTTGAAGTTGCACGCCTCTAGTTTTTGATTGGCTAACCCTAAGGAAAGTGCTCAGCCAATGGTCGTGCTTATCTATATGTAATGTACCTGACACACAAAAGTAAACCAGTCATTGAGCTCACTTTTACTTGCCTTTTATAGCATAATTATTTACTCTCCCAAGTCAAAAACCCATGGATAAGTAATTTTCATTGAACACAATCATTCCAATTTTGATTTCATGAGTTAAGCCGGAAAACTAATGTGTTTCCAGTCATGATTGTGTGTAAAAATTTCTTACTTCCATAACTTATAACGTTTATGTTTACACATTTAAATTATTATGCAACCATAATTTTTATCCCGTCATTCTATTAACTGTTTATGAAATTCATACTCAGTTATTTTTGAATTTAAAATTAAAGATTAATACTTTGTTAAATATATTTACTCAAAGTAAGCTTGATCTAGGTCAGAGCTAGGTTTACACTATGAAACAAAAAGAACCAAACGCATCAAAATAATAATAATAATAAGATGGCTCTTTATAAGTTTTGATATATCAACTTTTAAAAATATCAGATTGGTACTCCAAGTTTTGATACCGACCGAACATCAGTACCTATAGTCTTAAGCCAGTAACAATGTTAACAACGTGGCTTATTTGAATGGTGATTTTGTCATTCATGTCTTAATCTATTTTTTATTCATTTTTTATTGTATCTAAGATGCAATTCGTCTCTATGTTGTTGTTGTTTTTTTTATTGTATCTAGAACTCATCCCTCAAACTCATACACCTATTATATCTTAAAGTCTACACCTATTGTCGTCCACCCTCTACTTAATCATGCGTGCCAGCTCCTCCGCTAAGATCTCTCTCTCTATCATTTTGTAATAATTTTCTCTTACTCTCTATAATATGGGTGTGTAACTATTGTTTGTTTCTACAATATCTTGCTTCCGCACCATCATTTATGAGGTTTTCTATTCAGCTTTTATGAAGTCATTTGTCAGAAGAAAACATAGTGAATGAGAGTTGGATTAAAAAGCTTGCAAAGAGAGTATAAACTTTAGAGAAGTTAAACATAACGAGGACAAAAATACCCTTAAAAATATGCCACGCAGCAGACGCCAATATTTACTTAACAACTATAAATACCGATGTTCAATCGGAATCTAAACTTAGAATACCAATATAATATTTATAAAAGTTAATATACTAAAATTAAAATACAGTTAAAACGAATTTCTGTTAATTTGTGCCGCCTTCTGGCCGAGCGTCTGTGCCAAAAGGCACCTATTCACCTAAACCTAATATAATACAAAGCTAATGTCTGACTGACTCAGTTTGCAACAAACTTTCATCACTGACTCCTGACTGCACTGTTTTCTTCCTAAATTGGCTTAACATAAATAAATGATAGAGCTAAGATTTAATATATAAGTTAGCTGAGAGTCAGTTCTCAAATAATATAAAAATAAGGACTAAAAGAAAATAAATCTGCTTGATTCAATCATATTAATTAAGTAAAAATTAGATTAGTTGGGAAGATCTGCGTTGAAAAAAAAAATAGTAAAATAGCCCAATATTCAACTTGGTAATAAACTTTTTTTTATTACTCAAATTAATCGTTTGTTACTAATTACGTATAAAATGACAGCAGGTGAGCTACCATTCTCATGATACAGGAAGCAATTTAACTGTGGTTCGAACCAAAAATCTCTTATTACAAAAAAAATCCTTACAACTTTTAAAACACTTCCAACTTAAAATGCTTTCACTAAAACGACCGTAACAACCAAGCTTAAATTAATTTAAACGGGATTCTAATTATTTGGGTCATTATGAGGGACGGAAAATTTAAAACAGTGGCATAAGCACCTGTCCAAGTATTAAACAAATGGTAGTCTGTATCGTGACCGTCCGATATTTAAATGGAAAGGTCCGATATGCCCCTGGCTTGGTCATCATTCCTACTTTTGAAAAAGATGGTGGCCTTTGCGAGTACGCGTCTCTGTCCATTTCGGGATCTAGGGTCTACCCGAAAAGACAAAAAGATTCTATATGATTTCAGTAATCTTAAACAGCTACCTGTCTTTCATGAATCAAATTTAAAAGTTTTCTAAATTTTTAGTGAACTCTATGCTTCTTGCTCTAATATTTGTAAACTCGTATATCTTCGACTGCGGAACTATTGATCTTGGAGTCCTGAACCACTGAGGAGATCGTGTTCGTGATGTTCATCACAATGGAGGTGCAGTGTAAGATACGAGCTCTCAATAGTGGCAGACAGACTGGAGCACGTGCACGTAAGGTGTCCAAGCAACTAATCAGCCACGAGGGGCACCAGTGACATTTGGTACTATACCAGTACACTGTCTTTGATAGTGATGGGCAGATAAGTATAGACCCCAAGACCAGAGAGCAGGCCAGAGTTTGAAAATAAATAAATAAATATTAACACTAAAAGACAGGGGTTCACCATGGCAGTAAAAACAAAGAACACAATCGTGCTCATCAAGTTTAAGCAGTAATTTTGACGAGGAATATCGGGATAGCAACACCAAACCAGACAAGATTTTCATGAGAAATCACAACAAAGCCACTGATGTGTTCCGGAGTGTGGACAAAAACGTTTAACTTGTCCACATTAGCTTCCCCGTCCTTATCGGCTCCGGTGGCCATTATTGTTAATCTTTTCTTATTTTTTATGTTTTGATATGAAAACTTATTAGTCATTCAGTTAATCCATTTTAAGAAGTTATTAACAAGTTAGACTAAACGGATGATGCACAAAATTTTACGGTGTTGTATAATGTTTTCAGTACGTTATTGACACACACATAAATACCGAATAACGATGATGTATGTATTTGTTGGTTGTCAGAAGACGCACTATCTATTTAAATTTACGTCAGTTTCCATATAACAATAAAATTGACGAACAAAGACAACATTTTTGTTTCTCACATATTCTAATGACAAGCGTGCTGACCAAATTTATGAACAACTGCAATCTAAGAGGATGCTAATAATTCATTAGCAATTGGGTAGAGATGAGGCTCGAGACCATTATACACACTGGAAAAGGTATTTTACCATATGTATTTCTTTCTTTGTAAGTCGATTCAAATGAGCTCATGTTTGAGTTAATATCATAGAGTGGCACATTTTATTTGTAATATTTGGCTCCACCATTGATTATACATGACACAATGTTACATTTCCCCTAACTACAAGTTGTTGTAAAACCTAGATCATTAAGGGGCATTACAATCTCATTAGAGGATAATTAGGCAAATATGTGACAAATTTAGTTGTAATAGAAAAAAAAAACCGTAGAACCTTTGTCCTGCGCAAAAAGACAAGCACCGCCTAGTCCGAGATCCCCGACACAGATCATCCACCCGGAAGTCGCGACACGTGGGTGGCCAGATCTACTCTGGAAGCTAATGAGTTCAGACTTGGCTCATCTATAATGTCACCTGACCCTGGTTACTATCTTCGTCTTCACTCCCTAACCACGGTTAACTGCCGCCGCTTTAACCATTTCTCATTTCATTTATGTTTTTTCCACTCCGTTCAAATTTCTCTCTCTATTGTATATCTTACACCCTCTCTCTCTCTATCAGTCTATCTATATTAAGTTTTCATTTTCCAGATATGAAACGGCCGCCTCTACCACCTCGATGACTGAGTTGAATCGGTGCTGCCTTCCTGGTCATCGTCAAGACACCTCTTAAATATGTCCAAGTAATCCAGTAGGTGTTCTCGGGAAAATCTCATTTCCCCGGTTAACAGTCAGAAAGTCTTTCTTGTTTTGTTCCAAGGCCACTGTCAGAAGCTTGTGTTGTGTCTATAATAGAAGCAAACAGCATAGAACAAGTTGGCTGGCTCCTTTTTTAGACCTGGAGCTCTGAGAGATTGAAGAAACCTACCAAAATGGACGACCTTGACAATTCCTCATCACTAGTTGGTTCTACTGCTTCAGGAGAAGCTTCTTTTTCCGAGCCTCCGGCCAAGAAAAAGAGAAATCTTCCCGGAATGCCAGGTTCATATAAAGTGTGTTGTTAGGTTCAACGTTACTATTTATATTTCTCAAATCTTGTTATTGATTGATTTTGGTTAATTTTGTTTCAGATCCTGACGCTGAGGTGATCGCTTTATCGCCTAAAACTCTGATGGCTACGAACCGTTTCGTGTGCGAGATCTGCAACAAAGGGTTCCAGCGGGACCAGAACCTTCAGCTCCACCGGCGAGGCCACAACCTGCCGTGGAAGCTGAGGCAACGAACCACGACGGAAGTTAAGAAGCGGGTTTACGTCTGCCCGGAGACGTCGTGCGTGCACCACAACCCGGCCCGAGCGCTGGGCGATCTCACCGGGATCAAGAAGCACTTCTGCAGAAAGCACGGCGAGAAAAAGTGGAAGTGCGAGCGGTGCTCCAAGAAGTACGCAGTGCAGTCGGATTGGAAGGCTCACATGAAGACCTGCGGCACCAGAGAGTACAAATGTGACTGTGGAACCTTGTTTGCTAGGTAGCTAACCGTAGCTTTGCCTCTCTTTTTTTCTTCTTGTTTTCCTTTTCTATCAATCTTGATTTCATCGGTTTATTTTCATTTTAGTGTATGGGTTTGGTTTCCCAAGAAACTCAAAAAAGTTTCCGTTTTTCTTTTGTGTAACTTCTCGGAAAACGCCGTAACTGAATGTTGCGTTTTGTTTTGGGTTGAAGGAGGGATAGCTTCATAACGCATAGGGCTTTCTGTGACGCCTTGGCCGAGGAGAGTGCCAAGGCTCAAACCCTAGGAAGCTCGCAGCTGGGAACTCCAAATCCGAACCCGAATGCCGGAAAGGCCGTCGTGGTGGCGTCGCCGCCTCCACCACCTCTCACGCCTTCCAACAATGTGGTGTCTCCAGCTCTATCCATTCAAAGCTCAGGTAATTTTTAATAATTGAGTCAATAAATGCGGTTGTTTATATGATCTTCGATTCTATATATGTATATCACATTTACGTAGCTCTTTCAAACCTATCCATGGAGATGATATGTATAATGATTGGTACTAGTACAAGTACCTTAAATTCTATAAATGTTGGGTCATTATTTCAAAAACATCTATAAATTTTTCATCTTGCTTTGGTTTCAATTCAACTGCTCAGTTGCCCACCATAAGTTTATGTCGTTTATTTTATGTCGTTTTTTGCTTTAGGAAAAAGCCTATGCTGGTATTTTGTGTCTGTGTCTTGTCTGTTCTTTGGTGTCGTTCTCGCGTGGCTGGGCATTGTTGGACTAGAAAAAGAGTGGTGCAACTTTCACTCTCAGAGATTAGGTATGGACCATATATGGTTATAGAGGAGAGAGAGAGAGATTAGTTGTCGACGGGCAATCGATAATAGTCTAGTTTAGAACGATGCACAGTCGATAATGGAGCTCAAGAATCAAAGGATGGTTAAAATAGAGAAAAAGTTTGAGAGAAAGGACGCCATTATTGCCTCTATAGCCCTCTCCTTGCTTTCTCCTTTCTCATAAAGTTTCAACCTTTCGAGTTTGAGTTGTGTTTCCAACTTGGATATTCATCTCTGCACTTTTCTTGCTTATTTACTTTTGTTTTGCTGTTACTAATCTTCTGTTAGTTTCAAAGATTCTTGTTAGTGCTTTGGTTAATTAACATCTTCTGGTTTCATCACAGAATTCCCAGCAGAAAACCCAGTAAGAGTGTCGCCACCACCGCCCGCAACAACGTGCTTAACGAGTGCCACAACGGCCATTGGCACCACTGCCACTGCCACTGCCACCACCACCTCAACCGGAAATTGCAGCAACACTAGTACTAGTGTGTTTGCTAGCATATTTGCTCCTTCCAGCAACGGCTCACAAACATCAGCGGCTGCTAACTCGTCATACAGTTCGGCAATCCCATCAGTCTCCGCCATGGAACCAACGTCTCTCTCACTCTCCACCTCTGTGTACCTATCCAACAATGGCTCCTCCCTCTTCCCAACAACCAACCACCAAGACCAACGCCAGTATGTAGCTTCTCCTCAGGCCCCGGCCATGTCCGCTACTGCATTGCTCCAAAAAGCAGCACAAATGGGCGCAGCTACGACTAGTGGGTCTTTTCTTTGTGGCTTTGGCCTGGACACTTCCTCATCGCCTCCCCAGGCGCAAGATAGCACCGCCTCTTTGCAGTGGAGCAACAACAGCCACAGCCACCAGCACAAAAGAGATGGAAGTGGCGGTGCTGCGGCTACAGTGGCAACTGGCCTGACTGATCTTATGATGGGTCCGCCTCTGCCGTTTGGGAGTCACCATCAGCCCATGACCCGTGACCTTCTTGGGCTGGGCATAGGTGATAATGGCGGTGGCGGCAATGCCTCATCTGCCGGACTCTCTGCTTTGCTCAACTCATTTGGAGGTGGTGGAGATTATGCTACATATGCAAGGGGAGAAGAGTCTTCATGGGAAGGTGCACAAGAGAGGAAGCCTAATACTTCTAATGGTCCGGCCTTGCTCTAAACACCCCTCAACTCCAAGTCGAATAATAGACTTATCTTTTGGACTTTTGGTCATCTGAGATCAATCATAGAGCAAGATTTTCCGATAGATGATGCTCTTGTTCCCTCGGGCAAAATTCGATAAACTTATGGCTGGGAAAGCTGTGTATAGGGCATTATGTACGTAGTTAGTGGCTAGCTTAGCAAGTGCCATCAAAGTTTAGCTAGGGTAAAATGTAAGCAAAACTTCAATCTAGCTATAAGTAGTACTTTTGATGATATTGGTTTGAATCGATCAGTTGAGTTACGTACGAGAGTGAGTGATCCTCTAATGTTGTTGGCACTGTCAACTCGAGTAAATGCACCACGTCGTTGCCAATAAATGAGCACATGGCCGGACAAAGGAGCGGTCAACGATATCAGGTACGGTGGTCAAATGGGAAACGGATCAAATCGGAGCTAGCTGGGTGATCGACAGTGTCTATATTTGTGAGGATTGGTGTCAGCAGTGACGCACTTGCCAGCAAATGTGTATTTATTTTGATGAATGAATGAGTAGGGCCTAGATGGATGCATTTGTTGCTTCCTCACAACGGATGGGTCCTTTTGGGATTTAATTTCACGGCCGCGGTGGGGCAGATCTGAACGGCTGTGCCTGCTGCCAGTTGTTAGATCAACTGTGGACATATCACGTATATTATGATATCATGCTAATGTCATAACTTATTTCTACATGGAAACAAAGACAGTATCAATACTAGTTCCTAATGATATCGTGTATTATATCATTATGGTAAGGAATCCTATACTAAGTCTAGAAGCAAGACTACATATCAGTATTGTATAAGGAATCTTAATGAGATGACTTGATCCGCAAGGACTCCTTAATGGAAGGAACCTTAAGGGTTAATTGATTCTCTATATATAGATGGTAAAGGTCCCTGTTATCACTACTCACGACTCGTCGATATTGCATACGGTTTCTGTCCATTGAGAAAGCAGAGAGTAGTGACTAACAGAAGACCTTGCCGAACACCTCGCGTTCGCCGCATCAAGACATAGTATGGGATACGAAGGAGTTGCTGTTCGTGATGATGGTAAGTTCTTATTCATTACAGTAAACGATTAACAGATAATAGTTATGCATATGATATCCGGTATTTATGCTCATGACCATGTAATTTGTTTTACATATGGTATCAGAGCGGTCAAGAGCATAAAAAAAAAAATTCAGTTTTGCATAACTAAATCGTTTTAAAGTTTTAACAAAAAAAAAAGATATTTGCTTTAAGATCAAACCAGTTGCAATGCGTAGATCCTTCTCGACCCAAAACCAAACTAAAGAGAACCATTCGCCGGGTTACAGAAACTCGTTCGCGGGTTACAGAGACCCGTTCGCGGGGATAAAGAACATGTTCGCCGGCGAATAGTTTGGTTACAGATTAAGGGGAGAGATTGATCGGAAGCGCAGGAGACTTTTATGTCTCTTAAGGGATTCAAAACCCAAATTGCTACGGATTAAAGGAAAACCAAAAGGAATTCGCTGCTGTTTATGAAAACTATTTTTCGCTTCCGCTCAAAACCAGCAGCAAAATTGGGGAAAAAGCAAAACAGGTTTTATGAAAGTTTTTCCGATTTCAATTCAAGCATGTTATATGTAGTATATATATATATATATATGATTATGCATAAGAACCCTAGAGCACACCCAGCGTGCATATAAGAGTAGATTAAGGACTTGGTTTGTGATGCTGTGTGGTTCCTGTATGGCTGGAAATTTAAATTTATATATACGCATGCTCTACGGATTGAATTGAATGATTGCATTCTATGTGTGTACTGTAATTAATAGACGATGTATGATGAAGTATGAAATCTCCCAGGTTTATACATTGTAAAAGAAAATAATTTTTGCAGACACAGAGCTTAGTTTTCTTATAAAGATTATCTGGATAGAAAAACAAGTTTCAAGCTCAATTAGTTTGTGATTCTCTGTTGGTATAATTGAACATATTGCCATAGCATTCTTCCTTTATATCTGCAGTGAATTATTAAGAAAACAAACTAAAGTTGTGGACTGTGTTTTAAATTCATGTTTCGTTCTTCCATAGAAGTGGTCAAAACATGCTTTTAGAACACAGACAACAATAAGCATATTTGATAAAAATAAATTCGGATACTTTGAATTAATCATCTGCCCATAGGTGTTGATTTAATTCTTTGGATAACATGTTTTTATCTTGTGTGGCTTATTGAAAAGAACTAAGGAATGTTAAGCATCTGCCCATAGGTGTTGCTTAATATTGATTTTAAAAGTTATGGACTGAAATATATGCAAGTATATGACTGTATTGTTTTATGAAAATTTTTGTTTTAAAACACTGAAAACTTAAAGAACTCATAAAATTTTCTTTTGCTCCTTAGGTAGCACTTACCTCACCTTCAACAGTGTACTAATGCTTACTGGATCAAACTTTAGAGCTTGGAGGGACTCTGTCGAAACCTATATCACCTTTAATGACAAGATAGGATTTTGTTTTCAAGAAGAAAAACCTAAAACCCCAGCAGAAGATGATAAAGCCTCAGTAAAAACCAACCATAAGAAGTGGATGCACTCGAACATGATGGCGAAGAATGTGATTAGGCAGTCTATGTCTAAGAACATTCACGGATGTGTAGCTGAGCCGGAATTAGCTTCTGATTTTCTGGAGGCAGTGTCAGCTAAGTTTAAGGAGAGTGAAAAGGCTGAGATAGCTAGGCTGAACAAGGAATATCATAGCATGCAGTACTCAGGAACCGGAGGGGTCCGGGAGCATTTATTGAAATTGATTCACATCAACAATAGGCTTACAGAGATGATGGTGGGAGTACAAGAATCCTTGTTGGTGCATCATCTCAACACACTCCCAAGCAGTTTTGACCATCTCAGAACAAGCTACAATGCTCAAAAGGAAAACTGGACTCTAGATGAACTCATAGCCATATGTTCTGATGAGGAGGAGAGGATCAAGAAACAAACCCCAACCATTTACCTGCTTGAAAAGCCTAAAAAGAAGAATACACAGTCACAGAATAAGCTTAAGCCTACCAAAACCATTACCAAGTCATCAGCAGCTACAGGGCCGAAAGATAAGACATTCCGGTTCAAGTGCTACTTTTGCAAAAGAGTAGGTCATATGAAAAAGGATTGCACTGGCTATAAGGCTTGGCTAGCTAAAAAGGGTAAGATTATTTCTAATACAGTATTTTCCTTAGAAGTTAATCTTGTCAATATTAATCCACAATCTTGGTGGATTGACTCGGGATCCCCTATTCACATAACTAATTCCTTGCAGGGGTTCAAAAGGACCAAGAATCCAGGAAGTGAGGATGTTAGCTTGCGTGTCGGAAACGGGATGAAGGTGGCTGTTAAAGCTATAGGCTGTCTTAGACTTGATTTAGGATCTGGAAAATTTTTGGTTTTGGATAATGTTTACTATGTACCTTCCATGCGAAGGAATTTAATTTCAGTTTCTCAAATGGTTAAAGCCGGTTGTAAACTTTTCATTGATAATAAAGGAATTGTTATTTCTCGAAATAATGAGCATCTTGGTTCTGGTGTGATATTGGATGATTATTTAAAAGGATTAAATGCTTGTGACACCCTGTAGTTTACACCTAAAATCAGTTTTGTCCCTCACTTTTTTTTTAAAACTGGTATACCCCTATAGTTTAAATTCTCGACTGATTTACCATTTTCCCAGCTGGTTATGACTGTGACATGCTCATTAACAATGCTTGTAAGAGCTTCAATGGTTGGGTTTTAAGAGCAAGGTCTAAGCCCCCTATTACTATGCTAGAAGAGATAAGAGTGAAGGGTTATTTAGACTGTTAATGAGCATGTCACAGTCATAACCAGCTGGGAAAAGGGCAAATCAGTCGAGAATTCAAAGTATAGGGGTATACCAGTTTAAAAAAAAAAGTGAGGGACAAAACTGATTTTAGGTGTAAACTACAGGGTGTCACAAGTATTTACTCCTATTTAAAATTAGAATGTTCAATGTCTCAGCAAGAGATCTCTCTTGTTGAAACAAACAACACTAAAAGTACTAACACCTTAACTGGTGTTAAGAGAACCAGGAACAATGAAAATTTTGCATATTTGTGGCATAGAAGATTAGGCCATGTGTCTAAAGAGAGACTGAAATTATTAGTGAAAAATAATATCCTTAACGAATTAGATTTTTCAGACTTACATGACTGTGTTGAATGCTTTAAGGGTAAGATGACAAACAAACGGAAAAAGACTGCAGTAAGAAGTAAAGAACTACTGGAACTCATACACACTGATATTTGTGGTCCATTTAAACATCAAACTATCTGTGGAAACGTATATTTTATTACGTTTATTGATGATTTCTCTAGATACGGATATGTTTCTCTACTCTCAGAAAAGTCGCAGGCACTTGCTGCTTTTCAAATTTATAAAGCTGAGGTAGAGAATCAACTAGAGAGAAAAATCAAAACAGTAAGATCAGATAGAGGTGGGGAATTTTATGGAAGATACACTGAAAAGGGTCAACAGAAGGGTCCTGTTGCCTTGTTTTTACAAGAGCATGGAATTAAGGCCCAGTACACAACACCATATAATCCACAGAAAAATGGTGTTGCTGAACGAAAGAATAGAACTCTTCTCAATATGGTCAGATGTATGATGTGTACTACTGGATTACCAAAATTTTTATGGGGAGAGGCTTTAAAAACAGCAAATTATATTTGCAACAGAACACCAAGTAAAGCCATCGAGAAAACTTCTTTCGAATTGTGGTATGGTAGAAAACCAAGTCTTTTCCATTGTCATGTATGGGGCTGTCAAGCAGAAGCTCAGATTTATAATCCAAAGATGAGCAAGCTTGATGAAAAGTCTGTTAGCTGCTATTTCATAGGTTATCCAGATAAATCTAAAGGCTACAAGTTATATTCTGCTAAACACTCACCCAGAATTTTTGAAACTCATCAAGTAAAATTCTTAAATGAGAAAATTCACAATACAATTTATGAGGATTTATCCTTAGATTTTGAAGAAATTGTGATGGATGAGGATTTAGCAAATACATTGCCTTTTGATAACGATGATTAATTAGCAGATGACATAATTAGAGAAAATCAAGATGCAGATGATCAAGAAATTGATCAAGGAATGCAACTTGATAATCCAGGAAATAATGCATTCGCGGCTGGAAATAATGCGTTCGCGGTTAATAACAATGCGTTCGCGGTTGTCCAGAATCCTCCTATTGCTGCTGTTGAACCAGCAGCAGAACCAAATCCAATTCCACAACCTCCACAACCTCAAAATAATCCAAATCCAAACCCTCCTCAAGACCCTGAGCTTAGAAGATCGAAGAGAGCTAGAAAAGCAAAATTTAGGGGGGAAGATTGTCCTTACATTGTCAGTTATCTGACTGAGACGGACATAGTAGAGGATTGTGCAGAAGACAATGATCCAATAAATTTTGTTCAAGCTACAGAATGTGTTGAGTCAGAGAAGTGGCAAGAAGCTATGCAGTCAGAAATTGAGTCGATGGAGAAAAATGGAGTTTGGGAATTAGTTGAAGCTGATCCGAGACAAAAGGCGATTGGCTGCAAGTGGATCTACAAAACCAAGAGAGATGCAGCAGGAAACATTGAAAGGCACAAGGCTAGGCTAGTCGCGAAGGGATTCACTCAGAAAGAAGGCATAGACTACATTGAGACCTATTCGCCAGTTTCTTGTAAAGATTCTTTTAGGATTATTATGGCACTAGTTGCACACTATGACATGGAGCTGCACCAGATGGACGTCAAAACAACTTTCTTGAATGGAGAGCTCGATGAAGTGATCCACATGAAGCAAGCAGAAGGATTTATCAAAGCAGGCAATGAGAATTTGGTCTGCAAACTGAAGAAGTCGATTTATGGATTGAAGCAAGCTTCCAGACAGTGGTACAAGAAGTTTGACTCGGTGATTTCCTCTTTTAGCTTCACTGAAAATTTAGTTGATGAGTGTGTTTATTTAAAGACAGTGGGAGACCAATTTATTTTCTTAGTGCTATATGTTGATGATATACTTTTGGCTAGTAGCAATCAAAAGCTGCTGAAGGATACCAAAAGCTTTCTGTCAAAGAATTTTGATATGAAAGATCTAGGTGAGGCATCATATGTACTAGGAATTGAGATTAAAAGAGATAGAGCACATAAGCTGTTGGGATTATCTCAGCAAAGTTACATTACTAAAGTTCTGAAAAGATTTAGTATGGAACAGTGTTCAGGAGGAGAAGTTCCCATGTCTAAAGGTGATAAGCTCACAAAAGGTCAACGGCCACAATCAAAAGCTGAGAAGGAGAGTATGAAGTCAAAGCCTTATGCGAGATTAGTTGGAAGTCTCATGTATGCTCAAGTTTGTACAAGACCTGACTTGGCTTTCGCAGTTGGGATGTTATCAAGGTTTCAGTCCAATCCAGGATATGAACATTGGGTTGCAGGGAAGAAAGTGTTGAGATATCTACAGAAGACGAAGGACCACATGTTGGTTTACAGGCAAGTCAAAGATTTGAAGGTCGTTGGATTTTCAGATTCCGATTTCGCAGGGAACTACCCGGATTCAAAGAAGTCTACTTGTGGATATGTGTACATGTTAGCAGGAGGAGCTATTGCTTGGAAAACCATGAAGCAGACATTGATCACAACTTCAACCATGCAAGTTGAGTACATAGTAGTATATGAAGCAGTATGTGAGGGCGTGTGGATAAGGAATTTCCTACAACAAACTCAAGTACTCAGTCACATTGTGGAAACATTTGGTGCTTCGAACAATGGCCGATGCTCACATCTCGACTGCTTATCGTCAAGATTCCGTGAGGATCATTTGGTGCTTCGAACAATGGCCGTTGTCCGGAGCAACGTCTAAAGTATCCATGGAGATGAGCATTACCCTACCTGCATTGCTCCACATTCATTATTGACATCAATCTCTGAGCATAGCTATCCGATTTTGCGTCTTTGAAACTCTTGTCGTTTCAAAAAATTAGATATTTAAAAAGAGCAATGTTTATGCTAGACGAACTATATTTTGAAAACTACATAAAAAGTAATTACATGTGTCATATCCACCCTCTAATCAGAATTTTTCAATTAATCTGATTATGATTCTCATGTTGATTTTTATTTTATTTTTGGAAAATAAGATGATGAAGTCACTCCACTTGCATGTAGCTATGTATTAGTCTCTTTAAGTAGAAATCAAGTGCTGTCAGCAAACCTATTATCTTACAATATAGCAAAAATTTCAACGCTTCTTTGCACATCAAGTCATCAAAGCAATATCTATAGCTCTGGCTTGCTCTCTGTGTGTGTTAGATTCAACTATGCATCTCCTTCTCCTCCTCCTCCTCCTTTCCCCTCTGGTTATCTTCCTCTTCAAATTTGCCTACTCAACCCTATGGGTCCCATGGAGGACACAAACCCACTTCAGAAAGCAAGGCATAAAAGGCCCCAGCTACCGTCCGATCTTCGGAAACTCCGCCGAGATCCGCCGTCTCTTCGCCAAGGCTTCTTCAAAACGAGTCCCATTTGACCACCACATCGCTCCACGGGTGATTCCATTCTACCACAGGTGGTCCCTTATGTACGGGAAGACTTTCCTCTACTGGTTCGGGCCCAAGCCCAGGCTGGCAATATCCGACCCGGATATGATCAAAGAGGTCCTTGTCAATTCCAGTGGGTCGTTTCAGAAGATACCCTTTACCCCTTTAACTAAGAACCTCTTTGGAGAAGGACTCGTTGGGCTTGAAGGCGATGAATGGGTCTTTCATAGACGGATCGTCAACCAGGCCTTCAAAACGGAGCGGGTAAAGGTATTAAAATCTAAAATTATTGTTACACTATAGCCTCTATATGTTCCAGTCACTACAGTCACTATACCAAATGATCTAGGTGACATTTCTCATGTCACATTTTGTTATTGTCCAAAATTTCAATGCAGGGTTGGGTGCCTGAAATTGTGGGGAGTGCAATGAAGATGTTTGAGAAGTGGGAGGGTATAAGAGGAGAGAACGATGAGTTTGAGATGGATGTGCACAAAGAATTTCGTGATCTTTCAGCGGATGTTATATCGAGGACAGCTTTTGGAAGCAGTTTTGAGGAGGGAAAGCGAATTTTCAACTTGCAAGAACAGCAAATGCACCTTTTCTCTAAGGCGGTTAGGAGCATCTACATTCCTGGATTCAGGTGACTCTCCTTGTCTATGTTTTTAAGACATAATGGGACTTGCTGATATATACCTGAAATTATGCATGCTTTAGTTACTCAAATTATGATTGAAGTCACTGAACTCTATAGCTCATGAATAATGATACATATACTGTCATACTTGTGGAAATTTAAGCCGAGTAATCTCCTAATGTTGTTCATGGGAGGAACATGATCTTCTCCTAATGTTGTTTATGGGAAGATCATGATCGAACTAGGATTGAGAAAAAGAGAAGAAGGACTGGCAAGTCCATATATTACTCGTACTTGTATGCAAGGTTACAGCCTTTAGCTTATAGGCTTCCAAGAATAACAGAGTCAAATTTTCATCCAGTTCTTTTAGCGCACAGGTTTTTGCCCACCAAGAATAACAGAGAAAGGTGGAGACTACAAAAGGAAACTAGTGATTCAATACGGATGTTGATCTTGAATAGTCCCAAAACAAGAGAAGAATCAACAAATCTACTTAGTCTGTTGATGTCTTCTTACAAGAACCAGAGTGGTGAAGAAGAAAAATTAGGATTAGAGGAAATAATTGCCGAATGCAAGACCTTCTACCTTGCAGGAAGTGAAACAACTGCTTCTCTTTTGACTTGGGCTCTTCTCCTTCTAGCCCGCCATCAGGATTGGCAAAGTAGGGCTAGGGAAGAAGTGATTCGTGCTTGCGGAGACAGTAAGCTTCCTACCGCAGAGAATTTGAATGACTTTAAGATTGTAAGTTCAGTAAATAAATTCCACTAATGCTATATACATAGTTTGTTAGCTAGTAGCTGCATCCTCATATGTTCAATGCTGTCACATTTGTCAACAGGTAAGTTTGATAGTTAACGAAACGCTTAGACTCTACCCTCCAGCCGTGATGCTAATGAGGCAAACATCAAAGAAGGTTAAGCTTGGGGACATTGATATTCCTGCTCACACACAACTCTACTTGGCCTTGACCGCTGTCCATCACGACAATGAGATATGGGGAGAAGATGCTAATGAGTTCAATCCCTCGAGATTTTCAGAGCCTCGAAAGCATTTAGCCTCATTCTTTCCATTTGGTCTGGGGCCTAGAATCTGCGCAGGTCAGAACTTGGCTCTGGCTGAAGCAAAACTAGTCTTGGCAACCATCATCAGGCACTATTCTTTTTTGGTCTCTCCAACCTATGTCCACGCCCCGATGTTATTCATTAGTTTACAGCCTCAGTATGGTGCTCAAATACTCTTTAAGAAGATTCCAAGCTGAAAACTTAATGGATCTTCTAGATCAAAGCATCAAAACACTGATTCCTACAGTTGTGTATGTCTTAAATCTGTAATTATGTATGTATGATTGACAATGTACATTCTAACTTTCCATAATTGTTTGTTGTTCATCATTTAGCCGTCTTCATCGATCTAAATCATATTACAGTTAAAACAAATGACATGATCAGTCTCTTTAGAAACAAGTTTTACACTCCCCTGCATGATGCTTCTTCTTCCTCTTGCTTTTCTTCTTGTGTTTGTCTTGAAGTTCGCGTACTCAACGTTGTGGGTACCATATATGCTGTTATATTTAAATTACAAGAACAGCAGATGTATTTTTTCATAAAGGGAGGTAGAAGTATCTACATTCCAGGATTCAGGTGAGCTCTATCGACATCAGATAAGAGAAATGCTAGCAGTTTTGCCGAACAAACTTTACCCTCTCTTAAAATTTCTGATTTTGTAATACTAGTAAAAGCAACGATCTACAAAATGGGAAAGATCGAAGAGACATGTACGTTCGGAAAGTAGCTAGAACAGAGAGCTTGGGGTCTTGAGATTCTCCTCATTTTGCACATTAGGAACTAAAAGTCATTATTATCCTGCGTAGACCCTCCTAGAGACCACCTAGACCCTCATAGAGACTGTCTAGATCTCCATGACTCCATGAGGTCGCCTATACCCTCCCAGAGGCGGCATAGACTTAGCTAGACACCCTTTTAGATACCGCCTAGACCTTCCCAGAGATCGCCCTATAGACTCGCTTAGAGGTTGCCCAGACCCGCCTAGGATCGCCTAGGCCCACTTAGAGGCCATGTAGACCCGCCTTAAGGCCACATGGACCCGTCTAGACCTACCTAGACCCTCCCATAGGCCGTCTAGACCCATCCTAAGGCCGCCTGGGACTGCTTGGAGACTTTAGGACCGCCTAGACCCACCTTGGGGCCGCCTAGAGGACTCCTAATGGACCGTTTATGGACCGCCTAGACCCTCCAAAAGACTGCCTAAACCCTCCCATAGGCCTCTTATACTCGCTTGGACGCTCCATGAGGCCGCCTAGACCTTTCCAGAGGTGCCTAGATCTTCCATGAGGCTGCCTGCTTTTGAGATTAGGGTGATAGATGAAAATTATATGGCAAAAAGTAGCATGTACATGAGAGCAAATACCCCATATATGTTGTACAAAAGGATCATGGTCTATAACGACATAAACATTTTTTTTTTCTAAATATTAAGAAATACAACTACAGATCATAACCTCTTACAACATTCATTTTTAGTTTATCCAAATAGAACGTTTAAGCCACAACAAATGAGGATGAGGTTAAACCAAATTATCAAAAAGAAGTCAACCATGTGCCAAATTCACTAACTTATCCGATACTAAATATACGCACGAAGTAGATTCGTAAAATCATTCTGAAATTCGCCATTTTACTTATTCAATTCAAAAGATAAAAGTAAATAGATTTCCCTTTCCATTCCTTTCCCGAGTCCCAGCTATATAAATTGGATGAAAGTGATATGATGACATATGGTAAAAGTCGTCTTTCACTGATAAAAGTCTTTCATTCGTCCCACGTAAATTACCAAACGACCCCTCGCCGCCCCCACACAATTTGGAGGTAAAAGTAAACCCTAATTCCTCTTCCCTACCTCTCGCCAATGTGTGGATTTCAATTTCTCTTCTAACCGTTGGTAGGCGGCGATCTTTGAAAGTTAAAGAGTCAGACGAAGAGAAAAAGAGACGTATTATTAGGAAGAGAGGATAGAGATTCCAGAACACCACCTAACTGCATACAAGAACAACAAGTAGCTCTTGGCTTCGATTCCGATCTCTGGGCCTGGTCAGGTCTCAATTTCCCTGATTTTCTCGCTATTAAGTTGTTGTTTCCGGAAAAATCGGATTCTAGTTTCATGAACTTTGTTAATTTTTGGTGCAGGTGGCAGATTTGTGAAATATGGGTAGGAGATGGAGATGAAGTTAGTTTAGATAGTTATGAGATTTAATTTAGGGTACGGTGCTGATCGGTGCACTAGAGGCTTAGAAGCTAAGGTGTTCTGTTTAAGAGGGTAAGATGCCATCTTCTTACTTGTCGAAAGTTAGGACCGCGGTGCAGAGATCGATTGTAGGACAGGAAGGTGTTCTTCTTCAGGACTCGCTAGACGGGCTGATTGGTCAGGGGAAGTTGTTGGTTGGGAATTCTAGGTTGTTCCAGTCTAGGCCGTTTTTGGCTGTTTCAGACCTGCAGGCATTTCTGCCACAAGGTATTGTTGTTGCTGCGAGGTCCGATTCGCAGAGAAAGCAGATTTCTGTTGTTGGGGAGATTTCTCGGATCATTTCGACTCCATCTGTGTCGGGGCCTTCGTTCCAAGTTTGTGGGTATCATATTGATTCTGTGCTTTCGGATCCCAGTCAGTTACGGAATAAAGCCATGGCATTTTGCGGTTCTAAAGCTTTAGTTGGGCGGTGTTCCCCGGATACTTTAACTTCGAGGCGTGGGCTCTTTTCAATGTTACCGGAAAGTGCTGGTGCATGTTATAACAGCAGAAGTAAAACTTCTGTTGGTTTCCGGAAAGCCAGCATGAGTTTGAAGAACAATGGGCAGCCAAATACTAATGCCACTTTTGGATATTTCGTATATGAAGTTGGGAAGAGATGGTGTAATAACTTCCCATTAAATGGATTCGGCTCAAGAGAGTTTCATAGTTCATCTACATGCTTCTCTGCTGGGACTGCCCAAGATGTGTCTTTTGATAATTCTGCTCCTGAGGAGCAGCTTTCGACTTCTGCAGATTCATCTGATCAGTAAGTTCGTATGACCAGCTTATTCTATTACTAAGTTTTTCCATCTTTGTTTGTGAGATATTATCATTGTTTTTTATGTGTACTTGTTGTGGTATACAATTGGATACTTGTTTCCATATTCTCTAGTTTAATTTGTATCATCTTAAGCAGTACAGTAACTCCACACGTGTGCCAATGATTACAGGAAAAACACAGATGCAAAGTCCTTAAAACTAAGTTCAGGATCATGCTACTTGCCCCATCCTGATAAAGAGGATACTGGCGGGGAGGATGCTCACTTCATATGTGTGAATGAACAAGCAATAGGGGTGGCTGATGGTGTTGGTGGCTGGGCAGATCTTGGTGTTAACTCAGGATTGTATTCCCGAGAACTCATGTCTAATTCTGTAACAGCTGTTCAGGAGGAACCCAAAGGTTCAGTTGATCCTGCTAGGGTGCTGGAGAAAGCACACTCCAGCACAAAAGCCAAAGGTTCCTCAACAGCATGCATCATAGCACTCACAGAACAGGTTTGGAAACTGCTTTCATGTCAAGCAGGACGTTTAATTAGACGCTTTTTGTTGTCAAAGTGACTGTCCTCATGCTAGGTGTCAAGGGATAAATATCCATTCTGCTGAGGCCATTTCAAAATTCTATTGTGTTGAATGTGATCTGAATGTGATCTGATATAGTAAAAATAATCTTTAAAGTCTAAACTTTCTGTCTGCAACTATATTTCGTAGGAACTGCTGCTAATGCTAGTTCGTTGCATACTGACTTCCTGGCAACTTAAATTAACTGAAGAAATTTCACTGCAGGGTATACATGCGATCAATTTAGGCGATAGTGGGTTTATAGTTGTTCGAGATGGGTGCACTGTTTTTAGATCCCCTGTGCAGCAGCATGATTTTAACTTCACTTATCAACTGGAGAATGGAATCAACAGTGATTTACCTAGCTCTGGCCAGGTCAGCAGCATATTTTCTTTATAAATGAAGCAATTTCTTGCATAGCATTTGTTTTGTTGTACAATCGTTTGATTCTGTCCATTATAATTACATTCTGACATGTTACATTTCATTCCAGTCTTAGTTGTATCATATGTCATCCACCACTTGTCAGTTGTATTCATGATTCTGAAATGCAAATGACTTGATTGACTGTAGTCCGTATCACGAGCTAAGTTGTGTCTTTTTTATACAGGTTTTTACAGTTCCTGTTGCTCCTGGGGATGTTATAGTTGCTGGAACTGATGGCCTCTTTGATAACTTGTATAACAACGAGATTACTGCAGTTGTGGTTCATGCCATGAGAGCCGGATTAGGGCCTCAGGTGACAGCTCAAAAGATTGCAGCATTGGCACGCCAGCGAGCGCAGGATAGAGACCGGCAGACACCCTTCTCCACCGCTGCTCAAGACGCTGGTTTCCGTTACTATGGCGGCAAACTCGATGATATCACAGTTGTAGTTTCATATGTTACCAGTTCCAGTGATGCATGAACAAGATCGAATGCTCATATGTACATGGACACATCGTATTTCAGTTGCATTTTCATTGCCCAACTCAGTGTTAGAGAATCAAAGCATTCTCAGTGACAGGCTTGTTGTAAAAGCAAAATGGCATTAGGCCTGATTTTGTCTGTCATTCCTATTTTGGCTACTCAGCTCTTTCACATAGATAAATGAGTGTGCGCACTCTTCTTGGTTCTGAATGAAACTTTCCACTCTTCTTGGTTCTGAATGAAACTTTCCAAAAGCATAAGCTTGATGTTTTATTGGATTAGATTCCTCATAGCAGTTTGCTACTATTCCATGATCCGTCTTTTCTTAAATTCGTGGGAATCAAAATTCAACATCAAGTGAAAAAAGTTAATAATAACAATAATGAGAAAACCGACTATACGTGTCTGAGTTGTGTCTCGTTGCACTTTCAACGTACGTGAATGCTTTAACTATGCATCTTGGTACAATGTTTGACTGATTTGACACATTCGAGATTCGAACTTAGGCTGGGGAGTGCATCCAACCAGGCAAGAGAAAGAAAGGAAAAGCGCACCGGGCCGGGTGCCCCAGGGCTTCTTCAGCTGTAAAGTCTATTGGGCCTGGTCCCGGGTCCGGGTCGGTTTTACCAGATGCACTGTCAAAGTCAATGAACAGTTGGTAAATATAAACCTGAATCCAGCTCAATATTTACGAAGAAGAACACAGAGACGACTCCACTCCGATGTCCGCTTCTTCCCTGAGCTCAATTCAAGCCTGAGCAAAGACTGCGTACGACTTGGCAGAGCAAACGGAAAATGGCGCCTCGCCTTGACGGCTCGTTGATGAGAGACAAGGCGGCGGCCCAGTCATTTCGCGGATCTCGAATTCTCATAGCCATTGTCGTCGGAATCCTTCTCGGCTGCGTCTTCGCCTTCTTTTATCCTCACGGCTTCTTCATCAACAGCTCCGATGATCGGATTTTCCAGAACCGGCGTATCGGAAAATCGGATCTCCAGGTTCGGATCTCTAATTTGATTCTGATCAATTTTGTGTTCTTCGTGGACTAAGCTTAGTTTAATCTTATAGTAATTCGATATTGATCGATCAATTTGAGCTGAGAAATAGTAGTTTATTGCTCTAATGCAAAATATTGCTTTGTTAATTTAGTGATATTAACCAAGTTTTCTGTATGTTCACGCAAAGAATGTACCTTTTTTTTTCATTGAAAAAAAGTCAATGCAATTGTTCATGCTTTATAATTATTATGGCATTATGCCGTTATTGTCGGCTCGAAGTAATTGAACGTTTTGGACAGTTTGATAATATTAGAACTTTTGGTTATTATGTTTTGATGGTTGATTTTAGTGTTATTGGAAATGTTATGGTTGAGCTGCCGGTGTAGTTTATTGTGAAACTGTATCTTGGCTTGCAGAGTTCTTCTCAGTGTGAACCACCCGAACGGATTGAGATGCTGAGGTCTGAGATTCGAGAACTGTCAGACAAGAATGGTAAGTTGAAGACGCAGTTACAAGATCTTACTGAAAAGCTTCGGCAGGCTGAGCAGGGAAAAGATCATGCGCATGAGCAGTTTTCAGTGTTGGGCAAACCACACAAGGCTGGACCTTTTGGTACTGTCAAGGGATTGAGGACTAACCCAACTGTTACTCCTGATGAATCTGTGAATCCGAGGTTGGCGAAGATCTTGGAGGGTGTGGCAGTTCACAAAGAGCTCATTGTTGTACTTGCAAATTCTAATGTGAAGCCCATGTTGGAGGTGCAGGTTACTAGCATCAAGAAGGCCGGCATAACCAATTATCTGGTTGTATCATTAGACAATCAGATTGAAGAATTTTGCAAAGCGAATGATGTTCCTGTATACAGCAGGGATCCAGATGAAGGTATTGATTCAATTGCAAAGACAGGAGGTAATCATGCCGTCTCTGGGTTGAAGTTCCGTATCTTGAGGGAGTTTTTGCAACTAGGTTATGGCGTACTTCTGTCGGATGTTGATATAGTGTACTTGCAGAACCCGTTCAATCATCTGTATCGGGATTCCGATGTAGAGTCAATGACTGATGGTCACAATAACATGACAGCGTATGGATACAATGATGTTTTTGATGAACCTTCTATGGGTTGGGCCCGTTATGCTCATACAATGAGGATATGGGTTTATAACTCTGGCTTCTTCTACATAAGACCTACACTTCCTTCTATTGAGCTTTTGGATCGTGTGGCCGGACGGCTTTCTAGGGAAAAAGCATGGGACCAAGCTGTTTTTAATGAAGAGCTGTATTTCCCTTCACATCCAGGGTATGATGGGCTTCATGCTGCCAAGAGAACAATGGATTTCTACATGTTTATGAACAGCAAGGTTCTCTTCAAGACGGTCAGGAAAGATGCTAATTTGAAGAAGTTGAAACCAGTAATCCTTCATGTAAATTACCACCCAGACAAACTTCCGAGAATGAAGGCAATTGTAGAATTCTACATTAATGGCAAGCAAGATGCACTGGAACCTTTCCCTGATGGTTCTGATTGGTAGTCATAGTTCAACAGAAGATCTGCTCTGACCCATGGATGGGGTAAACAGTAACACAATGCTGTCTAATTCAATTGATACAGGTAGGTTAAATCGACTACACCTTCTGAGGTCAAGCCAAAGCATCTCCTTCCCCTTCCCGTGAGTTTCCCTTCAAGTTCTGGTTTTGTATTGATAGCATTAGTAACTTCATGAGTTTCGGTTGAGTATGTTCTGAGATGATCCTTGTTCTGTACCATAAATTATACATACACGATGAAATCTCATTTAAGGGTTTCTCATCTTCCTGTCATTTGACACCTTTGGTTCATGCTGACTCTTCTCTTTTCTTACATGTCGACTTGTATTTCTTCTGAAATCAACTTCTGATATAAAACCTTATCCCCTGAGCTGGTTCCTCCACATTGGAACCGTTGGACATTTTTTTCTTCCTTTTTTCTTCCTTTCGATTTAGCTAGTACCAGTGCGGGGAGCACTGAAAAACATCCAAAAAATTGTGGTAGGCCTTACTAGCAATCTGGATGGAATCAAACTTGATAAAAAGGGGTCAGAATGTGGATATCATCACCACGGTTCCCAGCTTTTACAGGAAAGCGTCGAAACTGCTGAGCTTGGTTGAATGTGATAACCAAGTTAATAATCCTCACAAAAATTCTGAATAATGGTCACTATTAGATGAACTGCAAAAAACGGATTTCCGGAAAACGTCAAAACAAGAGCCTAAATCAGAGAATTCCGGGTGCCCAATTAGGTACTACTTCCCTCTGTCTTGTTTGGACTTTTCCGCTTATCCACAAACACACACCATGCACTCTTTCTGGCTTGTGTGGCTTCAAATCCTACTGGCATTCCCGACCTGAACCCTACTTTGTCTCCTGATTTTTTCCTTTCAGTTCCATAATATGTGTGTTCCTTCTCAATCCCCCAGTTATTGTTAAACCTCTCCTCTCCTGCAACTGCTTCAAAGAACACTGCTACAGTTACCCGCCAATTCTCTCATTTGAATTGTGTTCTGATTAGCTTGTGGACACTTGGTGGTGACTGAGATGGAGAGGTTTTCGCAAAGAGAGAGCATTCTTTTAGCCTACAGTCCTCAAAATTCCTTCATCAACTCTGGTTCTTCACCCAGAAGTTCCCACACAAACTCGGATATTGATTTTCATGATGTGTTTGGTGGCCCGCCGAGGCGTTCATCCTCCATTCAAGAAACGAGGTACAGCTTCAACGATCTTACAGGTACCAGTACACCCAAAGGAGATGATGATGATGATGATGATAATGAACGTTGTTCTGAGAAGCCGGTTTTTGGGGAAGAGTCACATAACAGGAGGCAAACTCACAGTGATGACTTCTTTGATGACATATTTAAAGTCAGCAATTCAGTGAGTTCTAGTCCGAGGAGGCTTCAACGTGATCCTTATTCTTCTTCTCCAGGTTCTCGGGTTTTAAGCCCCGCACGGCCCTTGCTGCCAAAACCTGAATCTATTCTCGGATCTTCACTGCCTGCACAATTCAGGTTTTCACTGTGCTTCTTTACCAAAAATATATATCTTTATATAGAAGTACACAAGGTGCTTTCATAGAAGATCGAGAGCAATTTATTTGTTCTTTTATTTCTGATTCTTTTGTTTAAGAATATAGAATCTGTTTTACATTTCTGTTCATTCTGAATTTGTATTACTAGTTACTGAAAGATGAGCACGTATGATTTCTTATTTTATCTTATTCTGATGTCTCAGCCTGCCTGCCAAATTGACCAAGGGGGTGGACTCTCCTCCAACAATTGGTGCCATTACTCGTACCACTTCTCTTTCTAGAGTTTCAAGCCAAGCATTCCAAAGTCCTGAAAACTTGAAAAGTGACATTCGGTCATCACTTCGCATGAGCCATTTATCCCAGGACTTTTCTGCTACCGGTGAGGGGTCCTCTAACTTGTCAAAGACTGAAAAAGATGATACAGGAGGCACTTTGGAACAGGATTCTAAGAGTTCTGGAAGTCCAACTAGTAGCAATCAGTTTCAGTTTCATTTCTCTATATACAAGTGGGCTAGCAAGCCAATGGTGATGCCTCTTAGGGGAAGGAGTGGTTCAAGAGTGCAAGCCACTACAAATGAGGAACAAACAAGCACTTGTGAAGATGCTGGTAACAAGAGTTTGGCAAGGAAATCACCTATATCCCCTCTGCCCAGTATTGATTTGACCTCCAATGATCACCTGCTTGCAGATTCTACATCGTCCAAGTTGGAAAGCAACAAACAAGAAAATGATTTGCTACTTGATGAAAGCACTCCCAACAAAGTAGAAGCACGGCCAAATCGATTCACTGAGGACACAATTATTCCTGTAGTTGAATCTTTAGAAACTTCCAGCAGCCTATGTAGTAATGTTGCAAATGTAGCTGGTGCTACTGTTTCATACCAGTGGTCAAAAAAAGATACGAACTCATGCCAGTGGCCAAAACAAAACAGCATTTCATGCCAGACTAGTGAAAATATAGAGCCTCGTCCTTTGCTTCAAACAGCTGGTGAAGGTCCACAGAAAAAAGTCCATGTACTTAAGGAACAACTGCACAAGCCTGAGATAAAACCTACTCATTCTCTGTTTTTTGATAATGATCTTGGAAAAGGTATGTATGTTGTATTGTGGTTTAGCTGTTACTTGGCTCCTCTAGAACCTCTGAAATCACACGTGTTTTAATATGCAGGAACCGACGAGATAACTACATTGGCCTGTAACAAGGAAGTTCCAATCAAAGCCACCAAAAAATCATCTGTAGATGTTGGTTCTAGCAGAAATGAGAAAAATCAGAATGGAAAAAGAAGTTCCTTGACTAATGTTCAAGTTGATAAATCTGGTGTCCAAGGTTCACTTCGAAAATTGGGAGACAATCTTGGGAGAAATAAAGTCAAGGGAACAGTTAAGGATTTTGTTAAAATGTTTAACCAAGAAGCTTCTTCAAAACCCAAAGATGATGGTGACTTAGGAAGTCAGCGCTTTAAAAGGAAGGAAAAAAGTTCAAGTGAACCAGGGAGTGAAGCAACTATAATCACAACTATAATGCATGAGGAATTGCAAACTTCCTATGTGAAGAAAACATCGCCAGATTCTTCTTTCACAAAGGTAATCGATTCAGACAGGTTTTGAGTTCAATACAAAATATTAATCATATGCTGATAACATCTACTAAATATATTACTCTCTTTGTTGATATTTCCAGATAAAAGAAAATCTCAAACGGTCAGAGAAGGACGCTTTTGAAGCTAAGAAATCTAGTTTTATCCTTAATAATGTTCCTGAGCAGTATGTCTCAGCTTCCAGTACTGGTTAGTTCTCCTAATCTTGTATGAAAGTAATGCGTGTAGCTACATAAGAAAGCAGAAGTATCAAAGCATGAACGTTATTAACTTATTATCAATATAGTATTAGTGAGTGCAGATATTTGATATTGCTCTAGTTCCATCTAAAACTCTCTTGCACTATAATGTACTTCAACAACTATCTCTAGTAATTGTGAACATGAGTCAAGAAGTGGAATGGACCTTTGCTTAGATAAATTATCTATCATTTTCTATTTTGTTTGTATCAATATATTTAATTCTGCGGACTTAATTCATTTTCACCTCGACTCCCATTGTCTAATTACTCAGCTGACAACTTTTTGACAGGATCAGTTGCCAACTGCTCTAAGGCTAATATTGGAGATGTGGATGAGTCCTTCCATGAAAACTTCCAGGTATCGGGTTTTTTTTCATCCTCGTTAAACCTTTAAATCATTTGCTAAGAATTAGAATTTACTTAATCCATTGTATTAAAAGAATGAAGCAAACATAATTCTGGTTCTGCATACTATGCCTGAAGATGTTGGGAAGTGGAAATTTAATTTGAGCATACTGTTCTTACTGTAACCTATTGGCGTGATTGCAGATCGAAGAATTAATTCAAGATGAGAAGAAACCGCCAGTAGTTGGCAATAATCATGAAGAGATACAGGTAATTCAGAACAAATCAGCAGAACAAATGCTATTACAATTTTTTGTTCATTGCCCGGGAGCAGTGATTTTATATTTCACATGATCCAGGCTATTGATGCTAAAATACGACAGTGGTCAAAAGGAAAGGAAGGAAATATACGTTCACTGCTTACTACTATGCAACATGTGAGCACTTTTCGCAATCGTAGACAAACTGAAAAAATACCACATTGGCATTCTGCTGTTTTCTTCAAGAACACTACTAACGCTGGTTTTCTCATTAAAATATCAGATTGTTTGGCCTGAGAGCGGGTGGAAGACTGTACCTCTTGTCGAGATAATAGAAGGAAATGCTGTGAAAAGATCATATCAAAGGGCTCTCCTCTGTTTACACCCTGATAAACTGCAACAGAAAGGAGCTACATCACAACAGAAATACATTGCAGAAAAAGTTTTTGATATCTTGCAGGTACCTAGTTATAATTTATCAAGAATCACATGTTTCATCATATTTTCTTGTTGGAAAAAGCAGCTACGATGCACTTTTGCGGTTTCATACATCTTTCTTTTTCTTTGGTAAAACAGGAAGCATGGAATCACTTCAACTCACTCGGTCCACTATGACAATTTGATGTTGTACTGCAATGACAGGGGCTCAGAATTGAAGTGCATCCACATTTATGTAGATATCATTTTGATTGCAGAAATATACAACTTTCTTGTTGTTTACTGAAAAGAAGAAAATTTGCCTAATTGGGCCAATCAGTTGGGCCTACCCTTTAGTACGTGAGTCAGTGACCCGTATATAGGCAGGCCCATCCGTTAATGTTTATTACTGCGATGTCCGTGGAGGCCTCAACTAATTACAGAAAGCAGTGGACATGAGAAGCTGTACCCTTCTGTACACGTAACATAAAAAAACTAAAAGCTGGCCATTTTGTTGCACTTCAATTATTGTATGAATTATGAAATGAAACACCTACATAGTCAATGCTCATGAGTCAACTAAAGAACAAGATTGTGATATTTATGAATGGCTCTTTGTGTGGTAGAATTATGAACACTAGGTTTTGTCTAATGATTTGCTTAATCATTGTCCAGCTTCTTGTTATTCCTCCTTTCCTATCCTAATTTTTTTTTGTTAGTATTAGAATTCATCTAACTATTTTCGAATTCCCACATATTTTTGTTATATTAGTATCAGTTTACACGAGCAATTCCTCACATGTGTTTAGTTCTACTCCTTAAGTTTGTCTAGTTCTGTGGTTTCTTTTCTGGTTTATTCACAGAATAATAATTTATAAGCTCACCACAATATGTGTCAATGTTGATGTGACTCTTACATCAACTGTTTATGGAAAATGCACTGTCCCAATCTCATTCTGGTCAGAAAAATAATCAATCTAATTACATTGTTTTAAGGTTTAACCAAATGTCTACAATCAGATAATGACAAAACACGAACTTTCTTACTTGAGTCTGTTTCAGCAAATATAGTCTAGGCTAGACTACCTCCTTCACCAAATCTGATGCAATAATAATTTAGCTGTCCTAATTTTCTTACTTTGTTGAATAAAAGGAGAAAGAGATACAAGGAGTAGAGTTGCAGTAAGTAGACACAGACAGTGATATATTCCCCTCTCTCACTGTAAATAACAGTGGTGTCCCCTCTCTCTCACCCCAATAATGATAGTGATATTCCCTCTTGGCTTTTCTCTAGATATTGTGAAGAGAGAGAGAGAGAGAGAGAGAGAGAGAGAGAGAGAGATGGGTTTCAAGTTGCAACTTTCAGTTTTGGGTTAGTCTTTTCATTTCTCTCTTGATTGGTTTTAGCTTTTTAAGTATTTTGTGGCCAGTTGGAAGTTGGAGCAATACAAACAGCTCTTCTCTCTCTCATAGCAGTTGGTCATTTCTGGCGCTCATAAAACACTGAAGACCTGAAGCACAGAGCTCTCTCTCATTGCTGCTGCTGCTGGGTTTTGCTGGGCTTCAATGGCTTGTGTCTTTACTTAAACTGTGAGTCCCACTCTGAATCTTTGCTTCATTTTTCTCTTTTCTCTTTGATATTGTTCGTTCAATGGCTTCTTTCATTTTCTGGGATTGATAATTCTTCGGGTCTGCTTGGCAAGAATTTTATGCAAAACGAAGCAATGAAAGTGTTATGCTTTGAAATGGCTGTAGCAAAGTTTCAAATCTTTCTTGCAAGTTCATCTCAGCAACTAAGAGCAACTCTGTTATTTTCTTTTCAATGGTTTTGCTTCTTTTTTCTGAATTTGTCTGCTTTTTCTTTGGCAAGATTAGTTGCCAGACTGATTGTTCTGATATGCTCTTGAATTTGTTACTTTTCATTCAATATTTATGGTGGGTGGTTAAAGAAAGCTAGATCTGGAATTCTGATGTAGATCTTTGAGTTCATAGCGATTAAACTGAGATCTGTACTGTGGTTACCCATCAAAATTGTTTCTTTCTGCTACTATGGTTAATGCAGTGGTTGAAATTCACGTTTAGCTTTAATTTAAGGGTTGGAGTTTACTCTTTCCCATCAATATGTTTAGACAGTCGGTTGGGAGGTTTCCATTTCTTTTGTTTAACTTTTTTTTTTGGTTGCCAACCATAATTAGCTGGACTTCTGAATTCTTTTTTGTGGGTTGACTAATGCCTTCCCTCTGTCTTTGCTGAATTCACATGTATTTTCAGAACCCTGTGTTAGCTCATGGTTTCTGAACTAGTCTGTAAGACATGCATCATTTCTTGATGAAATTCTCAAGCACATGAACAGTAATTATGATTTAACTGTTGCTAGTATTATGTCATGAAGGCTTAGAAACTCATTTGAACCTGTGTGCTACTTTTTACTCATCTTCCATCGTTTAAATATTTCACCAGTGAACAAATTTTACCTCACAAAGTGTATGAGTAATAAGTTTTGATCGAAAGTATTGCGTTCAGGGATTTTTGATGGTTCTTTGTTGTCTATTCCTGGTTGGATTGTGTTTAATGACTTTTATCCCAGTTTTATACAATGTATTACCTATACACCTCCGAGATGAAGAAGAATTAAATATTAGAAGCTTATTATATTAATATCGATCTCATATATTTTGACAATTTGTGTATATTTGTACAGACTAGAGGCAAGCATTGAGTGTTTTCTGGTCAGACTATCAACGAAACATGAAATTTGAATTAAAAAAAAGATGGAAATCCATTGTCCCACTTCAGTTGAAAAAAAAATCAGCCAATCGCTTTTGTTTATTTCCCAAATCGAAGTCAGATTTTGGTCCAGGCAAAGCACCTGTATATCTCAATGTATATGACCTGACACCCATGAATGGCTATGTCTATTGGGCAGGCTTTGGAATTTTTCACTCTGGTGTTGAAGGTAAAGTATTGTTCTCTTTCTTCAGTTATATATAGTTTGCTAATGTATGTTCATTTGGCCGGTGCAATGTTTGTGCTTGTTCTTTAGAATTAAGATTGAGACACTAATGACTCCATATTATCGATACATATTTAGCGCCTCCTTTTTCCGTTGCTTCATTTACATGAAGTTCAGTTTCTAATATTCCACATGCATTGTACAGTTCATGGTGTAGAATATGCATTTGGAGCACATGACTACCCTACCAGTGGTGTTTTTGAGGTTGAACCTCGGCAATGCCCAGGATTCAAGTTCAGGAAATCTATATTTATTGGGACCACAAGCTTGGACCCTATTCAGGTCAGGGAGTTTATGGAGCGCCAGTCATTGAGCTACAATGGTGATACATATCACCTGATTGTCAAGAATTGCAACCATTTCTGCAGAGATATCTGCTACAAGCTAACCGGGAAATCAATTCCAAAGTGGGTAAATCGACTGGCAAGAATAGGTATCATTTCCTCACCAAACTCTTTTCATGAATGAATTGAACACTATTTCATTGCATAAGTATATCTACAAAGAAGTGAAAGAAGTGTTCTTCAGAATATTACATACATGACCTTGTTGGATGACTTGATGATTTCTAGTTATGTAGTCCCTTATTTGTCGTGTTCATTTCTCCTTGGGCTTGTTGCATTACTTTTTGAAACAGAGCCCTGTATAACTTGGTATACTGCTGCAACTCTAGCCTAGACAGTATCTTCATTCTGCTCACTATGCTTTTTAGCTTGATTGGAATTTGAAATAATCATATGATAACGTATCTTCATGAAAACTAGTTTGAGTTCATGCACATGTTTCCTCACCTGGTAGTCAGAACAGTCCAACAAACATGTAACAGAGTGGGTATCCAAAAGCCTAAATAACTTCATTCCATGTTGTAGGTTCAATATGCAACTGCATACTTCCTGAAGCGCTAAAAATTTCTGCTGTACAACACGACCCTAACAACCAACCATATGATAGCGAGAAAAGGAGTTTGAGAAGTGCCTTCAGTTGCCTGTCTTCTATCTCAATGCGGCAAAAGCAATTGTCATCATCTTCATTGTTTCTGCAGTCACCCTTGAAAGGCTGCTTGCCACCATGGGAATTAAGAAGGTCAAACAATGGGTCCTTGAAGGAAAGGTGAGAAAGTGTTTGCAGGATTGGTGTTGGATGTCCAACCTCCATATGACCTTGTGATGAGGATTTGTTGCTACATTTTTATGACTTTGGCACTTGGGGAAGGCTGCCATCACTCAGATTGTCTTGGTTATCCCAGGTTTGCGGAGTCATGTTTATGATTGTTGTAACTATAGTTTGCAGCTAGCAAATGTAAGAGAAATTGCTAATCAGCTTCTCATATTTTTTCATATGCCACTCTTTGTCTTGCAAAGGTTCAGAGGTATGCTCCGGTCACCTCAAGTGTAAATTGTCTTGTTAACTTTGCTAGTATATTAGTGTCGACAAATGAATCATCTCTTATTCCCAGATGAAGACTTCTATGGTGGACGGAGTTAATCTTTAGGCCATTTTACCAATTATACGGTTAAGAATGAAAAAAAAAAAAATCATCGTTTCCTAATGATATTGGGAATAAAAATTCTCCGGCAAGGAAAGCAAGCAGTCAAGGTTCAACAACTAACAAAATAGGTAATGTGAAGCGTTACGTAATACATCCTCAAAACCTCTACGAGGACAACTATATTCATGTACGGCTGAACAATTACAACAATGAGAACTTTTATTGCAGATATTCTCCATCTATATTATTTCACCAATTGGTATCAAGCCAAAAGGCACAGTAACAAGCATCCTAGCCTAATCCTTGCTCTACAAAATGCTTGTGCAGACACTCAGCCTCGGAATAAACCATTGCAGAATGCTCGGCATGCAAACGGCGAATTCCGCTTCACCATTTCGGGGGGAAACGAAGTCCGTTGCAACTTTGATGCATGACCTCGATGATTTATTGAAAAAAGAGGTCATCCATTATGCCTTTCAGCGAATGGTACAATTACTTGATAAGGGTATTTATACAAAGAGATGACTGCTGAACAAGGATAGATAACCACATAAGAAAGCACTATAGTTGTATCAGCCTCCATGACGGAGCTAGGCTGGAGCAAAGAAAGAGAGGAGAGATTAAACGAAAGCAGGGGAGGTTTAGGCGATGGAAGTTCGAAAGCTCAAACGAGGACGAGGAGGCTACGGAGGATGACTGCTTTGATTGATTTCTGGGGGTTTTTATTTGCTGCTGTGGGGGTCTGCTACGGTTTGGATTCCACTCTTTGGTTTAGGCGGCTTTGTTTAGATGATTTTTAGAATTTGAAACAATAATCGATGTTGTGGGATTAACTTGGGTTTTGAGAATCGCTATAAGAGATGTTTAGTGCTAGGTTTTTGGGATCTTAAGACATTAAGCACTAAATTAGGACTAAAACAGAATCTTGTAAATTGTAATTGAGGTTCATGAGGATCATGCAAACCCACAAAAAGCCTTGTGTGCCAAGCCCCCCACTATTTTAACTTTGTGTAATGTGTACTACCTTTTATTTACTTTTATTGACATCACTATCTAATTGTAGGTAATTCATCTCTACATTGTGCATTATGACGCAACTATTAGAAACAGAAAAATGCTTCAATTTCTCGTTAATGTAGATAATAAAGGATTAAAGGATGAGACATATAATCCGTTTATCCAAAAAGTTACATGATTATCTGACCGTCTTAGATCCCGTTAATTAATTGTTTTTTTATATATAAAAAGAATCAGTTTTTATTTAAATTTTTGAATTTTATTGTGTTTGTAAAATAAAGAAAAAACAAGCAACAAATTTAAAAAAGAAAAAGAAAAAAAGAAAAAAAAATCTTGGCAAACCGGCCATAAACTAGCACTGAATTCTCCGAAATGGCAATCAGGCGCAAAGAATTCTATCCAAGAAACAAACAAGGGCTGGAATTACTTGTTTTTCTGATTTATTTTACCAGTATTTTCAACTATATTAGGTGAGAAAACGTTAATTTCCCCTACTAAAATTTCACTGTTTTGGAAGTTCCATTATGGTTGTGTCGAACCAATGCCTCCAGCACATTACAATCTAATATACCCCTTCATCCCAAACTAAAAGATCTTCGAATTCGTTGAAACGATACTTTAGAGGAAACTGAGTTTGCTGTAATGACTCATTAATCACGAATATGGAGAAATATGGATATGGCTGAGCTACAATTCCATCAGAATAAATACCCCCTGTCCTAGCTAGCATCCTCCATCATCAATCATCATTGTAAACAAAAACATTAACAATTTGTCATAGTTGTCTGTCTAATATATCCCTTTCCGAATTCTCCGATCAGCTTATATTTCACTAAACCATGGTAGAAACATGGTCAGCTCTCCGGAGCCCTCGAGCCCGATATCAAAGATAGTCATGGTAGCCTCCATCGCGGCCGGAATACAATTCGGCTGGGCGCTTCAGCTGTCGTTGCTAACTCCCTACGTCCAGCAATTAGGGGTCCCACACAAGTGGGCCGCTGTCGTCTGGCTCTGCGGCCCTATCTCCGGCTTACTGGTGCAACCCATCGTCGGCTACTACAGCGACCGTAACACCTCTCGTTTCGGACGTCGTCGCCCTTTCATTGCCGCCGGGGCAGGCCTTGTCGCCATTGCCGTTTTCATGATCGGTTACGCCGCCAACATAGGTGTCCGCGCCGGCGACTCGTGGGAGAAATCCACGAAGCCAAGAGCTGTGGCTGTATTTGTTGTAGGGTTTTGGATTCTAGATGTGGCAAATAACATGCTTCAAGGCCCATGCAGGGCTCTTTTGGCAGACATATCAGGCTCCGATATGAAGAAAATGAGAACGGCAAATGCTCTCTTCTCATTCTTCATGGCCGTCGGCAACGTCCTCGGCTATGCGGCTGGATCGTTAAAAAGTCTTTACAAGATCTTTCCCTTCACTACGACAAAAGCATGCGACGTTTACTGCGCCAACCTCAAGAGCTGCTTCTTCATATCGATTTGTTTGCTTCTGGTCCTCACTATCTTGGCCCTAACTGCTGTAAAGGAAAAACCTTACGACAAAAATGCTATGGGAACACGAGCAGCAGGAGGAGCAATGTTCTGTGAGATTTTTCGTTCTTTTCAACAGTTGAAGAAGCCGATGTGGATCCTTCTTCTGGTAACTTGCTTGAACTGGGTGGCGTGGTTTGGGTTCTTATTGTTTGATACTGACTGGATGGGCAAGGAAGTTTACGGTGGTGTAGTCGGCAAGGGACGTCTTTATGAGATGGGAGTCAGGGCCGGATCGCTTGGTCTAATGCTCAATGCTTTCGTTTTAGGTGCAATGTCACTTGCAATTGTTTACTTCTCTAAAGGGGTTAATGGACCGAAAAGGATTTGGGGGGTTGCTAACTTTTTCTTAGCCATCTGCCTCCTGATGACGATAGTGGTGACCAAAATGGCTGAGAACTATCGACATGCCAACCCCACAGTTGGAGGAGCTGAGCCGCTGCCGCCACCGGCTGGAGTTAAAGCCGGTGCGTTGCTGATATTCGCCGCGTTGGGGATCCCGCAGGCTGTCACCTTCAGCATTCCGTTTGCAATGGCATCCATCTTTTGCAGCAATTCCGGTGCCGGACAAGGTATATTCTTTCTTCTATCTGACTGTTATTTAATTTCAAAATTAATTACGTAACATTAACATGTACAAATTTGGTTCTCACAGGGATTTCTTTGGGTGTATTGAATATAGCCATCGTCGTACCACAGGTAAATTAACATATTTCATATCTATTTGTAGTGGAAGTAATTGATTGATTTATGAATTAACGTATGAGTTAATATTTTCAGATGTATGTATCGGTTATAAGTGGACCGCTGGATGCTTCTTTTGGTGGAGGGAACTTACCGGCTTTTGTCCTCGGAGCCGTTGCAGCAGTAATTAGCGGAATCCTTGCTTTGGTTGTTCTGCCATCCCCTCCGCCAGATCATGCTACTCCAACTGTTATACCTGCTGGGATTCATTAGTCCATTCTCTCGTTACTTAGTAGCATTTAAGTAAGGGGATTAACCTAAAATTTAAATTTTACGTTAATCCGGCATTTTTTTTCTTTTTACAAGTTTGGTAGACTATACCCGATTGGTTGTTGATCTAACGAAATTGATTTGATCTTATATCAAAGAAGAAAAACTATATTAATGTTCAACAAGCAGTATTAAGATGACACGCCGCAATTATTCAACTAAGATAACAAAACAGCCATCTCTTCTGTCAAAATTTGAAGAAAAAATTTCATACTTCACATTTGGAGTGTACATGAAAGATTATTTTTAAAAACAGTCCAGTACAGCTAGTACAAAATACCACAAGAATCAGTAAGGCACCGAACACAGTGAGTGGCACTTAAGAAAGAGAACCCGACTGTGTCGAACAATTAGATGCCTCGCTTGTATAGGTTATGCGATAGAGTTCAAAACAAAGACTAATGAATAATGAAACAAAATGGATTAATGGAAGCCAGCAGCCACAACAGTTTGAGTTTCACGATCAGGTGGAGGAGATGGTAGAAGAGTCAAGGCCAATATTCCACTTACTACAGCAGCAATGGCTCCCAGAACAAATGCCGGTAAGTTACCTCCTCCGAAAGCAGAATCAAGTGGTCCACTTACTAGAGAAACAAACATCTGCAAATCCATTCATTAAGAAATGGATTAGCATTGCTACAATTTGATATAAAGGTACAATATATCAAATATGTGTATGTTTAGCACTCACCTGTGGCACGACAATTGATATATTCAAGACTCCTAAAGAAAGGCCTATGAAAATCCAAAATCGATAAGGTTAATGGACTGTAAATAAGTAAATCCAAATTAAGTTCACCATAATTTCAGAAGCAAAAAAAAAAAAATCGAAGACAATTGAGTTTAATTACCTTGTCCTGCACCGGAGTTGCTGCAAAATATGGAGGCCATGGCAAAGGGAATGCTGAAAGTCACCGCTTGAGGTATCCCCAAAATAGCAAATATAAGCAATGCGCCTGCCTTGATACCAGCCGGGGGAGGCGGAGGCTCAGCTCCGGCAACGACGTGAGAGGCATGTCGATGCTTCTCTGCCAACTTTGTAACCAATATCGTCATCAGCAGGCAAAGGGCTAACAAAAAATTGACCACACCCCAGAGTTGTCTAGCCGAGTTAACCCCACGGGCCAAGTAGACAATCCCTAGAGACATGACTCCCAAAACGACAGCGTTCAGCATGAGCCCAAGTGAACCAGCCCTAACTCCCATGTCGTACAGACGCCCTTTCCCGACCGCACCTCCGTACACCTCTTTCCCCATCCAATCCGTGTCGAATAGTATGAATCCGAACCACGCAATCCAGTTCAAGCATGTCACCAAAAGCAGGATCCACATCGGCTTTTTCAACTCCTTAAAAGCGCCTATAATTTCTCCGATGAACCTCACTCCTCCCTCGCCTTTCTCGTCACGACTAGGCATCGTTTTCTCACGTACAGACACCATAACCATCACGGTGAGTATCTCAAGCAGAGCAATGGATATGAAGAAACAGCTTTTAAGATTGGCACAGTACATATCACAGGCTTTGGTAACAGTGAAAGGAAACACCTTGTGTAGATTCTTCAACGATCCGGCAGCATATCAAAGCACGTTTCCGACAGCCATGAAGAACGAGTACAACGCGTTGGCTGTCCTCATCTTCTTCGTATCGGAACAGGAGATGTCGGCCAAAAGAGCGCGACAGGGGCCTTGTAACATATTGTTAGCCACGTCCAAGATCCAAAACCCTACCACAAACACAAGCACGGCTCTCGGCTTCGTCGATTTATGCAACGAGTCGCCGGACCGGACACCTATGTGGGCGGCGTATCCAATGAGGAAGACGGCGATGGCGACAAGCGCAGCACCAGCGGCTATGAACGGCCTGCGGCGACCAAAGCGAGATCTGCAGCGGTCACTACAGTAACCGACGATGGGTTGCACCAGCAAACCTGAGATGGGCCCGCACAGCCAGACAACGGCGGCCCATTTGTGTGGAACCCCTAGTTGTTGGACGTAGGGTGTTAGCAAGGACAGCTGCAACGCCCAACCGAATTGCACTCCGGCAGCGATGGAGGCCACCAGTGTTATCTTACTTATCGAGCTTGACTTCTCCGGCGAGTTCGCGGCCTCAACCTCCATTTTCACAGAGCAAATATGACTTGGGTACGTAGAATGATTAGAAAACTATGGGATGTATATAAGTTGGTGCAGAGCTCAGGTTGGTAGGTTTACAATGAAGAGGGTTTTCTTCTACACTGGTTGGTGGGACGGAAAGGTTTGGCAAATATTTTCAGGTCTGAGGTTTTAGATGGCTAGATCAACGGGTATATATCGGTGCATTAACATGATCCATTTCCTGATTTCTCCCTATTCGTATTAATGAGTCAATATTCTGTGAAATTCACTTCCCCAAAATATCGTTTTCCCATAATAGCCGATAATGAAAGGGGACGAAAACCAAGATATTCAAATTTCGGATTGGATGGGAATTTTGCTAGGTGTGTTTGACACAAAAATAATGGAACTTCTATAAACGTAATGAACCCACCTAATCCGATATTACAGGTTCAGAATACTCTGTCTTCTTTTGGATGAATGGATATTTGGTTTGGATCAGAAAAGGAAATTCCAGCCAATCTTTCACTTTCTTGGGGAATAATCTGAGTTAATAATACAGGCGGTCAAAAATATTAAAAATTGTCTAACCTCAGATGGATAAGACTGTCATAATTCTCATTAGTCGTTTCATTCATCCTTGATTATGTACATTAACATTGATGACAGTAACTTTCTTTGAATCGGATCAGGATATAACTACGGGGATTAAATGGTTAAACTGATGGCACTTCAAAACCGGCAATGATAGGGAGGTCATGACAATCTTTAGTCTGAAAAATACCTATTCCGTAACACAAAAGTGAGGATCAAGTTTTCCGAAAGAGAGATGTGGATGTAAGCACAGAGAGAACCAAGTTTCCATAAAGAAAAAAGTACAACGGATCTTCCCAAATCCCATGATTTACTCATTTGATTATCTTAATCTAATTATTATGATTTTCTGAAAATCTAGTATTAATTTCTCCTCTGCATGAAAATAAATTACACTCATCCTTCCCGGTCAACTAAGCCTAATTAGTTTTCTATTCGGAAGCATAAACAAAAACAAGAGCATCAATCTAATCTTGGCAAGCTGATCCAGAGCCTATAATTTAAGGAACTACTTGGCAATTTCCAGAAACCATAAAGACCTCAGAGCCTATAATTTAAGTAACAAATCAAAACCTAATCTGTATATCAGTACAATGTATACCAGCCCGATAATTAGTGGGTTAAACTACCCCTATTCATCCAATAAACTGATGGAGAAGACATACAACAATCACAAAAGCCCAGCCCACTTCAACTCCTCACCAACGCATCAGTAGATACAGGTTCTGACAACATATACTACTTCTACAATCCATGTGTAATTTAATTTTCCCTATAACGAATTATATCATAGAATGAATATAATTACAGATGGCGAATCCGAATTAGCTTTGGCAAAACAAACCTGCAGGAACATGAAAGAGATGCTTCAGATCAACAGGTGCAAAGTTTCTGGAAATGGGCTACAAATGCATTGAACAAAGTAATGATGCAGACACCAGGCCAACACCATATTCAGTATACTCAGATAGGATACGACAGTTCCCATAGGTATGGGATTACAAGTTGATAATGGCACACCATAGGCTTTCTTTCAGTAATGGCACATCATTACAAGTTAATAATGATTTTTGCCACCCCTTACTGTGGCTGTGCAATTATGAACAAATACCGACAAAAACTAAGAAACTCAACTGCCACTAGATATCATTTGGGAGCGAGGCCATGAAATTTATCAATCGTCTTTCTGATGCAAAACTCTAGGATGGCTATTATTACCATTAAGTGCAGCATGATACACACGCTTCTCAGCAAGCCCGATATCCGCCAGAGTCATGCTACCCTGTATAAGAACACAAGCATAGATGTAACCAGCAATCTAGAGCTACAATAGCATCATATTATTCTTTAATATCGAGCTAATCAATATAGTCACATGCTATCCTCAGAATATACTCTTAAGAGATAATACCTCACTGGCCATCAGTCTTCTGACATTATCAGCGTAGAGTTTTGGGTCATCCTTTTCTTCTTGTGAAGGGTAATAAACAGGCAACCTTGTGACCTCTATGTGATTTACAAATTGACAGAGAAGAAATATCACATGTCTCACCTGAAAATAAAAGTAAATGAGTGACTAAAAGTAGCATTCCAGAATGCTGCAAAAGAAAAGATATACTGATAAACACATAACTACAACTATACAATCCATCACTCTTTGTCAATAGCACCACTGACAGCCAGTTCTGCTTCAAACCAGTGATTCATTAAACCACTCAAAATACAAATAAGTATACAACAGGATCCCTCAAGATTTAATGGACAAGGAAGTGGTTAGAGGGTAATGTGAGACGCATTCAGCAACTTCTCCAAAACCAAAAGCTCCTAATACTTTGCATACTAAGAAACTCACCCCAGATATTGAGTCCCAAGCAGGACTAAATCTCTGGTAAGGATATCTAAGAATCACTGGAAGCACTGGAGCTTTAGCCAAAAATGCGCCTGTCTTGAATGGCAGAAGGAAGTCCCCATTTGTAGTAGTACCTTCTGTACAAAGATGAAATATAAAATAAGCAATGGTTAGCACTCGATAAGCATTAACTATATGCAGGCCAACAGTATGCAATTCCGCAAACAAATGAATTACCAGCATGCAAAGATCTTATCTGAAGTCTAGAAGTTGAAACATACAAGTTGTCATACCAAGAAATTAGATTTCTTGCACAACGAAATTAAAGATACTGATAAGCATTAGATTGAGGACAGTATACTTGTGACAGCAAAATCAGTCGAATTTATGGAGGAAGGATTATTGGTAAAAAGAAGTTTCAAGAAAATAACCTGGGAAAAGCATAATTTGTGGTGCAGATTTATTCTGATGTGCTTCTCGAACTCTATCTGTCACAACACCTACAAGCCACAGAGCGGATTAAGACATGGAAAATACAGACTATACACTGGTGAATGATAACGCCTATGTTGAGTATAAAACTTCCAACCAAAATCGTGGGATAACTGGTAGCACCAGACAACGAGATCAGGTGCATCCAACTAGCATGGACATTAAACAAACAAGGATACATGCATAGATACAGAACCACATGGGTAACATATGGGAAAGGCGGATGAAAATTTTCTTCAAAATTTGGCAGTTTGTCTTGGCATGAATTTAAACTTTTCACTATATCCCCCATTTGGCATGTCCTGTACAAGTTTTATATTCTGGACTTCGCTTCAGGTAAGAACTATTATTTTGTTTGTAACACTACATTATATTCTGTGATAATAATCATCACCTTTCACATGTACAATCAACTTGTAATTGATCATACATTCTATCTGGCAACCAACATCATAATCTTCATGAAGTACACCTCAATATATCATCAAGGTTCACTAAATAATAAAATTTTCACTAAAATGGCAAAGAACATGGAGGTTCACTACATAATAAAGTTTTCACCTCAATATATCACCGAGGTTCACTACATAATAAAATTTTTACAACTAATGCAAAGAACACAGTACCTGCAACACCCTTGAAGTTGGACGATTTGGACTCCCGCTGAACATAGACACAACCGAGGCACTTGCTGTCAAAAATATGGATTGAAATTGAACAACCTTCCCTCCCATAATAAAATAAATGCTATACACAATACATGCTCCACTATCAAAAACGACTAAGCTGTTACGAATTTAACACACCTGATGAGGCCAACTAGAGGAAGTTTCGCCACCGATCTCTGCACCAATGACAATATCAGAACGATTTCAAATTTCGATACAGCACTGTGATAAAATAGTAACACACGGACCTTGGCAACAAAGCTCGGAAAGGAAGAGGACATGTGATACAAGATATCCAAATACGATACATGGTTAGATATAATAGCCCCAGGCTTCTCAGCCTCCTCTGCACCCTCCTCTTTCCCCTAAACCGATATCAACAAAACAAATCTCAGTAAACAGCAAGTGAATCATTCCGGAAACACAGAGAGTGTGATACTACCTCAGGCTTGGGTTGTTGAGCGGCATCAGGTATCCTATAGGTTTCGCTGATCCAGTAAAACCCTAGCACAAAGAGCATGACTCTGGACAAGGATCGGCCGCACCAGACAATCACGGCTCTTCTCCAGCCTCCCATGTGCGCGTAGTCCTCCTGCTCGTCCTCGTCTCGATTCGGCGACAATCCGAGCGTGCAAATCCTGCAAATCAGGTAGTAGAAGAGGAGGAGCGTCATGATGACGACGACGCGTATGGGGACGAGAGTGACGAGAGCAACGCCGAGGAGGAGCTTCTCCTTGAGTGACAAGCCGCCGCGTCCCATGGTGCCGTAGGCGTCGCTGCGGACGTAGGCGGCGCATTTCTTCTCGAGCTCCTGGAGCTCCTCGGCGGAGACGGACGGGGCGGGGTCGGGTTTGAGGAGCGGGCGGTCGTCCTTGGCTGACGATCCGCCGCCGCCGTGGGAGGCGGGCTTGGATGCCGGTTGGGAATCGAGGTCTTTGAGTTCCGACTCCATGTCTTGATTTGGGGGAAGGAAGTGTGTGATACTATTGGGCCATCGAAACGCGGCGTTTTGGGGAGTTATCTGGGGAGGTCGGTGCTGCGGCGTCGTTTTGTTAAGGAAGTGGATTAGTTGCTGGAGAGGAGTTCATATTGGAACGCAAGATTGATTCGATTTGAGATGCACAGCAGCGTAAAGAATAAGGGTGTGCCAGCGAACTGGAAATTCTGGGAGCTGCTAGCATATCCGCGTGTCACTATCGACGATTACAGAATAGATGATGATCAACGGCCGGAATTTCACAGCGCAACAAAAATAAACGGTATTTGATTTTGGACTTGGTTGTCTCTGTTACTCGGATTTTCTTTTTGGTATTCTGGGTGAATTTTCCTGATAGTCAACCGCCTCATATGAATTTTACCTTTTTAATCCTCTGCGTGGCGGGTAGTAGCATATATGTATTTTAATTATTTTTTAAGAATGAAGAATTGCATTTACACGCAATTTAGGTATAACAGTAACGTTTACCTGATCGTAATTTAGGTACAACAGTAACGTTTACCTGGTCGTAATTTACCTGGTTAGTGATCCATTCTAATTGAGTTGAGTATGTATGCTGGGTCTGACATGGCTCTCATCTAGATCTCAAGTTCTGAACTCTGAAATCGATTAGCTGGTGAAAAGCAGTCCTTGAGAGTATATGATGTTCCAGAGTGTGAATTCAGTTATAGAGAAGCTGTAACTTTAGAAAACTCGAATCATCATATACTCGGGAACATGGTAAAAGTTTTTGCGGAGGAGAGTTTCAGGTTTTATTATGGCAGTAAGATTGTCAGTCACATCCTGTGTGATGTGTGTGTAATTACTCGTGAGCTACCATGAAAACCAAATGTCAGCCCCCAACAACTCAATGCCATATGTCCGAATCAGAGGCCACAACCGTAGGGCCGCCGGAGTGAAGCTGAGAACGACATGTCGTGCATAGCTGATCCTGCTCGGTTCCATCTTCGTGACCCAGAAATGAATGTTTCATATGATGTAGTACCTAAGATTCTCCCCGAATTGCAAAAGCAAACAACCTATTCTAATCAACAATTGATTAGCCCATCGTTTTGTTAACTAACCGAAAAGACAGTTGGTGACCTGTTTTGTTAGCTATCTTAATCATTGTAGATGTCATATGAGTTTAAATATCACAGACATTGTGAGGGTGGATCCGTGGATGGGTTAAATTAGAAACTTGTAGATGTCAGGGGTCAAATATCACAGTAGATGTTAGCTATCTAGTTTGTTATAACTTTGGATAATCGTCAACTGATGGGTTAGCGCGGGAAATCTACTTTTGGGCCATTATAGATGGAGTTGAAGGCCTTTGACGTAACAATCAATTGGACCTTTGCTCACCTGAAATTTATCAGGAGTAAAAGTTGATAGGGCCTGTTAAGGCTAAGAGTCAAGGCCCAGCCCAGTATAAAGTTGGTGTTGGATCAAGTCAAATAGCCGTTGGCTACGCACTCGCTTTGGATTCTTTTACTAAACGGTAAGGAAGCTCCCCACCACCAAAGGCTCAAAAGCGACCGGAGAATTATATATGCAACGGATACGTAACTCATTTCACAATTTTACATCTCAACCTTACCAACTGAATGCGACCCATGGCCTAAGCTTCGGTTGGGTTGTTCCTACAACGGTCCAACCGCCACCACCGGCTTTCCAGGTTCCCCTTCCATTTTATTACCCGAAATCTCATAAGTACCCCTTGTAACTCGATAACATGCTTAGTGTTGGTTCATGATTGAGTTTGGAGTACCATATATTATGAGCTTAAATTAGGGTCTAGAGTCAATAAAGTGGAGCTAAATCAGACTACAGATTCACCTTTCATTAGGCTGTCCCTCAACATCTTAGGCTGTCCCTCAACATCTTAATCAACATTGAAACCACCACAAAAGGTACTCTTAAATAAGTTTGTTCACCTTATGCATTTTAATCATTTTTGTTAGCCCCGTCATTTTATTGTCTATTCTCTTTTTTTTTTGTGACCAAACTGAATCAATTTATACCGATGAGTCATTATGTTAGTAAAATTATGATTATTGCGTACCAAGGTGATCAACTTTATCTAAATGTTGGGTCATTTGGATAAAGACAAAGAAGATTCTAAGCACAAATGTGCACTTGAACTACTAATGTGTAAGTCCTCAAATCGCCGTATGTGAATATGGAATGAAGACTAGTGACCTTAAATTTCTTCCTTTTGTTTTTATTTTTGATCCAATCAAATTAGGCGCTCATAATAAGAGTACCTCTTATTCGACCTCAAATCCTCACCTTATATATTGGAAACACTTAAGACTATTGTTTTTGGGTTTCAATTTTTTTTAACGGTATTAAATTACATGTATGATAATGCGACGTAGATGACCGGATCAAAATATAACATATTAGTTACTCGGTTCACTTGCACCTTGGTATGTAGAAGAATTTTCAAATGTAGTTATATTCAATCGCTTAACTGAATACCTCGTTAACTATTATAAGTGACCTAGTGGTTCTTGTTTGGTTACGTGTGCTCTCAAATCTAGGTTTAAACACTGATGCTGTCAAATTGGCCAGACACAATGTTGGAATGTAAAGTTGAAGCAATTTATATACGCCAAATGATTAACTTAGACAAAGACAACATTTGCGGTACTCTAATGTTAATTCAAATATTGTATGTTTTGCTAAGCCTCACTTTCAACGCTACTTTTATTTGAATAAATAGTTGGAAAGAGATCCATGGATGAAAATGTAGGCAAAAGATATTGTAGAAAGAAAGTGTGGGCAAATTGGGCATTTGAGAAAAGTATTCCCGTATCTTTCCAATAAGGTAACCGACACGCAATCAATATTACCGGCTAGTATGAGCACCTTACCCGTTCCTGGTTTCCGTTTTAAAACAGTTCCGTTCTTTCGTCACTTTTGCGCCCTCTCTGCTCTTCTCTCTACCCACTCCCACTTCCACTCCTCTCTGCTCCAAATCATACACAAACTTCCACACATCCCTGACACAACCTCTTCACCCAAAAACGCTGTCGTTTTGAACTTCAACCCTGTTAGAGCAACCACCTGAACAAACCCATGGCAATGTCTGTGGCCACGAGGCTCCCATCCTCAATTTGCGAGCCTCGCGCCGTTCTCGGTCCTGGTGGGAACAGAGTTAGGGTTTCGGAGGGACCTAAACACAAGTGTGAGGGACTCGAGAAGCCGCCGCAGAGGCCGAGAAAACCGGCCCCGGAGATTCCGGAGTCGGTTGTGAAGAAAAGCATTTCCGTGGACAGCTCGTGTTCTTCGGATACCTCTTCAACTGGCTCATCTCCCAAGACGGCGAGTCCTAGAAAGACCGTAAGGCATATCAAGAGATTCAGGCCTCCCAAGCTTGTCTCAAACGACGTCGTCAAGCCCAACGGTCCACCTAAGCGATGTGAATGGATTACAGCAAACTCCGGTAAATAAATTTGCTCTCTTTTTTATTTTTCGGAAAAATTTGAATGTGAAAGAAATTGAGGACATTGTTTAACTGTTTGCTGTAAATTGATAATTAGGTTCAGGTATGAAAGCTTTGTATACTCTTACAATATTTTATAGTTCAGAATTGACAAAGATAACCAGATGTAATTTAATCTCAGTGACATATAATTTTACTGCGTTAATTTTGATCTTTAGCTTAGTGCAACTTACTGAAAGGAAATTTTGATACAACAGACCCACATTACATTTCTTTCCACGATGAAGAATGGGGAGTTCCAGTTTATGATGATGAGAAGCTGTTTGAACTGCTAGTGCTTTCGCAATCTCTAGCAGAACTTAGTTGGCCTGAAATTCTTACCAAGAGGGACATATTCAGGTGTGCTTGTTTCCATTTAATCTGTCATTTGAGTTATGTGAAGAATACGGTGACCCTAAGCTAAAATTTTGATATATGGTTGTTCATCTCTTTGGCAGGAATCTTTTTGATAACTTTGATCCTTCATCCATTGCAAAGTTTGATGAGAAGAAGTTGATGTCACTGAAAATAAATGGCATCCCAATTCTATCCCAACAAAAGCTTCGTGCAATCGTGGACAATGCTATACAAGTGGTGAAGGTATTCAACATTACTACACTTGCATAACTCGTCCCTTTGAAGGGGGTTTTGCGTTTTACTTGTTTCCAATATCAGCAGGTAATTCCCTGTGCTGAAATTATAGGCTTTGCTGCATTTTAATGTGTGTAGATTCAGCAAGAGTTTGGTTCCTTAAGTAAATACTGCTGGAGCTTTGTGAACCAGAAGGTGATCAACAATGGAGTTCGTTATGGACGCCAAGTACCAGCAAAGTCGCCAAAAGGTGAAGTTATAAGCAAGGATTTGATGAAGAGAGGCTTCCGTTGTGTTGGTCCTACCGTCGTGTATTCATTCATGCAAGTGACTGGGATTGTGAACGATCATCTTGTAACATGCTTCAGGCACAAAGAGTGCGAAGCCAATGCGAAGATGGATGTGAAACCTGAGAATGAGAATCTTGTAACATGCTTCCGGCACAAGGAGTGCGATGCCAATGCGAAGACGGATGTGAAACTTGAGAATGAGAAGTCTAAAGATATACTAAAGTGAAGCCATGGAGAAGATCCTGCCTAGACTGACTGAGCCAAACTTTGTACCCAAGCACATAAAACCACCTAGACTAGAAATTTCTCTTAAGGTTAGAAGCAGCTGTAATTTTCAACTCGCCCATAACTGTTTTCTGGTTCCTACTTTCATCTTGGTGCATGCTTAGCTCATCTGTACCCGCATTGTGTCTGTGACATTACGTATGGAGGAGGTGGTTTCTGTTAGACAATAGATGCTTGCACGTTAAAATTTGCCATCTTCTGTTAGACAATAGATGTTTGTAAAGTGCTTGTATAGCTGCTATGTTTTGGTCATATGTGTCCTGTAATAAATAAATGTTTTGGTCTACATAACATCAGAAAAGCCTGCCTAGTTCTCTTCAATAATACACTCATGCTGTTTTCTGTAGAATATCTTCTTCAAACTTCGCAAGTTTTATTTGATGCTGCATATTAGTGCTATTTGTCAGATGTGACTCAGAGAATCGAAAATGAATTCTGCTTCCTCCTTGCTCATAAGGAATTATGAAAGAGATCCCCTGCATTAAGAGAGACACTGTCTCGCCGTTTTTGCGAGTTATTATTTATCTATAATACTTAAAAACAATGATTCAATCCGATTTAGTATTAAAGATGCATGTGCAGGCAAGACATGAACATGAGCTATATCGGCTATGTCATTAACATGCCAGCCAGTCAGCCACCACTGTCGGGCCACCGGCAAAAACTTTTGACCAAGAGCTTAAAGACATACAAGCTAAAGAAGGAACATAAGTTGCGAAAACGAATTGCAAAATATACAGCATCCTTCCCAGTTTCTGAGTCTACAATCAAACCAAAAGAGAAAGAAAAAAGAAAAAGAGAAAAAGTTCTCAGTCTTCAAAGGCGAACATCAACAAGAAAGATTACACACTATCTGAATCTACTTTGATTTCCATTTGAGAATGAAGGAATAACATGACCTTAAATTGCACCCTCGAAAATTTTAATTTCTTGCATCAACCATGTCTGGTTTAAGCAGTTCTTTCACCCTGCCTTCACAGAGAGCTGCAATGCAGGTTCCAACACCAAGCTGAAATTGAATGATCAGTGGACCAGAAAACCAACCTCTTTTCTTCTGTTCTAATAACTCTGGAACTCATATGCAGCATGCATCCCTAGTTGGTTGCTTAACTTCGAGGCTTACCATTGCCAAGTGTGAGCTCTAAATCATCTAATCCCACTTCATGAATCCTCTCCCCGACCCACGGCTTCACTTGTCCCCCGAGAAACTCAAACTCTGGTCCTCTCCCCATCTCCGCCATTCCATTGGCTGGCAAGTTTTGCTGAGCAGTGGCAGGTTTCACAAGATTGAAGGTAGGGGAGGTTGGCCCTGCAGACAAGGCGGTTGCAAATTTCTGGAAGTTCATCCATTGGCCAGATTCAACAGTCGAGGTATCAGACTCATCACATTCAAAAATGGTGGGAGGAGTATGGAGTTGCTGTTGGTGACGAGTTGGACTAGCTGGAGCAGACACGGCGTAAAAAGGGTAATTGAAAGAGGCCATGGATTGTTTGGCAATGGAGTCCCAATTGGGAATTGGTTGGCTCTTTCTTGAGTTGGGAGAAGAGAGTGGAGGGGTGACAGGGGCACTGTTAGAAATCCGGAGAGGAGGAAGAGATGGTATAGCAGATCGCAGATGGGGAAAGAGATTTGATGAATTGTTGGCATCAAAACAACGAGAGGGGCTTGGAAAAGACGAGGATGAGGGACTGGCTTGGTAGGAAGGAATTGGGGTTGGGAAGGAAGAAGATAAGGGACTCTGATTGAGAGAAGAATAGGGTGTAATTTTGGTTGAAGTGCCTGGTGTATCAGCTGGGGGTGGCTTGAATCCCTGCACAACAAAGCCACATTACAATATTTGATTCAGGATCATCACATTAACCCAAACAATCAATCCTCTACACTAATCAACTTTCATCCAATTCCAATCCGAAATTAGTCGATTTCTCCAAAATCATTATCAGCCAGCAAAGAAACTTGCATATGTCGAATTGCATACGGATCAAATGAAGAACAAACAATGTACACTAATCACAGCGCTAGACCAACTTATTATACCCAAATTGCTGTCCTAAATTCTCCAAATCTCTTCAAAAATCATCAACTAAATAATAGAAATCAGAAAATTTCAGTAATCAAACATGAAAAACTGAAAAGAAGAAAAAGCAGAAGATAAAAGAACCTTTCGGTAAGTTGTGCCGTCTTCTTCAACAGTCCAACCAGCCTCGGCGCAGAGAGCCTTCAAGACCTCGTTGTTATCGCAGTGCTTGGGCAAGTTGAAGCTCCCCTGAGCTCGAAGCCCGGCGAATATCTTGGCCGCAATCGCCCTCCTTCTCCTCTCTCTCCTCCTGTTGTTCTCTCTTTCTCTCCACGACGGCTTTCTCCTCCCCGTCGACGCCGAGGTGGCTCCGTCTGACGTCATAATTCTCCGAACAAAACAACCACCTCTCTCTCTCTCTCCCTCACTCACTCTGTCGCTCTCTCTCTCTCTCTCTCTCTCTCTCCGTGTTGCTACGGAGAAGCTGCTGTGCGTCGCAGTGGATTTAAGCTCAGTGGAATCGGATATGGAAATGCGTGTGTTCACGAGGAATGCGCTTTCGCTTTTTCGGTTCAAGTGTAGAAGAATCTCTCTCGGAGTTAGAAAATAAAACCTCATTTTGGTAAAGTTGCGGTGCATCGCATCTGGACCAAAAGCCATAGCTGTTGTGGATTCTGTACCGTCAGATCAGAAGACTGGAATTCTTCATCAGAGAATAAGCGTGTGGGAGAAGAGACGCACGGTAAGTATGCTGTGACGGAGTACAGGATAGAGAAGAGAGGGTTCGCCGCGTGTATGTAACAGTTTTCTGATGACCTAATAATTCTCTGGTGGTTCTGGAAGTTAGAGCGGGGCCCACAGCCTTATAATGAATTATTTTTGGTTTTTTCTGCTTTCTTCTCTGCATGGAAGTTGGTTCCTGTCTGAGAGCTTTGGGTTTATAAATGGGCCGAACCGGAGACTATTGGGCTTATGAGGTTTTAGCTGAACAAGAACCGTCAACTGTGATGAATATGTTTGTTTTACGGAATTAAGGATTTGAGAAATAAAAGTAACAATTTTCCTATGTTTGGCGTTCTCCGTTAAGACAGGAAAATACGAGGGAAATTCAATCATTTCATCTTTTAAATGATTCACTTTTCCTTGTTTTCTTAATATTAAATGTGCATTAATTACATATCATCAATATATTTATATCCTTGTTGAAAATTTTTATTAACAATTTTTTCTATGAAACTTGTCAACTATATATTTTGATATATGATGACATAAATGAGATTTCAAAATGATTTAGTTTCCTTTCCTTGCACAAACCAAACATCAAAATGGAAACAAACTCATGTTTTCTCATTGATTTCACATTGACCCCAAACAACGGAAAAGAAAACTAATGGGAAGCTTATTTTACTTTCCCATGGGAAATACAAATGAACGAATTTTCTTTCCATATTACCAAACGAGACCTTATGATTTATGTGAAGCAAAATTATACAAGTAATGATCAAGGATGACTGTGTTATTTTGGTCTCAAATGAATGGTGGTTTGTTATTGATAGACAGAAAATGTTACAGTATCATACAAAATGCTGATAGATCACCACAGAAAACACAACGATCACTCTTGCAAAACCCTTGGAGATTGAGTTAGCAATCCTCTTACAGTGGGAGACTGGGAGCTTAATTATCCGAGTGAGGGAAGTAGGTACTTCCTATCCATTGATCACCAGCAATTGCTCTTTTCACATTTGATTCGAACGTCTCAGGATGATCTCTCAAAACCTCAGCTGCCTCATGATTCAGAGGATCTTCATAATTTGGTTGCTGCATAAGGAAATGGAGAGTTTGAGTTAAGGTCACATACAGATACAACTAGACAGATGTGGAGTTGGAGACATGGATACCGTGAATAGGTAATACAATCCATAAATGACAGTGCTTATGTTGAGGACAGGTTTCCAATCTTCGCGAAGAATGTTAAGGCAGATATTCCCTTCCAAGTCCATGTTTGGATGATAGACCTGCAGATGGTATTCAACATTTAAGATGGTAGTGCAGTAGTATGGAGCATCCTTTTCCCACCTAAAAGGCTAGACCTTATGCATTGCTATACATATTGTTATCGATCTTGTGTAAATTGGTTTGCGGGCTTGCAGCATAATCAAAAGACTAGAAATAAATTGATACAATCCCAGAAAAGAGTACCTTTGTATCGCATTTGACCTTTGGTGCTTCATGAGGATAGACTGAGGTAACTTCAAATGTAAAGACAAACCTGCCACCTCTGTGACCAGAAGAAAAGGAAGTTGGAGTTCAGCTAAATGGCATATAAAAAAAAGTTGCAATTGCTAACGGATACATTAAACCAATTCACTTTGAGCAAAGCATTTTAGTGACTTGGTATGGTAACAGTTAAGGTTTAACTTACTGATAGTACCCTTCATCAGGTTCTATGGTGACCTCAAAGTTCATCAGATCATCTTGTCCATGTGGGAATGCTATGCTAATTGTATTTGGAAGGTTTAACTCAGTTATATCTACAATTAGCACAAGAAATGGAAAAATAAGACTAGTTAAAGGAGGCTAAACAATCAAATAACACAGGATATATATATAGTTGGCTTGCACCCTGATCTCGTAGAGTATCAAAGATCAAAAGTGTGTTGGGCAAATATGAAGGCTGTTCATAAGGGTAAAGGCACCCAAGTCAGTGCAGATGATAACTTGTTCTACAAAATCATAACATGTCTACAAGAGAAAAAGAAAACTGAATTATATATTACAATCTAAACCATGTTGAAGAAGCATGATAATGAGGAATGCATGGATTGCGTCGAAGAATATTGTTGCGAATAGCATGAATCAATGTGTATAGGGAACAGTTTCCTAATTCTCAATTGTAAATGAAAAGGCTGAGACCTCTTTGAACGCGTAATTCCCCTGCACTTTGCTTCTTGACAGGCGCCTTCTCTTTTGCATTGTCTACAAGTTCCTGTTGTTTTTCCTTCACTTTGAATAACCTGATCATTGTTTCTGAATGAAATTCCGGGCATGGTTAACAGTTTTGTGATCCAAACAATTCACAGCATAGAATAAAATCTGATCAAAGCAAAGAATATTGGTAATTGTTGATGATGCGCAATGGGGTAAAAGAAAGAGAAGCTAACCTGCTCGACTTAATTTGGATGATGGAAGATGAAAGAGTGCTGCCAATAATGGCAGAATCTTACTAAATACTTTCACCTTTTTTCCATTTGGGGGACTATTTTTGATTTGTTGGTTTGTTTTTCTCATTTTCATGGTCGCCCTTCTCCTTCTGCCTGTACATTCAGCCTTCCAATTTCTGTTTAGAGTCCTAAAACATAGGAGGCACAGGCTCCGCAAATCGTCGCGGTGGGTTATTCACGACATGTCGTATGTTGTGTCCAATTGGTTTCGAGAAAAAAACTTAATTGTCAATTTGCTACACTAGCTTTAGAAAAAAAAAAAAAACTATATATAGCAGCAAATTGACACCATGGCTGAAAAAGAATATCCTTTCCTTCCCATCTCAATTACTAAACTATCATCTATCAACTACTAAGGATATATCAAAGATCCTAAAAATAGAAATTTCGATAGAAATTTTTTGATGTAAAGATAAATTAAAATCCTGACAAAAATTCATGGAAGCTTGGAGATATAGAATTAAACATGAAAGCTTTCCTGAGTTTGTAGTATGAATTCTAAACAGACCGCAACAAAAATATTCAACAAATTGATTCGCTAAAATCGATTGCTCAACTACGTTACTTTCTTTTCTTTTTTGAGGAAACCTCAACTGCGTTACTTGAGCTGTGTATGAGCTGCGACAAATCCTCTGAAGCCATACTAACATAAACCGGAGCACCACTCTCCAAAACAAGTTGGTATGGAAAATATCTGAGAAGGTCGAAAGTATCTTGATGGGGGGTCTGAGAATTCTTCTTCACATAATTCCATACTTTTACAGCGTCCTCTTCCGACTTGAACACGACCCGATGAAAGTAGAAATCTTGCTTCTTTACTACTAGATGAGCTGCTACTGCCTTCACTTCTTCTTTTCCAACATATTTCCTGTCAAAATTAGAATACGAGGACGCTTAAGAATATACGTATACACGTTTGTGATATATTTGGAGAAGGAAATTAATAGTGAGCAATTAAGTGTTCATGCATACCTGAAATGATTTATGAGTTGGTCTGTATAAATTGGTTGTTGGAACCTGGTTGTAGAATAAACCAGGAAGAGTATCCTCGATTGATATTCTTGGAGGGTGTAGTATCCGCAGTCCCAGAGTGAGCTAACCACGGGGTTTGGGACATCGAAAGGGTCGACATCAGGCATCGTGATTATAGCTTGATTAGGAACTATCTTATACCCTGGATAAATGCACAGGCATGTATAAATTACTTTAGAGAGTGAATTTATCATTTTTATGTAAAAAGAAGAGAGAAGAAAAAAAATAGAAATATTACGTCTGAGAATTCCACCAGCGAACTTATCAAAGAAGGATGAATTGAATAATGCTTCTAGGGCTATTTCAGCAACTTCGTCTTCGGTGGACTTGCCATGCTGATATCTAGAATATTACACGACTCATGTTAGCATAACAGATTAAAACTGATCACAAGTAATTAAGAGAAAAAATGAAAATCAATTAGAACAAGCAGTATTTACCGAAAGTTTATAATACTTTGAGCAAATTTAGAACCAGATCCCAGTACTGCAGAGCCGAGGGAGTGCGTTTTATTCGTAACGCGTCCGTCCTTTGTAAAAATACGATAAAGTTGAAGACCCTGCGAATCGAAACAACAATTTAAGTAAATATAACCAAGTGAGAACATTATAAGCGATAAGATCTGAATTTTACAGCTTACATCTTCTGCATCCCATCCAGCCAAGAGTACCCAAAATGCTTTGTCCTTCTTAGTGTTTTCAGGCAGAGCCCGTAAATGAGCACACATTTGTTGTAATGCGTACGCAACTGATACACCATTCTCCTCGAACTGCATTATATCAAACAAGTAACTGTCTTTAGAGTAGTAGCTAGTTATTTTTCCGTTTCCAAATTTAAGCAAAACTACAGAGAGCAGAGAGATAGATCAGTACACATGGATATAGTTTTAGGCGCGCGCTCTTACCTCAGTTTGGCATTTGGATCTCACACTCCTACATATGCTCATGCAATCAATAGCTGTCCCGGACATTGCTCACAGTCTTGCGTGGCATGCGAGCCTAAACAAACACAAAGTACAAAATCACTGCGATTACTAGAAACAACAATCACATGATCAATACGCAACAAATCAATATACAACGAATTTCGACTGCGAAAACCAACCTCCATCTTCCCCTGCTTTATAATTCAGACTAATCTCGTAAAGGGGAGCCTGCCAAACCAATGCGAGTTCAACAAACGACTGTTCAACACCTGGAGACCAAGTTTCAGAACCTCTCAAATTGCTCATGACCTCTAACACCTCACTCGATCTCATCAAAGATTCATATGCCTTCACTAACAAAGGTCTCACTTCCTACAATAGGTAATTTCATCCAAAAATTACAATCACTTTGCGGTTCTACGGTAAAAAAGGAGCAGTAACGAAACAGTAAAAATTTAATTACCTGGTGGCGTCGATCGGCTACTTGTTCTCTGTCGTTGAGAGCCTGAGGCTTCTTCTTCTCCTCCTTCCGCTTCCGCTTTCTGGAATTTGAAGCGACGGTAGGCTCCGGCGGACACGTGGATTCGAATCTGCGACAGTAGTAAGCGGAAGGTGAAACCCTAAATCCGGAGTAGGAGCGGTTGAGCACTCGGACCGGGTCGATGAAAACGGCGTTGGAATCTTCGAACCGGTAAATCCCGGATTTCAAAAACTCGGTGAGCTTATCGGTGGTTTTGGAGTCCTTCATTTTCAGATTTAAGTCTCGCCCTATTTTTGCTGTTAATAATCTCTCCCACTATATCAAAATGGGCCCTCGAATCTAATGGGCCCTGTGTGAGTCGTTGAGCTGCCCAAGCCCACTTGTGGCATGTGACAGTTGTAATGAACAAGATGGATTCTGTCTTTAATGGGGTTTTTTGATAGGTTGACGACAATATACCATTTTGGGGAAATATTGAGACATATTTGGGTGTTAATTGTTAGGCGTTAGTATACAGCTGTAGCCTTTTGACGGGATGTGATTATATTACTTGTGTTTTTTTGGAAAATGATGTGAATTTTTTTGTTCTTTGTTTTCCCCTTTAAGAAAAGGGCTTAAAGCATAACGTGCCAATTTGATAATATTGAATAGAGATGAGTTTCAGTTAGTTTGTGAATCGAATTCAATGTTTAATTTTAACACCCTCTTTTTGCCCTTTTTTGAAACAGTTAATAAAAGATTATAGCTAACGTTCAAACACTAGACGTGCGAGTTTCACATCTTCAGCATTCCTCGTTCACTTAATAACTTATTGTGTCGAACTCGAGATTTCATATTTTCAAAGTAGACACTTATATTACTAGTCAAAATGATTTCACATCTTCAGCATTCCTTGATCACTTAATAACTTATTGTGTCGAACTCGAGATTTCATATTTTCAAAGTAGACACTTATATTACTAGTCAAAATGATTTCACATCTTCAGCATTCCTCGTTCACTTAATAACTTATTGTGTCGAACTTGAGATTTCATATTTTCAAAGTAGACACTTATATTACTAGTCAAAATGATTCTAAGAAATTAAAGGAAAATTATTTACTATATCTTCTTTGCGTTAATGTAATGTTAATGTACCATTGATGTACTGATATGTTGTTCCAGAAAGTATTGAAAAATTGGAAGTTTCTAGGAAAGGACGGCAGAGCAGGAGAGTGTAGGAGGAGGAACGGATTGCGTATCTCCGCCAATGACGAAGCACCACGTACGTTGTAAAATGGCAGTGTACAAACCATGGTTAAACTCACCCTCCTCCTCAGTCAGTCTCAGTCAGTCACTAGTGTCATAGCAGCCCTATAAATACGAAGAATGGGTCCAGACCTTTTGGATTAGCGATTAAGGAACCAAGAGGCAGCTAGCAGAGACTCCCTGGTCTTCCCACAAGGCCAAAAGGTTAGAACTTTCAACTCACCGACCAGCTTTGCTTTCAAGTTCTTACAAATTCTGTATTAGATTGGTTGGTTGGATCATATCGCAATTGTATGCGGTTTCATTATTCTCAGCAACTTGAAAACAATATGTAATCTTGTCTGATAGGTTTGAGCTTCAAGGAGTTCTTTCTTGGTTTCACTGAAATCTTTTTGTTCTTGAGGAAATGAAAAGATGTGCAATGAAAAATTTGAGACTTTTTGTTTGGGGTGGATGAGTTGATTACTTTGTGGTAGTGCCGGGGGAAGTGGAGAGAGGCCCAACTGGTAGAACATTTTGAATTATGTGATATGATTTCCTATTGCTGTGATACGTTATGAACTTGATCATGGTCTTTTCTACCCTATGAGGTAGATTGGATGATTCTGGTAACTAAGTTATGTAAGTTTGTTTAGTTTTTGGGTGATGAAGCCGTTTAGCTTATGTGATTATGCAGTAGATTCATAGATTTCAATTTTCATTTTTGTGTGGAACAATGTTGATCGGTTTCTGCTCTGCAATCTGGTGGGAGTCAAATAAGCAATAGGAGAATAGTCGATCAGTGATGTGATCAAATGTTTGTTCTATTATTTAGAGAAAGCAGCTGTTCAGTGATCATCCATACAGCATATCTCAGTTATTAGTTGATGGTGTTATCATTTTATCTTTGCAGCAATCATGGATTCATGGCCCTGTTGATTAGGAATGTTATGCGAGATGCTTGGGTTTTGGAGTCTATTTGATCCTTATTTGGAAAATTAAAGTCAATCTTAAATATATTGGAGCATACTTGATATTTGATCTATCTTTCCTGGTGATATATAGCTGATAAATTGGTGATTTCCATGTTTCTTTTGTTTTGAAAACTCTTCGGCGACTAATTTAGTTTCCTAATTCTGGAGTAGGCTGCCATGCATCCACAATCTGTCCTGCCTGCTTATATCGGTGTTCACTATACCGATAAGGAGCTCTGTATCTTCTTACAGAAACTTTTGAGTGGATCACCACTTCCAGAAAATGTGTTCAATGATGTAAACCCTTACCAATACATGCCCTCAGATTTGCCACCTGGTATTCTTCATGTTCTCAAAACTACAGAATCCTTCAATCTTTGAAAATTTTCCAAATTTCATTTCATCAAGGTGATGGATTCAGTAATTTACATTCTCTCTGATCAGATCCTATACAATGCAGGTAGTTTTTGGTACTTGATTCGCTCTGATGAGAGCAAAGATACAAATCATGGATACTGGAGGCCCACAGAGGAGGCATGTAAAATATTCACAGACTCTGTCATCATGGGTTGGAGAAATACTTTTGAATTCTATGAAGGCCAAGCACCTCATGAACAAAAAACCAATTGGATAATGCAAGAATACAGGATAACTTACCAGAAAGTTTCCGAAAATAGCAAGACAAAGGTAATTAAAGGAGGTCTGCATGATCTGTATGATTGTTTTCCTGATATGTTCTATTTATTTGTTCTCTACCCAACCTGCCATTCATCTGTCAGTTTGGTTGGATAATGTGCAGGAAGCCAATTTGCTTTGCAGAGTCCAGTCTGTTGGTGCTGAACTCAAAAACCCTATTGCTAATTGCTTCTCACAACCAGTTGTTTCTCTTGCCGAGACACTTACTGGACATGCTTCCTCAAGCAAGCCTCAGGTTACCATCCTGGTCACATATTTAATATGTATATGTTTCATGTTTGGCTTCGTTGGTGTGCAGTTCATTTTTTATGCAGCTTTAACTTCTTGGAACAACAATCTTTGTTATCAGTTCAGTTTTAAGTCTTGATACAAATTTTATATATCCTATAGGTCATCAAGGATAATGAAACAGGAACCTTAACTGTTACAGAAAGGCTTCCAGATCATCAAGTCGAAATCATGCCTGAGATTGAGATAGATTTTCCTTTTGGAGATGACTACATTGAACTGCGGGATCTTGATAGACCAGCATCATTTTCTTCTAGTTCAAATTCAAGTTGCTTGACAATGTCATCAGACGAATGCTTTGATTCCCTGGCTTTGTTGGAAGAACTAGAACTCAAAACTAGTCAGGACCAGGCTAATAAGAATGCAGGCTGCAGATACAGTATTTCTGTATCTCAAAAACCAGATGAGTTAGTTATGTATGCAGCAGCCTCTTCCTCAGGTACATACAAAAATGCTTCAGTTCATTACTTAATATGACTTTTTTTTGTCAGTTTCAGAAGCTTAAAATACTGTTGATTTGGTTGATAGGATCTTTGAGCAAATCTCCATATGAAGAAAAGGTCAAAAGTCATTCTTCTAAGATTCCCAGTTCAGCAGTCTGCGTTAAGAGTAAAGAAAAGACTACAAAGAAACTGATCACAAATCAAAAGCCAGATCAAAGGAATGAAGATATCTCAAATTCACATATGACAACACCTCCAGGAGGAAAGAAGGCTACTGTTGTCAAAACCAAGAGGCTGAAGAAAAGGTATCTTTGCTTCATGCCATGTTAGAACTTGATCCTGATGTGTTTGTTCTATGATGTATTTATTTTTGTATTAAAGAGAGTTGATTAGCAAGCATATATACTTATAATGTCAGAGATGAGGTTCAGGGTTTAGGAAGGAAGGGTAGGACACTAATGTTCCAGGAGAAACACAACTACAGAAGGTAGGAGACTGATTACACGTATGTTTTGATTCTTGCAATGGACAACCGATCTTTTTTCTACCTTTTTGTGAGTCAAATATTGCCTGTTTGAATGATGGATGATAGTAAGAAGTATGAACTAGGAAGCGTATTTGAAAACATCCAGTCACACCATGAAGTTCATCGGAAACGGGCAATGTAACATAGTTTTTTTTATAGGCGTATAACATAGTTGATTTGTGATATATTCGTAATAGTAATTCTGTCGGATGTCTAAATATAAATATAAATTTATCGGTCCATTTTAGGTAATTTATCTGTAACTCCGACATCATGTGGTATTACTATTGCGTAGTGGGAGGACTGAGTACCCCACCCACCCAGTTATATGAGACTAGGAACAAGAAGTGACAATTAACCTAATAGATATATACTCCGGGCACATGTGTACGTTTAACTTTAGCTTTGGAAGTCAAGCTCTCTCAAAATAGGGAGCAGCTAACATGTTCTCTGAATTTGACGACATATTTTCTTGTTCATCTCATTCCATCCCACGCTTTCAAAAGCGAGCCCGTATGCTAAAAATGGCCGGGGGTGGATTTGCAATGACTATGGGCACCGAGGGTGTAAGTTTCTGTGTTCGAGGGCCGACAACTTGTTCGGTGTTGCCGCTGATACGCTCCAAGGCACATAGTAGAGAATAGATACTTATTATTCATACGTACATACATCTACATTCTAGGAAATAGTATTGTTATTGTGACAATAATTGTGTAGTGTTCATGCGTAAGTGTGTATCATATGCTCAATATATTCACAAATGTACAATTCAAATAACGTGTGTACTTGAAATATGTTGTCCGAGTGATTTCTATAACAAACTTCATGCAACTTACTCTTGTTCAAACAAAAATGGAAGAGAAAATCTCGACTTCTTATTCTTTATTGTTGTCATTGACAAATTTTACCTGGATCCATAAAACATCTATCGAAAACAAATTGTTTGTACGGTCAGATATGAACTATCTATGTTATTGTAATGTCAGCTTCAACTTTGATTTTTCACTGTAAAAAAAATCTGTAATCCCTTTCTTTTGACACTTTCTTTTCTAATATGTTTTTACTGTAAATTTACATCATTTTTATTATTAGGTAAACAACTCAAATATTACAACTTCATGAGTTTCGTGAGTTGAACTCACAACCTCTCACTCATTAAGGGAAGACTATGCCGCCGGACCAAATAGTATTGAGCATTGTACACTGTAATAGCTAATTTTTTTATAGATTTATTTAGATTATTGTAACTTTATGAGCCGAACTCACAATCTCTCACTCATTAAAATGAGACTATGCCGATAGACCAAATAGTATTGGACATTGTAAATTTACACGTTAATAGTTTTTTTTTATAAATTTATTCAAATTATTGTAATTTATTTCCATTAAGAAATCAGATTTTTATATCATTTCACCAAGACTCGTTTTTGAAAGCCAAAAGAAACTTATACAAATGGAGCTGGTAACGTAATCGATAAGCATTGCAATTTTCTTTCACCAAATCGCCACACAAAGACAAATCCTCACCTTGACCAAAATTGACTGATATCTCGTGTATCTGCTACTGCATGGACCACCGTGCTGCGCCACACCACACAACACTCCATTATATTTCTCTTTTTTGAATTCCATGTACAATATCTGGGTCTGTCACTATCGGGCCTAGCGTTTTGTGCCGAGGTGTCCAATAGGCCCACCACCGCTCTTGCTTTATGATCATCACACATGCTCCTCCTCCAATTCGTCCTTTCACGGCGACCGGAAGATCCAACGGCCATGATGGTGGTCCCTCTAAATAGACGGCTCGGATTGCCTGATTATGGCGGGAATTGGATAAAGACTACACCGACGGCAGGTAGAGCCTTCTCGTTGCGGGACCCGCCCCGAGTGCCCGTTGGGTCCGACCTCGTTAATTTCCGGTTTCCGTTTGCTTCTCCAGGCCACGTAAACGTCTCATTAGAGGTTGAAATTACTATCAGGTCCGACCTGGTTAGTCCCTTTCTTTTTGGTGGAATTACTATAAAGGCCTCATGTCTTTGTCTTTGACATCATAGGTTGAAATTAGTACAGCCAACAATCCTAGTTCCATTAATGTAAACTCGACATATCCAACTCTATCTATACATGACAACCATTCTCGTAATTAATCACCTGCTTTTAGCCTTTAGGTATAAAAATGTCTTGATTGTATAGTTTATTCATGGTTGAGTGTTGATCTATCTGAATTTATTTACATAGATCTAAAAAGTCTAATAATTATAGGCAACTCGCATTTCATCTTATTATAAAACACTTTCAAACTTATGGACTCAGTATTTCAGTCTTTGAAAAATTAGTCAACACATGTTTAGTCTTGTATCAAACTAACAATTCTTCTAAAATTTGAATATTGATAAGATGTAAGGCGTGACATACAACGTCTTGATTAAGCACTAACTTATTTTCAACCGTCATCGAGTGTAATGTCATTTTCTTCAATCAACAATTACGGTTACATATTGAAATGTTTTAGAAAATGATGTTACAATTACTGAATGAGCGGTTCAGACACGATGACCTCCTTTTCCATTTTAAGTATCGAAGAGTCTGGTAAACATATAGAATTTCTTTTAACCGAAAACATCACGGTTATTTTATAAAACGATCGGTACAAATTATCTCACCGATTATCATCTTATAAAAAGTTAGAGACCGCAAATGAAACAAATAAGCAGGGACAGTTTGGCCATTCCGCTGCCCACCACCATCACATTCACAACCGGTCAAGCGGTCATCTCCCAGTGAACTTCCGTTCAAAAAACCCAAACCGCTGGTGGTATTGTAACCTCAGCTTTGCTCACTGCACAGAAAAACAAATAATTTAGGGAGAGAGAACTCACGCACTCTACGTGGTTTCTTCTCATTGGTCAACCTCAGGTCTCCGGGATTCATAGCACACACCAATAAACAATACCAGTCACTCATCTCTCTCTCTCTCTCTCTCTCCCTTCTTCTTCTTCTTCTTCTTCCTCTGTGCTTCTTCTCTGCAAAAACACTCCAATTCTGCTCCAATTTCATTATAACCTCTCTCCAATTTCTCCAAAAACGTGTCCAGCAATGCATGATCTTCCATTTAAACTCAATTTCGACTCCTAACGCCGTCGTTTTCGCCGACTAAACCGCTCGCGAAGAAAATGCTTCAGGCAATGGAGAGCTCCTTCAACAATGGCGGCTTCTCACAGTTTCAGAGCTGCGGCGACAGCAGCGAGGAGGAGCTCTCGGTGCTGCCACGTCACACCAAGGTGGTGGTTACCGGCAATAACAGAACCAAGTCCGTTCTCGTCGGCCTCCATGGCGTCGTCAAGAAGGCCGTTGGGTTAGGCGGATGGCATTGGCTGGTAATTTCCTTCTTCTCTTTGGTCGATGCTGGAAATCAGTTTTTTGCATTTCAGTGTTGTTTGCGTTAGTGTTAAGCAATTGGTTCAATCTGTGCCTGATGCTATTCTCCTCGGTTTCAAGTATACTGATATTTCTTCTGATTATTTTTATAAATTCATTGCATGAAATCTTCAAGTGATTCTAAATTTGAACCAGGAGTATGAGTTCTCATTGCATGTTTATTTTACTGCTGGATCTGCAGATTTACTAGGTTTCTTGCAAAAGTGGTTCTGGAATTTTAGACTTTTGGTATTGTGTGAAGTTAATTTTCTGATTTTTTTTTTATAGAAGAAATATTTTACTTACTTTATCTCATTAATTTGAGTGTTTTCCGTTTAATTATTAACTTAATGCTAGTTGTTGGATTTAAACGCTGGAGTTTGATTTTTATTAATATTAAATTTGAAGTATTCATAGTAAGGAGGATCACTGTTTTATTTAATTTTTGGTGGCTCACTTTTGTGTTTCATAATTTTGCGCATGTTGCGGATTCAATGGCTTGATTGATTACATTCTCAGTGTTAATAAAAAGTATTCCTTTTTTCTTTTTCTTTCTTTTCTCATTCCTTATTGAATTGTTGCTGGATCCTTTAGATGTCAAGGTTCTTGCTTCTGCAACCCTCAATGAGAGTTAGTTCTTTGTTTGATTCTTTAAATTTATCATCAGTATGGTTTTTCCCTCTCTCTCCTTTTTGGGGTGGGGATAAAGGATTACTGGTTTTTATTCTTATTTGAGCTTTGGAAAGTACAATTTGAACTTCCAGAAGCATTCTCTGCCCCAGTTCCATCAAGAAACTGAGTATGTTATATAATTTTGATCTGTAATTACAATCTTTTATAAGGATAGAGAACTAGATTTTTACAGTGGTAATTTATTTTACTTCATAATGTCCTTAAAATTGCCTGCAAATTTGTTAGCCTTTTGAGATTTTATTAGGCCTATTCATAAGAATTCTAATTGATGATTCTGAACAGGTCCTCACAAATGGCATAGAAGTGAAGCTTCAGAGGAATGCCCTTAGTGTCATTGAAGCTCCTACTGGTAACGAGGAAGATGATGACCTTGATTTTGAGACTGTCCAGTGGAATGGATCAGACATGGGTGAGTTTGGTTGTGATGCAAAACAAATTGAGGGTTTTGAACCCGCCAATACTATCTCATCCTTGCATGTGTTGATCTGCTTTCTTAAAGTAGTCTGAATAATGGCTGATATAATTTGTTCTTGACCAGAGTCCTATTAGTTATGTGACAACAACTATGTCTATTGGTGCAGTTCTATTAGTCTCAATAAGTTCTCTTATGTCATCATGCTTTAGTTAACTTATCTTGGGGACCTCTCTAAATGTGGACTTGGAACAGTATGTTCTATATAAAAAGTGGCAGGGGTTGGCACATAGGATCCGTATTGTATTCACTTTTTTCTTTTTTATGTCTCTAAAATCAAAGCTTTATTGTCTCAGTTCTCTATCACTCTTTCTTTTGTTTCTGGCCCCACTATGCTTTCTCATTGTGCCTCTATTATTGTCCATCCCCAGCATCTGATGATACTCAAAAATCTCAAAGATCAAGACATAGAGTACATAAATCATGTGGATCATCTCACAAGACTATTTGCAGATCTTTCTCTAATGACTCGCAATCTAAGGGGTCTGTTTCTACTCCTCGAGGGTCAGGTTCAACAGTGAGTAGCATCCTATACTCTTTTTGCATTTGTACTATCTTCTGTAATTAGGGAGATGGCAAGGGTCTGTGTTGATTGTAACTTGAAATTTCTCATTGTTCAGAAAATTGACCTTGGGAAACTGGAGATGGCTGCTCTGTGGAGATATTGGCGACACTTCAATCTTGTGAGTACTTGCAGTCTACCATCCAAGATTGAATGATTGTTCTGTCTTGTATTTTTAGTTGCATATTTTCTTATGAGTAAATGATTTTTTAGGTTGATGACATACCAAACCCATCCAAAGAGCAGCTAATAGATGTTGTTCAGAGGCATTTTATGTCACAGGTACTTAGAATTGCTGGCATTGATACTCTTATTCTAGTTTTGAGTACTTAAATATGTTAGCTTGGGAACTTGAGGACAATGTTACAAAATGTTGGGATTTTGTTAGGTTGCCAGCCAGAACTAGGTCATTACATGTTTATATCTTGCCAATTCCAGAGTGATTTTGCTATTTAATCCCATCATTGACGGTTCAAAAACGTTGTTTCCTCTATTGGTGTAGCAAATCGACGAGTTGCAGGTGATTGTGGGGTTTGTTAAGGCTGCAAAGAAAATGAAGAATATGTGATGTGACGTAGAGGAACATTGATATAGTCGACGCATGCTAACAAAGAGAGATACTGGTACTCCTGGATGTCCACTCCCCTGATCTTGATATCTTAACTTGATGTATCTATCAAGGGCTTATTTATGCGTACATGTCTGTTAGTGAGTAGAGTTGTAGAGGGATTTAGTACCTTTCTGGTAATAAAAAAAAAAAAAAGAGCATAGCTATTTGTAGATGTTCAAACCAGTGAGAAATGGGAAAAGACCTCTCCGTAGGAATTAAGAGACCTTGTGGCTTAATATGCATCTAAGCCTGGTTGAAATGTATGTAATTGGGAAGAAGTGGGTTTTTCTGAAATGTATATATTCTTTAGTTCTCTTATCCAGAAATCTAGAATGATCTGTGTTTTATGAACTTCTCGGAACTTCAAACGATGACAATGTTTAGATTTGAAGGATCAGTCGTGACTTCCTCCGGTTGAAAACCATTTGCTATGTGTGACAAACCTGGTTGAACATCGGTCACGCATAAATGGTAATCCAAACAAAGATGAGTAGGTGGCAAGTCATATTCACTCGTTATTCTGCTTGACAATTCAAATTACTTTGGTTGGCATCGACAGCATCTCATGTTGTCAAGTCACGTACTCTCTAATCGGATGCACATGGCTCCCAAGTTCTAATTGGGAGGAACCGAAAGGTACGTAAAATTAAATTAAAAAATTTGTCCGAGCCTTCCAAATCTATAACATATTTCGAAGTATACTATATGTCGAATTCTTCTAACATTACATGAAGTAATTGAATGCATGCAACAACGGTAGACAAAATCGAAAAATATGAAGTTTTAAATTTTCGAAGGGTTGTGAAATAGATTTTTTTGTAATTTAAATTTTGTCTTTTGTGAATATGTTAAATTTTCCACTATATCTTAAAACGTGCCCGTATGTAGACAACATTTGGGTGGCGTAGAGTTCATGTGGTCATTAGACTTCACACGTGGACGTGAGTAACTCGTTCTGATACCATAATAAAGCAATATGAATTTCATATCCAAAACTAATTAGCGTTGAATGTAGTCCCTCAAATCCTTATAAACTCACGTATAATGTCTCATATTTATATATAAACAAAGAGGGTTACCTATTTTTTAAATTTGATTAATTCAGTGATTTAGACAGAGGTCGGAATCAGGAGATTTCATATATCAAAACGGGTCCCTTAGCCTAAGGCTCAGGTCGTCTCTGTGATGAAGCTATATCGGAACCAGAACAAAAGGTAGGGTCGAAACGTCAGCCCGAAGACAAAATCTATGGATTAAATTTCAGCTTAAAAACTACCCACTTCTTTCGCAATACATCATCTAATCATCTATACTGATTATGCTTTCCAACTTTTGTATCAAAGCTTAGTTCTCGAATTTCATAGAAGATCTTCGGTCATGCGTCTAATCAACTTAGGTGGTCATCTGATCCGACAGCCTTACCTAATTAAGAGGCTAAGAGCAATTGCACCCGTAGGCAATTGACAATTGCTGATTTGCCAATTAAATTGCCCTTGTCAATTCACTATTCATCCCAAATTAGCAATTGCCTCTCCTTTATCAATGCACCCGTTGAAGGCAATTTACATGCTAATTCATTATTACATTTTAATTTTAAATAAATTATTAATTAAAAATGTTAAACTTATAATTTGATTAATTAATAATGTGATTAATCGTACAACAGTCTTTTTAATGTTGTTGAGTTTATTTATTACTTTATTAATGCATAGACTTTTATTTCATGAAATTAAAATTACATAAGCGGAATATAAATTACATAATTTCCTAAACAACATTTTATTATCGGAAAATATAACTAATCAAACCCAGGTGTGTAGCAATCACTGCTACCATCATCAAACAAAGTTTTTGCCATAACACTTCTTTTCCTTTGTTTCCACCAACGTTTTTCATCTGGAGACATATTACTAGTATCCTTGCCCATAATTCTTGCATCCTCTTTCGCCTCTTCTAATTCCATAACCCTCTTTGAGTGAGCGGCAATTTCTTCATTTCTTTGCCTCACTAGCTCAACAGAAGCTTGCGTTGACTCGGCCATGGATTGAATAGAAAGAGCCAAACTTGAAGCAACATCTTGCACTTTCTTTCCTTTCCTCATTGCTTCTTTGGCTTTCTTTTGTCCCATTGGTCTCAGCAAAGAGCTAGGTGGTGTCTCCATAATTGAATTTTCTCATCTTCTTGCCAATTGCAATTAGAATCTCCCATAGTTGGATGAGATAAGAAGAAATAGAAGCTAAAATTGATGAAGGGAGAAGATGGAGAGGTAAACTTTGAAAAGTTTGGTGTGAGAAATTATAGAAAGAGGATGAGTATTTATAGGAGAGTTTTCTGATTTTTTTTCTTAACCCAGGTGTATAAATTTTTAAGTGAAAACAGACAAAAAAAAATACAGCCGTTGCTATTTAATTATAGCCACAGGATTCAGATCTAATGGCTGTAATCAAAGAGCCGTTAAAAAACATTTTACAGTTGAAAAGATATTGTTTGACCGACATGTGATAAGGGGAAGTAGGGAACAGATATTTCAGTGGAGCCCACCCAATTGCTCGAGCAAACCGTTTGCCGAGAATCGCCCATCAAATTGCTTGGGCAATTTTTTTGACGCGGGGCCCATGAATTGCCCGGGCTAAATACAACCGCTGCATTGAGTTTTTTTGCAGCAGGTGTGGGTCCCAGCTTTTGCCTTGGCAAATCACACCACCGCTGCAATTGCTCTAAGACCTCCTCCAAGTTAATTCATGGTTTGATTGTACGTAGTCTATTCTGTATACCAACAAATATGTACGTAGGACGTAGATACTTGCATCTATTTGAACCACTATAACTTAGTGTTGGGGAACAATCATATATATGATAATAAATATAACAGAAAATTAAATAAATAATATATGAAATATAATCAACATACATCAACGATTAAAAGTAGTGAATCAATCCTAATATTAGAGTGAAATTATATATGAATCTTATAAAAGTAGTACAAGGAAATAAATAACTGACTTGATATTTCGATTGAGGCATGTATAAATACACTTGACTAAAGACAGATTTCGCCATACCCTTGTGTTTGTAGTTCGATGGACGTCCGCCTTGTAGAATACAACAATCGATGATCCAAAATAGAAGCATCATAATTTTAGATTTTAGTGTACCATTCGTATTGGATATTATTATATAGGATTAAATTAAATTTACCCCCCAAATCTTTCGTAACAAAATTAGTTCAGTCCTGCAACTTTTTTTAAATCAATTCGCCCTTTCAACTTTCGTAAAAACATCAATTATGTCAAATTTTTGAATTCCTTTTGAAATATGATGTTACCAAAGCTTTTGGAACTGACAATGAGACCTGTAATTTTAGACATTTCGTTGAAAATGAGGAGAGAAAGCTGAATTATAGGTCCTTCTTGTCAGTTCTAACAACTTTGGTGACGTCATATTTCGAGGAGAATATAAAAATTAGACCTACGATGTATTTACAAAAGTTGAAGGGGCGAACTAATTTTAAAAAAAAGTTGCAGGATTGAACTAATTTTGTCACCAAAAATTTATGGGCTAAACTTAAATTTTTTTCTATTACATAATTTCCAACACTTAGAAGGTTTCAAATTCAGAACCCTCGTTCCATTACGAATGCCATATATTCATAGGAAGCAAGGACCAAACTACTCTTTTCATGGTAATTCAATGAGTCAAATTTTAGCGGTAAAATCCTACCCTGCCCGACCCGAGAAGCTAGTTGGAGGGTTGGGCCGAACTGAATTATAAGTAGGATGCTTCCGAGCCCGTTTAATATCTGAAAAGATAATATCAAAGGCCCAACTGGAAGAATTCATAAAAAGCGTAGTAGCTTTGGGCCCAACTGAACAAATTGGGGTGGATCTACAATTGTGAAAACATTAACCAGTCACTGATAACCAATGTGCCAAAAGAAAATGAGGATTTGTTTTTGTTTTGGTCAAGGAACTTGTTCATTTGCCCATGGCTCATCGAAATGATACTAGAGATTAACTGGACTTTAAATACAAAACAGAATGTATCGAATATGGACACGTTAGGTAGATTAACTGATACAGAGTAGATTGGCTCCATATAGAGGTAGACTAATTCGATTTTAAATAAAAATGATGTACTAATAAAAATGTCTTCATTTTTGTGCAGAGGCAGGTTTCTCACATATCTTGGTGGAGGGTGATGCCCAAAATGTTCTTGCAGCATTGAACGTGACTGAAGAGGATTTTAGTATTGATGGAGGCCTAATTGATGAAGTGAAAGTGCTTTTAAGTTCTTTTCAGTTCTGTAGTTGGAATTATGTTCCCAGAAGTTGCAATAACGCAACTCACAGAGTTGCTAGGAAGGCATTGCACCTGCCTTTTCCTACATACCGGTGGATGATGAAGCCAGATTGGCTTACTCCAATCTTAGTTCATGACTATATACTCCGTTGATGTAAGTTCTTGATTATGAATGTATTGCTATTTTCGATCAAAGGAAGAGAGTGTCATTAAAGATTCAATTTAGATCCCACAACGCGGGACGTCTTTATGTTCAATCAAATTGCCACTAGTCGCAAGAGGCCAGAACTCGATCTTCGTCCCCAAGCAACTTTTGCCGTGTTAAAAATGACTTAAGTGAATTCATTGGCCAATCTAACACTAATTTTGGTCACAACACAGCTCTCTATGAACGATGTGTATTTTAGTTAGGTTGTGCTCCATTAACAATCACTTACAATGAATATAGAAGCTGGGGGGTCTCAGTCTGTTCTTAATTTTCTTGCCAAAAAAGCCGTGCACGAATTATATATAGAGACTCCTCCAATCAAACTACATCAGCACTGCCTTTCACACGTACTAATCTCCTTTCCAATGTTTTACACCTTTAGGTTTATTTTGTAGCTAGCTTGCTACTTTTCATGCTTTTAGCTTTACATGTTGTAGAATTATATAGTGACTGATGACATAACCTAGCTACAAGTTATGTGATGAATATGTTTACAAAGTTTTCTTATATGTACATGTAATAAATTTTGGTTTTCCTTAAGAGAACGAGGTATTTAGTAATTTACGTACTTAAATTCTCTTGCTTGGTCCTCTGTATTTAGTAGTGTCAAGTCACTCAGGTGCAAAAGAAGAATTCCATAAAAGCAGGAACTGGTCGATTATATATGTTGCTTCTAGCTAGCTTATGCTAGCTTCTTTTCAATTTCCATACGTGAACGATTAAAGTGAATTGCTTTTCTCTTTATAGTGAGTGAGTGCGTACGTCCGTAATGTTTTGGCCCACGTCCTCAGCTGGAGTAGAGAGGAGATTGTGCTTCCAAAAGTAAAATAATGTGTGCATGGCGTGCCACCGCGCGGACGCGGAAAGAGAACGGTGCGCGTTCTTGACTTCTAACCAGGCGAAAGAGAGCTCCGGTGCCACCTCGCGGGCGAGGAATTTACGAGCAAAATATTCTCGGTCACCTGTGAATCGATACTCACTGTCAGAGCGAGCAGAGCAACAATGGGAAAGCGAAGACGAGTCCAGATGGGCTCTGAGATCTAAGGCGAGGCGCACTTAGAACGTTAGGGTTTTCGAGGACGCTCGAAGGTTTGTACTGGGTACGATCGACTGTGTTTGTCCATTTGTTTGTATGTTGTTGAGAGTTGTTGTTGTGTGTACAGGGAAGCGGCAATGAAGCTCCTGGGAGCGTAGGTGATTCGACTGGGTCGAGGGTTTCAACAAGGTTGAAGGTTGTATTTGTGTTTGATTGATTGATTGATTGATTGTGTCGAGAGTCCTCTGTAAGCCGTAGAGCTTCTTTATATAAAATTACTTAGGGCCACATGTATTGGCCCAAAGCATGTCAAATACTTGTAGGAGTCTTCAACGATAAATGTGGTGTAGGCGATGTTAATCACTTGTTGGCCGTGATTATCCTTTGGCGAAGTGACTAACTGCCTTTGTCTAGAAGAGTTGAGTTAGAACACCTCATGATGACTTTGACGTGTACCACTGTTCACTCATGCAAATAGGAGTAGAGTCCTTAACTAACACATTTACCTTCACGTGCATGGGAAACATTGAACTCTTCAATCATCCCTGACATGGTCAAGCAATCAAGGACACTACTTCCTTATCCACCCAGTCAACATATGCGGCTAATGATTTAGCCCTCTCCCATGCAGACTCTTCTCCACTGCCTCCTCGCAAAGCCTCCTACATACGCGAAGTCACCTCGCCTCGCATGTGTCTCGAGCCCGCCTCATTATTTTGCATTCCAGGCGGGGTCCGCCTCTTTTCCTTCTTTCACGCGAATTCTCTTCTTATTTCTGGCGAAGTCTCCCGCGCAAAGGCATCTCGCTTCGCTTCCATACTAAACCTATATCTTCTACACGAGATCCACCTCTTGATCTCATGCAAAGTCCTTTGCATACAAACTTATAGTTTGCATGGCAACTTTGGCTTGTACGTAGCATGTCTCTCATGCATGTATTCATGAGAATTGTAATATGTATATGGAGGCAGGATAACTTTGATAGTCATTCACGCCCAGGACTTCTAGGCGAAGTCGCCCTCTTCACATGCAAGCATCTTTCTCCGCCTGTAAACTTATCCAGATTGCAAGCTCGCCGCTTCATAGGCAATTAAACATTGAATCAAATCCACTCACGTCTCTTAGTCCATCTATACCTCACGAAGTCTCTTGTCCATGCGAACTTGTCCAGCTCGCATGGGCTTCTGGCGGGTCATCACTCGTAAACCCATTATTTCAGGCTCGCCGGTATGACGTGGACCATAAATTTAACTAATATTCACTAAGACAATTACTGTCCAGTAAAATATTAATTTGGGTGTAAACATTGCCCCCCAGCCTCGAAGTCAAGAATGACTGAAGAGGTTTATGTTCATGCTGCCCCAAAGCCACTGATATTGGCTCGGTTCATACATTAAATGACTTGGACTTGAATGATGCCGTGCGCTTCGCCTGCTCCACTCAGAGAACATAGTACCATGCATGCACCTCGACTAGATAATGTTCTTGAAGGAATGTACCTCGCACAGATGTACCTCGAGCTCGAGTGGATACACCTCGAGTGAATGTAACTTGAGTGGATATATTTGAAAAGGAATCGTCTTGACCTCGAAGGGATGTACCTCGAATAGATGTACCTCGAAGGAAATGTACCTTGAGCAGACGTTCACTTTGACTGGATTCAAAAATTGCATTCAAAAAATTTGCCCTTCGCTTGAGCTCTTGGCACTGGCGAACCAAATCATGGATGACTTCGTTACCCCCCAGTATGGATCAAATGTGAATTTTCGAAAAATAGGCCACAGGGATTGGCCTAAATAATGACCAAGACACCTCAAGAAGGGTCTAAAATCTGAAATATCTGGAACACATATCTACCCTAATGTGCCCCCTAGTTTTGATGTCTGTTCGACGAATAAAGGACATCAAAATTTTAGTATGCCCCCCAGTGAAGGAGTTGTAGCACCATGCATCGTTGAAGTTAGTAAACACCGAAAAAGGTCGTGGACCGGCCTTGAGAAGATCCCGGTGTATGAATAAAGGTACACAAAACTTGTATGGATGCCCCCCAGTAAAGGAAAGCTCGCTGCAAGGTCATGAAACACATTGAAAAAGCACATTGCAACTTCGCGCGTATCCTGACCCGCCTGCATTCAATCTGCCATAACTCTCTCCAGGAATGGCGAAATGATGAACCGTATAATCCTCTGGAAAATAGACATCCAGAGATTTCTGTTGATATATGGCTCGCCTGCTAGGTCGTCCTGGATCATTCCAGCTGAATCGGCGAAGTGGACTGTCCGACATCCTGACCCGTCTGCATTCAAACTGCCATTACTCTCTCCAGGAATGGCGAAATGACGAACCGTAAAATCCTTTGGAAAGTAGACATCCAGAGCTTTCCATTGATACAGGGCTCGCCTGCTGGTTCCTCCTGGATCATTCTAGTTTAACCGGCGAAGTTGACTGTTCGGTAGTGGATGTCGTAACTTTCAGCAACTATTGGAATTTCTTCTCTGACTCGACTTCGCTGGCAGCAATTCAAGACATATGATGGAATGCCTTCTGTATTGTCTCCAGGCCTCAGGGATAGTCCTCAAATAAAGTTTAAGCCTTTTGTAGGCAAAAACATTGTCTTGCATTTCAGCAAAACTAAGAATCTCTTTTTGATGTTTTCTGCTATTTGATTTTTTTTTTTGTATTTTCTTTTTTCAATGTGAGAAATAAAGAAAATAAAAGAAATGGAAGTAAAAGTTGAATTAAAAGCTAGGAGCAAAGAAAAGAATGGATCATAGTATGATTAGTTACCCTTCGTAAGGCCAATCGGGTGGCCACCGATGCTTCACTACAAGCCTCGTCGCCGTTATGTTCTCAGCGTGAGACTCCTGTCGTCGAGAATTTTCAAGTGTTGAGCAGGGCTGCTTCGTGTCAACAACTTGAAAATTTGGGCAAGGTAGCTCGTAGGGACTGCCTTGTTGCCCCCAAGCATCTTTGTCATTCGGCGAAACCTGATCTTCAATTGCATCCTTAAAGGAAAAATGGTGTAAAGATCTGCCTTGTCGCCGATTATCATGTCATAATGCATGGTCTTATCAGGTATAGCCACACATTGCTTATGGAAGAGGACCATATCAAGAGCTTCACTGGGACTGAGCTCTTGTGGAATATGATTATGAGACAGATGCACCAACATATAGTCTTCATCATATTCATCACAAATTGGCTCTGTGTCAAAATCACATGTCAAATTATCAAAGGTCGGTAGCTCGACCTTCCTTGCAACCAGAGACATGCACGGGATATGTACGTACTCACATAAACCAAAGTCACCTCTTGGCCTTTGATCTTGCATGTAAAAATTCCAATGGCATTAGACAAAGAAGCCACGTATTGGCTTTGCAAGAACACATATTGGTTGGTAATCAAGTTGGTCACTATTTTGGTCATACTTGAAAGAACATCCATAAGCTAGTTGATAAAGTAGGCTCTCACCTATTCCTTCACCCAGACGTCCAGTAGCTTCATGAACTTGCTTCTCCAGGATAATTAAAGAATGTAGGTGAACTACATCTTGCCCCCCATGCGCCTGACCTGTGTCCACATATACGTCTCGCATAGGAAAGCTGGCTCCTTGGTCACCTTTCATGCGAAATTGGGGATTGCCATCATCAGTGTTCAAACCAATTTCTTCTTCCAGGATGGACTGTTCTGTCCAACCTTCGCGTTCATCTTTCTGAGGAACAACGTCAACTTTTGAGATAGGATTATTATCCATAATCTCGCCGGCCTCAACCTCATGTTCTTTGTCATTAATTGACAAAATAGTTTCTTCTTTGGACGTAGGTTCATCCAAAGGAAAATCTTCACCATTAGATTGGCTGCTAGGCAGTTCAATCTTTTTGGCAAGGACATGTTGATTGAAGTCCTCACTGAGTATGGCGAGGTTATCCTGGTCATCTTTCCAGAGGACCCTGTCCCCTTTGGCCTGTTCAACGAGGTCTGTGACGCTCTGTTGAATGGCGTTGACTTTCGGGCTGAGCGAGCTGATGTTTTGCTGGGTGGCGTCAACTTTCAAGCCGAGCTCATGCCTGAGCGAGCCGAGCTCATTCTTGAACTCGTTCTTCAGTTCCTCAAACATCTGGCGGACTTCATCCGTGGACAGAGTAGGTCCTGCTTCTGGGGTTGGTCGTGAATCTGTCATTGTAGTTTCGGTATGGTCGGGGTTGCCAAACCGAGCGAAAACCTCTTCTTGGGTGAGAGATCGGCAAGCCGCGCTGTTATGGGGCTTGTATTGTGGAGACTTATGTTTCAAACAAGAAATCGAGGGTCTCCCGTATGGGGATTCGCCTGATTTCCCAATGATGACGAGAATGTTATACTCCCGGTCCCACTGGGCGTGCCAATGTTTTGGCCCACGTCCTCAGCTGGGAGCGGAGGTGATTAGCGAAACAAAGAGAAGGGAGCTTGTTTGTCCCACTAGGCGTGCCAATGTTTTGGCCCACGTCCTCAGCTGGAGTAGAGAGGAGATTGTGCTTCCAAAAGTAAAATAATGTGTGCAGGGCGTGCCACCGCGCGGACGCGGAAAGAGAACGGTGCGCGTTCTTGACTTCTAACCAGGCGAAAGAGAGCTCCGGTGCCACCTCGCGGGCGAGGAATTTACGAGAAAAATATTCTCGGTCACCTGTGAATCGATACTCACTGTCAGAGCGAGCAGAGCAACAATGGGAAAGCGAAGACGAGTCCAGATGGGCTCTGAGATCTAAGGCGAGGCGCACTTAGAACGTTAGGGTTTTCGAGGACGCTCGAAGGTTTGTACTGGGTACGATTGACTGTGTTTGTCTGTTTGTTTGTATGTTGTTGAGAGTTATTGTTGTGTGTACAGGGAAGCGGCAATGAAGCTCCTAGAAGCGTAGGTGATTCAACTGGGTCGAGGGTTTCAACAAGGTTGAAGGTTGTATTTGTGTTTGATTGATTGATTGATTGTGTCGAGAGTCCTCTGTAAGCCGTAGAGCTTCTTTATATAGAATTACTTAGGGCCACAGGTATTGGCCCAAAGCATGTCAAAGACTTGTAGGAGTCTTCAACGATAAATGTGGTGTAGGCGATGTTAATCACTTGTTGGCCGTGATTATGCTTTGGCGAAGTGACTAACTGCCTTTGTCTAGAAGAGTTGAGTTAGAATACCTCATGATGACTTTGACGTGTACCACTGTTCACTCATGAAAATAGGAGTAGAGTCCTTAACTAACACATTTACCTTCACGTGCATGGGAAACATTGAACTCTTCAATCATCCCTGACATGGTCTAGCAATCAAGGACACTACTTCCTTATCCACCCAGTCAACATATGCGGCTAATGATTTAGCCCTCTCCCATGCAGACTCTTCTCCACTGCCTCCTCGCAAAGCCTCCTACATACGCGAAGTCACCTCGTCTCGCATGTGTCTCGAGCCCACCTCATTATTTTGCATTCCAGGCGGGGTCCGCCTCTTTTCCTTCTTTCACGCGAATTCTCTTCTTATTTCTGGCGAAGTCTCCCGCGCAAAGGCATCTCGCTTCGCTTCCATACTAAACCTATATCTTCTACACGAGATCCACCTCTTGATCTCATGCAAAGTCCTTTGCATACAAACTTCTAGTTTGCATGGCAACTTTGGCTTGTACGTAGCATGTCTCTCATGCATGTATTCATGAGAATTGTAATATGTATATGGAGGCAGGATAACTTTGATAGTCATTCACGCCCAGGACTTCTAGGCGAAGTCGCCCTCTTCACATGCAAGCATCTTTCTCCGCCTGTAAACTTACCCAGATTGCAAGCTCGCCGCTTCATAGGCAATTAAACATTGAATCAAATCCACTCACGTCTCTTAGTCCATCTATACCTCACGAAGTCTCTTGTCCATGCGAACTTGTCCAGCTCGCATGGGCTTCTGGCGGGTCATCACTCGTAAACCCATTATTTCAGGCTCGCTGGTATGACGTGGACCATAAATTTAACTAATATTCACTAAGACAATTAATGTCCAATAAAATATTAATTTGGGTGTAAACACGTAATACAGTTGAGCACTAGTAGCTTGCCCTGTGAGTTGATCAGCCTGCATTTTGTGGGCAAGACAATGCCGAAAATCAAATTCAGGTGGCTCTGGTGTGTGCGAATTTGGATCAGTTCGACTCTGGTAGATCAATATATATATATGACGAACTAAATCATATATATTCTCAATCCAGATTATTGGATCTAGTGAGCTAAGTATGAATCAAAAGTAAGCAACTACTCTAGTTTCTTGTATACCATAACGATTCGAGATACCAATTCTTCTTTATACCTAGAACATAATGTAACAGTAATGGATAACATTCATCGATCACATTGAGTAGCATATAGTAGACATTAGTTCATGGCATCAGAATCAGTTCTTTTCTCACTCAATTTGCAGCAAGTTAGTTCATATAATCCTTGCTGATACGAATTTAAAGCAGTATTGACGTAAAGATATTCAGCAGCCTAAACAAATATAGCTGCCTCCTCCAATTTGGGTTCGGGAGAGATTCCCTCAGCGTGATTCATATATACGAACACAACTGAAAAGCGTATCTATCTGATTATCTACGTGCTCCAAAGCATATCTAGCTAGATATATTCAGAGTATAGCATTATTTATAACAGAAGGAAGTTAAGGAGTAGAATTAAAGAAAAAGACTACGTGTACCTGTTTTCAGAATATTCACAAACATTTGATTCTCAATTACAAAGATTTATAAAATGTATTTAGCAATTTAGCTTTGGATCGACATATTAGCCACATGTATTTGCATGCACGATTACTCTCGATATGCCGATCTATGAAGACTCCAATCATATGATGACACCTTTGAAACTATTATCAATTTTGATCAACTTTATTAAAAACAATAGAAATTTTACCCCAAAATTTAATTGATGATATGTTTGGCCTCTCAAGTTTTCAATTCCTAGATCCGTCATTGGTTAATTGAGTTGTTACTACTTGATTGATCACCAACTAATAGCATACGATGAACTTTGACTCGTTAGGAATATGTTATTTTAAGGGTTTTAGTTTGTAGTTTTATTTCTCCTTTGTCGAAAAAAGACTAATAGCATATGAATAATTGAGATTCACCCCATGCCATACATGCAACTTTGTTTTTTTGATACCCAGTTGCCATGGAGAACAAAGGATCCCGAAACGTAACAAATTAAGATACACACACAAATGTATCGCCAACACAATCAAAAGGAATGCATGGTGGATATATAGAATTAGTCTCAATCAACCAACACACCCCCACAAGAAGAATGATATCGATTTGGTAGCACATTTTGTTCAGTTTCAACGCAACGACATATAGAGATATCAAAACCTCGATCATCAGAAGCTGATTCTTGGGACTACATGATCGATCTACTGACATGAAATTGAGTGCTAGATAGCCAGCAGCCACATTACAAATTAGATAATTTGTGTAGCCACAAATTGAAGTGCCATCAAATCATATTCCCTCCATTGATCGAGAGCATATATACTAGCTCAACTTGATCCCATCAAGAAGCACGTACATATATTACTTTTAGTGTTTCTTTGATACCTTCTACGTATACTTGGATGCGCGCTGTGTACAGATTCTTGAAAATACACTAAACAAGATCTTGTTTCTAGATCAAGATAGTATATATGTACGTAGTGCCATAGTCATTCTCATGCATAATGTTTGCCATTCTGCAGTATATAAAACCTAGCCTTCTCCAAGTATGCCTAATCACTTTTGTTGGCTGATGAGTTTAACACTTGAACCGACCATTCTACATTTCTATTTATGATAGCTTTCGATCTAGTGGACATATTTTTCTGATTTAGGCACAAATAATTAAAAACCCAAAATGATTGTGCGAAAAGAGTTGCATCGATCATTCCACTAATTAGCCTTCACCTTCAGTGATCAGCGTGGTACACATTGGCCTTTAAGCATAAATTGACTCATTAATATATTGTTGCTTGTACAGAGCACTCATGAACTGAAATATCTGGGCTATCTGTATCATCTCCTTCACCTCCAAAGATTTGAACCTAGCTTTCTCCACCCGGCTAAGTTAATATGCAGGTATAAAAGTGAACCAAAGCTCATTATGAGGTCGATGCATGTCGTTGGAGGCAGGCAGCAGCTGGTTAGAATTCAGCTGATGAATAAATAGTCAATAATTAGAGGATTAGTTTTTGAAAATGGAAACCTGAATTAGCTAGCTATCCCATCGTCGCAACTCGCAAACGTACGTGGAGTTCACTGGCCTGAAAAGGTTAGTGGTGAGCATTCTCAGTGGACCTAGTCGGAAAATCTACAAACTTTTCTCACCGAAATGCGATCACCACGCTCCACTATGTTTGTTCCCCTCTGATTAACTATGCATGCTTTTTTACATGGCAGCAACAATGTGAGTGGGCTTACGTTTCTTATTTACGTAGAAATGTTCGTCATTTGTCGAATAATCCACCCTATTAATTCCCATATATCCTTTTATTGTTATATTATATTCAGTACATAATGTGTATTTTCACATACATACATGGATAGTCAGAATTAGAAGAAATAATATAATTAAAAACATGGTGGTCAAACATATAAATTATTATAAACAGTTAAGATTGTCTCATATAAATAAACGTCGTGCATACATGAGTTTCCATTTTATTGGCCAATTATATATTTATTTTCACATGAAGATGTCGCCCAGCAGCTATATACGAAATTACCCATCTCTACCTATGGAGATTTCCATCCCCAATATGTTTGGGATTCTTGTATATATGGTGAATCATTGATTCTCTAATGTTTCTACTTCACGAATCATATCGATTCGATATTAATTATATGAATGGAGAATTCTCTTTTCTTGTGCAACTAAGAATCTGATCTGATCATCTATATCCAGCTCCATATATCAAGCCACTTGATTATTCAAGAAAAAATATAATATAACCCAAAAAATTTGCTTTTTATTATTCCAAAATCAAGAGCTACGGGAATTCAATCGTAATCCACCATAAAATTTGGGTGGCAAGCTTAATTAGAACACGTACTCGCTCTAATTAGGCATTCGAATGATGATGTTTATTCTGATACGTAATTAATTAGAAAATCAAAGTAAGAAGATGATGTAGAACTTCTCGATCAATCATGCATGCCGTGTTCAGCTAAGTGTGCTCATCAAATATAAATATCTTGTAGAAAATATCTAATTAATTAGCTACGAAATGATTTTGTTTTTGCTTTGCCGACGACTGCATACCAAAGCTAGGACTGGATGGATGATATGTTATAAAATATATTACCTCAAAGTTGCTTAACGATGGAGGTACGTAGCTACTAGCTAGTTAGGTTTATGGCCAAAATGCTCTGTTTGGGTGTGTATCCTAATGATGGACTTTTTTTGGGTCCCAATGCAGCCAGTAATACGTGTATATGTAACTCTGCAACTCCGACTGCATGTCGTTTTCTGGAGCATGAAGATGAAAACAGCAAACAGGTTGGAGTAGAAAGCTCGAAGCAGAAAGGCAAATGGCAGACATGCACAGAGATATGAGGACAGATGACTGATCGGGATCGAGGATAAAGGCCACAAGTCTAACATGCATGGATCACAGAAAGCTCAGCCTAATTTCCAGTGACATCTCACCTGGCTTTCATCATCATCATCACTCTCTCTCTTTGAGTCTCTTCTTTGATCTGTATCTAACTGGCCGGGCGCTATGTAGTTAATGCATGCCTACGTATATCAATTTTAGCTGGTCTTCATTAACATTATCATGCATACGTACGTATAGTTTAACGTCAATTCTATAACCTCGATCACTAGCTAACTGATTGCAACATTACAAGCACAGTTAGTTTTCTGTTTTGGTGTAATATATCACCGATCGACAACCAAGTTAATTGCGAGTAAATACCGGGAATTATAATAAAAATCAAGACTCGCAAAAATGTCAACTTAGATCAAATCAGATCCATAGATTATATATTTGCTAATATTGGCTAATTATTTCCCATAAGAGAATACAATGTAGTGTAATTCTTCTTAATTAACTCGTCAATTTCAGGGAGATTAATTTAGAAAGAGATTTCCACCCAATAGGCGTAAATAATAAGTGGGTGATTCTGTATTTTCTTTGATTCCCTAGTGGAATATATTGCTTCAGCTCTTAAAAAAGAAAAGAAAAAAGAATCTGTTGCTTTAGTATCAGTAGGATTAGATTTCAAGTTGTAATTACCAAGAGATTCTTTTTTGTACGCACATTCAACTTTGATTCAAAAAAAGAAAAAGAAAAAGGAAACTCGTTTACTTAATTTGGACCCCTATATATACTGAAACAACTCACATCGAAGCCCTCAGTTATCGGAGCTCTAGCTTCTTACTCTCTGTCTAAAACTCTCTCACTCAGGAATGGCGCTCAGAAAAGCGCTAGCCAAGCGTTCATTTGACGCCGTGAGAGTGACGACGTCACTGACACCATTGTCCGTCGTCGTTCCGGACCACCAAACCATCGTTCCACCTAATGCAGCGCAAGTGAACTTCCACAGAGAGTATCTCACCTCATCGGAGCCCGCCGAGAAAGGCTTTTTCCGGCGATTCTTGCACCACTCCGCCACCAGAATCCCTGAGTTCTTCTCCCTCCCCGTCGGAGATAAGCTCCGGGAAAAGATCAAAGGCGTGAACATGAACATGCACAGGAAGGAAGATCGGCTCCGGCTCGAAGGGCTCGGCCCTCCGCCGGCCGCCGGGGACGAGTCGTTTTACGGAGTATCTGTGAACGATGTGAGGAAGATCATGAGGCTGTCTAAGGTGCAGAAGCTGAAGGCGAAGCTGAGAGAGATTCCGGAGAGCTCCGTTTCGTATTCGGAGTTTCGCCGGATCTGCGTGGACGGCTGCGAGAGCGTGGAGCAAGCAGCTGAGTTCGCGAAACTTCTAGATGATTCCGGCAACGTCATCGTTCTCGGAAATGTTGTGTTTCTCCAGCCCGAGCAGGTTGATAACATTTTTTTTCTCTCTTAATCAGTGAAATTTGGTTTAGGATGAAGGTGTATTTACCGAATCCCTTGTTGCATGTTGTGGCACTGTGGCCACTGAGATTTGCTTACCAAATCTCTTTTGTTGTTTTGCCCCCAAAAACTGTGGAGTTTTCTGGGCTTCTGGGTCTTCAAATTTCGTCACCCACGAGGTTGGTGTGAGTTTATTTGAATAAAATCAAAATGGTGTGGCACGCGTCCATGGATTGCTTTGTTTAGCGAGCTGTCCATGAGTTAGGACCTTAATTTAGTAAGAAGAGGCCTCAAATTTGTTTCGATCTTAAAAACAGTTAGACATGTCTAATTTAGATATTAAAACAAGATTATTATATTTTGGTGTGACCGGAAATGTCAAGTTTTATTTCTAGTTTTGATGAGGTCTAATATGTCCCTCTAATCTTACAGGTTGCAAAATCAATTCAGAGCATAATCTCTCAAACCATGAGCCTGCCAAATGATCCAAGGAGAAGAGAGCTGGAGCAGCTAGAGAAGCAAAAGGTGATTATAGATCAAAAGGCCAGGGCCTTGGTGCGAGGTGAACTTTTCGGGGGGCTGGGTTTTATGTTATTTCAGACACTTGGGGCCATAAGGCTCACCTTTTGGGAGCTAAGTTGGGATGTGATGGAGCCCATTTGCTTCTTTGTGACATCCATCCACTTTGCTCTGGGTTACGGCTTTTTCCTCAGGACATCTACCGAGCCCACCTTCCAAGGGTTCTTCCAACACCGTTTCAAGACCAAGCAGCAAAAGCTCATGGAGGTCTACAACTTTGATGTTCAAAAGTACAACCAGCTCCGGAAAGTGTTTTATCCGAATTCCGGTAAACCGGCGTCGATGTTTGATCATGTAGAGACAACCCTCGTGGGTGATGTACATTGAGGATAAGGTAATAAACTTAAGCACATAGAAGGAAGTAGAAGAGAACTTTGGTTGTAGCATTGGTCGTTTATGAGAAAGCAACCAGTTGTTTCGTTTGCAATCTCTTATGTTGCTAGTACAAATTCAACTAGTGACATGTAGGGTTCAAACTGAAAAGGGTTTCATGCCCTTGCGGAAACTGTTACTTGGCCTAGCTATTTGTAAGGGGAATTTGAGATCCGATCCTTTGAAGTGATCCGGTTCTCATGTATTATGCACTGTACAGTAAATAAAATTGCATTTGTGTACAACGAAAGCCTGTTACTAGGTGAAACCTCGAGTAAAATGTGCCGTTTACTTCCTTAGAACACAATCTCAACCGATTCGTAGTAATCCAGCACCTTCACTTTGTGTATCAAAGAATCATTGGTGAAGTTGCGATAACTGATAAGTATAGTCAATTAAGACTAGGACAATATATCCGGAGTTCATATATACTTGGACAGGAGAAGTACTAGTAGAGAGGAAACTGAACTTCAAGAAAATGGCAGAGTTCCTTGGGGTCCAAAGATCTTCCTTTAATTGTTGTGGTAGAAAATAATAAATTCTTCAACCACAAAACCAGTCCGTATGACCCCAAAGACATGAATGTTCTTAGTTCTTAGCCAAAAGCAAATGCTTCCCTTTCCAAACAGTTCCACCAAAACGTCTCCCCTTCTAGGTCCACATTTCAAATGCAGAGACTGATGTTTGATTACCAAGTCAATCCAACAACCATTTTACATACTTGTAACTTGTAAACTTTGTAAGTTATTTGATAAAAATCAAATCAAAAACAAGATCAAACAACTACCATCAGGATTCAGAACATCACAAAATTCCACAATGTGTATTGTTATATATATTGGATAGAAGATATGAAGTCTTGTCATCCTCCACATCTATGAGATATGGAACATTACAGACATGCAATGACTAATTCAATGGAACAATGTTTATTATTACTAGCTAGGAAACGGTAGAGAAAATGAATCCAATGGAACATATGTTTACTCCGTTTGTTTTTCAATCAAGGCCTCGTAATTTCTGATAGCAGAATCCAATGGAACATCACAGGAAGGCATTTGAGCTGGTGGTGGAAGCATACTAGTATCAGCTGTGCCCCCGTCCTTGATTATAAACGAAGCCTCCATACCCCATGTCATATGTCTCTCTACATGACAATGCCAGAACCACACCCCTGCAACCAAATAATAAGTAATAGGTAGATTGGGAGGGAGCTAGTTCACTTGGAAAGGTATAGATCATCGATACGTACCGGGATTATCAGCTACAAATCTGATAGTTAGCCATCCATTTTTGGGAGTGACGAATGTAGCAACATAAGGAGGATCGACCAAATTATAGCCTTTAGGGTCCTTCACCGGATCAAAGGGTCCGAAACCAAATCCGAGCACATAGAAACTATGCCCCTGCAAATGCATTGGATGATTCACGGCACCTCCCATCCCATTAGTCCCTTGGAACACAATCTCAACGGTTTCATTGTAGTCTAGCACCTTAACCTTTGTCCCTTGAACTGTCAGCACAGTAGACATCGTCGTCCCTCCATCTGTGAAATTAAAATAAGTAGGCGGCTGGTCCGGGAAATCTGTTTCATAAATCGGGTTGCTTATGTTCCTGCAATGAAAATAAATGCTCAAGTTAATTAAAACTATAACAAGCTAGCTAGCAAGTACTTCCATCTATCTGGTTCATAATCAACGTTTATATCTTACCTGTAGTAGGCTTGCAAGATAGAGTCTGTTGTTGGATTGACCCAGCTGATGTTATTGACGCTTGTAGCGAAGCTTATGTTTACGCATGTGGGACCTAAATCTGGAGCACAGTAAAGAGAGTTCATGGAAGCTGTTATGAACATTCTTGTAGTAATTTCACTCTCCTTTGGCACATTAACGGGATGTTCGGGTGAGGCTAAGCTTCTAATCTGATTGGTGAAATTGAAGGCTTCTGCTTGGGACATGTACATGGGAAGGTGCTCGGGAAATAAAGGAGCGTCGGTTGTGGTATAGTTGCCATTATATTGAAGGATTGCAGTAGCATTCATATGGTCGAAACCGGTGTCGGATGTGGTACTCAGGTATTGTCTACCAGCCATGTAATAGAGCCCCGGAGTAGAATTTGCATAGAGCAACACATCCATTGTTTGTCCCGGAGTGACGACTATATATCTGGAGTTGATCGGTTTTGTGTAGGCTCCGTCCAATCCGACCACAGTTAGGTTGTGCTCAGCAATTGCAAAGAAAAACTCTGCATCGATGTTAGCATTCACCAGGCGAAGAAGATACGTCTTGCCGTGATCCACCTTACGACGCCATGTTGCATCTGCATAAGAGCAGGCAATGTGGAGATTATCAACATTCATGGAGACACATCAGAGTATATGTTATTAATGTATAGAGTTAACTAACATATACATACTTATGGAGCATGGAAGAAAATCGCCGGGTTGGCCATTGATGGTGTAAGCATCTGACTGGGGTAGAGTCTCGGTACTTCCAGGCTGCAAAGACTCCTCAACTCGTTCTCTCAGATTTCCCAGGTACCAAGATCCTGCAATTTGATACATTTATGCTTCTAATTAGTTACTGCATAGTAGGAACTCAAACAACTTTGTCCAGCTACACAATATTCAGATTAATACCGAAAACAATGATTTCCTCTTCATCTGGCTCTGGAAATGGAAACATGGTTCCAAGAGCAGGCAAAACAACAATAGCACCGTGAACACTGGCTCTTGTCCAGTCACTATGAGCATGCCACCATACAGTTCCTTCTTCCTTGCTTTAAAGGTTTCTGAAAATCTGTGGAGTATAAGTAGTGTAAATGTATATTGTATGTTGCAATTGTGAGAGAGAAAGAGAGGGTACAAAAATAATTAGTTACCAATGAATGGTAAAGCCATAAAATCCTTGATTATAAACATTAACATATATTGTATCCCCTTTGCGAGCTCGGATTGCTGGACCAGGATAACTTCCGTTTACAACCAACATGAGTTTGTTTTGACATAATCTGGTGAAGTTTACCTCCTTTACCTACATAATGAAAATTCACCAAGACGAAGAAATTAGTAAAATTCTGATCATTTAAGCTACACTCAGTGAAAGCGTATAGTGTATTCAGCAAAAGCTAATGCTTAATCAAAAGGGTGTGAGTTTATGCATCCCTGTGTTGCTAGAACACAGAAATAGAATAGCAGAGGGAGTGGGAACCAATTAAGAAATAAAGACTTGCTATAAAATCATAGTAATGCACTTCGGCTAGAGCCATAGAGACGAAGAAGGGAAGGATAAGACTTGCAAATACTACAATCCTTGGCGACATTACTGAACTACTACTGTTTAGGGATTTCATAATTGTTGTTAGTCGACCTCTTCGATTGGTGAAGTAATGCATATATGGACTGGCTAACTTTTTATTTCCAACCTCGACAGCTATTTATAATTCTGAAGTATACGTAGTGAATCATGTATGAACAAGATTATCAACAAACTATCAGAATTAAAATGAAACTGTATATATGTTGACATGCTGTTATTCATATTCCCTAATTGATAATATAGAAATACAAGTATATGACCTACCCAATTTTCTAATACTATAATTGGGACTTTGCATTTTAACCAAACTTCATCGATCGATCAGTTGTATGAAATTAAGCTTGGCATAAATCTTTCGTTTTCGCCAACACGAAAAACTCGTTTTATTTTCCCCAGCAGAAACTTTCCCAGAACCAAAAGGTCCAAAAACTAAACTTTCCGAGTCCATAAATGAAGATCAAGAAAGATGGATAGAAATAGAATGCACACCAGAATGTTATTTATAAGAGTACGTACGTGAGTCATTTTCAGAAAGATGGATCAATGAAGTTCAATCACGGTGGATGGATCATGTGAACAGTAAGGACCATACTAATTGGGTGTGGCTGGGGGAGGGAACCTCTGGTTTTCATAAGGCCAGCAGGGAGCAAAAGATATAATGTACGTATACACAAGGATTAAAATCTTTATGATATATCGATATCTCTTTTTTTTAAGGACCGATAACCGATATATCTACAGGGGTAAATATATTGTCTTTCACCGTATCTCCAATATTTCTCCGATACCGTCAAATATCTCCGATATTTCTCTGATTCCATCAAATATCTCCGATCTTTATAATATTTATGATATATCTTTAATATATTAAAGAAATATTTGTAAAAAGAATATTTCACTTTCCAATAAATATTCGAGAGATGAGTAATTCCCTCGAGTATATCTCAATGAATATAGACAATCTTCTACAGTGGGAGGATTGAACAATTTTTCATATGAAGAAAATTACGATCATGCCTCCCAAGATCATGATCATGATTTTAGAAGTACTAGGTCTGAAGCGTATGAGGATGCCGTGTATGGGAGTAGCAGAGGCGGAGCCATGCATGAATTTTTTTTAAGGGGGGCCGGCTAATTAGTCAAATGAAAATCGATCTAATCCTTACCGATGTATCAATCTAATTAGTCAAATGAAAATCGATTTATTCCATACCGATATATTTTACAAAGCACAATTATCAATGCATATTAAGATTACACGTTTGCTCTTATTTTTCCCGTAAATTCTCCTCCATTTTAAATAGGTAGTGATTTAGGAAGCTTTTTCTTTATCGATGGTGATCTGTCATGGTATACATCGCGAACTTGGTTATTATGTTTATTTAAAAGAAAGATTGAGTAATTAAATTGAATCATGTACCAAAATGAAGCTTTATTGGTCTTTTAATTTTTCGGGCCAAACTGTTCTTGCATCTTATTTTTGATCGATCTATGTCATTGCATTTTATTTGCACAAATTGATAAACAACTATATTAAACTTTTACAACTTGAAGTTTAGTTTTTTTAGTTATGAAATTGGAAATAGATTACATATTGAAATTAATTTATATATTTTATTCATTTAAGAAAGTAAGAAGCCAAGAATTGAGTGCAAAGTTTGCCATGTCCCATTTGTGTTCCTTGCATGAGTAGTTTCCATATTTGTTTAAGGGGTGCCATCAAGCATAATCAATTATAAGTTTTTCTTAAATCAATAGCTTCCTAGTTAGTAATCACTTATCAACCAAAAAGAGTCAAGGTGTGTCATGACACTCTTTAGTCCTAACTTAGCTCCGCCTCTGGGGAGGAGGACTAAATGTGCAAATGATGATCAAAATGTTGTTTCAGTTGCGCTAAGTTTTGAGTCTATCAGTTTAGGTAGTGGGACTGAAACGTCAAATGAATCCTAAGAAGACAACAATCAATATGGCTATAATGTTTATGGTTATAATCAATTCACTTATAATGTTTATAGGCGAAACAGTTGGATGCTCCAAAGAGATATATGATTATCATATTTAATACTACAACTCGTGTTATATGAGTCATATATCTTGGTCTGATTATCGTACTTTTGTGGACCAATGTGTATTTTATCAACAACCTAGATTCTCATTTTAGATGTAGATGAAATTGATGTTTGTAATATTTATATGTAAATCAAATAATTTAAATATTTTAGGAAAAAAAATTTCTTCTTAAAATCCCGATATTTTTTCCCTGATATCCCTAATATCTTATTTTTTCAAACTACCGATAGATATACCGATACCGATATTTTAATCCTCGGTGTATACGTATACATACATACTTGCAATAGTTGATAACATATGAATATATAAGTCATTTTATTCAATTCGTATGGTTGAGTTTGAAAAATATAATCACCAGATCGATCAAATAATGTCAAATAATCTACTCAAGAAAACAAATAATCCGGTAACATAAACGCTAGAAATTCGAGATTCTTTCAAAATGTAACAAGACACAAATGTACCTAGACCCCAAAACCGTGGTTCCCAAATTGATCACCGAAATCAGTATCGAAACAATTATCGGGTGCCATCATATGAAGTTGATGAACAGGAGGAAGTGATGTCCCTGCAACAGTTCCACTCATAATCTTCTTGTGATGAGCCCTATCAGCTACCTTGTTCCTCAAGGTTTCCAATGCCATCATGTACTTCTGCCTCTCACGCTCCTCCAGCCTCACCAAATCCACCGGCTCATCCCACCAAAACCCCTCATTAAGAACCTGATCCCTGCTCATTCCCATTTCCATCATCTTCTTCTTCTCAATCGCCTCGGCTTTCGCCTCCGCCATCTTCTTCTTCAACTCCTCTTCCTCCTTATGCTTCTCCTCACACAATTTGTTGTACTCCGCGATGAGAACCTCTTGGGCCTTATCATCAGCTCCGACTACAGAGCTGAGACCATTTTGATAGCTCTCGATCACTGCATGGATGTCGGGGTGCCCATAACAGAAGACCTTGTTGGCACTAGAGAACACGATGACTGCCATGTGAGCGCCACATAGCACGCTCAACTCGCCGGCCTTCTTGAATAATCCGGCGCGGCGCTTTGAGAAGGTAACTTGTTTGTTGCTTGTATTTTCTATCCGCTTAATCTCGATTTTCTTCCGACCTTGTGTTTTCTTGAGCATGGCGTCCATCAGAGATGACTAACAAATTATGGTAATTCTATACGGATGAATAGAGTAGTGTGTATATATATACAATTTTTAGTTTTTTTTTTGGTTGGCCTAAAATCTTGGTTATTAGATAAAAATTATGATCTATAAGATTTTATCAATTACCCAAAAATCCTCTTGTAAGAGATTCTCATACTAAATGCTAGATGGTGTCCAAGAAGAAAGTTTAACTTGGTCAGATTAATTAATGATTTTTCATGCAAATTCTTACTGGTGTCCAGCGAAATTTCAATTTAAAACACTTCATAATCGATCAAAACACTCCATAGTTCCTATTGTTAAGTTGTTAATGTAGCAAAAAAGTAGGAATATTGGAGAAAATCATTCTTACACAATTTAGGAATAAAAAGTATAAAGATCTTTTGTATCTGTGTAATAATGAGATAGTAGAGTACGTATTGGTGGATAGGATCACAACATCTCGTATATAACTAATTAATTAGCAAGATCTAATTTTGATCACGTATCATATTAACACATATTCTCCTAAACTTAGGTGGGTTAACAAGATTAATTACACAAAAATTGGGCTCTTTAAGTGAAAAAAAAAAGCCCGTCAAAACTAGTGGATTGTGAGTATTTAAGCCCGCGAAAGATTTTGGTAATATGAAATTTGTGTTGGTCGTCCACATTGTGTTTCTTCTTCCTTGGAGTGTATCGGAGACCATAGATTCTAGAACAGAGGGATCGGAGGGAGTCCAGGGAGAGGTGAAGGTGACCCCGAGAGTAGGGACTGGACTGCTCACTGGTGCGAGTGTTAGACTCAATTCCACATGGCTGATCACTCATTATAGATAACGATGTTCCAACGATCTTGTTATTATGGGCCTCCCTCCCTGCCCACTATGGTTAGGGATTGGTATGGTTTGGTACCCACTTTACCCTTTGTCCATGTGACCTTAATAAGTAGGAAGAGACACCTAATTAATGTCACACTAATCTTTGTTTCATTTTTGGTTAATTCGATCAACCTTACTTTATAAATCATAATACTATGAGCTGTTAGGGTTACTTTAATTAATTGGTTTGTAGAGCGGGGGATCCTTCAATCATGGAGAATAGATGCATGACTTGTTTGAAAAGGTTGAGGTTTTTTTTATTAGGTAAATTACAAATTGTGTGAGTCGAACTCATAACCCTTTTATTATTAAATGGGATACTATGATACTAAACCAAATGGTACTACCATTGAAACTTATGTGAATTATTGAGAAAGGTATGTAGTCTTGCAAATTAAACTCACCTGCTCAATAATTAGTGTGTATATATGGTATTGACAAGGAGATTTTCACATTCTAAGTTATGAGTTGTCACGCACAATTGGACATTATGTATGCACACGGCCTTTCTACTTTTGCATGCAGATCGATCACATCAGACCTAGCTACGTCCATGTATACGACTACACGAGTCTTCAAGCGCATTATTGTCTAACGTCTTTATAAAGCCAGACATTGTTCATGATGATGATGTATATTGCCCTATTGCGGGTAAACAAAATTGATATATATGATTTGCAGTAGATGATCGATGATCTGATTCCCCAACAAGTTAAAACAAGGCTACTGTGAGTTATTGATCTGGTATCCAATAAAGGCAGTAGTCAGCACATACATATGCATCATATATAAATATCTGAGCTAGAAGACCATACATATAATCGATGTCGGATCTAGCTAGCTTGACCGATTGGGTATTTTTCAAGTCAGAGTTTGGCTGCCAGCAACAGCTAGCTGATCGAGTTCCATGCATATCATACATGTAGATTGGCAAAGATGGCATTTGGCATACAGTATAAATATCTGCAACAGAGAATTAAGTGAGTTTCCTACTCAGCTAGCCTTCAGATGAGGTAAGAGCAAATGCCATCATTTGTATGTGTTGGACTGAGATGTTGGATTAAAAACTGCATCCAGCAGCAAAAATTTAGACTGGATTGATGCCGGGCCACATACGGGACCTATCATGATGGACTGTGGTCTGAGTTAAGGATTAGCTCATCTCTCAGTTTAAGACTAATTTCTCAACGGGGCCCACGTGAGATCAAATTACACATGAGTAATGGACATGCATATGAGGCTGATAACTTTTTCTAAATGACTCTTTAACATAGGTCGTTCTGATCAAGATCTAACGGTATATATAAAATGTGAATAATAATTAATCTTATGATCGATTTTGTTGTTGTATTGTCGAATTAAAAACTAAAGACTGATTTTGATGAATACTATATTAAACTAGGTTGAAAATTGGTCCAACCCACCCAGGTGCATTTGCTCCAAGAGAGATGCGTTTCAATTTGGACCAAGGGGAAGACAAAACTCCGAAGAAACTTACTGGGGTTGTATGGTTCGATAACCTAATAATCAGTTAGATCCCCAGAGCAGCAGAAAAAGATATAGAACAACCCAATTGCATATTGTACGTTTTGTTTAACCTCGCCAAGACACCAACATGCAATTTTGAAATCAGACCTAGCTAGTTGCTGAAATTGTTCGACTTTTTCCGCATGAGTGGACTTCTATATCATTACGCTTCATTGCTTCAAGATAGAGAGAGAGATTTCTTAGATCGAAACATAGATTCCATGACCTAACCTTTTTCATTATACAAAACAGAAGCAATTTGATCATCTATCCCTACCAAAGTACCAAATATATATGCCAATCATGCATTTTGGTGGGAAATTAGATAAACGACATGTAAAAAGAATCTTTCTTTTTTCTTCTCTGTTTCTTTCTTTTTATGTTCTAAACGTAGCTCGATCTGGTAAACGTTATTCTATATATTCTTAACCTAATAATAAGCTTCTAAAACCACACTTTCATTAGTTTCATACTTCCAAAGTCCAACCAGTACTACCTCCTCCCAGTCAGATTACTATCGCCGGGCTAGCTAGTTAGCTGACTGACTTTTGATTCAAACCCACCCAACGAACCCAACCATGGTAATTTGATGAGGACTAGATATTCTAAAACCTATCTAACAGTGATCCTAATGTTGGTATGTATTAGAATTGAAGCACCATCACTTTGATCGACATCATTTTAGTTAGCTTAATTAGCTCGCTATGTATAGATTAGGCCGTGCCTGGGCATGCAGTACCTAATTGAAAGAGACCATTTGCACCATTTTCTTTAGTTTTTATGTTAAACAAGTCGGAACATATATATGCATAAACCGTGCCGTTGGGGTTTTTCAGTCCTGGATCATTGGAGACGATATAATTAATATGCACCATTGGAGACGATAATGGATTAGTTTTTGCTCCCCCTCTATGCACATTGTAATCTACTCGAGGTGACCTATATAATTAAGGGCTAATTAGAATAAACAAACGGCAAACAAGGTCAAAGAATCGAGCATTTTAAAATAAGTATATGTGCTTAAGGTGAGAGGATGTAGGTCAGCAATCATATATACCAAACCTAACAACCTTTCTCAATCCATCAATTTTTTTCTGTAATATCCGAACGCGATTGCCCAAAGACCTTGTTTCTTGTACTTCAAGTCAGAGCTTCTCTTTGTTTTACTTCATCCTATGATTCCGTTCCGTTAATTCAGATAAGCTGATGAGAATTATTCCAAACCAAAAACCTACGTACTATGATCGACATTCCTTGTTCCATAACTTTCATGCCTATGCAAACATTCAAACTCATCTGCGTACCCATGCCTCCCCATAGATCGATATGTCACCAAACCAAACACTGTGAATTCCAAAGTGCCTTTTGCCCATTCCATTTTGCTTTGGCTTCTGTTTATGTACCATTCACAATGCACGAAAGACAACAATAACGTTTGGAGAGTAGAATCGATCTCAAGGTAGCACAAAAATGTGTCATAATATTTACAAAAACTTCAATTTTTGTCGTTAGAACTACATAAACTTCAAGGTGCTAATTCACTAGCTAGTAATGGATTGAAATACCCACAAATTTAAAACCAAATGAAATCACAGATGGCTTATTATCCAACTCGAATGATTTGTAAACAAATATAAAACCCAATAATTCGCAGCTTAATTTGAGGATAAGAATTCATTAATTTTTTTGAATTTTCCAGTGTTGCAGTGGAGAAGAATCAAGTTGAGCGGGTCAGACATGATCCCAAGAAACATGCTGTCCAGCCCGGTCCTAGCTAGGGCATCCATCACCTTCGTCCTCCATCATAAACTTATTTGGATCGATAGGTCATTTGTCGACTGGTCAACTGAGGTGTTAACCGTAGCCATGCTCATGCACAGAACTTAAATAATTCCAGAGGTCATATTAACGTGAACTCTGTGTTAATTATGAAATTAAGTATCAAGAAGGTCTTTTCTGGGGCTGGAAGGTGATTAGTTTGGCCATAAAAAACAATTGAATCTAATGAATGTATTTATAAACATATCGCAGTACCTGTAGAAAACATACTACTGTCTGCCGAGAATTGACAGCATGTTTTGCTCCAAGCTATTGTTATTTACCATCCTCACAGTATAGCTAAAGAATCAAAAACAAATAAATTAACATAAAACTGGAGGAGCCGAATCAACCTGACCTTTATTTTATGCACCCACCCCTCCATTATGCAACCAAAGAGAAAGTTGCACCTTGAAATAAATTATAAATGCACGCAGCATGCTAAGATTCATGATCTGAATATCCACTGTTTAAATATCTATGAATATTATTTTTATTGAATACATAATAAACGAGGAGGATATTAAGAATCAAACTTAGAATGCATTTTTTATGTATCACATGGTAAATAATTTTCGGTCATTATTTACGTAAGAACATAACAGATATAAACAATATAGTACGTAATGATAATATTGTTAATGTGAATCTTTAAACGTTGTCATTGAACTCGATTAAATAAAAATAGCCATGAGGATTTAGATGTCAACTCGGCTATGAGTCTATGACCATGAAAGAAATAAATCAAGAAATTGCTATATTTTTCCTTAGCTAGCACACCAACTCTGTATCATCGAGTAGCTAGGGTCAAAAAATGAACATCATAATTAATTCATGGTAAGAAAAACTAGTCCCCTTTGTTTAATCTACACATTGCGGTGGTGAACCGCACTCATCCGTTCACGACCTGATCCACTGCAATTTCATATCACTATGAATTAATTTTCCAAAATATTTCCAGAATCTTTGATTTTTTAAACCTACGAATTATGAGAAGGGATTTTGATTAGTAACGTCGCAACGGTCATCTTGTAATTAATTCCAACACTGAGGTCATTCCACTCTGTCCAGGTTTTTTTGGTAAGTATGGATTAATAAAAAATCTGAAAAGATTAATTAATTAATAAAATCGATCAGCTGTACCCACCCCACCCAATTCATTTGATTTTTGAAGGGAGACCTTCCTATTCTTCTTTCTCCATCTTCTTCTTCTTGGGCTTCACTGTCACTGATTCCCCATTCCTCAAACAACAAACCCGACCGCCGTTACAAGCTCTCTTGCTTTTGAACCAGTCTTCGGAACAACAAACCCGACCGTAGCATTCTTTCTTTTCCGTTTTGTTTTATTATTAGTATTATTATAATACTCTCTCTCGCTCTCAAAGTCTCGAATCCAAGGCGAACGGGTCTTCTGTTTGGTGTTGTGTTTGGGTTAAGTTAAATTAAAGAGAGAGAGAGAGATTTTGGAAATGCAGAAGAGGCAGCGATTTTGCTGGCCGATCGGAAAATCATCATCGCCGGAGATTTGATGGGATCGATGCGCTTGGTATTAGAGCTGTTATACACATTTCATGGAGGCAATGTTACGGTGTACTCCATGTCTGGCTGTCAGATTCGGCTGTAAGCTACGACTCGCCGTCGTTGTCCTCGAGGTCAGCTCTCACCACACTTTAACTTAATTTCGTTCTCAGCCTTTTGTTCTGTTTACAACAAGATTTGGTGTTTGGGGGTTGAGATTTTAGTTTACGGCTCTGGGATTGTGAGCTGTCAGGCATGTAATTTGATATCTTTTTTTCTGGGTAGGAAACAGTGGGTTAGGGCTTTCCTACTTTGAAATGGGTTCTGGGGAGCAGCTGGTTTTTAGTAAGCAGCTCTCTACTTTCCAAAGCTATTTGCTTTTCCATGTACTTTCCTATTCTGGGTAGACTGTTAATTAGTGCTGAGGGCGAAAGCTTATGCCTTTTTATTGAATATTTGAGAATGATCTGTGGGTTGGGTTTTGGGGTTTGGTAAAATAGGTTGTGTGTGAGGTTGTTGAGTTTGAAGCAGATTTGAGTTGATTAGTTGAAGCTAGGCCAGTCCCTTTTTTGTTCTAAATTCAGCTGATAAGAATTTGCAATTGATGTGTCGTGTTAGCTACAGCGTAATGATGTATGGAATGGTTGGTGCTTTTTCTCTCCAATACTTGGTGCATTGATTTTGTTTTGAAAATTCTGGCCTAGTTATTGATATGAGTCTCTTTTGGGCTTTGCTTCAGATTGTATTGCTATTTATATGGTTGGAAGCTACTAATGCGCATTCTCAAGAGATCATACTGGGAGGGCAAGGCTCAGAGATGTTATCTGAGAACATTGTTTCTCACTCCTGCATCCATGACCAGATACTCAAACAACGAAGGCGACCTGGTCGCAAGGTGTACACTGTTACTCCACAGGTGTATGAGGGTTCTGGTAGCTCAAAAGCCCTTCACCAAAAAGGCAGGGCATTGCTTGGAATTTCAAAGCAGTCTGTACAGCAGAAGGATGCAAAACTGCCCATTAGAATATATCTAAATTATGATGCTGTTGGTCACTCTCCTGATAGAGACTGTCGGAATGTGGGTGACATTGTGAAGGTGAGTTTAGGGCTAGATTGGTAACTCTAAATGTTTACATGGTCCCCAGCTATGGGTAACTGATATAGAAATTGCTTCAATTCTCCCTCTCTTATCAGCTAGGTGAGCCTCCTATCGGTTATCTTTCTGGCTCTCCTTCGTGTAATCCTCATGGAGATCCTCCAATTTCTGGTGACTGCTGGTATAACTGCACTTTGGACGATATAGCTGGGAAAGACAAAAGACAACGCCTTCGGAAGGTTAGAATGTTAGACTGAACTTTGTTAGTTCTCCAGTTTTATTTCAACAAACTCTTACTTATATGTTAGCAAACATTTAGATGTTAGTTCATAGTAAATATAATGTGAACGATATTGATGACTTGAAGAGTGTTGAATAAATGTGCATGAAACTGATTTGTAGAGGTATTTAAATGCAGGCTTTAGGACAGACAGCAGACTGGTTCAGAAGAGCCTTAGCTATTGAACCTGTGAGAGGGAACTTGCGGTTGAGCGGATATTCAGCATGCGGTCAAGATGGGGGAGTACAGCTGCCCCGTGAATATGTTGAAGGTAACTACGTGCAAATTTGCTGTTATTCTCCAAGCTCATTGGTGATGTTTGGTTTTTAGTTGCAATTTGTCCTGTCACATGCAAGTGCTTGAGTAACAATGGTGTTGATGTTTTTCCAGAGGGTGTTGCTGAAGCAGATCTCGTTCTTCTGGTCACAACAAGACCTACCACCGGTAATACCCTTGCATGGGCAGTGGCTTGTGAACGTGATCAATGGGGGCGTGCAATTGCAGGTATTCATTCATTGACACTGTCTTAAATTGGACTGCCTCACCTTGCCTGCAATAACAATCAGACTGATGGTTCCTTTTTTTTTTCCCCGGGTAGGACATGTAAATGTTGCTCCTCGCCATTTGACAGCTGAAGCAGAAACTTTACTTTCTGCCACTCTAATTCACGAGGTCAGTTGACCTTCCTAAAAGTTTGAAAACATGGGATGTACTTTCTTACTGATTAGTTGTTTGATCTTCCAGGTTATGCATGTTCTTGGTTTTGATCCACATGCCTTTGCTCACTTTAGGGATGAGAGGAAGAGACGGCGTAGTCAGGTAACTAATGCATCAATACTTCATGACCAATGACTATGTATTTGTTCTTCATTGTTGCCTGATTACGGAAAATTTATTGACATTCTGGCATGAATTTTACTTGTGATCTATTTGCAGGTTACAGAACAAGTCATGGATGAAAAGCTTGGGCGGATGGTTACCCGTGTGGTGCTCCCACGGGTTGTCATGCATTCACGATATCATTATGCGGTAAAGGCCAACTTTCTTTTTAATGAATGGAATTGTTTTGTTGCTTATGCGATATGCCAAATCTCGGAAATTGAAAAAAATTGTTGAACGATTTTCTCACAGGCATTCTCTGAGAATTTTACTGGTTTAGAGCTAGAAGATGGGGGAGGGCGTGGCACATCAGGTAACACATGAATGTGTATTAGACATCTTCTGATTCATACTGAATTACTGATAAATTGTGGCACTTAGCTGTGTGATAATCATTTTACTTCTCATAATTTGTTTTTAGGGTCACACTGGGAAAAAAGGCTTCTAATGAATGAAATTATGACGGGATCAGTGGATACAAGATCCGTGGTTTCAAAAATGACACTGGCCCTATTAGAAGATAGTGGATGGTACCATGCTAATTATAGTATGGCAGACAATCTTGATTGGGGTCGCAACCAAGGAACTGAGTTTGTTACTTCCCCTTGCAATGTCTGGAAGGGAGCATATCATTGCAACACAACACAATTGTCAGGATGCACGTACAATAGAGAAGCAGAGGGTTACTGCCCAATTGTAAGTTACAGTGGGGACCTACCTCAGTGGGCACGTTATTTTCCACAGGCTAACAAAGGTGTGTTATTGTTCATTGTAATTTACTGTACTGTCTTCATTAAAACATTTACTAAATATATTACTTGGTTTAACACCACATGGATTAACATATGACCATTGCAGGTGGACAGTCTTCACTGGCTGATTATTGCACCTATTTCGTAGCTTACTCTGATGGATCATGTACAGACACTAACAGTGCACGACCACCTGACAGAATGTTAGGTGAAGTTCGAGGGAGCAACTCTAGGTGAGACTTCAAAGCCACTACTCCTCAGTAACACACTTAATAGAATTGTTTCCATTGGACATATTTGGATGTTGGATCTTGCTAAAGATTATTCTTGTCAATTTTAGGTGTATGGCCTCATCATTAGTGCGTACTGGGTTTGTGAGGGGTTCTATGACCCAAGGAAATGGATGTTATCAGCACAGATGTGTTAACAACTCGTTAGAGGTATGTCACTGTCTCAATTTACTTTCTTTTCATGAGTTTAGTGTATAAACTGCATTTCACATGTCCTAATCAACTTATCAACCAAAAGTAACCTAGGTTGTCTTTATATTCAAAACTTGCTCCATTTTTCTCTCCTTTACTCCTCCTTATAACTGTTGTAGTAATTCATCCGTTTTCAGGTTGCTGTGGATGGGATGTGGAAAGTATGTCCTGAAGCTGGTGGACAAATTCAGTTCCCAGGATTTAATGGTAATCATGCTGTTCTATCTGGTTTTTACTTATTGTCATATCTATCTGTTCAACCTTTATCACTAATTAATCAAAAATTCTTTATTGAGGTGAATTGATATGCCCGGCGTACCATGAACTCTGTGGTACCGGGATAGTTCCCGCGGCAGGCCAGTGTCCAAATTCATGTAATTTGAATGGCGACTGTGTTGAAGGAAGATGCCACTGTTTTTTAGGGTTCCATGGTTCTGATTGTAGCAAACGTAAGCTTCTAGTTTATCTTCCATCCCTTTATCATCACCACACGGCATTCAACACTAAACAACCTTCTCAGCTGCCAATTTTTAGAATATTTTTGAACTTGAGTTTTTCTCTGCAGGCTCCTGCCCCAGCAACTGTAGTGGACGTGGCAACTGCCTATCTAACGGGATATGTGTATGTAGAAATGGGTACACTGGCATTGATTGCTCCACTGGTAATGCTTTTCTTCCCTTCTGCTATAATATCAACGCACTTGGCTGATCTCTAATAACGTTGTGCTTGGATATGGTATGCAGCTGTTTGTGATGAGCAATGCAGCCTTCATGGAGGTGTCTGTGATGATGGAGTGTGTGAATTCCGCTGCTCTGACTACGCAGGCTACTCATGCCAGAACAGCACAATGCTTCATTCTAGTCTTAACGTTTGCAAAGATGTGCTAGAGAATGTCAAGTCTGGTGCTGGTCAGCACTGTGCCCCCAGTGAACCAAGTATATTGCAGCAGCTAGAGGATGTGGTGGTGATGCCCAACTACCATCGTTTGTTCCCTGGTGGTGCTAGGAAACTCTTTAGCATCTTTGGCACCAGCTATTGTGATATGACTGCAAAGCAGTTAGCTTGCTGGGTAAGTAGCATTGCCTTTCCGGGCCTTTTTGTTTTTTGAGTACTATGTTGCATGTTCCTTGTTAATTTAAGTAGGATGGAATAGAATCTGACCAAGTGACAATGGATTGCCAGATCTCAATTCAAAAGTGTGACAAAGATGGGGACAACAGGCTGCGGGTATGCTATTCGGCTTGTCAATCATATAATTCAGCATGTGGGGCTTCACTTGATTGCTCCGACCAAACCCTGTTCAGCAGCAAGGATGAAGTAGAGGGTCAATGCACAGGGTCTAGCGAGATGAAAACATCATGGGCTAGCAGCGTACTTAGTTGGTTCTCAAGTAACGATTCCTCCAGAGGAATGTCTGTAAAAAATAGGCAGCTCTAGTTTTTCGTTTCATCTTTTTCCAATTTTTGTTTGTAATTTTTTAGGTTTCCATTTTAGGGAAAGGATGGCCAAGAAAAGCCAGCCCTAGATGTAGGTTCCCTCTGTTACCCAACAATCATTAAAAAAAAGTTGGGTAGGAAGGTGAGTTGTGGCTTTCAAAGATGAAAGGCACTTGTAGAGAGTATTGGAAATGTTAGGAATGCAAGGAAAGATGAAAGAAAATGTGAGTTGTCTGCACAGTTGTTTGGCCGAAGGCCTAGAAATAGAAAGAAAATACCTTGCATTTCTCTGTTTCCCGTTGAATCATCTCTACCATTCTACTTTCTCTTGCTCATTTAGTCATTGTGGTATTCATATAACGATTATAACCAGATCTAACAACCCAAAGAAGGGTTTCCACTACTCCATCTGCCAACAGCTAATAACTAAACGAGTGCTCTATCTTAAGTTGAGAACATTGTACCTCTCATCTGGGAAGTGAGTTTTACACTACTAAATTCATTTTCTGGTCTTAGAATGGCTCAAAATGGTCGGGAAAGATTCACAGATTGATAAGAAAAGGCCGTGGACGGCCGATTAATTAAATTTAATCCTTCCCGTCCTCTAAACCTCCAGCTATTAGCCTTAAATAATCTCAAAGAGCAGAGGAACCACACCCAACTTTGATGCACAGTGATCAAACTAGGAAGCTTCAATTCCTCAAGTTTGAAACTGGTTGCAAAGATCTCAAACAATTAAGCTAAGCCTACTATATGCAAATTGAAAGAGCATGTAATTTTGTTAATGTAATGTTAGCTACACATTTATTCTGTGTATGAGTCTAATAGCACACTGTCACGTATTATAAAGTAGATAACATTCACATTTAAAGAACCAATCAAATAAACCGTTATAAAATAGATATCATATTACGTACACTAATTAATCAAATCATTACATAAAGAGTAAATGACACTTTAGTACTAATTTAAGCTTCTTTTTGCCCATTTAAATGTTTTTAAAAGAAATATGCCCACTTCAATATAAGGTGTGTGAAATGTGCCTTATTGGACAAAACTTTTCTAATGGGCCTACTTTTAATGGTTTTTTCTGTCGAAAATACCCTCAACCCGTAGACTATATATACCAGACGAGATCTATTTTCAAATTTCTGTTTTGAAGAGAGAGAAAGTTTACGATCGGAGAGAGAGAGAGAGAGAGCGATCGGAGAGCCGTCGTTTCAGAGAGGACCGACGGCGTTGTTTCAGACGGCGATTTCGAGCCAATTTCCGTTGCGGTTTTCCGGCGGCAGCATAACCTCTCTTCCCGTAGCAGAATTACGTAGTAAATGGAGCTAGATCGGGCTTTGGATTGCTCTTCGGTTCCTACTCGGTTTGAATCTCTTCAATTCTTCTTTTCTTTATGTTTTTAGTTGAATTATATGTCGCTTCTTGAATGCGCTTCGTTTGCATGTTGTTTCGAAAATTTCTGGATTTTTTGGACTTGTTACTGGGGGTAGTAATGTTTGTGATCTATGTCTTATTGTTGTTTTTAATGTTTTTTCTGTGCTTTTTTTTTTGTACTTCTAGCATATTACTTATGTTTTTCAGTCTGTTTTTGTAGAAATTGACATTTACTGGGGGTAGTAATATTATGATCTGTGTGTTTTTTTTTAATTGTGGTTAGTTGTTGTTTTCATTGCTTATTGTTTGTACTTCTAGCATATTACTTATGTTTTTCAATCTGTTTTTGTAGAAATTGACATTTACTGGGGGTAGTAGTTTATGGACCTGTGTGTTTTTGTTTTTTTTTGCAGGAGCACTGTTGGTTCTTTGTGTGTTCAATTTGTTTGTTCTGGCAATGGCTTTGTTCTTCTCCTCAATGAGCTCATGAATTATTCAGACCTTATTCAATCCATCCGAAAACGATTTAAGTTTTCGTCCAATGATTCTTTTCACCTTGAGTATTCATCACCTGCTTGTTCTTCCGTCTATTTAGATAATGAATCTGATTTTAAGATGCTCTTCTGCTGTGCAAAAATTTATCATATGGATAATGTATTAGTGACAGTAGTCAAGGATGTCGGGAAAAGTTGTTCATCAACTAGTGTAGTGGTTGATGATTGTGCTGAGATGATAGATGAGAATGACTATTTAGGTGATGCTTTTAAGGATGGACCTCAGAAGTTTTTTTTGTCGGATGAATGGGGTTCATATTTGTCACATGCTGGGCAGAAGTTTGAGAGCATTGCAGACTTTAGAGATAAACTGAGGAAGTTTGCTGTTCAAAGTGGTTTCCATTATGTGCTATCTAGGAATGATTCAATTTACGTTAATGCTGTTTGTGCAAATCGTGATGTTGACCACTGTGGCTGGGAAGTACTTGGATCTGTTGCTTCTATTAATCAGTGCTTTTACATAACGCGGTTTAATAATGTTCATACATGCAGAGGTATGATAAGGAATCGTTCTCATCGGCAATTAGGGTCTAAAATTGTTAGGACCTGCATTGAGTCTACTGTCTGTCTGAATCTTGGTTTGAAGCCCCGTGAGATCATGAGCAATTTCAAGTCCACTTATGGTTATGAAATTAGTTATAAGGTTGCTTCAAGAGCAAAAAAAAGGTGTGTGGAAAAGATGTATGGCTCGGAATGTGATTCTTTTTCTATGTTAAGCTGGTTTAGGGAAGCTGTGTTGGAGACTAATCCGGGTTCTTCAGTTGTTCTTGAAGTTGATGAGAGTACCGAGAGGTTTAAAAGGGTTTTTGTAGCTTATGCCGGCCAAATTCAGGGTTTCAAGTTCAGCCTACCTGTTTTATATGTTGATGGTGCCTTTGGAAAGAGCAAATACAAGGGGCAGATTCTTGCTGCAACTGGAAGAAATGGAAACAAAGGTACCTCCTGTTATTTTACTACGTCTAGTAATTGTTAGTAATTTTTTCGTGTTTTTAGTTGTACATGTTATGTTTTGGAGCGGAACGCTCCCGTTAGCGGTGCAGCGGCACGCTGCTTTTTATGTTTCTTCTCTTTTGTTAGCCTTTCGTTTTGGAGCTGAACGCTAGCCCTAGTAATTTTGAAAATCTTCATGCTTCTGATATTATTTTTTTTTGTTAGTCTTTAGTTTTGGAAAGGAACGCTCCCATTAACTGTGCAGAAGCACGTTTTAATGTGTATTACGGCCTTTGGGGATATTGTTTTGCAAGTTTACTACACCCAGTAGAAGATTACTAGGGTAGTAATCTCTATTTTAAACGATACTACCCCCAGTAAACTTTATTATTTCGCATCTAAGTTGATTTTTCACTGTTTTAATGTGTATAATAGCCTTTGGAGATACTGTTTTGCAGGTTTACTACCCCCAGTAGAAGCTTACTGGGCGTAGTCAATTGTATTTTTTTGCCTCTATATATTTTACTACCCCCCAGTAATTTTTGAAATCTTCATTCTTCTGATTCGAATATGTTTTCTTATAGTTTTATGGTTTGTTAGACTTTCATTTTGGAGCGGAACGCTCCCGTTAGCGGTGCAGCGGCACGCTGCTGTTTATTTTACTGCCCCTAGTAATTGTTTGTTTGTTTTTTTATTATGCAGGTTTCTTCCCTTTAGCCTTGTGTTTTTGTGATTCAGAGACTGAAGAAAACTGGTTGTTTTTCTTCAAGAACTTGAAGGCTTTGTTGGAACCGCAAGGAAGGATTATCACATTCATTAGTGATCGTGGTGTTGGTTTGTTGAAGGCATTTGATCTCATTTTTCCTGGTAATCCTCATCTTTACTGTTATCATCATTTGCGATACAACCTTAGTCGAAAGTATAAGAACAAAGGAGGGGAAATTGTTGTTGCTGATGTGTTACAAAAATTCTTTAAAGTGGCTTATGCATCGACTGAGAAGTCTTTCTACTTTCATTTAAAAAATTTGAGAGATGAGGGTGGTGCTGCTACTATTGATGAATTCATAAGGGAGATTCCATTGGAACATTGGTGCCGTGCTTTTTTTAAAGGTTGTCGGTATGGGATTATGGCAAATGGTATTGCTGAATCCTTTAATAACTGGATTGTTGCTGAGCGTTCACTGCCCCCTTTCGCTATGTTAGATCAAACTAGAATGAAAGAAATGAAGATGATGTCAGAAAGGAGTGTTGAGTCGAAATCTTGGACTACCAAGCTTACTCCTAAAATGGAGAAGAGGCTGAAAGAGCAGCTTGATAGGTCTCGTGTGTTCAGGGTGATTGCTTCCCATGAAAATGTTTATGAGGTTAGGAATGATAAGTACTCCTATTCAGTGGACATCTCTACTCGTACTTGTTCATGTGTGAAGTGGCAGATTAATTGCTTCCCATGCGCTCATGCACTTGCTGCTATACAAGGTGCAAGACTTGATGTGTATGATTTCATTGATCCTTATTTTACTGCTGAATACTATAGGATGTGTTATAGCTTTCCTATTGCACCTCTGAGTAACGTGGATGCCTCTTGTTCTTCCACTGAGGACTTTATACTACCTCCTGTTACTAAGAGGCCGGCTGGGAGGCCTAAATCAAAGAGGATAGCATCTGCTGGTGAGAAGAAGCTGATTCGATGCGGTCGTTGTAATAAGATGGGCCATCATAACAAGAAGAGCTGTACAGAACCTTTGAACATGTTGCTGTAGTTTCTTGGACATCCTTCTGGTTGTTAGTGGATGTTTGGAATTTGTTGTTTTTTGGATGTTTTTTGAACTATATTCAGATTTCTCTCTATTGTAAGGATTTTGATTGAAGATTTTTGTGATGTTTATTATTGTGGAATTCTCTTGACAATATTATTATGTTCATCTGTCCCAAGCATTAAAGTTCTAAGGGTCAATAACTTTACACAGGATCTTTTTTTTTTTTTTTTTTCTGTTCTTCCCTCCCAAGTAATAAACTTTACTGGGGTTAGTAATGTTTCCAAGTGGTCAGATTTACTTGTTCTGCACTCTAACACATACTTTACTAGGGGTAGTAATGTTTCCAGAACCTCAGTTTTTGTTGTTCTGCACACTAACACATACTTTACTAGGGGTAGTAATGTTTCCAGAACCTCAGTTTTTCTTGTTCTGCACACAGTAATAAACTTTACTGGGGGTAGTAATGTTTCCAGAATCTCAGTTTTTCTTGTTCTGCAGCCTAACACATACTTTACTAGGGGTAGTAATGTTTCATGAACCTCAGTTTTTGTTGTTCTGCACACTAACACATACTTTACTAGGGGTAGTAATGTTGCCAGAAACTCAGTTTTTGTTGTTCTGCACCCAGTAATAAACTTTACTGGGGGTAGTAATGTTTCCAGAACCTCAGTTTTTGTTGTTCTGCACCCAGTAATAAACTTTACTGGGGGTAGTAATGTTTCCAGAACCTCAGTTTTTCTTGTTCTGCAGCCTAACACATACTTTACTAGGGGTAGTAATGTTTCCAGAACCTCAGTTTTTCTTGTTCTGCACCAAGTAATAAACTTTACTAGGGGTAGTAATGTTTTCCAGAACCTCAGTTTTTCTTGTTCTGCACACTAACACATACTTTACTAGGGGTAGTAATGTTGCCAGAAACTCATTTTTTCTTGTTCTGCAGCCTAACACATACTTTACTAGGGGTAGTAATGTTTCCAGAACCTCAGTTTTTGTTGTTCTGCACACTAACACATACTTTACTAGGGGTAGTAATGTTTCCAGAACCTCAGTTTTTCTTGTTCTGCACAAAGTAATAAACTTTACTAGGGGTAGTAATGTTTCATGAACCTCAGTTTTTGTTGTTCTTCACACTAACACATACTTTACTAGGGATAGTAATGTTGCCAGAAACTCAGTTTTTCTTGTTCTGCACCCAGTAATAAACTTTACTGGGGGTAGTAATGTTTCCAGAACCTCAGTTTTTCTTGTTCTGCACCCAGTAATAAACTTTACTGGGGGTAGTAATGTTTCCAGAACCTCAGTTTTTGTTTTTCTGCAGCCTAACACATACTTTACTGGGGGTAGTAATGTTTCCAGAAACTCAGTTTTTCTTGTTCTGCAGCCTAACACATACTTTACTATGGGTAGTAATGTTTCCAGAACCTCAGTTTTTGTTTTTCTGCACCAAGTAATAAATTTTACTGGGGGTAGTAATGTTTCCAGAACCTCATTTTTTTTTGTTCTGCACCCTAGAACATACTTTACTAGGGGTAGTAATGTTTCCAGAAACTCAGTTTTTCTTGTTCTGCAGCCTAACACATACTTTACTAGGGGTAGTAATGTTTCCAGAAACTCAGTTTTTGTTGTTCTGCACCAAGTAATAAACTTTACTGGGGGTAGTAATGTTTCCAGAACCTCATTTTTTTTTGTTCTGCACCCTAGAACATACTTTACTAGGGCTAGTAATGTTTCCAGAACCTTAGTTTTTGTTGTTCTGCAGCCTAACACATACTTTACTAGGGGTAGTAATGTTTCCAGAAACTCAGTTTTTGTTGTTCAGCACACTAACACATACTTTACTAGGGGTAGTAATGTTGCCAGAAACTCAGTTTTTGTTGTTCTGCACCCTAGAACATACTTTAGTAGGGGCAGTAAAGTTTCTAGAGCATAAAAAAACACATTGCTGATGGTAGTAAACCATTACTTTACTAGGTATTAAATTCCCTTAAATTTACATGAAAGTTTGAAAATAGAACTTAAAATTTGATCTCAATCTTAGTTTAATTTCGCAAACTCCTCTAACATCTTCTTCCTCATTTGGTTGCCGCCTTCTTGGTTTGGATCCAACCCAGCACACATTGCCTCCATATAATGTAGAACAAATGGACCACAATCAGACCTGCAATAACAAACAATGATACATTTACCAAGGGTAGTAAACTCTCAAAGCATCTGGTTATGTAGTTATCAACCCTAACAAACAATGATACATGTACAAGAAGAATATTCATGTACTTACGATGATACATTTTGCTGGGCGCATGTGCGGTGTTCAGTCAGTTTGTATGGTTTATTATGGATGTTATTATCAATAATCCAACGTCTGGTCACCTTTTCATCGTCTGTCATTTTTACTATGTTGCTTTTTTTTCTGCCTTGACTGTCCTCAGGTGCGTAATCAATCGCATAATCTTCCCTGTATTCATTCTGGTCAAGGTCTTGGCTCAAAGTAAACATAGTTGTATAGTGTATACGTTTGATGAACTCCTTGATGTGCTTCACCTATATATTAAGCAACAAAACAATTTTTAAACATTAGTTAACCTTAACAATTGAATGCTTTGCATTTTTTTTAATAAAAATGTTTTGATTGTTTACTCACCACTGCTTTTGCATTTTTGAAGTGATAGTTGTCTTTTTCTTTGTATGGTTTTGGCAGCAAAGAGTTCATGTGATAAAAGCATTTGTTGATGTTGTCAATCAGGAGCAAAGTGAAGTGAAGGCTAGACCCATGATGTAACGGAATGAAGACCATCTGCTTTCCAAACAGGGTCCAAAGTGGGTTATAGAAGTTTTGCTCCATACTTTGTTCATAGCCACTTTTGAAGTCTCCAGTTTTTCCTCCACTTTGCTTGTGCAATTCCAACATTGTTTCATGCTCTATCACATCTTTCTGCATTTAAAAAACAAATATGATAACCTTAGATCAACCAACAGATATAAATAACATTTTACAACCTATAGTAAACTTTACTGGGTTAGTAATGTTCCAAAGCATCAGATTTTGTTGTTCTGCAGCCTAACACATACTTTACTAGGGGTAGTAATATTTTCCAGAACCTCAGTTTTTGTTGTTCTGCAGCCTAACACATACTTTACTAGGGGTAGTAATGTTGCCAGAAACTCAGTTTTTCTTGTTCTGCAGCCTAACACATACTTTACTAGGGGTAGTAATATTTCCAGAACCTCAGTTTTTGTTGTTCTGCAGCCTAACACATACTTTACTAGGGGTAGTAATGTTGCCAGAAACTCAGTTTTTCTTGTTCTGCAGCCTAACACATACTTTACTAGGGGTAGTAATATTTCCAGAACCTCAGTTTTTGTTGTTCTGCAGCCTAACACATACTTTACTAGGGGTAGTAATGTTGCCAGAAACTCAGTTTTTGTTGTTCTGCACCCTAGAACATACTTTACTAGGGGTAGTAATGTTTCCAGAACCTCAGTTTTTGTTGTTCTGCAGCCTAACACATACTTTACTAGGGGTAGTAATGTTGTCAGAAACTCAGTTTTTGTTGTTCTGCACCCTAGAACATACTTTACTAGGGGTAGTAATGTTTCCAGAACCTCAGTTTTTGTTGTTCTGCAGCCTAACACATACTTTACTGGGGGTAGTAATGTTTCATGAACCTCAATTTTTCTTGTTCTGCAGCCTAACACATACTTTACTAGGGGTAGTAATGTTTCCAGAACCTCAGTTTTTGTTGTTCTGAACCCTAGAACATACTTTACTAGGGGTAGTAATGTTTCCAGAACCTCAGTTTTTGTTGTTCTGCAGCCTAACACATACTTTACTAGGGGTAGTAATGTTGCCAGAAACTCAGTTTTTGTTGTTCTGCACCCTAGAACATACTTTACTAGGGGTAGTAATGTTTCCAGAACCTCAGTTTTTGTTGTTCTGCAGCCTAACACATACTTTACTAGGGGTAGTAATGTTGCCAGAAACTCAGTTTTTCTTGTTCTGCAGCCTAACACATACTTTACTAGGGGTAGTAATTTTTCCACAAACTCAGTTTTTGTTGTTCTGAACCCTAGAACATACTTTACTAGGGGTAGTAATGTTTCATGAACCTCAGTTTTTGTTGTTCTGCACACTAACACATACTTTACTAGGGATAGTAAAATTTACATGAAAGTTTCCAGATGGTATCCTCACAGTCATTATAGACATCAAATGAAAGAAAAATAAATATACATAGCAAAAACTTAAGTTTACTACCCCTAGTGCAAAACAATATCTTGATGAAAATATAAGTTTTATTGCCCCTAGTAAACTTACCACAATCTCCATGTTCATGAATCCAACAGGAAGTTTGGCAGCTTCTGTCCTTTGCTTCAACAACCTCATGTACACTTGCATGCTCTGCGATCATAACATAAGTCAATATTATTAAATCTAAACTTCACTGAGTGGTGCTAATAAGGTGATATTATTTATTTTTTTATTACTCACACTCGACAATATGTCTGATTGTTCGATGATCCTTTGCAAGTCACTCTTTGATAAACAGTGCCAGCCTTCAGGACATGTCCAGTACGCTTCACTGTAGAAAAACATTGAATTCATACTCCAATTAAAACAAATATATTTTTGTAATTTTACATAAGCAAACTGTAACGTTTTATATAATTGAAACTTACTCTTCCTTTTTGTTCGGGCGGGCTTCAAACCATTGTTTGTAGTGCATTTTCAAATCGTCGCCCAGTGAATCCCATGTACTGTTGTCACACTTCAGATTCTTGATTATAATTTTTTTGTGGACCTGAATGTCTTTTGGAGTGCCGTACTCCCAGTCAGGATCCTTTGTTTTCTTGGCGTTTCTAGGGTTCAGCTTCACATTTTTTTCTATCGACATCGGTTCCATTGCTTTCCTCTTCTTGGAATAAGTATTCATCTTTTTATCCTCTGTTGTTGCTGTTTGTTTGATCGATGAAACTTGGGACTGAACTGTTGCAGAGATGACATTGTCCTTTTCTGTTGTTGATTGTCGGATGGATGCAGCTTGGGACTCAACTATCTTATCTAAATTAAAGATGTCATCATCTGTGAGCGGCAAGTCCTCATAGTCGATTACTGGAGATACGTGATTCAGTGGTTGTTCATCATGTATCACAGCCTTCACAAAATAAAATAACACATGTTATTCTCAGATTTTAAACAATAACAAAACGTTTACTACCCTAGTAATAGTTTTCCTGGGGTTTACTACCTTGCAACACAGTTTCCCTATTAAGTCTACTACCCCCTAGTAATTTTATATTCTCACCAAAGCTTCTGGTTGATCATCTGCAGATTGTGTTGTTTGTGCAGTTCCAACTTTGAACTTGACTATCACGCTTCTGTTCTGGTTTTCCTGATTTTTTAATTTAAAAAAAAAATATTAGTTAACATAATAAAGAAAACAATATAAAGTAAAAAATAGTCTTAGTTATGGTGTAAAGTATCATCTTACATTCCCTTCTGTTTGTTCATCTCCTTGGCAGCCATACTCTTCCCCTCCGAATTGCCTTTTCTGCTCGGGAGGTCCATTTGCTGAGGATTTTGCTTTTTTAAGCTTTCTCTTCAGAGCCTTGATGAGGCTGTCTTGCGCCCTTTTCTCCATCTCCAGCTGCTTTATTTTGTCATCGGCAAGCTGTAACTTGTGCACATAATCATTGACTCTACTCTGGAGTTCTTCGTTTGCTTTGCCGATTTCTTTTAGCTTCTCATTCAAATCTTCTGGGATCTCCTCCTCCAAGTCTGTCAGCAGTGTCTTAAAATTGTCACCCACTCTTCTATTTTCTTCCACTTCCTGCTGGCTTGATAAAGGAACCTGAGACCAAATACATACATATAAGGATGAAGTTTACTACCCCCTAGTAAACTAATTTTTTCACAATCAGGAAAAAAAAAAGTGACTTACTACCCCCAGTAAAATTTTACTGGGGGTATTAAACTATGCCAAACAGGTTTGCTACCCACAGTTAACTATGCCAACAGTCAACTATTGATTTAGAGATGATTATACAGTTTACTGCCCCTAGTAAACTTGATATCATACACTACTTATGCAATGAAAAGTGAAGTTTACTGCCCCTAGTGAACTATTACTAGGGGCAGTAAAGTATGCCAATACACTTTTATTTCATTCATTTTACAGACTTACCCATTCTTCAAAGCTCGGGGTGCCATGTTCGTCTGGGGTGCCATATTCCTCAGATCCAGAAGTGCTTTCTTCCTCATCCTTCCATGGACCTTGAGCAACCAGTTCCTGTTTTTTGCAAAAAATAAGATTTGTTCAGTTTTTTCAGAAACATCATCTAAGTACAATGCTGTATAATATTTGGAAAACCAAAAACCAATTTTTACCTCAAGCTTTTTTGGTCTCTTTAGATATTGGCTTCCGTAGATGATGCCATTTGTGGACCATCTTACAAATCTTGGAATATCTGCTTTTTTCTTCTGGATCCTTTCCTTGATTTGTGTACGCTCCAGGAAGCAGTACAGAGGTAGAACTACACAACCATTCAGACCCTTTGGCTTGCCCTTGTCATGCTTTTTCACCCCTTCATGGAAGGCTTCAATCACCTTTCTTGACCAGTTTATTTTGTTTATTGATTCTAGGTCCTCACATGTCAGCACCAATTGCCATTCAATTTGGCTTCCAGATGTGCTGAAGAAGAAAGTAGCCAGTAGGTACATTATGATCAAGGAAGCAATTTTCCTTGGTTCTGCCTCCTTGTTCTTAATCTTGTTGAGCTCTTCTGTCAACTTGTCGTGGATCATCTTCCTAAAGATGGATCCTTTCGTTTTGCCGAATATGGTTGACTGTTGGCTGCTCTTCTTTCTCCTGGAGATTTTCTCTTCGTCATTTTCACCTTCTTTTGTTAATCCAAACAAAAGATGCACATCTTCTTCTGTAATCTCCATTTCTTTCTCTCCAAACAAGAACTTTTTTGTCTCCTTGCAATAGTGCCTCAACAAAATTTCTATATCCAACTCAAATCGGCTGACCTGATCCGCACCGATTCTCATGGTTCTAAATGCATTAATCATTTCTCCAAAGCACGTTTGACTGATCAGCTGCCATGCTTCTGAGGGGATTTTGTCTCTGTGACTCTCTATTAATTTGAAGAATGTTACCAGAGTACACTTCTGTTGAGTGTGCGGAATCTTTTCCAAGTCCTCATCCTCATCCTCCTTCTCATCCTTCTCTATTTCTTCCACTTCTAATGCTCTCATCTCTACCAAATACTGTTCCACTTCTTCTTCTTCTTCTGTGTCATCTTCTTCTTCTTCTTCTTGTCTGGCTTTTTTTTGTGGAACCTTCAATTTTTCCCGTTTTAGATATGAGAGCAATTTCATGCCTGTGTTGACGGACGTAGACGGTGAGCTTTCCTGAGACTCTGGACTTGTAACAAGTTGTCTTCCTGTCATCCTGCATATGCAAAACACCAAAGTTTTACTACCCCAAGTGATCCTGCCTTTATAAACTACATATTACAAAGTTTACTACCCCTAGTAATTTTCAACTGGGGGTAGTCAACATGCAATACAACATCCCTCCAAGGCCAATATACACTCTGAAAGAGAAACAACTGATGTGCAAACCAAACTCTATTTTACTACCCCTAGTAACTTCTACTGGGGGTAGTAAACTTCTATTTCCAACACCATTATACACATGCAGACCAAGAAAACAATTCGCATTCAACAAAATCAAAGTTTTACTACCCCTAGTATTGAACACAGCCATTACACACATCCAGACAGTGGAAATTACTACCCCTAGTGATCCTGCCTCTTTAAACTTCATATTAAAAAGTTTACTACCCCTAGTAAATTTCAACTGGGGGTTGTAAACTTGCAATAGAACATCCCTCCAAGGCCAATATACACTCTGAAAGAGAAACAACTGATGTGCAAACAAAACTTTATTTTACTACCTCTAGTAACTTCTACTGGGGTAGTAAACTTCTATTTCCAACACCATTATACACATGCAGACCTAGAAAACAACTTGCATTCAACAAAATCAAAGTTTTACTACCCCTAGTATTGAACACCGACAGTGGGAATAACTGACATGCAAACAAAAATTAAAGTTTACTACCCCTAGTAAAGTTTTACTAGGGGTAGTAAAATTGCCACACCGTTTCTACATTGTCATAAAACACATTGAAGCAGAGAAATATGAACCCAGACAACATTATTAGGGGTATAAACACAGATTTAGGGTTTAGGGTTTCTTTTCACCTGAAATAGAAGAATATAGCGCGATGTAGTGGTGGCGATGGAGTGAAGCAACAGTGGCGATGGAATGAAGCAGCGGCGGCGATGTATTGAACCAGCAAAGCGACGATGTACTGAACCAGCAAAGCGGCGCGCGGGGATGGGTGCTAAGGTCTTGATGGAGTGAGGAGTGAGGCAGCGGCGTCGATGGATTGAAGAAGCGAAGCGGCGTTGATGGATTGAATAAGCGAAGCGGCGTCGATGGATTGAATAAGCGAAGCGGCGTCGATTGAGTGAGAACTGTTGAGAAGGAATTAAATTCGTAGTGGGTTCGGTGGACGAGGGAAGCGTTTATTAAGGCTAGGGTATAACTGTATTTTTACTAAGAAACATTGGTTTGGGCTATGTAATCTTTTTTTGATTGGTTTGGGTTAGGAAAAAGTATTATTTGTGCATTAGGGCTTTTTCCCTTACATAAATCTATATCATTACGTAAAGTTACCAACCCTAACTAATTATTCCTCTTCCTCTTAGCTCATGATGACCCGGTGGGGCAAAACGTGATCAAGTAATCCGACCCGGTACAGGTACAAGTGCTAGTAGCGTCATCATAAGCGTAGCTGTACGCCGTGGGACAAGCGCTCTTGAACATGGCCGAGTATTGAGTCGGAGAGCAAGTCTGCGGGGTCGCGTGGTCGCCGGTGCAGCAAAACTCGGGCGCGTTGAACGCCTCGCACGCGCTCTTGCACGCGACCATCACGCCCGAACCCGAATCCGTGACCCGCAACTCGGGCGGGCAGTTGGTGTTCAAGTCGCTCACGCAACCCGCGTACTGGCAGTCACCGTCTCCGCCGGCGGCCCTCAGCCCCATGCCGACGTTGTAACCGTCCACGAGGCTGACGTCATAGAAGTCCTTGTCGGTTAGGGTGGATCCGACGGTGAACTCGGCCAAGGTGACGGGAGGTTCGCCGCCGCCGGTGCATTTTAGGGCGCCGCCGCAGTCGCCGGTGAGGCATTTTCCGTTTCCGGCTTCGTCGAAGTTGCAGCCGGTTCGGGCCCAGAAGCGGCCGGACCAGCCGGCCGGGGCTGTGAGCTGAATTTCTGCACCGGGGAACATGGTGAAACCGCCTTCGCCGAGAACTGCGGCGCCGTTACCGGAGAGTGTGCCGGGCCAGACTGTGTAGGGGCAGTGGTTTTGGAGCGTGAAAATGGTTGCGTACACTACGTTTGTCGCAGCTGCAAAAAAATCGACAGCTAATCAAACCGATACAACATGATGAAATGGAAAACATGAAAACGATTCATCCCTGCTTGATTACCTAATGATGCGATGATCAAAGGAAGAAGATAGAGACTGAGCTTGTTTGAGGTCATGGTGATCGCCATCAGAGAGAAGATCGAAGAACTGAAATCTTAGAAGAGTGGTGGACTGAGATCGATACAGTGTGGTTCTGCAAGGAGGAGGAAGTTAATCGTTGTTGAATGGGAGAGGGGGGATTTGGTAGGTATTTATAGTTGGACGCATGCATAAGATATTCAGAGATGTGCACCCACCCTGCTCATACATTTTAATTTCCACTATTTTCGTGAACCACTATAAGATTAGTGGGTTCGTGTACATATGCGTCCCTTTCAAGTTACTTTTTAACTTTTAACTTTGCGTTTTACTTTCGTTTACGTGATGGTGAAAAAGAGAAGGCAATTCATATATACTGTTCTTAAATTGGTGATTAAACTAAGCAAGTGATCGATGATCGGATCCAGTAAATTGGTGAGATTAGAATCACGAGGAGACAGAATCTATAAGGTGCTGTGCTGACTCTCTCTGCCTCGGCTCCGCTCCAGAAGGAGGGAAGAGTGATCAGTTGGGAACGTGGCCAACATCAGCACCTTCCTCCTCCCACTCTCACACGTTCTTCAACCATACTATACCAACATGCATGGTGGTTATTTTTAGCTTTCATTTTCCAGAATATAGTGAGATATGATTGGACTCTGTCATTGAATCGTGGTCGTTTTCTTGTTTCACACTTTGAGGCTGTCTCTACTTTTTGTAGAGACTAACTTGGAATTATGTATCATATTATTAAGCTTCACAGAGATGGCATGATGAAAGCATCATAGGAATTGATCATCCTTGGATAGATTAAGCAAACTCCAATTTCAATGAGTACATGCTTGTAGCATTGATACATAGATACATGACACAATCTTTTCATGGGTGCGTGCCAGATTACTCTTCTGAATTTTTTTTTCCTACAGAAAGCGCTATTTTAAGGGGATGGTGTAAACTGTGGCCTGAGAGAAGAAGGAATTAATGAAAGAGGCAGGCAAGGATGTATGGATGATCTACATTAAAATGAAAGCATGGAGCTTCCTAGAGATCCAGAGCGTTTAGTATACTCATTCTGTCATTCAGCAGCTATCACTTAGTGACCATGGTATGTATATATGTATGTTCTTCTATAAACAGAAAAGGGCATCATTTTACATACATGTATTTCTCTTCCTTCAATGGTTTTGACTATGAAATTAGGAGAAGCAGCGCAGAGTAACTGCGTTTCTTTGTAATTTCAGTGCTCCAACTCGACCATTCCATCGTAAACGTGTTTCTGTATATCTGTCCCAGCAATCGTACCAGAATGCTTCAAGTACTTTATTGGTTAATCTCGACAAATTAGCATTTGATAGCCTACCTAATTGTCTTCCTGATAATGTCTCTTGGTTTGCTGTATGTTGATATAATATATGCTAGTTCACACCTTACTTGATATGATTCAGGACTCGAGTTGATTCCATTTCAAGACAGAGATAACATTCTCCGGACTCACCAAATGCGGCAACAATGAGAAGTAGGTAAACGAAAAAGATATGACATTTAGGCGCAGCAAGTAATCTGATTTTGATCTAATCTTATAACAAGTTTGAATTTCCTCTAGTTAACAGCATAAGGAGATCTAAGGTTGAAAGACGATCATCACTGAACTAGTGCCAGTATATTCTTCTTTACAAGTGATCTTCTGTAAATCAATCCCTGTCGATCTATATTCATGTAGTTGTGTTGAGATCTATATTCATAATGTTTTTTTTTTTCAATTTAAATACATACACACAGATTATAAACACTGAAGAGCGTATCTATTTATCTCAGAACAGCAGTACATCATGCAAAAGACGCTGACAAGAACACTATCAGATTCAATAAAAGCCTCAATCTTTGAAATTTTACTAGTCGTAGATCACAAAAGCTTTAAGCTTTTATTTTGGGGCCAGGCTTACCTGAGATAGAGGACTGACGGCGAATTCAGTTACAGACAAGAACTCATCGGCCTGCTAGCTGCGAAACTAGATAGGAACAGACTGACATCAAAGTCAAATGGGAAGACGAAGGTCCATGATTACTGATAAGATTAAGGAACAGAGAGATTTTTGAGTTGTTACATGTGTGGATGCAGTGTGGCTGAACATCTTCGATGTCGTACTGAGTGAGCATGGTGGCCATGGTGGCGCCGAAGTTCGATTAGGTGGAAGAGAGTCTCTCCATTAAACCCTCTTCGATAGTTTCAGAAAAAAGAAAATATTATTTTCAAATTATTGGGCCGCTTGGGCCCAGGCAGACAACGTGCGTGTCTAGGCGGTTTATAGTGGCACGGGGCTTTCAGGTTGTGAGGCTCAGCATTTAAAAAGAACAAAAATAAAAAATGGACTGAATTAAGGACTTTCCAAAAATTATTGGGCCTAGGCGGACAACGTGCGTGTCTAGGCGGTTACTAGAGGCACTGGGCCTTTCGGGTTGTGAGGCCCACCATTTAAAAAGAATGGATTAGTACTAAATCAGTTCGACATGCAGAACCTCCAGAACTCTGATTCGTGTTGCCGGAGTTGAGTGAGGCCAGCAAACCAAGCCGTCGGTGCAAATCTTAACTAAAGCAGAAGAACATAACCAGAAGTCCATATAAGAGCGCATATATCCACAGCAACAATTATGAACATAACCAGAAGAAAAAGATTACTACTAAATGTTGTAATTGTTATTCCAATCTGAATCTATTGCAAACAAATGTTGCTTTAACAAAGTCTAATACGGGCACCGGTTGGATTTCAAAATATGTTGCTGAAGCAAGGTATGCACACGATAAACCGATGTATATTTTAAACCAGACCGATGAAAAAATAGTAAGGTAAATGATAACCGCTGTCAAAACAAGTGTCAACATTAAATTTACCAAACCCTTGAAGGCAGAAATGTCCTCTTCTCCTCCTTCATTAGGGAAATGGCCTTGAGTCTGGAAATCTGACAGCATCTTGTCCTTGATGTGGAATGTGTCCACTAACCAAGATGCGGCATCTGTGCTAGACTCCGGGATATCTTCCATTGGAATACGCCGGACATGAATGTGGACTTCTGAAGGATCTACACCAAATGCATTGTCCATAAACGAAGGCAATTGATTCTTGTACGCAATTGTCAAGTCATAAACTGCAGGCAGATAAAGGTAAGTTTAACCGCAGATAGTTACATATGAATTTACCATCTTGGAGAACTTACATAATGAATTTTTGTATAAATTCATTACCTGCATCAAAAGAATCCCTTAGCGCTTCTAAGCAAGCACAAAAACCTTTAGTCCTTGGAAGTAGTACATGTGACAGCACTGGAAGTCCATTTTCAGCAGCAAATGTCTGGCTCTTTTTGCATTTTTCTTCACTGCACAAGAAACAAAGCCATGGAATTTGATGAATAGACACATGATTTAACAAGACCTTCAAGCATGTCGATATTTGATGCAACCAGGAACCAGTATACTAGGAAATATAACAGGATTATCAAAAAGGGATTCGATTAGTTGCTTAAAAGACGTGGTAATGTTGATATTACAACAGATGAATTGAAGAAATAGATTCAATGCCGGCAATGTGATAATAAACGACACTATAGTGAAGTCATTCTAGCTAGCTGAATCTGATGTAGCCTTTTAACTTTCCACAAATTCTAGTAAATTGTATACAGGTAACTAGAACTGATTACCATACTTAAAATTCATCCTATCCTGCACACTTTTATCACACAAAAATTTAGCTTCATGTGTTCTTTATCTCGGACATGGAAATACATAGTGCAGATAGATTAAAAGAGAAGACATATAGAGAGGAGGGGGCAAGTAGTAGTACTCACTCATAATCAGTTCCTTCAGGAAAAATAGAAAGCCAGAGAGGGTCTCGAGGATCAGCAAAACTCAGTAGCATTTTCCGGAGAATTGGTTCATCTACTTCCCACTTCCTCTTCAAAGGAATGAACTCCAAAATGTGGAATCCCCAACCAAAAACAGGCAGCTTCATCAAACTACTCTTGAGCACATATTTAACGTATCCAAGGGACCCTTTTCGCAATGCTAGATCCCACAAATACATCCAATCCACCTCTGTTTTGTGATTCGCAATAATCAAAATGCGCTCTCTAGGTGGAACAGTATCGCCTGAAAATACAACTTTTGTGCCGTTTATCTTTTCGAATAGAAAGGGCCAGAGAGCCAGCCACCTACCAAATAGAAAGGATGTTGCTTTTCTGCTGTAATGTATGCTAAAAAGTCGCAACAAAACAGCTACCACAGGAGCAAAACACACTAGAATGGTGAAAGCAGTGGAAAGAAACACCACCAAACATAGAACACCCCTTACAACTCTAAAAGGGGTCAAGGGCCTGTGCTTCTGTATACTATCAGCTTTCAAGGGACTGCAAACCTCCTCCTCCTCCTTCCACGATCCTTCTTCAATGGAGCTGCTGTTCATATTAACCCTTATCATCAATCAATGCATCCTAAAGTTTCTCTAATTCAAAATATAATTAAATGCCCCAAAAATATTGAATACCAATACACTACACATGTACATACATCCCTAATACCACTACCACCTATCAGATCCCAATTAGAATTCCATGTTTTTCAATCAAACAGTATCCGACTAGAACACGAATATGCTACATTACCTAATCCAAAGATACGAGAATACAGAGAGCAAATCTCAGATTCCTAAAAAAACATAAAAAGACAAAGGTAAAGATCGACTACAATTGCTGCAAGATCAAAATGCATAGACACTTACCATTCTTCTGGGGTTGCCGCAACACGTCTGGGACTGGTGTTCTCTCTGGCCTGAAGGCTTCAAATGAAACATGCATGTTCTTTCAGAATTCATACCAAAACCATATACAAATGCCATTCTTAATCTGCAAATAACAAATACCACGTAAAGAATATATGTGTACTTACCTCATGGCAATCTTTTTCGGTGAAGATCTCATGCCAATTCCGAGTCTGCAGAGAGAATTTACCAGGAGAAGATTGTGGTTGTTAAGAGAAGGATGGTAGGAGTTGTATGTTGCATAAAATACGATACAAGCTGATAATGAAGAGAGGGTAAGAGATTGGTTTCGTGATATTGATGGATATCGATTCGAAAAAAAAATAACGAGGGCAAGTGCAGGAGGGGGAGACTCACCATTAAAATTCAGAGAATTAAAATCGGATGATGACAACAAAAGAGAATGAGAAAGGGTCAAAGCAACCTAATAAAAAGCTCAGTTTTGTCGGATGTGATTTGATCAATAATGATATGTACTACTGCCGTCTCTCTTGATTTGGTGACGCAAGGAGTCTCACGCAAGTCACGCTACTTAGTTTTGGCTTCTACGTTTATCCTTATTTACTAAGTAGGTTTTGAGTTCGAATCTCTCGGAAAAAAAAAATATATATATATATATATATATATATATATATATATATTAAGACGAATGCTCTAAATAAACACAAATTCCATCTCTATTTCTTTTTTCTTTTAGGAACCTTTCTTTTATTACAAGATCGATGGATCCTTGAAAACATGATATTAAAAGGAAAGAGAAAATGCACCTTGAAATATTATGTCAATATCATCTATTTGCACCTAGAAAAACAAGTTTCCCCCACATACCCACCAGACATGGCCCTTCTTACATTGTTAGCAAACTCCTTCGGGTTATCTCTCAAAACTTCAGCTGCATCATGATTCAAGGGATCTTCATGATTCGGTTCTGTGAAAAGATGATACAATCCATATATAATGGTGTTTATGTTAAGCACAGGCTTCCAATCTTCACGTAGAACGTTGAGGCAGACATTCCCTTCCAAGTCGATATTGGGGTGGTACACCTTTGTCATACACTTGACTTTAGGTGCCTCATGTGGATAGATAGCCGAAAGTTGAAAAGAAAACTTAAACTTGCCGCCTGTGTAATATCCTTCGTCTGGTTTAATCGAAACCACAAAGTTCATAAGGTCGTCCTTGCCATTGGGGAACATTATGGAACAAGATTTTGGTAAGTTCAGCTCAGTTATATCTTTGTTCAGGCGCAATTGCCCAGCCGTTTGCTTATTGACATGTTTTCCTCCATTGGCTTCAGCAAGTTCTCTCTGCTGCTCCTTGACTTTGAACAGCCTAATCATATCTCCAGGCTTTTACTGTAGTTAATTGGTGACTGATACTTCTTTTTCTTCTTCAGATTTGTATCCGGTGACTTTGTTAAATCGCGCCATCTTGAAGGTACTAACGATTGGAACAATGCTTTCTATGATTAGGATCCATAGTCCACTCAGGAATAGTAATTTGGGAGAGAGGCGGAATCCGATTCCACCGAGTAAAAAGAAAAACATTGTTTTCTAGTTTCCTAGGTCTTCGAGGAATTTACATATTCCCAGAACCAGCCCAAAATCAAAGCAATCGTCTCTACTCAACTTGCTTTTCACAAGCAGACAACCTTATTCCGGTCTATACAGACAAATATTTAGCACCAGCCAATGATTTTCACTGGTTCATAGAGGGCCGCAATTACTGTTCTACATGTTACAATTGCTGACGACCACAAGTCACATCCTTGCTTGAACAAAATATTTCAACCATTAAAACAGTAACCACCAGAGCAAAGATATCATCAAACATTGCACAGAGAAAGTAGTAACGCAGAAAAGAAATAAGCAGTAGTGCAAGACTCACACTAGCATTTATGTAAAATCAATACTGGAACATTGCCCAGTGGCAAATAAGTGACTGCTCCAACCTCCCCATGGTATGACGACTCCATTTCTACTTCAAGATATGAATGTACAATCTTACATAATGTAGTTTTATCCTAAACTATAACACCTGTTAACACCTGTGAACCGAGCAAGTGAAAATCTTTCATGAAAACAGGGAAGAACTCTAGACTATTTTGTTTATTTGATTAACTTCATTCAGAAATTGAAAAGATCAAGTTGGCAAATATGATCAGACATCAAATGCAAGTATGATAGTGATAATACACACAACCATACAGCTAGTTTCACACAAACAAGGTGTTTCCTGTTGAAGTTACCCGTCAAGTCCCTCGCGTCCCTCGCACTCGTCTGAAAGTCACTGATCAAATCCTCTACTTTCATCTAATCCCATCTCCGCACCCTCCGTACCCCGTTTGGCAATTTTGAGTTTGGTTATGCCAACTATTTACCCGAACAAAAGTTACCCGTCAAGTCCTTAATCCACCATCGTCTGCAAGTCATGGAAGTCTTTAGGCCCAACAACTAACGATGAGAAAGAGCTCATCACGAACACGACCTGAATGTCAACAACAATAGTAAGATTTGATGGAGATACAAGATCGAACATGAGAGCATTGATCAAATCTAGGGCTGGGCATGGGACGGGATATTTCAAATCGAGAATCTGCCAAATACAATGCATTTCAAATCGAGATTCACCACATTTGCTAACCTGCTGGTAAGAATTCAACCGGCCATACGGATCAATGTTTTAATTTACTTAGACAAAGAGATGACTGCTGAATAATGCTTCAATTTCGAATCTTGCGCCAAGTTTTGATTTAAACGCAAAACCCAACGCCATTGTCGAACACCTCCTGGGCATCCTCAGGATTAGTAACTCTGGCATTCATGGATGGTGGGTCTCTCATAAATTTCATCTGTGCGGTGGTGAAAACGCCACCGTTGTACTCATCTTCTTCAGCAGAAGATCGCTTCCTTTTGAGCCCACTCATTTTGTGATTGCCTTGGGTTGCTGCACAGGAAAAGGTCATGACTTTGAGAAGGGAAAGCATTTTGTTGGATCATACAATGCAAGACACAACTAGAGAATCTCAAACCCAATAAAGAAAACGGGATTGCCAGCAGAAAAGCAAAGATATCGAATTTGTGACGAAAGATTGGAGATTGAAATAAAATGGGATCCAGGTGATGAATGAGAGACCTGTTGTTGCCGAGAAACCTGTTCGCGGAGTCTGGATGCTTGCTTTTTGTTAGCTTCCATTCAAGAAGCTAGAAGGATCAAATCTGCCCTTCTGGGTTTCAACTTTCGAAACATGCAGAGACCTTTTTTTTTTTAATTGAACAAGCAGAGTATTGGGTATGCTTGTTCAATTAGACTTTTACTGCTTGTTCAATTAAAAAAAAAGAATATCATCCTTAAAAAAGTCTATGAAAATCATAGACTTGGATGATTTTCAAACTTGCTTTTACATCATAGACTTTTAAATCATAGTCTATAAAAATCATAGACTTTTACATCCCAATACACTACTAACCCTAAACTTGCTTGCACTTTTACTTCTAACTTGGATGATTTTCATAGGAAAAAAAAAAAAAGGGGGGGAATTTTGGGTATCCTAGCAGCTACCAAAATATTAAACACATCCAATGTATCACTCTCTACTGACTGTAGTATAGATGCAAGTAGGACGGAAAAGCTGCGCTTTTATTTCTTCACCTCTTCTGCTTCATGCGCGCTACAAACTCCTAGCAGTCATAATCCCCCATCCCAAACCTGCAGGGTGATCCACAAATTCTCGTCAGAAGAATTATACAAAAGACTAATTGAAATATAGAAACAGTGCTATCACAGTTCACCAGCACCACAGGCTCGATATATTCCAGACATTATTGGGACACAGAATAAACACAAGACCATTTCAGTAGATATATGTAGAAACAACATTTCTCGGTCAAATTGCATATAGATCGAGAATTCGAGATGGCGTGAAGGAGGGTAGGCAATTAATGAATTAACATAGAACATATGCATACACACTGGAAAAGAAGACGGTACTCATCGAATTTGTACAAATGCAGCCCTCTGATTTTGATTGAAAACTAAAACTTTGAATGATCTTCCTTCTCCTTCCATCAAAATAAACAGAATCCAATCAAATTAACAAACTGATGCAGGTGAAAACTGTAAAATAAATTACATGGTCATGAGCACAAATACCGGATATCATATGCATAACTATTATCTGTTGTTAAAACGATTTACTGTAATGAATAAGAACTTACCATCATCACGAACAGTAACTCCTTCGTATCCCATATTATGTCTTGATGCGGCGAACGCGAGGTGCTCGGCAAGGTCTTCTGTTAGTCACTACTCTCTGCTTTCTCAATGGACAGAAACCGTATGCAATATCGACGAGTCGTGAGTAGTGATAACAGGCTAGGGACCTTTACCATCTATATATAGAGAATCAATTAACCCTTAAGGTTCCTTCCATTAAGGATTCCTAGCGGATCAAGTCATCTCATTAAGATTCCTTATACAATACTGATATGTAGTCTTGCTTCTAGACTTAGTATAGGATTCCTTACCATAATGATATAATACACGATATCATTAGGAACTAGTATTGATACTGTCTTTGTTTCCATGTAGAAATAGGTTATGACATTAGCATGATATCATAATATATGTGATATGTCCACAATTGATCTAACAATCTCCCACTTGGACAATCACTTCATGTTTATGATAATCAAGTTCTTATAATGTCAAAAACTATACTACCTACTGTAGTGCGCGCCAGAAACAATTGAATCAAAAATCCCATCACAACATGGTCACTTTACAGTCACTTATGCAGAACAAGAAACGAGTTACACTTTAACAAAAGTGCAGAGCTTCTTTGCTACAACATAAGCTCCTGTAAAATACATATGTCGAATCCTCAGTATTGAGATATATATTCATGTGCATTAACAAGTGTTTAATATATATCGAGTCCTACTGTATGTTCTTAAACCAGAACTTCAAGCAACAACTGGACACCAACGACTTTATAATTTGCCTGAACCGTATCATCATGCCAAACATGATCAAAGTCATCTGATATTTTGCAAGTATATATACAACTGTAGCTAACATGATAAACTTTCAGAACCAATGAAAGGCTGTAAAATAACACAAACAATTCTGAAAATACCTCAAGACTTTATTTATTTAAATGAAAACAACTGTTATTACGAAAGTAATCAAACAAGAACTCAGAAACTTGTAAATTTTAGTTTGCTCCTACTGGTCTTAGCTCCCACTGACCTCAAGCATCTAATCTAGGCAAAATACCTATGTTCTTCGTGTGTTGCTTGAATACTTTAACTGGTAATGCTTTTGTGAAAGGGTCTGCTAGTTGTGAGTTTGTATCTATGCTCAGAACCACTAACTCATCCTTCTTAACCCTCTCCCTTACACTGTAATACTTTAGATCTATATGCTTGGAATTGCTAGATCTCTTATTGTTCTTGCAGAAGTAAACAGCTGCCTCATTGTCACAGAATACTTCGAGCTTATCTTCCACAATGTGACTGAGTACTTGAGTTTGTTGTAGGAAATTCCTTATCCACACGCCCTCACAAACTGCTTCATATACTGCTATGTACTCAGCTTGCATGGTTGAAGTTGTGATCAATGTCTGCTTCATGGTTTTCCAAGCAATAGCTCCTCCTGCTAACATGTACACATATCCACAAGTAGACTTCTTTGAATCCGGGTAGTTCCCTGCAAAGTCGGAATCTGAAAATCCAACGACCTTCAAATCTTTGACTTGCCTGTAAACCAACATGTGGTCCTTCGTCTTCTGTAGATATCTCAACACTTTCTTCCCTGCAACCCAGTGTTCATTTCCTGGATTGGACTGAAACCTTGATAACATCCCAACTGAGAAAGCCAAGTCAGGTCTTGTACAAACCTGAGCATACATGAGACTTCCAACTAATCTCGCATAAGGCTTTGACTTCATACTCTCCTTCTCAGCTTCTGATTGTGGCCGTTGACCTTTTGTGAGCTTATCACCTTTAGACATGGGAACTTCTCCTCCTGAACACTGTTCCATACTAAATCTTTTCAGAACTTTAGTAATGTAACTTTGTTGAGACAATCCCAACAGCTTTTGTGCTCTATCTCTTTTAATCTCAATTCCTAGTACATATGCTGCCTCACCTAGATCTTTCATATCAAAATTCTTTGACAGAAAGCTTTTGGTATCCTTCAGCAGCTTTTGATTGCTACTAGCCAAAAGTATATCATCAACATATAGCACTAAGAAAATAAATTGGTCTCCCACTGTCTTTAAATAAACACACTCATCAACTAAATTTTCATTGAAGCCAAAAGAGGAAATCACCGAGTCAAACTTCTTGTACCACTGTCTGGAAGCTTGCTTCAATCCATAAATCGACTTCTTCAGTTTGCAGACCAAATTCTCATTGCCAGCTTTGATAAATCCTTCTGCTTGCTTCATGTAGATCACTTCATCAAGCTCTCCATTCAAGAAGGCTGTCTTAACGTCCATCTGGTGCAGCTCCATGTCATAGTGTGCAACTAGTGCCATAATAATCCTAAAAGAATCTTTACAGGAAACTGGTGAATAGGTCTCAATATAATCTATGCCTTCTTTCTGAGTGAATCCCTTCGCGACTAACCTAGCCTTGTGTCTTTCAATGTTTCCTGCTGCATCTCTCTTGGTTTTGTAGATCAACTTGCAGCCAATCGCTTTTTGTCTCGGATCAGCTTCAACTAATTCCCAAACTCCATTTTTCTCCATCGACTCAATTTCTGACTGCATAGCTTCTTGCCACTTCTCTGACTCAACACATTCTGTAGCTTGAACAAAATTTGCTGGATCATTGTCTTCTGCACAATCCTCTACTATATCCGTCTCAGTCAGATAACTGACAATGTAAGGACAATCTTCCCCCCCAAATTTTGCTTTTCTAGCTCTCTTCGATCTTCTAAGCTCAGGGTCTTGAGGAGGGTTTGGATTTGGATTATTTTGAGGTTGTGGAGGTTGTGGAATTGGATTTGGTTCTGCTGCTGGTTCAACAGCAGCAATAGGATGATTCTGGATAACCGTGAACGCATTGTTATTTCCAGGATTATCAAGTTGCATTCCTTGATCAATTTCTTGATCATCTGCATCTTGATTTTCTCTAATTATGTCAACTGCTAATTCATCATCGTTATCAAAAGGCAATGTATTTGCTAAATCCTCATCCATCACAATTTCTTCAAAGTCTAAGGTTAAATCCTCATAGATTGTATTGTGAATTTTCTCATTTAAGAATTTTACTTGATGAGTTTCAAAAATTCTGGGTGAGTGTTTAGCAGAATATAACTTATAGCCTTTAGATTTATCTGGATAACCTATGAAATAGCAGCTAACAGACTTTTCATCAAGCTTGCTCATCTTTGGATTATAAATCCGAGCTTCTGCTTGACAGCCCCATACATGACAATGGAAAAGACTTGGTTTTCTACCATACCACAATTCGAAAGAAGTTTTCTCGATGACTTTACTTGGTGTTCTGTTGCAAATATAATTTGCTGTTTTTAAAGCCTCTCCCCATAAGAATTTTGGTAATCCAGTAGTACACATCATACATCTGACCATATTGAGAAGAGTTCTATTCTTTCGTTCAGCAACACCATTTTGCTGTGGATTATATGGTGTTGTGTACTGGGCCTTAATTCCATGCTCTTGTAAAAACAAGGCAAAAGGACCCTTCTGTTGACCCTTTTCAGTATATTTTCCATAAAATTCCCCACCTCTATCTGATCTTACTGTTTTGATTTTTCTCTCTAGTTGATTCTCTACCTCAGCTTTATAAATTTTAAAAGCAGCTAGTGCCTGCGACTTTTCTGAGAGTAGAGAAACATATCCATATCTAGAGAAATCATCAATAAACGTAATAAAATATACGTTTCCACAGATAGTTTGATGTTTAAATGGACCACAAATATCAGTGTGTATGAGTTCCAGTAGTTCTTTACTTCTTACTGCAGTCTTTTTCCGTTTGTTTGTCATCTTACCCTTAAAGCATTCAACACAGTCATGTAAGTCTGAAAAATCTAATTCGTTAAGGATATTATTTTTCACTAATAATTTCAGTCTCTCTTTAGACACATGGCCTAATCTTCTATGCCACAAATATGCAGAATTTTCATTGTTCCTGGTTCTCTTAACACCAGTTAAGGTGTTAGTTCTTTTAGTGTTGTCTGTTTCAACAAGAGAAATCTCTTGCTGAGACATTGAACATTCTAATTTTAAATAATCATCCAATATCACACCAGAACCAAGATACTCATTATTTCGAGAAATAACAATTCCTTTATTATCAATGAAAAGTTTACAACCGGCTTTAACCATTTGAGAAACTGAAATTAAATTCCTTCGCATGGAAGGTACATAGTAAACGTTATCCAAAACAAAAAAATTTCCAGATCCTAAATCAAGTCTAAGACAGCCTATGGCTTTAACCGCCACCTTCATCCCATTTCCGACACGCAAGCTAACATCCTCACTTCCTGGATTCTTGGTCCTTTTGAACCCCTGCAAGGAATTAGTTATGTGAATAGGGGATCCCGAGTCAATCCACCAAGATTGTGGATTAATATTGACAAGATTAACTTCTAAGGAAAATACTGTATTAGAAATAATCTTACCCTTTTTAGCTAGCCAAGCCTTATAGCCAGTGCAATCCTTTTTCATATGACCTACTTTTTTGCAAAAGTAGCATTTGAACCGGAATGCCTTATCTTTTGGCCCTGTAGCTGCTGATGACTTGGTAATGGTTTTGGTAGGCTTAAGCTTATTCTGTGACTGTGTATTTTTCTTTTTAGGCTTTTCAAGCAGGTAAATGGTTGGGGTTTGTTTCTTGATCCTCTCCTCCTCATCAGAACATATGGCTATGAGTTCATCTAGAGTCCAGTTTTCTTTTTGAGCATTGTAGCTTGTTCTGAGATGGTCAAAACTGCTTGGGAGTGTGTTGAGTGCATGATGCACCAACAAGGTTTCTTGTACTCCCACCATCATCTCTGTAAGCCTATTGTTGATGTGAATCAACTTTAATAAATGCTCCCTGACCCCTCCTGTTCCTGAGTACTGCATGCTATGATATTCCTTGTTCAGCCTAGCTATCTCAGCTTTTTCACTCTCCTTAAACTTAGCCGATACTGCCTCCAGAAAATCAGAAGCTAATTCCGGCTCAGCTACACATCCGCGAATGTTCTTAGACATAGACTGCCTAATCACATTCTTTGCCATCATGTTCGAGTGCATCCACTTCTTATAGTTGGTTTTTACTGAGGATTTATCATCTTCTGCTGGGGTTTGAGGTTTTTCTTCTTGAAAACAGAATCCTATCTTGTCATTAAAGGTGATGTAGGTTTCGACAGAGTCCCTCCAAGCTCTAAAGTTTGATCCAGTAAGCATTAGTACACTGTTGAAGGTGAGGTAGGTGCTACCTAAGGAGCAAAAGAAAATTTTATGAGTTCTTTAAGTTTTCAGTGTTTTAAAACAAAAATTTCCATAAAACAATACAGTCCTATACTTGCATATATTTCAGTCCATAACTTTTAAAATCAATATTAAGCAACGCCTGTGGGCAGATGCTTAACATTCCTTAGTTCTTTTCAATAAGCCACACAAGACAAAAATATGTTATCCAAAGAATTAAATCAACACTTATGGGCAGATGATTAATTCAAAGTATCCGAATTTATTTTTATCAAATATGCTTATTGTTGTCTGTGTTCTAAAAGCATGTTTTGACCACTTCTATGGAAGAACGAAACATGAATTTAAAACACAGTCCACGACTTTAGTTTGTTTTCTTAATAATCCACTGCAGATATAAAGGAAGAATGCTATGGCAATATGTTCAATTATACCAACAGAGAATCACAAACTAATTGAGCTTAAAACTTGTTTTTCTATCCAGATAATCTTTATAAGAAAACTAAGCTCTGTGTCTGCAAAAATTATTTTCTTTTACAATGTATAAACCTGGGAGATTTCATACTTCATCATACATTGTTATTAATTACAGTACACACATAGGATGCAATCATTCAATTCAATCCGTAGAGCATGCGTATATAGAAATTTAAATTTCCAGCCATACAGGAACCACACAGCAACACAAACCAAGTCCTTAATCTACTCTTATATGCACGCTGGGTGTGCTCTAGGGTTCTTATGCATAATCATATATATATATATATATATATATATATATATACTACATATAACATGCTTGAATTGAAATCGGAAAAATTTTCATAAAACCTGTTTTGCTTTTTCCCCAATTTTGCTGCTGGTTTTGAGCGGAAGCGAAAAATAGTCTTCATGAATAGCAGCGAATTCCTTTTGGTTTTCCTTGATCCGTAGCAATTTGGGTTTTGAATCCCTTAAGAGACATAAAAGTCTCCTGCGCTTCCGATCAATCTCTCCCCTTAATCTGTAACCAAACTATTCGCCGGCGAACGTGTTCTTTATCCCCGCGAACGAGTTTCTGTAACCCGGCGAATGGTTCTCTTTAGTTTGGTTTTGGGTCGAGAATGATCCGCGCATTGCAACTGGTTTAATCTTTTAAAGCAATTTTTTTTTTTTTTTTGTTTTTTGAAACTTTGAAACGTTTTAGTTATGCAAAACTGAAATTTTATGCTCTTGACCGCTCTGATACCATATGTAAAATAAATTACATGGTCATGAGCACAAATACCGGATATCATATGCATAACTATTATCTGTTGTTAAAACGATTTACTGTAATGAATAAGAACTTACCATCATCACGAACAGTAACTCCTTCGTATCCCATATTATGTCTTGATGCGGCGAACGCGAGGTGCTCGGCAAGGTCTTCTGTTAGTCACTACTCTCTGCTTTCTCAATGGACAGAAACCGTATGCAATATCGACGAGTCGTGAGTAGTGATAACAGGCTAGGGACCTTTACCATCTATATATAGAGAATCAATTAACCCTTAAGGTTCCTTCCATTAAGGATTCCTAGCGGATCAAGTCATCTCATTAAGATTCCTTATACAATACTGATATGTAGTCTTGCTTCTAGACTTAGTATAGGATTCCTTACCATAATGATATAATACACGATATCATTAGGAACTAGTATTGATACTGTCTTTGTTTCCATGTAGAAATAGGTTATGACATTAGCATGATATCATAATATATGTGATATGTCCACAATTGATCTAACAATCCTCCGTCTCAAGCTCTCCAAATCCTTCTCATTCCTCACAGCCTGAAAATTCGTTTATTTCAGTTTCAGAATTATAGAAATTCAGAAAAACAAAAGAGAATTGGCGAAGATTGTGAAACCTGAAAGTCGCTGCAGCACAGGAGGAGGTCGGTTTTGGTGTTTTGAACCTTTTTCGATGTGTTGGAGCGTTCTGTCGACATTGTCGAGGTCACCGTGCGCCGGCGGAACCACGTTGTGGGCTATGCAGGCTATAAACCCATACGAGAGATTCTGTATTTATAGGTATGGCCGTATTATGTGGGAAAGTTTTTGTTGTTATCTTGCTTTGTTTTTACATTGTGTCGTCGTTTTGTAGGGAAGTTTTTGTGGTTATCTTGCTTTGTTTTTTCTCTGTGTCGTGTTTCAAATCGGTGTTCTAAACCTTGATCTTCTGATTTAGGTGGCGTGGATATAGATATTTTCACTGCGGCAGCCACAGGCGATTTTCAAACGACTTCGTCAACTTTTTGAGAAGAGGAAGGCGGATAAGAAGAAGAAGGAGAAGCATCGGCGATTTCCATCTTCTGATTTAATTCATACTCCAAGCCAAACTCCAGGCAAGAACAATGTGCTACATATCTATGTAGTCCCCGATCCCAACCCGTCTCTCCTTATTCAGCTCAATCTGTGGCGTTTTCCGGAGGGACTCAAACCGACACCGACACAGATCAAGGGAGATCGTGCCTGATACTCAGATGCTATTTCTGTCTAACAAGGCCGGAGAAATTCCCCTTCACATCGCTGCGAGGAATGGTGATCATGAGATTGTGGAAGCTCTCCTCCACTGGCCAAAATCTCGTCATAGGGGTGGTCAGCATCTAGTTGAAGATATGTTGAAGAAAACAAATGGAGAGGGAGGCACAGCCCTGCATCTTGCAGCGCGCTTCGATCAGAGGGAAGTGGTGGAGATTTTGAGCCGAGCGGGGCCTAATGTTTCGTACGGTCCTAATCACTCCGGGAGGACTCCTATCTTCTTCGCAGCTGAGAGGGGACATGTGTGCAATGCTAGAGTTCTCTAGTTCTTTGAATTACCAAGGCCCTGAGGAAAGAACAGCCTTGCATGCTGTAGTGATGTTCGGCGGGGTTAAAGGTAACTGTTTCCTCGACTTAGACTTCCTTTGTAATTAATTTCTAGCGCAAGCAGTATCAATTGATTTTGTGATGTTTATATGTTCTCTTGCTACGGTTTTATCCAGCCTTAGAGATGACAGACCTCCTACTGCAGAAGGAGAAAGCACTGGCACAACACAAGGATGGACTGCTTTGCACTTTGCTGCCTATGTGGGTCACCCCCAAATCGCTAGCCGGCTGCTTCATTGTCATAGAACACTGGCTTATGAGGTTGACAAGGATGACCAAAACATTCATTTTGTCATCTTTGCAACGGGGAACAAACTCTACGAACATTGTTAGATCTAGTATGAATCTTATAGAACTGATATTGATTGAAGAACTTAGATACATCATACATATATCTAACAACATAGGGGCCTCGTTTTACACTTTCCCACAGTGGAATACCGACTTCCCTAATATTAAGTGGAAACATGGGATAGACAAGTTAAATGAGCTTAATTACTATCTTTCATCTTATGCAGTCTTCTACAGCTGGGAATTACCCATACCACAAATCTTGCTATAAGGAGAGCTAGCATCCAAAATGTGATTTTCGCAAGCACTTTGTAAGTATCCCGATATACTTGCATATTCCATTGGTTCTATCAGAACTCATAAAACGAAGGAATTAGTGTTTTTTTTTTTTGCAATTAACCTAAAGAATTAGTTCTAGTTAGTGCCTTTCTTTTCTTTCTGAATGGTGTCGGAAAGTATTAGCAAAGTCGGTGTTCCACTTAGTATTAGGAAAATTGGTATTCCTTTGGTTTCATTACATACTAGATCTAACGATATTCGTGGAGTTTGTTTCCCGTGGCTCAAAGATGAGTCTGCGCACCAAAATCAAGACATTGTTGTCTCTTTGGCGTCATCTACTTATTTGCACATTGCTTTTCACTTCCCTCCCCGTCGCTACGGCTTCATCAGATGATTACACATCCCTAGTTTTCAATGGATGTTCAAAGAACATGTTCCCAGACAATGTCTACCCGGAAAATCTTAAACCCCTCATGGACTCATTGGTCTCAAACTCTGTACAAAAGACTTTCTTCGCCGCCACTGCCACCTCTAGCGACGGCACTAACGGCATTAACGGTCTTTACCAATGCTGCGGAGACCTCTCCCCCGCCGAGTGCAACACATGCGTGAGCAAAATTCCGCCTCTAGTCACCCAACTATGTGGACAAACCAATGTAGCAGCCCGAGTCCAGCTCCGCGGCTGCTACTTGCGTTATGAGACTGCTTATTCAAAGCCATTTGATGCAACAGAATTTCTCTTCAAACGTTGCGACGTTTATCAAGCAAAGGTGGGTGGGCTTGGGGTTAAAAGGGACACAGCTTTCGGCATATTGGAAAACAATGTCAAGAATAGCACTAGTAATGGAGTTGGTACTGGTGGCTTCTACACCGGTAGCTATGACACGGTGGGTGTTTCAGGACAATGCGAAGGTTCCTTGGCGAACCAGGATTGCGTGGCTTGCCTGCAAAGTGCTTCTCAGAAGGCCAAGACCGAGTGTGGAGATTCTATTTCGGGGCAAATTTATCTCTACAAGTGCTACATTAGCTACAACACCTCCTCCAATGCCAATGCCAGTGGTGTGCCGTATTCACGTAAAGTCGATGCAGGCTCTGGGAATAATAATCCAGTAATGAAGAAAGTGGCAATACCTTTGGGAGCTATTTTAGGTGTTTTGCTGGTTGTTTGTATCGGCTGGGTGATCTATAAGGAGTAAGACACCGCTAGGATAGTATTAGATTAAACAAATACTTTTTGGCATGAACGATATATAATCCATGTGTATAAGCAATTTCTTTTTAACAATTTCTAAAACCTACCTGTATACAGTATATATATATATATATATCTCACAATTTTTAGTTCAATCTTAATCAAGTTCTACGTTTTTCTTTGTTCTTTATTTGGTTGCCGAAGCATACAGTTTACTTAGATGCTGCTTATAAAAACGAAAGAGTTCTTGGTGGTTAATATGTTTTGATTTTAGTTGCATTGCAAACTTTGTTCGTACTTAAATCAAAAAAGAGAGTATTAACCGTCTAATATTGGGAAAAAAAAAATACTTCTTAATCTTTTGTAATGAAGAAATGACTCTCTAAAGCAATCGAAAACACAAGAGAACCATCTTTTCTTTTACACATTATATGAAAGTAAATAAGCATCTAGTTTATCAAAGAAAGAAAGAGATCATATTCACAATTTGTGTCCTATGTATATTCCCAGTAAAAAAAATAGAATTACAACCAAAAGTCCAAAACACAGAAAAAAAAAAAGAGACTCTTCCTGCCTAGTAACTTCTCCTCTAACACAACTCACCTGCTTTGTCTTGTCTAGTTTTGTTTAACCGCATTTTTGGGCTCGAAACCAGATCCCCAGTGTGAGGAGCTAGTCTCTTCTTCAACCTGAACAATAACCACGTTTGAATTCTTCATATGAGTTTCCACATAGAACCTCATGAACAGCAAAAGAATGGCGGCATTGAGCACCGAGTTGAACAGCCACGCCCCAATCCCGTTGCACCCGCCTTTGAACACCTGAAGCAGCAGCACCCCCACGTGGCATGCCAGGTTACATCCCAGCAAAGCCACCTGGCAGTTCGCTACTAGTGGGAAGCAAGCGCCGCGCATCCCGACCCCGACCCAGAACCGGTAGCCGTAGACGACGGAGTAGAGCAGACTGGTGGAGAGTATCGCCAGGACCTGGAAGGATTGTGAGAACTCGAGCCAGAGGAAGGACATGAAGATGAGGAAGGACTGGTTGAGGAGGTGGAAGGAGGTGAGTCGCCGGCGGCGGAGAATGGTGAAGAATGTGCGGAAGAGGTGGAGGAACCGGGAGAGGTAGAAGACGTAGGACCAGAAGAAGACGCGCCCAGAGGAGCGCGTGCCGAGCGGGAAGCAGAGGAGCCACTGGAACGGGGTGGTCTTGGTCCGCCGCCAGAGCCACCGCGTGTCGCGAATCTCGGCGGCGGAGGAGAGGAGCATGCCGACGAAGATGACGGCGGAGATTAGAGCCATCAGGAGGCTGTGCGCGGCGGGGATGGGGCCGAGCGGGACAGGACGGCTGCGGCGGAAGAGGGTGAGGAGGAGGTGGAGTGTGACGGCAGCGGCGATGTAGGCGGGGATGACGGTGAAGAGGAAGGACCAGGTGGAGCCCCAGGATTGGGTTGTGCTCCACCGGAAGTTTAGTATCGTAGGGTGCTCTGATAGGCAGTACTTGATGCCTTGTAACATTTTCATCAGCTCCGTCATTGCATACGCTTATGTTGGATGAATTGTGTCAAAGAAGAAGATATTATAACGAACGAAATCGAAATCGAAACGATTGTCTGGTGTTTGAAAGGTAAGCCGGAATATAATGTTGATCATGAATGGTGTTGTGGAGGTCAGCGGATTATAAAGGGGAGGAGAAATGGAATATGGTGTGGACTGGAAGCGGAAGCTTCTTCGTTTGGAGTCCTTGTTCTTTGTTTGGCGTTCGTTGATATTGCCTGAGGCTGGAAATGGACCGACGACGACAAAAATAATTGAAATTTGAAGGAGTCGGTATCTTGAACTTCAAGGATATTTTTTGGTAATTAATAAAGGTTCATTGGCCTAAAATGTAGTTAAGCATGTAGAAAGAGAACAGGACGGTTGGAGGATGGTAATTGGACTAGAGATTAGTTGCAGCGCGTCACTCTCACATATGAAACATGACTTGCATGAGCATTTTGACTCTTTCTTTTTCCTTTTTCTCTTTCAAAGCTTCACTTATATGTTTGTATAAACATTGACGGAACTACGCTGAGGCCGGGGGTGTGCTATGGCACCAGTTTGAAAGAGACTACGAAATAGTTCTCAAAAACTAGTAATTCGATCCACGTAGTCATAAATGGAGCTCGAGACTGTTCAATTTGAAAACAACACCAAGTAAATTTAGCCCAAAAAAACAAAATTGTAAATTTATTCACGGAAAACAAAACGATATCCGACGGCTAAACATGCGAGGACGAGAATCCACCAATGAAAAATTGCCAATGTGGGTGACGCCCTCTCTGAGATCTCCAAGCGCGTCAACATTGCTTCGGGCATCTTCACCAAACCCAAACCCCCAAGTTTTCTCCATCTCTCCGTCAACGATACTCTCTTTCTCTTTCTCGCCCATACTCGTTTTGACTAGTCTCCGATTCCTCTACGCTCCTTCTTCTATGTAAAGGTCAGTAGTGTTCATCTCTTTGATCCGATTGTTTGATTAGATTATTTTCTATTGCTTGTTTGCAATCTGTTTTTGGTTTTGTAATGATTGGATTCTAGGAATTGTTGAAGATAAAATCTCAAATTGATGCGTTGTGTTTCTCTTTGATCTTTGCGTTTTGAAGTTTCAGGCTAAAATGCTATATTCATATTTGTGATCGAATTAGGAAGAGAATTTTGAAGTTAAGTAATTAACTGAATTTTCCATGATGTCTAAATCATTCATTCATTCATTTCCAATACTTGTAACTAATTGGAAACATTATTTCGAAAGAATAACTGATTTAGGATGTTGTAGTGTTTGGCAAGTTTGTTCAATTGTTTGTTGTGTAGGGTTTTATATGTTCTGTTGTAAATCACCACAACGGTGTTCTTTTTGATGTAGTTCAATGTAACTGTGGCGTTGCAATGGCTGGTGTTGATGTAATGTGTATGATGTATGATTCAATTTTAAGAGGCTTATCCTCCAGGTATGGCTAGTGGTTTTGGGGATTCAGCGAGCAGGCCATCGCAATCACAACAAGGGCCTTCTTTCCCCAGCAATAACAATAGTAATGGGGATGCTGGTAATTTTGAATGCAATATCTGCTTTGATTTAGCCCAAGACCCAATTGTTACCCTTTGTGGCCATCTTTTCTGCTGGCCTTGCCTGTACAAATGGCTCCACATTCACTCCCATGCTCAGGAATGCCCTGTTTGCAAAGCCCTCGTGAAGGAGGAGAATTTGGTCCCCTTGTATGGTAGGGGAAAGACATCTACTGACCCAAGATCAAAGTCCATTCCTGGAGTTGATATTCCGAATCGTCCAGCAGGGCAAAGACCTGAAACAGCTCCTCCACCAGAACAGAATCATTTCGCCCAACGTGGGTTTGGATTCATGGGAGGCTTCGGAGGTTTGGGAGGGTATGCTCCACCAATGGCAACCACAACAAGGTTTGGGAATTTCACATTCTCTGCAGCTTTTGGTGGCCTTTTCCCGTCTTTGTTAAATTTTCAGTTGCATGGGTTTCCTGATGCTCCCTTGTATGGTGCAACTGTTGGATTTCCGCATGGGTTTCAAAATACATTTCATGGCCCCCATGGACATAGATACAATTTCCGTCCAGGTCCTCGTGTGGGTCGCCCAGCTATGGTTCAAGATTATTACCTGAAGATGTTGATTATGTTTGTTGTAGCTTGTGCTCTTATGGCTCTTTTGTGGCAATAGACTGAATATGCTATCCATTGTAAACCGCACATTTAGAGTGTTTGTATATTTGCTAGTTTATATCTATTGTTTTTGACAATGGGGGAATTGTTCATATTTACCATTTTCTGTTATGTCGTAGCTTGTCGTTTGTATGTCTCATTGGTATGTCGATTTTGGCTTACATCGTATTTTCAGATACTCTGCTCCATTTATTTCTCTGTCGCGCGTGCACACACACAGAGCTTGCTCTTTTGTGCAACATTGCTGATGGAATCAGCTCTCTCCACAGTCCATACAACGCAGTAATTCTCCATTCCTCAGACATTGCAGCAGGTAAGAATGTGTGTTATCGTGACAGCTTTTTGTTTCCTGTTTAGTCATTGTTTTTCCTAAGCATTTGGTTGCTGAATTTATTTTTGCCCTAGCTTGTTCTTGAGGGTGTGCTTAGTATGCCTATATAAGGCGAACAGAGTACATGAAACTACATTTTCTGTTAACCTATCATATCATTAGTGAACTAGAGCATTTTTGTATGACTGGCAAGAGAATTTTGTATACATGTGAATTTGTCTTCAATACAAAGACAATTCTTAGGCAATTTCCTCATTATTGAATATGATCAGTATTTGCCTAGCATCCACAAACCAGATGCATTAGGAGGCCTGCTGAAGTAATTGAGGTGAGTTTTTGTTTCCAAACATGTAGTGTGTGTTTATTTTGTTTTAAGTATGTCTTTGAGGGAGTAATTGATCGGATTGTTATGGAAATATGGAATGTCTACCCTGTTGTATCACTCGTATGATACTTGTATGAAGATGCATCGTTTATTTGGTAAATAAATAATAAAATGTTGAAATTGTTTTTCAGTCGAGGTTTAGTTAATCTTCCGAGTGATGTGATCAATTCAGTCCAAAGAAAAAGAGTGATGTGATCAATTCAGTCCAAAGAAAAAGAGTGATGTGATCACCCTTGTGGCCCCTTGATTGCTTCAACTAATTGTAGGCTTGGCGACATTAACATTTATGTGAGCATGTGGATTCATCAGCTGTTGGCCATCTACTCTTTTTCCATGCGCAACTCTTGTATGTTAGCTTAGGCCACTTTCACATTCCATTAAGAAGGCAGCATCAAACTTTTTTGCTTCTTGTTCTTTTTTGGGTGTCACCAAGTATAGTTAGTATTTGTAAACTGACCTTTGTGTCTTCATTTGTTGAGCTTTATTGTGATTAAGTTAATGATACAATACAAATAGATATTGCTAGGTAGGAGTTCTCTTCTGATGGTATTCTTGGCGTGCAAATGGAATTTCCGTGTTATACTGTTCATTCAAACCTCATGTCTCATTCATCTCAATGTGACAGAAATGTATTCCAATGGCTTCATGTTATGTTACTAAATATTTTGTTTCAATCAGATTGAAACAAAATATGCAATGGAAACTACTCAGCTTAATCCACCACAAAGATTTGTGCCATGGCTGGTTGTCAATAATAAACCACTTCCAGAGAAATATGATAAATTCATGACCTACGACTGTAAGGCATTCAAAGGAAAATCTGCAGAAGCTTGCAAATCGATTCGCTCCAAGACTGAATCAACTGGGAATGAAAAATCGATTCCTCAAGTTTGCCTAGCAGAACAAGGAAGAAACTCTCTTCATCTAAAGCCTTCAAAGCAGACAATGTGGCATAAAGTTTACATTGGCATTCAATATGATAATTGAACCGAATGTTGATTGATATTACATAGTTGAAGCTGACTTATAATGTTTTATGGTCTGATTGATAATTTTTTTTTAAATGAAGGTAAAGTAGCCGTAAAATGAGGTTTTTTTTTTTGGGGAACAAAACAGTAAAATGAGTCGTTAACACACTCAAAAGAGAATTGCAAGACTTCAGTGGTCACCTAGAGTACAACAATGCTTAAATTTGACCAAGTCCAATTAACTTATCCCATGTTTCCACTTAATATCAGGAAAGTCAGTATTCCACATAGTATCAAGAAAGTCGGTATTCCAATTACTATAAGAAAACTCGGTATTCCACTTCCTATTAGGAAAGTGTATAAAAGAGGCCCCTAGGGTGTTACATCCACTATCAGTTCTATAAGATTACATACTAGATCTAACAATGTTCGTGGAGTTTGTTCCCGGTTGCTCAATGATGATTCTGCCCACCAAAATGTCTCTTTGGTGTCATCTACTTATCTGCACACTGCTTTTCACTTCCCTCCCCGTCGCTATGTGTAGGCCTTCAAAACACACATCCTTAGTTTTCAATGCGTGTTCAGAAAACATGTTCCCAAACAATGTCTACCCGGAAAACCTCAAACCCCTCATGGACTCGTTGGTCTCAAACTCTGCACTAATGACTTTCTTCGCCACCACAGCCGCCTCTAGCGACGGTACTAACGGCATTAATGGTCTTTACCAGTGCCGTGGAGACCTCTCCCCCGCCGAGTGCAACACATGCGTAAGCAAAATTCCGCCTCTTCTAGCCCGAGTCCAGCTCCGCGGGTGCTACTTGCGTTATGAGATTGCTGACGCAAAGCCATTCGAGGCAACCGAATTTATCTTTAAACGTTGTGATGTTTACCAAGCAAAGGCGGGTGCACTTGGGAAAAAAAGGGACACAGCTTTCGGTATATTGGAAAACAATGTCAAGAATAGCACTAGCAATGGAGTTTGTACAAGTGGCTTCTACACCGGTAGCTATGACACGGTGGGTGTTTCAGGACAATGCGAAGGTTCCTTGGTGAACCAGGATTGCTTGGCCTGCCTGCAAAGTGCTTCTCAGAAGGCCAAGACCGAGTGTGGAGATTCTATTTCGGGGCAAATTTATCTCAACAAGTGCTACATTAGCTACAACACCTCCTCGAATGGCAATGCCAACGGTGTGCCGTATTCACGTAAAGTCGGTGCAGGCTTTGGAAGGGAGATGAGACTCAAGGAAGTGGCAATTATCTTTGGAATCCTTGTTGTTTGGGCGACGTTTGTTCTTGTGCTCTTTAGAATATTGCAGAAGACAGCTTAGATAATCCTAGACTCCAAATTAAACACTTACTTTTTGGCATAAACAATATAATGGAGTGGAGGCAATATATAACCTAGGCCATGGTGAAACTCTTGTATGCTAGCTTAGGCCGCCTTCACACTCTATTGAGAAGGCATCATCAAACTTTTTTGCTTCTTGTTCTTTTTTGGGTGTCACAAGTATAATATTTGTAAACTGACATTTGAGTTTTCAGTTGTTGAGTTTTATTGTGATTAAAGGGAGCGAGCATATACATATATTCGAGCTGTGATAAAATTGAGATGTTACGAGGAATGTTTGTACACGGCAAGTGTATTTATATGTGGACAACAGCCTCTTTCATCTACTCTCCAAGAGCAAGTTAGTTATTAGTGAATTAGTTTTGCATAAAGTAGTTGAGTGTCTTCATGGAAACGAAGTGAAGCCATTAGTGAGGCTCTAGTTCCCATGAAAATGACTCCCATGGGAAACAGGCCGGGCCACATCGACATCCTTCACTTTCATGGTGTTCATATTACAAACATGGCTCTTGTAGTTTTCCTTTTGGATTCCCACATTGTGTATATGTAACTTGGTGTGTTAAAGGGTAGATATTATAACCATCAGAAACAGAAATGAAATAATTGAAGTGTGTTGCTTCGGCATCAATTGAGACAGGTCGAGTGACCAAGACATACCCAGAAGAAAAAAGAGCAAAATACAAACGAATATAATTGGGCCACTAGAATTGGGCCTAACACGATGAATTTGGAGCGCTCCATCTTTTGATTTGTACCGCAAGGTTTTTAACCTGTAAGATTCTTGTTTTGTGGCATTAAAGTCAAGTCACCCCTTTTGAATATTAAACGGTTTTACTTTGATGTCGTCTTTGAATGGTTATTGTATTTACCAAGCACCGACGTATCTCATCATCTCCTTTCGAAGTCTGTTTTTTTTTTTTTTTTGGCCCGACGAAGTCTGTGTTCATTGTACAGATTTTCAAACAACGAGATATAAACTTAGGGAAACCAAATGTGTTATTTGACTTTATCGCATCAATTTTGATAGAATTAGCCACTAATGAGCTTGTGAGTTTGCGTGCTCTTCTTTTATCAAATCATACCGTTTTTCTTAAATGTCTTTTACCTTTGATTATTTCAAAACGCTTCTATCTCATATCACTAATAATATATTGAGATATAACTACAATCAACCTCGTCCAAATTAGAATTTGAGAACGAGGGTTTTACATATGGGTTTTGTGACCAACTCAATCATGTTTATTGGTTCAGAGACTTGAAATAAATAAGAGAGAAAATTAAAGAATGATAAAAAAATTAATAAAAATAAGAAATAAAAACAAAAAACTTGATTTCAAATTAGTGGGATATATCCGGTGTCATCTTATAATAAGTGAGAGATTGTGAATTTGATTCACGAAATTATAATATTTAAGTTGTTAATCTGATAAAAAAATAGTGAGATATGCAATCAATGATGGAAATGTGGTGATGGCCATGCCATGGCTATGTGCATGAATCTCAATCCTCAGTCTAGTCTCTGGCTGCATAACATGTGCAACGTGAGGTTCATTTAAGTGTACCCACATGACCCACGCCACCGTATGGGGCTGTCGATGACCAACCGTGGCGACCACTGTGCATCCTCACCGCTAATTGCTAAACGCAATTAACTCAAAATTAAGATCTGAATCTGTCGTACGACGTCGTGATCGTGATTAAGATATTTGAGTGACTGCAAAACCATGACAAATGATATTCTTATTGATGATGATAATGACGCAGTGAACATTGAGCCATGGACTTTCGAGGTGACACTGATATATACTCGACTTGATCGGTACTGATGGAGCTTGCCCTAGTCTTCGCTACTCGATAAGGGAGCATTCATGTATCCTTATATAGACTAGCCAAGACGAGACAAACTCCGTATGAACGTTCCATCGGTTCAAAATGACACATGAATTACTATTTCAAATTTGATCGGTATACCTTTTATTCTCTTTCCGCATTCTTTTGATTTTTCAATATAAATATTTTCTCATTATACCTCATTTCAAATTCTTAACATAATTTTAGTTATTTATTGACATGTATTTTAATTAATTACTTACTTGAACTCTTATTCACTCAATAGACATCTATTTTTTTTTTCTTTTTTTACCTTTTTGTTTTTGAACATCCATTATCCCTACTTTCATTTTTTTATTTTTTTTTTCATGTAAGAAAATGTTTTATCATGACCTATTCTATATATCTTTTTAACTTTTGTTTTTTTCTTTTGTACGTGTTATTTTTTCTTTTTCTTTTTTATTTTGAATAATTTGATCTATATTTTATACCTCATAATAAATTATTTTAATATATATATATATTTTTTCTATATATATATATATTCTGCAAAAATATTTATGCATCTTGCAAGTATATGCGTTCAACATGTATGACAATATAAAATTTTATGTCACATGATCGATATTTGATCATTGTTTTAGCTCTTATAAATTATATATATATATGTATATATATATATACTTTAATAAAAAAAATTAGAAAATGAAAATATATAAGAAAAATAATAAAGAATGTAATGAATTATTGAATTGGAAAGTCTAGAGAATAAATATAATATTTCATTTTGTATAATTATTGTCCTTAATAGTCATTGTGTATGAAGATATATATGTTATTTAATAATACACAATAGAGTGAAATTTATAAGAAAATTAAAAAATCTCAATAACCGCACTCATAAAATAATTCAAAATGTTCAATTAATAAGCCTTATTTTTTAGGGTTTCCATCATTTGGCACATGATGGTGATGGATTTATATAGTAGAGCTTTAAATTTCAGATAACTTGGTTTCGAAGCATCAGTTTCTTTTCTTTACTTCTTTTGGTTCCTTTAGGTTTTAAACTGCTACCAGTCTTGGTTGCTCAGAAATAGTTTTCTCCGACTGCGATGCCTCAACACTTGAGAGAGATCAATAACCAGAAAATAAGTGAAGGCAAAGGAACCTGATGAGCAGGATCACCAATTAATTTTCTCCCTAAAATTAGAAAATTAATTGAGCACGTTCCTAAGTTCATCTACATTCTCTTTCACAAGTAGAAACTAGAAAGTAATAAAACACAGGTTATAATTATTATTCCAACGTTAGGGCCCATTTTGTATATATATGATGGCTACCTACGAAACCAAAGAACCCGATCGATCATCTCTGTGAAAGAGGTACAAAATGCAGAGAGATCTAGAAGACAAGTACTTGGTACTTCATCACCACCGGTACTAATGTGAACCCACCAACTACAAATATTCTTGACCAAGCTAAAGCCATTCCCATTCCCATTCCTCCATAATCAATTCCTCCATGTCCTGATGAACCTTGCAGTTCCAGGATATAACCCACCTCACCTTTCCCATTCCCATAATTCCATCTTCCTTTTCTAACGCGTCTTGCTTCTTTCTGATTTCTTTAAAAAAAAAAAAAAACACTTCCCATGTATAAAACCTAACCTACAGATCATCATCTCACTACAGATCTCTCTCTGTGAGACTACTTCTCACTTTTCAAAACCATGCCCACGCCTAATCCCAAGCTACCACTCTTCTTCATTCTCTCTCTCATTCTCTTCCCCATTCACTCTTTCTCCACTCCAACCAATATAAACACCACCACCACCGCCACGGCCGCTCAACATTTCCGAGAGGCTCCGCAGTTCTACAACTCCCCCGACTGCCCTTCCATCACCACCGTCCACGACGAAGACTTCGACCCCGATGAAGAAGACAACAACAACCACCACTTCATGATCTGTTCCCGCCAAGCCGTCCACGTGGCAATGACCCTAGACACCGCCTACATCCGCGGCTCCATGGCCGCCATACTTTCCGTCCTCCAACACTCCTCCTGCCCTCAAAACGTCGCCTTCCACTTCGTCACCTCCGCCACCGCCAACGCGTCTCACCTACGCGCCACTATCGCTTCCTCCTTCCCTTACCTCACTTTCCAAATCTACCCCTTTGACGACTCCCACGTTACAGGACTCATCTCCACCTCCATCCGCTCCGCCTTGGACTGCCCTCTCAACTACGCCCGTAGCTACCTCGCCAACCTCCTCCCCCTCTGCGTTCGACGTGTCGTTTACCTCGACTCCGATCTCATCCTAGTCGACGACATTGCCAAACTTGCCGACATTCCTCTCGGCAACGAAGACACTGTCCTGGCCGCGCCAGAGTACTGCAACGCAAACTTTACCTCATATTTTACTTCCACATTCTGGTCCAACCCTTCTCTGTCTCTCACGTTCGCCGACCGGAAGGCGTGCTACTTCAACACAGGAGTGATGGTGATTGATCTGGACCGGTGGAGAGGCGGGGATTATACGGCGAAGATAGAAGAGTGGATGCAGCTGCAGAAGAGGATGAGAATCTACGAGCTCGGTTCTTTACCGCCGTTTCTTCTTGTTTTTGCCGGGAAGATAGCTCCGGTGGAGCATAGGTGGAACCAACATGGGCTCGGCGGTGATAACTTCCGGGGGCTTTGCCGGGATTTGCATCCGGGTTCGGTGAGTCTGTTGCATTGGAGTGGGAAAGGGAAGCCGTGGGCGAGATTGGAAGCCAACAGGCCATGCCCTTTGGACGCGCTGTGGGCACCTTATGATCTCCTGGAAACACCATTTGTTTTGGACTCTTGATGTTCAGAGAATCAGAGATGGATTGAGATGAAATGTGTTAATTTGTTGCAGATTGAAGCCGAAACAGTTCGTTTGGGAGTGTGATCTGTCGCATTATTGAGATATGCTACTTGATCGATCAGTCTCGGATATATTTGACTGAAGGTACGTGGATCATGGAAGATGAAGTACGTCAAGAAAGATCATTATTCGTTTGTGATGTTATTTGTAGATTATACAGGTACAAACTCATATATCTACCATATTAAAATTTGTGTCATGATGAGGAAACAAGAAAGTTAGTCCAGAAATAAAGCAATAACTGGACTAATTGATGAACATCTGCCACCATTGTATTGTGTAATATACTTCTTAAGTGATTGGATCACATAGTCTGTAATCGATCCCCTGTAAAGAAAAATGAGCTATTTTTGGGTCGCTTGATGAATTCATGGTAAATAATACCGATCAGTGAAGTTTTTGTTGGACGTAATTTCGTGATCATGTGAATATTACTCGATTATATATAATTATATATAACGTATATCTGATCATCACTCGTACAAAATCATAGTCTCGTACCGTCGTACGCTAGATGGACAAAATCATAGTACTTTAATCATCTATTAATCTAGGTTAGCTAGCTGACTATATATATAAACATCACAACTTAAGGAGGCATGGGGTCCTAAACGCTTCCATGAGATATAAAAAGATGTTGTAGTTCGAACTGAGCAATCAGTCATAGTCAATACTAGACTAAGCTATTAATTGTCTGCTTAATTTTTCTTATTAAACAGTGTTTGATTTGTCTTTTGAGACTTTTTTTCTTTCTCCGTCGATAGTATACATGGACGATGTAATTAAGTGGATTCAAGATATACATGATCTTCTCTCAAAAAAAGAAGAAGATATGATCTGCTTGCTTTCAAAGTTAATTTGCAATTTAAGCATGCTAATTACTCTGATTAATTGCATTGTTTTGAGCGTTATACCATAAACAGGGTTTTGAATCTTTCGATTAATATGGAATTATAGTCAAATATTGTAATCTCCATATTTTGCTCGTTTGCTTAAGTGCACGTAGCAGCTGGAAAGATATTTGCCAGCTGATTTGCTTTCCAACTCTTTTTAGTATAGAGGTGTTAGGTAATTAGGTTCATTTTTGGTGATTAATTGTTAATTGCCTTTTTACTAAAAATGATAGTTATTAGAAATTTGGAACATCATGGCCAGCTGCCCAGCCTTAACGAGAAACTTTTACAGTCAGTCAGTCACGATCGACTTGTATTGTATAATCACTCTACCGAACGATATTTAAATAAGTAATCGAGTGAAATTGTCAACTGGGGAGTTTTAATCACCAACACTTGATAGTTTGAATTACATACCGGGAGTGTCGGTAGAATGTATAGAGCAAGGAACTAATCATTAGCAGTTCTGTTAAAAGATTACTATAGCAGTTCTCTTCGGTTAATTTGAGATACAGAACCGATGAGATCCATCATGAAGAGGAATTAGGGATCGTAGACATCGAAAGAAACTGATTCCGAAATGCTGAACAACAAAGTCCGGAACAAGGACCACTTGCAGTACTTGAAATGATGCTTGAATTGAAGCCTGCGGTGATACTTAGGTTTACGTTTATAAAGTTGATTCAGAGATATCTATAGTGACAATTCATACAACTTTCCCTTCTACAATGGCCCCTATATGAACTATATTATGATAAAGTGGGGATGCCATTATTCCAAGAATCCAAGAGTGCATGCATTCAAGAATACCATGATACCAAAGTACCCAAAATATCCAAAAAGACGGTCTTACATGATATTACACCTCAATTTGCTGCTTCACCAAAAAGAAGCTGAAAGCTTTATCAGACCATCTAAAAACCTCACTCAAAATGGTGTTTACTGTAGGAATCGAGTGGCAGACCTGAAACTAAAGAGCTACTTCCCTCAACGTTAGCTTTACTTGTTTCTTCACATGTAAGTGTCCCCATAGCAATACGCAGAGCTGAATGCGAATGTGGGATGTGACATAAATTTTCTTCTTAATTCCTGCCTGTCATTTTCAGGACGTACCTGTAAGTCTACGCTTTTAAACGAGGCATACCTCACACCAATAATTAAATAACTAAAAGATGCCACACAACTATCTTTCTCTCTTTTTTTTTTCTCATTTCTTTTGAGGGGAAGCTTATACTATTAGCTGTCTTGATTTGGTGTCAATATTTTCATTTATCTTAGTTTATAAAATTATGGCTTCTGATGTCAAGATGAATTCAGGGAAGCACATTCATGCTCTTAAAGTCTGCATATTCCAGAACTAAAAGAAGCAGAAAAATACAATGACCAAGTCACTTTAATTGAATTGAAATACTTCCACAACAAACCACAGAACTCAAACGAGACAGTAATCCTATTATACTAGTGAAATTTGGTTTTACTGACAACAACACTTTAGTTTACCTAAGGGTGTTTGTAACCTATTCGACCATATAGAAAGAACGCTCATGCCAGAACTTAGAAGTTACAGTAAGCTCCGGTAAATAATGCAATAAAAGGAACATACCTTAGGCTTCAGGGGTTGGCATTGCATTTACTGCTCTGCATGAGTCATGATTGCAGAGTCCGCACACTCTTCCGACTTGACACAAGGTCAGTATTTCTGAACTGAAGATGGATGATGCCCTAGATTCAGTAAGAATGTTGGGGTTATTAGAATCTATCAAAGATAAACTGCAAAAATATGAAGACCGGACTATATACTTAAGGAGGATTAATTGCTATTTCCATATTCTAATAGTTTTAAACATTAGCATCTGGACAAACTTTCGTAGATATAAATATGATCATTAATTAGATTTCTTATTTAGTGAAAGAGATGAGACGGTTGAATTAAGTCATTAATTCACAAACCTAAGAACAAACAATTTATGAGTTTGTATGGACCAAGGAGTAACCTTTGTACCTTGTAATCAAATTAGTAGGTTGTATCACACTGGGAAACATTCTGGATGTCAAACTTAGCCAGAAATGTTGTCATAACCTTAGTATTGCACCCAAATGATCAACACTCTTTGTTCATCTTTCCTGCATAAGACATCATAAAAACACGCATAAAGGATAGTCACAAACAAGAAACAAATATGATGGGTTCTACAATGAATGATACAATATCAGGCAATTTTGACTCCAGAGTGACCAGATGAATCAAGTCCAATGAATAGATTCAACATATATTAGTAAAAACTAAAAACATAAAACTTTGGATCTAAAAGAGAGTGGTTAGGACTGACAAACCAAGAAATCAGAACCTTACGAAATAAAGGTAAGAAATGGCATAAATTGCAACATATTTACATTTGACAGTTGTGAAAGACTACAAATTCATGGTTAAGCATCAGAAAATCACCAAAGAAGTCAACTGGATAATGACATACCTTGGGATAGGTTGCAGTTCCATACTGAGCAGGAGACTCCACATTCAGACCTTCTGGTATACCTCTGACAAGTAGTTTATCTTCAAGCCAATTGAAGGTCCTCATTGTTTCTTGACAATATTCTAAAAGATATCATCTCTAGGTCGCAAATGTGGAGGCAATCTATATCTCACATGCCAATGCTCTTGCACTACTTTGCAGCTAAAACTGTCAAAAGCTCTTGCAGAGCCAACCCTTATCATGGTCTGTTAAAATCTAATAGTTAAGTTCTCAACAGAAAAAAAACAAAAATATGGAATCTGCTCAGGTCAATAAATTAATAATTGCAATTGATACAATCATCCAGGTGAATGTATTGTTGGAAACTAAAATCATAGAGGAGTAAACTTATCATGCAAATTACCTGGACCACTTGATCAGGGGAAAAATATGAAAACACAAACAGGCTTCCAAATTGCAGTGGTCGGAACTCCACATGGAAAGCATTAAGATGCATATTCTATAACAGGCTTCTGAAGTTGGAACATCTATACCCCACATGTAATGTATCAACTAAAGTGGAGTACATAATTGACAAGGTTTTGTTGCACTCCAGCCTTGATCATTTGGCTCAAAAGCTTCACAGATTCTTTCATATTTCCTTGCTTATAAAGACCATTGATCAATGCAGAATAAGTGATTATAGAGGGAACAATCCCTTCTAGAATCATCTCGTCTTTAAACTTAAAAGCTTCAACAGTATTGCCAATTCTGCAGTATCCATCGATCAATATATTATAGGTAACAGCATTAGGAGCTAACCCCTTCTTGCAAAGTTTATGGAAGAGACTCTGCGCTCGATCCAAATTTCCTGATTTGCACAAGCCATTTATTAGAGCATTATATGTGGTAATGTTAGGAACAAGATTCCTTCTCAGCATTTCATCTCGTAAGCTGAAAGCCTCGTCCACATTACCACCAGCAGCAGTGGCGTGAATTAGTGTACAATATGTGAAATTGTCCGGAGAAAAGCCATTAAGCAGCGAAGCCGATAAAAACTTTCTTGCATCACCAACCTTTCCCGATTTGCAGATTCCAAAGATAGCAATATTGTATATGACATTGTTAGGCAGACAGAAACTTTTAGCACTTTCATCAAGAGAATCTGCAAACTTTTGAATTTCGCTATGTGTAATATCGCCTTTTCGAAATGGAATAGAATCATAATCTAATATCTTCTGCAACAGAATACTTGCTTCATCAATCTTTCCAAGCCTATACAGAGTACTGATAAATTTGCTGCAAATGATCAAATTGGTGTCAAACCCTTTGTCAATCATCTCAAAGTATAAACTAAAAGCTTTATCAAGCATCCCTTCATTACACCAACCAGATATAAGAGCTCCATACGTTACAATGTTAGGGGATAGTCCCCTTGTCTGCATTTCAGTAAGAAGATGCATCACTTTACTTATATCCCTAGACATAAAAACACCACTGATGAGCGAATTGTACATTTCAATTGAAGGAAATATTGCCTGCGCTTCCATCAAAGTTTTAACTCTGAAAGCTTCTTCAACATTCCCAACTTTGCAGTACTGATCACTCAGGGTTCTATAAGATATCTCATCAGGTAAACATCCTAGCTCCTTCATCTTGCTGAAGATCTCCTCCGCTTCGACCAACTTCCCCATCTTGCATAACCCATTAATCATTGTATTGAAAGCAAACCGGCTTTTTGTAAAACCCTTTGTCAAAATAACTTTCCACAGATTTATAGCGCCGTCAAGATCTTCCTTCTTGAAAAACCCATCAAGCAGAGAACAGTAGCTAACCTCGTCAGGAGCCAACCCTCTTTCCAACATTAAATTCCAAAGGTGTAAAGCATCATCAAAAGCATTCGCTTGACATAAACCCTTGAGAAGGGTATTATAGGTTACCACAGTGTGATGGATTCCTCCCTGAGGCATCTCATCAAAAACCTTCAATGCTTCACTTGTCTGACCCTTCCTACAATAACCATCCATCAGGGTATTGTAACTATAAGAATCAGGCTTTAAGTTCCAAGATCTCATATGCTTCAATACTCCCTCTGCTTCCCGAACTTGACCAAGCTTACAATACCCGTTGATCAAGGAGTTGCAAATGATAGTATTCATTTTTAAACCTATCCTCAACATCTCATCTTGAATCCTACTAGCATCATCCATTCTGCCAGCTTTGCAATACCCATCTACCAACACACCATATGCACACTCATCGACAACCACAGGCTCCTCCTCCTTTATACCACGAAGCACCTCCTCCGCTTCCTCCATTTCACCTTGCCTGCAGTACACCTTCATGAACAGCGTACAACTCACCACATTTCTCTTAATTCCCCTTTCGGACATCACCCTCAACACCGATTTCGCTCCTTCAACATCTCCCAAACTGGCATACCCATCAATCAAGCTATTATAACTCACCACATTTACCTCAAACCCCGAACACTCCATTTCCTTCACAAACTCCGCTGCCCTGCTCACTCTCCCCTCTTTACAATACGCTCTCACCATAATCGAACAAGTATACACATCCGGCACAATCCCCAACCTAACTACCTGCTCATAAACAAGCAATGCAGTATCACTCTCCCCGTTCCTGACTAAATTACTCAACAAAGAATTACAAGACCTCAAACTCGGCACCCTACCGCACTTCCCCATATTATCAAACACATGTAATGCATACTTTATCATCCCTTGCTCAGAAAACACCTTAAGAATCATATCGAAAACCGTCGGCGAAAAATTAAACTCCCTATAAACCCTAACAAGCTCATTCCACACCACGAAAACCGGATAATCACTCTTACAGAGAGCAACCAATTCATTCAAATAGGCTCTGGTTTGATCATACAATCTAGCCCTAGATAAAATATGAACAATTATACAGTAAGACTTGAGATTAGGCCTGAACTTTTGTTGCTTCGAGGCCAATTTGAAGAACTCTAAGCAGGCGTTAGGGTTTAGCTTGAGGTTGCGGAGAACGGAGTTAAGGAGTTGATCGGAGAATTCAAAAGAGAGGTTGTTAAGGGCGTCGTACCGTTGGAGGACGAGGAGGCGGGAGATCCGGTCGAGCAATTCGGGTCGGGTCAGCTTGTACTCGTCCCGGGGCTTCCAGTGGACGGTGGTTCGGGACACCTGGAGTGGTCGGCGGTGGAAGCAGTAGCGCCTGAGCATTTGGTTGGGAGGAAGGAGAGTGTGTGCCGCCGCCGGTGAGTGTCATAGCTGTGAAATTACATTTTTGGCCATGGAGCCGTGTGAAGGTTTCGGAGAGTGACTGCGACACTCAGCTCAGAGAAGAGAGTGGGTTTCTCATTTTCGAAGCAGGATGACTCATTTATACGCGGGCCGAGGCCCAGTTCACTAAACTGGACCATCCAAAGGCTTTCTACGAATCGGCGCATTTGAAATGCTCAAATTATGCGTTGCAGCACCAACTATGCATTAAGGGTTTGAACATACCCAATATGCTCTTATAATCTTATGCACTTTTTTTTGGTACGGTGTGCCAAGGCCCATGTCACTACATTGTCCAATTACAGAGAATTGGCCTAACCCATTAAACATAGTTTCGTCACTCGTGTGACCGATTAAATCTGTAGTATGTTGTATTTAATTATCATCAGGTTTAGATATGATGGTGAAAAATAACAAGACCATTGAAATGCTCATTATTTATCACTGTTAAATTTTAATGCAACAGCACTACAGCAGTCGTACGAGCTCAGAATATGATTCGGTTCACTCTTTTAGTCTGATGGGTATTATTTATGTAATGAATCCCATGGGCATTATTTATGTAATTATTTATGTGCACTATGGTTTGGTTAAAAAAACTGGGAAAGTTTCTTAGTTATTTTCAATTTTTGACCTATCAGCACCGCCAACTTGATACCTCTCCGGTAGCACAAGGAGTCGTCTCGATGAAAATTCCTGTAAATTCCTATGCAAGTATACTAACTCCTACACAAGTCAGTCTTCTAAGTTTTCAGTCAATTGCGCACCTCCGACAGAGAAACTGCGCTGCAGTTTCATGTTGCATGCAGACGAGTTCTATAAATAAACTTACTAGCTAGCCACTGGTAAGCTGCAAGATATTGATTATCAACCTTTGTTTCTCCTATTTAGAAATGAAGATCATAGCAATCGGTTCAAAGGCTTACAAATGGTTTTTCACTACTAAGAACTTGATGCTTAAGCTAAACCTCTCTTTCCTTGGTTCGAAACCCAAAAGCCATAGCCCTTCTTTATCTGCATCCCTTCCTACTGAAAGTAGCAGCAGTGTCCCAAGTGATGAGAAGCTTGCAAAAGTTTTTGATCATTTTGACACCAACAAAGACGGTAAGATCTCAGCAGACGAACTTCAAGCTTACTTCATGTCAATCGGGGAACCTATGTCCATCAACGAGGCTCAAACTGTGATCAAAGAATTGGATAATGATGGTGACAACTTACTGGAGTTTGAAGACTTCGTCAAATTGATGAGGCGAGAGGACGTTGATGCCGATGAAAATGACGATCTTAAGAACGCTTTTGAGATGTTTCAAGCTGATAAAGGCTGTGGATGCATTACACCAAAAGGATTGCAAAACATGTTCAATCGACTAGGTGATGCCAAATCCTATGATGAGTGTGTATCCATGATCAGGGTCTTTGATCTTGACGGAAATGGAGTACTCGATTTCCATGAATTTCTGAAGATGATGATTTCAACATGAAATACAGTGTGCCTTGTGTGCTCAAGATGATCTGTTTTCATGTTTCTTAGTTTGACATGTTGAGTTTATAATGCGAAACGTTAGTTTGATCTTATTGTAATCGAGTGGCATCAGAAAAAATTCTGTAAACATGGTGACAGGAACACGATATGTAAATAGTCATCAAGTAGATTCATGGCAACAGCCAAAATCTTAAAAATGAGCATTCAATCCATGATTCTCTTTAGAGTCGATTCCTATCAACTCTGGCCATGATTTCTAATATGAGAAGGCCAGTTTCTAATTCTGTGGAAAGAAAAAAGCACCAATATATTCTAGGACTGAGTCATCAACAAGGAAAGGTCCCTGTCATTCGAATATGGTCTAGGGTCCTTTTAAGCCCGTATTTCTGCACTGCCTGTTGACCAGCCCTATATCCGTCTCCATATACTGGGGAAATGTCTGCTTCGATCTGGTGTTTGAAGAACTCCCCAAGCTTCTTCTCAAACTGAGATCGCGTGCCCTTTTTTGATGAATTGGAACTGACGGAAGATGAAGAGGTAGATGCAGAATTTCCTTCTGAGCCAGACATAAGCTCGGCATCTAGCCACATGTGAGCTACAACCTGACAGATACCTTCTTCAACATCTTGACTAAGAGTTCGGTAACCTGCAAGAAGCGTTAGATATTAAATCATTGTTTTTCGCCTGGAAGTCATATTTCATGTTTGCAATTATTGTCAAGAGAAAATTATACAAAAATATAAATGGACTGATCTGAAAGGTACCTTTAAGCCGCAGCCATGCATGCATCATTTCATGTGCTAGGATAGATCCAGTCAGCAACCTATATGCAGAAGAGTCCAGTTATCATCCTCTCATATTAAGTATCCAGAAAAAATCAGGAAATGCTAATACATGAGGTGACAGAGACCTGCATGTCATTATGGATTGAAGTGTACCTTGGAAGACCATACAAGATTAGAATTGCTGTCACCTCACAGAGACGAGTTAGTTTGTAGGGCTCTGTTATCATGTCAGTGGCTCGGTTTCCTGCCCCAAACTTTGGCCGCCTCGAAATCTGGTAATTTTCAGAAAATATAACCAACAAAACGGTATCAGTTTGAAACTCAACCCCTATGAAAAGCGAACAAAATATTTTGAAACATCTCTTACCGTGCTAATAGTCTGTTCCTCAGAAAGGCAGAGCCCTCTGGTCTCAGGCATGTGATAATGGCCCTGGAAATGACAACAGTTAATTTAAGTCGGACGTAATTTTGTAACACTTCGGAAGAACAAACATCAAAACTAGACGATCACATAAATGATACATTGACAAAGATGTAAGTGTAACATCTTTGTCAATGTATCATTTGAACCATACTTTCCTAAAATTATCAACAGACTTGTGCACGTGTTTCTATGAACTAACAATGTCAAAATATTGCATGATGTTTATATGCATGTTGAACAATTAGCAATACAGGCTTCAAATGACGAGGTGTTACTCTTTAAAGGGACTTGAAAGTCATCAGAGACAATTGGAAAGGACCCATATTAACAATGTCTGACTTTCCAAATCCAACGATGGCAAACTTTCTTACTTATCATACTAAAAACTAATCAGAATTGATTGCCCTTACATTTCTTTCTCCTATTCTCGCTTCATTTAGTGCTTCCCTTTCAACCAAGAGTAATGGAACTTGCTGCTCCACTTTCATATTCAAACCTTCATAGAACTTCTGTATATCAAGATATAGGGGCTGGCATTCGCTGGTATCCATGACTGCAGAGTCCAAACACTCGAGACAGAGCTTCCGACCATCATTTAAATTTATATATCTTGTGTCCCGCGCCTGCAGGTAGTGTACATATAAATCTTATTTCTCTCTCCTTTTCTTTGTTTTGAAATAGTGTAGTTAATTTTTTTCTTTTCAAAGAACTTTGGTGTGAAGTAATTTATTTCTACTGACCTCCATTCGTTCACAGCTGCAACACCGAGGAGTATTATCATGTTCATGAGATGGGCAATATTTTTGAACCCAAAATGGATGTGCCCTATATTCAATAAGACCAGCAGGGTTTGTTGGAATCTGTCAAAAGATATATATATATATATATATATATATATATATATATATTACAAAAGACGACATCTCACAATTAATCAAATAATTGAATGAAACAAATGTTCGATTGGAATCTTTAGACTATATTGTTTGAAACATGAGCAACTGCAAACTCAAACAAAAGGGCCTGTCAAATATATCCAATCAGGCAATCCCGTCATTTATCAATGGTGTAGGAATGTAAATGGACTTGACATTCAATGAGCTGTGTGGTATATTTTAGGTAATTTGGCATTCTTATATTTTAGGTGTGCACTAACTAGAACTAATTCTTTGGTTTTGTATGTTCTGATAGAACCAATGGATTATGCAAGTATATTGGGATACTTACAAAGTGCTTGCAAACATCACATTTTGGATGGTAGCTCTCCTTATAGCAAGATTTGTGATATGGGTAATTCCCAGCTGTAGAAAACTGCATAAGATGAGAGATGGTAAGCTCATTTAAACAGCCAAAAATAAGCCAGCGCTGAAATGCAAGAAGAAGACGTAAGCCTCCAGATAAGCAGAAGAGTAGAAATTTTAATCTACTTTATGGCTTACTTTAATACATTCAAAACTTAGGGATTTTAATTTCGTTTAGCTTTCTTTTGATTTGGTATTGCTATTATTATTGGGGGATTGCTGAAGTATCCCTACATTTCATACCTCGTAATCAGAAATCGGTACATTGCATGCACGGCACCGGAAGCATTCAGGATGCCAAACTGCATTCAGGCAATTCAAATATCGTCCAAATCCAATCTCGGCATTGCAACCGGCACAAATCCTACCAAAAAAGAATGGAAACTCTCTATGATCATATTCAAGTGAAGGAATAAAATACACCAGAATAAATCAAATGATGCATAATCCATGTAAAAATAAATGTGAACTTCCACAAAAAATTATTGCTGCATCAACAGGCTGCTTGATGTTCAGTATGTAAAGAAATGCACAACATTTCCAACTTCTATAATTTATAATGAATAGCTTGTTAATAACATCCCAAGTTTCTTCGTTTTTCATGGCTACATTGTGTATGATCAGGGTAGAAAATCAGAAGCCTTAACCTACACATTACAGAATCAGGTCAAGAGAAATTGATACCTGGACCCGATTGGATAGTACATGGGGACAGGTTGATACGTATGTCCATTTCCATATCGAGGAGGATATGCATTTCCATTTTCATATGGAGGAGGGTACGCATTTCCATTTCCATTTCCATATCGGGGAGGATGTGTAGTTCCATTTCCATATTGAGGAGGATATGTATTTCCATTTCCATATTGAGGAGGATGTGTATTTCCATTTCCATATCGGGGAGGAGACTCCGCATTCAAACTTTCTTGTAAGGCTCTGGCAAGTTGCTCATCTTCTTGCAACTGAGAATCAAAATCTAACAATGAATGTAAAATTCCGATTAGTACATATTTGACCATTTGACAGAATAAGGATGGATTATCAATAATCTTCATGCAATAAATATTTCAAAATGCCATTGGACAGATAACCATATAGTCTTTACTCTAAATTGCAACACTCTTGTTCATGGCTGAGATTTAGAAGCCAACAAAACCCATAGAAAGCTGAGACACATATAACACTTCAGGTTCACAAAAAGAATAATTGCAATGTGAAACCATTCACTCACCAATCACATTTTTTTCTTTCTGATTTTCTTCTAAAAGAGATAAGGCAATAGCACGGTCTATATCTTCATTCTTGTTCTCTGGCCAGATGTCCTACATTCCCATAACATGGTATGTTAAAGGACTCTAAGCAGATTAAAAGAAGACTAAAAAGAAACATACTTTTCCAACTAAGAGCAACGAACTTATAGATGTTATTACCCCTGAGCAAGAAGGACCATCGGTATTTGGATGCTCTCCATAGTTCTCATGACAATGCTCTTCCGAAATTTTGTGGCTGGAGCCCCCTTTGAAAATCTTGCTCAGCCAACCCATAATGTGTAATGTTATGTGCTCATAGCCTATTAACTTCTTAACTGCACAAGAAGCAACTGCTATATGAACAACTAAAACAACAAATGCTGTAGAAGTTCAACACAATTCTGATTAGTTTCAGTACAATCCATAACGTTTGGTGTAGTATGGACTTCAAAGCAAACAACAAAAGAAAATTAACGCGTGCATATTGGGAAAGACTAACATTACACTAGATGCAAAAGAATGATGGCAAGCAAGACCTATTGAAACACCTAAAATTCAAGAAACTGGGTATAACAAATGCTGCACTGCCAAACCCATCAACAGGGTCATCAATGCCATTGATTTCATCTTCAATAAACATACAAGTACAGACTAACAGAATCAAGGCAATTCACCCTACCACGCATTTCTGCAGCCCCAGAATGTTCCAGCTAAAACTTGCAAATTCAGAAACTAAAGGTTCCTCAATTCTATTATATACAGGTGAGGCAGACAGATTCTTCCAGTTCAACATGTCCATAAATTAGATGACATATTAAGTTTAATCTCAGGTAAAGAAAAGGCAAGAGAATCAAATATGGAGAAGTGACTCACCTTGAAAGTGCAACAATGGTGAGAGAGCTATAGCAGAGCAGACCCAGATCAGATAAGATCCCCAACTCGATCAAAAGTAACCATTTTTACAGCTCATCATCAGAAATTCTTTCACTTATACAAAACTCATTCAAGTTCTTTCCTTTCTTCACTTTCTGTCTTCTTTTTCTTTTTATCTTTTTTGGGTAAGCAAAATATTCAAGAAAAGAAACAAGCTTTAAAATTCAGAAGGAGAATCTGGCAGTAAAAATGGGGAGGAAGACAATTCAATATCCCATGAAACGTGTAAAAGGAACGCCCCAAAACTATGAACAGTGTGTATCAGAAAAACAAATAATGCGATGAAAATGAGCTGTGGGTACGCAAATTTCAAAGTCAATCATTTGAAATCAAAAAACAAAATAAAAAGAGGCGCAAGACTCACTTTTGTTAACCCAAAAGGGATTGACGAAGCTTCATCAAAACCCAGTTGGGCATTCACGAATTCTGAAGCCCCCTCCTTTTTAACTGTTCCACCTGAAACACCCAACAAAGTTTAAATTGAAGAATAATAATCCTAACAATTGTTTTTTTTTTCTTTTATATTTTGTATTTTAGTAATTGTTAAATTATGGGCCTTTAGGGTCGTGTTGATGGAGTGAAGGGACGTGGGTTTTAGACTTTAAGCCTAAAATTAGCTGAAAAGATGGATTTTGTGAAGATATTTGTGATCTGAGTATTAAGGTAAATGTAACAAAGCAACTGAAAAAGAGGAAAGAATCTGAAAAAAGAAGCTGAAGGTTCCAAACTCACCTATCTCTCCCAAAAGCAATTTAGGCATCAAAGAAAAAAAATAATAAAGGTAAATCTACACGCATAAACAAATGATCAGTTTCTCATATCTAATGCATGATTTAATAAAGTTTTTTTTTATGTGAATCTTGTTAATTTTCTTGTATATAGCTATATATAGGTCGCTCTCCATGCATATTTTGCTACCTCATATTATTAGTGACTCATTCATTGATTATGCAATCCCATTGTTTGACCTTGTTTAGTCTAATTTGTCCCTAAAAGATAACTAATTTTTCTAGTATGAATATGCAAAAACACACGTCAATTTCCCATCCACGTGTCATTTGCCTTCATTTTGTCTTGTTAATTAACAAGATTGACCATATCAATCTATTGGTTTTATGTGTACTGAGTGTCGTAGAGGCTTTGTTTTCTTTGCCTCTTTGGGGCGGATGGAAATGACTTGATCAAATGGAGGCTCAAATGCTCATAATCGATTAATTACGAGTGAAGCAATTGAATTCGATATCTTTGCTTCTACTTATTGTCTTATTTAGGAAAGTCATCAGAACACGATGTCATGATCGGGGTAATCACAGAAAAAGTCATTGTTACATTAAGCACATAGTTTCCACAGGCTAATAATTGTGATCATGATGTGTTTGGTGATTTGTTAAGTTTCAAACAGATGTGAGCTTTGACTGGTTTATGATCTGAACTGTGAATCTCGTCCATGGATTCGTATGAGTGTAGCGTCGCATGGAACTCGTCGTCTATATCTTCCTCCGTCTTGAACAGAATCCGGTCCGTCCACGACGGCACTCGCACCTTATAACTTGTGTCGTAGTTGCTACTTCCGACGTCGTATTTGTAAGTCGGTTTGAAGGTTAACATCCCCTCGCGGAATCCTTTGAAGATTTCTCCTCTCTCGGCTTCTTGTAATAGTTGGTCATTGCTGGATAGTAGCTGCGTCAAGTTACGTCTGTGATATCAGAATATACTTGATGTGGTAATTCATAATTTGGGAGAGAAGTAAAAATGAAGTTGAGGATATTTACTCCGTGGAGATCTTTGTTTATCATATTTCGTACGGAATGATTTTCAATCCCTTGTATTCGGTAGTTGAGATCTCCCAACCAGACGATGATTTTGGGAGGTGAAGCATAAGGGTCTTTCAAGGCCTTGGAGAAAAAAGATTCTGATACACTCTTGAATTCGGAATTCCTCTTCCCCACATTGCGAGCATGAGCTGCAACACATCGCACAAAAATAAATCATCATAAACATTTGTCCTAACAAAAACAGAAAGGGCCGGCCGGCCTATTTACAAGGACTAAAGGGTACCCCCTTTAGCTTTTAGTCGGAATAGGTTTGAAGCAGAACAGTGAGACAGATCAGAGATCGAGTAGGTATACCAGAGAGATGGCCAGAGATGAAGACCATTGGAATGCCTTTATAGTTGATGCGGATTCCCACTGCTCCTTTCTTCCTCCCGACTAGTCCTCCACATCCCCCAAATGAAAGCTTATCAATCTTCATTTCTGTGTATGCGCAATCATCGTCGTCATCCATAAGAGCATCAATCATGCATGTAAATATCTCAAATTTAACTAACTAACTAGCTAGCTAGATCACAAGTTCACAACGTACGCATGATTAGTACGCCTATAGCGATAAGATCGATGATATATACTAAACTCATATATACCTACATAACATACGTGTGCGTGTGTCTGTGTGTGTGTGTGTGATAATGACCTACGTCTAGCTCTTGCTTACCTCTGAGGAACAAGTCTGAGCCCTTTGCACCAAAGACATACAGGTGTATTGATTGCATAGTGGCTTCTCCCAACAACCTATTTCATATCAGAAAACGGGAACAAAGAATCCAACTTATAAGTACCGTACATATATATATACGTAGACAACAGCAAAATTGACGAACGAAATAAACGTACGTACTAATGTAATCTGGCCGGACTACTAGATCGACTTACACGTGAGAGTCAAGAAGCGCTGTCTGCAACGGTCGTTCGAACAGTTTCCGGGGCACTTCTTGCAGACCGATAACCAGAAGATCGAACTTGCGGTTGTTCAGGGCAACCATCATTAAATCTCGGTAGCATAACCGGCCGTTCATGTTCCACGTAATCACGCAAATGCATAGATCGGAATAAGGTGGGGAATCACAGACGAACTTGTCTGCCTTAACCCTCTGTATTCCTTCATGATCATAACCTGCAGAAATAGTTGAATCGAGCTGCTTGTAGTGCTTTCTGTTGGAGTTATTGAATCCTCCTCTGCGCATAAAATTTTACAAATTAACTAATAATTAATACCCCTAAACTTTGATAGAAAATTATTATGGTACTTACCCTTCACTGGAGCTGGAATTTCCCATACTGGTCATTATATGCCTTATAGGTTCATATCCCTGTATAGACTTTCCTTTTCTGCAGATAGCTAGCTCCAAGCTTATTCGAAACTTATACAGATCAAGTGCTGAACTAGCTAGTCATGCTAGATAGATTGGGAAAGAATCTATTTATATATAAGTTAGGGAGCTCCACACATGGATATTTATAATTTGCATCTGCCAAAACCATTCGTTATGACTTGAACTCTCAGAATTGAAGCGATCCATGCATCTATCTAAATAGAAACCAACTTGGATTAGATTATGTGGCGGTGCCATAAGTGAGCTGAGAAGGGAAAGTCAATCTTACTAAACAGAGATATGTGTGATTTCTATGGTTTGCTTGTTAGTTTCTCCACGAGTTAGGTTAGACGACGTTGAAAATACAGACATGTGTAATCAAACTTGAGAACGATCGACCATATACCATACCATATGATATAACTCCACGTCACTCTTAGATCACCTGTACTACGAATACAAACACCCTTCAGTCCTTCACAGTTCACACGATTCCAAATGTATATATGTGTGGCTTTTAGAAGTTCCTAGTTCATACGGGTGCCTCTAAAATGAATCCGGAATAAGCAAAATTAGGGTCTACTTTAACTTAACCATAGAAAGAATAAGAGAGATTAGTATTATACACGTCTTTGGTGTATATTATCATTGTGTCACTAATTTAGTGTTAATGGTGCAAATGTGCACACGTTTCATCACAGAATGCAGTAGATTATTTTCACAAGTCTCAGCCATGAGCCATTGCATGCCATCCCTTATTGCTTGCCTCATGTACAATTACCATTGAGAAAAACATGTCTTGGTGTACGGGCCTAACTAGTTAGGCCAATAGTAACCAAATTCTACCAAACACCAAATCTTTTTATGGGCCGAAAGATTCGCTTCACAATGCCGTCTGGTTTGTTTTCTCTAAAAGAATTGACTCATCTGGAGTTATTCAATTGTTTGCTGAAACCACCCTCTACGTTCAAGGGCTTTAGGAATTCGAAGAGCTTAGATATTCAGCATGTTACAGTGGCCCAAGATGTGTTTGAGAATCTGATTGTTTCATGTCCTCTGCTTGAGAGATTGACTTTGATGAACTTTGACGGTTTCACTGATCTCAACATTGATGCTCCTAATCTCCAATTCTTTGACGTTGGAGGTGCTTTTGAGGATGTCAATTTTGTGAATGCCTTAAATCTTACTGTTGTTGCCATTGCTTTGTACGACCATGTACCCAATCACCAAAGACGGTCTCCTCGTAATTCTGGCAATTTGCTCAAGTTTTTTGCTCAAGTTTTTTGCTCAGATACCTCGTATTCAGAGGCTTGAAATTCAGAGTCACTTTTTAAAGGTAATCAAAGGATTCTGCAGCTTTATAGTTACATGCCATGATCTTTTACGTGGCTGTAGGGAATTTAGCATATTAATTTACTCTCTTGTTTCCCACCAGTATTTGGCTGCTGGTGTTTCCCACCAGTATTTGTCTGCTGGTGTGTCAGGAATGCTGCCTAGACCATGTCGAGATCTGAATTACCTTTCTATACGGATTAACTTCAGTGACTGGGAGGAGGTTTTAACTGCTGTGTTCCTTCTCAGAAGCTCCCCTGCTCTGCAAGAACTAGAAATTTTGGTGAGCTTTATTGTATTGATGCATGCTAGATTTTTCTGTTCGTTAAATCAAATTAACTGGTCCAACTGTACTGGAGTTGAGTTTCAGAGGCCTTTTGTGTAATTTGTTTAAGATTCTGATACCACACACTTGCAGGTCCTCCCGGAGGAAGAGCCTGCTGCTGGAAGAACCAAGTTTTCCATAAGCAATCGTCCGTTTGCCCAACTACAACTTGTGAGAATTATCAGCACCTCCAATACCCAACCTGAGGTAGATTTTATCGAATTTTTGCTTTCTAATTCGCCCGTGCTTGAGAAGATGACTGTTAAGCCTGCTTCTATTAACTGTGGTTGGGAGCTGGTAAAGAAGTTGCTCCGATTTAAGCGGGTCTCAGCCAATGCAGAGATAATTTACTTGGAACCATGATTCATCAATTAATTAGGCAGCTAGGAGTCATTGCTCGCAGAAATGAACATGGGTCTTTGTGATGTAGGTCTTTCTGTTTCCTGAACAATGTCTTGTAGATACTAAGCAATAACCTCTATATGGTATTTGAGAACTCAGATAGTCAGATGTGCCTTCACTTTCTGGGCATTAATATGCATAATGCATAAGTTTTGGAGATGGAGTTTGCAACTGTCAAGCAGCCAAGTTTACGCCATGCATTATCAATATTCTTGATTACTAGCATTCCTTGTGTGCATTTCATAGTGTCAGTTGTATGGTTCATTCACATTACAGAAGATGTCTGCCTGACCAAACCATCCGTGCATTCTCATTACAAAAGATTAGTTGTTGATTCACCACTATATGCTCATTACATGAAGCAAGGAGCTGAATCGAGGTTTGACCCTCCTGATCATAGTCTGATTGTTTCAGTTTTCTAGCTCCAGGATTCTTGTTGCATCGATAACAAATTTAATGGACCAGATACCATAATGTTCTTAGACTCGTGTGGGAAGTAAGATAATGAGATAGTTGGTTGGTACCAAATTTTGGTTTTCTTTTTTAAGGTACACGATTGTACAAGTTGATTTTTTATGTGTTCAGCTGGAGAAATATGGCATCAGCAACGACCTTTGGCAGCTGAAAGGAAATGAGGATCTTTGTGGGACAAATTTGACCTATTTGAAGAAGATCTCTATTCTCAATTTGCTTTCAGGGAAAATTTCACATGCATATAGAATGAATTTTAGCAGTCATGCATGTTCTTAATGGAGTATAGTAATCGGTCACACAGACATGGTTTTGGACAGTGATCTGAACCTCAACCTACCCTTCTAGTCAAACCTGAACTGCAAAGTTAGTTAACCACTCTCTTCATCATAGATGGTTATTGAACGAGTCTTCAACTCTCTGTTTTCACTTTTACAGCAACTCTTGCTCAGAAGTACTTGGTAAACTAGTTAAGAACTGCAAGTGCAACTTAGAATATATAAGACCCTGTATGCTGAAGCCGAAACCTACAAAGTCGAGGAGCTACGATTGTCAACACCAACAAGCAGGAAGAAGTGTATAGGGCAACACTTATTCTGCAAGGGGTAACATACTTCTTCAGGCAGGAAGATTATTTGTTGGCAGCTAACAATTCTGCTGATGAATAACTTGCCTCTTTTAACGGTTGAGAGACAAACCCTAGTTCAGTCTAATACAGTATTATACTACCTAACAATGTAACAATGGTTCAAAACTAAAATGACTTGATCGGTATATACCAAGAGGCCCAAACGGCGCCGTTAGGCATGCAGACACACATACTGGATTTATTTTGGGTCAGAAAACACACTATGTGTCATGTCCAAAAGTTAGTTTCAAAACGTCAACACATTAACGACCGTTCAAACACTGCAACAGTGACAAAGGCATTCCATACCAACCTGGCAAGCCAAAGAAACACGGACCCCAGTTTTTCCAACCACCGAAAAGCCCTAGCTAAATCTCTTCCCAACTAAATAAGACACGCACTAGTATAGGACCTCTCACTCTCCACTAAGTCTTGAAACATCGCAATACTTTCATCACTGTTATCTAGCTAGCTCTCTCTCTGTCTCCATAGCCATGGCGGCCGTAGTAGACGATACCCCACTTCTGATCAGCAACCACAGCGGCCATGAAGACGAAAAGGAACTCGGGTTTTGTCCCAAGTTTAAGGTTGAGTCGAAGAAGCTATGGCAGATTGCTGGCCCTGCAATCTTCACCGCCTTATGTCAGTACTCGTTGGGTGCCCTCACTCAGACGTTTACCGGGTTCGTCGGAGAACTCGAGCTCGCCGCCGTCTCCGTCGAGAACTCCGTCATTGCTGGCCTTGCCTTCGGTGTCATGGTAAGCAAATTTACATTTGGCTTGTCTTCAAAGTTTGTGGTTCTGCAAGGTGGCTGTTTCTTAGTTGCACACTTGCACTAAACACCAATGTCCTAGTTTTCGTTCCTTAGTTTAAATACTAATGTTGATTAGTGACTAATTAATTAAGTTTTGTGGTGGAGAAAATTACAGTTGGGAATGGGGAGCGCATTGGAGACGCTATGTGGGCAAGCATATGGTGCGGGTCAGATTAGAATGTTGGGTGTGTACATGCAGAGATCATGGATCATTTTGCTGACTACATCTCTATTTTTGGTTCCAATCTATGTTTGGTCTCCTCCCATTCTTGAGTTCATTGGTGAGACCGACGAGATATCTGAGGCTGCAGGTTAGTGTTTACTATTGCTTTCGTTTTTTTACGACACGCTGTCACACACGATTAGTATCTCGTATGTCGAATTTGTTTATGTGCACACGTGTTAAACTTTAGTTGTAATCATGTAACATACTGGTGAATGTGTTGGGTCACAATAATTCATCAAGATAGTTCAAATTCATAAGACTTTCGTGTTCTTCCAAAAAAAACTAGAAGAAAAGTAATACCTGCAAATCTTTAATCAAGGAAGATGCATAATCTAATATTTAATGACTAAATATCCAGCACGCTCAAAAAGTCACATTCTATTGGGCTTTGTTGAAATGTTTTTCAACGTAACGGGCAAGCCCAAAATACTTATTTTATTGGGCTTTGTGGTGCAGGAAAGTTTGCTCTATGGATGCTTCCACAGTTGTTCGCGTACGCGCTCAATTTTCCCATACAGAAATTCTTGCAGGCACAGAGGAAGGTGTTTGTGATGGCTTATATATCAGCTGGTGTTCTTGTTTTCCATACCTTTTTCAGCTGGTTGATGATTTTGAAGCTCGGGTGGGGATTGACTGGAGCTGCAATCACACTCAACACCTCATGGTGGCTCATTGTCATTGGCCAATTGATGTACATTTTCATTACCAAGTCGGATGGTGCCTGGAGTGGCTTCTCCATGCTCGCTTTTGCCGACCTCTATGGCTTCGTTAAGCTTTCTCTAGCTTCTGCTGTTATGTTATGGTACATTACTATCTCCAAGTTTTTTTTAACCTCTAGTTAATTATTACTTTGTTTTGAATACCATAGTAATTAGTTTGGTGGTGATTGCAGTTTGGAATTTTGGTACTTGATGGTGCTTGTGGTCATAACTGGCCGGTTGGCGGATCCTTTGATCCCAGTTGATGCCATCTCTATTTGGTAAAGTGCTTATCAGAAGTACACTGTGAGTTCAGTTTTCATGTCTTCTATGTTTTAATGACCTCATTTCTTATACCTTTGAGTTATATATGTGCAGCATGAACATACAAGGATGGGATGCCATGATTGCACTTGGGTTCAATGCTGCAATCAGTGTGAGGGTGTCAAACGAACTTGGAGCTGGAAATGCCAAGATAGCGAAATTTTCAGTGATAGTGGTTTCGATCACTTCAGTGTCTATTGGAGTTGTATGCATGGCCATAGTTCTTGGAACAAGGGATTACTTCCCGTACCTATTCACCAGTAGTGAGGCTGTTGCTGAGGAAACTACCCAGCTTGCAACCTTGCTTGGAATCACAGTGCTTCTTAACAGTCTTCAACCAGTCTTATCAGGTAAGATAGAAACAAAAGCATACTAAATCTTGCATACAATTTTATTGAAGTCCATGAAGAGAGTTTAGTTTCTTAATCATTTGAATTGCATTGATTTGTTTTGCAAGGTGTTGCTGTTGGAGCTGGATGGCAATCTGTTGTTGCGTACATCAACATCGGGTGTTACTATGTTGTTGGATTGCCAGCTGGAATACTTCTCGGATTCACATTTGCTTTTGGTGTTGAGGTAATAAAATCTGACCAACTCCTTAATATCATTCCATAATATATGCCTAGTTATGAACTACCATTATGTTGATCTTTCCCGCTAAGAATTGTGGGTTTGTTTTTCACAGGGTATTTGGTCAGGAATGATTGGTGGCATTTGCTTGCAAACCATAATCTTGATAGTTGTCACTTCCATAACTAACTGGAACACAGAGGTCATGAGTGCTAGTCTTACTTTCTCTCAATCTTCATGTCCATTATTTCTAGCCTCGTACACAGTACTAATTATGTTATGAATTATGGAATATGCAGGCTGAACAAGCTGAGAGCCGTGTCCTCAAGTGGGGAGGAGGAAGAACCGCAGAGCACTGAATATAAGTGAAACATCTGGAACTCATTGATGCATCATTGTCTGCTAACACAGATTTTGATGCTAAAACTCATTAGTGGAGTGGAGTATGCTACAACTTTGATTTGCTCCTATCTGCTGATCATGTCCGAAACTCAATTGATCAGTAAAGAACTTGAGCGGATAGTAGTGACATAGCTAGCGATTTTGTTGTATTTAGGAAAGGAATGGTGATTAGATTTGTGGTTTTTTAGTTCAGCAGCATTTCTGTAAGATGGTTGCAGCTGCCATCAGTAAACTTGAAATGCTATTTTTCACTCATAAATTGCTTGTTCTACCAGAAAGTTCAACCAATTCCTCTAATGATCTGTATATCAATGCATCATAATGTACCTTAATCGCTGCAAATTCATGCAGAAAATCTTGCAACAATAATACCACAGATTTACAAAATTATTGTAAATTTAGCAGTGTAAGTTGCAATACGGTGAATATATCATAAACCCTGTATCAAGAAGTGAGTGGTAAAAATTAAAAGGCTGTACAGAGTACGGTGAAAAGTAAAGAAAAAAAATATCAGGGAATCCGTCAGGGGCCCTATTCGCCGTTAGTCCTGAGATTTTATTTTTAGCACGAGTTTTCTCCACCGTGGAAAAGACGAGAAGCCAAAGAAAGAAGAGTTTCAAATTGACCCGATCACTATATAAACCATCCCACAATGTCTCCTTCAGATTCGTTTAATCTCATACAAGAAGAAGAAGAGGAGAAAAGCAAGGGTAAAAAAGAGACGCTCTCTTTTTTGTTTCTAGGGGTTTTGCTTCCCCTAGAAGCTTTCTTTTTCTTTTCTTTTTTTTTTTCCCTGAAACATTTCTGTCTCTCTCTCTCTCTCCCTCACCGGAGTTTTACTTCTCTGTGATTCTCGTCGGCGACCGGACAATGGAGGACGACTATTATGTGAGCAGCGAGGACGAAGGCTACTATGACGAGGAGGATAGCGAGGATAATTTGGAGGAGGAAATGATGGCATACGTCGAGAGTGAGACTCCAAAGTGTGAGGTTTCATCCACCAAGGTAAATCATTTCTTTGATCGAATTCTGATTCTCCGGTTGAAACTTTACCTTTTGAGTTTTTGACCGCCCCATTTCTTGCCTACTTCTGATTTCCTTTTTAATTTGTCTTTACCATTGTGAAAGTAAAGTAAATTTCTTTTCTTCTGTATTGTAGCTTCGGATTATTTTGTGGCTATGTACGAATTGAGATTTTTTTTTGTTTGATAATGATGCAGGTAATTTCGAAAGAATCTCTCTTGGCTGCGCAGGTATTGTTTATTTATTTGTTTATAATTATTAGCTGTGATTGTATTTCGATTTCTGTTATACTGAAATGTTGCGATTGGAATCTGTAGAGGGGAGATGTGCAGAGGGTGATGGAAGTGCTGTCACTGAAAGAGTACCATGCCCGAACCTTGCTCATCCATTATCGTTGGGATGTTGATAAGGTGCTTGCTGTGTATGTAGAGAGGGGGAAGGAGTTACTATACGAAAAGGCAGGTGTGACTATGGAGGAGGAGCATGACACATCACAGCTTTCTTCTGAGGTTATGTGTGATATTTGCATGGAAGAAATTCCTGCTAATGAGGTCACGGTTATGGATTGCAACCACTGTTTTTGTAACAAATGTAAGTACTCTGTGCGATCATTTTCTCTTATGCAGAATTATGTAAGTGCATTTGGTTTGTTCTTGAATGAAGTTGATAAAAACACATTTTGTTTTGAATTTGTAATTCAATAGCATTTGAATCTTAAACCTATTTGTAAATGAGATTGGATTTCACAAAAAAAAAAAAAAAAACATAATGCACCCTGGAATTTCCTTTAAATTCTTCTTAATGAATCTATATGATTATCTGTTGAGGAGGTTATGGCACATAGTCTTGTAAACATTGCGGGTTGAATCGATTTTTTGTAAGGAAAAGAAAACCACTGATTGCCTACCATCTAATATTCATGACTTTGTTATACTTGTTCATGCAAGCCTGCTTGCATTTTTGTGATTATTTTCTTTTCTAATGGCATGAGTTCCGTCTACCATTGTGCCTTAGGTTGGACAGAGCATTTTATTGTAAAAATAAATGAGGGTCAAAGTAGGCGCATCAAATGCATGGCACACAATTGCAATGCTGTTTGTGATGAATCAATAATCAGAAGACTGGTCAGTGCAAGGGATCCTAATCTTGCAGAGAAGTTTGACCGTTTTATTCTGGAATCATATATTGAGGATAATAGAAAAGTGAAGTGGTGCCCGAGTGTTCCTCATTGCGGAAATGCTATACGTATTGAGGAAGATGAATTAATTGAGGTTCAATGTGCATGTGGAAAGCAATTCTGCTTTAGCTGTTTATGTGAAGCACACTCTCCTTGTTCATGCCAAATGTGGAAACAATGGTTGAACAAGTGTGTAGATGAATCACAGACTGTTGATTACATTTCAGTCAACACAAAGCCTTGCCCAAAATGTAATAAGCTGGTTAACAAGGATGGAGGATGCAATCTAGTTACCTGTATCTGTGGACAACCATTCTGGTGAGTGTTCATGTAGTTACTTGATTGTGTCTTCTTAGCATTCAAACCTGAGGGCAAGATCCCTGGGTCTGCAATTTTAAAGTTTTTCTTCCTTTTGTGATGTGCATGTTGATATATTGTTTTTGGTTCAGTGACATAAACACCATGCCATTCTTCTTTAGCTTCTGTGGGTTAGCAAGCGGTTTATTCTCACTTAAAATGTTATGTGCAAAGATGTGATATGTGTTCAACAATTTTTTGCATTGGCTTTCATCCATTTTCTTTCCTTGACAGTGTTGGTAACAATATTTGAAGTTGATAAGTATTCTTGTTTTTATCAGTTGGCTCTGTGGTGCCCCAACTGGTGCAGATCATACATGGGATTCCATTGCAGGTCATGAGTGTGGACGATTCAAAGAAGATGAGGAGACAGACCATGAGCAAACCAAGAAGGACCTATTTCGTTATACTCACTATTTCAACCGTTATCAAGCTCATAAAGATTCTCTTAAGCTTGAAGCTACGCTGAAGGAAACTGTAGAAAGAAAGATAAAATATTTGGAAGAAAACTTATCGTCATCTAAAGATTATAGCTGGGCAATCAATGCGATCAACAGACTCTTTAGATCGAGGAGAATTATTGCATATTCCTACCCATTTGCATATCACATGTTTGGTGACCTTATCGAAAAAGAGATGACATCAGAACAGAAGACAATAAAACAGAACTTGTTTGAGGACCAGCAGCAGCAGCTTGAGGCAAGCCTGGAGAAGCTTTCTATGTTTACACAGGAACCTTTTGAGCATTATTCAGAGGAGAAACTTCACGATTTAAAATTGAAGATGATGAATCTTTCTTCGCTTGTTGATAAGCTCTGCCTAAAATTGTAAGTGTGCCTACCTCTATGTTAAAAAGTTGAGAAGTAAGAGGTTTGTGGTCCTGAAAGAAAATTTATTTTCCCATAATTCTTAACCAACGACTCTAGAGTCTACAGCTTGTCTCTATGTGATGCTCACATGAGTCAAACATATGGGTTATTTGCAGGTTTGAATGCATTGAGTATGATCTGCTGGGAAAACTTCAATTTCCAGTTCACAGAATTGTTTCTTACAACTCGGACGGAGTGGAGAAAGCATCAGAAATTAACAGTTTGTCGGGATTCTGAAACTGATTGTGGCACTAACGGTATGGCTATTTATACAAGCAGGTGTTTTCCAGGCTTCACATATATCCTTATTCTTGCTTATACTTTGTGTTAATCTATTACCAGAGAAGAACTTGGTGATAAACAACACAGTTCTCCTACTCACATATGTAACTGTAGAATCTTGTCCTCGATAGCTTTTGAGAGTGAGTTGAGGTGAAAATTTGATGCTTTTCTTGGAATTGTGCCTGGGGAGGAACTGTCGGAGACTCTGCAAATGTCTACACATGACATGCAGATGGTGCTGAAATAGTTAGGATGGTCGAGTTCACAGCTATAACCCTTCAACCTCTTAACCTCTTTACAGTTAGAAATGATTCGTGCTTAGAAATCAGATTCTTTTTTAAATAACCTCATATCTTAGTTGTTGTGCCAAGGAAATTACTGTAGATAGGATGATGTAACAAAGTTGTATACATTGAGAAATGAAACTTTATACGTCTCATGATACTGGAGATATGTTCCCCTTCTTCTTCCTTCTCTTTTATGTGCTGTGAAAATGCATATGGCACAGTCATACAGCCGTCTTTATTTGATTTCATTTGTTCAGATTTCAGACCTTACATCACAATGCTTACTTATTCCAGATTCTAGGCCATATGAAAATTGGGAGTTTTATGCTTATGTTAACAAATCAAAAGCTATAGCTGCACACATGTTTCTCAAACTGATAATCTTGTCTGCAGAGCTTAAAGGGTCACTCAACAAAGTTACAAGATCAACCCTCTGAAAATCATGGTACATTTCGGATCCAGCACGAAGTTGCCAAAGCCGTATTTGTAATTTGGACTAAAATTCATCAATGTAAAACCTTGCTGATAAATCAAAGACAATTTTTTTGAGATTTGCAATTGCAATCTCATGGTGGGATCGATGAATTACTCTTCACCTCATACTTCCGTATTAATCCAAGATTATTTGTGGAAATACAATTGAACCAGATATTATCTACGACCCTTAACATGTATTAAATACACGCTTCACTATGAAAATACTTAACTACATAAAATCAAAACAACTCGTTATCAATATTGTAACTATGTGGAATCAAATCATTCTTTTGCTGTTGCAATGATGACACATAAGAGTGACTAGAGGATGTATGGTTTCAAACTTCTAATAGTGTAATCATTACAAATGGTCGTGTTGGTAAGACGTAAGAAGTAAAGTTTAAATATCGTCTATGCTGCTCGATGTTTTATCCCAATCTATTATGTGGTTAGGGAAGAAGAACTAATAAGATCCTCAGTTTGAATTAGTGTCTGAGTCAAAAAAGTCTTCAAGAAAACCATATCCCGATTAAAAAAAAAAAAAACTCCTGATTCATCTATCGTTTTGACCCGTACCCGCCAGAATCCGGATCCTCGTTAAATCCAAGTGTACAACGACAAATTGACAACGGTATATATCGTATTTTCGTCGCTCACTTGCTTTTTATCTTTGTGTGCGCGTCGGTCATTATTAACCAACACCGCCAGAGAGAGGGTCTGATTATTACAGACTCGGATTGAGATCCAGATAGTGCTGCACTGCCGGCCATGGCGAAATCCAGCGCCGACGACCAGGAGCTCCGGCGAGCCTGCGAGGCCGCAATCGAAGGCACCAAGCAGTCTGTCGTCATGTCGATCCGCGTCGCCAAGAGCCAAGGCATGTGGGGCAAAACTCACAAGCTCGGCCGGGACATGGCCAAACCTAGGGTTCTTGCCCTCTCCGGTACGCAACTTCTGTCTCTCTCTCTCTCTCTCTTCTTTCTCTCTGAGACCTGATCAGACGAGTGCGGGCGCACCGTAGTTTAGAAGAGGAGCTGAGCTTAATTTGGTTGATTTTAGGGTTTTCTTACTGTTTTTGAGTTAGTATAATGCGAGCGGATCAATGTGGATAGTCATAATGTGGTTGGATGAGTAATGCGGTTCGAATTGAAGATTTAGTGTTAAAGTATTAGCTATTCTTTGAAGCTCTGTTAATGCCTGTTGATACTGAATTAGACATGAGTTTATTCTTTCGAATTAGCGGAATCCTTTGAACCTACTTCTCGGAGTAGTGTGGCAAGAACAAGATCTTCTTGAAGAATGTGTAGTTTGGTAGTGAAAGCAGTAAGGGGATTGTGTCCTGGATTCTAGGGGTATAGCTCCTGTATGGATAACATGAAGAACCTGCTCATATTGATCGAGTTTAGTTCTGATTTTTTTTTATTTTTATGAAATGTTATATAAGATTCTATAATGCCTCGTTACACTATAGATCTGAGTACCGCAGTTTGATATCAACTGGTAGGAAACAAGCGACTTATCTTTCCAAGCATTAGGTCAGAATGGGTTACATATGTATTAATAACTATTAGCTACTTTTATAGATGCATATCTGAGTTGGTTATTGATAATGTTAGCCATTTGGTGGTGAAATGGCTGTGGGTTACCAACATGTGTGGTTTATGCAGTAAAAAACAAAGGCCAGCAGACTAAAGCCTTTCTTCGAGTCTTAAAATATTCCACTGGAGGAGTTCTTGAGGTAAACTCCATTTTGTTTGTTCTTTTTTGGATAAAGATTAAGATTCTTCAACTTCTTGGGAAAAAGAATCTTTTGTCCAGTTGTTTCCATTTTGTATATAGCTTATTTTAATACAGAGTTTTTACGTTTATATTGGGGTGGATTTTGTCTGCTTGGGTCATACGGGTGGATTGGCCGATTTCTAGGCTTGTTTGGTTTCATCTGCCTTCCCTGGGATTTTGTGTTCTTATAATGCTGAGGGGATTTCACCTACACAGAACCTGGGGATGATAACTAGTATCATGCAATGGTGCCTTAATATTTGATGAGGACTGTTTCTTTAGCAGATGAAAGTGATTTCTTAATTACAAAAAATTTGTGAGAGAAACTGTAGTTAATCTTACAAGTACTATCATATAATGGAATTAAATATTTAAAGAAAAGAATCTGGCTCACCACGCCTGAAAACAATGTCTACAAAGTTGGGTCTGATTAGCAAGTTTCCATGAATACGAGTTCTCAGAAAGTTCCTTTTACTTGCAGCCTGCAAAGTTATACAAGCTAAAGCATCTTTCAAAGGTGGAGGTTTTAACAAACGACCCTAGTGGATGTACTTTTACTCTGGTAATACTCCACCCTTCACTTGTCTGTCAAAAGAATATGCTTATGTAGAAAATCTGTGTAGCAGAAGAGGGGTTTTGCACTTGAGGAAATTAAGAACCAATTTCTGAATAATCATCTAGGTTTATTTTAGTTTGACTCTATTTCTTGTAGGGTTTTGATAACCTTAGGAGCCAAAGTGTTGCTCCTCCTCAATGGACCATGCGAAATATTGATGACAGGTATATCATGGAAAATGATTCCTCTCTCTATGGTATAATTCTTTCATTCATGAAACAGATTGCTCATATATATATATATACACACTTCTATGTAGGAACCGCCTTTTATTGTGTATTTTAAACATATGCAAAGATGCACTGGAACAGCTCCCTAAAGTTGTTGGTATAGATGTTGTTGAGATGGCTCTTTGGGCTAAGGTATATATGTTTTTATACTCCTGTGGTTTTTTAAGATTGCTTGATATTTATAATTGAGGTTTCACTTCCTGGTGAATTTGTAATACACTGGTAATACTTCATGTTGAGACTTCATGTTTCTGTCTTGGAGAAATATATCCACGGTGCTTATGTCACTACTAGAGACTGATTAATTCTTACAAAATTACTAGTGGCCCTAATATTTGGCCTCCTCCCTGTTGTTTGCTACTTTGTCTTATTACTTATTTGCAAATCATTTGTTCTCCTTATTGTTTTTTTTTAAAATAAAAAACAGGAAAATACACCAGCAGTTTCTAATCAAAACAACCAGCAAGAGGGACCTGCTGCATCAACAGTGACTGAACGTGAAATGAAAGTAACGGTTGAGAAAGAACTTGTCTCACAGGCTGAGGAAGATGACATGGAGGCACTTTTGGGAACGTATGTACATTTCATTGTCTTTGTTATGACGTTGAATAATTTGTGCTTTATTTAGGCTGTCTGTTTTGAGATATTAATCTTTGGTGACATAAGATTTGAATTTTGCTGTCTTTGCAAATTTCAGCAAATATATAAGCAAAAGGTCGTTATAATAGTTTGAGGTTTGGGAAGAGCTTCTGCAATTTCCTGAACTTTGTTTGTACTTAGACTGATTGAACAAGCTTTATGTGACGCCTGCTTTATTTATGATGTGAAGAGTTGATGAAACAAGTTGGTGGTCCTTCTCTTAGTCAAATGTAAAGTGATGTGTGTGAGTGTGTGTATATATATATATATTCATTTTAATAGCAAATTTAGCCAGTTCATGACAATTTCCAAATTTGATGACCATTTATATGTGCTATAAGCCAGTTCAAAAAAAGAAACCAGTGTTTGAAGTTTTTTTGGATATTTGTTCCTGTTAGGTTGCTAGTTGCCTTACTCTGCAGTCTTACAGCCATTTTCTTTCATATGTTTTAGTTCTAAGTTAATATTGTTGCGAATTGCAACTATGTTCATATAGTTTTGGTTTATTTTGACTGTGGGCATGATATGCAGGTATGTAATGGGTATTGGTGAAGCAGAGGCATTTTCTGAAAGGTTGAAAAGAGAACTTCAGGCTCTGGAAGCAGCAAATGTGCATGCCATTTTGGAAAGCGAACCTTTGATGGATGAGGTAAGCCTTCTCTCTGTTCATTTTGTTTAGATATGGTGGCATTTCTTCTTTCAAAAGTCATTTTCAAGCTTCTTTTCAAATTTCTTGATTTGTTAACCTTCGTTATTCTTAAATGGTTACTTGGTTATATTTTCTAAAACAAATTAATTGGTTTCTTCTGTTCACATTGTTCACCTGTTCTTATCACTACCATTGCATCATATAGTCATCCTCGTGGCTATATATTGAGATTGATTCATTTCATTTTTCAATCTCATCCATGGTTAGATCATTTTCTCTTACATAAATGTATTTCTATCTTTATCTGAATAGCTTAGTTATCTACTTGAGTTACTTGCATAATTACTTACCAAGTTGTCTCTGAAATTGATGTGAAAACTCTTCGTACCTAATTCTAGCACATTGGTTTCATAGGTGTCCTGTTTCTTGAAGACATATGAGATTACTATATATAATGTCATTTGTGGTCCTGTAGGTTTTGCAAGGGATTGAAGCAGCAACAAATTGTGTTGATGACATGGATGAATGGTTAGGCATCTTCAATGTGAAACTCAGACACATGAGAGAAGACATTGAATCGGTATATCTTTGAAATGTGCTGATCTTCATGGATGACAATTGATTTTTTTTCTATATTTTTAGCACTGCACTCATTTTAGTCATTCTGCCACCCCCCCCCCCCCCCCCTATCCCCTCTCTCTCCCACTAAAAGGTGGGTTGTTCTGTATGTCATGTAATAACATTGTTACGTGACTACCTTTACTAGACATATGAACGTCTGCTACTTGAGTCTTGACCTCTTCTTAAGTTGCTCTTAAAATTTTTCTTTCATGTTCAGATAGAAACCCGCAATAACAAGTTGGAAACGCAATCTGTAAATAATAAAGCACTCATCGAGGAACTTGACAAGCTTCTTAAAGGCTTGCATATCCCTACAGAGGTAAACTGTGCATCTTGTTTAACTGTGAGATATATTAACTTGATTTGAACTGGGCTATTGTTTAGGCTCTAAAAATCTTTTCAATGGCTTTCGTTGGTGTAGTATTCAACATGTTTGACAGGAGGTTCATTTGACGAAGCACGTATGCTTCAAAACATAGAAGCATGTGAGTGGTTATCTGCTTCTCTACGCAGTCTTCAAGTACCCAATTTGGATCCTATCTATGCAAACATGCGAGCTGTATGCATTCTATCTTTCTCATTTGCTTCATTCGTTTTTCCCAAAAAGTGTGGGGCAACATGTGATGTGACTTCAAAGTTCTCTTTATGAAGTTCATAACACTTCAGAACCTTGTTAAATTGGTTATGATGGAAATTAATCCTTAGCGTAGACTAATGTACAAGTTTTCATTGTACTCATAATTATTCAAATACTTGCAGGTCAAAGAGAAGCGAGCCGAACTTGAAATATTAAAAGCTACATTTGTAAGAAGAGCTTCTGAGTTCTTGCGAAATTACTTTTCTAGTTTGGTGGATTTCATGATAAGTGATAAGAGCTACTTTTCTCAGGTGCACTATAAGACTTTGGTACTTATACATTTCATGAAAATTGTTCATCATCTCAGAAGGAATCTCAATGCTGACTACTTTAGTTGATTTTGTAACAGCGTGGGCAACTGAAAAGGCCTGATCATGCTGATCTACGGTATAAATGCAGGACATATGCTCGCCTTCTGCAACATTTAAAGGTCAGATAACATATTTATTGCATTACCTATTTGAAACATGCTCTACGTATTTATTTACTTCTTTTCTTATCCTCCTCACCTTGTTTTGCAGACTCTTGATAAGAATTGCCTTGGTCCGCTGAGAAAAGCATATTGTAGCTCCCTCAACTTGCTTCTTCGTCGGGAGGTCAGAAATGATAATTTACTAAATCTAGTTTTCTATCATCCCTTCTTTTCTCAAATTTTATAGCTTATTTAAGAATTTTGACAGTCTTGAAAATCTATGTGTGATGTCTACAGGCTCGTGAATTTGCAAATGAGCTTCGTGCTAGCACGAAGGCATCAAAAAATCAGACTGTCTGGCTTGAAGCTTCTGCTGGTTCTGGTCAAAATGTGAATGCTGCAGACACTTCTACTGTTTCTGAAGCTTATTCCAAGATGCTCACAATTTTTATCCCACTCCTTGTAGATGAGGTAACTCCGGCCGTATAGTTGTTTTTTTAACTGAATTATATCTTCTTTCTATTAAAAGTCAGTCTACAATGTGTCAACTGCAGAGTTCTTTTTTTGCACACTTTATGTGCTTTGAAGTTCCTGCACTTGTTCCTCCAGGGGGTACTGCCAATGGAGATAAATCTGAATACAATGATGATGACCCCAATGATGATGATTTGGGAATCATGGACATTGACGACAATGACAGTAAAGCTGGTAGTTTACCCAATTTGCTTCCAGTCTTATGTTTAATCTTTCTGTGCTGTATGTTTTAGAGTTCAGCCAGTTCTGCCTCACTCTCTTGCATGACCCAATCATCTGATTCTGCAGGTAAACAAACAGGAGAACTTGCAGCATTGAATGAATCTCTTCAGGATTTACTTGATGGAATCCAAGTAATGAGCACAACATATTGCATATTTGTTTGCACTTGCTTTTAAATTTTTGTTGCTTTGCAGTCTCTTTCATTTGCGGGTTTGCATATTGATATCGTCCATAGCAAAAAAGAGGTGACATGTTGGGGACTGCTTTTCATCTTCCATGATAATTTCATCTCAAGCTCAATTTCTCTTGCAAAACTTGGGATCCCTTATCTCTGGTTTTAGGTTATAGTAATGTGGATATTTACTTTGAGTAGCTTCAGAGTTTTCTTTGAGTCCGCAGTGACCAGTCTAAGGTGTTCATGTGTGCAAAATTTGGTCTTGACTGAGAAATTGTCTGTTTGTAATATGAATAGTAAATTTTTAGAATTTTGGCAACTTAACAGGTCAGAGGTTTGATTCAAGGTTGTCTGCTTAGGTAGATGATAAACGCTTAATGAATAAAACCGGTCATATTAGGGAGGGTTCGTTGATGATAATCCTAACATGATATTCAAATTGTGATTTTATGGGATGATAATATTGATAAGGTGACTGAAATCTATTGTTTGCAGTGGCATCTAGATTCTCTTGAAAGGGAGCATTACCTAGTTTTTATGCACTAGGTAGTGTCTAGGATTATGTCGTACAACATATCATTTTCCTGATTTTACTGATAAAAGATGTCAATATATGATGTTTTCAGGAAGACTTTTATGCTGTGGTGGACTGGGCGTACAAGATTGATCCTTTACGCTGCATATCAATGCATGGGATTACAGAGCGTTATCTTTCTGGTCAGAAAGCTGATGCAGCAGGGTTTGTGCGTCTGCTGCTGGGTGATCTGGAGTCAAGAGTATCAATGCAGTTCAGTCGTGTAAGTTTTGTTTAAGGGATGATCATGGTCATGTGTTTTTCAAGGTTATGAAATGAGCTCACATCACTTCTTTTCAATTGCAGTTTGTTGACGAAGCATGCCACCAGATTGAAAGAAATGAGCGCAATGTTAGGCAAATGGGTGTCTTATCATACATCCCAAGGTAAACTGGATTTGCATTGCTTATGCTCCTTCTGTTGAGGCAAGTTGTATTCTCTTTTTAGGGTTAAGGCAGTCATCGGTTCATCATGTCGGCCAATGTTTTGGTTGAATCACTTGAATGTTATAAAAATAAAAAAGAGGAAGAAAAAGAAATCGGGAAGAATTTGCATGATTTCTAGTTAATGAATGCAAAGTTCCAAAAAAGCTAGTCAGGTCTCAACAGGCAGCGGCATATCACATGCTTTGCTATTTTTATGTGTTTGATGCTTCTTGTTACATGTTGTAGTTGATTTTGCTCACTTTGTGTGCAGATTTGCAACTCTGGCAACACGAATGGAGCAGTATATCCAGGGACAATCTAGGGAGTTAGTTGATCAAGCATACACAAAATTTGTAAGTGTTTTTTTTTTTTATGATAACATAGATTTTGTTGTGGGTGAATTATAATGACTAGTACAATCCAAACCAGGGCGATAAGGCTATTATTTATCATGATTTAGAGAGGAAGGTGTTTTAACTCGGTCATTTGTTTAAGTGGGGTCCTTTGCAGCAATGGGCATTATACAACATCAATTGTTTCTGTTGATTCAAGCATGTACAAGCAAAATATGTGATAACCAGAAATATGCTTGCGTATATTATGGGCTTAATTTCACTTCTTCGAAACTTAGAATTTGAAAGACCACATTCTTTGTGCTCTTGATTCACAACACACTTCACTCTCTGCTGGCTATGCAAAATTTAATGATGAGATCCAGACCCAAAAAAAAGAAAGGTTATGAAGACATTTGATTATCACCACACCTGTTTTCTTACACAAGGTTGGTTGCTTGACAGGTTAGCATAATGTTTGTGACTTTAGAGAAAATTGCACAAACAGATCCAAAATATTCTGACCTTTTCCTCTTAGAGAACTATGCTGCATTTCAGAATAGGTAGTCCTCTTTCTCTTATTTACTATTATTATTATTATTATTATTATTATTATTATTATTATTATTATTATTATTTTCATTTGAGTTCACTTTTGAATAGAAGCAGTTTGGTTGCAGTTTGTATGACCTAGCAAATGTTGTTCCCACATTGGCCAAATTTTATCACCAAGCAAGTGAAGCTTATGAACAAGCTTGCACACGCCATATCAGTATGATCATATACGCTGTAAGTCATCCACTTTGGTGCTGAATGTTGTATAATTTTTCTTCCTTGTGCCCTCCATTACGGACTGTTATTTCTCTTTTTGTGATTTTATATAATTCACCCAGTGATTAAAGCCACTTATTGTGTTATCTTTGCAGCAATTTGAGCGGCTTTTCCAGTTTGCAAAAAAAATAGAGGATTTGATGTATACAATCGCTCCAGAAGAGGTGGTCCTTTAATGTCATTTTGTTCTCATATGCGTAGTTAGGATAGAGACAGCTCATCACCCATATCAAACTTTCTTGTTTGTGTATACTACTGTTTTGAGAAACAGTTCTGTGCAGTTTATAAGTGTGAGATGTATTAAAGATTCCAATAATCAGTTTACCCAAATAAAAACGTACTAATCAATTTTCTTCACAAATTTCAGATCCCTTTCCAGCTTGGTTTGTCAAAGATGGATTTGCGGAAGATGTTAAAATATAGTTTATCTGGGGTGAGTTGGGTAATTTTCTATATATCTTGGTCTCACATGTTCTTTGCTAAACATTGTTCTGGGTTTCCCAATACAGCTTGACAAGTCCATCAGTGCAATGTACAAGAAGTTGCAGAAAAACATGACATCAGAAGAATTGCTGCCTTCCTTGTGGGATAAATGCAAGGTATGTCAAAATATTTTTAGTTGCAAGCATGTTTAGGGCTCAGTTTAGATTTGCTCTTATAACCCTCCAAAAGGCTGCTCGCTGCACCAAGACCTTTAGATACTAGACCCTCTGTATCTTGCTGCGATCTATATCTATAAAAAGATTGAAAATATTGAATGGTTTTCTGGATTTTGACAGAAGGAGTTTCTTGACAAGTATGAAAGTTTTGCTCTTCTTGTCAACAAAATCTACCCCTCAGAGACCATTCCTACTGTAACAGAGATGAGAGAACTTTTGGCTTCCATGTAAATTGAGAGTTACTGTCCTGTATAATTATATTTTTCCATAGGTATGTTGAGGATGAATTGTAGCTATGTAATCTTGTGCTTTCTTTTTTGTAGAAACGTTATCCCGAAAATTGGTTTTCCATCGTCTCCTGTTGTCAATATAGGTTGAAAACATGTGTAATTGTTACATGAGAGATATATTGTTAATATACTTGTTCATTTTCGCCCCTTGCTCACTTTTTGCCGATCTTTCCTATGAACTCTCACTTCCCATGCCTCCTTCAGTCATCTTTCATAGAGAGAGCAGAATTATCCGAGAAACTTGTTGAAAAGAATCTGTAACCAATCCTTTTTCAATTTCTTTAGTTCATGAAAAGTCTATAAAGGAATATAGTGATAGAAAGGAAAATCACAAAAATAAATTCGCGTGAAAAGGCGAGATGCCCGCCCAAAAGATCTCATCTAGTGAACAGCCCAAGAACAGGCCATGACTAGTATGTAGCTTGGGCCGGTCGACTTTTATTTTCTTTTTTCACTTATCAATAATCCCTGTTTGACTAGGAGTATTACTTGAGTTGTTTGCGAATAGGAACTGGAATCAGGATAGGAATGCATCTAGTATTAGGGTTTAGATCAAAGTCTCTAGTATTAAAGAAACTGATATTGGAATAAGCTTGTATTCTTATATAATAGAATGCAATTGCATTGGTATATATATACACAAACCCAGACGGGTGAAACCCTAGCCCTAGCTGTACAAGGTAACTACAATCCCTGGAAGTAAGGGATTACAATTAGATTACAACCCTACCAACTTAAGTATCAAGGCACCGTAGGATCCTTTCCTTTAATACTACCCCTCAAGTTGGAATGTAGGTTGATTACACCCAACTTGTGAAGTAGTGTGTTGAAGTGAGCTGACCCGAGCGGCTTAGTGAATAAATCCGCTGGCTGCTCTTTCGTTCCAATGTGCATAGTCTTGAGTAAACCTCTTTGGATCTTCTCACGAACTACATGGCAATCAATCTCGATGTGCTTAGTTCGTTCATGAAAAACTGGGTTGTTTGCAATGTGCAGTGCAGCTTGGTTGTCGCAAAACATTCTGATCGGATTGAGTTGCTTCACTCTCAAGTCATTAAGTAAGCTCTTGAGCCAAGTAACCTCACAGCTTGTTGTTGCCATGGAGCGGTACTCAGCTTCAGTGCTGGATCTAGCAACAGTGCTCTGCTTCTTAGTCTTCCAAGAAACTGGTGCATCTCCTAACAACACACAATAACCAGTGATGGAACGTCTTGTATCTTTGCAGCGCGCCCAGTCTGCATCACAATAAGCAGTGAGTTCAATGCTTCCTGTAGATGGAAGAAGAATACCCTGACCTGGTGCCTTCTTGATGTAACGAAGCACCTGATGAGCTGCTGCTAGATGAGGCTGCCGTGGCTTTTCCATAAACTGGCTCAGGATGTGCACGGCATAGGCTAAGTCTGGCCGCGTGATGGTCAAATATATTAACCTGCCTACAAGACGTCGATATTGTGAAGGATCAATGAGCAGCTCCCCTCCTTCTTGAGTCAATGAGATATTTTGATCAACTGGAAACGAGGAAGGTTTTGCACCAAGAAAACCAGTGTCCTCTAGTATCTCCAATGCATATTTCCTCTAGCAAAGTGCTATCCTTTTTCTTGAACGAGCCACTTCTATGCCGAGGAAGTACTTAAGTTCTCCAAGGTCCTTGAGCTTAAAACGGTGTGAAAGAAACAGTTTTATAGCTGTGATTTCTTCCAAACTGTTGCCTGCCAAGATTACATCATCAACATACACAAGTAACACGGTGAGCTTTCCAGAATGAGCCTTGACAAATAAGGAATAGTCAGACCATGATTGAGTGAACCCTGCTGCCTTGAGTGCCATAGAGAGTTTGATGAACCACTGCCTACTAGCTTGCTTCAAGCCGTAGAGGCTTTTATGCAGCCGGCAAACTCTAGTCTCCCCCTTTCCTCCAAATCCAGGAGGAAGTTTCATGTATACTTCTTCAGTGAGGTCGCCATGGAGGAAAGCATTGTTCACGTCAAGTTGATGAAGATACCAGCCTTTGAGAGAGGCGAGGCCAAGAAGTACTCGAACGGTGGTGAGCTTAGCAACCGGTGCAAATGTCTCACGATAATCCACTCCTTCGACTTGACTGTATCCTTTAGCAACGAGTCTTGCTTTGTATCTTTCAACACTGCCATCAGCTTTAAGCTTGATTTTATAGACCCACTTGCATCCAATAGGGCGTTTATGAGGAGGTAATGGTACGAGACTCCATGTGTGATTGCTTTGAAGCGCATCTATTTCTTTGCGCATGGCATCTCGCCATTCTGGAACTTGAACCGCCTGTTGGTAAGAGGTAGGTTCTTTGTGGACAGAGAGGTTAGCAGTAAAGACTCGATGTGGAGAGGAAAGACGATGGTAAGACAAAACAGTAGAAAGGGAGTGAGGAGTACCTTGGTCCATGGAAGATGATGAAGGGGACCGAGAGGGAAGTGCTGCCTCAACGTGGAAATCCTGCAAGTATGTTGGTGTCCTAGTTTGCCGAGAAGAGCGTCTAGGCTGTGGAGCAGGATTGGGAATGACTGCTGGAGCAGGATTTTGTATTTCGGGATCTTGGGAGGTTGGATCATGAGGTGGTGTGTCGGGTACAGTAGGAATTGGTGGATCAATGGTTGGTGTTTGCAGCTGAAGAGTGGGAGAAGGACTATCCAAGATATATACTGTATCCGAAACCCTAGGAGTGACGGGATCATCACTATTCCTGGGTGAACTAGGAAACTCAATGTCAGTAATAACCCTAGGCTCACCCGAACCCCTAGGTGGATTTTCATGTTCACTCGCAACCCAAGTTTGGTAAGGAAATTCGGTTTCATAGAATGTTACATCCCGGGAAACAAAGACCCGTTCGCTTTCAAGGTCATACACTCGGTATCCCTTTTGCCCTTGTGGATAGCCTAGGAATATGCAGGTAGTTGCTCTAGGATCAAACTTGTCTGGCTTAGATGGGTGTGTAGAAGGAAAACACATGCATCCGAAAACTCTTAAATGTGAGTAGCTTGGAGATTTATGGAATAGCCTTTCGAAAGGAGTTTGACCTGAAAGCAAAGGTGTAGGAGTGCGATTTATGAGGTATGCAGATGTGAGAATGGCATCCCCCCAAAACATTTTTGGTAGTTTGGCTTGGAAAAGAAGAGCCCGAGCTACATTGAGTAAGTGACGATGCTTGCGTTCAGCAACACCATTTTGTTGTGGTGTGTTGACGCAGCTTGTCTGATGAACGATCCCATTTGAAGAATAAAAATCTACCATTTTGAATTCGGGACCGTTATCACTACGCACAATTTTAACCCTTTTTTCAAACTGATTGTCGACAAGTTTAATGAAATCAATGAGAAGCTGGCGAGCTTCAGACTTTTGTACCATCAAGTAGACCCAGGTGGACCTAGTGTAATCATCTACAATGGTCAGAAAATACTTTGCTCCAGAAATTGAAGGTTCATGATATCCTCCCCAAATATCAACATGGATTAAAACAAAAGGTGACTCACTTGAAATAAAACTTGATGGAAAAGGGTTCCTGGTTTGTTTAGCCAAGGGACAAACTACACACTTGTTTGAATCACAAGTTTTGCTTGAAATAAAAGGAAATAAAGAAGAGACTCTACTGGAAGGGTGACCGAGCCGTTGATGCCATAGATCACTCGAAATGTTGCTAACAGCATTGCATGTTCCTTGCTTGGTTTGGTTGAGGCAGTATAGTCCGTCCCTCTCATGGCCCGTCCCAATCATCTTCCCGGATCGAAGGTCCTGTACAAAACAAACCTGTTTGAGAAAGATGGTGATACAAAAAGAATCATGTGCTAGTTTGCTAACGGATATGAGATTGAGGTAAAACATTGGGACACACAAGACATTTTGTAACACAAACTGGGAGGAGAAGACCATTGTGCCTATATGAGTAACCCTAGTTGTATTACCGTCAGGAAGTTTGACAAAACGATTTTGTGTCGGCGTGATATGAGTAAGTAGAGTAGGGTTACAAACCATGTGGTCAGTGGCACCACTGTCCATTATCCATACACTAGACTTCTCATGGTTATGAAAACGAAAGGCTTTACCTGAGAGGTTTTCATAGGGTGAGATGTTACCAGCATGGTTTGCAGATGCTGTCTTGTTGTTGTTCAACATCTCCATGATCTTTTGGCAATCTTCCTTTGAGAATGGGAAGTTGCTAGCACTGCCTTCATCAAACATTGCTGCATTGTTGCCTCTAGCATAAGCTTGAAGCCCCTCCATTGCTGCCTTCTTCTTCCGACATGTCTCGACCGCATGTCCTCTCCAGTTGCAGAAGCTACACCTTAAGTGCGCCTTACAGTGCTTAGTAAGGTGGTTGTTCTTGTTGCACTTGGCGCATCTCTGTTCATTCTCCACATGCTCCTTTTCTGGGTTGATGTTCCGCGCAGAGAACGCTGCTCCTTCAGGTTGAGCTGCCAGTTTGGTGCCAGCAGAAGCTTCTGCTTGTTTTTCAGTGCGCAAGGCCATAGCAAACACGGTGTTCAATGATGGCAGCGGATCGATGGCCACTATAGTTCCGCGCAGCGTTGCAAAGCTCTCATTCAACCCCATGAGGAATTGCATCGTCTTTTGATTCTTGACATAGTCACCAATCTTTACTCCTTCTTCACAGTCACAAGTAGATAGGTCACACAGAGCGTCCCTTTCGTCCCACAAAGCTTTGAGCTTGTTGAAGAAAGTGGTGACCGTCTCTGTCCCCTGTTCACAACCATGGATAGAGTTTTCGATGTTGAACAGCTGAACGGTTGTTGCTTGCGAGAAGCGCTCTTTTAGCTCGAGCCAGATCTTCCTCGCTGTCTTACAATGCTTAACGCTGCCAGATATGCCTTTGCACATGGATGCAATGAGCCAAGTCTTTACCAGAGTGTCACAGCGTTCCCATTGAAGCTTTTCTGCCTCATTGATCGCTGCTTTTACCACGGATCCAGTTACGAACCCGATTTTGTTTTTGATTGTCAATGCCATGCTGATTGACTGACTCCATTCTGCGTAGTTATCTTCCATTAGCAGTTGTGCTACAAGGACTGCAGCAGGCTGGTCTGAGTGATGAAGATAAAGGACATGGTTAGGGTTTTCCCAAGGTTCAGGTGTTCTGGAAGTGCCTTTGGCGGCCTTCTCCTCATCACCGTTTGCCATGGATCTCTGTGTGTGTATTTGCCTAGATCGATATAGGCTCTGGTACCATAAAGAAACTGATATTGGAATAAGCTTGTATTCTTATATAATAGAATGCAATTGCATTGGTACATATATACACAAACCCAGACGGGTGAAACCCTAGCCCTAGCTGTACAAGGTAACTACAATCCCTGGAAGTAAGGGATTACAATTAGATTACAACCCTACCAACTTAAGTATCAAGGCACCGTAGGATCCTTTCCTTTAATAAGTATATACTGGTCGCCTCCCTATATTGCCAAACTAAGGATCTTTCAGCAATAGAGCAAGGGGAGCCATGGACAATCTGCACTATGAGAGCGATGAAGAAGCAGATGAGAATCTGCAGTATCAGTATGAGAGGGATGAAGAAGCAGATGATGAGGTAGGGGGAGATTATCCAGTAGATTACGATGTCGATGAGTATGGTGAGACTCTGCGGGAGAAAAATTATACTCTTATGAATGAAGAAGAAATTGCCAAACTTGAGGAGGACTATATTACAGAAGTGTCGACTGTCCTTTCTATATCTGTTTCTGATGCATGCTTGCTACTCCCTCACTTTAATCGGAGGGTTAATGATCTACAGGATGAATGGTTTGCTGATGAAGATAAAGTTCGAGACAGAGTAGGATTGTTGAAGAAGCCAGTAGTCGACCATAGTGCCGCCGGAGATCTGAAACTAACTTGTGGAATATGTTTTGATGAGTACGACTATTCATCCACCGGTAGTGTTAGCACTATTTTGACAGCCTCTTGTGGCCATCCTTACTGTCGTGATTGCTTGGCAGGTTATATCAGCACATCGATCAATGACCGTGGTCCTGCCTGTTTGATGCTCAGGTGTCCTGAACCGAAATGCAGCGCTGCAATTGGTCCGGATTTAATCCAAAATGTGTTGCTGATGTCAGAGAAGAAGGAAAAGGACTTGTATGACAAGTACAAGCGCTACCTGTTAAGATCTTATGTCGAAAATCACAAGAAGATCAAATGGTGTCCTGCTCCTAACTGCGAGTACGCCATTCATTTTTATGGTGTGGGGGAAATGGTGTCATATGATGTATCGTGTGCTTGTTCTCTTAAATATTGTTGGAATTGCACAGAGGAGAGTCATCGTCCTGTGGACTGCAAGACTGTTAAGAAATGGCTTTTGAAAAACGAGGATGATTCTCAGAATGGGAAGTGGATAATGGTCAATACAAAGCCTTGTCCCAAGTGCAACAGATCAATTGAAAAGAACTTAGGGTGTAATCATATGACCTGCAGGTCCCCTTGTCGGTATGAATTTTGCTGGTACTGTCTCCGTCCAATCAGATCAGGTTGCCATTGCAAAGGATTTTCTAGAGTTAAATCTGTTAAGGAGAACGTAGCTGAGATTGATAGAAGGAAAGCAAAGAGAGACTTAGAGAGATACATTCATTACTATGAGCGCTGGGCAAACAATGAAAGATCAAAGAAAAAAGCTATAGAGGATTTCGAGAAGGTTAAAACATTGCACATTGGAAAACTTGGAGACCTACAAGAGAATACAGTAGAGCATTTATACAATTTCATTATAGAGGCTTGGCAACAGATAATTGAGTGCAGGCAGGTACTGCGGTGGACATTTGTCTATGGCTATTACTTGACTGAGGAGGAAGAGCAGACTAAGCAGGAGTTTTTCGAGTGGTTGCAAGGTCATGCTGAATACAGCCTCGAGCAGCTTCACAACCGTGCTGAGAGTGAACTGCATTCGTTTCTGGACTCGCCTAATGACATCAAGGACTCCAAATTCATAAACTTCAAGAGAAATCTTACAAGCTTAACAAAGGTGACCGGGAATTACTTTAACAAGCTGGCTAGAGCGTTGGAGGAGGGACTTTGAGAGGTAATGATCGCATCAGAAACAAATAACAGAAAGCGCCTTCCAGAGACTGAGATTGAATCAGGAACAAAGAAAAAAATGCGCCAGGATGGGACCGCTTCTTCCAGCACTAACACAAGTCATGACTACGAGAGGATAGTTGGTCTTGTCCGGATTGTACCTATGTAAATCCAGAAACTACCCGCAAGTGTCTGATGTGTTCTCTTGATTGGTTTTGTTGTAGCTGTACCTATCGAAATCCAGCTTCTTCAGTGAGGTGTGAGATGTGCAATAATGCTGAAACTTGATGATGAACATTGTGAGTCATGCACATCATACTGCAGGCTGCAGGTTTCTTATTCGAATCGATATTGCAATTTGAAGGAGGTTATAATAATGAGGAACTTAGTTTCTAGTTATCAATTTCCATAGTTAATTAGGATTTACAACTTATTTCAATTCTTGATCTTTGATTGAAAGCTAAGCATTTTGCTGTTAGTTTTCATTTTCTCATCTTTCTGATCACATGTTAGCCATGAATATATGAAAGTTACAGGAAGATATGTTTGAACTATATAGAGATACATATCACCACAACTCGGGATTCAGTTTTGTGGTGTCCAAAGAATTTTAGGCATGTCTCATGACCTTGATCTGTTCTCCTTCGACACCATATATAGCCTCAAAATTCTGCATTTCTGTTTCTCTCGAGTACAAAGTGTTCGTGAGAATGCATCCTCTACAGAATCGGGTACAAAGTGTTCGTGAGAATGCAAGACTGCAAAGTTTTCCCGACTACTACCAGCTTATTGGTCCGATAAAGGAGAGGTATTGTTATGATGGAATCTTAATCCATGTCAAGTTTAATTTATGAACAAGTGAAGGCTTTGTTATCTTATCATTTGAAATTGTTCCAGATATATGCAAATTGGAAATGCCATTGCTGTTCCGGTTTCAAGCGCATTGGGTTACGCATTAGGTTTGGCTTACAAGGGCCTAGCTCTGTTTGAGCTGCCCAAACACATTCATTTGTCAGATGGTTGCTTTGAAGATGGAGAGTATGTTTAAGACTGAACATTTTGGAAACTAAAAAGTTAAAAGATTCTATAATTGATTGTTTGTGCATCATCTTCAAATGATGCATATTTTGTGACTACATTCATTCAAATTGTACCCAATACAATCTGATTCTATCAACGTTATGGTCTCTTATGGTAGCATCAATGATGATTTAGACCTTTCAAAGATTGTTTGCCTTTTGCTTGCCACTGGTTCTGGTTTCGTAGGACTTTTGAGTGTTCATCTTGCACTCATTGCAAGCAAGAGCAACCATATATGTATCCTCTCTGTTACAGTTTCTTAGTCGGCAAAATCCAGCCGTTCACTTGGTTCTAGTTACGTCCAAAGCGCTGGTTCCACACAGTCAGCCTTGGCGTCTCTCTATTCTTGTTTGTCCGATTCGTGCCTTTTGGTTTAGCAGTTATGGAATGGACGATGAACATAACATTTGTAGATCAAAATCAAGGAATATATTAATAGGTATAACACATTGAAGTCCCCTCCGCGCAGCGCCAAATAAACACACCGTGGACTTCCAACACTCACCTATATAGATCCCTCCCTCGATCTCCTTACTTACCCAAATCCCACCCTCTCCTTTGTAAAATCCTGAAAATCCTCTCCTTTGTAAAACCCTGAAAATCCTCTCCTTTGTAAACCCTGAAAATCATCTAGGGTTTAGTTCTTACCGGTCCAGTAGCCGAGGCGCCGACCGATCATGGACGACGACTCAGACTATATTTACGATGGTGAGGAATCAAATTATCAGGAAGATTACGATGAGGAATCAAATTCTCCGGAGGAATCAAATGATCAGGAAGATTACACTGTTCTGAAAGAGGAAGAGATTGCCAAACTTCAAGAGGATGATATCAATGAAGTGTCTAATGTCCTCTGTATATCGCAATCAGCTGCCTGTTTTGTCCTGACTCAATTCAATTGGAAAGTGATCGACCTCAAAGACGACTGGTTCGCCGACGAAGATGGAATCCGGCAAAAAATGGGTCTGTTGGAGAAGCCTGTGGTTCAATTTGCGGAAAAGCAAAGAATTATTTGCGGGATATGTTTCGATGGCTACAACTATGGATCGACGTATTGGGCTGCGTGCGGTCATCCTTATTGTGGAGAGTGCTGGAGGGCTTACGTCAGCACAGCGATCAAGGATGGTCCGCTGTGTTTGATGCTGAGGTGTCCTGAACCTTCGTGCAGGGCGGCGGTTGGTCGTGACTTGATCTCGGTGTTGGTGTCGAAACAGGAGTACGAGAGGTACAGGTACTATCTGTTGAGATCTTATGTCGAACAGCACCTCAAGATCAAGTGGTGTCCTGCTCCGGGTTGTAAGTACGCTGTTAAGATTGATAGCTTTAAGATTGATAGCTTTGAGAACAGATGTTATGATGTTTCGTGTCCTTGTTCGAATAGCTATTGCTGGAATTGTACGGAGGAGAATCACCGTCCGGTGGATTGTGAGACGGTGAGGAAGTGGATCATGAAGAACAAGGATAGCTCGCAAAATGCGGAGTGGATATTGGTTAACACCAAGCCATGTCCAAAATGCAAGAGACCAATTCAGAAGAACAAAGGGTGTCATCATATGACTTGCTCAGCTCCTTGTAGGTATGAATTTTGCTGGTATTGTCTTAAGAAATTCGAGAGCAACTCTACTGCATGTTGCAATGCGTATGGGGGAAATTATGATGAGATGAAGGAGTTGAAGTTGGAGCCGGAGAAGAAGAAGGTGAAGTATTATTTAGATAGGTACATTCATTATTACGAGCGATGGGCAAGCAATCTGACTTCGAAGGAAAAGGCCATCGAGTCTTTGAATGAGATGAGAACCAAGCACATGGAGGAGCTTGTTAGGAAACAACTGTATCTGACTCAACTTGAACTCAATTTCATCATAGAGGCATGGCAACAGATAATTGAATGTAGGCAGGTACTGCGGTGGAGCTATGCGTATGGCTACTACATGCCTGAGGATGAGCCTCTTAAGGCAAAGCTGTTTGAGCACTTACAAGGTCATGCAGAAAACACGCTTGAGAGGCTTCACAAATGCACCGTGACTGGATTGCAGCCATTCCTTTCTTCTGAGGAGGAACTAAAGGATAGTTTTAACGAATTTCGCATAAAACTTGATGCACTGACAAGGGCCACTAAAGATCATTTCAAGAAGCTGGTTACTGGCTTGGAGAATGGCTTATCGGAGGTGGATGGCAATTGACGACCATTTGAATGCTTACCGGGTGATCTGTGATCATACAATTTCATTGTTGGATAGAACTGAATGAATTCTCCTGTAGCATCTGCATTGTCTTGCTGATTTTTCTATTTCACAATTTAATGGTTTACGTTTGCAACAACTTACTGCTCCAAGTTGATACATATTTCAGAAAGAAACAATACAATTTCCTGTCTGAGTACTACACATGAGCGCTTATTAAGAACTAAGAATAGGATTACAACCTTACTAACAACTAAACAACCTAATAAAGAATTGGAAGAACATATATGTTCTATATAGGGTTTCGAGACAATTCTCTTCCCTTTCTGTGTATATTAGGACTGTTGTGGTGTGTGTTTATTATGACTAGTGTATCGGTATCAGTAGTACATGTGTATCTCAGTATCAGTAGTTCAGTACTACAAAAAGAATGGGTTATATATAAATAAATGAATATCGATCGGTAGTTCTGTTATGAACTTGATTGAGCTGTGCAACTCATGGACATGGGTTAGCAGTGGTAGCAGAATAATCAAGCCTGGAGAGAAGGAAGATACAAGCAGAGGAAACAAGCACAGCTCCGGCGAAGCAAGCAAGATCCAGTGGTGTGACAAGAGGTATTCTCTTGAACTTCTCCAACAGTCCCACTTGAAGTATCATCACCACTGCGTGCCCAATTTTCGATTTTGCTTGCGAAACTGATTTCATATCAACCCATGCTGGAGCTGCCTGAAATGATTCAAAGAGATGGAATTAATATGGAGGCATAGCTTTGTATGTCTGTCAACATATGTTAAAAAGTGACTGAGAGGTACCTTCATGTAGAAGAGCCCAAACAAGTTTGATTCAGTGAACCGCGGTCCTTTATCTTTCACGGTCTTTGATCCCATGAACATGGCATACATCCCAACCCCGAATACAAGCATGGCTGTTCCTACTAGGAACATGTCTGTAAAATCAAGGAATCAAAGTGTTAAAATGGTATTCTTTTCTTCTAGCTTCTTCATATGTACAGAAAGTGAGCAGGAGTTACCTATTGCTTCAATAAGTAGATGCATAATATGTCCTTGATCTGTCTTCTGAGACAAGGCTTGAAAATACTGGAAATATGACTCTAAAACAATAAAACCTCCCTGCATTTTACATTAGGTTGATGTATGTCAGTTAAAAGTTAAAATAGCCCTTATACTCAAATGAATAAGTAACTTGAACTTGTTATGATTTTAACTGTGAACAACCAATTGAAAGAAGCTGTAAAGAAAATGTGCACCTCGACAAAGCACAATATTGAACCAAGTAAAGATCCAGCAACAGCAAGTAATGTAAAGAACCGACAATCAATAATGCCCTGCACAATTCAAGCGTCAATCATAAGCATTCTTATTCCAGTTGAACACATAGTTACATAAGCTCAGAGGTTTATCAGTTATCACTTACCCTTTCAATGAACATTTGGACCTGTTGCTGCATAGATTTTCGCTTGAGAGCCTTTCTTAGTAGAATGAGCAAAGAACGATTGGTCTTCGAAACCAAGGTGGCCAAATCTACAACTCCCTGATTCACTTGTGGCTTTGATGTGGTAAGTGTCTGAGAACCAGCCACTGAAGCCTTAACAACCGCAACTTGTTTTCGCTCATTCTCAGTACCAAGTAATTTCTCTGATCCCTTGTTCAGATACCTAACAGTTGTTGGAGGGGAAGAAGATGATGAAGAAGAAGAGGCAGAGGAGGAATGAATAGTCATAGGCTTAAACGTGCGCAATAATCTAGTGGTGGCCATTGTTAGCTCCCCTTTCCCTTTTAAGACTAAAACTTTGTGGCTGGTTTGGAGGACTTTATATAACATGGGTCTGTGGCAAAGCGAAGATTCGCAGCATATTAGGAGTATTAGCTGGTTTTGTCTAGACATGGGGCTTTTCTTGGAGAGGTTGGTATTGAGTTTGAAATGTTCCCAGGAAATGAACGTACCAAAATCAAACCTCATGAATTTAACCATGAGGTTCAACCAATTGGGGCTCGAAAATTATGAACCGTGTGTTTCGGGAGGAAGTGTGACTTTTCCTTCGGCAGGCTGAAACTAGGAAAAACCGAAAAATAAATGTCACTTTGTTTGGAAAGAGGGAAGCAATATCTGGGCTTTTGTGTACGGAAAGAAATGGTCATTATTGGGCTTTTGGCTTTTCTTGAGCCTGGAGGGGCTGTAGTCGCTGTTGTGCTATCGCGTGGAGTAAAGCTTTGAATTACGACAAAGCTGGAGTCTCGACCAGAGCAATGGAGGGCTCTGCGTAATTCCCCATTTCTACTGTGAAGCACAAGCCAACGGTTAAGAACCAAAAGAAGGGTCTGACGACTAATATATAGGTTACGTTGCAAGTTCAATGCCACATGAAACGCAAGTTTACAGTTCTACTATATTTGATACCAGTTCTATCAGCCTACAGACCAAAACTCAAAGGTAATAAAGCTTAAATTAGCATATATAACATCTCTTTTCACCTACTGCAAAATATACTTTCACAGCAAATGAGATACTCATCAATCATTCTAGAAGGTTTTCCCTACCTTTCTTCACAAGATTGTTCACACTACAGAAGGCTAAATAGACTGAAAACAAAACATTTATACAAAAATCAACTTCAACAGCTACCCTAACGTTTGGAGCACACCAAGTGTTAATAGAATTGAGGGGGAACTGGTGAAGCATAGTACCAAAAATTTAGTAATTTACAGCAGTTAAAAGCTCAAACTGGAGGATTCCCATCGCAAAGTAATTCCTGCCCAGTAACATGCTGAACATAAGACACTCGCTAGCAAATAAACATACACAACAAAATGCATTTGTAACTGGGAAAAAAGCAAAGAAAGAACACGTATCAAGGGCATAAGCATCATACTTGGACACAACCACTTGCATACAGCCCTAGGAATCAATCACCACAAGAATAAAGAGGAAATCCAAATAGTACCAGGGTATAGTCCTTGCCCATAATACATCACCATTGTCAATGCATACAAAGCCTACGAGCCTGGAATAGTTAGGGCCTTAGGGTCCCCTTCTGAACCATCAGACTAGAACTTGAGTTACAAATAAGGTTCCCAGCAAGGTGCTTTTCATGCACCATATCCTAAGAGACAATTATATCTGCTAATAACTATAATTTTCATAAATAAGATTACCATTTTGTATATTATCCTGATTTCCTGACTCAATGTACTGGAAATCAGCAGCCAGTATTCTCTACTATAATAAAATGACAGTGGAGTGCCAAATAAATCACCAGAATCAATGTAAAAGCTCATTCAAATCTAATCAGAGGCAATCTCATACCGTAGTGACTCAAAACTTGTAACAATGAAAGTAAACCCAAACAATAAGGAATTGAAAACTACAAATATGTGGCTGAAAAAGCACATGAAATATCAGAGAATCTTAAAGGATCATCATTGCCACATTTCAGATCATAAATTGTAGGAATGAGACAAGGACCATCCACACCAGGGTTATGGCCACTGCTCTAACACACCACCATTCACCAATATATAGGAAATTCTACGGTGCGTTAAAACCGAAAGTCCTTAATATAGGCAAGTTCCCTCTAGGTAGATCAGCTCCACACAATGGTTTATTTGTACACTACAAGCTCCCACTGGTCTACCACCATATGGAGTTCCTGTACTGTAATTTGAGCTGGTCTCTATCAAATGTATAGATGCATCAATGCACTTCATTAGGTCCTTATGAACCTTTGAATGGGAAAAGGATCTATAAATATGGTTTTCCTAAAACAGTTTTTGTGCACCCTTAAAATGAAAAAAGTGTTTCACTCAATAACTAGACTTATGCTAAATATGATTACCAAATTCTGCATCATCTCAACTTCCTACATAACACATAACACACATGAAACTCTTGCTACAAGGGAGAAAAGGAAATCTAACAACTGACAAGGAAAATCAAAGAGACTCAGTTCCAAACCTAGTCAAATTCACAAGCAATACCATACAGTATAAACTGTCCTGATTCAACTAACTGAGAAATAGTACCCAGTAATCCCATACCATAAAACAGAACGCCAAATAGATAAGGGTGAAACCACCAAAATTCAGATAAAAAATTTATTCAGCTAGTCACAGGCGAACCAAAATAGTTTCCATCAACTGAAAACTTCAAACAAAGAGAGTAACAAGATAAATAATAGAAAAAGCATGAATGCTTAAATGTGGCTCAAAAAGTGCTTGGAAGCTCATCGTAGAGAATCCCCCTCTGTACATAAAAGAGTCTTGATTCATCATCATTGCCACATTCTATTTCATAATTGACGACATGAATGAGACAGGGACCATCCACATCCTTTTTGAACTATAAAACGAAACATGAAACACTAAGAAACTCAACTGAAATACAGAGTCACAAATAGTTGACAAGTAATCACACGAAAGAATAAGAAAAGTGAACTACAGATAATTATATACTATTAAACAAAAAACTTCAGCTCAACTACAAAAGTAATTTCATAATTCAGCAGACATTAGCTTCTACTACTAAAGCACAAAACTTGAATACAAGATGAAAACTTTGCTATCAAGTTCTACTATTGAAGTAGAAAACTTTATTTCATGACTTGGTAAAGCATTACATTACCGCTAATCAATAGCCTTTGTTGCCCCGAATCCTATTTCTCATGTCAACCTGGCCTCTCTTGCAATTGAAATATGTTTCCCTGAGACCGATACATTCGCTTGATATAGAAGGGCTCTTCTCTCCAGCACATTCCCTGAACGAACGCTTCTCAACCTTGACGCAATCACACTCACTTAGACACTTGACTAACTCATCTGCCAGCCCACTGCAAGACTTCGCCATCCCCTGAGAACACATGAAGTAAAGAATCGAAATTTAATCAAAGAGTAGTGGTGGGTAATTGGATTTCAAGATTTACTGGCACAAGCATATATAGATATATGACTGACTATATGTGCAGATAGGAACTACAAGCTAAAATAAGTTGATTAGAAATCAAATCAAGCAAAAACCCAGATAAATAAAGTCGAAAAGAATTTACCAACAACTGGAATGCTTGAATTCCAGTACGAGACTGCTGTGAGAAAGCTCAAGTCGTTGGGATTTTAATGTTTCACCAGCGTGAAATGTCATTATTGCCACCACCTATTTTATTATTTACGGATACGTAGCCAGACCCAGCGTATTCCCACGTTTCCCGGTGTCTTGTGGATTAAGAATCTGTTCTTGGAAACGGCCGGAAACGGCAATCTGTTCTCGGATACGATCAGAAACGTCAGTATACGGCCCAATACGCGTCCTGATACGTATCCGTAAATAAATCACGAGGGCAATACTGACTTTTTGTCTTGTTGTATCAGTGTTGAGCTTCTGCTCTTCGCAAATCGGTGTGTTGCTTATCCAGTCTCAGTTTTCCTCTGGTGCTCTGTTATTTGTCTTCTTCTTGTTGTTTTGTTGGGATTACAGTCTCTTTGTTACTCTGCTTTCTTGTTGATTCTTCCATTGTTATCGTCCGGTGAGAAAATACGACATTGAATCGTCTGGATTGCCTTTTTCAGAAATCGAAAGGATATTCATTTGGCAGTTGGTTTTGACATGTCATTGCATGCCATTAGTTATACCTTTGGCAGTTGGCACCTCCAAAGTGTCTAGGTAAAATATAAAGTTAACCACAAGCATGTAGAGGCAGACGCACATACAAAATTTCTTGTTTTACCATCTTTGTGCAAGTGAACAGGCTAATTAGACCAGAACAACAAAATCCCAACGGCATTACAAGCCGAATCAGAGATGATCGAAACTCAAGATTGTAGACGATCCTAAATGAGCAAAGCAACAAAAAGAGTTGGAATATACATCCTCCCATGCATATATCAGTACTTCTCTGCTACAGGTCTCGAAGGAAAAAGCCTCATGAGAAATGTCACCAGAGACCACAGGCACACCACAGAAAGGGTTCCGACTGTGACCTCCATCGCAAATAATCCACCACTTTTCTCTAGAAGTTCTGGGGATGTAGGCAGACCGTTCATTGAATACATCAATTTCTTGATGAAGTAATCAGCTTTTGTCAACTGATATAGTCTGTAAACCTGAGAAAAAAATAAATTACCAGCTTAGGGAAAAAGATCAAATATATCAAAGCCTAGCATTCAGCGTCAAAGATACATATAAATCTAATTGTGTTCCTACCTCAAAGATAATAGGAATCAGTGGCCAACAAGATGATCCACGCTTGTCAATGACCCACTCAAATGCAAGCTGAGCAGCACAACCAACTAGAAAGGGAGCAACAGAAACCAAGGCTGGCAAGCCAAGCACTGGCCAGGTTACATAAACAGCAACCAGAGGTGCAACCACCTTGAAGCCCGATGTGAAGAAAGCAGATGTTAAGTATCCTCTTAAGCCAGTTATGAGACCCCATCTCTTTGTACTGAACTGTAGATAGGGCCTCTGAACATGATCAGTGACAAGTAAAAATGTTGCAAGTCCCACATAAAATGCAGCCTCTGAAGCTAATGAAGTTGCGATTTCTGCATTGCAAGAACAATAATTAAAGGGGTGTATTTTTTTTTCGTTCTCCAGTGATTCAAATATACACATCATAAGTACTAATACAGGGAACTGAAATGAATACAATAATTAATTGAAATCCATAACAAGGGACTTCTGAGCATAAACACACAATGGTTTTACCAGACAATTGAGTCTGCAAAAGCTCAATCCGAATTCCATAGAGCTTTCATGCTGACACAAAATGCAGAAAACAATCTCTCTGCTATATAATGGACAAAGAAACAAATAGCAACATCTACATGTCATAGCTGCTAAAATAAAAGACCAAGTTGTATCACAAATTCATTGTACCAGTTCACAAAAACCCCTTACACTACTTCTTGACTATTGTCATATGTTTCATGTATCTCAAAGCAGTAGTTAACCACAATTCAACAGTAGGGAATATATCAAAAGCAAATAACATTAAAGTGAGAACTTAGTCCAACAATTACCTACGAGAACCTCGTTCTGCAAGTAAGCTTCAATGGCATTACCAATGAAGAACTGCGGAAAAATAAACGACGCAATCAACGCGACAGGGGCCAAAAACCAAAGAAACGACCCCTTCTCTTCATCAAACGGAGCTGAAAGCAATTTCCCTTCCTCTACTAACTGGTGTGTCAACCCACAAAAGGAAATCGAAAAGGCTCCACCCCATCACTTGCCTTTTGTGGGTTGACACACCAGTTAGTAGAGGAAATCGAAAAGGCTCCACCCGACTTTCCACGAAAAGGCTCCACCCCATCACTTGCCTTACTAGGTACCTTAGAATCTTTCTCTCTTGAAGACTCCAACTTACCATCAATACTATGGTTAGAAGCACACACAATAGCTCCTTGGTTCAAGCAAATCATTGAGGACTTGTTCACAGATATGTTCAATCCTGGCACCAAATAAGCTGAAGCAATTTCCTCTAGTTAGAACACAAAACCAAAATTAAAGACAACTCAAACCCTTAATTGGTAGCTAAAGAAACAAAATTGAAAATCCCTACACTAATGTTGGAAGGTTAAATTGCAATTGAGCGGAGCAATACGTACATTTGGAAGCAATTCTAGTACGAAACCGCCCACCGTAACTTGCTGCAACCTTTTAACACAATAAAGATGAGGGATTAGAAATCAAACTGAGATTTCCGAATTGAAAATGAGAAATTGACTTACAGTTTGGTGAGGGACTATACGGTTATTGGATAAAGCGAAATTTGAGGTGGGAAACCCAAGACAAACTGATTGCAGCTCCATTTCTCGGATTTAGGGTTTAAGCAAGGTTTCACTGGTCTCTTCTTAAACCCTCACCGACGAGCTGGTAATGAGTAATGGCTTTGGTGTCGCAGAGAAACAGAGGTGGAGTGTGGGTTTATGGGTTGGAGCCAAAGCCCAATTAAATTGGATTTGTGCGACTTGGCCGAAAGTATTGGCCCATATTTCAAACAAAAATATATTAAAAGAGAGGAAGTGAAATCCACACATCCATTTTCCTTTTTTAGTAACATAAATTTTATCTTTTGTGATTTAAATTTTGTCTTCATATAAGAATGATTACTAAAAATGAAAAGTGGGTGTGTGGAATCTTAGTGTGGATTACAATTTGGGGTGTGTGGATTTTGCATCCCTAAAAAAATTAACTTGTACCATAAAGTTACTAATATAAACAACCAACAACAAAACAAATAATTTATTAACACATCCATACTTACTAGATACACATCTCATTTTTAATACACCACCTATTAACTTTATTATTTTAACATTTTACTAGATACACATACTCAACCTTCCTACAATAACCTCATTTAAAATACAACACTTATTCACTAAATACACAATCTATTCAGTAAATATACATACTTTTCTAGATCTGTTATTCAATTGATTCAAAAAAAAAAAAGAGGAGTGTATATATATATACCATCATCCCAGGTTATAATTTGGTGTTCAGTTTGAACGACCTAGCAAGCGTGAACAGTAAAATTTAAATTTCAAACTTCAATTTGTACTATCGATAATAAAACTTTGATAATTTAATATTTGATAAATTAATAACCTCGATTAAATAATATTTTTTGACAGCCTTGAAATAAAGAATTAAAAAAATTGACCTTGATAAATTAACAATCTTGATTAAATAATATTTTTTGTTGGTCCCGACGTTATTAATTTATAGAGTTTTAAATTATAAGGCTTGATATCTTCACATACGTTATTCTCGTATAGAATAAGAAAACTCTTAAGCGAGATATTTTATTTCAACAAGTTTTCTTTACTTTTAATATGAATGTCTATTTTGGTAATTTTACGTACATACAAAGTCTTATATAATTTATATAAAAAAAAAAATGTGTATCTAACATTTATGGATGTGTTAATAAAATTTCTCAAAAAAATTACTAACGTCCATTATGTATGTACATTATCAACCAGAAACAATATCTACACGTTAATCTGTTACTAAATTTAGAAGAAAAATTATTATTTTTTGATGGGAAAAGTAGAATTATTTTTAGTATTGAAGATCGATGTTAAGATAAAACAGATAATCATATATTTCATTTTAGATAGTGTAAAAAATAGACATAAATGACAGTTTATTGGTTCATTTCTAGCTTACAAGACATAATTGACAATAATTGTATATTATCCTGAATTGATATTGACTATATTATTATTATTTTTTATCCACAAACAACTGAAATGTTATAACGTGTTTAACGTGAATCGAACTTACGATCTCTTACTTACAAAAGAAATACTGATGCTACTAGAGCAAATAGGATACCGGGCAATATCGACTATATTAAGCTTGTAATGAAAAATTCATTAAGTCACTTGTAATAAACTCGAGTATATAATCCTGATTGAATATTATCATGTCCTCTTGATGCGATTAGGTAGATAAAATCCATATAATATTAACTCATGAAAATAATTTCTTATTTTCTTTTCCAATTTTTGTGAAATTTCATTGATTAAAATAAATTCAACCCCAAGTCCCAAGGTCTGATTTGATTCGTCCCAAGGCGCTTGATGCAAAGCATGGGCTTAAATATATGATTAAATGCATAAAATGAGTTATTAGTCCACATCAAACTCGATGAGATTCTGATTTTGTGCATACTGGGTATATACTTCCATTTCCCAACCGGCCAGATTGGTCAAAGTGAAGTGAATAGACCCGTGGACCGACGAGAATCGCGTGCGAAAATGGCCGGCAGTGAGAACCGTAACTTGAATTTGGAGTGGCCGGAAGTAAGAAAGCAGTTTGTCCCAAACTCAAAGCTCTCAGCTGCTTTCAACTATGAAACAAAATGTCATTATATATCAGAGACCAACAGAATCCTCCGTCCGCGGATCTGGGCTTAAGACCCACGTGCATTATTCCTAGACAAGGCCCGAACTACTAACGTGTAAATTTACTTTTACAATAGTTTAGGTCGAAGAACTAAGATCTGATATGACACACTAACAAAAAATTAACTGAGATCTATACTCGCAACTAAGATCCGTTATGACACAAGAAGAACTAAGATCTATGTTAATCGCTTGTCAAGTTGCAATACTCCCCACACAAACAACAACCCTGTTGAGATATTTAATTCCATCAACTATCTACTTGTTTATTAGTTCTTTGATGGCTTCACTATTTAATTTGATCAATACATTACTGCAATGATATTTTTTCCTAAATGGAATAGGATAACAAACTTTATTGCTTCCTTGGTGTTTGGTCGATGCCTTCTGACAAGAACGAAGACGACTAGAACGGTGAATTTAGAATAATATTATCGGATGAGAAACGCTATTTTGATGAACCATTTAAAACGTACTTAATGTGTCAACAACAGAACAATATATATTAACAAAATATTTTAATTAGATTGGTGTATATGTCACGTATAGAAACTCACAAGTAAAATACGCTCTATGTTGTTCACCAAGCAACTCATGAATTTTTATCCAAAAATATTGCACGCACACATCACACATATGGAATGGACGGAGAGTGGGAACCAATAAGGTGATACGTAGTTTTGATATTTGGAACGTTGGCCGAGTCCGCTGCCATTCTCAAAAAGCTACTACGATTAAAATTCACACCTTTCACGACCTTTAATTTCATCTTAAAAAAACTTGTGGTCTTTTCCCATGCTCTACTGTATTCCCACTCACCATCCTCTGCCATGGCCACTATATCTATACAACTATAAATAAAGCTTCATCCACTTCACCTTCATCATCGTCAACATTCAATATTCAACCCCCCCTTTTCCTATTCACCCTTCCTCTCTTCTTCTCAAGTCTGATCTCTCTTACCAACAAAAGAGAGAGAACAACTGGTCAAAGCCACCTGCAAAATGGCTTCTACTTCTTCCTTAGCTTTTCCTTCTCTGCAGCTACAGTTCCAAACACCACGCAAGTCCTTCACATCTACTCGCCGTGTTTTCCTCCGTCCGATCTGCGCTTCTGTCTCCGAAAAGTCATCATCTTCATCCTCCACCATCTCATCGCAACCCGCAGAACCAACCAAGCTTCCCTTGAAGAAAATCCCCGGCGACTATGGCCTTCCTTTTGTTGGTCCCCTCAAGGATCGCCAGGACTACTTCTACAACCAAGGCAGGGAGGAGTTCTTCAAGTCTCGCATCCAGAAGCACCAGTCCACCGTGTTCCGAGTCAACATGCCACCCGGCCCTTTCTTCACCACCAAATCCCAGGTCATCGTTTTGCTCGACGGCAAGAGCTTCCCTGTTCTCTTTGACGTTTCCAAGGTCGAGAAGAAAGATCTCTTCACCGGCACCTACATGCCTTCATTGGAGCTCACCGGCGGTTACAGAACCCTCTCCTATCTCGACCCCTCGGAACCCAAGCATGACAAGCTCAAGCGCTTAATGTTCTATCTTTTAAAATCCGGTATCAAGTCTGTGATCCCCGAGTTTCACTCCAGCTACTCCGAGCTTTTCGAAACTCTTGAAACTAAGCTCGCTGACAAGGGTAAGGCCAGCTTCAACGAAGCCAACGATCAAGCTGCTTTCAATTTCTTGGCTCGATCACTCTACGGAACTAGTCCATCAAATACCCAACTCGGCACCGACGGTCCTAAATTGGTCCAGAAATGGGTTCTCTTCCAACTGAGTCCAATTCTAGTTCTTGGTCTTCCCAAGTTCATTGAAGATCCTCTGATTCACACTTTCCCTCTGCCACCGTTTTTGGTCAAGAAAGACTACCAGAGACTCTACGACTTCTTCTACCAGTCATCAGGCCACGTGCTCGACGAGGCTGAGCGGCTGGGAGTGTCAAGAGACGAAGCTTGTCACAATCTACTATTCGCCACGTGTTTCAACTCATTCGGAGGCATGAAGATCCTCTTTCCCAACATGCTCAAGTGGATCGGCCGCGCCGGGGCCAAACTCCACAGCGAACTAGCGCAGGAGATCCGCTCAGTTATCAGATCCAACGGCGGGAACATAACCATGTCGGCCTTGGAGAAAATGCCTTTAATGAAGTCTGTGGTGTACGAAGCTTTCAGGATCGAGCCACCGGTTTCGTTACAGTACGGTAGGGCAAAGACTGACCTAGTCATTGAGAGCCACGACGGAGCGTTTAAGGTTAAAGAAGGCGAGATGTTATTTGGGTTCCAACCTTTTGCGACCAAGGATCCCAAAATCTTTGAAAACGCGGCGGAGTTTGTACCGGACAGGTTTGTCGGTGAGGAAGGTGAGAAGTTGTTACAGCATGTGCTTTGGTCTAACGGTCCTGAGACGGAGACTCCGACGGTCGGGAACAAACAATGTGCTGGAAAAGACTTCGTGGTTTTGGCATCGAGGCTGTTGGTGGTGGAGTTTTTTCTCCGGTACGATTCATTCGAGATTGAAGTAGCAGCTTCGCCTTTAGGAGCTGCCGTTACTATGACCTCGTTGAAAAGGGCTAGCTTTTGAAGATTTGAGTTTATGGTAAAAATTTGATTTTAACTAGTAGCCGTTGAAATTTTTTTGTTCTGAGGGTATATAAGGTCGTTTGTGTTGTGGGACTTTTGGCATACTGATCCTGCAGCACTATGTAGCTTTGTATCCAAAGGTGTGTGCTATCCAACTATGAATGAAAATGAATATTTCAGTGCATGTGGGAATTGTGATTGTTTATGTTTAACTCATAGTGGCCTGAATAGAAAGTGAGATACTGATGCAGATTGTTCCATTCTGATTCAGACACACATGTTCATATCTGTACAAGTTCTTTTAAAATGATCTATTTGTCTACCTTGTAGATTCCTCACAAAAGCTCATAACACAATTCAAAAGGCAAATTCCCTTTCCCCAAAGAAGATGAATTATATCTGTTTTATGTGGCAAGCATTAGTCAATTTACCATTACCAAATTACTACTTGTTCAAAAGGAAATTCATCTATTTGATATTTGATCAAATCAAAGTAGTATTACTATTTACTATTTGGATATGATAGCCGAAATTTAAGGGGAAGGAGAACGTGGAGTTCAGGGGAGGTTGTTTGCTGGTGCTGTTTTGCCAAAAAAAGCTGATGAATGAATGACACAGGCACATCACAGAAAGGACTGTTTCCCAAAAGCATATCAGATTCCTTTTGACACTGATATTTGAGTGACAGAACTAGCTATGTGTGTAACAGCCGAATCCCATTATATATATCACTATGGGATTGCTTATTAACTCCTCATTAGTGAACTAACTTTGATCTGCTTATATACATTTGGAAAATCTGTATCAAACTAAATTTGTTCTCATTATACATGCAGAAAATTGTAACAATCTAACAATCACTCAACAAAAGTTGACTACATATTGTAGGTTTCATGACTATGTGAGTGTGCCGTAAACTGTAAGAACTTCTTGTCATATACGATACCTACATACAGACAATCGTAGCAATCTAACGGCCACTCATACATACGTGGATTCTATATTTTGTAGTGTCCACCCCAATGTGATTGTCCTATGTACGGCAGATTCAAGTTTATATACAACATACAAGTATGTGTGTACTTTACCAAATGGTTTAATACGGTGGGATTTGCCTCCACATTTCATTCTATCTCATTGCCATAGAGATTATATGGGACTCCCTAACTTTCGTTTTCGGTAGGATGTTTTTTGTTGCATATTGGTTTTTGTTTATCTGTCTGTTAGAGCTTTTTATCATTTTGGTAACTTTTCTTATTAAGGAGTTAGGCTTAATGTCCCCTCCTTACTTTTGTATTCTTCTATTTTTCTTTTTAAATAAATCTCAATAAAGGTTTGGGCATCTAGCCCGTCCTTCTTAAAAAAAAATAAAAAAATGTGTGTACTTTACCGGTTCATACTTCATACTATTGATTTAATTCCCTATGAACAAGTAAACGCCTAATCAGGAAAATGACCTCGATCCATAATTATTTGTTGGTGTGAACCTACTCAACCTAGTGCTGGAATGAGGTTGACAGTTGAGAAGCTGAGCCACCTTTGATGCTATCCTCATTATCCAAGCTGATGTTATTATTTACTTTTAGCACAAGGTAGTCTTTTTTTTTTTTTTTTCTTATGACAAGTCATCTATGGTATAAGGGTCGATTAAGTGGTGGAGCTAGTATTTAAAGTTAAGAATAGTTGAGATTTAGTATAATATGATTTACCGTCATCATATGATGAAAAATAAAATTTTATGTATGATCAATGAATAATAAATAAGTAGTTAACAATATGTTATTTTAATTATCTCTATGTTTTAATGTTGGCCAGTAATTCTTTCGGAACTATTGGTTTTCTGTTTATGAGTGCATGAATATATTCCCGCCGGGGGGGGGGGGTTAAATATATTCTGTGCAGATTTTCTTCTGGTCCGGACCCCTTCACATCTCATGTTGTATTTCCTTCTCTTGGTCTCAGTATTTAAAGTAAAAATATGCAGGTATGCACAGAATGGGATGCATTATTATCTGACTTGTTCAACTTGTCCTGTTCATGAACTTGTTTTAATTCAATCTGTCTACAAAACCTGGAATTATGTTGAGTATAGAATTATAAGGAAAACACTAAGCAGAATATGGGTCAACTGGTTTTCATGTTCCCACAAGCATTAAATGTAGTTCATTGTGGCAAAATTGGTATGCATTCGAAAAAATAAGCAAGAAGATATCAAAAATGCCAGGCTAACTTGTTAATGTATCAATATTTACAGTAAGATCAGAGACTTTCCTCTCAGGACCAACACCTAACAGCCTACATGTTCTTATTCCATGTAATCAACTAACAATTATGAAATAAAAACAATATGCACTCTATAATCCGAAACTATAACTTGATTATGACATGAACCTAAGCACACTATTTGAAAATTTACCTCAGCCTGCATTGCTCAGCAAACTATTTGATGAAGGTGATGAGCTGTGTTCACTTAACCATGATTCTTGGACAGAAACTGGTGAATTGTCCTTCAACTTTTCTATTGAATTGAAATTACTAGCAGCTTCAGTACTAGTCTGCACCACAAGGAAATTGCGCTTTGATTGGGACTTACTTTTGTTCAGAGGTTTCTCACTAACACTAGATGTAGAACCGAAAGAGGATTCCTCTGATGAAGCTGTGTAAGTGTTTTCTTCTGATGCTGGCCATCTACTTAGATTTATATCTTCTAACTCAGCTTTCACTTCCATCATTGAAGGCCTCGCGTCTCTATGAAAGGCTAAACATCTGAATGCTAATTCTGCTACCTTATGAATGGAAGAAGCAGTCCAATCATCCTCAAAGGGTTCAAGAGATGGATCTATGATCTCATTTAAACACCCTTTTCCAATCTTTTCAGTGGCTAGAGCAGCTAAGTTCACTTCATTATGTGGCCGTGAAAAGTCCACTGCCTTCAATCCTGTTATAATCTCAACAAGAACTACACCGAAGCTATAGACATCACTCTTATCTGAAAGATGGAAGTTCTGATGGTACTGAGGATCAAGATAACCCGGAGTCCCTTGTGGCGCTGTTGAAATGTGGGAAGTTTCGGCAATGCCAAGCCTTGAAAGACCAAAATCTGCCACTTTGGACTTGAAGTTACAATCCAAGAGGATGTTACTCGACTTTATGTCTCTGTGATAAATAGGGGGCTTAATAGCAGAGTGGAGATGAGCTATTGCTTGAGCGGTTTCGGTTGCAATGGTGAGACGTATAGGCCAAGAAAGTCCATCACCTCTCTCTCTTTGTAAATGTTGACACAATGTTCCATTGGCCATGAATTCATACACAAGTATCTGCTGACCACGTTCAATGGAACATCCCAATAGGCGCACAAGATTCGGGTGCCTTACGGATGAGATGAGCCTGATCTCATTCATAACTTGCTCAATGGTGTCATCTCTGTTCTTGATCTTTTTTATGGCAACCCATTCATCTGCTTGGAGTTTCCCAGCATAGACAGTCCCATACGCTCCCGTCCCCAGCCTTTGTTTATCTGAGAAGCCATTTGTGGCTTTCTCAATTTCTTTATAGGGATAGATGGGAATGTTGCAGTTGCCTGTAGCTTCGGATAGAAGCCGCTTTGTGCTATGTCTGGCTTTCAGTTTGGATTGCCTCCGAATGAAACAACACAACAGACCTAGACTGATCATTAGCAAAGCTCCTAAAACAACCCCTGAAAAAGGACACTTCCCTAGATTAACAAGGAGTATATTGTTGTTAAATGTCATACCGTTATCATGAGATATAGATATTACCTCCGATCAAAACGATGATTCTGGTCTTTCCTCCACATTGCCCAGACAAGAATTTTGCAGGGTTGCAGTCTGGTGAATCTGATTGTGACAAAAATATTTCACATTATGACAAGATTCATTAGAAGGTGCATGTACTAACTTCTAACAAAGGAATGTGCATCTGTTAATGCTCAGACCAATAGACAAAATTTGACAAGGGATTACGACCCAATGTTTTTTTTTTTTTTTCAGTAAATGTCTGTGTATTTTTCCTTAATTTGATTACAACAAAAACCAACTTATGTAAGGAGTTTTAAATACCCACATGTATAACAAATGCTCACTAATTTGAGATTGCAAGCTACCCTCGAGTTTTGCATGACTGATTACATTAACGTCTAATTGTGTTCATCCCAATTCTTTTCAGTTTAAGTTGGGCAGTCATACTTGTCTACCCGATGAACACGACCAAGAGGAAACGTGACGTCTACCTAACTGATTATGTATTAGCCGACTTGTCATCCCTGAGGAGTCTGATAGGATCTTCTAACCTTTTTCTTTTTCCTAATCCAAGAGAGTACAAGACAGTGAATCAAGAAAATCTTCGCCTTCAAAAAGTTCTTTACTGCTTGTCTTCTTTGGGCAAATTGAATAAGGTAGTTGACCCACAAATTGAGTAGCCAACATGGTCAAGAGGTCACGAGTGCATTTTATTGGGCCCTTTATATGGGCCCAGTATAGTTTGGTATGAAAAATGGGGCATTTCTGTCAATTAAAAATTGAAATCCGTGGCAGCCATCTAGATTGATTGTGTCACAAAATAATAAGGACAAAAGAAAGATTGTTTGTTATGCTTGTTTCTCATAATCCTAGCCTACCTAATAACACCACATTGAAAACTAAGTAAATGGAATCTTGGCCTGTGATCCCATAAAGAATAGCTAGTTAAACATTAGTGACATTTGGGGACCAAAACCCTTGCTTTGTAGTAGCTAATAAGATTGTTTTGGTTTGTTCAGATTGAGTCGCTAAGTTGATACAAAAGAGAAAATGGGGTAGTGCCTAGTTTCGAACATGTCTAATTGACATGTTAGCAAAATCAGTTAACTCACTTAACTGCGTGTCCGAAACTACGGTAGATCAAAACTACAATAAATCAAAAATTAAAATTAGGAGTCTGATAATAGATAGCATGTCTTAGTTATAAAGACATGTTAGAAACTATAACTTAAAAAGTTAAAATTGAAATTATTTGACCAATAGCAACTTTTGGCGTGAGATATAGTTGGCAAACAACCCTAAGAACAGAGTAATATTAGGAACTAATTAAGTATTAATATGGTGTAATTTATTAACTTGGATAGTCAACTAACCTTTCCGGCAGCCAAAGCCATCCCGAAATCCATCTCCGATGAAGCCCTTTGTGCAGTTGCACCGGTATCCATCGGTTCCATTCGGTGTCAAAACCGTAATACATTGGGCGTGTTTATCACACTTGCAAACTCCCGGCAGCCACCACAACAACTCCGCCACTTCAACATCCAACGTCACTGACGGCACTACTTGCGTACTACTGTTCAAAATCTGTGCCGATATGGACGACAACAAGTACTTGCAGCCCTTCTTCTCCACGCTCCCGTATTCCAAAAACGTAGCATTCTTTTTGCCCTCCGCGTAGCAAGTGAGGCTTGTGTTTTGACTGCAATCCTGTGGGGCTTGAAACCTGGCCTCGACGTTAATACTAGGAATCACGCAACTGCTTGAGAGCTGTTCGTCGGCACAGTTTCGTAACAGAATCGCGTTTCGAGACGTCGGCGCGTGGTTGTTGCTGTAGAGTTGGTGGAGGGTGTGCAAGGGGCGGTCGCATTGGCTTTTGAGGTTGATTCTTATGCTCTCAGAGTTTATGGACTGGATGGGGAATTCTCCGATGAAGATTCCGGCTTTGGAGCAGTTGAGTTGGATTTCACAGCCGGCTGAGCATCCGAATGGATACGGCAAGCGATCGCCTCCGAAGGATGCAGGGTTCGGACATGATCGATTGCAAGATTGATGAGTTGCATTGGTTCTGTCGACGATGAGCAACAAGATTGCAAGGAGGCCGAAGATCAGATTCTCGCTGATATTCATGAATGGAAGAGTTCGATCTCTTATGGGGTTGGAGAAGTGTGAGAGATTGGATGAGTGAAATTCATATGAACACCAATTGCAATCAGAGGCGACAATAATGATAGTGTTTGAGGTGATAGAGTTTCTTCCTTACACACTTGGAGTCAAAGACGTTACAATGGTCTTGTTTTTACTACTGAAATTAAGAAAATGCGGGTTATTTGCTATTTGTTTATGATAAAATGACAAAACTCCTTTGAACTTTGAACTCTAAATTGGTTGAAGACCACTAGCTAGAACGGGGAGGAGTAGTAGAGATGATTAATTTAGCTTAACGAAGACCAAAGTTAAAGATCACGCTTAGAAAAGTAGAACATGATTAGTGCCTTAACTAATTATTATAGATAAAGGTTTTTCCCATAACGTATACAGCCTCCTATATTCGTACAAGGGAATAAAACATTGACTGAAATTTACATATTCATGTATAAATTCAAATATTGGTCTCAGTATTTTGAAATATATTCTTTGTATTTCTGTCAAAACATGAGGGATCTTGTTAGCAGTCGTAGGAAACAAAGAAAAAGTATACAAAATTGCCTGCAGATTTCGATCGGTGTCTTGTCTTGTGACTCACGGATCCTGCATAAATGCCTTCTTCGCACGACGAAATCTAATGTCGTATTCTAAAAAGTCAAGGACTTAATTCCGGTCAGATTAGGAAACTGTGAGCAGCTGCCAAATCTGAGCTTAACAACGCATATGAACACGTACGTACGTTAAGGTTGGGTTTCTCCCGTTTGTTTCAAGATTAACCATATCCTTGGCATTTGGCACAATTGATGCCACGCATGCAGTATTATAGATCGAAATTGAAGAACATGAAATTGAAGGGGCATAGAAATCAAAATGGGAATGATTGATATTCATCACATGAATTAGTGGAGGAAATAGAATAGGTGGCCAAGGTGGGTGTGGCTGTGGGGCGCTCCAGATTTGAAGATTGGACTACGTCAATCTTTCCGTGATCATGAATCAGCAGTATATATAGCTCAGTATTATGCTACAGTGTGTATATGTTGGTATCGTGGATCAATATATATTGAATTATTAATCAATTTATCAGATTTGCCTATCATATTATATACATATTTATTGCAAATGTGTCTTATTATATGATATATGAGAGGTTTTAAAAGGGGTAAATAATCATTACATGGTTATTTAATTGTTTCTTCAATCAATGATAGTTACACATTGTGTGAAACATGATATACCATATGATATATTAGAATTTTCTCAATTTACCACTCTAATTATATGATTACCAGTCGCATGCAGCTTACACACTCAATTTAATTATATCATTACCATTTTACAATAGTGATTAGGCTAGGGGTCTTCTAAAACATTCAACTCAATTACAATATCAATCGATCATCGCGTGATTAGGCTTTCATTCGAAACATCGATCCTTGTCATCAACGACGTAACAATGTCTAGAATGACTTAAATTGTGCGTAGCTGATTCACCTCTACAAACAAGCTTCATCATACTTCCTTAATCAGTTAAGCATTATTGAGTTTCCTACATGTTTCTTCTTCTTACTTCAGAGAATAAAATATCAAAATTCCTATGGTAGGTAGAGGAACAACTATTCTACCAATCGGAGCTAGCTAGCTGCTTAATTATCCCATAACATACTGAAGAATTGTACATATATATATATTGCGTTATATATATGACACTAACTGAACTGATTTATTATACAATGATCTATAAGTCTATAACTAATAACAGTGACGTTTTTAAAAACAAAACGTAAAGCCAATTAGAAAACACTAACATGACAACGATTATTGCTTTCCAATTTGCACCTGAGTACGTAGCTCTTATCAGAATATTGATTAGATAAATACTTAAATGGTCGACAAACTTTATTGTTATGAAATTAATGTGTGAAGTTCTTTATTTAACTAATTTTTCGGTTATATTTTCACATCTTCACCGTTCAGTTTATTGATATTAATGTATAAATCATTTGTACAAAATTTCATTCAGATTGATGATCGTTTAAGTACCGAATTAGATTAAATCAATAAACGGACCATAAATATGTCTAACCATAACTACTATTTATGTAAATCAAGATTACGAAAACTCAAACGATCATCAAATTAGATAAAACTTTACAAAAGTGATATATGCATTAGGTTTTACAAACCGAAGATGTGGAAATATAACTGAAGAGTTAAAAAAATAAGAAACTTCACACTTTAATTTCATATCGAACATAAACGATAAAGAGTGCACGTGCGCATGTCCCTCCGTTCGTCACCGTCTGACGCCGACGATGGCGCGCCTCCACCACAGAAGATTCCAGCAACGTTTCCGACCACTTTCTTTCTCCGGCGAGTCCGTTCTTTTCCAGTTTTCCGGCGAGATCACCTAAAACTTCAAATAAAGTCGATCTCGCCGGAAATTGGAATTCGGCGGACTCGCCGGAGAGGGAAAGTGATCGGGGACGCTGCTGGAGTCCGTTGGGGTGGAAACGCACCGTAGTCGGCGCCGGACGGTGACGAGCGGAGAGACGTGCGTACTTTTAAACCAATGCGTACGTGCGCTCCATATTCAGCCTATATATATATATATATATATATATATATATATAATATAGACACGCGCGCTTAAGCGATTAATCGTATTGTACTCATTTTGATTAATCACGCGCTTCTAGAAGCATATATAAAATATTGACACTAGATTAGCGAAGTGCAGTGCTTTCACAAAAAACGTGATTCTGTTGAAATTAGGCAAAATCTTGTTGTTATTAAGACCACTAGCTAATTAACCGTATTCATTATTAATTCAATCCTTCCAATTAATAGGCTCAATATAATTATTGTCACGATGATATATAGAGTATGAGTGTTCGTTCACTTGTTTTACTCGATCACAAGTCACTAGTGACCAGTCAACCCCATTCACAAGTCTCCCACTTACATATATGTCTTATTTTTACTACAGTACCTGGTTCAGTAAGGCCCAAGCGAAGCAAAGCATAATCAGTTTGGGTTTTGAAGCGCACGCTTACTGGAAACTTAATTCTTTTCTTTTTATATAATTTAACTCTCATCTTTATAAAGTTTGTTAACCAATTGCAAGCATAGAAGAAGGTTCGAACAGCTCATTTGTACAGATAGTTCCAGTTAGTACGTAGAAGAAAATTACAGAAATTAATCTAGTTAGATGATTTATAAGTACTTCATATATATCCTTATTTGAATTCAAACAGACAACTATTCATGTCAAGCACATCATTTTACAAATATAGTAACATACTAGCTAGAGAATCCAAGTTTTCTAAAATACGTACGTACGTGTTACAGTTAAGAAAATAAATTTTCAAAGGCTACTACGTACGTACACACCCGCACCCTTAATTAACCAGGAGATCGAAGCTAAATAAATAAGTACGTCCTGGCTAGCTAGCTGATTAAGGTGCCGCAAAGGCATCGTCGACCCACTTCTTCTTTTCGTGGGCCGACGGCAAGACCGGAGAGGTGAGAAGAGATTGAAGAGCAGCACAGAGTTTGTTGACTCGCTTGCGTTGTCGGATCCTCCGTAGAACCACCTCTTTATCTAGGGTTTCCGAGGTGTGAGTTGGTTTCAGATACAGCAGGGTGCTCACGTTGCTGCTGTCATAAGTTTCTCCGTCATGCTCTTCTCTCAGGTTTGTGCTGCTGATGCTCACTGCTTCGTTTTGCACAGAGGATTTGGTCTTTGACAACTTGTAGGAGGAGGATGACATGATGAAACTATGGATCTAGCAATGCAAGCTAGAGTGTACGTGATGAACAGCTTAGCTAAGTGAGAAACCAACTGTGTAGGAAAGCAAAGAAAGGAAAGAGCTGATGGTAGATTTATAAGAGGTCGATCCGAGTGTGAGATATAAGATATCGGGAATAGAATACGTTGTGGCCTTTAGAGTCGACACAGTACGTAGGTGTAAAGTTTGGGCGGTGATATGGTGTGAGTTTCAATGTGGTTACTCCCAACAGTGGCATCAGATCAGACCAGGCTCCATAAGAAAACAAAGCAAAATCCCATTGCTTTCTGACAAGGTCGGTTCGAGCCTCGATCTAACTTGGACAAAAGTTTCTGGACTTAAGAACCCAGCTGATGATATATATGGTAAAGGAACTCACATGATCGATGCATACAACATCTACTTAATAGAAGGGAATCGAATAATTAAAGTTTAAGGCTTTATATATATATATATATATATATATATATATATATATATATATATATATATATATATAACAATGCCGAATCACTTTTTTTAGGTTTAGATTCCGGATGCCTTGGTTGATTGGATTGTTTATTCAACAGCTAGCTAGCTAATTTGTAGAGTATTAGGTTTCCTTTTAATCGGTGCCTGGAGAAGAATGTATTTAACCGAAGACTCTGGATATGGGCTCCAAAAATAAGTGTGGGGGACTTATGCAGCATAGCCCAATTTCTAAGAGCATGTTATTCCTCTGGCTCATTAAGTAATCTATTTTCAGAACGCACACCAAGAGACTAATTTTTAATTTAACGTTCTATCATGATTACTGATTAAATGGTTGAAAACAAACTCTATTTAAAAATAATTATTTCCATCATTGAATTTAAATTTAACGATGTTTGATTATAAATCTTTTCACTGATTATGTGAATATGATTGTAGTTATACTAAGGTTCTTCCCAGTACATCGGAAAATATGAGTGTCATCCATATATATGACGAAGGTGGGCTTCATTTGAGTATAAAGAAAAACTCGAATGTTATGTTAGAGGTTACGAGTTTCCATTAATAGATAATTAACAACACTTGATGAATTGATTTCTTGTCTTTAGTTATGGGTGTTACTAAAAGAACTACTTGTCGTACGTACCGTATAAGAAGAGAAAGACAAAAGCCAAACCCGCTGTTTCTAATTCTGTAATCAGATCCCGTAGCTTGATCCATTGAGGATCTTTCGGAAAGGTTGGTTGGTGTTCATTCTGATATGTATAGTTTGTGTTTCTACTGAGAGTGGTGAAATAGTCTGGAAAACTCAGAATTAGAAAACTATAAATTAACCTTTCGGTGAGAGCTATTAGAAGCAAATCAAGGTAAGGGTACCGTGCCAGACTCTGCTATGCCAAGTGTCACGGGCTGATTGTATGCAAAGAAAATGAGCATGTAATATATCATCATCAACAACTAACAACAGCATGCTCAACATGTATTATTTGAATATACAGAGAAAGGGAGAGTGTATGTATATCCGTATATACGTTTACCATATCAATATGATATTTTGTACACGTTCGTGCCCACCTATAACAACATTACAATAATGTTCAAATAAAGGAGATCTGCGAAAGAAAAATCCGGATTGCTTAAGAAGATGAACATACATGTATGCCTTTGTAGCTACTCAACAAGTTATTAAGTCAAGTTTTACAACGAAGAAGAAGAAGCAGATCTACCGTGATATGAACCAGACGTACTATTTCACTCGTCTTGTAAAGTACCATTCATGGCTAAACCATATGATTTCTATTAGCCACATTGCATCACAAAACTGGCAAATCTGGAACGTACCCTATCTCAGATAGGAAACATTGCTCCACCCTTACGCTTCGTTGTGTCATGATTTGAATAGTGTGGACACGCGTTCTACAAACATTGGCCACCTTAAAGGCCCCAAACACACGAGCTTGCATGAAGGCGAAAGTGACCGGAAAACTGCAGAAGCGTACGTGGCGGCACAGAAGGCGACCTTGGGATCGGCACTGACACCTGTCACGGCGTCAGCGGTGGTTGTATAGCCCTGCGTCACATTTGGGCTACCAGATTTGGCATTTCCCGGTCGGGTCATATCACTTTTCCCTTACCGGCATAACCGTTTCACTGAACTTTATCACAGTGACTACCTCTATCGGAAATAGGAGCATCGGTCTCTGGCTCTCTATCAAATTGCCGTTCTTGGTTATTTACCAACTTCATCAAAAAAGTTGTCCTCGAAAGCTTCTTGGGGCATTTCCCACTTTTGATTCGATATTTTTAACACTCATGATAATACATGCAGCTAAACGTTGGATATAATTGCCTCTGTAATTTTAGTTCCTACTTCTCAATTTTTAGTTATTACTCGTGTGATATGATCATCATGCTGTCATCTTCCATTGTTGTCTCTTGGTAAAACAATATTCGCTTTACCCTACCATTTCCCGTATTTCCCAAAACATTTTAATCATGGAGCTCCAATGATTCGTATCTGAAGCTTGAAGAGGGAAGGCTATCATTTCCTTTTGTTTCGCCCTTTTGTTTCTGGTGATCGACCACAAGTCCTTATATTTTTCCATCACATAATAATTTCCTAGCTTTATCATTTAGATTTTACAAGGTCACTGTGGCGCCCTGAGGATTAAGGCAAAGTGGCTGCGACGTTTTAGGTTCCTAGCTACTGAGATGGCGTATGATTCGATTCACCAAAGCTAGATAAATTGCAAGGAACTGATTTAGAAGTGATATATGCATCGTCTAATTGTTATTTAGATTATGTGGTACCATAAGAGACCATGGAAGTCCGAGAGTTGGATTTCTTTGTTGATATATATGCACCTTTAACTGATCTCAAACGGCAACGCATGCCTTCATGCTAGGGAAACTGATCGATCACTTAAAGAGTTTCTGGTATCTAGCACTCACATATACATACACGCATACAAGAACAATATTCCACAAACTATAAGATGTACGTCGTACGTTTTTCCTAAATTCATATCATTGTTGTTGTTCATGTAAGATAGATAGGTTGGAACAATTATGATACCCATCTCCTCCTCTCTCTTGTTTTTGGTAATCAATCAGGTACCTTCTGTTAACACGATAAAACGCATTGTTTTGGGCATATATATATACTTCGATCACCAACCATGTTCGGCGATAATAAGAGTAAAAGGACCATTATCACTGTTCATTCCATAGCTAGTGCCTTCATTTTTAACTAAAGGAACTCCACTTCGCTGCTGTGACATTATACCACCACACCAACCCCTGTAAAATCTTGCACCATTCGTAGTGCGTAGTTAAAGTAGATTAGCAAAAGTTTAATGTATTGGCACTTTCTTGATTAAACTAGCAATAAAATGAGCTTAAACTTCATAGATGACATATAGAAGTTGCCATAATCGATCTGAGGTGTCTTTTTAGTCGTTTTTAAAGGGTGTAGCTAGAATCAGAGTGCAACCAGAAAATCTCAGTTTGTTGATTCTCAAATGTTCGATGGATCTAATAGGTCATTGATTTTAACCATATATATATGCTAGTAATTATCAGAGATCTCTCATGCCAAACCAATTCTATATGCTTTTGTATATATATTTTTATGAATGATTAAAGAGAAGCCACTTACACATTATTAGTTCCACTTAAGTTTTTATCAGAATCGGCACTCTCCATCTAGATCATGCTTAAGTATAGGCCGGTTAATCAAGATCAAAGACTAGAAGAGTAAAGATTAGTTGAACCTATTAATTTGAGTTTCCTAATAGGTTAGAACCTTAAACTAGACACCAAATAACACCAAAAATAGAAAGATAGATGTTTTAGGACCACCAACCCCAACCGTAGAAATGTAGAATCATGACTGCCACCCCCAATTCCCAAACCTCCGAAACCAAACATCCACGCTATTCTGGGTATCCGACCCAGATTTCCCGAACTCCAAAATCCGTTATCACTCAACTCTAACCTATCTGCCTAACACGTGTACACATCGTTACGGCCTACGTTTCCATCCGCCGTTCTATATATACACATTTCATATATAGCACCTCGTCTCTCAACTCCCGCCCTTCTCTTGTTCATTTGTTAACATCTTCATCACATCGATCAGTTGGTTACCTAGCCTCTCTGTCATCCCCTTCATTTTCTCATCACCACCACTGCAAACTTCTAAATTCTAATTCAACACCCTTATTTTCAAATCGGGCCACATACATCATTCTGTTTGGATAATTACGTCAATGAAGTAAGAGTTAACTAACAGAAATTGTTACAGTGATCAAGATAATCCATGAGAGACAGGATGTTTTCCGACGACACCAGCTTACCTAGGGCGAGTAATTTCGGCAACGGCGTTCATTCCGATCCCAATATATCGGCCAACGCTATGTCCCCGGACGTCCTTCACGAATACAAAATGCGAAACAGTAGCGCGTCGCCTTTCGACTCCAGCCGGATCAGCGGCGAGGGCTCTCCGATGACCATGTCACCATGGAACCAGACCACAGCTTCTTCTCCCTTCACCAAGTCACCATTCACGCCCTTCGAAGATAATCTCCCCAAGAACGGCCTCATCGGCTCTCTCATCCGCGAGGAAGGTCACATATACTCCTTGGCCGCCACAAGGGACCTTTTGTACACCGGCTCCGACAGCAAGAACATCAGAGTCTGGAAGAATCTCAAGGAGTACACCGGTTTTAAATCCAATAGCGGATTGGTTAAGGCCATCGTTATCTCCAGTGAGAAGCTCTTCACTGGTCACCAGGATGGTAAGATTAGGGTTTGGAGAGTCTCTACCAAAGACCCTAAAGTTCATAAACGCGCCGGGACGTTGCCGACTCTGATGGACATTTTCAAATACTCCGTCATACCTAAAAACTACGTTCAAGTAAGGAAGCAGAAGAAGCTTTGGATCCGGCACTCCGACGCCGTTTCATGTCTGAGCTTGAGCGAAGACAAGAAGCTTTTGTACTCAGCCTCATGGGGCCGCACGCTCAAAGTGTGGCGTATAGAGACCTCTAAATGCATTGAGTCCATCCACGCCCACGACGACGCCGTGAACTCCGTCGTGGCCAGCGTGGAAGGGTTGTTGTACACCGGTGCGGCGGACGGGACGGTGAAGGTTTGGAAGAAGGAGCAGAGTGGGAAGATAATAAAGCATTCTTTGGTGCAGACGCTGCTGAAGCAAGAGAGCGCGGTGACTGCACTCGCGGTGAGCGCGTCGGGGTCGATCGTGTATTGCGGGTCGTCGGATGGGTTGGTTAATTTCTGGGAGCGGGAGAAGCAGTTGTCGCATGGTGGGGTCCTCAAGGGGCACAGGCTGGCTGTGCTGTGCTTGGCGGCGGCTGGGAACTTGGTGTTCAGCGGCTCCGCTGATAAGACCATATGCGTGTGGAGAAGGGAGGGCGTGATCCACACGTGCCTGTCGGTTTTGGCGGGCCATACTGGGCCGGTGAAGTGCTTGGCGGTTGAGGAGGATCGTGAGCGGTCGTTGAGGTGGATAGTGTACAGTGGGAGCCTAGATAAGTCTGTGAAGGTGTGGGGGGTGTCGGAGCAAGCGCCGGAGCTCACTCCCATGACTATGCATTCACATACACCCAAGTTGATTACCGACGCCGACTCGTTACCGTCCGATGGGAGCTACTCTTCGTCGAGCCGGCCTGGCAAGGACAGAAGGCACTGATTGAGTGGTTGGTGTGTGATTGCCCTAATTCGTGTAATGGCACGTGTCTCTTCAGAAGATACTTTTTTGGATTAGCTGTACTTAGGAGGTGGGAGGTAGATGCATGGGCATCATTGGCTATGACTCCGGCATGAGATTGGGGTAATGTGATTACTGACTAGGGAAATAAAATTTTCTGTTTCTCTTCAGAAACCAATGCTGGACTGTTGCTCATAGCTGTGTTCATAGCAATCCAAATTACCTTTGAGCTTGTGCTAGTGCTTGAGTTTGATTTAGGGTCCATAACCCCAGCCAAATTAAGAAAGAACAAGGAAGGATCTTTGGCATTAACAAAAAGTAGTTCAAATTTGATTTTGTTTGATTGGGAGTAAAAATGTAACCCAATGACTAGCAAAAGATAGGTATATTTCTCTTTGTTCAATGTTTCAAAGTAAATCGAACTATAATACTTGTAACTTGAGTTTGGTATGTGCTAATCTGAACTACACTGGAAAAAATGAGGTGAAGAAAAATATGTTGAGAAGCCAGATGTAATTGCTCAAAAGATATTCAATGTGATAGTTTACGAGAATGATTTCCTCTGGGTTTAGGCTGCTTTTGTGAGCTTACTCCAGGCAAATGGCCACTTCTACTGCCAACTGTGTTCAAGTCCAGGCCAATAGGAACAACTGGATCACCTCCTTCTAGTACTCCGATCAACTGTATACACAAGGAGAAAATTTGAACTCAACAACTTTTACAGAATTAGAAGGTATATAGTTTAGAAAATGCATTCAGGTACCAATACAAAGGAAACTAATTTTTGAACAGAGAGAAACAAGCTACGAACCTTAGACATTGAGGGTCTGAAGTCAGGATCTCTTCGAAGACACAAGGAAGCAGCACGAGCCATTGCCTGTAGTTGATAGGGGAAGTCGGGAGATTCGGAGGCCATGTTTGGATCCAGTAAGTGATAGGAAATTGGTGAGATATGGTTCGGCTCTAATGTAGCTAACCGGTGCAACCATTCTTCCAAAAATTGATGTCCCCTGACATAATGCAATTCTCCAATTCTTCGACCTGTCATAAGCTCCAACAAAACAACTCCAAATGCGTACACATCTACCTTATGTGTAATTTGACCGCTGTCTATATACTCCGGTGCAAGATACCTGCATGGTCAGACGACATCAGCTTCATGAGCTACATATAGAATTGCTCTTTTATTTTTCCCTACAACACAGATTGTAATGTGAATATAACAGAATTATATCTGTACGAGAATTGTTGATCCATAGATAGCAGGATTTGAAGAATGTACCCTGAAGTTCCAATACACCGGTCCTCCACGTTGGTCTCCCATTCAGAGTGCCATCTAGCAAGCCCAAAGTCCGCAACCTAATAACAAAGCAAATGAGTAAAACATACTAATATAATCATGGATCAAATGTATTGTGCATTTTGTTCCAATATCAATAAGTAAAGGACATAAAAAATCATGGATCCATTTCAAGTACCAGAGGTTCAAAATCGTGAGTCAGAAGGATATTGTTTGGTCTTAGGTCTCTGTGCACTATACAACCCACTCTACAATCTTCATGAAGATATCTTAATCCACGGGCAGTTCCAGTAGCTATTTTTAGCCTTGATTCATAATCCAGTGAAGTTCTGTTTCCTGCCACGCCTTTAAAACAAATTTAATACAAGCCAAACATAAGTAAATATGCAGATAGTTTATAGGCAGAGAGAATGCCACTTTATTAAACTCAAAGGAGCAAAGGTATTGTGCAGCATGCTTTCATAAGCCAATCCCAATAAATTATAAACTTGAAAAGAAAAGAGCATACCATGTAAGTGGAAATCCAACGAGCTGTTGCAGATGTACTCATAAACCAGTAACCTTGACTTTCCTTCAATACAATATCCAATGAGCAACACAACATTCCTGTGTTGTGCACAGCTCAATACTCGCACTTCCCTGCAGAAATCAGCTTCTGCTTGAGAACCACCAAACTTCAACTGCTTCACAGCAATAACTTGGCCATCTCTCAACACCCCCCTGTGAACCACACCAAAACCACCTTCTGCCAAGAAGTTAACATCTGAGAATGCGTCTGTAGCTTCCTCTAGTTCTTGGTAAGAGAACTGTTTTGGAGGTTTTCCAAAAACTGGTGTTTTATGTTGGCATAGAGAGCATAAAGGAGGAGGTATTGAGGAAGTTCTACCCAAGGAAACAGCATCCCTGATGTTTGCATTAGTAATGTAGCCTTTGTTATGGTTTTCCCTGGTTTCAACTCTGCCATTCCTTGTATCTCGATCAGACTGTGCATACTCGTCAAATAGAGTTTGGAAAGTGGGAGATCTTACTTTGTATGCTTTTTTATAAGTGTTGGGTTTCGGATGCTTTCTATCACTACTGTGGTTTTGGGGGATCCAAAAGACACTCTGATTATGAGCTAGAGTTGATGTTTGGGGCTTAGACAGAGTTATAAGCCTTTCTCCAATTGAGTTAAGTTCTTCATATGGATCTTCCAAATCATGTGGTCTGTGATTTCTCACTTGATGTCCTTCAAATAAAGGATTCTGCTCATAAACAAGGAAAAGAGAAGTCACATTGTCATAACTTGATGATGAACCTTCTCCTGTGGTCCTTGTGCAGGAGCTACTAGGTTCTTCAGGACTACTCACTGGAGTGGTATTCATCCTATGTTCTTCCAATCTTTGAAGGCGAGTTCCTGGTGAAGAAGCAGCAGAAAAGAATTGGGTTTGGAGTTCATCTGAGCATCCCGGATTCAGCTTCAGTACTTTAGGCTGAGACCCCTTCATCACAACAATGTTGCATCCAAGTTCCTCCACACAGTGCTTCCTCTCTTGTTTCAATTTTCTGTAATATAAGGATAATTAGCCACCTATTCAATTCTGATCGTAATGAAGAAAGATATGTAGCTTACTTAAACATACAGGTTACGTGTCAGGCAAGGAACTACTACAAAAGCATAGGTGGTTAACAGTATAAGGACACAGAAGTTTAAAACAGACTACAGTTTATGACACCATTAGATGTGTGAATTTGTGAAGGATGACCTGAACTACCACAAAAGAACGGCTGTATAAGGACACACATACACACTACCGTTTAGGATATCATTAGATGTGCGAATTTGTGAAGGATGACCTGAACTAATAGCTTAGAAATAATACTTTTTTTATGATTAATTACTTGTCCAGTATGACCCAGTTGGCTCCATTGCATGTTGCTTCGGCTGCCACAATTCCACCAGGTGTACTTAAAACTACCTTAATCCTCACTGTTACCTGCAATCATGATCAAATCCTGTTATTCACTTAGTAAGTTGAACTGATAAACTGAATATGAAGCGTGATCAATCACTACTCTATCACTTATTTCATTATTCAAGCTGTTTTTGTGTCAGATGTTTACTCAAGGTTAATGCATTTACACCATTATGAAGAATATAGAAGATCTTCTATTTATAAATCAGCCAGTTTTCTCAGGAAAATAATGCCTCTTGTTTCACCTAAAAAAAAGGTGCGTATTCTTGACCCAAATAATGTATCTTTTTCACATTGGATACCAGTATGTAAGATTCAAATTCTTATTAGCTTTTCTTTTGCATATCTCATTGAGAAGATCCAATTAGGTATCCATCCGATTGATTTTTTCAACCGACCAAAAAATAATTGATCTTTCACCCCAGAAACAAGGTGCAAGCACATGCCATGTGCTCCTCAATGATGAAGTTAACTTATCGTGCATAAAAACAAAACAAATCCAGAATTTATAAACTTCTGACAGCTAATGATCAATTGAGAAAGATGAACTAGGGGCCAAATGATCTTTTCTCTATTGCTATATACAATCAAACTAGCAATGCAAACTGAAGGAATAGGTTGTATGACTTGTATCAAACTGGAAATACATTGGAAAAGTGTATCAACTGTATCATACTCGTTCAAATTTTGAGCAAAGTAAGCAAATTCAAAAAGAAAGCAAATATTACGAGCTGTGTGGTCTTATCCTAGAAAGCAAGCAAGCTACGTGGAGTTGTCGCTTAAGGTCCAAAAGAAAACAGAGAGATTTTGACCAGGTAGTGAAGAAAGGCGGTAAGTGGCAGTATAGTAAATAAAAAGATTGAATGACAACTACTCACCTGGATTTGGTTGTGAAACTGAAGCACCATCTGAGAACAAGACTCGGAGATCTGACAAATCCGATCCGGCAAATCTTCCCTGTGTCGACTCCCGCAGTCTCCGGTGAATCTCGGAAATTTCCAGAATCTGCTACCTGCACACACCCCCAAGCTTAAAACCCGGAATTCAAGGCCAAAACTCAACTAACAAACAAAACAAAGCTGAAAACTCACCGGTTTTGAGGGGAGGGATGACGGCGAGCAAGGTGAGGCAGTCGCCGGGCTGAACGACATGAGTGAGAGCCCATGCCAACGCGGCGTTGGAGATCACCTTTTCCGCCTTCACCGCCACTATTACTTTATCGGAGCGTTCCCCAACCATTGCTCCGCCGTACGAAGAATCGATCAATCAACTTGAATTCGAAGCGGTGGAATTGGAACTTGGAGAGCGACTAGCTAGTGTGACAGAGTATGAGGGGCGTTACAGAACTTGTGACAAGGATTGTATAATTTTATGTATTAAAGTAACTTTCCAATCAAATATGATTGTACGTGTTATATGATACAGTTGGCCGCAGTGAATAATTAGTCACCCCTGGGCTGGGCTCAAGAGCAGCCCACTAGACTTGCATCTGGTCTCTTTTCCTTTCTAATTTTCTGCCAACCCAGTTTAATTGGGACATTTTTATTGATGACATTAAAGTTAATTTGCATGGTTAAGATATTGTGATATTCATGAGGACCAGTGGTAGTGTAACGTCACATACTCACATAACACAAACACAATGTCCATGTGATATTAATGATTTTATGTGATTTTCCAAAGGACCACTCTTGATGGAAAAAGGTTTTATACATATGGCATATATACCCAAAATAAGTAGGCAGAAATTAAAGGAAATAGGGCCAGGGGAAGAGTTATATCAAGTTCAAACCTTTGTATGTGGGTCGTTCTAGTTAATTGGCAATGGTTGTGTATCGGTGATCATAAATGTATTGTCGAAATTTGATATCTTAAGTTCCACAGTCGCTTTAAATCATGGTAACTACTGATGAACTTGTTTGATGACGGGATTTAATAGTGTATTTTTTAACATTATATACACACATACATAATCGTATTCTACAAGATCAAAGCACTAAGCTGATAAAAACACTAACGATGAGAGTAAGACAGTAAATAAAGGTTTGAATCATCAATATATAATAGCATACATTAAAATTTCGCAGTCGTGGTTTAAGGTTCTTATTTTGTTCCGACGTATTCATAAATGTCAGCATGAAGGCGTGGTTTTAGAAGGACTTGTAATGGTGTGGCCTTCATGTTTGTTAACCCAACAGTCTCACTCATATCGACTGGTTCATCTGACGGAGCCGTAATTTCAAACCCATGCAACAGATGAGCTAGAGCGAGTTCAATAACTTGAAGAGCCAAAAAAATTCCTGGACATATTCTTCTACCACTTCCAAACGGCATGAGCTCAAAATTCTGACCCCTAACATCAAAATCTTCAAGGCATGAAAGGAACCTTTCAGGTCGGAAAATGCAGGGAACTTGCCAGACATTCGGATCCCGGTGAAGCTTCCAAACATTGACGATTAAACGTGTTTTGGCATGTACAAGGTAATTACCTACGGTGCAATCTTCTGTGGATTCATGGGGTGCGAGGAGTGGTACAGCAGGGTATAAGCGCAAGGTTTCTTTGATGATGGCTTGGAGATACACGAGGTTCTTCACGTCTGATTCATTCACTTGTCTATTCCGGCCAACTTTTGCGTCTAATTCATTTTGAGCCTTCTTCAAGACTGCAGGGTTGTTCACCAGTAATGAAAGAGCCCATGTTAATGTTACTGTTGTGGTGTATGTTCCCCCTAATATGAGAGCCTGCAGATATATTAGAGCACATACACTACAATTATTATAATTACACAAAAATTACTGAATTACTAATTAACCAATACTCTAAAAACACTTCCTAAGCAAAAATATAAATTTTTGCAGCCGAACATACATCATGAATCATAATAATGAAGCCAATTGTGGGTGCTGCAGCAAGTATAAGACAAAAATTGCTTGGGCATAATTCTATAGAAACTTATCCTTATCCTAATTTAGTTTTCAGCATCGTGCACTTGCACATCAACGACTAATTGTTCATTGAAATTTTACTGTGAACAATGTGGGAAGTTTCAGATTAGTATGAAACTAGGGAGGAAGCCCGCGCGTTGCCGCGGGTAAAAAGTGAATGAAAAATGAGTCAAGTGTCAGCTGTTAAAGGTAAAGGAACAAAAAAAAAAAAAATCTGTAAAATTTTTAAGAGCAAACAGGATCTGATGGTAATGTTAAATCAATGTTAGGTATCAGTATTAGACTACATTCATTTTATATCAGAACAAATGAAATTACTTTGGGTAAGATTTTACCATGGGATTGCTAGCGCTTAGTTGATATAGCTGGGATCATCTGGTATGAATTAAAGATTACATTAAAGAATAGTTGTAATTAATCAATGCAAACAGGATTTATTGGTTATATTAATGTTAGTAGAGCAATGATGATTGTATACTACAGAAGCAAGAAAAAGAAAGTAATAATTCTATATATGTATTGTATTGTAATTAATATAAGAAAAAGATTAATACAAAAGATAGTACATATATATTACATTATGTTTTGTTAATTTACCTAGTCATTACATACAGTTTTTCTGAGATTCAGAAAGTAGCTTACATGATCACTACATAGGTACAAACTTGACCATCTGGTCTGGGGCCTGTTCCAAAAATACAGTTTATCATGGAGTTTACTCAAAAAATACCACTCCAACGATATTTGTACCTACTACCTACATGGAGTTTACTCAAAAAAATACCACTCCAACTATGTTTGCACCTACTTCCTACATGGATTATGTTAGTCCATCAAAAGTAATATTAACATAAACAGATTGATCACTGTGATTCAATCTATTTTTTCTTTTTCATCATCATGGTCCTTCCTTCCAGAAGATGATCTTGTTCCTTTGTCCTCCCTATTAAAAAAGGTAGAATGACAATTATATGAATATCAATGAAAACGAATGGTTATGCGGAAATGGAACATTCATGAAACTCTATAGTTAAACAAAGGTATGTAGGTAGGTAAATGTAAATTTCAAGAACTAACTTAAATGTAAATTTCCCAAATTAGCTACTGAATGTGACAATAGAATATCTTTCAAATTTGCAAAAGAAAAAAGAGGAAGTTATTATAAAATTGACGATAAACACAACTATACAAATTTTTTACCAAACATTCAAATGAATGCATACTTGCTCGAAAAGAGGAAACCAAAATTAAAGGATCCACAACATCAATATTTGCAGGTGTTAAGCTGAAAATTGAAGCTCATATTGGCTTTACCATCTCCTTTTTCTTGTTTTTCTTTGAAGTGTACATGTCCATTTTAGCTAATAGCTTGAGAATAGGCCTTTATGATTGTAAATGGGAAAAAACCATGCCAATAGCTAATTTAAATGAGCAAATCAGGATTCAATATAGAACATGTAAATTTTGAACAATATAGAATCACTTTACAATCATAATGAATAATTAATTCATTAACATGTAAGATGTATTACCTTGCCAAGAGTAACCACAAGTTCTTAACACCATATAAGCATTTGACTTTCTATCTACATTACAAAACCAACAAAATATTCAAAGTCACAAATGAAATTGTCAAAAGGCATCAAACATTATTCACTCTGTAAACCCAATGCTATATGAGAACTCACAAAATTTGCAAACATTAACATTGTCATTCCCAAATAAAAAAGTTAGTTATCAATTGATAAGAACTCTTAACATAATTCGTGCCTATACATTATTGTGTAACCAAATAGTCACTGAAAACATACTTGAAAGAATACAATCAAAGTCAAGAATGAACTAAAATAAGTAAACCAATTTCTTACTATGACAGATCAAACAGAAACTACACTGCATTACATGAACAATCATCATTAATCCCAAGCAACCTATCAAATTTTAATACTTACAAAGATGCCCATCAAAGAAAACACATATAATCCCGAGCAAGGTATCAAACATTCAGACTTCAATACTTATAAAGATGCTCATCAAAGAAAACACATACAATCATGTAGATAGATATGATAACACCACTCATTCACTACTTAACATATACTTAAACATATTCAACTCAAATTTCAGTTAGAAACAGACATCCGAATCCAACTTACCAATTCTAATACAAAGAAGTAATCTTTAAAGTAAGAACAGAGAATAACAACAGTGGCATATGACTGTTAATTGATTCAACATAAAAGAGAAGACTTGAAATTGGGGGTTTGAAGTGTAAAGGTAGTACCTTGGAATCTTGGGTGGAGTGAGATTAGGGTTTTGATGAAATGCCACCGCCGCAGCTGAATTGGGAATTAAGGTTCCGGCAAAAGAAGGCGGGTTTTCTTCTTGTGCTCTCTCTCTCTCTCTCTCTAAGTGTGAGAGAAGACCGGGACTTGAACTCTTTATTCATTGATGGGATCGGCGAATTCATTGATGCTGCTCTGTTAAGGCCTTTTGCCTAGCGAATGAAAACATAAGAATGATCAATGAAAGACTAACGACAATCAATTTGATCAGATAATAGATTAAAGGAGTGGATTGGTTTCTGACCATTTTACTGGCAATGGCGTGTTCAGACCAAGAATGGTCTGGTAATGTGAAAATGAAATGGCTGCATGAATTCTAAACACTCAGAATTAATCACAGAATGAAATGCAAGCATCCCCAACACCTAACCTAGCTCTGTAAATAGTTGCTAAATGGAAGCTCCTCCTTTTCTGCTGCAGGAACTGTTGGTGGATTAACCAAAATGAAATTGATAATCATATAATCAATTGTCACAGTACAAAAATAAACTAATCACATTTCAGTTCTATAGATAATTGCTTGCATGTCTGCAACTCTTTGCATCACAATTACCCAACTTCAATTTTTTTGGAAATGGTCAGAAACTATAGCCGCACCCAATCACACAAAGCACAAATAGATTAGCTGCTTACATGAAAACCAACTAAACAGATTAGCTGTGATGAGTTTAACGTTTCGACATCTTAACAAAAATGACATGAGACCCAACTTCAAGAACGACCTCAGGCAATGCCTAAAACATTGAGGACAAACAACACCAAATCCCATCCCAGCTCACAAAAATAACACAACAAATGTAAGCAGAAACAGGAAAAAATAACTAAAAAATATTAAAACAAACATGAACATCACTTAAACATAGACACACCTATTGAAAAATAGAACTCCCTGAGATTACACAGCTTTCGCATGAGCACAGCTGAAACATTTTGAATTTTTTACAACACCTAAATACCAAACCCAAAAACACCAATTGCAAAAACCCCAATCGAAATTTTTCGATTTCGATAGAACCCACAAAAAGATACCCAATCAATTTTCCAAAAACCGTCCGTTAATACGGCGGGTAAAGAAGATCAACCCCATCTGCAAAACCGAAAAGGAAGTTCTAACCTGTCAACACGGCGAGATAAGAGAGAGCAAAGATATATCGATCGATGGGAGCTGCGGGAAGAGAGAGCGGGAAGAGAGAGCGTGAGAGAAGAGGACGGCGAGATGGGAAGAAATCGATATATGTAGGGCAAACCTGCAAAAGAAACCGATTTGGCTCCTCTCTCACTTTTTCTAGCACCTTCGATGGGAAGAAGACGCGAACAACAATTGAATTTATGCACACAAAATTCTAGAACAAAATGAAATCGAAACTTCAAAGCTTACCGGAGGAGTGATCCGATACACTGGCCCAATCCCCCTGCAATTCAATCAACACAAATCTCAGAATTTGAGATTTGAGACAGAGAGCCGGAGAGGAAAACAGATCGGGTGAGAGAGGAAAAGCGAGGCGGAGAGCAAAGGATCAGCAGAGAGAGATCTTGGGCGAGAGAACGTGAGAAGAGCAACCCCGAAGAAAGCAGAGAGATGAAGAAAGAAAGGAAGCAGCAGCCCAACCGGCCCCTATCTCACTTTTTCTCACTTTTTCTAGCACCTTCGATGGGAAGAAGACGCGAGAGACCGAAGCCCAAACCCGAGCCCGAGCGAGAGAGAGAGAAGAAAAAGACAAAACCCACACTGTTCTCAAGAACAGTAACCAGGCGAGGCCGTATAGTATATAGTTAAATTATTGACATTTTTTCTTTGTTAATTAGTAGCTCGTAGAGTAATTAATTAGGGAACACTTTACCAGGCAAGTAGTTTGTTCATGGTATCAGCAGTAGTCCCACCAAACTCCAGTATACTATCATCGAGAACAGACAGCATCATATCCATGAAATCGTCAGGCTCGTGAGAAGTAGAAGTAGAATTGATACTACTTCGTTTTAGCTTAGGTGGTAGAGAGTTATATTGGGATCTGGGCTATAATTTAGCCTTAAAAATTATTATTTTTTATTCATAGATTACTAAACTATCTCTAGTAAGAAGGACCAAATTTTAGTCATTTCTAATATTTTATGGTTTCACGTTATATATTAACATATATCGTCACTTTTACTATAAATATATTGTCACTTTTACAACAAATATGTCGTCACATTAATTCTTGAATAAACTTTTGAGACAAAATTAAATATTTTGCATTGTTTGTGAATATATTAACACACTAAGATATCAGCCATTTATTGCATATTTAATTAATTATTTAACATTGATTTTGAGTCGAGCGAATTTGCCCGTTATAATGAGATGAGAATGAAATCATCTAATAGAAAGTTGACAATTGTTATAATTTGGGTCATTATCAATCAACACATATGCAAACTATAATTTTTTAATCTGATTTAGGATCGCACTTTGTTTTGGCCTGGGCTAGCCAAAGGGTTATGTTTAGCCCTTTTGATGGTCATTTGGCCTTTTTATGGCTCTTTAGCCCTTTACAGATTTGTTGTTGGTGGCCAAAATAATACCAAAATTTAGGATTTGACCCCGTAACCTCTATTACGGAGATGGCCTTATGCTCTTCCGACCATCGTTCCAGAACATCATCTAGTTCCTTTTCATTGCCTTCTCATGCCCGCCCAAATCCAACCACCTAAGAAAAGGCACTGCATCCGCCATCACAAATTCACCTGTCAATCTGAAAAACTCCCTCATCGCCTTTCGATACCTTTTGTTCTCTTCCTTCTCACGCTCCGAGCTAGTCTCAAGTAGGCGCCGCTTCCCTACAACCATCCTAAACATGGTGCTCACCGTTACGTCTCCGAACCACCTCTTCATGTCCACCAACACATGATCTGAATTCTTGTTTTGCTTCCACAAATTGTAAATGTTCTTAATACAGGTCTTCACTTCCGATTCACGAACGTGATTGAGGGACTCCAAGCGGTGGTTCGAGAGAAGCTCCAGGGTGGCTACCTTGCGCATCTGGCGCCAGTAAGGACCGTAGGGACTGAACCCAAACATGGCGTAGTTGTAGCCCATAACCTCTGAGACTAATAGCTTCGGGCGATTAGCAAAGACTCTGTCGTTGGTGGTGAGACACTCTTTGGCCATGTCCCAACTGCTCACAATAAGAGATCGGTGCACCCCGTGTTTGATTGTGAAGACCGGTCCATACTTGTCAGCCATGTTGCCCAAAGTTATATGCGGCGGAAGAGAGCCGCCTAAGAGAGGAAGGTGACCAACTAATGGCCAGGAACCGGCTGCTTCCGGTGCTCCCTTCTTTGTGGCTGCGTTTGTGTTGGAAGCCTTTGTCATCCATAGCAATAGAGAGAAAATAAACAATAAAAAGCCAAGTATGGTAGATGGAGAAGAACTGAGATAATGAAGAGTGAACTCCATGATGAGATGCAGGGGCGGATCCAGCCACTTGTGGGTGGGGCTCAAGCCCAACCAAAGAAATTGGGAAAGAAAAAAAAACTAGGTATATATAGATATATATATATATATATATATATTTTAGGTGATATATCATATATGCCCAGCCATCAAGTGACCAAACCTAATCCACCCAACTACCCAACCCATTACCCAACAACCTAAGTCCACAAATCCACAATCATCACTCATCCACCAAGTCAACCTCCTTCACCGAAGGAGTCCTTCAACTTAAACACTAATAGTCTAAAACATGTATGACCTCACCTGCTGTTCCCCTCCGCCTCTAGCCCTCCACTCACCTATCTGGCTATCCCTCTTCCCCTCCGCGGCTCCGCCTCCACTCCCTTTCAGTCCTCCATGGCTCCACCATAATCTCCTTCTTCCCAACCTCCTCCGGTCCTCCCTGATAGCGACGACTTGCCTCCGGCCCTCCGCCTCCACTCACCTACAGAAATTAATCTCCTTCTTATATAGAATCTGAAATTGTAAGTTCTGGTTGAGCTCCTACACTTTGCATGGTTGTATTGGGAAAAAAAAATTTGTCATTTGGCCAAAGTTCGAGCCCACCCCATCTTTAAATCATGGATCCGCCCCTGATGAGATGGGTAGGAATTTGGACAGAACTGAAACTCTTAACATAGTAATCGCATGCGCTTTTATATTTGACACTTCGAGTCTTTGACTATATCTCAAATTACACCATTATCGCTGATTTGTTGATCCAGTCACTGGTCGATCATATTTCTAAAGAAATTTCTGACCCACTAATTTTCTTGAACATTATTAGATTTAAACCCCGATTAAAGTCACGGGAGTTAGAAATTGATGCAAGATATCTGTCTTACTATTCACATGGAAAATGAAAAATGTTTATTATAGAGGTCAAACTTCAAAGACAAGTGCATAATGCAGGGAACAAAATAACTTACACCCTACTGAAACATGAATCGAAATAACATACAAAGCAGATTCTTTTATTTGTAGAGTTCAAAAGACAAGCGAGGTTTGATGAGAACTTCAAGTGGAGTAGCCTTGACGTTTGTGGCTCCAAAACTCTCAGACATATCAACATGTGCATTGAAGGGAGCTGAGATTTGGAATGCATGTAGGAAACTAGCCAATGTGAACTGTACCATTTGAAAGCTAAATGATACAGCGGGGCAAGATCTTCTACCACTTCCATATGGAATCAACTCAAAATTTTGACCCCTAACATCAACATCCTTGTGGGTAGTCAGAAATCTCTCCGGTTTGAACTCTAATGGCTCCGGCCATGCTTGAGGATCAGTCTGAACCTTCCAAATATTTGTGATCAACCGCGTGCCCTTGGGAACATGGTAGCCAGCTATGGTGCAGTCTTCATTGAACTCATGTGGCGCTGATAATGGTGCTGCAGGGTATAAACGCAACGTCTCCTTCACGTTGGCTTGGAGATAGACCAACTTGCTTAAATCTGACTCGGCGACGGTTCTTTCTCTTCCTACTTCTGTGTCTAGTTCCTCTTGAGCTTTTTCCAACACATGAGGATGGTTCAACAATAGTGATATTGCCCAAGTCTACATACATTGAATCGCTATACCTGCTGCAATTAAATTCTGCAAAAATATACAACATTGAACAACTTACAGGGAGAGTTAGCAAGCTAGATATATATATCTACGTCATGTTTTAGTGTTGAAAATAACCAAAATATGCTTACCAAGCATGTGGCCTTGTTAACAGTATCAGCATCATAACCACTAAGGTCTGCTCCTTCCAGGGCATAAATCAATGCATCCATGAAGTCATTATATCTTCTTCCTAGCCTCTCTGAGTGCTCTCTTTCGCTTATGCTCTTCTAGCCAGCCCTCAAGAATGGCATCCATTTCTGTTGCAGTTTTCTTCATCTCCTTCTCATGTCCACCTAAATCCAACCACCGAATATAAGGAATCGAATCACCCACTGTAAACAGCCCTACATAGTAAATGAACTTCCTCACGGCAATATGGATGTGACTAGCTTCTTTCTTCTCATCATCATTGGCGGCAAAAGAATATCTCTTCCCGGAGATCATTCTAAGAATCACATTTAAACTCAAGTCCCCCAACAATTCTTTCAACTCCACCAACACTACGCGGTCACCATCCGAGTTGCCCTCCTTTTTCATAAGATCACTGCTATTCCAAGTTGTGTACACTTGCTTCAAGAAGGTGCGAACTTCGCTTACTCGAATGTGTGCAAGAATCTGAAGCCGGCGGTTGGAGAGCAACTGCAAGATCGCAATCTTACGAACTTCCCGCCAATATGGCCCGGCGGATTCAAACCCAAACATGGCGTTGTTGTAGCCCATGATTTCTACAGCTGTCAACTTTGGGCGCGAGGATGCGGCTATGTCATTGATAGTAAAGCACTCCTTGGCTACTTGACTGCTGCTCACCACCAAAGTTGGATGCACCCCAAGCTTTATAGTGAAAAGGGGTCCATACTTTTTAGCCATGGCTCCCAATGCTTTGTGGGGAGGCGACGTTCCTCCGAACAGGTGAAGATGACCGATTAAAGGCCATGCACCCCCTGCTTCAGGTACTAATTTACCCTCTGCAGCTCTCCACCTTCTTGTTAAACGGCAAATATAAAAGATGACTACTGCAAACAATATCGCAGGCGTGATGAAATTTACTAGGAAAGTGTTAAAGTGAGAGAATCCATTAATCGGATTGCTCTAGCCTTTTCTTCTGTTTGCCAGAAGATTGATATGTATGGGTACATACTCTGTTCTTCGTTAAACCCTTCATATGGGTGTGATTATATAACGCATGGAAACCCGGCATAGATAAACCGGCCCCGTGATCCCTTATTCCCTCTATATTTTAAACGATTCAGATGGTTTCCAACAGGAGTTGGCCCTCGGATAACGAGACAGTCGGGCAAACATAGAAAAGGGCTATGACACTCCAGTCATCTTCATGCGTCTAATATACTAGCTAGCAATACGACACAAGAACTAATGTGATCATGATCAATCAGTGCAACAAAAAACCAAGAACGAATTTGGTCCTGTCCACAAACGTGGCCAGTGGCCAGTGGCCAGCTAATTAAATTTCTTTGTTTTTCTTTTTTTGGGTCAACATTTTCTTTTCTTTTTCAAAGGATGCATTAGAGCATCTTCAATGGATACGTGCCAATTTTTTTGTCAAATTTTGTTAGAGCATCTTCAATGGATATGCTAATTTGACATGTGACAAGGCAAAAATAACATTTCCTAATTTGGCTGGAGATGTCAAATTTTGAATAATTACCATACATTAAACAATCATTTAAACTTGTAAATAAGTAAAAATACTTATGAGAGAACTAGAGTGTAAAAAAAATGGCATTTCCTTTCAACGATGTCAAATTTGACATGGACCCTCTCAATGCCATTTGCACATGTAAATGACTATTCGGTTGGAGATTGCCGACTGTTTTGGCCATGATCCTTAGCAGAGATAGAGAGGTAACTTAGCAGTACCAAAAATAAAATAACGGGTGCGTGATAGCTAAATTAAAACTATTTATTTTCCTTATTCTCCTGCAAATTTGTCGATTGTAATATAGAGAAATAAGGGTCTCCCGCAAAGGATTAAATTAAACTAAAAACTTCAACAAATGTCACAAAACGTGACCGCAACTCATATTGAACAACAGTCAAATAATAAAAGAAAAACATAACCTAGAATACTCAGAAAAACCCGAAAATTTACAGAGGTGTACTAGACACACAGAGCGTCTAACACACAAAATTTGAGATGATTTGAAGTTAATTTCATAGAAGAATAAAATACAGGAAAATAACAGACATAAGATAAGAAGACTGAAAACTGATTTCAAAGTAGTTGAAAATCAAGATAATGAGACTAGCTAGAGAGGAAATATCCACCCCCGATAATCACATACAACACACTTTGTCCAATTTGTGACCAACTAACTCAATTGAAGATGCTTAGACTGACTCAGTACGCTTGAGCACAATCTATTACTTTTTCTTACTGTATACATTAGGCAAGAAATGCTCTACACCTAAACTATTCTCAAACATTGTAACCTAAAGGTAATTTTATTAGGTTAAACCCCGTTTATTAAGTTAAACAAGCAAAGATCAATAAACATAAAAAGAGTTTGAGCAATCACTAGGCATCGCAATAAACTTAGCGCCTTGTTAAACCTAAGGTTTCGTCTACTCGCTAGAGAAAACTACCGATTATTTCTCTAGAAAATTTGAGAGATCCGATATTGACCCAGGCATCAAATAATCAAAGTATTAGAACCCTAGCATATATACTAAGTAGGCCTCCAAAGTACACATACAAAGAGTTCATCGATGAACAATCGGTAAACAAAACATCAATCTTATTAATTGCAAAAATAAATTGAAAATCAAAGCATATTATAAATCATGTCTAGGGGCTTCAACAGCCCCCTAACTACTATGAATTTAGTTGTACATAATGAAAATTGAAAACACAAAAGAGTTCATGGAAGAGGAAGACAACAATAACCAAGATTGGAAAATCCATGAGAAGAGCTTGATCGTCTGATTCTTGCGTTCTTTTTCTTCCCCACTTCTTATGTTGCCCTCCTAGTCTTGTGTATCATATGATATTATGGTTAGAGAACCCTCAATTTCCGTCCATGGGCTTGTTGATTTGGATTGGGCCTTGAAATTGAAGTTTCGATCCAAATCAGAAATTCGGGCAGACTAACATTCGGCCACTAAACCGATCATAACTTCTTCTCCAAAATAGGTATTGATGATCTGTAAAAAGTTCTGGAAAGTAGACTCTTGTAGCTTTTTATTGATATATAACTCATCGTCTGAATCACTGTGAGCTAATCACAATACTCTGTCGAAATTAGATGATAATTTCTAGCAGATCTAATAATTCTTTCTTTCCACGACATAGATTCCTCTTATTTCAAGATTTCTCATATTTTGCTTCATATTCACTTCTCTGCTCCGGAACACCTAATAAACATAAAAATAACTAAATCAAATGAAAAATACGATAAATTAACAAAGTAAAGAAGAAAATTAACCATCATATCGTCGCATAATTATGCTCCTATCAGTGTAAGCGTGCCACCGCGCGGGGCGCGGAATGAAATTGCATATGTGCTGGACTTATAATTAAACGAAAGGGCTCAGGTGCCACTCGCGGACGAGGGATTACGAGTAGCTCTCCTATTTGCTTGCAATCGATACTCACTGTGTGTAGCGAGCAAAACAATTAATCAAGACAGTAAACGAGAACGAGACCGAACGAGCTCTGTAAGCTAAGGCGAGATGTACGTTAGCGTTTAGGGGTTCGAGAAACTCGAAGAGTTGTTTAGTTGTATATGATTTGATTTTGTGTGTCTAGAGAGAGTATCATTAAACTTCTTTATATTTGAGTTACGGGCCACATGTATTGGTCCAAAATATGTCAAAGACTTATAGAAGTTTTCAATATTTATATTGTATCATAGGGAGTTAGACTTAGTTGCCTCTTGATATAACTCTGTTAGTTAGGTAGCAAGATAGTGTTTGAACACCTCCTGGAGACTTGGACGTATGTTACTGGATGTGCACTTAACTATAATCAAGGAGTACAATCATTAATCAATATAGGATTAATTACTGGTCACTCCATTAACTTTCATGTGCTCGACAGTTTACTCCATTAACTTTCAATTTCAATCGATTACTCCATTAACTTTCCAATGTCACACAATTAGGTCCATCCTTTAAGTGGCCATCCAAATCAGTGGTTAAGTTGCTGACTGGACATATTTTTCAACTGGAAATTCCATTTAACACCCTCCCTCCTTAATCTCTTCAAACTCTTCTCTCTCCTCCTCCACCTCCTCTGCAACCACAACGCCACCACATCACCAGTTGGACCTTCAATAACACCGCAACAACAATACCATCAACCAACCAACCAACTAACCACATCAACACCGTAATCAAACACACCGCAACCAGACCACCAGCAACCAACCACACCACCAGTAGTTCACCCCGCAGCTCCTCGACATCTCTCTCCCAACGCCAAAAACTCAAACCCACCTACCTCGCATATCTCTCCCAAAGCCCAAAACTCAAACCCTCACAACAATCTTCTCCCTTCGCCGCCAACCAAATCCAAAACAACACCATCCAGTCAACAACCTCTTCTCACTCGCCTCCCCTTCCTCTATATGAAATTGAAGCCATTTGTTTGATTGGAAACAAATTTGGGAATTGGGGATTTCAATCCCTAAAATTTCAGATTTGGGAATTGGAAGTGTTGAACGGTGAGCCAACAGAGGGCGTTGGTGCGGTTGGCGGCCAGAGATGGGACACCAGCGCGTTGGGGATGGTGATGAGGAGGGTGGTGTTGGAGTAGAGGAAGGCGCGGACGAGGTTGGGGTCAGAGACGTCAAGGCGGAGGGCGGTGAGGCTGAGAGAAGTAATGGTCGAGGCCACACGCTCCGGTAGCGAAGGGGTGGGGCAAGTGGCGACGGTGGAGGCGGAATAGGTGATGCCGATGGTGATGGATGAGGCGGCGTTCGGCGAGGAAGAGGAGAGTGATGAGAGAAATGGCGGAGAGAGAAAATTGGGAAGCCGTGGTTGGCTGATGGGTTTTAAATGTGTGTGAGAGAGAGAGAGAGGTGGGGTGTTAAATGGAATTTTCAGTTGAAAAATATGTCCAGTCAGCAACTTAACCACTGATTTGGACGGCCACTTAACAGATGGACCTAATTGTGTGACATTGGATAGTTAATGGAGTAATCGATTGAAATTGAAAGTTAATGGAGTAAACTGTCGAGCGCATGAAAGTTAATGGAGTGACCAGTAATTAATCCATCAATATATAAACCTTCTGACCTTCACATGCACGCATGACCACATAATTCTTTAAGCAATTAAGGATATTGCTTTCTTATCCAATTGAGATATTGTAGGCGGAGTTCGCATCTTCCTATGCGAACTACTCGTCTTCGCACGCAAGCAATCTCCTCGCCTGTAAACTCTTATTCGCATGCAAACTGTTTCATCTAGTTCGCATCACTTTTTAGGCAATTAATTATTGGACCAAGTCAACCCACGTCTCCAAGTCTTCTATGCGAACTGTACATCTAGCTCACATAACTTTGTCGGTGGACCATCACTTGTAAACCTATTATTTCGGGCTCGCTGGTGTGACGTGGACCATGAATTTAACTAACATTCACATAAAAAATTAATATCTAGTAAAATATTAATTTAAGTGTAAACACCGACTATGTCAAATAAAAACTGTTCTGGTGAGTTGTCAAAAATGCTTTATGGGATGGAGATGCTCTTAATTTTAAAATGACGAATGACCTTTCCATGAGCCGATGAGACAGTTATCGGCTAATCCTCTATTTATAGAGTAAACAGTTGTTGAAACTGAACTAGATATTACAAGGATATCCCAAAAATCGCGAGAAGCCATCACGATCTAAGAAGATAAGATAAACGAGAGTTTGTGTGTAAGAACTTGTTCGCTCAACTCGTAATCCCTCAACTCGTTTATTCATAAAGTTTAGTACACAAGCGAGGTTTGATTAGTACGTTTAGAGGGGTGGCCTTAACATTTGTAAGTCCAAAACTCTCAGACATATCAACAAGCTCATTTGATGGTGTTGAAACTTCGAATGCATGTAAAAAGCTAGCTAAAGCAAATGGTACCATCTGAAGAGCAAACGATATCCCAGGACAAGATCTTCTACCACTTCCGAAAGGGATTAGTTCAAAATGATGACCCCTAACATCAATGTTCTTGTGGGTGGTGAGAAATCTCTCCGGTTTGAACTCTAATGGGTCGGGCCACATTTGTGGGTTGGTTTGAATCTTCCAAAGGTTCGTGATCAAGCGGGTGCCCTTTTGGACATGATAGCCATTCACTGTGCAGTCCTCAGTGAACTCATGCTGTGCTGATAATGGTACTGCCGGGTATAAACGCAGCGTTTCTTTCACTATGGCTTGGATATAAACCAGCTTGCTTGTATCCGACTCGGTCACAAATCTTTCTCTGCCGACTTCTGCATCCAATTCATCTTGAGCTTGTTTCAATACGTGACGATTATTCAATAATAGTGATATTGCCCATATCAATGTAACCATGGTGGTATCGCTACCTCCTAAAATCATATTCTGCAAAATATATTGTATATTGATGTGATGATTAAGAAAGCTCAACAAACAAACAAACAAAAAAGCATCGTGATCTAATCGGAATTCGGAAGAGTATAACCATTAAAATTTAAAAAGGTCCTAAAGGCTAGGCCAGCTAGAATCTTTAGTGATAAAAAGATGAAGCTTTGGTTTAGGGAATCTTAACACAAACTACAGCCGTCCTATATGTTCTAATCTCTAATTCAAAATATATCACTCACTATATAATTGTTCTAATAATTAGACTCGCCCTCCATAGTCAAGCCCACCTATTTCGAAAGATAAATAGATATGCATATACAGAAAAAAAAAAATAGTCATCTAATATATACGTACCAAGCATGTGGCTTTGTTGACTGTATCCGCATCGTAACCGCCAAGGTCTGCACCTTGAAGCTCAGTAAGCATGGCGTCCATGAAGTCATGCTCTCCGGCGTCACCTGCTCTTCTCCTTTGTTTATGCTCTTGTAACCACTCCTCAATGATAGCGTCGATTTCTTTTGCAGTTTTCTTCATGGCCTTTTCATGACCACCTAAATCCAACCACCGAAGGTAAGGAACCAAATCGCCCACCATAAACACCCCAGCAAAGTAAAAGAACTTCCTCACTGCATCCTGCACGCGACCTGCTTCTTTCTTCTCATCCTCATTAGCGGAATCACCAATGAACGAGTAGCGTTTTCCAGCTACCATTCTAAGTGTAACGTTAAGAGTCAAGTCCCCAAACCATTGTTTCAACTCCACCAAAACTACATGATTATGATCTGTACATTTGAACAATTCTTTCAGGAAGGTAGCCACCTCGGAGACACGAATGTCTTTAAGCAACTGCATCTGGCGGTTGGAGAGCAGCTTCAAGGTTGCTAGTTTACGCACTTCTCGCCAATATGGTCCGGAGGGAGCCATTCCAAACATGGCGTAGTTGTAGCCTATGAGTTCCACAGCTGCCATTTTGGGGCGCGAAGATGCAGCCATGTCATGGATTGTAAAGCACTCTTTAGCCACTTCACTACTGCTCACCACCAAAGTTGGATAGACTCCGAGGCGCACCGTAAAAAGGGGACCATACTTGTCTGCCATGGCTCCCAAGATGATTTGGGGAGGCGTCGATCCTCCTAGCAACGGAAGGTGGCCAAATATAGGCCATGCTCTCTTGGCTTGAGGTGCTCCTAATCTGCTCCTTCTCCATCTCTGTGAAAAATAATAAAAATAGAGAGCGAATGTTATTGCGAATATTAAACCAGTTGTGCTTGTGACATATAAGTTCATCTGATCAAGCTAGGAGGAGATCGATTAATATTCGATTGCTAGAATGATATTCCTCTGGCTATATGCATCTTAGTTATATACTTTGCTGTCATTGAAGCTTTCCAATCTCTAGCTGGCCTAAAGAGATATTACGTTTAATTTCTAACGAGTTGACAAATTAGCGTATTGTTGTCAGGGTACGTATACTTACGTGAAGCACTTTCATATGTATGCATGGTAGAGATGAAAGTACTTACGTGAAGCTTCTATATACTGTGGAGATGAAAGATAAAACCTATATAATGTTGAACAATATTATTTATGTTGTAAATATTATATCTTATGTGGTTGTCCACGTTATTAGTTAGGGACTTACATGTAATATCTCAATAGTCTGAGTATTTATTGTGTAAACTCTACCTCTATATAAAGGAGGCCTATGAGACTGAATATGAGATCACTCAACTTTTCCTCCTTCTCCCTATTCGTCTCTTACTTATTACAGAGTAAGTTCTTATTTTATATCACGGTATCAGCACGATCATTGTCATTGTCATTTGTTTAGACGGATATCTCTAAAACTGAGGAGATTTCTTCTGAATCTCGAAGAGTATAAAGCCTCTTGAATTGACAATTGGGTTCCATTTGGTAGTCTTATGTGAGCTCTACTAGAACCTTCAATCAGGTCTGCAGGACCTGATATAGTGGTTACATTTACTTTGGAAGGTATCAAAGTGGAGAAATAAGCCTGATCGCGAAGGATCGTATGTGTAGTAGCACTGGCAGCAAGACACGCATCATCTCCATCCTTCGTACGTTGAGGGCATCCAAAACTCATTTTCATGCCTTCATAGAGATAGTAACGTACAGTTAATTAGCATGATATATAGATACATTAAAATTTCCATATAAAAAAATGTAATCAGATATATGCTACTTTATAACCAATAAACTATACGATGCTATGTATCTATCACACACATAGTAGAACAAAGTAGTAAAACCAATGACATAGCAGTTGTCATGTTTGACCGAAATAAAATGGAACTTTAATTGAGTCTCACGCAACAACTACAAGATAACTAAGGGGATGAAGTAGATAATGTTTCCAAGAAATTAAGTACTAATCATATCTTGTTGATAAGATGCTTATCTCATCAGACATGAAATTGGTATTGACAACTTAAATAATAAAAAGAACTTGTGATCATATGTGGGCAAGGATAAGGACATATATACATATGTATAAGAATAGAACATGATAGAACAGAAAGAAATTTCGTTTATTGCAATTGAACCAAAAACTAAAAGAAAAAACATCAAAAAGAAAAAAAAAGATGCCAAAACTAGAGGCCAAAACAAAAAAAACGACCAAAATACAACGAGATAAATAATGCCTAAACATGGACTGACAATTAATTGTCATCAAGAACTCCATTACTAATCATGCCATCACCATTGTTTCCATTGTTCTCAAAAAAATCTGAAACATCAAGTGGGGTGACGTCTGTAGGCTCAGATGAATCCCAAGGATCACAATGATCAATGTAGTTTGTCTCCACATTTTTCTGGTTTAGGGAAGCTTTGTAGAGTTCTACAAGATGGGGTTCTGTACGACAGGTACGAGCCCAATGATCTTTACTACCACATCGAAGACAAACATTATCATAATTGTTATGAGCATTGATCATATGACGATTTCCTTTAATAATCTTGGCATTGCTTTTTGGGCCCAATTGCCTATTGTGGCCCTCATAACCTTGACCATTTTGTCGTCTCTAACCATGTCTATGACCACGGTTGCGACCTCTTCCATGCCATCCTCTATGTCCATTACCATGACCGCTAACAACATTCACTTCAGGGAATGGTTGAGATCCTGTAGGGCGTGATTCATGGTTTTTTAGCAGAAGCTCATTGTTCTGCTCAGCCACCAAGAGACAAGAGACGAGGTCAGAGTATTTGGTGAACCCTCGTTCTCGGTATTGTTGATGTAAGACCATATTTGAAGCATGAAAAGTGGATAATGTCTTTTCAAGCATCATATCCTGAGTAATATTCTCTCCACAAATGTTCATTTGGGAGGTTATCCTGAACATGGCAGAATTGTAGTCTATCACGGAAGTATAATCTTGAAGGCGCAAATGCGTCCATTCATAACGTGCTCTAGGGAGCACAACAGTCTTTTGGTGAGAAAATCTATCTGCCAAACCTGTCCATAACTCAAGTGGGTCTTTGATAGTTAAGTACTCATTCTTCAGTCCTTGATGAATATGGTGACGCAGAAAAATCATAGCCTTGGCTTTCTCCTGCGAGGAGGCTGCGTTTTCAGCCTTGATTGTAGCCCCAAGGTTATGTGCTTCGAGATGAATCTCGGCATCAAGAACCCAAGACAGGTAGTTCTTCCCAGAGATGTCAAGGGCCTCAAAATCCAATTTCGCCAAATTGGTCATCTTTCTACACACGATGGAGAAGGGATACATTAGGACTCATATGTCTGTTAGAACTTACATGTTCTTAACAAATAATAAATGTCGAACTTCGGGTTCGAAAAAGGAGTATATTAAACATTGGATCATAAATATGTGCATGAAGCTTCGGGTTCATGTTCTTATGATTAGGAACTTCCAGTTCTAGGGGTATGTATGTCTATGAACTTCAGGTTCAAGAAGGAATATGCACTCAAAACTTCTGGTTCGAGTGATGATGGTGAAGCTTCAGGTTCACTTGTATTGATATATATATATATATATATATATATATATAGACATATATTAGATCATATGATGAGCAAACGAAGTCGTATGTTTATATGCATAACATTGACTAGATACAAGAATTCATAATTAATATGGATATCTTTGTTGTTTACGGTTATGAACAAATAGTAAAAGAAACACCATAGGCATAGAAGAGAAAACATACAAATATACAGAGAAGGTAAATTGAAATATAAAGCTCATAGATCTTGAGTAATGGCTTAGAAACAACAAAGTTGCACCATAAAAACTCGTTGATCATCATGGAGCGTGCTGATAACGTGATATAAATAATAACTTATTTTATAAAGAGTAAGAGACGAATAGGGAGAATGAGGAAAAGTTAAGTGATCTCATATTCAGTCTCATAGGCCTCCTTTAATTAGCATGATAGATACGTTAAGCACGTTTCATATGTATGGTAGAGATGAAAGTACTTACGTGAAGCTTCTATATACTGTGGAGATGAAAGATAAAACCTATATATTGTTGAACAATATTATTTACAGCTTTCAGTACATTGAATCTTTTGGAAGTTAAAATGAGTTCGTCAATTAGTGCTAATTATCTTGAACATTATTAGATTAGGACTCGAAATATATAGAGTCAAGATAATTAGAAATTGATGCAAGATATATATCTGGCTTTAACTATTCAAATGAACAATGAACCCTGTAATTTTATAACAGAAATCGAAACTCAAAGACAAGTGCCTCATGCGCGCAGTGCACTCGATCTATATGATTATACACACTTACGGCCATGCCACTATACAGAAATATGAATTGAAATAACATGCATTCATAATAGTCTTTTATTTATACGGTTCAGAATACAAGGGAGGTTTAATGAGAACTTCAAATGGAGTGGCTTTATTTATACGATTGGCGTGAGGACGCGATGTAAATGATGTAATTGATAGTGAAGCACACCTTAGCTAGTTAGCTACATAGAGCACTATAGAGGTTGACGATCGATCTTATTCATATTGATACAGATTTGGAGACAAACGTGGTTTGACGAGAACTTGTAGTGGGGTGGATTTCATGTTTGTAAGACCGACGCTTCCAGTCATATCAACTGGTTCGTTCCCAGGAGTTGAGATCTCAAAACCTTGAAGAAAACCAGCCAGGGACAATAGGGTCATTTGAAGGCCTAAAGTAATTCCAGGGCAAGCTCTTCTTCCACTCCCAAATGGTATCAGCTCAAAATGCTGACCCTTAACATCAGTACCCTTATGGGTGGTAAGAAATCTCTCTGGTTTGAACTCCATCGGGTCGGACCAAACCCGCGGGTCAGTATGCACCTTCGAAAGGTTGACCATCAACCAAGTGCCTCTTTGGACATGGTACCCTCCAACAGTGCAGTCCTCAGTGACTTCCCTCAGACCAGAGAGTGGTCCAGCTGGGCATAAACGCAATGCTTCTTTAACACTGGCTCGTAGATACTCCAGGTTGTTGATATCTGATTCGTTCACTAATCTTTCTTTGCCAACATGGTTGTCTAGTTCTTCATGGATCTTCTTCAGTGCTTGAGGGTTGTTTAACAGCAGTGAGAGAGTCCACCACTACCAGAAAATAGTTCTTGGCCGACGAAAAAAAATCGTCGCCCTGTTTAAAAATTTCGTCGCCTAAGTACTTAGGCGACGACATGTCGTCGGCCAAGAAGTCGTCACCGACGGACTTCTGGCGACGACTTCTTGGCCGACGAAATTTAATTCCGTCGTCGCCTAAGAGTAATTCTTAGGCGACGATACTAATTTCGTCGCCTAAAATATACCTCTCGTCGCCCAAAAATATTCGTCGCCCAAGATTTAACACCTTGGCCGACGAAATTTTTTTTCGTCGCTTAAAATCTTCTGACCTTGGGCGACGAAAATAAATATTTCGTCGCCTAAGATCACTACATATTAGGCGACGATATTATTTTTCGTCGGCCAAGGTGTTAAATCTTGGGCGACGATTTATATATTTCGTCGCCTAAGATATATTTAAATTTTTTTTAAAAAAATAATTAAATAATTATTTTAAATATATAAATAATGTTTTTTTAATTTTTGTCATTATTTTTTTTTTCGGCATTTCTTTAAAGTTTTCTAATACTAAAATTTAATTAAAAATAACACAAATTTATAAATTTATAAATAATTTATTACAAAAATTCTGCCTATGGATCGAGAAACCCAAAATCTAACTCATCATTCCCGTTCGGAGGGTCCTGAGGCGGCGGCTGGTCAGGCTGAGGAGGCTGCTGCTGAGGCTGGGGCCACTGAGGATGCCACTGAGGTAATGGTATAGGCGTAGGCATGGGCGGAAACGGCTGTCCGGCCGCAAGTGCAGACATGCAGGCAGTCATCCACTGTCCCATAGCCGCCTGGTTGGCATTGGTGACTTCATTCACCCGCTCCATATGCGCAGCATTGGAAGCCGCATATGATTCCGCCATCGCCGCCATCTCCCTCGCTCTTTGGGCTTCCAGCTCAGACTCTCTCGCTCTTTGGGCTTCCAGCTCAGACTGTAGGCTTGCGAACTGATCCTGTAGCCGAGTGGTCTGGCTGTTGCTGCTTGAGGCTCCGGCGGCTCCCTTGCGCTGAAATCCTGGCGTCGTCTTCAGGATCCCCTTTCCAGCGTCTCCCATACCCCGGCAGTAGTAGGTGTTGGAGCGCTGCGCGAAGGCAGTGGCCATAATCCGCGCCCCAACGGTAGGATCTGAAGTGTCGATCCTGGACATGGCCTCTGACATGTCATCCTCTGCCGTGCCCGGCCATGTGTCGTTCACCATGCCTCTGATGACCTCTTGCTCCGCCTCCCTCACCCTCGCCTAAATGGATATATTATAAAAATATATTAATATACATTTAATAAAATGTAATTAAAATTAAAAATTAGTAAATATAAGGAACTTACAAGATCCTCCTCAGAATGAGGATATGCCCTCTGAAAGGTCCCCACATAGGGGTTCTCCTCTGGCCGCTCTCGCCGCACGTCGTCCATGATGGCCGAAAACGGCCTCGAACCGGCACGATGGTTGGTTGTGTTCTGTTGCCGGTTCTCAGCGTTCACCCGGGCGAGGTGCTTTTTAAAAAAAAAATTATCGTTAGTAAATATTTAAAAACATACAATTATAATTAATTCACTAATTAAATATTCAAATTTGTTTACGAATTACCTGTTTATGAGGGTCGTTGAACTGCGTGACAAGAAGCCACCGCCACTCGTACTCCCGATACTCGAACTCCTTCGGGGTACCCGAACGGTCGCTCCCGTACTTCTTCCAGTGTTCCCGGAGGTCGTGCTTCCACTCCTTGAACCTACATATACAAAAAAAATATTAATAATTTTATTAAAAAAATAAAATTTAATAAATTATTAAATAGCTAGAGGTACCTCTCCCTATGGGTCTTGTCCGCCCAGTCACGTCCCTCCTCGGGAACCACAAACCATTGCTGCATTACCACTTGTTAGTATTTTTTTCGATAATGAAATAATTTATTAGTTAAAAAAATAGTTAAAAAAAAGGTAATTAATTGAGTAAACTCACCGACATCGACTGATGGAGCATCTCCTTCACTCCATCAGGAACCTGGCTCCAGACTCCCCACAACATAGGAAGTCTGGAGCGGATGGTGCCTCCCGCGGCGCGCGTGTACCGGTTTCCCAACGCGGCGTCCACCAGTTTCCCGTTGGAAAACGGGATGGCGATCCGTCCAGCGGACTCGACCGCCCTATCGAGTCCCTTGTTGCTGACGGTGCCTCTCCTGTTCCGCCTTCTCGTTCCGGCGGCTGTGACATTGTGAATCAAATTTAATATTAATAATACATTTTTACAAAAAAAAAAATGTAAATCGAAAAAAAAGTAATAATAAATTACCGATCGACGAGGCTGAGCCGACGGATTCGTCTATGTCCGCCTGCTCGGAGACCCTCACGGGATGAAGAGGCGTGGGAAACTCCCGGTAGATATAGGCCTCGTGTGGTGCCACATGCGGGAGCTGCTCCCGAATCGGTCGACCCTCCTCATCGACGCGAGGTATCGCCGGTATCGTCGGAGGAAGGAAGAGGCCGGACGGCACCATAGGGACCCCGGATGACCCGCCATCACCGTCGGTCGGGGACGACTGTGTGGGGGCGTCGCTGCGGGATCGCGACCGGCGAAGTATGGGTGGATGACGAGGAGCCGTCGCTGCGGGACCCGACTGCCCAGCAGAACCCGAGCCGCTCGCGCCACCCATCAGTTGCGCATGTCGGGCCGTCAACTGCCACGGAAACCCGATCGACGGTGATTCCGACGGGTTGTTTGAGGTACCGTCCGAGCCGTCTTGTCCAGAAGTTCTTCTCTTGGCCATCCTGTTTAAAATAACCATAAATTTATTAAAAATATTTTACCGTCTTAAAATAACCATAAATTTATTAAAAATATTTTACCGTCTTATAATAATTTAATAATTATTATAGGATTTATTATTTTTTTTTATTCACATAACAAATTATTTACATTAATAAGGGCTTATTATATCACAAAAATTAATTTACGAATATTTACATCCTTACTAAAAAATAATCCATTATTTCTTACAAACCCTAAACCCTAAATAAACCCTAAACCGTAAACCCTAAACCCTAAATAAACCCTAAATTATTTAATCATTTACAATCCTAAACCCTATACCCTAAACCGTAAACCGTAAACCCTAAACCGTACATCACAATTTACAATTATCACAACAACAAACATTTACAATTATCACAACAACAACAATTTACAATTATCACAACAACAACAATTTACAATTTACAATTATCACAACAACAACAACAACAACAATTTACAATTATTACAACAACAAAAACAATTAAAACCAATTTAGGGTTTTAGGGTTATACCTTAAATTGTGGGTCGACGTCGGGGTCGGGGTTCCGAATTGGGGTCGGGGTCGGGGTCGGAGAGAGGGAGAGAGAGAGGGCAGAGAGAGGATTTTCGGAGAGAGAGAGAGAATATGCTTGGCGGCTGAAGAAATGGTTAGGGTTTCCGAATTTTTGCCTTTTATACTGGCGTTCTTGGGCGACGATTCTGTAAAAATCGTCGGCCTGTTTTGTAAAAATCGTCGGCCAAGAGACTCTTGGCCGACGATTTTTGAAATCGTCGCCATGTTTTTTTAAAAATCGTCGGCCAAGATAGTATATTTGGGCGACGACATTCTTCACTATAAATATCGTCGCCCAAGATGAAGAAAATCGTCGGCCAAGATGGTATACTTGGGCGACGACATTCTTCATTATAAATTTCGTCGCCCAAGATGAAAAAAATCGTCGGCCAAGAGTTCTATCATAAAATTCAGACTATTTGACCATCCAAATCACGTAATCTGGCCGGACCTTCAACTGAGAATAGTTTCCAATCGACGAGACTCTTACGGGGCTATAAAAATTTGGTAAAAAATAAATAACCGGGATAGGGCTACCACTAGGCAGAAATAAATGTGTTTCGTGCGACCGGAACAACCGGCACCGAAACTTTACCGGAATATCTTCATTTTTCACGGGTTGACGTATTTCACCGTTCCGGTCATATCTTATTTCACGACTTTTTTGCGTTTGAGGCCTCTACGTATACGTTGTCTTCAAAACGACACTTAAACTAAACACTTATATAAAAAAGTTATACAACATTAGTACATATAACGTGAGTTTATTGATCGGAGAAGAGGAACTGAAAACCGACCGTCAGATTTGACCAGCATAACGAATTACGTAGGTGGAAAAAAAATTCAGCTCCATCTGACAAAGATAAGGGCTTGATCCGTCCGGTCAATCGGCGCGGTCAAACCCCTAAACGGACGGAAACGGCTATTCGACCCTCCAAATCACGTAATCTGGCCGGACCTTCAACTGAGAATAGTTTCCAATCGACGAGACTCTTACGGGGCTATAAAAATTTGGTAAAAAATAAATACCCGGGATATTTATTTTAATTATTCAAATGAAATTTAAATGTGTTTCATTTTATTTTAATTATTCGGATTAATCTTGGCCGACGAAATTGGGTTAATTCGTCGGCCAAGATGATACTTGGGCGACGATATTTGTTAAAATCGTCGCCCAAGAGTAAAAATAAAAATTTAATACAATGAAATTTAAATGTGTTTCATTTTATTTTAATTATTCGGATTAATCTTGGCCGACGAAATTGGGTTAATTCGTCGGCCAAGATTATACTTGGGCGACGATATTTGGTAAAATCGTCGCCCAAGAGTACAAATAAAAATTTAATACAATGAAATTTAAATGTGTTTCATTTTATTTTAATTATTCGGATTAATCTTGGCCGACGAAATTGGGTTAATTCGTCGGCCAAGATGATACTTGGGCGACGATATTTGGTAAAATCGTCGCCCAAGAGTAAAAATAAAAATTTGTTTCAATGAAATTTAAATGTGTTTTATTTTATTTTAATTATTCGGATTAATCTTGGCCGACGAAATTAGGCTAATTCGTCGGCCAAGATGATACTTGGGCGACGATATTTGTTAAAATCGTCGCCCAAGAGTAAAAATAAAAATTTCTTTACAATGAAATTTAAATGTGCTTTGGATTATCTTAGTACAAACATATTCTTTTAGTATACAAACAATTACAAAGCTAAGGCTCAATTATAACGTCGCTAAGGCTCGTAATCTGAGTCATCCGATGAGTCTTCTTCGGTATCGGAATTAATATCTGGTAATCTATGCCTTAATTCGTCGTCAGAGTCGTCGTCTGTTTCTTCATTTGGATCAACATCAATAAAGGTTGAATCTTCGTCACGAATTCTGAGCACTCGACCATGTTTAACATTATTTTGACGAACAGTAGCTACATCATGAATACCTACTGCGTTCGGCTCCTGATACGCATCAGCCTCTGGCCCTGGAATGGTCACTCCAAGTGTAGCCGCCCGGTAAATGTTTCGAGGATGCACAATGTTCGCTATTTTCCACGCGTCACCTTTTGCAAGGTCATCAAGATAAAACACTTGTTTTACCGATGTCGCAAAAACAAACGGGTCATCTTCGTAGGCGCTTGTAGCAGTGTTGACCGATAAATTGCCATACTGATCCATCTTCATGCTCTGTGCGCCTGTATCAAACCATCTACACTTGAACAGATGCACTTTCATGCCTTCCGCATAAACCAGTTCGACCACTGAATGGAGAACACCGTAATAGTCAAGGCCATGACCTTTCGCCATCACCCCAGAATTCTGTGTTCTTCGTCTGCTGTCTCTCTCTTCAGATACAAATTTGACGCCATTCACTGTGCAGGTGGGATAAACTCTAGCCCGTTGCGGTTGCATCGCAAGAAGTAATAGTTCGTGCGACCAGTTTGGATTATCATCAGATTTAATCATGTCCATCTGTAACGGATATTTAAACTGTAAATATCCGAAAATATATGCAATAGAAAATAATTAGATATATATATATATATATAACAGGGAAGATTAAATTACGTACCCAGGTGCGAAAATAATTTGCGAACGTCATGTTGTGGTACTCGAGATCACCATCAACTTCCGGAAAATTTAGGTGCAACTCTTTCCAATATTTAACTTCTTCACAATTGATTAGTACCCACCAGTGCGCTATGGCTATCTCTTCATCCGACAATGCATACTCGGCGGACAGTCGTGCTCCACCAACTTCGACATCACTGGAAACTATAGAGAGATTGAACCGCGGCGCATGTTCCTCCATGGCTTGCGGAGCTCCCAACGACGCTCCTAAATACAACTTCATGTAGGTGACGCATTCATGCGCAATATATGCTTCAGCTATACATCCTTCAGGCGCGGATTTATTAGTGACATAATCTTTGTACTCACCAAGTTGTCTGTAAATATAAGATTGCAAACTATATGTTACAATTATTGAACATGTACGTACATATATGTATTCTGGAGATGTAAGTGAATAAAACATACCTTTCCATGGGATACATCCAAGTGAAGTGTACTGGACCGGTAAGCAACAATTGCTGGGGAAGATGGATCATCAGGTGAGGCATGATATCGAAAAAATTTGGCGGAAAGATCCTCTCGAATTTACACATGATGTATATGATGTCTGCCTGCATTTCCCGGAGATCGGATTTTCTCACTTCCCTTGTGCACAACTTCATGAAGAATCTTGACAGCGCTACTAACGGCTCCACAACCTGGCCAACCACACATCACAAATTTAATATAAAATCCATTTACGACAGGTTAACCGTAATTTTAACCACAAATTTACCTGACGGTGAAGGAACGGTCGAATGAAAACAGGGAAGAGACGTTGTAGCAGAATATGACAGTCATGACTCTTCAAGCCGTATATCTTATTCTCCCGCAAGTTCACACACCGGGCTATATTTCCTGCAACGCCTGAGGGATACGTCACACAACTCATCCACCTGAAGATCTGGGTCTTCTGATCAGGCTTCACGGTGTAAGGAGCCCAAGGCATCTTTTTCTTCCCCTCTTTCAGCCAAAGATGTTTTCTGATTCCCATTTTCTTAAGATCAACGCGTGCCTTAGGACCGTCTTTCGTCTTCCCCTCCAAGTTGAGCACTGTACCTACCACACTGTCGCAGACATTCTTCTCTATGTGCATCACATCTAGGTAGTGCCTGATCAACAACGTACTCCAGTACGGGAGTTCCCAAAATATGCTCTTATGTGTCCAGAATTTGTACCTGTCTGGTCTTTCAGGTATTCTGGCCACAATATCGGGATGATTGCTGAGCTGCCCAAAATCATACTCATCCAGCACTGCTAAAATCTCTTCCCCCGACCATCTATGCGGCTCCACACCTCTCTCTTCGGTCCCATCAAATGCCCCGGTATCTATCCGCCAGGGGTGATCATGTGGTAGGTAAGCACGGTGACCCATCCGGACTATCTTGTTGCAATGATTGCTGCACCCCTGGGAGCTAAGGCACTCAGGACAAGCCTTGTATCCCCTAACAACGTTGCCGGACAACATCCCACGTGCAGGAAAATCACTGATGGTACCAACAATCATGGCATGCATCTGGAACATCTCCTTTTTGTGGGAGTCATAAGTGGGATGACCAACCTCCCAAAGCAATTTACACTCTTCAATCAGCGGTCTCATATACACATCGAGACACTTCCCTGGATAACAACAACAACCACAACAAATTCAGATAACGACTATATATGACCAACAATATAGAACAAAAACAATAAATGGAGAGGTGTTGAACCAACAGCAATATATACAATATGAAGGGAAAGTAGATACCTGGATAACCGGGCCCCGGAATCAACAAGGTCAACATGTTGTATTCCTTCTTCATGCACATCCATGGAGGAAGGTTGTAAGGCACCAAAATGACCGGCCATATACTGTACGAAAGACTCATGGTCCCAAAAGGGTTGAACCCGTCGGATGACAGCCCGAGCCTTACATTCCTCACCTCTGAAGCAAAATGAGGAAACTCCCTGTCTATATGCTTCCACGCCTCCCCGTCAGCAGGGTGTACCATGAGGTCTTCGTCATGCACCTCCCTCACAGCGTGCCATCTCATAGCTTCGGCCGTCTTTGAAGACATATACAACCGCTCCAGCCTATCCCTCAACGGGAAATAGCGAAGTACCTTAACAGGTTTCCTGTTGCCTGCGGGAGTCCGCTTATACCTGTCGGTCCCACATACCGGACAACGATGAAGGCCTTCAAGGTCATTACCGTCTGCATCTTTACCCCAGAATAGAACGCAGTCATATCTGCATGCATGGATCTTGATGTAGGAAAGCCCGAGATCTCTCAAGATACGACGGACCTTATGATGCGTGGTGGGATGACGATGACCGTCGGGCAGGAGCGAAGCAGCGTACTGTAGATACCTATTAACAGCCGTCACGGTCGATTTTGTGTCAACCTTGATATGCATCACCTCCATCACACACTGAAGAACGGTCTTCTCATGACCTGGGCACAGAGGGGTCTGTTGGAAAGCAATAAGTCTGTTGTACTTGGCTATACCGGCAGTGTTGACACCTCCAGGGACGGCCTGCATCGGCGCCTGAGGAATGTGCTGTCGTTCAGGGCATACACCGCTGTCATGAGGAAACATGTCGTTGATGAAGGTCGTTGTTGGATCGTTGGATGTACTGCCCGTCTCATCAAACTGTCCATGATCATGCGGGCGTGATGAGGTTTCACCGTGATATATCCAACATGTGTAACGTTCCCAGAATCCGTTACTCTTCAGGTGGTCCCATACTGTCCCCAACGGAAATCGATGCATATCACTGCGACACTTACACATCTTGCACGGGCAATAGAACATGCCACTCCCGTCAGCATTGCCCTGCGCATATTGCATAAAATCCCAAACTCCTTCAGCATATTTTCTGTGATATCTTGGAAGAGAAATCCAACTCTTATCCATATCCTGAAAATAACACATATATATATCAATATTTAATGAACATATCTTTTATATATATATATATATTAATGTAATACAACATACTAATTATTAATTATATATATCTAGTTCGAGCGGATTCCGTGGTTTCAGAAGGCAAGTGTCAATGTCACGGAGGGCGAACCCCCTACAGGAACCAGGCAGGACTCGTTTGTGATCACGGAGGCGAACCCCTATCGACCCCTTCACCGAGAAGAGTGGTCAGTTTGTGATCTTGAGATCCAGTTAAACAAACCTGTGAACCATATCTATGACAGAACGGCCCCTTACTCAGCTTGGAACAAACTCTATGCATATATATATATATATATATCATTAATTCAACTCAAATAAAACTGAAAATCAATATATATATATGCACATATATATATGTGCATATATATGCATATGTACGTACCTGGGAGTAGCTCCACAAACTATGTATGGACAAATTTCCACAACACCGAACGATTTGAAGAACTAGAGAAATTTATGTTTAAAATTTTCAAAGTTCTCATTCTTCTATCCCGCCTCACAATATATAGAAGAATCTTGGGCGACGAAATATTTGAGTTTCGTCGCCTAAGAATGAAAAATCTTGGGCGACGAAATATCTCAGTTTCGTCGCCTAAGGATAAAAAACTTAGGCGACGAAATAAATATCTTAGGCGACGAAATATTGTTTCGTCGCCCTAGTTTCTCTCTTAGCCGACGAAATGTATTCTTAGGCGACGATTTTATTTTCGTCGCCTAAAGTTAGACTTTAGGCGACGATTTTTTTCCCTTGGGCGACGAAAAAAAAAATCGTCGCCTAAGTTCCCTCTTAGGCGACGAAAAAAAAAATCGTCGCCCGGTTTTTTTTGTTTCGTCGCCCAAGACCCATTTTCTGGTAGTGCACGTTAGGGTCACCGTTGTTGTGTCCGTGCCTCCAGTTATCAAACTCTGCAAAAATTAATCATCATTTCCTAATTTAATTAGTACTATTGTACTTGAGATCAAAATTTAGTTTAGTACTTAAAACTTAATAGAAATAATTGACTAATCTCAAGGATAATTTTCTGATTATGAAATATGTAAATCGAATATACATATATAATAACTTCAACCACTTCAGAAGAATTGGTTGCTCCAAAAGCTTCTTCTTGTAGTTTTTCGTTTTGTATAAAAAAAAATGTACGTCCTATATATATATAGAGATTCTAAACGACACGTATATGCATGGGTTATGATACATACCACACATGTTGCCTTCACGACGGTATCAGCATCAAAGCCTGCAACGTGAGATCCATCAAGGACTGAAAGCATAACATGAAATCTTGGTCGCCGCCTTCAGTCTTCCCCAAGGTTGTTCGTCTATGCTTGTGCTCCTCCAACCACTCCATGACTATAAGGTCGAGTTCCTTTGCAGTGTATTTCATAGCCTTCTGCTGGCCACCTAAATCCCACCACTTAAGCCATGGAACTGCATCCCCCAACACAAAAAGTCCAGCCAAATGGAAGAAATCCCTCATGGCCTTTTGGCACCGTCGTGCCTCTTTTTCGTCCCTCAAATTACCATCAGCGACATTGAAGTATCTTTTTCCAGCAATCATCCTCAGAACCACGTTCAGTGTCAAATCCCCAAACCACTGCTTCATCTCCAAAGGAACTTGGCCAGTGCTTGTGCTGATTATGTCTTTTCTTTGCCTCCATTGCTTGTATAACTGTTTCAAACTCATCTCTACTTCGGATATTCGAACATGTTTGAGTAGCTCGAGCCTTCTGTTTGAGAGTAGCTCTAGGGATATCAACTAACGCATTTCACGCCAGTATGGACTGTAGGGGCCGAAACCGAACATGGCATAGTTGTAGCCCAAGTGTTTGGCAGCTAGAGTAGCTGGACGGGAGGAAACGACCGAGTCGTTGATGGTGAAACATTCCTTAGCCGCTTCCCAAGTACTTAACACAAGAGTGGAGTGGATGCCAATATTGATTGTGAAGATTGGTCCATACTTGTGAGTCAGGGCTCCCAAGGTTATATGGGGAAGCTGCTTGGATCCTCCAAGGAGGTGTAGATGGCCCAGCAGCGGCCATCCACCTGAGACTTGAGGGGGTTGGGGACTCCTGTTGGCTGTGTACCTCTTAGTTACACTAAAGAAGGAAAACACAAATATAGCAAGCAAGAGCCCGGTTGTGGCTCCGGTATGTAGGTATGGAACAGCTAAAATCGATTCCATTGTGGCTACCTAGCTAGTGAATGTAAATCACTAAAGGGTAGTGCATGCATGACCTATCTATACGTCTTTGCAAACTATGTGTATAAGCCTTTTTATAGATCACGCACAAACACTAATCTCTTCATGGACAGGAAAAATCTCACTCTAACCTGTCGCAATTGTTCTTTCGATAGTGGAATAAGCTAATAATCACATCAAATTAGGGCGCCGAGAATGATGACTTACACTGAGAAATTATATATAACCCGGGAATGCATTATCGGGGGCGAGTGCGTCCAAAGGTATATTGTTGTTTAACATTGTTTTTATGACTATGGGAACAGAAAGAGATAAGTGTGGGCTAGAAAGTTTCTTTGGCGAAAAAGATAATTTTATCAAGATCGATGACATTTTCTTCTTTCAGACTAATCAATACACGTAATGATGAAATACAAAGCAAAGGAAGAATAGGACTAGTACTTCCTTGTAGAAAAATTCTAACCAAAAGAGACGTTTCGTTGAAGAGTCTGATCTGTACCTATATATCGATCTTCTTAAACCTCACTGAAGCCATGCCATCACAAATTCACAATTGATTTTTCTTTGCTAACTGTACAGTATAGTTGTAGTCATGTAATGCACAACATTAATTCGACATCTATTTATTGTGCTCTTATATGATTCTTCCACACATGCAATATATTGATCGATCCTCTTATTCCATAGAATCGCCGCAAGGCTTGTTGTTACAATATATAGATCGAGTTCGCATGAAAACCTAGCGAGCTTATAAACCACGTACGTACGCACCTTACAACTAGATGGAGTCTGGATATTTCACTTTATTAGTTCAAACATATAATAAGCGTCAACAGAAATCAACTATAGAGCGTAGCGTGAAGACGAGGGGTGAGGAGAACTTCTAATGGAGTTGCTTTAGGAATGGTCAAACCGGGACTCTCCGTCAGGTCGACGAGCTCATCCGATGCCGTTTCGAACTGAAACGCCTGCAGTAAACTAGCCAGCGTGAGGTGAAGAACTTGCAGCGCAAACGACACACCTGGACAGGACCGTCTCCCGGATCCAAAAGGAATCAGCTCAAACTGCTGACCTCTAACGTCGACGTTGGAGTGGCTGCTGTTTGTCATAAACCTCTCCGGTTCGAAAGCAGACGGGTTGGTCCATACACTCGGATCCCTTTGAATCTTCCAGACGTTTACGACCAGCCGGGTGCCAGCTGGCACGTGGTACCCGGCGACGGTGCAATCTTCAAGAGCTTCTCGCGGTCCTAAGAGAGGCCCAGCTGGGTAAAGTCGCAGAGTTTCTTTGATAATGGCTTGAAGATAGACAAGGTTCTTGATGTCTGATTCATCAACTAGCCGGTCCGTGCCAACGTGGAGGTCTAGCTCTTCCTGTGCCTTCCTTAAGACGTGGCGGTTGTTCAGGAGTAACGAGATTGCCCACGTCAGAGTTCCTGCTGTCGTGTCATTGCCGCCTAGGATAATTGCCTGTTACGATAAAAAAAGACATTATCTTTAATGGGCCCTGAACTGTAGTAGATCCATTATGCTCCAAGTCTTGACCTAAAAGCCCAATGGAGAAGCTGTAACCATAAATGCTAGTGTTAGTTTGAAGGTTGGAAATTTTGAACCATACCAGACAGGTAGACTTGATACTGGTATCTGAATCATGCTGAAAATTGGAGAGTTGTCCTTGTTCCTGAAGAGACAGCATGACATCAATGAAGTCCTCCTCCCCCTCCGCATATTTGGCCTTGAGATGATCACCGTTATTAGATTTTAGTCTTCTCCGGCGATGCTCCTCCAACCACCCACCAAGTATTTGATCCAAGTCCTTGGCGGTCTTCTTCATAGCCTTCTCATGTCCCTGCAAATCCAACCACCACAAATACGGCAGCGCATCCGAAACCACGAAGATCCCAATCAGATGAAAAAACTGACTGATTGCTTTCTGGCACAGCCTCGCCTCCTCCTCGTCACACGCAGCTGCCGACGTGCCAAAGTAACGCTTTCCCGCCACCATCCTCACCACCACATTGAGTGTCAACTCCTCCAACCATTGCTTCATTTCTACGAGCACAGGAGTGCATGACCCTTTTTCGACCCATAAACCATGTAACTCTCGTATCCCCATATCTACTTCAGAACTCCGGACGTGTTTGAGCATCTCAAGACGACGGTTCGAGAGGAGTTCGAGTGTTGCAATCTTTCTCATCTCGCGCCAAAAGGGGCTGTAAGGTGCGAAGCCAAACACGGCGTAGTTGTAGCCCATGTGCTTGGCTGCCACCGTGGTCGGACGTGAGGCGAGAGCCTTATCGTTTGTGGTGAAGCAGTCTTTGGCTACCTCCCAACTGCTTACTACGAAGGCACGGCGGCTGCCGAGCCTGATGTTGAAAGCTGGGCCGTATTTTTCGGCCATTGCACCTAATGTGCGGTAGAGAAGCTGATCTCCGCCACCTAGAAGGTGGAGGTGGCCGATGATTGGCCATGCACCCTTAGGTTCTGGAGCCTGGAGGTGCTTGGAACCTCGAAGCAATGAAATAACTAGATAGATTAGAGAAGCAAGAAACACAGCAATGAGAGTGATTAACTGGAAAGAAAGATCCATGATTAGACGACAGGGTATGATAATATCACAAGGAACGCACGTACAACGGTTTATATAGGAATTCACTAGGTCAGTATTGAGTAGGTTACCTTGCATGAAGCACACCAAATTTCAAGCCATAGTCTAAAGGTCGATGCGAGCTCTATATAGTTTAAAGCAGATGGCATATATTGACATTGTTTTTCGTTCATTAGATTTCCCATATACGCTCCTGATTCCATACAAGCTGAAAGTTTGTTGCTGTTCAAGTCCAAGCACGAATCATGCCGATCTGTCACTTTCGGAAACACATAATATATCCATCAATTTATAATAAATAGAGTCATTGTCTGCATAGTTTTACAGTTCTGGAATTCGAAAAATGTTGCGAACTTGTGAGAACCTCTACTTTCATATTCGATCAAGATTTGAGCAACTTCAAAATATAAGATCTTACAATAGTGATAAAGTTTCATATATTAGAATACAATTTATTTGTCGGTGCTGGACAATTCAAATCCTGAATATCTAAATTCAATAATTGTTCGGATTCTCTGTTGGTGCTTACTCGAGAGATCAATCATCGATCTCCGTCTTGTGAGACATATTTGGTTACATCAAAACTTTCATGTCAAATTCCCCCTCTTCCGTTGTCAAATGGGAGATGAAATGCAAACGAAGATGATGAAGACAACAATAACGTACAGAGGTCGATCAAAACGAGGAGTCATATATTACTTCTAGTTAAGTTTAATTAATGGACACTCGATTTAAAACTTCGCGGGATTAGCTAAAGCTAGCAGGCTAGAAAACTAGATAGAAGGGTAATTAATCAAGTCATTTGAAGGTTGAGGGTGTTGAGCATAGACCATTCGCCACTTGGCCTTCCAAGCGTGAACTCTAGGTTAAGATACATATGATCCGAAGATGACAAGGAGCTACAATCCAACTGGCGGCCTGAACCCGAATCCTCTTCATCCACCTAATCAAGTTTCAAGTAAACTATATCATTCACCATAATACACTAATCATTTGTACAAAATTTAAAAGGGTTTTGCTGGTAGGTACCGGTTTTGATGTGGAAGTATGTAAATACCTTGGTACCAGTTGAGGATGGGGAATCAGAACATGTCAAAATATCTCCAGGACTTAGTTTGCAGCTGCCATTTGTCTTCCTTGTAGAATGCCATGATCCTCTGCTCACAATTAGTTATCAGGCTAGTGATCAGAACTTGAATAATGCATCAAATCGTCCAAATAAAACCAAACATGTACATATATACTCTCTTCTGGTTTATATATTATGCAGTACCGCCAGTACGTGTGTGTACACATTGTATACACACACACACACACATTGCAGTCCCTTGAGGCAAGACATTATTGCTCACTGCGATACATAATTGGAGTCAACAAATCCATCAATCTGAGGCCAAGACATTATTAGACAGTAGCCAAGCTATCTATCCTATCTATCAAAGTTGTTGTACGTAGTTAGTTGCGTTCCTTTATGATCGACTCGATCTCTACCAACCAACAATAGCCGTTTGATTACATATACAATATGTATTTAGATTTGTAGTCAAAATCCCTAGACTTTTAGGGCACATTGGGATGCATGATCATATATGGAACTAGCTTAGCTAGCTTGTAACCTAATACCCTTGAGTGGTATTAGCGTTTCATGCCAGTATGAAATTACAAAACCTAGCAAATCAATTAACTAAGTAACTTCATCCAAATCAATGAGCTTTGACATGCCTCCAGAAATAAATACTCTACACTAGTAACAACGACAGACACCGTGTTGGACTTGGACCAAAACTATAAATACAGATCGATCAGGGCAATTAAAGATCAGAAAAGGGTCTTTAATTTATTTTCTCCAAGCCAGGCATAAACATGCCAATATTCGTGCATGTATGTCTGCATATATTTATTATCTCCATTTTGCAGAGTCAAAGAATACGATCAAGAAGATTCGCGTTTAGATCATTAACATAAAAATGAATTAGCTACCTGATGCTGGGATTTTGCAGAAGCAGAGTTGAAGGTGAATCAATAGCCTTCTCAGAATCACAGGGTAGTGCTGATCCATTTACTTGAACATTATTATTTCCTGGATTTTGGTCCAAACCCATATCCATTAGCTGCCCTTCATGACCTGCGACCAGAGTAAATGTAGATAGATAGATCGATCAGCTGGCCATTAATACATATGTTGGTCTTGCTTTTCCAGACACCAACCAAAAATAATTCACTTCACATGGATTCTACTGAGTGTAGTAGTGAGTACTGATCGAAGGAAGGAGCTAGGTCCAATAACAGTTAATAATAATCTCAGTGTCAACCAGGCATATTGTTTTGTTTTAGTCTAGCTGGGTCAAAATGATGATAATAGAGTTTTCTGTCCCACTGAGATCGCCCAGGCTCCGAAACAAAGAGAATAATGGAAGATAAAAGAAAATGGGGCCGGAATTTTGAAGATTTGAGATAGAGATCGATCATGCAAATATGAAATCAGAGATAGCTCGGAATATATATATTACAAAATCCAGTCCATTATTTACCTGTTCCTTTGTGGTCAGTGCTCTTCACTGTTCTATACATCTGCATGATAACAAAACCCAAACAAAAAGAAAAATCATGAGAAAAAACGGTCCACATTGCTAAGATTACTCCCTCTAGATGCCATTTTGTCCTTACATCACTTGTTGTTTACCCCCCCCCCCCCCCCCCCCCCCCAAAACTAAAAATGAATCATTCCAATAACATTTATATGTTAAATGCAGAATATTTTTCGAAACATAATCCTCAAAATTAGAAATTAAGAGAACCAATGTCATCAGCTATATGACTCTTATGTTTTTATTCAAAGCAAACAAGATTGAGCACAGTATAAGCTAGCCCACCTGCAAATGACTCTTCACGTGAGCAAGAGTTAGATCCTTCACATTCATCAACTCTAACACCGATTTTGGCGTTGCTCCTGCATTTGGATTTCATTTTCCAAAACAAATGGTAACCAAATAATTAGAAATGCAACTATTTAATCTCAAAGAAACAAATAAAAGGCGTCTAGCTTGTATATATGTGTGTATATCTTACTTTCATGACCACCGAGAAGCTGAACTGCATGAACGAAATGGGCATGAAGGGTTGTAGTCCACCGCATCCTCGGAGCTCTGACGCTTCTTTTCACATTCCAGACAGTTCTGGCGCTTCTTTTGAACTCTCGGCCGTAGATTTGAGGATGGTGATGATGATGGTGATTGAAGTTTCCTGGCAGTAGAGGTGTTGAACTAGTACTGTTACTAATTATATCCTTCATTTCAAGACCTAAACTCAAATTTGGCTCGGGCTCAGTGGAAGCGGGATTATAACTAGTCCTCTGATCTAAGTGGTAGAGAGCATTTTCATGACTCAAATCACTCCCACTGCTAGCGGAGTCGGTGGTTGAGCTCCGATCACCGTTAAGTGCTTTTCTTGATAAAGCCATCTCATAGTGATCTGACGGTGGGCTGATCTGTAAAGAGAGATCAGGCAAGGGTGAAGAAGTACTTCTCATTGTAGGGTTTGAGTTTGAGCTCAGGTACATCATGAGGATGAACTGTAGTGATTATATGGTGATGGGTGGCTTATGATTTGCACTGCACTGGGTTTGAGAAAGTGATGGATGCAGGGCCGGAGGTAGGCTTTTATAAAAAGTAGTACTAGATAAGTAGGTAGGAAGATCTATTTAAAATCTAAAAACATAGAAAGCTGGTGCGCGCAGGTAGTACTCGATCAGAGAGAGAATTCCAGAAATGAGAAAGTAACACTCAGTCCTTTTGGGAACAAGCTAGGTTGATGGAAAAGTTATTGAAAATGAGGAACTGTGCATTTAAGAGGAGCGGTAGCTGCAGATCAGTAGTGGTAGAGACTTGAGACTTGAGAGTCCATACACACAACACAGTCACAGACAGAAACTGAGAGAGAGAGAGAAAGGGCCCGTTCTGGTTTTTATGGTAGAGAGATCGAGTAGCTAAGAGACTAGAGAGAGAGAGAGAGAGAGAGAGAGGAAGAGGGAGTGAAAAGGAAGTGGCAATAGGATATAATGGAGGTTTCTGCAGAGAGGAATGGTTGGAATTCGAGAAAACAAAAGGGCCACTGTTCAATGGAATCTCATTTTAATTTCATGGATCGATTGCGACCCATTTGATTTAAATACCCTCTACTCCAATTGTTAATTTCTACCAGATATTATTCTAATATGTTCTTTTTTATATATATAACAAGATATATATTTTCTCGTACATAAGAATATTTATTTCCATTTTTTCTTCATGATATTGACTGGCAGGCCAAAAATATCCCCGTTCAAAGATGCATGCGGACCTAGCTGCTAGCTAACCCTATTCATTTACTTGAGTTGCAGGACATGGCATGAACTACATCAGCTTCCATTGTAGAACATCTAACCTCCAGAACATCGTTCAGATCAAAATAACTACATTATGATGCGCATATACATTTGAGTTGTAATGAAGAACTTGTTATAAATTCCTTAATTAGTTTCTAGCCTAATTAACTTAACAAATTAAACCGACTGTATATGATCAACTAGCTAGCTGATCTAGCTAGGGCCGGGCATGCAAGTGTGCTTTCTATACCTCTATATTATTTAGTCACTGGCTGGGGAATACATTCATAATTGAGCTGTACACGTGCGAACCCTGATGCAGATATCAGCTAATTAAGAGAGCTCAGTCGACCTTAGCTGGGATCAATTTAGATTAGAATTGAATTGAAAATTGAATCACGGTGTCGTTAGAAATAAGGAAATGGCACGAACGGAGAACATATATGTATGAACGAAATGAATCGAAGCACATATATGATAGATTAGAGGAATGAAGTTGCTAGGTCATGTCAGAGTGGCTGTGCTGTCCGGCGACACCAGGGTCGCAGAGCCACATGCAATATGCAACTCTGACTCTGACTCTGACTCCGACGTTGCCCTCTGCAATCAGTCGAGTCTTGATCCCACGCGCTGGCTTCAAACTTGCATCACCTGGTGGAGGAACAGTGCGTGCCGGGAGAGAGCGCGTGGCCGGGAAACGAGGTAAGAGAGTTTGAACGGCTAGTATTTGTCCGATCCACAGTGTTCGATCGTCGTCCCCAATATTCCCTCTCCATGTCGCAAGTAAATAGTATTCCTTGGCCAAACCAAAAACCGGACTCATCTGTCGGTCGCCCGCGCGTGGAGTCCCACGTATTCGAGTCCTTGATTCAAATTCTATAATATCTGTAAATTAAGCTAGTGATGATCGGGAAGCAAGGAAGGAGGATAGGACCATATTCCTCGGCGTCAACATGGGTTGTGGTCACGTGATAGAGGGACGTGACCTTGTCTAAGCAATAAGCTCTCTCTTTGTTCTCTTCTATTGGACTCTTAATTATTAGCTTGATTCTACTGGAGTCATGACTTTCGTAAATTAATCCGACTTGTTTATAACGGTGATTACAGAAACAACAAGATAGGACCTAATGACTAAAAAGGATGCTTAATGATTTAGTTTTGTTTATAATGGTCAGCGCCTAATGCGCTCTAGATTCTCCGGGAAATGTATTGCTCTTTCTCGCTAGCTGCTTACTTAATTAGTTGTTAATTAACAAGTAGCTAGCTTTAAGTTTACGGGAGATCGAGGAGGGCTTTTCATCTCTCATCACATATATTCCTTATTGGTATGTATCCTCATGTTGTTTGGATTATTGAATAATAAGGTTGCAGGAAGTAATATGCGGTCAACATGTCTCTCTCTCTCTCTCTTTCTCTCTCTATATGGCTCAGCTCCGATGATCCATCTCAGTACTACTACTTGCTTGCGATGTTGTCAAATGCATGCTTGCTTGTGCTTTTATTCCCGTCGATATTCCATGCTTTTGTCTCGTAACGAAACCACCATGCATCCTCTCCATCTGTTTTCTATTTTAATCGATCTTCAAGAGGATATCTCTGGCTACCTTTATTTTTTTTTGGGTCTGGAAATAAATTTCATTTAAAACCAAAAGGCAACTAGTACAATAGAAACAGAACAAAGCCGGGAAACTAAAGAAATTGAAGAAGAGAGCTAAAAAAAACTACAGCCAACTAAAAGCCATAAGGAAAGAATGCATCCGATCCCCAATTAAGAAGGGCATGTAAGGCCATCATTCCTTAAAACAGAAAGCAGAGAGATTGGGGGCTGGTTTGCCCATTTCTGGGAGCACAATCTCAACTTGGCAAGCTTAGCCGCGGCATCAGCCACACGGTTTGCTTTTCTAAGAATCCAATTTCATCTCAATCCCCTGAACATTGGCATATCTCTGGCTATTTACTTTAATCGTCTTTCCTTCCTCACAAGGACCCAAATTTAATCGAGTCCACGTTATATATGATTTATGACCAATATTTTCAAAACACTACTACTTTCATTTCATGTGCCACACCTACCCTAACTTTGTTTTATTTTTACCAAAACCTTGAGGCTAGAAGTACTAGTTGCCCAGTTGTGTTTATTTTTCTAATTAAATTAATTACATAAAATGTGCTACTATTAACACACATTTAATTGCTATTCACATACCCCATACAAATTTTATAATATTATAATCCAGTTTTGTTTAGCTATTACCCAACTTACCCTCCTTTTATTTTGTTTATTATTTATTTATATATAATTTCTCTTGTTTATCTTGTTCTTCCCTGTTTTTTGTTTTGCTTTTTCCTGTCTCCTCTGCAAATGAGTTGTTTCATTGTGTATCATTTTAACTTCAACACCATTACAAGAACAAAGTTGAGGGTTTGTCTCTTTTCAATGTAATCCTACCTTCCAAAGAACCCATCTTTAGTCAGATTCCCATCAATTTCTAATCACCTTATTTAACTAAAACTCATGCTTCATACCCAGATCAAGATTTCAATTTCTAGAAAAATAAAAACGTTCTGGGTTTATTTTTTGGTTGTTAGTTTGTGAAGATAGTGAGCAAAAGTTGATTAAATCATTGCTATGACTTCATAATTTCCAATCCATAAATCAAGATTCCAACCAAAATCCATGAACTCCTGGCCTTCCTCGCTACCAGAGGCGTAGGCAAGGGAGGGCGAGCAGGGTCACTTGACCCTTCTCAATTCCTGAACTAACTAATTATTGATTTAATATTTAATAATATATTAGATTAATGACCCTCCTAATTATATGAGAAAATATGAAGTAAAGGAGAAATATGTTTAAAAGTTTTGAACTTATGCCCCATTCACCCCCACAAGTCCATTAATCGGACTCGTCTCCACCATCTTTAAATATATACCGTATTTTATTTATTAACTGATTAACTAAAGATATATAGTTCATCACATATATTGTATGGGTACCCATATTGTATATGTTAAGGCTTATACACGTTTTCTTCTTTCTCATGGTCAATCTCTCTTTGCTCTAGTGTTGTCTTTGGTGTTTCTCACTTTTTCACCCACAAATGTCAAGTTAAACAGTCAGTCCGATAGTACTCTTTCTTTAGTATAGGCAAGATCAATCAATAAAGATAGCTCAAAGAACCTAATTCTTTTTGTTTTGCATGTAGATTCGATAGACATAACTAATACGTTTTATTATATGTTGTCGAGTAGTTTAGAGGAATAAGGCAGAATTATGATTTGATATAAGCTATAAAATGGTTACTCCATATGTGAATACATGTACCATGAATATATATATATATATATATATATATATATGTCTCTAAATAATCAAGTAAAAGTCATAAAAACGACATATTTATATAAGCTAATATATGCAAGTTTTTTTTTTCCCGTATAATCAATCTATTATTTGATGAAGTTCTTGTTTGGTATAATCGCAATCATGTAAGTTTTGACCCTTCTAACTAGCATTTCTGGCTACGCCACTGCTCGCTACCACTATCGGCGGCCTCAGATTCACTGTTTTCTGTAGATGCAGAGGTGTTCGAGTGCACGTCCTTAGCTCCCGTTTAGTGATTAGAGCTGAACCACCAACCAATCAATGAATCAATCACAGTAACTAAACATCATCATCTGATGATGATCAAAGCACACAGCCTTAGAGACTCTATCCACGGCATCGCCGAAGTAGAGGTCGTGAGGGCTGTGATGGAGAGGCCTTGGGTGGTGAAGACGGTAAGTCGACCGGGTCGCTGCATCGATCCCTTCCTGCTTCATCACCGTGAGAGAGAGAAAAGACGACCAAAAAAACAAGAGAGAGAGAGAAGAACTATAAAATAAAATAGGAGAAGGTTAGTTTAGGCAATTTCTAGACAAGACTGAATTATAAAATTATAAAATCTGTATAGGCTACGTGAATAACAAAATTTATGGTATATTAATAGCATCATCCTTACACACGGGCGGAGCCAGGATTATATATTAAGGGGGGCCGAGTTATAAAGTGAAAATATATAGTATTCAAAAATTAAATAACTGTATATGAATATATACAATATCAAAAGGTAATTAACTTTTGTGTATATATTGGACAGTTCAAAAAAAAAAGTTACTAAACTGAAAACAAAATATGAAATTTAGAATTCATTAAATACATAGAGAAATAACTGAAATAAGTTAATCAATTATAAAGTATTTGTACATAATAGAATGATAAAAAAAAATTATTCATTATGGTGAGTTGATTAAATATGATATGGCAAGAGTTGATTAAGGTAAGATAAATTAATTGGATAAATTAAACTTAGTAACAAAAAATGGTGTTTATAGTTTAATAGGAAAGGAATGGGGGCCAAACCTCTAAATTAGAAAGTTTTTACATCTAATTATGTCAAATTCCTTGATTAGTAAAGCCTAATACACAAGTTCAAAAAAATTAAGGGGGTGCCTTGGTCTCAATATAGTTCCGCCAGTGTCCTTACATAAAATAGATGATGAACTAACCAGTTTGAATTGGCTGAGTAGTTGGCTGAGTAGTTTCGATCCAACAGTTGAGTTTACATTTCGATGAACTCCTATTTATATCGATTTGTGTTTCAACTTGCGTTTATTCGATCTTCTTCGCATTTCCTGCTTGGTTTAGAGTGCACCTCAAGTTACTTAGTCATTGACATGATTATAGTATTCTTTACCACACCAGTAAACATGTTCTTGAAAATATGTTGGTTGCTTCGGTTTTACATAAAATAGATGATGAACTAACCGGTTTGAATTGGCTGAGTAGTTTTGATCCAACAGTTGAGTTTACATTTCAATGAACTCATATTTATATCGATTTGTGTTTCAACTTGCGTTTATTCAATCTTCTTCGCATTTCCTGCTTGGTTTAGTGCACCTCAAGTTACTTAGTCATTGGCATGATTATAGTATTCTTTACCACACCAGTAAACATGTTCTTGAAAATATGTTGGTTGCTTCTGTTTTACTGTTCAGATTCTTTTTTGAATAGGAGAATGAAGCCGAATGAAGAAGATTTAGAGCATATGAACATGCTACTAGAATTCGGGAGTCTCATTTCGCACTTTCATATTCATATTTGCTATTTGATTTTCATATATTCAAAAGTTGCATACATGAAGTAGTGCAAGAGTGCAAATAACAGAGGGTTTCAGGCTTAATCCCTAGTTTCTAGTAAACAGTGTATAATAGCTATAGCACTAGAAGCAGCTGAATTATTCGATCACAACTAGTGATTAATTAAATTACTGCATGTCCTTGCTTGTAGAAACAAAAGTAACTTGACCAACCATGGGATTAAAAAGAAGAAGAAGTCCGGTTTCTGTGCTAATTAATATTATTGATCAGAATTCAGAAAGGGATGGATATAATAAGGGAGAAGAATATTAGTTTGTTCATAGCGATTCGCGAGATAAGGATACAGCCACACAAGCATGTGTAAGTTTGCTTTGAGATTTGAACAAATTCTCAATCCTCTCACGTACATCTGACCACCTTCTTCTGCTTCGATCTCTTTCCCTTGAGTATTACCGAAACGACAAAACAGAAAGGAAGGAATCACCGGAATCAACGCCGTTTAGGCTGACGTGCCCCGGCCATCGCATTGCATCGATCTGTATTGTTTAATCAAGCAAGGGAATAATAACAATAAACATGCCAATTCATGCATGGCGCGCCTTCCCTGATTCGTCGTCGTCGTCGTCTAGGGTTTCTGGTTTCTGTGAATCATTTTCTGGCAATAAAAATGCGTTATTGTGTGATACGAGATATGCATTTCTCTTCTCAAGGCCGGCCTAGCTTGGAAATTAAAGCAAGAAGATCAGGCCAGGGTTAGCAGCTGACAGCTAGCAGGCAAATATATAGTAACTCATTCTCCTAGGCTCTCCAATAATAAGATCATGATGAGATAATGATCAAGCTAGTTAGCAATAATTTATGCAATATTCCCTTCAAAACACAAAACAAAAGGTTCACGATTTCGATATAATTAAGCTAGGTTTCTTTCTGTCACTAATTTTGGTCTAGAGGTGGTTACACCACTCATCAAATAATTTACAGAGGTAAATATATTTTTGAAGTCATGCCAATGAATTAAATTAATTTAATTTACATGGAGAAAGGGGAACAAGGAAGGAATGAGGTCAGTCCTTACGCATGCATGCAAGACCCTGAAAGTTGAGACTCTATACCCTTTTAAAATTGGGGGACAGGTTGCAAGTGATACCTTCATCTCGATGGTAGCAAGTGATCTACCTTCATATATAGTAATAACCAGCTAATACATATATAGATTTTGTGGATGTTTAGGACACGTACAATATATGCTCATTGTTTGCAATTTCAATTTAAACTTCTACGAGAACAACAAAGATAAGGAACATCGAAGAAGCTGTTCATATGTGTTATTTATGATGCACTTGATTTCTCCCGTGCGAATACATATAATGCATTCTCGTTTTCAATCATGCAGAGTTGAAAACTGGCATGGCAATCCTGTATGCATAAGAATATATGCATCCATCCCATCTCTTTCTATCATTTTGAATTGAAAGATATAAAAGAACTATTTGTGGTTTGATTGGGAAAGTCCCGTGACACTGTCTCTCATTTTCCAATAGATGTTGCTGCCTATGCACCACACAAATCAAATGCATCATTCATTGTTTTGTATACATTCTATAACATAGATGGACATGTTGTCTGCAAATTATATATTTTTCCAATCAAAATTGAAGGACGCTTTCTTGTATTGTAGTAGGAATTATGGATTTCCGATTTCATTTCTTATCCTCATAAACCTTAATCCTTCCTATACGTGCATATTCATACACCACATTTATCAGCATCTACATTTCCTATTAGTAATACCAAGCGGCGCGAGGCTAATAATCTTTCTTGTTTTAGAACACTACATATAGTCAAGGTTTCAACATTCACTAGACACCGCCACCTAAACGGGCTGAGCGGCCTTCTTTGTCGCTCGTCGAGGATGTGATAAGTGTATGATTCATATATATATATATATATATATATATATATATATATATATATATATATATTTATATACTAGAAAAAGCCCAAATAGAACAATAACCTCAGAAAAGGCCCACAATGTAGTCATATTAGAACCAAAGATGGGCCACGAGACTAGTTGTTGATTGAGAAAAGCCCATAACCCGACTCAACTGTGGTGAAGTCGCCCAATTCTTAGAGCTCAGATCGCACCAAGTCGGAGACTGAGAATCGGAGTCTGAGAGAGAAAGAAGGATACGGAGGATGACGGTGTTTCACTTCTTCAACTGCGCCATTCTGACGTTTGGTCCTCACGCCGTTTACTACTCCGCCACTCCCCTGTAAGTCTCTCTCTTCTCTTCTTATACTGATCTGCTTCACAATTCACACTTGAATCCCCAATTCATTTCATCTTCTTCGTAAACCAAACCCTAACTCGATTCGACTACGTATATGTACTTTTGTACAGATCGGAGTACGATACGCTCGGTACCTCCATTAGAACAGGTGTGGTTTATCTCGGAACAGCTCTACTCAAGGTTAGTGTTCAAGGTTCGTAAAATCACAGTGTAGTCTTCAAGAGCTCTAGAATTAGGTGCTAATGGAGTTTTGGTTTTCGGCTTTCTATCGTTGTGTGCAGCTTGTTTGTTTGGCTACTTTTCTCAAGGTGTCTGATAATGAAAGCTTCGATCCATATCAGGTATTTCCTTCTTTGTTCTGTATATTATTTTCCATGTAGAAATTTTAACTTCAGTATGTAGATGCAGCTTTTCGATGTTTCGTAATTATTACAGGTTTCTTGTTGTTTTCAGTAACTGGCATTGTTTGTGATACAATTTGTAGTTGATAGAAACATGTCCGGTGCAAATGACAGTTAATTTGCTTTTAGAAGAACACTTTTGTTTCTTCGCATAGGGTGTAGTTTTGAGTAGTGATTCACAGAGTGTTAATTGCTCGTTTGGTTTTCAGGAATTGTTGAAAGCGTTGATCGGTTTCATAGATGTTGCTGGCCTTTACTTTGCTTTGACGCAGTTGACGCATAGGAACATCTCTCAGAATCATAAATTTCAAGCAGTGGGACTCGGTGAGTAGCTAAATTGATAAAAAGTGGGAAAAACATGAGTTGCTTCAGTGTCTAGAATAACGTTGAAGCTCTTGTTTGTTCTATCTTTGATAGTGTAGTTTGTATTGATGGTGTCTTTTTACTATTGGCAGGGTGGGCTTTTGCTGATTCGGTTCTCCATAGACTGGCACCTCTTTGGGTGGGTGCCAGAGGACTAGAATTTACCTGGGATTACATTCTGCAAGGTCTTGAGGCAAATGCAAATCTGGTATAACCTTTGTTTCAGTTGCTTTCATTTAGTTTTCATTCAGTTTCCATGTGCCAGCATCCTTAGTTATATAGACTGCTAAATTCCAGTTGGTGAGTCCCAAAGTTCGTAATAAATTTCATGTTGGTCATATCTCAATAACTGACTTTCTTTCTACTTTTTTCCTGAAGTTAAATGTGGCTTGCTGAATTGTCAGTTTCTGACTTTATCATAGATTTTGGATTAGTATATTTTCTGTTCTGTTGTTAATTAATTTCTTTCTCTCTTTCTTTAGGTTTTGAGCATATCCCTTGCTGCATTGGGATCTTTGATGTGGCTCCGCAAAAACAAGCCTAAGACACTGATTCCTATAATATACATCTGTGCTGGGATTGTGGCTACCATGCCATCTATCACAAGGTCTGCTTACATAACTTTCCTAAATTTTACTATCATAATTACCACAGATAAAAAAAAGAAAGAAAGTAAAAAGAAAAAACTTGATTAGTTAGTTAGCCATGGCTAATTGGCTATAATGATTGATACTTGAAGCAGTAATCTTTCTCTTTCCCATCACATTCTGATCAGTAGGGCTGGTCCTGTTTTGTACTTGCTATAAATAAGAAATACTTGAGCAGTAAACTTTATCCTCCCTTCCAAACATTCTTAGCCTCTTTCCCTTCAGATTCTGATCAGTAGGGCTGGTCCTGCTTATACTCTATGTATAAGAAATGCAGTAATTTATTATTAATATTATTTTTTTATATTTTTTTTCATTCTGATCAGTAAGGCTGGTCCTGCTTATACTCTACTATATGTATAAGAAATACAGTTCCCCTTTTTGTGTATATCATTTCTTGTCTAACATAGTGATCATCTATGTAGCTATCTAAGGCGTGGACTGGGGTGGCACTTTCCGGAGGTGGTAGGATTTCAACTGTTTACCTCTCTGGTCATGGCATTCATCAGTTGGCAGCTTTTTGCTGCATGTCAGAGGCCCTCTGTCTGAAGCAACCAAACACTGCGCCTAACACTGGATAGTCAGTCAGCAATGGTATTCAGGATCAGAATTACCTCAGTTCATGTGGTTACAATCGCGGTTCATTATTTTAACGTCATTCTGATTCTGATGTAGAGATTGTTCTCTGTCTAAATTGATCAGCGGATGCTTGGAAACTGAAGAGTATATTCATTGCAACTCTTGTATCAGTTATGACTGGTAAAGTTAGCAGGATTTTGGGAGTGAAGTGAGATAATTAGGCGTATGATAAATTTACAATCTCATATCGCTTTTCTTGCTTTACCACATATGAAACTATGAATTGACAAATTTCTATAATTGGGCTTTGAAACTTTTTAACAGAGATGCCCAAATTCTGCTATATATGTAGTAAAGTTTTGATCAAACACATGCCCGAGCTAAATACCAAACTATTCACAAGACACCGGGAATAATATGACTAGATGATAGAAAAGGATGAAGTTTCTCTTACTAACTTCACATTCATCACAGATAAGGATGATTGCTTGGTAGTCTTGTAGATAAAAAGGTCCGCATTGAGAGTTTTGTTAGCAGACACAGACCTACACATGATTAGAGCGGAACAAAATGCAAATAGAAAAGCTCACCATAAAACATGACTTCATGGATAGGTGAGCTCGAACCATGTGTCACAAAATGTACAAATTCTGGTAGATTACACTAGCTATACTGCATTAGTCGTTGCTTCTCCAGCTTGATGATCAAACCCATTTTTATCAGCACCAGAAATGTGCACTCGCATTTCCCGCTTACCAACAAGTTCAAAAATGCAGATATCTCCAATGTTGATATTGTTTCCACGTACAAATGCCACCCACCCACCACAGAACGTATGCACCACTCGCCCTTTTGAGTCTGGAACAGAGTTCACGGTCCAACTTTCCCCTTTTGAATTTCGAAGCACGATCTCTGTTTTAAAGTTGGGTAGATGTTCTGTTGAAAACTGGTATGGGATTTTCTGTAGAATGAACCAGTATAAATACCAACCAGTGGCAAAGAAACACTTTAAAATTAAAAAAAAGGACCATGTGCGTGTATAGATATACAAAACTCACCAAAGTATATGAACCACTGATGTTGAACTTCTTCATGATCTTCACAAAACTAGGGAAGCAAGAAGTGAAAGATTGAGCTGCTTTTTCTTCAACAAGTGACAACCTCATTTTTAACTCAGCTTTTGACCCTAGGTCATCCTCAACACTTTTTTTCCTGCGAGTAGCTGTCCCCAGTTTATGGTTCAGGAAAAAACAAAAAGTTAGAAACACGAAGTGCCGGAACCTGGCACCACTTTCATCACTTGTAATTGCATATCAAATCAACAATCTGAATTTTAAATTTTAGCAATCAAAAGCTAAAAACAAGACCCTAAGTTTCTAAACAAAAGCAGCATGCATCACTAGATGAACTTGAGGTTCATTTCATCCAAAGATGTCTCCATAGTCTAACATGGAACCCTTACCCAACTTTTTACTTGCTCCTTTGGACTGAGAGGAAAGTGCGCCTTTGGCAATAGATTTTGATGTGTTTCCATGTTTCCTTGTCTCAGCCAACTCTATTTTCCTTAGGCTCTTCGTATGGGACTTTAGGAGAGTTCCCCTTGGCTTTCTTTGACAAGCCTTTCAAAGTTATTGGAGCACACAACCTACTAGACACTTCTCCAGTTTGAATATGGACACGAAATTCACACTCGCGTACAAGTTCAAAAACACAGATATCCCCTAGCTTTATGTCATTATACCGAACAAAAGCCATCCATCCTCCACAGAGAGTATGACTTGTATGCACTCTTGTAGTTGGCACAGAATTGACGGTCCAACTTTCTCCTTTCAAATTCATAAGGACAATCTTTACTTTACAGTTTGGTAGATGTGCCACTGCAAATTTATATGGAATGTTCTGCAAAGCATCAGGCAGTCAGGAAAACAGTTCACTACCCATGATCACATTTGCACATGAACAGATTATATACAACTGTATACGTATATGTGAATGCTTAGTACATTAACCTACTATATGCTCTGGAAGAGAATAAGGAATTATGTGAGTGCAGCAAGTTCTTTTCAAGAAAATGAGTAGAAAACCTTCAAAACTTTGCATTAGTTATCCTGCAATACCATAGACTTCTATGTAAAGAAAAAAGGTCCAATATAGTGAATACTATCCAGAATTCAAATCTGATAAGGAAGTGCGGAGTCCTAGTCAATTTGTATGGTTTTATGGTTCATATATTCCAATGGGGGAGCAGCACCACTGAAGTTGATAACAGCGCACCAAATAGATTTACTTTTTTACTCTGACAAAAACAAGAGGGCATGGTTTAATGAGTTTGCTGCCTAAATGGAATTGGCAGGGACTAGGGAGTAATCCGATAGTGCATGGACTAATAGAAAAGAAAAACTAAACTTCAGTACAGTTTTTTACAGCCTAAATCACAATGGGATGGCGCCACATAAAATATAAAATAAGAAAAGAAGACCAGTTTGATCAAAATGCAGACCTACTGAGTAAACTAAGTATTTAAAGAATATAAAAGACATACAAACAAAATTAGAGGAAGAAACCCACCAAAGTATATGAACCACTGATGTTGAAATTTTTCATGATTCTCAGAAAATAAGGATTACAGGAGCTAAATGATTGAGCTACTTCATGTGCCGGAGTTATCTGCATAGAATTTCTATCATTCAAACTATTTTGGATGGCTTGCTTTGCTTTGAATATGACAACATCCAAACCTGCATGCAAAAATTGGAATATTACCAGTTGGATCTGTGTTTATCATGAATATTACCAATAACTACAAGCAAACTTCGACTCAATCCATAGTTTCACTCTAAGATAACTAAAAATACATGCAGTACCCAATTTTACAAACAGATGGGGGGAAAACAAAGGCAGGCTTTGAAGAATTCTCCAGTGGCTAAAAGTTGTCTTTCTACGAAAAAATACCTTAAAGATTAGTTGATTTCCTTACCAGGATTTTCATAAGGCTTTGTATGCTGGGAAGAAGTCGATTCTTCAAATAACCTGTCAAGTCCACATCCTTCCTCCCTGGCCCTTTTCCGTCCGACAAGTTTCTCAAAGTAGCTAGAACTTTGGCCACATTGGGTATGAAACGCAGCTTCTTTCTCACACGCAGTTTGATCAAAAACTTGCACAGTGAAATGCAACTCGCCATCATATCTGAAAATCAAGAAGTCACCACATTCTAGGGAATGGTCTCTCACAAATGCCGGCCACCCATAATGGAAGAACAAATCACCATTCTGTTCGATCAAGTGAACATTCCATGCATTCCCGCTAGGTCCAGACAACACAACCACTCCGGATGTTCTGCCTTCCATGTGAATCATAAACCTCTCAGGTATTTTCTGCAACATCACATTGCACTCGTGTCACCCAACTATATCTTAACTTAGCTGCACTATCAAACTTAGTCTAGACAACAATTGACAAACATAGTCTACATAAAACTTTAGGTTTCAAAAATCAAAGAAAAATCGAAAATTTTGGTGTAACATACTAAGATCAACATGCAAATTAAGAGTTCCACCTTGAATTTAAAGCCTGTGTAGAAATCAATTAGGAAATTTGATGCTGAAACCCTAACAGAATAAGTAAGACATAATATGAAGCAAACAGAATGGTAAAGAAAGAAGAAGCAATACCAGTCGGTCTGAGCTCAAATCAGCAGAGAAGAAGGCAAAGAAGTGAGGCCTTCTCGGATTAGGCATCACCCTTAAAGCTTCGTCCGCCATTTCTAACTTCGGACACAAAAAACAGAATCGATAAACCCTAAAACCAAATCTACGGTTTCCCTGTGAATTCAATTACATAGGGCACTCAGAGCATTAGTAAAATTTCTGAGAGGGATTGATTGATCAGGAGAGAGAGAGTTATTGGGCTTCTCCCACACTTGATTTTGACACACGTGCGAACTCGCGCCAGAGATGGAAAGTGATATTCACGCGGGCGTAATCGCGAGTGACTGTGTGACAGGCTATGGCACGTGCTATAGCAGGGACAGTGGATATATATCCACTGTGCTCTAAGTTCCATGTGTTACATTGCAATCTTGGATTCTGGGCTAATGAAAAGAAATCGGCACCGACAAATTTGGGTTGGGTCTGGCCCAATGTATGTGCTTGGATGTTTTATTTAGGTATTGAAGATAAGCCCAATACGGCATGGCTGAATGCAACAACCACAAATGAAACTCAGTCGGCACTTGTAATCATAAATAATTTGGGCTTTAAAACAAAATCATTGTCCATCTTACAGTAGCCCTCCACACAAAAAAAATAATAATAATAATTGTAAATTCGAGAATAAAAATGAATTCATGAGAAGAACTTTGAACGAGGACCATATAATAATAACCAATTAATACTTTGTTCAATTATTAAGTCTGTTTCCCTCATATTTCTTATAATCTACTAAGAACATCTTTATAAATTGTATTTAGAGAAAACGATAACAATTTTCATAACTGTATGGTTGTTTGATTCTTTGTTTCATAATCTATTTTGCGGAATGACATGAAAATGACACACTTCTTTTTTATGCGGAATCGATCTACTTTATTTCTGTACGAAGCTCGAGTTTGTTTAGATTAATAACTTCAAAAGAATACCATACTTATCGAATGCCATACATATTACGAGTTCTAAATGAATATCCTATTTTCAACACCTGCGTGTTAGGAGGATTAATAGCCTTAAATCAACATCCTATTTCCAGGGCCAAGAACACGTCCGTGGTGTTTCAAATTTCAATGGAAACAGCAGGAGAGTATGGTTGTGTGTTGAGCGGCAAGAACCGCCTACCGCCCCAACCAATAAGACAAGAGCGGCTCGAGAGTCCTTGTCACTTGTATTATGTATAATCTTGTGTCTTATATTATGTATAATCTGTACACTCTCTGTGTTCGAACCATTTTGTGACCTACCTCGTTTTTGGATAATTAGGGAAACGCCAAAAAGGGAATCCCTGTGATTAACACAAACGTGGTAAGAGCATTATTCAGTGACATAATTTTAAAAGACGAAGGCGAACCTTCCTTGTCTGCCCAAATTTCCAAGCATGTCAGTCCCACGAGATTCATCCATCATAACCGATCCATCTGTCCTCACGTCAGTCTTAGGTGGTGTGTTTATATTCTTCTGACTTCCACACGCACACACCAGTCTCTCAGAAACCAAAAGCATTGATCACTTCCTTCGTCTTCAGTTTCAACTTCTGTCAGTATCAATGGCCACCCTCCACCAAATCCTCCTGGAACTCCAATCAACGCCCTTTGCCATCCCTATTGCTCTCGCCGCTCTGTCTTGGCTCTTCTTGTATTACATCAAAGTTTCGTACTTTACCAACAACAACAAGAGTGTTCATGCCAAGCTGCCTCCCGTTCCAGGTCTGCCTTGAATTGCATGTCTTGTTTTTCTTCTGGATCATGATATTCTCAACTCCGCACTTGAAACTGTTATCGGGTATATGAAATGATGGGTGATTTGGGAATTTCGCAGTGGTCCCTGGGCTGCCGGTGATCGGGAATCTGCTGCAACTCAAGGAGAAGAAACCATACAAGACTTTCACGAGGTGGGCTGAGCAGTATGGCCCCATCTATTCCATCAGGACCGGTGCTTCCACCATGGTCGTTCTCAATACCTCCGAAGTTGCCAAAGAGGTGATCTTTCTTTTACTCTTTTTTGCTGATCTAAATGAAAATAAAGCGGGTTTTGGTTTATGATGCAATATTTGAATTTGACCCCACGTTGAAATTTTTTTATCGAGGTCAGTTTTGGTTGAAAGTTGGTTGAGTTCACACACTGGTATATGTTGGACTATAAAACCTGCATAGTTTACTTGCATACAAAAAATGAACTCTCCAAAATAGATCACGAAGCTTATGCATGAAGGTAGAACTCTAGACAGTGATTGTAGTAATTAATCAGCTCCTAGTGGAAATTAAGAGTCAATTGGTGAAGTTGTGAAAGTTGTAAGAGTCCAAATCAAGAGTAATTGGAAATTACATGGATATCTATGAATTAGGAGAACAAAATCCTCTTATCTTTTTTGTTTATGCATAAAAGATATGTTGGATTTCAGTTTTCTACTGCTACCTGCTTATGGGTTTAATCCTTCTCCATGGGAATCGAACTGATGAGCTTAGCAGTGTTTTGGACTCCATGTTTAATAAGCAGAGTCTCTAAGAATTAAACTTTTCTTGCTGAACTTCCACTATGTTCATGCTTAATAAGCAATTGATATGGGAATTGAATTGTTTGTTTCCTATAAGTGAATGTTTCTGGCATAGGAAAATCAGGGTGTAAATTTCTTAAATCTTTCTTCTGTAATGTTTGTTTCAGGCCATGGTGACCAGATATTCATCCATCTCAACCAGAAAGCTATCAAATGCACTGAAGATTCTTACTGCTGATAAATGTATGGTTGCAATAAGTGACTACAACAATTTTCACAAGATGATAAAGCGCTACATACTTGCAAATGTTCTTGGACCCAGTGCTCAGGTTGGTTGTCATGGTTATTTCTATGTTCTCTTTTGATTTTTGTGTATCCTAATCTTGTTGCCATAGTCTATTACATGTCATTATAACTACATATATATTGTTCAGAAGCGACACCGGAGCAACAGAGATACCTTGAGAGCAAATGTCTTGAGCAAGTTACATTCTCATGTAAAGAAGTCACCTCAAGAAGCTGTGAATTTCAGAAAAGTTTTTGAGTCGGAACTCTTTGGAATTGCTGTGAAGCAGGTGATTTATTCATAAACCATATTTTATGTAATTTATGTTCCTCGAACTTAGACAATATAATTAATGAGAAAATCAGAAATATAGTATAAACATGCCATGGGATATGCAGGCCTTTGGAAAGGACATAGAAAAACCCATTTATGTGGAGGAATTTGGCACAACACTTTCAAGGGATGAGATCTTCAAGGTTCTAGTGCTTGATATAATGGAGGGTGCAATTGAGGTTGATTGGAGAGATTTTTTCCCTTACCTGAGATGGATTCCTAATAAGACCATGGAGACAAAAATTCAGCGACTGTATTCCCGCAGGAAAGCAGTGATGACTGCTCTGATCAACGAGCAGAAGAAGCGAATTGCTTCAGGAGAGGTGTGATCCTTTTTTGTTTTTCAGTTAGTGCATACTCCTTTAGTTTTGAAGTGTTGCATTAGTTTTTTTCTCGGTTTCACTAACATGACTGAGTATTAAACAGGAAATCAATTGTTATATCGACTTCTTGCTTTCTGAAGGGAAGACACTGACAATGGACCAAATAACAATGTTGCTTTGGGAGACTGTTATTGAAACAGCAGATACTACAATGGTTACAACAGAATGGGCTATGTATGAAATTGCTAAAAATCCTAAGCAACAGGTTTGTATCAGTTCACTCATTTACAGGTTTGAAATTCATACAAATATTTTTCTTTTTGTTAAATTTGTAGCTGATATGATTGCCTGCCTCTATGTATTTGTATCAATCAGGATCGTCTCTATCAAGAGATCCAAAAGGTATGTGGATCGGAGACGGTGACAGAGGAACACTTGTCCAAACTGCCATACCTGAGTGCAGTTTTCCATGAAACTCTAAGGAAGCACAGTCCAGCTGCATTAGTTCCTTTAAGATATGCACATGAAGACACCCAATTAGGAGGTTACTACATTCCAGCTGGAACTGAGGTTCGTAACTGTTTTTCCTCTGGCCAGCTTTTTGATATATTCCTATGAAATTATACTGTTATCAGTCCTTTAAGTTAAATTTTATGATGTGCAGATTGCAATAAACATATACGGGTGTAACATGGACAAACATCAATGGGAAAGCCCTGACGAATGGAAGCCAGAGAGATTTCTGGACCCGAAATATGATCCAATGGATTTGTACAAAACCATGTCTTTTGGGGCAGGAAAAAGGGCATGTGCCGGTTCCCTCCAGGCAATGTTAATAGCGTGCCCGACGATTGGTAGGCTGGTGCAGGAGTTTGAGTGGAAGCTTAGGGCTGGAGAAGAAGAAAATGTAGATACTGTCGGGCTCACCACTCACAAACGCGATCCAATGCACGCAATCCTAAAGCCAAGGAGTATATTGGTGTAGGAAATTATGCCACAGACATGGATTCTGTGCTCATCGTCATCCCTATAAACTGCCCGTGGCCGAATCTTTGCCCAAGTTAGTGGACTCTTATGTTTTAAGTTGGTTATGGGTTCCGCAACCTATCTTGACAAACTTTGTTGTCATGACTCATGACAAACTTTGTTATCGCGGTTGAAGAAGACATCTCTATTTTCAGTAGATTATGTGTCTAATCTTTCAATATCATCGAATTGCATGCGTACTGGTATTAATGCCGTGTCTCAAACATCGCGGGTAAGAAACACTAGGGTTAAAAACTTAAAATGCGTCTGGATTGAGAGCAGTGTTATTATTATCAAACAAATGCTAGTCGCCGTGAACTTTACATCCGACAGAAGCACTTCATTTCGGCGAAGGCAAATACACCGGACTGCTAGTAGAGAAGTGGAGCATGCTACAAGTAAACGATTCCTTTTCCCTTGAGGAGAACTGGAGAAGTAGAAATTGAAAGTGAAATCAGACCAGCACTCGCTAGTTCTGATGTGCTAGACGAGAGGGCCAGGCCCAGAGAGAACTAAACCCACACGATGGAGTGTCACTTTCAAATGGGCTTTGGGTTCTTGGCATTACCTCTTTGTTCTCTCTGATTCATGTAACCGGTTTTACTTGTAGGGGTAGGATGGTATTACGCGTAACCTAAGGGAGATACAGTGAGAAATCCGGCGGTGAGCGAATCTCTGAGTAGAGACTAGAGAGCAGTGTAAGGTAGCCTAGAGTAGAAAAGGAGTGAGAATAGGACTAGACTACGGCAGCGCAGCGCAGGCAGCAGAGAACAGTGGATGTGTGTCCCTAGGCAAAGCTTGCCTCCCACGCTGCCCTGACACCCATCATATTGTCGCTTCTCCTAAATCCCCTTGTTTTTATTTATTTCCTGGTGAGAACACAAATTCTATTATTTGACTTTCAACTCTGTGCACAGCACACATCCACCTCGGTAACATTATTATTATTTTTGTTCCTTAATTCCCCAGAAAAATAAATAAAACAAAAGACAAATATTCGATCGGATAAACACAAGAACCAAGGTCTGATTTTGCATTTTGCTTTGGGACAAGAAAATTCAGTAAGATTCACGCCAACACTGTCACCTGCCTAGCCGAAGCCTAGACTACCTATAGGGTAGTAAAGATATTACATTTACCCATCACCGATCACTTTTAACCACGTCAAATTTCACAGTGAATTAGGGGGATAATTACTAGCAGTTAAAATTGTTAAAACGTCGACACACGTCGCGTATCACCCCCTCCCCCCCCACTAAACCAAACTAAAAACCCAAATGGTTTCACTCCCCTCTTCACACTCGACAAACTAGTCTCTGCTTTCACAGAGCCGCACCATTACCGTGTCCACTACTCCTCCGGAATTTCCAGACCTCAAACGGCCGAGGCTAATCCAGAGCATGGCTGCTGCTTACCCTTACCCACCGCCGTCATCCGCCGAGAAACTTCCCTGCCCTCGCTGCCACTCCACCGTAACCAAGTTCTGCTACTACAACAACTACAACCTCTCTCAGCCACGCCACTTCTGCCGTGGCTGCCGTCGCTACTGGACTCATGGTGGGACCCTCCGCGACGTCCCCGTCGGCGGCGGAACTCGCAAGAAACCCAGATTCTCTCATCTCCACCGCGCGTCCCCTTCAAACTCCTCCAGCTCGCCTTCCTCTTCCTCCCTCACCCACGAGACAAAACCCGCTTCCGACTCGGCGGTTGAAAAACCGGATTTGCCATCCAACCAAACACAACTACAACTCCTGAACCTGAACGACAACGTTGGGAGTGAAACAGGGCTTTCGTTTTCGTCCATGATGATGATGAACTCTCAGGAACAACCTGGGTTTCTGTCCCTCGGTGGGTACGGGTACGGGTACGTGTACGGTTCGGGTTACGGGTCGGGGTTTGTCCATGGGTTCCAGCAAGGTTACGGGTACGGCGCCGGAGCATCAGGGGTTGATTTTCCGGCTGAGATTGTCTATGGTGCTCCTGTGGCTGCTTCTTCCGGGTTTGACATGAACACGTGGCAGATGGCGGTTGCTGATCATGGAGGTCCGGGTGGCGGGTTGATTAATTGGCCGGAGGTTCAGATTCTCAATTCCATGCCAGCTGTCAGTGGCGGTGGCGGTGGTGCTCTCAAGGAAGAAAAGGTGGCCGATTCCTCAACTAGCTCTTGTCTTGATTTCCCTGCATGCTGAGCACGGCTGGTTATTAGATGAAATCTGGATCATTAGTGAGGAATGTAGGTTTGAAGTTGAGAAGTAATTTTTGTATCTGGGCCAGTTACTCTGGTGCTGGGTTTATAGTTTAGATCATGACTACAATATATAATCGGGTAGGATTAGCGGTTTAGGTTACTAATGGTAGTTGATGGAGAATTGGGGATGCATCTGTTGGAACTGATTTGGTGGATGAACACCAATTTTATTAGGGTTTTTGGGTTTCTTGGCCTTGCTTTGCTTTGCTTGGGGATAGCTAGCTGGCTTTGTACATCTTTTGGAACTACCTAGTCTTTAATCTTTGACTCAATGTCTTGCTCCTACATTTTATTTGTGTTGTTTTTCATTTCATAGATGCATCTAGGGAATTGGATTGATCAGTGCTGGCAAAGATAAAAAACAGAAACTGCCCGAAGGCCCATACCGCAACAAATTAAAATTGATATCCGTTTCATTTTTGGGTAACTTCTTGCTGGTGTTTCCTTGAACTTCTTCGAAGTCATCATTGTAGGAGGGATATACATTGTCCTTGTGTTTGGTAAAAGAATGAAAATATGATGTCTTCAATTGGAATGCTGTTCCTCCTAGCTAGGCTTGTATGTAGTTTTCCAAGTTTTTGTCAGCTGTTTGGAAAATGGAACGTCCATCATCCTAGATGCAAATCATGCAATAACGATTCTTTTTCTGATGGGCCTTGCAACATCTGTACTAGTAAGCCCACAGATAATATCAAAATCAGCCCAAACAATAACCCACTAAACACCACCGAAGTAAAGCTGATACAGAAGGGTTCATCAATATGGCTGAACTAAGAACAGTCGTCTTTCTCATTTTTTTGGATACATCGCAGGATTTAATGAACCATTGGGACGACTCTTGTTCTACTTATAGCTTCCAGTCACTAAAACCCTATACGTCTCAAAGCTAGCATGCGTAGCAGGCCCGGACCTGAGATTTTGAGGCCTGAGTCGAACTCTCGGAATTGGGCCCCTATTTTTTTTAAATTTTTTTTTTATACAAAATAGCATATAACATCCAAAAATAGCATATATGTCGTTCTGATTCTCTTCCCTCTCTGCTCTTGGTTTGCTAGTAAAGTACTTATCAATAGCTCCAGCTTGACCTTGACTCAATGCGTCTTGCCTCTCTTTCTTCTTTCTCTTTTGAGCTCCAGACATATATTTAAGAGGCATGATAACAAACTTGAATGAAACCAAATAGACCAGCCTATAAACCTAACTGCTTGAGATTTATGAAATTCTCTCGTGCAGTTCTCTATATATATATATAGGATTAACAAAATACTTATTATGCAAAAATAGGATTCCAAAATCTGGACGGTTTAGTAATCCTAATTGTAAATCCTATCTAATACAACAAATATCTTACCTCTGACAGCTTTTATTGAATATTTTAACTTTTTTATGGATATTAATTTAAAGTAGTAATTGATGATGATTCTTTTGGGCCCTCATCATGTGTATGTCAGTTGTCAGATGTCCTCTTTTCCTGTTTGATCAATTGCACGGCCAAAAAATATAAATTTTTTTTTTTTGGACAACTATAAAAAAAAATTTTAGGCCCTTTAGATTTTTGGGCCCTGAGTCTTAAGACTCTTCAGCCTCTATTCAAATCCGGGTCTGATGCGTAGTTTTTTCCTCCATCTCATTCTGATCAAATGGCAGCCAGAGGTGATGGGCTGCTAAGACGTAGCCCTAGACGGCTAGACTGCAAAACCAACAAAACGTCTCAAAGAAGCGTTTGTGTGTGTGAAGTATCTCTCCCGAAAAGGAATAGTGAAGCCCATGCTGATGATCCAGATTTGTACATCAATGCAGACACCAGCAGCAACATAGATAGGTTGGTAATTCATCAAAACTTGTTTGTGTGTTGATTGAATTTAATGTACGAATTATGTTTGCATTAGTTTCTTATGATGTGTAACCTTTTGTTAGATAGGTTAATACAAAGACCATGCTAAATTATACAGGTTATGATGAAAATCAAATTGTGGGTGATCATAGTATCCCAGGTAGAAAACTATCCTTAAATCACTGTATTACAACCATAAACAACATATATGCACTTACAAGTTATAACAAAGACATACAGTTTGAAGAAACACATATAGTAAAGATTGTAACAAAATATTGCAGATTTCTTAAACTGGGTGAAAACTGATATGTCTGTCAACTAAGCTCAGCTAGGCGGCTTGAAGAACTTCAATTTAAGTCCACTATTGACCATACTCCAAATGCCTCCAATTGAAAAGGCCAAACTGAAGGCAATCCCCAACCAGCCTAAGATCCAATTGAAATACCAATTGAAGCTGTACTTTGTAGGCTTTTTTATGAGAACCCACATGAAACAAGGGTAGGCAAATGTGACTGGGAGGGTTAGTCCTCCCAACAGCCCAGCAAGACTGGACAGGAAGGGGAGTGCCACTCCTATGAAGAATGAGATGAAGGCGTAGAAAACTCGAAAACCAGAACGGACCCAGATTGAACAGGGTCGGTTGGTACGACTAGTGTAACCCGCTTCAAAACTATCAAATACGGGCATGGAGTATATCTGAAAGCTGCTCAAACAATTGAACACAACTAGTAGGAAACACATTGCAAGTAATCCTCTGGGGATGTCATGACTATGGAATGCGTACAGTGCATTCAATATCCCTCCAAACGGCATCTGCAGCAATACAAAACATGTAAAGAGATTACAAAACTGCAAAGATGCAACCATCTCTAATTTACAGTGATCAAACAGTAAACATTAAGGAAGTATTATTTGTGTTGTAGGAGCATTTACCTATTGGTATGTACAAATGTAGTTATACTAATGCAGATAATGTACCTAGTTAAAGCACCTAATGTGAATAATTAAACACGCTCGGTTACTGTACGATTAGCCAGAAAGCTTACGAGGTTTCCATAGGCCCAGAAGCCTCCGATTGCAACAGGAAACACACACATGGCAATCAAGACATAGGCAACCTTTGCTCCTTTCCACATGGGTACATGAGCTGGGTGTTTAAAGGTTGAAGGCATTGTTGCCTACACATTTGAACAAGGTAAACGAAATTCTTTAAGATAAGAAAAGGTGCAAACTATTAGTTACATATAGATGTTAACAGTACATGAGAGAATGGGTGTATATAATACCTGAATCTCTAGAACTAAATTGTGACCTCTGAATGCAAAGGCTATTATACCAAGAGCGTTCAAGGCTGCAAAGAGGGAAGCCGAGAAAGATGGCATCGGAAGCGGTTCATAAGACATTGTGGGTGGCCTTGGTTGGCTTACAGAGAGGACCCAAACCATTGTAGAGTAAGTGATGGCTGTGACAGCTCCTACTAATGAAAGTCCGGCTATTGAATTGAGGTTCGGAAGCTGAGACAGGACGATACACAACGAAGTGAAAACTAGATACCATTCCACTGTTGTTAGGGGATTCGATGAACAGAGAGGCCCGCAAACAATCTGGAAAAATAGTTTCATGGTCTCTCCTCCAATGAGAATCAAAGCTGTTGCAGTTCCAGCTGATAGGTACACAGTTGGGAACAGAGCAAGCCAAACACCCAATCTTTCCCCTGCGAAACATGAAATGCATATGTATGCTATTGAATTAACCACATGTTCATAAGTTATGATAAAGGATAGCAACCATTGAATTTAAGTACTTACCAAAGGCGGCCTGAGCAAGCTCCACATATCTGTTGTACCTCTTTCCGGGAACAGCTTCATGTAGCTGAACAAGGATCCACAATGTGTATAGTTGCCAGAAGTAGGCAATGGTTAAGGAAAGTGTTCCCCAACTCCTGTAAAACAATACAAGACAAGAATAACCAAATCAATTCATTTTGAACACTTCATAGTTCAGATCTTTTACCCAATGGTTTTGTTTTATCCTAATTTTATGATCAGGTACTTCAAAACTTTGATTATATACCTGGATTCAACCTTTTACGTTATGAAGTTGACCAGAAGTGTGGAGCATCATTGAACTGAATTGACAATCATAAATATTTTGCATAAAACAAAAGTCAAAAGTGAGCTAGCAAAGCCTATGTAAATCGCTTTCTTAATAATTTATAGGATACAATTTGGAGTGACAGTTTAAAAAACACAGGGAATACTTTAACAAAGGTATAAAGGTTCCTCTGTTGTTAAAGGAAGAAGATGAGGAATTATGAATGGCCCCAGTAAGGGATATTTCCACAATCTGGATTGAACTTCTGGAAAAGCAAAAGATAAAGCGACAGAAATGACTTTCCTCAAGGATGTTATGTATGTCTTTTAAGCATGAAAACTATTCATAACTATCATGATCATTTCTAACAGTTGCAACCACTTTCGACCCACAATCCATAAACTTTAGTTAAAATCCTCACCAGCACGATGTGAGGGACACAGATCATACAAAGATTAAGACATTGAACCCCATCACAGTCATTAGCATTTAATCATAATCAAGCACAAAACGCCAACACTAATTTGAAAACTGTATAGTTCTGTAAAAATGAAAATCAGAACAGGGTAAGAGATTAATCGAAATTACCAGCCTAGAAAAGAAAAGGCAACGGGAAGAACCAAAGCCTGGAATCCAACACCAGCATTGAGGTTGTGAAACGCAGCGTAGTGAGCGTTTCCATTGCGAGACTCAGTGATGGGAAGCCAAGCATCCTGAGGGTTGAGCTTGGTGAGGTGGCCCATCTCCTCCAAATAACCCTTCATGTTGATCAGAACCCTCTTCATTGGAGTCCCAATGGGGCTCAAGAACCGAGGAGATATGAACGACGTCGGAGTCCACGCCGACGACCTGGCCTCCTTGGACGGCGGCCTAGGAGACCTCTGTCCGGAGGGTGTCTGTATCTCCGGCGTGGACACTCCACGTGGCGTCGCCGGAATCGAGATGAGCTCTGTCTCCGGCCTCTCGTCCATTTGGATGTATGTAATTCTCCTCTAACTAGCTAACTAGCTACAGAAGAGACTTCTGTCAGTAGCTGAAGTAACTCAAACTCACACACAAGTTGTGTTTGTGTGTAGCTTTATATAAATAATAGAGGTGAGTGAAGATCAAAGTACGGGAAAGGCGGAGTAGTATATTTGTATATGGACAGGTACGTATTTATTGAAATACTGAAAATGATGGTGGAGTTGGAACTTGGAGGTAGCTGTTTGTTTGCTCTTGCTGGTTTTTGGTTTCAGGGGTGAATGTGTGTCGGAGCAGATGGCCGGGTTGCTAGGTATGAAGGGTCAGTGAGTTATCATAGCCTGAGCAATGGGGCCGTTGAGTGACTGAGTGAGTGACTGAGTGAGTGAGACTGATGCGACGATCGAATATGTAGACAAAGATGTGAGTCTAATTAAGCAAAAAAGTCTGAACAGTTCTTGAGCTCTAGTGTAACGTATATTATTACTAGAAAGATACCCGTGCGTTGCTACGGGATTTTTTGTCAAGAAAATTTGTATTCTACATAATGGAATAAGCAAAAATTTAAGAATATGGTTACTGAAAATAGTTCATTCTAAGGAATAAAAAAAAGAGCCACTATCGTATCATGTTCAGTTAAAATGATGAATCAATATGTTGTTTCACTCTATACATGTATGGAAAACAATTGGGAGTTTCAGAGTGATACTACCTAGTTGAGTTTAACTAACCTATATATATGATGCAAGCCTAAATCTAAATCCAATGACATATGCTCATTCTTTACTTCTCTATACCCATTATAAAGTATGTATCTACAATGCTAGTCTACCTTTTTACCTACATATATGCTGATAGCCAGGTGAATACATTATACTGAAAGTTTAGCAGCGTTGATCACTATACAAAGTGAATGTAAATCATATATTACTGGAAGCCAATACATGTTTTGAGGAGACTATGACATATCTTCATTAAAGCGAGTGCAAAACTATTAACTCAAATGCAAAGTATATTGTATTGAGTAAGCTATTCAAACCCAACAAAAAAAAAAAACAAAACAAAGAGCAATGATCCCATTTTACTATATATTCTTAATGTTTGTCACAAACCACACTAAAGAGTAAACCATATATGTGGCAAGAAACATTACTACTCTAGGACACATGGCCTCTTGTTATATATGTTTTAATTTCTTGATATATGTGGTATCTACTTTAGCATTTTGACCAAAACCAGCTAAGTTTACATAAAAAAGCAAATGAATTAAATGAGATCTATTAAGGAATTTATATTCATATGTTCAATTATCTACTGTCTCGGTATCTTTAATTATTTGTCATCTCAATACCCCATCTCTATATTGTTGTAAATGTATTTCTCATTCTAGTGTTACACCTTTAAGATTTAAGATTCTATGATAACTTATAATCCATATAGTCCCGGTCTATCTATGAAATTATGAACTTTATCAAAAAGTCCTTCAAGTTCTAGCAGAACTCAATCTTTTGCTTATCGCAAAATGCAAGAGACCTCAACTGAAAATCAATGGAAACCCTACATATCTATATATAAAAGAAGGAAACATAAGAAAAGACTAATAAAAGTGCATATATACTAAAGAAAGTCAAGCAATCACAAAAGCAACAAAATTGAGACCAATAGTTAGTAAGACTCCACATTCTGTTTCATTTTGAATAATCAAACTCTACATAAATCTCAAAACCGATAATTTCCTACAGTAAACATACATAAAGACTTTACCTCTGTTTTATTTGCAGTATTTAGATCTTTCTGCAAGAGTTCTTATGACCATTTTTGGATTGTTGTAATTTTTTCTCAAGAATTTGATGAGTCAATATTGTATTTATTTTCCAGTTTTGTATTTATTTATGCAAGATATCAAACAAATTCATAAACATTTTCACTGGAGATAAAAACTATCAAATGTCATATCCACAACTTATTGTTTATATTTTAACAAAAAAAAAATCTAATACTATTTCTAATGGCTGGTCAAAAAACACTCAAGTCTGAGTTATGTCTGAATATCCCCTAAATTCAAATTATGGTGAGATCTTCTTATCAACTTGAGGACCTTAGGTAGCTGCAAATTAACGATTTCGGGTGAGATCTTTTTATCATTATAAAAGTCTCAATTGTATAAACATCTTTTACAATTAAAAAAAAAACCAAACACCCAGGCCCAACACTGTTCACGTGAACAGTTTTATGAACAGTGCATGTACGGAAAATAGATATATGTTAAATTGGTTTTTGTGTATTTTACTATTTTAAATTGGACGACATCAATTTTGGTGAAAACTCTAACCTAATTCAATATTACAGCATCTCAGTGGGGATTTCAAAGAAAAAAAAAAAAAAACAAACAAACACTACTCAGCTATGTAAAGCAGTATGTAAAACAGATAAACATAAATATGACTGAAAGATAATCTTCAAATGAAAACCTAGAGAAAAGCAAGAACAAAATGATATAGATAAATCTAAAATAATTTGCAGTTGTCACGAAGCAAATAGTAATCAAAAAGTGATAAGACGCTAATTTTTTAGATCTCCCATTTGAAGCTGCTTACATTATGACTCTCCACATTGACGGCAATAAAATTCCTCTTCAAATCTCAGAGCTTTCGCAAAAACACCAACATGTAATTATAGACACATATTAACTCTTTATATACATTCTCACGTACCTAAAGTTTATCTATTGAACTGAGAATGTAAAAGCAAACAATATAATCCTAACTTAAAACAGAAAGTAAGAAGCTAAAGACCCAATTCTTTTTGGTTAAAATGAAAACATGACCAAAACACATCCAAAAGATATCGAATACTCACCATATTTAAATCCTATACTTCGTTATATTTAAATTCAGTTTATCATTTATTTTCATGAAAATCAAAGATAAATAGTGACAAAAAGAGAGAACATTAGTATAAAGAGAGGGAAAAAAGACATCATTATGCAAAATTTTGATGTTTTAGTCCTAACGCTCATAGACCCAATTCAATAGAATGAACAGACTTAATTACGTTTTAATTAATGTTAGATCAAACCCAATCCCAACAAAAAAAAAAAAAAATTCAGATGTCAAGAAACACTGTGAACAGTGCTTATGAACAGTGAATTCAGTTATGTGAACAGTGCTTTATGAACAGTGTTATGAACAGTGAAACGCGTTATGTGAACAGTGGACAGAAAATATATATATAGTAAATGGTGGACCACCGTAACCTCCTCACAGAGGTGGCCAATGAGGAGTTGCTACTCGCTAATGTAAAAGACGGAAGTAGCCTCGACACAGGTTTGGATGGAGGGTGGCGTCCGTTAGGTCAAACAGTCAGGCGTGGTGAAGAGGGAAGGGGTCCTACAAGCCCTGAGACTCCCGGGATTTGCGATTTCTTGAGGCACGCGACGTGAAGAGCGTGGAGATGGGAAATGATGAGACATTATTATTGTTCTCATTGTGTGTTGGCGCGTGGACAAGCTACTCTCTACAAGTTACCAAGTCCAAAACAAGCCAGGAAGCATGGTGGATCGCAATAATTTAGAGCGGTGGGAATGGCGAGCCGGCGAGGGCATGGGCGGTGAAGGAGACCTTGGATCCCCTGATAAAATAAAATGAGCAAGCGCGCGCGTGGGGGTTGATTGTCCCGGCGGAGGACAAGTGGCGGTTGGTAGGGCCGGGTGGTGGTGCTGCTGGTATTCTGGTAACTTTGAAAAAAGTGGTGAAAAAACAAAGGAGAGAAACAGAATCACGTGCTTGCGTCTCGCGTTCGCTGCTAGCGATTAGTGCGACCTGCTCTGATATTTTTTTTCTTTTTTCTTTTAACTAATGTTTGTTTATGTTTTACTCTATAGTACGGTAAGTCGTAAAAGTGCTCCATGGAATGGTTTGCTTGGAAAGTTTACTCACTGTCACGCATTGCCAGATTTACTTCTAAATTATTCGATTCACAATGAATTAGCTAGGAGCATTCTTAGAAATGGTCATGGCCCAGAGATCGATTCAGTCCGTGGTCTCCAGCCGAAAGCATAGTGTATAGTTGTTTACCCTGCCGCCAGCTTTTCCTTTGGCTCTCTAATCTACTTGGTTTATGTATTATGGAGAATGATGGAGGATTAATATCGGGGAAAAGAAGCGAGGAGATAATATATATACATATCGCAACTTGATCCTCGATCTTTCACTGCAAAATAGTACTCCACGAGATTACTACTTGCGAGGATAAGGCTGATCATGTCAAAGATAAAATAGAAGTACAAGGTTCTAGAAGTATAAGCCAGCGACTTCAGAGCATTTCTAGACATGCAAAATGTTCGTTGGGTGATTAGAACGGTCTGACGGTAAGGTTTTGAAAGATAATTTTCTTGGTTAGCCAATTGTTTTGTCTCTTAACATAAAGGCCAAGCATCTCCAAACTCTAAATATATGATAAAGCTTTTGATTTTATTGTAAATGGTAATTGGAGTTTTACTATAAGCTTTTGCTTCGTCCATTGTGAAATTGCTCAGAGTATCAGTAAGGTTCTAATTTCGGCAGGAGATGAGGATGACAACGTCGTTTGGTCAGGTACGGCGTCTGGCACCCTTTCAGCTAAAGAGGAGTATTCTCTTCTTGCTATGGATTTTCAAGCTTCTTCTTGGGGTAAATTTATATGGCATGATTTGATCAGCCGCTCAAGACTGTAACTACTTAGAAAGTCCTCTATAATCAGATTTTGTTTCATGAGTTGTTTCAACGTCGAGGGTTCAGTTATGTTTCAAATGCTCTTTTTGCCACAATGCGGTTGAATTAACTCGGCACTTGTTTTTGGAATGTCTTTTGGTTGCGGGTGTTTGAGATAAGTTTGTCTCCTATGTTATATTGGTATGACATACTGAAAACCCTTTTAACGAGGACTCTTAAGTTGAGGATTTGTTAAGGACTTTCGGCTTATCCCACCTTTCTTATATACACATCTTGACCGTTCAGTTTATAGGTATTTATGAGTGAATAATTTCTCCAAATTTTCAGCTATATTGAAAATTGTCAGGACATTCATAAGTGTGATTTATCAAGTATGAACTTAAACGGTTCATATTTGACAGATTTGGTTCGTCCATTAATTTGATCTAAATTGTTATCTTAACGAAACTAATTTGGCTGGAAATTTGAATAAAGAATCTACTTATATAGACCTAAAAACTAAACGGATGAGATATCAAAATGTGATCGAAAAATGAGTTTTTTAAAACCATAAACCGAAAAGTCTTCAATTAGTCCTCAACTTAAGAATCCTCACTAGAAATGCTCTCATGACATACATATTGCAAATGTGTCTAATTGTATGGCTCATGTGGGCTTTTGAATGGGTAAATGGTCATTACATGATCATTTAGTTCCTTATTTAATCAATAATAGCTACATATTTTGTGAGACATGCTATATCATATGATATATTAGAATTTTCTGTTTAAGATTAGTTGTCCTCATTTTCTCATAGATATTTTAATCCGGGATTCGCTGATGAGGATATCTTGTTATATAATTAATGAAAAGACGGTATTAACCTAATATGTCTATCCAAAAAGATGAATCGACATAATTATAAATGACCCAAATGGGAAGATACCCAATAAGCTAACAAGCCCTTAATAGAGAAGAAACACATATAGATTGTTAGAAACTTAGAACGAAGTAGAAACCTGGTCTCGATTCCTCAAAAGTGTGAACATTATACAAGAGGATCTGATATACGAGTTGGAATATAGTTCACGTTGTCTGGTTCACATTAGTTAGTTGGTAGGTGTTGACTAAGACCGGAGCTGAAAGCCTGAAAGTGAGACTAATTACAAGTTTATCCTCTTTGTCAATATATTTGAAACAATCAACTGTCATAGAATCTGTTTACGCATAAATTAATATTTTACTGAACAGTATTGTCTATGTAAATATTAATTACATTCTTGGTCTGTATCAGTCGACGGACTCAAGTTTCCTTTTAAGTTCACAAGTATCGGCCCGCCAGCAAGACCATGCGAGGCGAAATGCAAAGTCTGCGCGTGGAATGACTCCGCGCGGACTGAGGGAGCTCGCGCCCTTTTTTGGACAATAGCCTAGCTTGCGCGCTTACTGACAAAAGTATAGCTCGCGCGGACTACATGTCCCGCGCGGATTAAGGATCTCGCGCACTATCAGACAAAAATAGAGCTCGAGCGCGAAATGACTTCGCGCGGAGTGAGGGCGCGCTTTGCGCGGAATACAGTCCGCGTGGAATAACTTTGGAGCAGGCGAGGCGGAAATGTACCTAGGCGTCGGCAGACTGGTTTGCAGATACACATGCGCGGAGTCCGCGCGAAACTTTATAATCGTTTCTGACTTTTTACAGTCTTTGACACGTTTTGGGCCAATTCCTGTGGCCCTTAAACATTAAAAATCCTTCTTTTGGCCCGCGAGCTACAATAGCCCGCGAGGTGGAGTTGGACTATAGAGTCCGCGGTTCGCACGAGTTAGTCTTCTACATGGACTGTAGCACCCACGGGATAAGACTGTTCCTAATTTCAGTCCGCATGAGACTCTACAGTTGAGAGGCGCGCCAGAAGTAGTGTGCTATTCTAAATAAGCTATGCGAGCTGGACACGTGTCACAGGCGGATTGGTCTGCATGGGATGAACAGTTCTTTTGTGCTTCACGTTGCAGTCCAACACGTCTCTCCTATCTCCTTCGCGGCGAACTCTCTTTCTCCCACTATATAAAGAAGCTCCACGGCTTACAGAAAGCTCTCTACAATCAAACAATCAATCTCAAGCAAATACAAACACAGCATTCAACCTCGTTGAAACCTCTCGACCTCGTCGAAACCTCCAGCGCTCCCAGGAGCCGATCCCCCTTCGAAGCCTCTTCGAAGCCTTGATTCTAAGCGCCCGCCGCCTAGAATTCTTCAGAGCTCTCCGAAACTCGACCCCCTTTCCTCGGAAGCATCCCTATTGTTGCTCTGCTCACCCCGCCGTGAGTATCGACCGCTTGTGCCGTAAATTTCCCGTCCGCGAGGTGGCATCTGGAACTCCGCTCGCCTGATCAAGAAATCAAGCCCGCGCATCCTTCAACTCATTCCTCGTCCGCGAGGTGGCACGCCCGCAACTTCTCCATCCTCTTTGGATCGCTATCTGCCTCGACTCCGCACGCTGAGGATCGTGGCCAAAACAGAATCACCTTCCTTCCTCTTCATTTGTAACCTACTCAAATCATGACACATTGAAGTTTAATGTCAATTTCTAATATCTTTACACACGTTCTGGATATTGACTATTTCAAATCTTAAACCTTGATTTCATGGTAGGCTTCAGCCTTGTGCGGCTGAGTTGGCTGCATTAATTCTTGGTTTGGAGGCAGTAGTGCAGAGGGGTGTTTTGCTGGAGAGTGTGGAAAGTGATTGTCAAGTTGTTGCGTGAACATGGCTAAGGAGTGTCTTTGCGCAGAAGGAGTACCGGTGGAAAAGATCCGATCCTTGTTGAATAGTGTTGACGTTTCTGAACTTTATTCATGTTAATAGGAATGCCAATGTGGTGGCTGGCTTAATTGCCAAGTGTGTAGCCGAAGTTGAGGGGCGCGTTTGTTGGTTAGAGATCGGACCCGATTGGTTCATAGATGTCATATATGATGACATATCTGTAGCTATTTCTAGTAAGAGAGAAGAGAATGGTGAATTTTTGTCCGTCACTAATATTTCTCTAGTTATGTAATTTTTTTATCAATAAAAGTTTATTTTCTTCTCCAAAAGAAATTCTTAAACCTTGATCTCGCACAATGAATTATTTTGGTTTGTTTAAACAGTTGTACACTTGGCTAAGGAAATGGTCATTTTCATTATCTAGTTTTTCTTTTAAAAAATTATGTATGTAGTTATTCGGAGTAACTTCAGCAGCGGAAAAAAAAATATGAAGAAATTGAGTTGAGTTAAAATTTAATTGAATGTTCGATGAGCTTGATTTAACTATGAAAATAAGACCGTGATATAATTTTAGAGTCAAGAGTTTCTGAGACGAGGATTATACACGCATCCCAGATTTCGTAATCGAATCAACTAACCATGTTGGCGACGTATGCACTTCCGTCATCGACTGCCTTCCTCACTCCTATGCATGACATGGAGGCTCCGGAATATTTTGAGGAAACACTCGGCGGTTGATAAAGTCAACACAAGACTGTCAACAAGGGCCATTTCCTCTCCACATACAATGTTTCCTCTTTCGGATTTTTTCTATTTTTTGTGTATCTTTTTCCGGAGCTATGTTCTCATTGAATTGAGAATTACTGATAAAAATTTGCTAATAAATACATGCATGCTATATATGTGTTATCAAGGTCAGGTACTTCTCATTTCTGTTTTGAAAGAAGGATAATAAAATTGAATGTGATAGAGAACCGTAGATAATGAGCTAGACATAAGAGCATCTTTAATAATGTTAACTATTTTTAAGTTAAATTTTAGTCAAATTAGCTAAAATGTTATTTTGGCTAGCCACTTTAGAAATACGGCTGCATCAATGCTCTCTAGTTTAGTTAACGTTACATCAATATTATTCTTCAAATAATGATTAAATAATTTAAATATATTTATATATCACGTAAAATATCTTACAAGTGAATGTATTAAATTATAGGTAGCCTCATCTGAGTCAACTCGCTCTATATATTTAGTTAGTGAAATAGTTAAAAGTCATAATAGCTAAATTTTGGCTAGTCTGATGGAGCTCCAAAAATATTAAAAAAAATTAAACACGCTCTCTAAAATAGCTAAAGTTAAAATAGAAAGTATGCTAAAGTTGCTCTAAATGAAGTAACAATTCCCTATAGTAACAATTTGCATTTTTCATGTATTGTTGTGTTATTGTGTCTATGTATTCTAATTTTCTTCATAATATCAAGGCTCACTATGTTATGCGTATGAGCGGATTTACGGAGTGGGATGTCTGGGCTGAAGCCTAGACAAAAATCTTATATGTAGTAAATAAGTACCCATGAAAACAATGAGAAACCTTGGTTCAGTAGTCAACCTGACTAAATCATATCCTCCTTATTAGGGCTGGCATTGGTAGGTATACCAACTATATTTTGCAATACCATGTACCAACCAACTTAAAATTGGTAGGCAAAATCTTGTACCAAAACCAACCGTCAAAGTTGGTATACCAACTTAGTTGGTACGGTTGGTACTCGGTTGGTACGGTTGGTATTGGGCCTCTACCAAGTTTAAATCGAGGCCCAATAAACTGAAAGGCCCAGCTCATTTAAATCCTGTTTTTGGGCCTATACCAAACTTCTATCAATTATCAAACTATTCAAAATTCAAACACATTCAAAGTTTCACACATCATATAATTTCAAATGCATAAACAAGCAAGATCAAAAGTTCAAAAGTTCAAATGCAACAAGCCAACAACGTCCAAAGTCTAATTGCTATGAGTAAGAGAAGAGAAGTTTTCAGAAAGTAAGATAGATCATACTAACCAAAAAGACATCATACATATAAACTTCTCTTCTCTTACTCATAGCAATTAGATAGATCATTGCAGATTTGCAGTATTGCAGAAAGTAAGTATATTCAGTATTGCAGATTTGCAGTATTGCAGAAAGTATATACATAAAGTATATTCAGTATTGCAGAAGTATATACAGAAAGTATATTCAGTATTGCATATTTGCAGTATTGGAGAAAGTATATTCAGTATTGCAGAAGTATATACAGAAAGTATATTCAGTAATGCTTGAACAATCAGAGACGAACATTAGTCTATCTCTCTATCTATCTCCTCATTCAAACCCTACCCTCTTCTTCTTCTCTCTCATTCTCTCTAACTTGAACAGAAATCAACATTGCTACCCAATTCACTCCTACTCTCTAACTATCAAAAGGTCCATTCTTTCTTCCAAGCTATCGGCATTTCATAATCTACCTTCTATTCATCCAACTGATGAAATCATAACTCTAAAGCCAATGCAGAATAATTGAAACAAGCACATAAGTGAAACACAACAAATCATATCTCAAAGCCAAATCACCATCAAAATGTTCACAGAGCATAGAACACAATCAACACATAGATTGATAGATAACAATCATAACACATAGATTGATCATTGATAGATACACATAGATAATAGATTGATAGATACATACGGAGATTCGAGGCTTGGTGCTGCGAAGTCGATGGCGAGTTGAGGTGCTGGCCTTCGTCGGAGAGTCGAGGCACTGCCCAACGCTGCCCTTCGTCTGAGATTCGAGGAGCTGCCCAGCGCTGCCCTTCGTCGGAGAGTCGAGGCGCTGCCCTTAGCGCTGCCGAGTCGATGTGGCCGAGGTGCTGCTGAGTTGACAACAAGAGAGGCGAGGTGGCTAGAAGCTGAGTCGAGGTGGCGGAGCCGAGGAGGTGTTGCGAAGTCGAGGTGGTGGAGCCGCGGGGTGCTGCGAAGCAGAGAGATGAGGCGAGAGAGGCGAGCGTGAGAGGTGACTCAGGTGAGTTACTGAGAATAGATCCACAGTCCACAAAGATCAACGGCTTAGATTAATAGGTTTAATTATTTTTTATTTTTTTTAATATAACTCGGTTGGTACATGGTATACTGTATTTTGGGAAAATCTGTACCATGTACCAACCGACTTCTAAAACTTGGTACGGTAGTACTGTACCGAAAACTCGGTTACCAACTACTTGGCATACCAATTTATTTGGTACGGTTGGTACATGGTTGGTTGGTATCGTCAGGGTCCAAATTGCCACCCCTACTCCTTATCTCATGTTCGACTGCTCTGAAAGAGCATATATAGATATTTTTAGTAATTTTTCTCACTTGGTACCACAAACCACACAATTCTTCTTCAATGAGTTTTCAGTGGGTTATAAACCTCAAAAGATATAAATAAATGCTTCTATCTAGCCTAGACAACTTCCGGATCCTCGACCCGTCACTGGTCATGCGGGCAATTAGTTCAAATATAGATGGTCTTATCCCTTGTATAACAACAGATACTAATACGAACTTCATTAGCATGCGTATTAATGAAACTTATGATAGATCATTATCCGTGGAACATATCATTACAAACTCCGATATCGGACATCACGGAACGGAAATGGGCTTATATCTGCAAATCAAGGCGGCTCGTTGTCATAATCGATCCGTACGGTGTTTAATGACGTGGGAATCAGATTACACATGAATAGGCATACAAACGGAAAATAGCAGGAAGGTCTCACAAAATAAAATAAAAAGTTGTAGGAAGGTGTGAGGTAGGTTGATAACAAGCAATAGAGCCAAAGTTATACTCAAAGTCAACTAAAAATGGATGGAGACCCGGATCCACAACTACCCTCAGTTTTTCACATATTTCCACCATATTCCTATCAAGTTCAATTAACAATATTTTTTTTTTGTCGTAAGAATCTTTGTTATTTGCAGAGATCAACAAATTATCCTAGAAAGTAAAACACATCTTAAAATAATCATCAGGTATAGTCAAGTTGTCGGTTATTATGGAATTTGTTATATAGAGTTCGAGCTCTCATTAGTTTGTGGCCAACATATTTAATAAGTTTTTCAGTTCGTGCATAACGAAATATTAGTATAGCTTCATCAGGATACTTTTTTGGATCTTGATATAAATACTGGTTGTGGAGGTGTGTTGCTAACTTATTAACATAATCGAGGTGACTTGTTACTCTTTATAAAAAGAACTGTATATTAAAGTAAGGAGTGGATTTATTTACACATGTCTACACACTTGATCAAAAGATTTGAACAAAAGTTTGCAATCTATAACTAATTGGGGTGGTATGTTCTCATCCATTAGGATATGTAATCGTGTTACTTGTGTCTACTAATTTTTCTATTAGAGCAATATTTTTCTCTAATCGGTGATTGTAAGAATACATGTGTTTTGTAAAAATTCTTGATACTATTTCATGAAGATGCTTATTGTAATTAGAAGTTTATTTAAAGAATGCTTAAGAACAGCCGCACCAGCCGTTTATTTATTTATTTATTTTTAAAATATCATCATCTTGATTAAAACAAATAGAATTCACCTAAAAAAATAATTAATTAGTAGTCTATGGAAGAGGAAAATAAGCACCATGGAAAAATAAAAAAGAGAAAAGAAAATACTGGTCAAATCCCAAAATTTATATATCTACCGAACCATGGCAGAATCGTAAATAAAATAGGAAACCTGCCCACTATGGAACCAGAAAAAAATAGCCGTCGTTGTATTAAAACCTGTACTCTTGGCAACCGAAGCCGAATCTTTAGAATTCTTGGCCATCTCAAAACCCAGCAGCTGAGTCTGGTAGCCCCCTTTCTCTCTCTGAGCCAGAGCTGGTCAGAGTTGGATCCCCAACCCCCTAATCCTAATCCCTCAAATCTCGCTTCCCCAGTTTGAATCCCAACCTCCGATTCAACTTTACCGTCTCCAATTCACATTCTGTTGCTACCAAAATGGCATTCCCTGCCTGCTGCTAGCCTTTTACAGGTCGTCCTTGTTCGTCTCCGAGACAGCAATTTACCAACTCTTCACTTTCTTCTTACAATTTGCTCTTATGGCGATCCGCGTCACCCTCAGTTTTTCCGGCTACGTGGCCCAAAACCTAGCCTCCTCCGCCAGTGTCCGCGTCAGCAATTGCCGCGGAGTCCACGAATGCTGGGTTAGGTCTCTCCTCTTCGGCACCAACCAGAAGGCCGATCTCGACCCCTCCGGCTCCGTCCCCAATTACCAATCCAAGTTTAGACCTAAGGCTCCGGCCTCCCTCTACAGCGCCCTCGCCGAAGAGTTTCTCGGCAAGAGGGCCAACACTCCCATCATGTCCACACTGATCTCCGTTCTGAAGTCAACGGCCGCCGTCACCGGTTCGTCTCCGTCTCTTGTTAACGGAATTTCGCCTGTCAAGCCCGGGACGATCATGCCCTTCTTGCAGGCATCCAAGTGGCTTCCCTGCAACGAGTCTGTTCCGGCGAAATTGGTGAGCGAGATGGACAAGAAAGTTGTGTGTGGGGATGATGAGGCGGCGGCGTCGGAGTTGTGCAAGAGTGGATTGCAGAGGAGCGGCTGGTTGTCGCGCCTCTTGAATTCTTGCTCTGATGATGCTAAGGCAGTGTTTACTGCTGTCACCGTCAGCGTTTTGTTCCGGTCGTCCTTGGCCGAGCCGAGGTCCATTCCTTCCACCTCTATGTATCCTACTCTGGATGTTGGTGATCGTGTCTTAGCTGAGAAGGTGAGTAATGTTCATATCAGTTCCTCATTTATCTCGAATTTGTGGAATGCTATTTACTTTATAGAACATAATTGTTTGATATTCAATTCATAGAGCAGTGTTAAAATGTTGTGTTTGAAATTCAATGTCATATGTTAAACCGGATTATATGTTTTGTTTGTTAACTGAGAAATCTCTGCTTTTCTCTTTTGGTGAACAGGTTTCATATTTGTTCAGAAAGCCTGAGGTTTCAGATATTGTAATTTTCAAGGCGCCTCCAATCTTGCAGGTAATGTGTGTAGCTTTGTACATAATTAATAGTGAATTGATGTTTGTTGTTTCTGAGAACTTTGTGATATGTGGTGTTGACATGTTTCGTATTGTGTGCGATATGCAGGAAATTGGCTTTAGCTCGGGCGATGTATTTATAAAAAGAATTGTGGCCAAGGCTGGAGATTATGTAGAGGTAAGATCTTGATACTCTTGGTTATTGTGTGCATCAACTGTTTTCACGTGAAACAAGTAGAAATGATGTTGCGTTTTGTGATGTTCATGTGGTTCTGTAGGTACATGATGGGAAATTGTTGGTGAACGGTGTAATTCAAAATGAAAATTACATATTGGAGCCTCTCGCCTATGAAATGGAACCAATTGTAAGATCCTGTTCTTGCTTCTATTTTTGGTCAATTGGTTTGTGTATGTAAAACTTCAATTACTTACGAGGTCTGTGTTTGCTGTTTTGCTTGATTTTGCAGCTCATTCCAGAAGGCTATGTCTTTGTGATGGGGGATAACCGCAACAACAGTTTTGACTCTCATAACTGGTAATTTACACTCACTGTTAAATGTTGATTATCCTCACCATTCCAACTGTGTATTAACATTGACATTCTGATGTTGTTTATTTGTGTTCAGGGGTCCCCTTCCTGTAAAAAACATTCTTGGCAGATCCGTGTTTCGCTACTGGCCTCCCTCCAAAGTTTCTGACATTATGCATGAACCACAGGTAGAAAAATCTGTGGCCATTTCCTGAGGCATTTCCCTCCCGACTCCAGGGGAGAGGATCTGAGATAACTTAAATCTTTTGAAGTCAAAATATTGACTATTTTTACCAATCATTTGGCTCACTGCTGAGCAATTTGAACATGCGAGCCCTTCTGTTTAGTTCATGCGGCTGCATGTCTTCAACTCTACCAAATTGGGTCTTCACCCATCACTCTGTATGAGAATGAAACATATGTTTAGCTAATTGTTCATCTGTTATCATTCCATCTATTGTTTTTGTTCTGTCTTTTGGGAGGTTCAGATGCTGCAGTACATTAGCAGCAGCTTTGAGGGGCCAACTGTCTGAAGTGGGGCGAAGGAGAAAGCACCTGCGGTGCAGAATTGATGGAAGGTCTGGTGGTCTGTTGGGAGAGGGAATGATGTGAAAAAGAGAGATTCATGAGATGGTAAAACAGGCGCAGATAGTTTCTTTGTAGTCTTGCTGCTGGCCCCATGAGTTCGTTTGGCTTCTCATCTTCTTGTGAACTAATTCAAATAAGAATTAACTAATAACTTTGAGGTTATGAATTAACTAATAAAAATGGGAGAAAGATTACGTTATGATATGCTGATTAATCAAAATGGGAGTCTAAGCAACACAATTTTCATTTTACTGAGTCTAAAGCAAATTAAAAGGGAATCCAGCAACATACTTTAGCAAGGTTAAGCAAATTAAAAGAGGATTCAGCAACGTATTAACCTCATCATCTCTTGGGTTAACCTTAAGACAGCTCCGGTTCAAACCCTCCGTTCCCCGCTCAGGAGCCCTCGCTCCACTCTGGTACGAACTAAACCAGAAGCCCTTTGCTTTTGGCCAGAACTAAAAAAAAAGAAAAAAAAAGGTCACAGTAATACAAGATAAAAAACGCCGGCAGTGCATAAAATAAAGAAAATTCATAAAATACGATTAGAATGAATCTGGTTTGGAATAATCAATAATGGTGGTGGCGAGTTGACTCGGCGAGATCCTCCTTTAGTTCACGAACACAAAAAAATTGCAATTACAAAATTACAATGAGCAGACCCATCTCCGTTCTCCTCTTCCTTTCCCTCCTCCAATTCCCACTTCATTTAATCTTGGCTTTCAATTCTTCCCTCTTAAACGACTCCCACATCTTACAGGTACCTCTTTCATTTCATGCTCTATCTTCTTCTCATTCTTGTTATTCATTTCTCTAATTTTTGATTTGCCTTGCATTAAAGGACGTATTGAAGCAAATCTCGGCCAAGCACAGGTGGGATTTGCAGACCGTTAGGGTTTCCAGATTGGATTCCAGCAAAGTACGCTTCGGCAGTGCCGAGCGCTACGAATTCCGGATCGGTTTCGGCAAGTCCCGCGTCGTCGTTTTGTTCTCCGACGACGTCGTTTCTTGGAGAAAGTTCCGCAAGCCCAGAACCCATTTCGCCTCTCTTGTCAAGGAGCTCAGTTCCATGGCTGCAGTTGACACCTTCACAGTGGAGGGCCCATTTGAGTTGCGAGTCGATTCTGACCATGACCTCTCCCTTTCATTGCCGGTAAGCTCACTTGTGATTGTTTGGCTTGCAATTCATAGATACAAATACATTTTGCTTCCAGTGTGTTGGGTTTGTTGTTATAGCAGTTGTTTGCATGTTTATGTGTAGATGAACACTACCTATAGTAGAGGGTTGAAAAGAGTGCTTGTTGGTGAAGGCATTACTGTAGAGGTAACAAGAGCAACTGGAGTTTCTGTGTTTCAAGCATCTGATCTTGGTTCACCGCTAAACGCAAGTGACACTACTAATAAAGGGAAAAGTGAATTTTGGCCCTTTTGGCATTCATACTGCGCGCCGTTAGTTCCCATTCGCGTTATTGGGCCTGCTTCTTTGGTCGCATACAGGACTAGAAATCCTGCTGTTCATATCGAGACTAAGTTTATGTCCAAGGAGATTATTGAGTTGTTGCCACAGAAATGCTTCAGCAGTCATCGTACATACAAGAAGCAGAAGCAGAGGCAGTCTTGCCCCATTGATTCTTTATGTTCGAAAATATCTATGCTGGAAAGAATTTGGAAAGGAAAAATCAAAGCCTCAACTATTGTTATTGAAGGAAAAATCAAAGCCTCCACTGTTGTTCAGTTCAAGCTTCAGCTGGAAAGGGATTTTAGGAGGAGGGGGATACTCCAGCAGAACATTGCGGGATGGAGGACCAGGCCAGATGTGGAAAGGGTTTGGTTTGAAGTTTTGGCGAGAGTTGAATTACAGAGGTTGAGACTGAGGCCTATCTTGGTTAAGAAGATAAGGCCCTTCATTATTGCAGATTCAGCTGAATGGGATAATCCTTCAAATATGTCCTTTACCAAATCCCAATCCATCCTTGTCGCTCCGGAAGCCCTAACGTTGGATGTGAAATGGTAGAACAAACTCGTTGAGTTGTTGTAAACATATTTGTTATTTGACGATTGTTTTACAGATTAAGGTGGCAAGGTGATTGTGCAGTCTCCCTTTTTTTTTTTTTTTTTTTTGATGATGGATGAAATAGTACCATGTCAATAACACTGTATTGGTCTTGTAAGTAAATGAAGAACAAAAGTTATACAGAATCAGTGACTTGATATTGGTTTCATCGATCTTGCATAGAATATCAGGGGTATATATTGGTTGACAAACACCACATGTTCATGCCAAATTAGCTAACTTTTACCATTACACTTCTCAACCTGCATATTTTAGGTGTAGTAAAAGTTGAAGAACATAAGATTAGGCTTTGATCATTTCAGCGCTGCCATTGGAACCGTCTTGCTTCTTCAGCACCACTACTTCCACCTTTTTGTACTTGTACCACCATGCACAGAGCAATTAAGCCCCAAAGTTAGTCACACTGAGCCCTGACAGCAACCAATAGAAGTAGTTCAACTTGTCTCTGTTGAGATTATTGCTTCCCAACCACCCTCCGCTCACTTTGTTCACCGTCTCCACCACCACCGAGCTCAAGAAATACCCGAACGCAATCGAACACCACGAGATGGCTGTGCCGAGCGATTTCATCCCTGCCGCGCTCTCAGCATAGAAGAACTCCAAAAGACCAACCAATGTGAACATGTCTGCGGCCCCAAATATGGCATACTGGAAACCAAGCCAAAACACACTCATTGGCAGGGGCTCTCCAGAGTCGACCATGTTGTGTTTAACGGCCACTGATTTGCGTCGAGTCTCTACCACTCCTGCTATAGCCATTGATATACAGGAGAGCACGAGACCAATTGCAATACGCTGTAGGTGGCGAATGCCGGTGGGAATTCCGGTGATTTTCCGGAGGAGTGGGACCAAGACTCGGTCGTAAAATGGGATGAGGAAGAACATGAAGAGCAGAGGGATGACTGGGATGGATGGTCCGGGGATTTTGAAGCCGATGAGATGTCTGTCCAAGGTCATGCTTTGTTGGATGGAGAAAGTTTGGAGTTGAGCAATGCATGTGTTCTTGAAGACAGTGCTGAGTATGATTGGGAGCATTCGGATTAGGAGCTTTACTTCTTCAACTTGTGTCACTGTGCAGAGTCTCCAGGCTCCTGGGTTTGTAGATGTTGATGAACCTTCTATAGTAGGGCAACAATTGACGGCTGCCCGGTCCAAGAATCTGGGAAGAATAATGATGAATATGGTTAAAAAAATTAGCTTAACTAGCTTTAGGATTAGTGGTAGTTTTTATCTCTGAAGTAATTACTATACCTGAATTGCTCTGTTCTCTGAAGATATTCATGTTCTTCCCCTGCTTCTTTGTCATGGATCTCATGCAAGTCCTCTGCTTTCTCTGGAATTGGAAGCTTTCGGTTTCGGATTGAGGCCACTAAAACCTGGATCAAACACCAGTACGTATTTTCAATATGTTAAGAGTTTTGTGGATCAAATATGTAGTCTCAAACAAGTATGCAACTTCTAATTTGACTATTAAGAAGTCGATGAATTGTCTTTGCAAGTATGAACTAATTAATGTGACATGTCTTCTGAAAAAAAAATTAATGTGCATGCTTGCCCAGAAATTTGCTTTCTAGCTATGCTTTATTTGTCAAATCATAATTGATCGAACTAGTACCTGTAGTATGCTTGAGAGGGGGCTCCCCTTTGGACAGAGGCGGAGGCAGTTCAGGACGACTGGTGGCCTTTGCCCACACCAAATTTTGACAAATCCCACCAATAGTAAGCTATTATACTCTCTGTTCCCACACTGATGTATTGATTTGGGGTTATGAGTATTATGAAAAAAGTGTGCCCCCATGTATGCTTGGTTCTGCCTCCGCCACTGCCTTTGGATTAAATTTATTGTTGCGGTAGTGTGATTTGCCCATACATAGTGAGAGCAGTGCGAAAAGGACAGTCACTGCGCTCACCCCAAAGGCCAAATCCCAGCCATGGTTGGCACCAGTCCAGACCACGAAAGTGACGCCAAATATAGCACCAATGGTGAGACTGAACAAGAACCAGTTGAAGAAGCTTGACAGTTGGCCTGCCTGCTTAGGGTCATTTTTATCGAACTGATCAGCTCCCAGCGCCGGTAAAGCAGATTTAACCCCGCTGGTGCCGAGTGCAATCAGATAGAGTCCAGTGTAGAGGAGAGCAAGTTGGCCTCTGTCTGCCGCCTCGCAGTGAGGTTCTGCAACACCTAATTTGCACGGAGTTGGTCTCAGTTGGGGATAGTGTGCTTGCACAGTTAAAATGACATATCCCTGCAAATCATGTTATGAATTAGAACAGATAACGAACGCATACATTATGTTTTCTCAGCTGTGAACATGATCATGTGAGCAAAACCAAAGACTACCATCAATTCAATTAGAATGAAGATGAGACAGGTTTTGAATCGTGACCAGTAGGTATCGGAGATGTATCCACCAACGAGGGTGAGTAGGAATGCAGTCCCCATGAAGTTGGTGAGAGTGGTTGCAGACTTTGTCATGCTCAAGTTCATATATCCATAGAAATAAGTTACCAGGCTCAAAGCATTCGCTATGAATGCCATGTTTTCCAGTCCCTCAGTTACTGCAGGACATCAATATCGAACTGATTCACAAATCATAACCAATATTCTTGAACCAAGCAAGTAATAATCAGTACTACCAGTCTCACCATAAACGAATAGTACAGCACGGCGTCCTCCCCGGCTTGCTTGCTTTTTATTAGGTTCGGTTTGGAAGATAGCCTGTTTGATCATAATCGCATGTAAATTAAGTACAGAATTAAGTAATTCAACACATGGAACAGCTTAAACTGCTTGAAAGTACAGAATACATGATGCTAAAGAAGTGTCGTGGCTCTAAGACAAATTATTGCTTGGTGGGATTACCATTTTGTCGAGTGCCAACTGCTAAGAGAAGATGGAGGAACTGGTTTCTTCTGTGAGCAGATAGCTGAAATGCAGGAGTTATGAAGAGGAACCGGTCTATTGCTTCTCAGTTTCTTAATTTAAGCTTCCCAGACATGAAGCTAAGTCTATATAGGACATTAAACCTCTATAATGTTAGGACCACGGAACATTATTAGTTTAGAGGGGTCAAGTAAATAAATATTTTTTACTTATAAAGTTTTGTTGTTAAGAGTTTCCTTAATTTTTCATAACACAAAAGAAAAAGCAAAGAACTATATACAGATATCTGTATTATGAACTATATACAGAGAAATCAAAATTGTTAAAGAGTTACCTTAATTTGTATTATGAACTAATATTTACTCTTTCTTTTATGTATTTTATCCATTATTAATTATAGGTTCAATAGAGTTCTGGTTTGTAGTTCAACTGTTCTTGGCCCTTCAATTCTCCAGTCTCCATGGCAGTGATCGAGAAACTGCTTTGTGTTCCCATTGAATTAACCTAAAGTTCTTTTAATACAAGCATGAATTAGGATGCATGAGAGCTAGCTAGCTAGTCAAACGATTCGATCACAGATCGATGAAGACAAAAGATTGTTGTAGTTAGGAGTCAATGAATTAAGCATGGTTGTTAAAGGGGGCATATCAAAGTTAATTAGTTATATGTATAAGGGGGTTTATTGCTGTTTAATTAATCTTGGCGTCTTCTTCTTAGTTTTGTCTTGTTTTGTTCGTTTGCAACTCGATGGAATCATCAGACTGACTATTGCAGATCCTATATTCGATCCAAAACGAACAAGAAGCTATATGTAATTTGTCTTCTACACATCACTGGCTCACTGCCGGGTTTTTGGTCGAAGTATAGCTTAATTAGATCATAAAAAATGAGGCTTCACTTTAAACATTGAAACAGATCGGACAACGATGTAGCTGGTGAGATTAGTGAATCCAAGATGCTTCTTGACAATTAGTCATTAACCAGTACTGTACAAGCTGGTGAAATGATCACTGTGCACGCATGCATAGTAATATAAGAAAAAAAAAATTAAAATGACACGGTCACGTGACACGTCCGACTCACTAATTAAAAATTTCACCTTACTTTATTATTCTTAAAATCTCTCTCTTCAAACAACAAGAGAACAAACCAAGTACCTCGATAAACCGTCGGCACCATGGCATTGCAAAGCAGCCTTATAGAAGAGTCTTCAAAATAGTTTAACCTAAAAGAAAGAAAGAAAATGAAGCTTTGGCAAAAACAAAAACAATAATGGGCTACGTCCATCCCATGTAATAGAAAGAGAAATGAAGCCCAGGAGAATCAAAACACAGAAATAAACAAGGTCCACTATAGGCATCTTTTAGCCCAAAAGAGGAGCTGGCCATTCGTCGAAAGGAAAAGAAGGTGAAGTTGCAGACGCTTCCTTTATTGCAATCACTCTCTGCTACGCGTCCTTTGATTCGTTTTGATAACTTTGATCCGACTACCCACGACCGACACAAACCACTGCCTACCCAAATCCTCCATCCTCGTCTAAGATAGGAAACAAAACAAGTGTTTCACTTCCGACCAGACCAACCAGGAAAACACGAACCAAGTTTTCCAAATCCGATAAAATGGATCTAAGGGCATCGATCGCGAACCAGACCGATGTCGGTTTGGGGATAACGAAGAAGTTGCTTCAGACCGAAGGCAAGGACAAGAACGTGGTCTACTCGCCGCTCTCCATCCACGTGGTGCTCAGCCTGATCGCCGCTGGGTCCAAGGGTCCCACCCAGGAGCAGATTCTCTCTTTCCTCAAGTCCAAGTTCGCCGGGGACCTCAACTCCTTCGCCTCCGAGCTCGTCGCCGTGATCTTCGCCGACGGGTCATCCACCGGCGGTCCGCGGTTGTCGTTTGCCAACGGCATTTGGGTGGACCAGCCTCTCGCTCTCAAGCCTTCCTTCAAGGAGGTGGTGGAATCTGCTTACAAGGCCGCTCTTAACCAAGTCGATTTCCAGACCAAAGTGAGCACCTTCTTCATTGTGTTCTTTTCTTGTTGCTTCAATCTTGCATTATCTGACTGAAACTTTTTCGTCTATGTCTTCATTGCAATACCATTTCTTTCTTTGTGTTTGTTTATGCATAATTGCATAGCAGTAGATCGTCAACAGAATTTTGGCACATGACTATTGAGCTCATAATTGATTTAGACAACCATCGCATTATTATGACATTTTTACTTTTACATCATTTTCTTCTGATATGGTGTTGTTCAGTGAAATTCTTAAATGGGTTTGGTTTTGCTTACTTTCATATTCATTACTGCACAAAGTAAAGAACAAATGTCGAGTCTTTTTGCGTGTAAAACATAATCTAATGATACTATTTTCAGCATGATGAGTTGCTAATGCATGTAAGGAATTGTTGGTTGCTGGCATGAATGTTTCTATTATGCTAGGAATTGTATCAGTAGTAGCATTCTAGATTGTGTTGATGGCTGATAACTAATACTATGTGATCGATGTAAAGTTATGGTTTGCTTGCCCTGATACCATTATTGTTTAATTTGTTGATTCAGGCTGCTGAAGTGGCTGCTGGAGTGAATTTGTGGGCCGAAAAGGAGACTAGTGGCCTTATTAAAGAGGTTCTTCCTGTTGGATCAGTTGACGCCTCAACTAGGCTTGTTTTTGCAAATGCATTGTACTTCAAGGGAGCTTGGAGCGAAAAGTTTGAGGCATCGTTCACAAAAGAGTCGGACTTCCACCTTCTTGATGGGAGCAAAGTTCAGGCACCGTTTATGACCAGCAAGAAGAAGCAGTTTCTGAGTGCTTATGATGGTTTCAAAGTCTTGGGGCTTCTATACAAACAAGGAGAAGACAAGCGGCGTTTCTCCATGCACATCTATCTTCCAGATGCCAAAGATGGGCTGCCTGCATTGGTTGAGAAAGTTGGTACTGGATCAGGGTTCTTAGAGCGCCATCTTCCCTATGAACAAGTTTCAGTGAGTGACTTCAAACTCCCGAAGTTCAAGATATCTTTTGGGTTCGAAGCTTCCAATCTACTGAAGGGTTTAGGCGTGGTCTTGCCTTTTAGTGGCGAAGGAGGTTTGACAGAGATGGTGGACTCAACTGTGGGTCAGAACCTTTATGTCTCCAGCATATACCACAAATCCTTCATTGAAGTAAATGAAGAAGGTGCAGAAGCAGCAGCTGCCTCTGCTGGTGTTATTAAATTGAGGGGCCTGCCTCAAACCATGGACTTTGTGGCTGACCACCCATTCCTCTTCCTCATCAAAGAAGAAATGACTGGAACCGTGCTGTTCATCGGGCATGTGCTCAATCCCCTTGCAGTCGACTGAATGATTATATCACATTCTTGTACTGTACCGGAGGAAATATGTATGTAGACAACACCACCAGACTCTCTAGTATTATATATAACTACAATGTATGTTGTTGATGTGCTGTATTTCACTACCTGTTCTTCCAGTCTTGCTCCCCATGTGCCGAGCGTTGTTCGTTCTGCCATGGCGTTTATGTAGTGTAGAATCTTTGATCCCCAGTGCTTGTCGAAATCTTGAACTGCATTTGAATGAGAGATTACACTTTGAGTTCCATGTTGACTACGAAAACGCAGGCACATGTTTGTGATCCGAGATTGTGGGCATTGTTTAGGGTCTAAATCGCCGGTTCTGGATTGAAATACCAGTAAATGTGAACGTGGTTGTTTTACCAGTTAGCCTCGCCAACAGAGTTCCGGTAATGCCCGGAGTGGACGGCGGTGACGTGCTTCGCTTCAGTGTCACTCACTGGATTTGGTAAAGCTATACATATGCTATTGATATTATTTTTTAATAAGAGTTTTTTAGTATTCGACGTTTTATACATATATTATAGACATCTGAGTAAGATGAGCACCGGCTGACCTCGTTCTGACGGAAAGCGTGAGTTCACGTGGCTGGCGCGAATTTTAAATCACTATCAACGTTTAGTTTATTCTGTCCGATTTAGGTATCCTTTGTTGTAATATTACGACGATGCCATGGGAAACCAAATATTGAACAATTACAAGGTGCTGAACTCATGAGCTTGTTGAAGTTTTGTTCTAAACAGTGATTAGGATAAGGTTGGATGGCATTAGACGTTTCACCACCCTCATGATCGAGGTCCTCTCACTCCTATGTTTCTCTAACCATGATTATGATAAAGATTATTATACCTAACATCTCAGTGGAATTGTGGATAGCAATCATAGCATTCTTAAAAAGCAACAGCAACAGCAACAGCAACCAAGTTTAATTTTATGAATAGTTCAATACCTTTTTGTGTGTCATATGCACAAAAGACAGATCCCATTTTCATCATTTCTTGACGTTAAACAGATGAGCAAAAGCATTGACGAAGATCAGTAAAGTTGGTCGACATGGAGAAGGTTAAGAAACATACAAGTCATCCGTAGAAATGGCACCACAGAATCAAATAAAAGGAACATAGAAGACCCAGCTGAAAAGATGAGAATGGCAAAAGCGTTATTATCAGATATACGGGTGTCGGTTATGGAAGTTCCTCGAAGATATATATTTGGCCCATAAAGAATGAATGGTGATGCTCCTGGGTAGACGACAATCATAACGTAATCCAAACCCCGCCCCATGAGATTGATGAGCTCTCTCTCCCTCCCTCTCTTCCTCAACTTCCATCTTCTATCTGAGTGTTTCTTTCTGGATTCTGTGTACTGATCTCTGATCACAAATTCAGAACGACCTTCTTCTGCCCATAAACAGACATAAATGATTTAACTTTCTCTACTTGCTTACCTCGGAAACATACCGGTAAAGACCTCCACTTTTCTCTAAGCAAAAACAGAGACTTTCCCATTTCATTTAGTTTTCCATCAAGTCGGTCATCTCTTTCCCTTTCATTCATTAAGTTGGTCTTTTACGAGGGAGAGTAACAGGTACGTGCACAACTACAAGTCAAAGAAACTTGAGGAAAGTCACAAGTTAAACGAAGAAGATGGTGGAAACAGGACACAACCATCACCACACTCCGCCACGTCAGACGGCTGCACCGCCACCTCTACCGCTTGGAGGGGCAAGGGGTCCCACATGGACTCCGGCCGAGCAACTCCACCAGCTCCAGTACTGCATCCACTCCAATCCCTCTTGGCGTTAGTCTCAAACTTTCTTCCTTTCTCTAGATCAGGCTACTGTCGAATTTTTTTTTTTTTTTTTTTTGAATATTCTGCATTTTTTGTGTTGAGTTCTAAAGTGGATGCTTTTGGTATATCTTTTTAGATTATTAGCTGCATGCCTTATTTTATGAGGTGGAGTGAGGGTTTTAAAGAATCTTTTTTGTTTATGATATTTCTTGTGAGGGACCTTTCTTCCCAGTTTTGCAGCTCGTCTTTACTTTATGTTCATATCCTTGGAAAAACTTACGCTTTTAATTGTTAATAAAAAGAATGAGCATAGGCATCATTTGTTCATCACAGATTTGGTTATCCAGCTTAGCTGAACATGATCTGATTCATCTCACTTGAAATAGTTTAAGAAGCATAAACAGAACCGCAACAGAATGCTTATAAGTGATTCAATTTTACAGTGGAGACCTTCATTCTGGCTTTTCAGCACTATATTGTCATGCTTGGATCTATAGTTTTGATTGCCAGTACACTCGTGCCTCGGATGGGTGGGGATCATGTAAGTTATGTCCGCTATGTATTATGTGATAAAATCTCATATTATACTAGCCTAACACTAGGGATCATACACTTGGCTTTGATGTTAATTTTGTCACTTTATTCTTCCTTTGAACAGGGTGATAAAGCCCGCGTGATTCAGACCTTGCTGTTTATGTCAGCAATAAACACCTTGCTTCAAACCTTTTTCGGATCAAGGCTTCCAACAGTGATGAATTCCTCATTTGCTTTTATGTTGCCAGTGTCGTCGATCATAAATGATTACTCTGATAGGAATTTTAAAAGTGAACATGAGGTATATTCCCTTGTCATGGATATACTTCTTATATTATATTTCCGTATAGCAATTTCATTTTGAAACTTAGACTAAAAAAAACCTGAATGATTGCAGAGGTTTGAGGTCACGATGAGAACGATTCAAGGATCCCTTATTGTTTCTTCCTTCATCAACATCTTCATTGGCTATAGCAGAGCATGGGCAAGCTGTACAAAGTATAATCATAATCCTGAGACTGATGGTTTGAGTTTAGAACTGAGGTGTTCCATTAGGTCCTCGTGTCTTGCTTTCTAACTTAACCTTTTGTGTTCTCCTCTACCAGACGCTTTAGTCCAATTGTTATCGTGCCAGTGGTGTGTGTGGTTGGTCTTGGTCTTTTCGCAAGGGGCTTTCCACTTGTAATGTCTATACTCAAACACCCCATCGCTTTCACGGCGTTCCTAGACTTATCAAAACCATTCTCAGACTATTCTTTTCTATGCAGCTTGCTAACTGTGTGGAGCTTGGCCTGCCTATGCTGATTCTGCTGGTCATTAGCCAACAGGTAAATAAATATATCCAATGTGATACTCTTAATTGTTCTTAGAAAAGTGTTCGTAAGTATAACAAGACTGTTGTTTCAACAGTATGTGAGGCGCGTTCTTCCTAGAGCACATGCCATACTTGAGAGGTTTGCTTTGCTTCTCTGCGTTGGGCTTGTCTGGTCATTTGCTGCTATCCTCACCGAGGCTGGTGCTTATAACAATGTTGGGGAGCAGACTAAACGAAGTTGCCGTACAGATCACTCTTACCTGATAACCTCTGCTCCTTGGTATGTACAGATGTTGGGGATCTCTGCTTGCATCATAAAGTTGAACATTTTTCTTTAGAAGAATATTCATGACAAAATGATATTGATTTTTTCAAATGAAGGATTAGAATCCCGTATCCATTTCAGTGGGGTGCACCCATATTTAGAGCAAGCCATGTCTTTGGGATGATGGGAGCGGCAATCGTGACAACTGCAGAGGTCTGTCTCCTTTGTAGACAGTATAACTTCAAGCTATAAATCCTGACAGTAGAGTGTCTTGTTCTGTTATGGACTTTTAAGTTTTGACCTACCTCACTTTGAGTATTGTAGTTTGCAATTCAGAATCTGATGAAGTAAAATATTGTATTCTGTGGCAGACAACTGGAACATTGTTTGCAGCAGCACGGCTTTCAGGCGCAACCCCGCCTCCAGCACATGTCTTGAGCAGCAGCATTGGGCTACAGGTCTCGTTGCAAAATTGTTATGCAGCTCCTTCTTACACCTTACCATATATCTCTGTTGATGCTTTTGAAGAGCTCAGACAACTGCCTCATATTCCTAACCGATTAGATAACCTGTAGTTCTGTATGTCCATATGCAGGGTATTGGCATGTTGCTTGAAGGAATATTTGGTGCTTGTGTTGGTACCACTGCATCAGTGTAAGTGATTATTGTCTTCTCCGAAATAGTTGGGAAAACCATGTGTTTTTTTTTATTTGTTTTTTTTATTTCGAGCAACTTTTGAGACAATCCAGCATGTGTTTGGTAAATGTGTATCAAGTCCAAACGGAACATATCATCAGGTGCTAATACCTGTCCATGTGCAAGTTTTGCATCCACAATTCTTTCATGTTGATGAAACTTTTGATATGTATTTTGACTATTCTCTGAATCCATCACTTGAAATTCATATTTCACTATCCTTGTTTACTAAACCTACACTAAAAGGCATACATTTCTGTAATTTTTTTTTGTTTCTGAAATTGTGCCCTTTCGTTTACTTGACGTATGTGTTGATATTCCCTCAAATGATGCAACAGAGAAAATGTTGGCCTGCTTGGATTGACACACATAGGGAGCAGGAGAGTAGTGCAGATATCAACTGCTTTCATGTTCTTCTTCTCTATATTTGGTTTGTTATGTCTTCACCATTTTGAATTTTATTAAAAGTGATCCTATCCTATTGTGTTTGATCATGTTGGTTTGTCTTCCAGGGAAGTTTGGTGCTTTCTTTGCATCTATTCCCTTGCCAATCTTCGCCGCCATATACTGTGTTTTATTTGGGATTGTTGGTAAGCTATCCGAATAGCCAATTTAAATGTTCTGGTCATTCATTTCTTACGAGTTAGTCACCCTTTTTTATTAAATATGCAGCTGCTGTTGGGATCACATTCATGCAGTTTGCAAACAATAATTCCTTGAGAAACATCTATGTTTTGGGGCTTTCCCTGTTTCTTGGGATATCAATACCTCAATATTTTATCACAACAACAACCGCAGATGGTGTCGGACCAGTTAGAACAGATGGTATATGGGTAAGTCACATAGACAAAATACTGAAATTCTCTCCCTCCCTTTTAATGATGGTTCTCTTTATCTGATCGAATCACATCTCGTTTTATTGGGTGCAGTTTGATGATTGGTTGAACACAATCTTCTCTTCTAGCCCGACAGTGGCAATCATCGTCGGGACACTGCTTGACAACACGCTTGATGCCAACTATGTCGATGACAGAGGGCTTGCATGGTGGAAACCCTTCCAGAAGAGGAATGGAGATGTTAGAAATGAAGAATTTTACAGCCTTCCTCTTAGAATACGCGAGTATATCCCCACCAGATTTCTCTGAGTAGTGAATTCTGAACACTCATAGCCTGCTTATATGTATTACAGCAGAATTGTTGGTTTTGTATGCATGATGAGGCATAAGCTTCTTGTCAAATCAAAGTATAGAACGATTTCTTAGATGATTATATAAAAAGCTCACCCCTCTTGTCCCTTGAGAGTTGCCTGGTGATAGAACTCGGATAGATGATAATATTACACTAATTTTGCTAAATTACTGATTGAAAAAAGCAGTAATGAAACTTCTTAATTTGAACCTGAGTAAAACAGTTAAAAACACTGATGGTAGAACCCTGTCAATACCAATCACAATCATGCTTCTTGTCACATCATGGAACTAAAAGAACAAAACTTTTAAGCGGGGAAATATTTTGTCACAGATGAGATATCAAGGTATGTATAATCCAGGAATCAATCTCAATCATGCACCTGTAGACCAAGAACACACACACCAGGTTCTGGGCGACTAGCAGTACGAGACAACTCACTGAAAACCACCAAAGGCTGTAATTGACTGAAAATGAAGCAGTCGACATCTGATGGTCTGATCATGGAACCCACACGTTTTCTCTCTTGTACTCAATAGGCTTTTGCCAACTTATAGTAAACTGCAACTGATTGATGAGAGCGTATTCAGCGCACCCGGGTGCGCCGCGCACCCGTCCATCTCCGCCGTCCATTTGACGCGGACTTTTGACTTTTTCAAAATAGACGGCGGAGATGGACGGGTGCGCGGCGCACCCGGGTGCGCTGTATAATTTTCGCTGATTGTTTACTGTCGTTGAACTTCAAGAATTTGTTAGTTTAAAGTTTACTTTATATTATCATCACGACTATGAGAAATTTATCATTTTCCTACTGCATGAATTGTTTTAATAATCCCATTGGATAAGAAATCAAATGTATGCTCCAAATTTCTTGTTCTTACTTTTGGATCCATGCCTAAGTTTGCTTTTGAAATCAAGGACCTGAACATGTATGACAGGGAAAGAATCTTAGGCCTCCTGGGGAGAAATTTCATGTGAATCAATACAAAAACTTATGAAACTAGTCTTGAAATACGGATATCAGAATCACAGAAAAAAGATGATATTTCCTTGATTGTTTATTCTTATACAGATTACAGACCAATAATGTACATCAACCTGTAGTGACAAAAGAAACTCACCATTTTGTTCACTCATCAAGCCAGTCGAGATCGTAACGTTTCTCTGCAACCTGAACATGAACGTCTGGCAATGCCTTCTTCCATAACCAAGAAATCTCTTCATCACAAACTACACGACCAAGAGAAGGTAAAGCTGCTGTGGAGTTTGGAAGATTCCTGATTTGTGAGCATTCCCTCATGTCGATCTTTTCCAAACTTGCCAACTTGCCAATGTTTAAGGGAAGACCCCTCAAACTACAGCATTGTGAAATGTTTAGGTACTTCAAGCAGAGGAGCTCACATATGTCAGGAGGAAGTTTTTGCAGATATGGGCATGCATATAGCCTTAGGATTTGTAGAGACTTCAGCTTACTCAAATCCGCTGGCAGCTGCCATAGATGGTGACAGTTGGTTATGCTTAGATTGGTAAGCAAATGCATCCTACAAATGCTTGAAGGCAGCTCCAACAAATCATCACAATGATCAATTATGAGTTCTAAGAGCCGAGGAAATGCTGATTCATCGAGGCTGTTATTTATCTTACACAAGATTAACGAAATCTTGCGAACTTTTTTGGAAGGGAAGGTAGCAGGGGACAAGGGAGGAACTGAAACTTTTTCAAGCCAAAGGCTTCTCAAGTTGCTCAAACTTGACAAGACAGAAAAATCATGGAGAATTGCATTGGATGCGCTGTAGTTTATCATGATCAAAGCCTTCAGTTTTGGCATGTTACGAATAAAAGGAGGTAACATGTACTCGTTGGAGGCGAAATTCAAGATGAGCACTTCAGCCTTGGGGAATTCCATTTCGAACCAGTCCATCTCTGTCATTTCACCTATATATGTATCCAATATTCAGTGTTTGGTCTAGTAATTAAACACAATGTGCAAACATAATGAATATCTGACCTACAAGATGAAAGAATTGTAGTACCTGTATGAATAGATACAATTCGAGCTTGGAATGGCTCATCTGAATGCCTGTCCCATTCTCTTGGAAGTTCTATCTCTCTTCTTGGCATCAGTAATCGAGTTCGTTGATTTATGGAGCCATTATTACTCAAATGAAGAGCAAGGTCTCGCAAGACATCATGTTGTGTAACTGAGATGTCATAGCAACTGCTGTATATATCTCCATCTCTGCAAGATCAGTATAAACAAAGAGATTAACCACTGCTAATAACAATCTCAATCATTAAGTAAAGACTTCCATTGGTTTCATAAAATCTATAAAGCAGCAGTGGCAATATTAAATATGTATTGGGGTATACCTTGCATCTTTCACTAAGGTGACAAGATTCTTGTCTGCTAGCTCGTTAAGAATAGCAAAGGCCAGTTCTTCATCAATGTGATCATGGGTTTCAACCCAAATGTTGATAAGAACATCCAGAGGGATCTTTTTGTCTTCTGGAAAGGCACCCAAATCCAGGAAACATTCCCTAACTTTGGGGGTTAAGCAATTCACACTGATTGCCATTCGATCAAGTAGGTCGGTCTCATGCGACTCGCCGATACTTTCCCCGCGTGACAACCTTTTGCTTGCATTTGCCCAAATCATTTCAGGCTGGTCTCGTAATGAAGACCCAATCACTTTGAGAGCCAAAGGCAGCCTCTTACACTCATCAACAATCTAATAAGAGTTGAAGGAAAGATAATCATCAGCTACATGACACTACACTTTCTATAAGCAAATACATAAAGAACCTAATTGATGGAAAAGGTACCTGCTTAACCAATTTCCTATCAGCACCAGGAGGAATCGACTTTTGGCCAAAAGCAGAGTGGCAAAACAAAGACACTGCTTCGTCTTCACCCAGCAACTCCACGTCATAGGTGGCTTTAACAGCAGTTGGGAATTTGACACGTGAAACCACTAGGGTTTTACAACCAGGAATGTTGAAGAGCAGTGGCTGAAGCGTTGAGAGTGACCAAACATCATCCAAAACCACCAGGGTCTTTGTTGGGTTCTTCCATTCAAATTGAAAGTTCATTTGAGGAAGCACAGAAGTGGGACTCAGAACTTGACCCCCCATAATGAACCCCAAAATCTTGGCCTTCAGATCATCTACATCCGGAGATTGTGACACCGTCAGGTACAGGATCCTCTCACCAAAGTAAGCTGCACATAAACACAGACATAATAAGTTTGTTTGATCGTTCCATAATCTCAAGAGTTAAAAACTATGAAATCCAACTTTACTTACATCGGACATGATCATCCTTAATCAACTCCTTGACAAGAGTGGTTTTTCCAGAGCCACCAATCCCACTAATCCCAACGATCAAGTCGTCTCTACCCAAAACCATTTCCTTGACTTTCTTCAACCCAAAACCCAAACCCAAAACCAACTCACTGCTGCTCTCCCACTGCATCCGGCCCTCCTCCTCCACGCGCCTCACAGCCTCTTCCATCCACGACACGCCGCCGCCGCAAGCTCCAATCTTCATGGCGCTGAGGCTCTGCTCGATACGGTGGCCGGAGCCTTCCAGACGGTCGAAGCGCTCGGTGGTCTCGAACCTTATGTGGTGGACGTCGGCCAAGATATGGGCCTGCAATGGGCCCTGGATGAACTTTGCGACTTTCTTTTCGATCTTCTCCATTTTCCGGGCATACTGGAGGTTCTTGTAAATGTTGTAGCGAGAGGAGAGGAGGACCTTGTGTGCCAGCTCATGGCCCTGCCGGAGAGTCTCCGAGAGACGGTCGAGCTGAGCCTGGCGGATGGCCGGCAACTCGACGCCGGAGTATTTGATTTCTTGGATTATGGGGAGGAGATGTTGTATGGATTCTGTGAGGCCGTTGGCGCTGTCTTTGAACGTCCATGATTTTTTGGATACGGTTAGCAGGTTCTTCAGGAGCTCAGTGATGATCTCTCCGGCGAAGAAGTCTGTCACTTCCATGGCTTCTTGTTGTTTAGTTTGGCTTGCTCTGTTTTGCTTCTTCCTTGTTTCTTGAGAGAGAGAGAGAGAGAGATTGCTTGCTCCTTCTCTTCTCAGTTCTCACTTCTCAATCTATGATCAGCTTTCTTCTTCTTTTAACATGTGATTCTCGTTGACCAACAAAATGACCGTCTTGTCCTTTGCCCTCAACTTCTTAAGCTGTGCAGCATGAGTTGGAATCACTTGTTAGTGTTTGAATCAGTCGGTACTCGAGAAACAATTAAGAAAATTTCACTGGACTTCTTCAAACACAAAAAGGAACCAATTAGGCTCACCAATTCATCTCTTCTCGATCTCGAATCACAAGAAGAGGCAGAAGCAGGAGTGCAGGACTACTAGATAGATTTTCACTACCAATTAAGCTCATCCCAAAATGAATCAAATATCGTAAAACCAGTGGAAGGCAGCACATACAATATTGTTTGGTCATGAAAGTAACATAACAATCCAGCAGTTTAGCACCTTTGATTGCACAGTTGCACTTCTCTGGTCAAAAAGATATATCAATTTCCAATCACATATGCACATCCATTGACTTATTGACTTGGAAGTCTTTGTTTGCAAGCTAGGTAGCCAATCTGCACTACAACGTCACTCGTACAATGCAGACAAGATGAGCAACTTGCAGTTACATCCATACACTAATCTAAGATTCTAAGTCATGGCATGATGGCATCAAGGTTTTAACGAGGCTGGCCCTATAATTATGCATAGTGATTCTTATCCCAACCTTTCTTTGTGATCGAAAAAGTTGAAGAACGGAAATGGATGACAACCAAAAGAGAAGAACAGAGTCGATTTAAGGAGAGCTTTCATTCTGTGTAGTAAAAATTCTCATGCTTTCTTTCTAGTAAGAGGCAAAGATTGTAACTTATTTTCTTAGATTCATAACCATATCCTGGACCTGCAGCAACACTGCAATCTAATCAAACTCTCTGAATCGCCGGAGGAAAATTATTGTATATCACAAAGCATCCGCATCAAGTTAAACAGAAATGAAATTTCATATGCAAAGCTACTTGGTATAACTCTATGAAACCGAAGAATGAATATATTGAAGGCTATCAACATACAGGCATAACATTTATCGCCTCCCCAGAGAATCAAACACAGTCGCGTATCTTTCCTTTAATCAATTCTTCACCATTACAATTCTATGTCCACTCTCTAAAACTCAAGGTCTAAGATGCAGAGAGCTCCAGCAGAAGAAACACCACCCTCTGAATCTTCAAATCAATCTCAGAGTCCTACTGCGCTTGAGAGAGAGAGAGAGAGAGAGAGAGAGAGAGAGAGGAAATGGTGGACGAAGAAGAATCAGAGCTAAACGAGAAGCACAAGATTGATAATGCCAAGTGGTTCCGGTGAAACCCAATTCAGCTCATTAATTGCCAGTAACCTTCTGCAGAGATATCCGAATATAGAGCATGGCCAATTTGATGTACTTCCATTCCTCATAGCTCCATGCTTAATCTCTGGTCCTTTTATATGACTAATTTCCACCTTCTTTTCAGGACTTGCAAGCATATAAACTCCAATACCAGTACCACAACCTGTTCCTTTACATTCTGCAGTTACTCATCGTACTCCCACTTGGAGATACGACGATGATGACCGACTTGTTCGCCATGACCTTGTTCTGCCATTCTCTCGTCAAGCCGATGAATTTGTGTTTTAATCCATGGAGGATCATCTGGTCTCAACCAGAGAGCTTCATTGACGTACTTGTGATTAAAATCTGGTTGTCTTGGATACAACTTTCTCTTCCTGTTATCCCACCAATCATATGGATTGGCGAAAAATACTTGCCATAAGTGAAGCCGTTCCCTAGACTTCTCCAAACCAGTTTCACCTATGCAAGTCACAAGGATATATAAATGAAAGCACACAAAGCACAAGGAACCAATCACGTTGCAAGAAAGCAACAAATTGTAGTAAAAGAAGATTAGCATTTCTTGAAATAAGATAACATAATCATATCAGTACCTCCATCGGATTGTGGTTTCTCATGATTTGCACATCCTGGTCCTTGTCCATGCTGTGCCACGTAATTCAACTCCTTCATAAGCAAGTCCCTGGTACCAATGGAAGAAACAAAAATAAAATAGAAATTCAAAAGGGTTGGGAGCAGTGTTAAGCGTGCTACCTCGTGATACAATGCGCAGCTCCCATCGAGTTTATTCTTTGTGTAACAACTTAGACGACCTGAGACATAAATAAAATCATTCTGTTTCAAATGCTTGAAAGACAATACAGCCATCTCGTCCCACATCTTCGGTAACAATTTTGCCACCAGATTTTTGCTGAGTTTCGAAACTTGCTATCATGAATTGAATAAAAAATCTAATAAATACATCCCAAAAGCATTTGAATCAGCTATCCAGTCGTGCAAAATGAAAATTAAACTTTTGTAGAACAATTAAGCTCATCCTTAAAATTAGGCAACCAAAATTTCTCTAATAATCTTGCGAAATGTTGACTAAGAATGAGTGTAAATGTAACTGAAAAATCAATCATTTTAGTTACCGACCGAAAACTGCTCTCAGGCTGGGGGCAATTTCTGACGGTGAGACGTTTGTTGAACGGCGGAAATAGGAGACGGAAGGCCTTCATATGACGGTGATCGGGGATTGAGATCGGAGTTTGGAGGCGGCGGGGTTTTCCGACCACATTCTGATGTTGTAGCTTTCTGTATTTGAGACAAGTGTGAAAACCACGGCGCCGTTGGCCTGGTTTCTCTTCCAAGAAAAAAGAAAACTACTTTGGGCTTGGTAAAATTTGTTTTGGCCCACAAAGCATCGATTGGGTAATGGACAATTAGGAGTTTTCAACGATTCTGTTTGTATGGGCCTTTAGATCAGCCTAATTAAACTGAGTATTATGCAAGTAATTGGAAATAGATAGAGAATAAGAGCATCTCCGATAGTATTGTTAAACTGAAAATTTATAAATTTTTAGATGAATTGATGCTCACCATTGCTAAATTTGATAATTGTTAAATGAAATTGATAAATTTGTCAATGATCCATGCATAACTAAACAAATAGTTAAATTTTTTTTCTCTCCTCTTTTGACCACATGTCACTTTACAATTTGTTAAAACATAAAAATAAAATAAAAATACTGATAAAGCAACATTGTTAAATCAATACCTAAATTTCTAAATTATTGTTAAATATATCAATTTTTGAATCTCACTGTTGGAGATGCTTTTAATTATTTTTGTCCCTCCAAGTGGCGGTACAAAAATAATATGTTGATTTAGCTGTGAAGATTTTTTCAAAGGAATTATCATCACAGTAGTGTCACATGGTCACCTAATAACTAAGAAAATTATGATCAATCACCATTATATGTAAATCTATAGGTAAAAAATAAAATAACTTAACTTTAAAATAACACCTCCCATAAAAACGACGTTGACTCTTAGTTGAAGTGTTTGATTTGGTTGATCCTCAAATGACATGGTAAGTTTGTCGGCCTTAATATGAGACTTGTTAAAAGTGCACCATCCCTCGTAAAAAGTGTTTAACAATTCTTAAACAAGGGTGAAGCATCCTCCTGATACTAGTGGGATGCTACCTGATGGCCCAATCTATTGGAAAGACACAAAGATTAGGTTGGGTTATAAGAAAGAGAAAATTGACTGAGAATAATACTCACGCCTGGCTGGGTGGGCGTTGAGATTGACGACGACCTGGACCAGTAGCACATTGCGTTCCAACTCTCCACCATGTTATCCTCGCTTTGCTCTGCCTCGCAGTCTCGTACCCAAGAAAGATAAACACAAAAGGTCAAAACTGTGTTAGGAATTTTTGGGGAGATGGACAACAGTTAACACGGTATCAATAAGACCACTGGTGCAGCTGGTGTTGCTTCTGCTGCCTGGTCTCCTGTCGAGCCCACGTAGCACGCACACACGGCGCATCATAGATCTCGTCAACACTCTTTTCTTTTCTTTTTTGGGTAACCAAGAAACAGAAGGTCGTCTCATGCATTGACATTGTAAACACACAGCAACAAGAGTGCCACGCGCCTTGTTGTTACTGGGTCATTGGTGCTTCCAAACTGGCTGAGCCGACTTTTATCAGTGAGGTTGATTTCTGAAAGACAATGTGGGAGATGATGAGCTCTGCGCTGAGGTCTGGGGTTCGCAGTTCTTACCTCAACACAGTTTGACCCCCATAATCAATTCAATATGTTTGAATTATTGTGGATTAAACTAGGAGTAAAGTAAACCGATTTAAAATAAGCAAGAAGCTACCAAGCTCTTTCCCCATCAAGATGACTCCTTTTGATAGTTTAGGAGGGGGCCTTCTGACATTTTCAACCGACGGCTTCAACCACAACCACACCACCGCCGCCACCACTTGCCACCGCCTACCACTTCCCAATCACCTCATGCCTTCGTCTTCTTCTCCATCCTCTTCTCATCCAAAAGGACCTGTTTCCTCCTCCTCTGTTCCAGTTCACAGACCGGGGATCTGCAGAAGCGGCAGCGATGTTAACAGCCCACGGCGGCTCACGCGCCAGGGGAGGCTGAGCAAGGATGTGATTTCCTACTCCGTACCGGAGAAGTCTCGCTCATCGCCCACGTCTCCTGAATATTCGACCCGTAAATCACGCTCTCCCGAGTCGGCCCCTAGTTCTCGCTCCTCGGTAGGTGACTCGGCCCGGAAGTCATGCTCTTCTTCTTCTTTCGTTGCTGGGCCTCAAGGAGGCCCACAGCCCCTGCCGCTCCCGGAATTTCCGGTGACCAACCGGAGACCCGACTGCGGCTCTAAAGATAACAACTTCTTCAGCAGGTAGTTAATTTCCTTTTTTCTGTTGTTTCTGTCATTTCAAAATTCTGAGTGTTTTATATGATTGTGAAAATGTAACACTGAAGCTTGATTTGATCAGGAAGAGGACTGATCAAGCGGGAACAACCTCATCGTCGGCGAAAGCATCCAAGAATTACCGCCAAGATGTAAAGGGTGGGGATGGTGTTTTCTGTTTCAACGGTTTGAATGTTCCATCTAGGACTAAAAGGGAGAGTGCTCTACAGTTAAGCCAACAGTGTCGTCAGCCTGTTAGCCCACAAAGAGCAAAGACGATGGATTTTTTGCCTTCACATTCTTCACATGTTGCGGCGAACAATTACAACAGGGGAATGGGAATGCGAGTGTCAACGGAGGCTAACTTCGAACGTGAAAGTTACAACTTGAGCAGGAGTGCTCCAACTAGTGTTTTCTCAAGTCCTGCAGTTAGCCCCCGCAGATCAAACGTTGCGGATCCTTTTCCTTTTTTCATGCCTCATCAGGATGGTGGTGCTACTTTCCCTTCATTGTTGTTGTCACCGAAGAAAACTACACCTACACTTAGTCCCAATCATTCTCCACTTCATAGCCCTACGCCTCGAAGTCCACGCTTCAGCCCCAATGCTTCAAACTATGACACTAATAGTCTTGCCACTGCTCACCCGTTGCCTCTGCCTCCTGGAGCTGCGGTGGCACCACCGCCACAATCTATAGTTATGCATCAAAATGTTGCACCGAATGTAGCTGTGACGTCAATGAAAGGGCAATGGCAGAAGGGGAAGCTTATTGGACGGGGTACCTTTGGTAGTGTTTATCTTGCAACCAACCGGTATGCTAGTCTGTGCTGGTTTTTTCTGGACTTTGTATTGCAATGACCTTTATTGTCGTCTGCTGAGTACTTCTTCTAAATATGTTGCAGAGAAACTGGGGCCTTGTGTGCCATGAAGGAAGTTGATCTCATTCCTGATGATCCTAAATCTGCAGAAAGTATCAAGCAATTGGAACAGGTCCTATTCTGCATTCCTTTATTGCTTCTTTAATTCACACGGCAGTTGCATCTGTTTATTGTTATACAACCTTAGGTTTATGTAAACCGCCTAAATGCCTAATTTTGGGAAGGTTAGTCATGTATGCAGATCAGCTCACTTTTCTCTTTCAATTAGGTAATCAATCATTGGTGTGTGTGTATACAGAGCTTCTCAGCTGCGGACGTCCGCATTTATTCTTACGGTGCGGATTTCCACTTTACACATTTTTCATCGAATTTTCACATCTCCACCGTATATTTAGATACTAATGTATAGATCATCTCTGCAAAATTTCAGCCAATTTGGTTATAACACAAAAACGCAGTTTTGAGTACCTTAATAAAAACCAAATTGGCTGAAATTTTGCAGAGATGATCTATACATTAGTATCTAAAGACTAGACGGTGGAGATGTGAAAATTTGATTGAAAGTGTAAAGTGGAAATCTGCACTGTAAGAATAAATGCGGATATCCACACTTGAGAAAATTTGTATCATATATATATATATATATATATATATCAAGAGCACAAGTTCAACAAAACCAGTTTTTCAAGTTAAATACAAACCATTCTTGCACCTTAGTCATCATGCCAGTACTAATTATCGTACACAGATTGAGATACAGCTATGCTCAACTGCCCCATTGGGAGTTCCATAATAATCGTAGCTTTTTCGTTGATCTTGCAAATGTGCTTACGAGTGATCTCTTACAGGAAATTAAAGTCCTCCGCACACTAAAGCATCCAAATATTGTGCAGTACTATGGTTGTGAAGTGGTGAGAATCTAGTTACATACTTCAATGTTCAACATATTATTGAAGACTAATGTGTACAAGTTTACAGAGCTTGGAAATAATGTTTGTGCCTCTGCAGATTGATGATCATTTCTACATATATTTAGAATATGTTCACCCTGGATCAATAAATAAATATGTCCGAGACCATATTGGAGCCATGACGGAATCTGTAGTTCGCAATTTTACCCGCCATATCCTCTATGGGTTGGCTTATTTGCATGACACGAAGACAATTCACAGGTGACAATAATGTGTTGGTAGTGCTTGGAGTCCAGCAATGTTCTAATATCACTTGTAAAAGAGTCTTTTATTCAATAAATGAAAAATTATGAGATAAGTTTAAACCTTTGTGGAAGTGTTCTGCTAGATGAAACTGAAATATAGAGAATCTTAATATCTTCTCATTGTGTGTGGTCAAAACGGGGAGTCAGAAAGTTTGCGAAATCATATTGCATTCTTTGTTGAACTTGTTTTTTTATTGATTGAAGTTTTAATGTCTGTGGCAGGGATATTAAAGGTGCAAATTTGCTTGTTGATGCATCAGGCGTTGTCAAGCTTGCCGATTTTGGGATGGCAAAACATGTGAGTAATTAATCTCATAAACACCTATCCTCATCAACAAAGCATATTTCTTGCTAGTGAACTTGTGTTGAACATTCTGATAGGCACAGTATCTTGAGAAAATTTTCTTCTTGAATAACTTTAGTTGTCTGTGTGGTTCCTGTACTGTAACGTTATATTGAGTCCCTGTTGTGCTGTATTCCTATTTACATTCCTTTTTGCCTTACTTTTCTGTGTGTTTATGTAATTTACCTTTTTTTTGTTTCAGCTTAGTGCACATTCATATAATCTTTCTATGAAAGGCAGCCCATACTGGATGGCTCCTGAGGTAATTACATTTGCCATTGTCTTATACATATCTGTAGGTGGTCTGTTGACACTGTACATAGAAAGAGCCTTATTTATTTGTTGTGCAGGTCATAAAGGCTGTGATACAGAATGATGGTGATCCTAATCTTGCTTTGGCTGTTGATATATGGAGCTTGGGTTGCACCATCATTGAGATGTTCAATGGAAAACCGCCTTGGAGTGAATTTGAAGGGGTGAGTATCAAACTTGTAATACCCACCTTGCTGTTTTTGAGCAATTATGTTTGTGGTTTTTAACATCATCATGTGTTACTTGTCCCAGCCACAAGCTATGTTCAAGGTTCTGCACAGAACCCCGGATATACCAGAAAGATTATCTGCAGAAGGAAAAAAGTTCCTAAGTTTGTGCTTCAAAAGGAACCCTGCAGAGAGACCATCAGCCAAGAAGCTACTCGATCATCCTTTTGTACGAATTTCAAATGACCAAAATGTCTCATCTTATTCTCGAGCTTTGTCTCTGGTAAACCTAATGGTAAGGATTTATTCATTTATCTTTTGTTTCAGTTTACGATAAATTCTGGCAATATGATAGGTACTAAACTACATTAACCGACACATTCTCCTAATGGTCTATAAAGTAAATTTCAGAAGGAAGGCATGAAACTGGTAACCAAACATGTACATGACTGGTAAATTTGATATGCTGCCTGGATGCACTATTGTTGTAGGACAAACTGAATAGCCCGACGGACCATATAAAGCAAAAACTTGCTCGAGTGTTGGTCGGTCCACGCACTTCTAATTGACTGCAGCCCCTTGTTCAAATTGAAGCATCCCGTGCATGTTTTGAACCATTATACTTGTGCTACAGAACAATCATAATCATGGTTGATGGTTATGGATGAAATGCATGGTGCAGCTGATTTGAGATTTTCCATTGCCTATTTTATCAGCATGCAATGAGATCTGGATTTGGAAGCAGCTGGTTATATGAGTATCATAAAGTTGAGAATTTTCAACTTTGTGTTTATAAATCATGGATCCTTGAGGAGATGACTGATTTGACGAGTAGCTAGCTAAGACCTGTTGTATTCTTTAGGAAGAAAATAGATGAATGTACACATAGACGGGTGTAGTCATTCATGTTAATCTGTAAATATTGATTTGTATGGCCTCTCTCAAAAGAAACTCTTAACTTAATTCACAAACCAATAATTATTTCAAATTCAATATTTTCTATATGAAATTACACATTTTTATTTTTAGAGTTTCATAAAAGAAGTGCAGTTTTGAGAATTTCAAAAGTTTAATTTTAAGTCAAAATCTCCATTTTGTTTGAGAGGGTCATGATTAATTTTTAATCGGCAAACTATTATGTTGTAAAGGAAATTAAGTGGCTGAGTATTATGCTGTAAAAATAATCGGCTGTTGAAAAAGAAGCTGAAGTAAAAATAAAAGTTGATTAAAAAATTCCAAAATTGACCAAGGCCGTTCGAAAATCAAAATGAGTTATTAGTTCTATATCTACATGAGGGAGGATGTGATCAACTGGTATAGAACTTGAGAAGAGCCCAGAAATCAGAAGAACCCAATCAATAAGATCTGTAGCGTTTTCTGAGATGGGGAAACCTCTCTGCTACGATGCAGGGAATCCAGAAGCTTCTCAAGCTCTAATCTCTAAGATCTACAGTTTCGCAACACCAGTCTCCTCCCTCAGAACCAATGAACTCCATTTGGTATAAAAGCTTTTCAATTTTACTTCTTTTTGGTATAAGGCTTTTCAATTTAGACTTGATTTTTGTCTGGAAGGTTCGGAGCGTGCTACAAATGTTACAAGGATATTCTGGCTCTTTGTTTTATTGGGACGTGAATGTTAACTCGTTTCAACCCAAAAGTGGGATGTATGTTAACCACCTCTCTCATACAAGTCTTGACGCCATTCTCAGTCACTTCATGTATGCTGCTACTTGTTTGCAACTCATAGAAATTCTAGTCAACAGAGTCGAGAAATCTAAGGGGTCACCACCGCCCACTTTGAGGGCTTTTGTGTCTTCTGTTTCTTCGTGGCTTAAGGTACATTACCATTCAATTTATTGGGTCAAATTCGGTATCTTTGTAGTTGTCATTGTTGATCATTTACGAGCCTTTTTCTGCTTGGATAGAGGTGGCGTCATATTGCACTCAAGGAGGAAGTGAGGATAAGCAAAGATGACAATGGAACCACGCCTACGTTATTGGGATTGGCCGGCTCCTTATCTAGGTTTGTTAGCTTCAAAGTCTTGTTTTGTTCCTTGTTCTGTGGTTAATGTGTCATCGACTGCTTGATTCACATTTCTGTCCATGTTTTGATGCAACGGGATATCACTGACGACAATTTATTGATATTAGTCTATGCTCAGGTGCGGAGTCTCTGTTGCAAATTGTGCATAGTGCCATTCCCCAAATGTATTTTGAGTCCAATCCTTCTCTTTCTGCTGCTGAGTTGGCTGTTCATGTCCTTGACTACCTTTACAAGAAACTAGATGAAGTGTGCCTTGTCCAGGGTGGTGAGGTTGTGACTGCATCTTTTCTGCAATGTTATGTTCTCTAGATTTTTAAGAATCTTTCACCTGCTAATGCAATCCAATTTCTGAACTTGTGCCTATTTCAGGAGGAAGATTACCAGATGTTACTTCATTTATTTATTGGAAGTATATTGCCATACGTTGAGGGTCTTGATTCTTGGCTTTTTGAAGGAACACTTGATGATCCCTATGAGGAGGTAATTCTTATGTCCTAAAAGTGTGTAGTAGGTACATTGGATGTCAGTTCTTTTTTTAATTTGTTTGTATCCTGCAAGTAAGCGCCGGGAGAAATTTCATAAATCTATGTTGCAACCAGTTGTTTTTGTTATAGTTTCTCATACAGTTTGTATAGGCACTATATTTGCTTAGGGTCATAGTGTGTGTGTCTGTCTGTCTGTATTCTCGCTGAACATTTTCCTCGTCTACTGTCCTTTCAGATGTTCTTCTATGCTAATACAGCAGTTTCAGTTGATAAGGCTGACTTCTGGGAGAAGAGCTATCTATTGAGGCAAGTGCGGTGTCAAATCTTAGATGTTGGACGTGCTGCCCCATCTGATGCCAGCGACCATGCATCTGTAGTCAATGATAAAAAAGGAGTGGGTCAGAGGGAATCCATCTTATGTCCGTTGTTTATTAAGGACATAGCTAAGTCGATTGTTTCTGCTGGAAAATCATTACAGCTGATCCGGCATATTCCTATGACTTCTTCAGAAGGAAGTTGCTGTGGGATTGATGGTTTTGGCAATTTGAATAAAGGTGTGGACCGTGAGGAGAGCATTGCAGGTTTAACTTTGTCAGAAGTTTTTTGCGTGTCATTAGCAGGTCTTGTAGGACATGGTGATCATGTCTCTCAGTATATTGCAAGTAAACAAAAACTAGAATGTGATGATGGTGTGATTGAGTCAGTAAGAGGCTCAGAAAAAACATGGTGTAAATTCTTGGTTGATACGCTGTTGGAGAAAAGATTGATTGAAACCAAGTCACCGCGAGCGTATGGAAAATCATTTCCTCATGTGGAAGTAGATAGTATGGTTGCTGATTTGGTAGAGAAATTTCCCCTTTCAAGATCCCTCTGTCAAGAAAATCCAGTTACAACAGTCTGCCAAAAGATTCTTTCTAAGAATGTGGATGCATGGAAAACCTTGAACTTATCTAGAAATTTTAGTCTGCCCCCTTTAAATGATGAAGTTCTACGAGAGGCTATATTTGGTGGGGAGAGTGGATCAACTTCTTCGGCCAACGGAACCAACTATACATTTGGTTTTCGGTTTGGTGAATCTGAACATAATCGTTCACAAGACGACTCAAAAATGCTACAAATATTGTTTCCTTTTCCCACTCTTCTTCCTTCTTTTCAGGTACTGTTGATGGATAGTCTATGAGCTTATGTTATATAGCATTGTTTGGTTGTGTTTTTGATTGTTATTCCTTCACAACAGGATGATCTTCACATGTCAGAGCTCTTACCTTTCCAGAAAAATAGCACCCTTCCATCTAGAGTCCTTACTTGGATTCAATATTTTGAACCAAGAAGTACTCCACTTCCCGTGGTTATAGTGCAGGAATGTCTTACTGCCTACATTCAGAAGCAGGTGAATAGATTAAGCCCATCGACAGAACTTAAAGTTTTAGCTGTGATTAATCCTTGTGATGTGATGGTTTGAGAGTTTTTCTATTATAGGTGGATTGTATCGGCAGGCATGTATTGTCCAAATTGATGAATGATTGGAAGTTGATGGATGAACTGGCAGTGTTGCGTGCTATTTACTTGTTAGGATCAGGTATCAATCCTCTATGTTGAATCTCTAATATCCTGGTGTATCAACAGGCATCTCAAAGTACTTGACATTTTTGCTGTTCTTGACTATCTTTAGGTGATCTACTACAGCACTTCTTGACTGTAATTTTCAATAAGCTGGATAAAGGAGAAACATGGGATGATGATTTCGGATTAAACACTATATTGCAGGTATGTTGAGTATAGCACTGTGCATTGTTTTTGGGCCTGTGATCACTACTACTTTCTCCACTTCTGGGGCCATATCTTACTTTCGTTTAAAGGATTCCAATTCAGTTGGGTTTTACCTAAACTTTGTGCCACCTAATACTTATAGCTTTTGTTTTCTCTTCATGTTTTCGAAATGATGTGGTGGCCTACCTCCCTTCTCTTCCTACTTACAACGTAGTAATCTCTGTTCTTATTCACTGCAGGAATCTATTAGAAACTCTGCTGATGGTGTGCTCCTAAGTGTTCCTGATTCACTGGTTGTATCCCTCACCAAAAATCAAGATTTGAATGGCAATGAGCTGCCTGGTATGGCTTCCCTTCCCTCGACTCCTCATAAAAGTCGTGCTAACAGCCTTGGAATGGATGGACTTGATTTACTACAGTTTACATACAAGGTACAGTCATGGTTATGATGTTTGTACTTCATCATATTGCCCATTGCAACCACTCTAAACGTTCGTATGTTTGATTGTCAGGTCTCTTGGCCACTTGAACTTATTGCAAATGCAGAAGCGATCAAGAAATATAATCAAGTAATTTCATATCATGCTTTATTTTAGTCATCTAGTTTTTCGTATCATGATCTGATTTCTACTGACATCATGTTTTCAGTGTTCTGGCGTGACTACTGAAGTTATTCATTGATTCTTCTAAATTTGATGCAGGTCATGGGATTCTTGCTGAAGGTAAAGCGAGCAAAGTTTGTACTGGATAAAGCTCGAAGGTGGATGTGGAAGGTTAGCTTTTTCTTGCATACAAGTACAATTTAGTTTTGTTTCCCGAACTACCTGAACATGTGGCTTGATTGCTTGAAGGCCAATTATGACAGTGATCATCTCTTTGTTTCAATGACTTTGATACATACAGGGTAGAGGCAGGGCTGCGAACAGCTATAAGCATCACTGGTTGGTGGAGCAGAAACTTCTCCATTTTGTTGATGCGTTTCACCAGTATGTGATGGACAGAGTAAGTTTTTCTCTTTTCCTGTTCTTTTTCTTTCTCCTTTATTTACAATAAAATTTATTTTTATCGCGAATTCTACATGTCTGTAACTCGTATTCTTTACTGCCACCTTATAATGTGAATTTTGTTTTATTACTTGATGACCACACTCCTTTCTATTATCTGTTTAACTTCATGCTGGTGTGTGTTTTCTTTTAACAAGAGTATGGAGTTGTTAGATCACTAACTAATGATTTGTACACAGGTGTATCACAATGCATGGCGTGAACTCTGTGAAGGTATGGCAGCCGCTCGTTCTCTGGATGAAGTCATAGAAGTACATGAATTGTACTTGTTGACAATTCAGCGACAGTGTTTTGTAGTTCCAGATAAGCTGGTGGGTTGTTGTCTTTGTTTAAGAGCTTCCCTTTTGTTATTATTAAAAAAAAATTGAATAAGATTCATTATGCTGCGACAAAGCTGAATTGGGGCAATGTACTCTCTTTTGTATCAGTGGGCTCTCATTTCTACCAGGATAAACAACATTTTGGGATTAGCATTGGACTTTTACTCTATACAGCTGACACTTAGCGGTGGAGCAGTTTCTGCAATCAAGGCCAAATGTGAAATGGAAGTTGACCGTATTGAAAAACAGTTTGATGATTGCATCGCTTTCTTGCTCAGAGTAAGTTTCTCTGTTTCAAAGTTTGAGATTAAATATCAAAATTTGCATCTAATGTGTGGGTTTGCTTCATATGCTGATTGTGCAGGTACTCTCCTTCAAACTCAATGTAGGACACTTCCCGCATTTAGCAGATTTGGTTACTAGGATCAACTACAACCACTTTTACATGTCAGATACTGGAAATCTAAGGACTCTCCCAAGCTCTGAAAATATTACTTCTAGACTAGGAAAAGCTTTTTTAGGCAGAAGAGACTGATAACAGTACGATTGTATTCTTTATTCTCTTTTTGTAGTTCATTATGTGTATGTGTAGTATGAGAGGTATCATATGTTATACTCAGATGCCAGTCAAATTAACATACAAAGTTGGGCATGAAAAGAATTCTAATATGATCTGAAGCTTGACAGTTCTAAAAAAAAATTCTGCACATCTACTCAAGGGAAGTAGCAATGCGTGTTGAACTGTAACTGGCAAGCATTTTCCCTTTAACTCTCAACTCTATATCGGTACAGAATTTGGAGTCTCTTTGCAAATGGATTCAAATCGTATCTATATCGTAAGTACAAAATCAAATAAAGGAACAAAAACTACTCTTGATGACTGATTTTGGACTCGTAGAAAATGCTCCAAAGTCCAAACATTGATTCAGCTTGTTCTTTTGCTGGGACGCTTCATCTTCAGAAGATGAGAGAGACCTGCTAATACATGTAGTCGACTATTTGGAATACCAGTCTTTGCCAGTGCCCTCCCCTTCTTGTCCAGTAATACAAAGCAAGGTACATATCTAATGTCGTAATGAAGGAGCTGCAATGAAGAGAAAACAAATCAGACATAAATTCTACTATGCATCCTTTGACTTCAAGTAGAACTGAACTTGGAAGTTGTAAAGAGAACAAACTCATCTCAAAGAAACTAGAATTAAAATGGAGGACAACATAAAAGGAAACAGCACATCAACAACAAGAAGTGATGTTCATACCCTACTATAAAGTGATTCAAGATCAACTCAATATCAGCAGCTCTCACACTCTAGTTCAACATCTTGGACCACTAACATGACTTATGTATTTAGGATGCCCCAAAGGATTTTCATAACACGCTGAACGTCTTTTCAGTTTCCCAACCAGCAGCTCTCACAACCTAACATTTTAAAAATAATTTCCATAACACTTCCTTTAGCATATATACTAGCTTCCAAGTAGCAATTAGTATATTCTAGGCATCGCAACACTCCCCCAGAAGACCAGAACACACTGAAAAAGTACTACAAGATCAGGCTACTATCAAATGAATCAACCAGAACCTCAAAACAACAAATGCAAACAATTGGATATACAAAATCTTAAAGATGTAAGGTACCTCGGGAAGCCATTTGTCATTCTCTGCATCTGCCATCACAATGTTAAGCCAGTCTGAGTTTCTATGCTCAACCTCCATTACAGAATTAAGCAAGGAATTGCACAGCCTGCATTTGGGTGAGTAAAACTCAAGCATTGTAGCCTCTTTCTCACTTGCCAATGCAGAGGCAAATGCTCTTTGCTCTGCCTCCCCCTGCTCCTCAGGACCCAATACTGTTTTTGACTTGAGAGTCTCATTTTGGTAGGTTCTTGCATCCCACTGCAAGGGCTTAAAGTGATACGGTGACTTGGAAACTGACTGAAAGAAATTGAATGCGACGGAGCCAAGACTTTGCATAGATTTGAATAGCCAAGGGCCTTCAAAGGCACAACCACCAGAAGTATTAGTCTGAGGATTCCGGTTCATGTCCCACGGCCATTTCAGGCAAAACAAAGCCTGTTTGGGAGTGGAGCTCATTTTTGGTTCCAAATTTCAGTTTTCTTGAATTAGGCAACCACCCCAGTAGACACTGTGTTGATTCACTCCAATTTTTAAAACCAAGAGTTCAGGATAGGATACAAACATACGAAGAACACAGGTCAGTTTGCTACTCCTACTCTTGATGAGTGTCAGTTTTGTCATGAAATACATGAATTGAAGGTTAAGTATTTAAATTCCAAAGCCTGGTAAATGATTCAGAATCCCAGTTAAATCAAAACTAGATAAAGATTCCTGGTGCTTTTATCTAATAATCTAGCTCAAGATAGAAACCAAAACCCCTAAAAACAACAAGTTGGGAAATCAAAGAAGAAAGAATTGTGGAAGTTTCAGGGTCAAAGTACCTCAAAGTATCAACGATTCCATGGCTTGGCTCCGAACGACACGACAGTCTCCCAGTGTTGCCGGTGGTGCTTCTTTTTCTTTTTAGGAGGTGGGCCTCCCTGCCCGCAAAGGCCCACGTAACCTTGGCCGCCTAGCCACGTGTCGGTTCCTCTTAGCCCGCATATGGCCCGGTTCACCTACAGCCCATTAATCGTATTGGGCTCAGCAAATTGTCATGGAGCTGCTATAATTTTTTAACATAACTTTTGCCAAACCAAATTTCTTCCGTGGTTTTATTTACTTTTTCATACATGGAGGTTGGAGAACGCATATATAATCACTTGGGTACTAGAAGGGTGTGCTAGAGTTTTGTGTTGGTTCTTCATTTAAAAGTACAAACTGAAACCTGCGCCCAAATATGTTGTTTTATTACAGAAATTGTTATGTTTGATTATCCTGCACCGTATGAATCCCATGAGAACATTATTATTACACGCTCTGTCTCGGGAGTTGCCTCTCTACAAACACGTAAGATCGCAACAAAGTTTAACAGTAACTGTTTGAATTTACGGGGCCAAAAATTCCTAAGCGTCTGCTTCAAACTTGTGCCAGTGTACTTCAACTAACATTGTGGTATGAATCGATGATGGCATCTGAAAGGTATTCACATTTCGCCAAATTCAATCCAGCCAGGGATATTCTTCCATCCTTCGTCATGAATACATGCCACTTCTTCGTCATATTCTCGGTCTGACCAGACAAAGAAAGGGAAGGAAATCAGATATTAATCTTGGAACACTGCAGATAATTGTTGCATGCAGTAGTGCAACTCTCAAATCTCTAGACGCTATGCAGACTAACCAATGTAGAACAGCTATAATGACATAAGCTTTATTTTCAGTCTAGGATAAGCAATACCTGAGTTGTGTTCAAGCCTGTGAATGAAAACATGCCAATCTGCTTAAGTATGAATGACCAATCCTTTCCACTCTTATCTTTTGTGCAGAGGCTATCGTATAGTTTTTGTCTCACATTCTTTATTCTTCCAGCCATCATTTCCATCTCTGCTTTCCACTCACCAAAAAGTGTAGGATCCCCGACAATATTGGCCACAATCTTAGCCCCATGAATAGGAGGATTTGAGTACATAGGTCGAGCAAGCCTCTTCAGCTGGCTCTTTACCCTGAATACATATACAGTAGCTAAAAATCATTAGCAAACTTAAATTATGTCTGCTTCAAACTTGTGTGAGTCAAGTTGGACATGATATTTCATTACCCATATAAGATAACCTTAAATTATATAGTTCTATAGTTTGTTTAAGAAAGGACTTGAACCTAAATCGACCAAGGCCATCTAATGAACATGGATGGTAATCCTATACTTTTGACGCACCTTGCTGCTGTATCAGATGAGGTTAAGACAACATTAATTGCTCCAATTCTTTCAGCATAGAGACCAAGGTTTTTACTGTATGACTGAGCAACCAGGAGCTCCATACCACGCGCGACAAACAATCTGACAGATGCAGCATCAGCATCCAAGCTTCCACTAGCAAACCCCTAAAGTAGAATTACAAATTTCAATTATTAACATTCTGAAGTAACTACTGATAAGGTACACCTTTTTAACAGAAATTGTACAATGGCAAGATGACAACTCTAGGACTAAATAAATATATACCCACAAATGATTGTTGTGTATACTAATGATATTTTCAACTCAATGAATCATCATATATTATCACCCTACCCACGTACGGAAGAAAAACTGTATGGCTTGCCTTCAATCAGTAGTGTGTACCTGGTATGCCACATCAAAAAAGGGAATATGGTTTTTTTCTTGAATGACATCAGCAATTTTTTCCCACTGTTCAGGGGTTGGATCTATGCCAGTAGGGTTGTGAGCACACCCGTGAAGCAATATAAAAGATCCTTCAGGTGCTGCCTGGAAGATAGAATGTGATATAAATTAATCAGGCATTCCATATTAGCAGTAAAAATCAGAAAATAAGCTTATAATGAGAGAGTACATGCAAAGTTGCAAACATAGTCTTGTAAAGATAGGATGGCTACCAATGAGCATGACAATTCCTAGGATGTAAAGCTATAAAGTAATGACCATGCATACACAAAATCCCGGGAAAACCTCTTACCTTTATGTCTGCTATCATCCCCTCAAAGTCCAAACCAACTGTTTTTGGATCATAATATCGGTACTCAGACCACGGAACTCCTGCGTCATTAAAAATATTCTTGTGATTACCTGCAACACAATTTTGTTAGCTTATGAGAAATTAGTATTTCTGAGACAAGTCATATAATGATATAGGATGACAATACTGACCCCAGGTTGGAGATGATATTAGAGCTTTGGCCCCAGGAAAATATCGTTCAATAAAAGCCGCAGCGAGACGAAGAGAACCAGTCCCTGATAGACCTTGAACAGTTGCAACCTTCAAGAAAAGCAAACATTAAACAACCAAGATAACGTAAGACACCATTTATCTCACAAAATGCACATTTCTTTTTAACATCACACATACCTTTTGCTCCTTTATTACTGGGTTGTCTGCTCCAAATAATAACTCTGCAGTTGCTTTGTTAAATGCTGCCAAACCTTCAATAGGGAGGTACTAAATATTGCAATTGAATTACAGTTAGTAATAGTGTCAAGGATGGTCGAATTACAGTTGGCAATAGTTGCAATTCAGCTCAATTATAGTGTCAAGGATACTTACCTCTTTGTTTTCCCCCCTTTCAAGCATAAGATTCTCTGCCTACAAAACAAAATATGTTTTTCAATGTAAGTCAATATGTGAGAGTGAAATCTCATAAAGATGCCTTAATTGAACAACAAGAAACAAATATACAGGTTTCAATTCCTAATAATTAAATGTTTTACAATTGGAAACTCAAGTAGAAATGAGATTTTTTTTTTTTTACATGAAGAATAAGAATTTGACCTTCTTGACAACATTAAGGACATATGGCTGGAGTTCTTCAGTGCGGTATGCCCCAACTCCAAGGTTGAGTTTCATCGGATTGGTGCTAGCTTTGAATGCTTCAGAAACTCCAAGAATAGGATCAGGTGGGGCCATGGTTACACCGTCAAATCGAGAAGTCTTGACAGCAGCAACCATAGAAACCCGACCAGCTGACTACAGCCAAGAAAACAACAAAGAACGAACTCAGGTTCCAAAATCAAACATGCTGCCCAGTTTAATGAAGCTCGTAACAGAAAACACAATACGAAACAACATGCAATATGATACTCAAAATCCAGTCCGTGTTGAACAGGACAACTCAAACTTGATTACATAAACACATACCTCGGTGTTTAGAAATAGATTGCTTCTCTCCAAACTAGCAAGCTTGATCTTCCCCTATTCAAACACACATACATTTATTAGTTTTGTTTCGGAGAAGCAGAATCTATCTATCTAGTGTCAGAACAGAAGCAGTCCTCAATTAAGCCCAAAGATAACGAAACAGTAGAGAGAAAGATACAACAAGAGATCAGAATGAGATACCTTGTGAGTGTCATGGAATGATAGGGAAGATGCCAAGGAGAGCATGGTTGAAGCCATCTCAATTCTGTCAAAAACCAAAAGTGCAAATTGAGCAAAGAGCAAAAATCATGATCCAATTTAATAGAGAATGTTTAGGGAAACTCACCGAGAGATGGAGAGGGCGATGAACACACAGAGTGATCTTCCGCTGAGTCTCTACTGGTTTTTAAGTGAAAGTGGTTTCGTGAATAGCATCAGCGTCTGGTCGTCGTTTCTAGTTTACTATAAGGTGTGGGCTCACTCGACTGAGGCCCATTGTTTTTGCGTTGCAGGTGCCAACAAACTTGGTTCTATTACCGGTATGTCATACGACTCGTACTCGTACCCATGAGTCACTTTTGCTAAACGACATGTGGTCATTGTGTGCTTCTCTTGAGGAGCCTCGCCTCACTTGCAACTTTGCAAGTGCGTACAAGTTTGCATAGCCCGATCACTCCGACGGCCGTAACATTAGAAGCTTAATTAGGTAATGGATGCCGCTATTGTTTACTTTTCCCATCAAAATGTTTATGTCGTAGAGACAACAGTTTCCGGTGCGAGCTCTAAAAGGAACAGTACTGGTGAAACTCTATACTACCAAAAACATCAATATTGGTTACGGGCAGGCACACTTGAACAGTCATATTTAACATCATTAGCAAAACTGTACTTAAGATAGCATAATTGATTCCACAAGAGTCCACTGTTATTTCAGAACAATGAACTCAGAGATGCTGCTTCATCACGAAATCATCCTAAAAGAGTAAACAAGCACGTTGCTCGATGGTGTTCAAATTCAAGAACCACAATCGTTAGCTTCTCTTGACAGGAATAAAACCTCAGGGGATATGGAGGTTGCATTTGTTCAGAAAGAAAAATAAAGAACCACTAACATTGCACTACTTCCGCAACAAATGTTGATCATGAGCGTTTATGTTCAATGGATGAATCTCACAATTCTCAGTCTAAGCTCTGCAAAAATTTGTGGATCCAATTCAGATGAATATCTCTTAATTTTTCATCCCTGGAATGCAGCTCTCACACCACTACTCTAGGGATGAAAAAATCGACTTATTTAACTATTAAAGGCAAACCCGTCTCAAATTCCATACTTACACTTGTACAAAGATTAAAACAACAAATATACCATTTGAGCATGCAGAATATGGGGAAGAGAATGACAGAACTGAAGACCAATAGAATCAATCTACTGGTGAATTAAGCTTAACTTTGTATCATTGGGATTAAGAACCGAAGCAGAAAACTTTGTATCATTGGGGCAAAGAACCTCAGAAGCCGAGCTTGGTGCGGCGCCAGTGCCTGCGCTTAGCGTTGTACCTGGTACACAAACCACAATGGAACAACTATTAAGCATCTGTGAAGCGAGAAGAGAGAGTCAACTTGAGAAGGAGTAAAGAGAGCATATATTTTTGGTACCTGATTTTGTTGTCAGTCCTGAGACGGATCCAGTGAGGGATGGGCCTGTTCTGCCTCATCTTCTTGCCGAGCTTCTTCTTGATGATGAAGGTCTTGTGTGAAGGCTGCCATTTCAGATTCACATTCAAATCACATCAAAATCAACTTTCTACTGAGATTTAAACAAACATATACGAATAATAACAAGGCACAAAGAACATGGAGGAGAAGGAGTAAGAGAGAATCATACCATCTTGATCTTCTTCTTTTTCTTCTTCTTCCTCCTGCTCCGCGCCGACTGCGAGAGAAAATATGAGACAGAAACCCTAATAAAAGGTAGCTCATTATAAGAAAGGGCAAAGATGGAATTACGGTGCTCTAGCCCAAAACTGACTGGTTCAAAGGCCCACCTTTCTGGGCCTATCCCAAACACCTTACTTCGTTTGGTTTAGTTAATTTCACGTCGTTTTTGTTGTGTGTTAGAGAATGGTTTTGTGCCACATTAACTGTCATACAAAGCATCATCATCGTATAAGGCCTAACACACCAATACTGATATACTGGAATATACTGGAATCCAGCTACCAAAAGTTTGGCGCTTAGAATTCGAGATAAAAACATCTTGAAAAAATGAGTTTGAGATTAAAGAAGGCAAAACAAAATTGTTACTCTATCTTTCATCTTAGTGTCAATTTGTTACCTTAACTATTATTTCTGTCAATTTGCTATCTTATGTTTTTAAAATTAGCTAACTTGTTACATTTTTGTCATTTTATTTTGTTCAATCTTCATCCAAACATGAATTAGTTCTAAAAATAATATATGCAGCAGCGTTTCTTGTAAGAGGACAACACCATGTTCTTATATATGCAGCAGCGTTTCTTGTAAGAGGACATTTGCTGCTTGGCATATGGTCTTGTTTTTACCCTTCATGTTGTTCTTGTAGGGCTTCAAACGTGTTCTTGTTATGTTTTTATCTGCTATCTGTTGCCTCACATGCATCTCTATATATACGTTCTTTGATACAAAGTTGTTCTCTTCAATATTCATTTTGAAATGGACAGGTGGAACTTCAAATGCATGCATTTGGCTCTTGAACATGCATGTTCTGTTTGGAATCAGTCTATGTTGTGCTATAGGGCTAGATTGGATCAGTCTCCAAACATGATATCTATGTTCGAATTCATGCCGTATACATGTTAGGAAATATACTTGGCCTATTTCTTATGGAGTGGTTTTCTGCAGGCACTTATTGTTAGGTGCATGTTGGTTGTTTTGGTTGGGGGTTGAGAATAAGAATATCTAATTGGTTTTGGCATTTTGTGAAAGACGAACATGGTCGACGTATATACATCTCTTTCATGAACATGCTGCACAGATCGAAGTTATTTTGAACATGATCAACAGATTATGCACCGTCATTTTCATGGGCAGGCTGATGATCGATAGAGATGAGCTTGTTTTGTTGCGGTGTCGACGTCTCTCTAGCTACTCGAAGTTTGAAGAAGCAACTGCGCGCCTGCCAGCCGGAGTTGGAACAAATCCCATGGACTGCGGACGCAACTAGCTAGCAAGCTATAGTCTCCTGCAGCTAGCTAGCAACACACGTCCAATATAGATTTCTGGTTTTCTGATTCGTAGCTCTAGCTAATTATATCGATCACTATCACCATCACACCTTAATCCATCAATTTCTCCCTAACTCCTTATACGTAACCGCGTTAAGATTTCATCTTATTTCTATATATACTTTTTTAAACACAATGATTTCTTCATACCAGACTAATTCTTCCACTAATTATACGACGAACGAATGAGAAGTACTGTGGGATTTATAGAGGAATACAATGTATGTTTGTGATGAGAATAATCTAGAGACATATAGTTTTAGATAGTGTGTTTGCATGTGACTTGGAAGTCGGGTAATAGTAATGAAGCCCTAAAATTGACAATTGACATGGACTGGAGCTGGGGCATCGGCCTTCAAAACTGTGGACGTTTTGCTCCGCGAATCGCTTCACTGGTCTTGAGTCTTGACTCCCAGATTGATCGAGATCATTGAGAACTTGAGATTGCTTTCATCACCCATGTTGATCTTGGGTCCCAGATCACGCGCCTTTTATTTTGCTAGATCCTTTTACTAATTCTGGATTTAGCTTTGTCATTCTTAAGGTTAGCTCACTTAGCTGCATACCAAAATTATATTATTGATTATGATCGTGACAAAGATTGATTGATTGATTGATTGATTTTCATCCCCCCTGACAATAATCGCATTCATATACGTACGCTACCCTGCTACTAGATGCGGTTTGTTTTTGTTCTCTGGACATCTTTTTGTTCCACTAAATATCTCTCAATCGATCAAACCTCAGACTAGTAGTTGTTTAAACTTGTCCCACGTACGAAGCAAGGCATCTGAATTAGAGCGACTACCAAATAACTGATAGGGATTTGGCGGCAAGGATCATTGTAAGATAGATACTAAGATAAAGTAGCTAGTGTAGGTTGCCATCCAAATAAGGAAGCACAAAAGTCCTAAAGAGCAGCTCGAGACATATGCATGTATACCAGCGCAGGCTTAGCTCGGATCGGAGGGAATAGGAAAGGGGAAACACTCGCGCCCACACTAGGACTCACATGCATGCCTAGCCGCCTGTATCAAATCAAATTAAACGCGTTTAAGGAAGAAAATCTTAGCCTGCATGCAGCTGCGTGATATGTTGCAGGAAATTTTGCAAGAGATAGAGATATCTCTCTCATGACCTCCAAGGCTGCATGCACCAGTACGTTTTAGACATCCGTATGGATTCAGCATGCCCACAATGTCTTCTCCCCCATATGCTAATGTTTCCCAAATGGCATCCACCACGTAAGATAAACCAATGACTTCCAACCCAGGAATACTTTTCATTTTTCTCCATGAAAGTGAAGGGCTCGCTCTAAAAAAAATGAAATACCACCTAGCTAGCCTGTAAGTTAAGCAGCACACCATATATTGGGTTGCTACTTGCTACATAGATTTATTAAACAACACAGAATGCATCATCATCGTATATAGTTCTATTACAATGAACACAACACAGATATGATCATCAAAGTTGGTGGTTCTCCATCTCGTAACCGTAAATTGATTCTTACAACAGTGTAGGGGATTCGATTACAAATCTGTGATTTGCATTGATGGTTGGCTCTAGCTCTAGATCCGGTGTAATAATTAAGGTGCCCTAATCTTTAATCAATGTGTCTCAACTTGGGATTGACCCAATCATCATGCAGATTGCTAAAAATCCAATTCCGATCCTCAGCATGCACACAGATACCTTTTAGTTTACTCCCGGCAACTGCTCATTTTGCCTAGCTAAACAGCCTTTGAAGAATAAGAAGGAAGCAACACAAACCATTAGCCTCCAATTCCATTTTTGCATCAATGGCACAAAAACAGAGCCAATGAGTAGTGCGGAGAATTCCAGTCATGCATGTTTGCTAGCATGAGACTAAAATTCCAAGATTCCTTAAACTATTATTACTATAATCAATCAATATTATATACACCAGAACTCCCAAAGCTCTTATTATACGCGGTAATAATTCTAAGCTATGTGAACGTTATCTGTCAATCTGCCTCACATGAAGAATCTTGTGCGACTATGACCTTAGATTTTCTTCAACAATATAACGCCTAGCTAGCAGCAACGGCTACAAATAATACATATCATTTTGAAAAGGGAGTGATTCTAACAATGACCACTAAATTGAGAACTTTTTTGTTTATTGAGAACTTTTTTGTTTCACCTCTTTTTTGATCGCATATTCACATTTTGATAGTTAGTTTGAGGTTATATATAAGTAGACAATCTCTACAAGTTTATATCTAAATTAAAAATCGATAAGATATTCATAAATGTGATTTACCAATTGTAAACTTGAACGGCTCTTGTTTGACAGATTTAGATCGTCTATTAATTTTATTTTGTTCGAATTTGTATAACAAATGATATATTTATATAAACATAAAAATTTTGATAAGTCAGGGTCGACATACATGATACATGTGAATTGAATTTGATCGGTTTGAATTTTCTGGTTGGCTTATATATTGAATGATATATCACACAGTTATATATAGCAAAAGCCAACTGGTAAGAACTGCTGCAGGATAAAACGAAAAGCAGAGTTTACACACAAAAACTCAACCCGATGGGACCCGTTCTCTTCAATTTATTTGTCCTTTGAGCAATCCCCAACTACAATTTAAGACCCAGATAGGAGACTGGTCTCTTCCCCTTTCTCACTCCAAGTCTCAAACACACACAGACATTTCCTACAAAACACTTGCAGAAAGAAGCCTTCTTTTGCTTTGCTGCTGAGCGCTGAGCAATGGCAAGACCGCAACAGCGATACCGAGGCGTCCGACAAAGGCATTGGGGCTCTTGGGTCTCTGAGATTCGTCACCCTTTACTGTAAGTTCATCGTTCTTGCACATTGTTTGTTTCTTTGATATTATATATGGCATGGAGGTTTCAAGTTTTCAACTGGGAAACTAAACGAACGAAGCGTTTTTTGGATTGTGCAGAAAGACTAGAATTTGGTTGGGAACATTTGAGACGGCTGAAGACGCAGCCAGGGCATATGATGAAGCTGCCAGGCTTATGTGCGGACAAAGAGCCAGGACCAATTTCCCTTACAACCCAAATGCGTCTCAGTCCTCTGCCTCAAAGCTTCTCTCCCAGACTTTGACGGCTAAGCTACACAGGTGCTACATGGCCTCACTCCAAGTGACCAAATCAACCTCACTTAAGCAGCCCAGCAAGCCCCAGCTTTCCTTTGTTGACAGCAAAAATGTTGGCATTGTTGAGGATGAGAAACCGAGCATCCAAGTTCCAGAGAAAAAACCAGCCGTGCCGGAGGAGCAAGAAGAAGAGCCAAATTGGGGATTTGTGAATAAAGTCAAAGTGGAGAGCACCCAAGACGAAGAATCCATAGAGCCTCTTGAAGATGACCACATTGAGCAGATGATTGACGAGTTGCTCCATTATGGGTCGATTGAGCTATGCTCTGTTCAGTCTGTTGTGGCACCACCACAAACACCTCAGGCCTCTCTAATCTAAGCCCCAAAACCTTAATCGGTCTCAGCCAATTAGTATTCAAGTATTCTATTTCTTTCTCTGCCAAATGCGAACCCATTTAGCAGAGTTAACCCCAATTTTCTCTTCAGCTCTATAACTTTATTAGCTATGATGATCCCCTTTGATTAATTAGGACTTGCTAGCTACCTCCTGAGTAACACATTCGATGATGGCATCATGCTATTGCTACATGTACATTGTTTATCTATCTATTTTGTATAATATTTATTCCATGCTTAAGGTATGGCTCTCTAGCTGTTTAGTTCCAGTTCATCTTCTACTCATGAGTTCCATCTCCGCAATAAGTGGAGTGATTTGGGACAATATTTTGGGGTTTCTGTGCGTGCTAGCCAGCCCACTCAATCATTTTAGGTCCATGAAAGATAAACATCATCCTTTTAACAAAATTGAAACAGCAATAAATCTAGTAGTGATGATTAGAGTGCCCTACAACAAATAAGGATTTGCTTGTTTAGGTTGAACTTGAAACCAGAGGACCGCCATTTAGTTGGTTCTATCGCTCCAATTTCAATTGGAAGAAGAGTTGTCTTTTTCTTTGGCTCCATAAATTTCAGATGTCAAAGACTTTTTCTTACACTAGCATTATTTTTGGTCCATCTAGAAATATAATTTTCACTGTCTGTAACAAGGGCACCAGTATTTTCCTTTCGTTTTACAAGGGGGCAGAGTTCCAAAGCAAACAGATACATTTTCTTTTAGAGATATTCACAAAGTTGTTCTTGTTATATGTAGAGTCGAATCTACTCGTGCACAAGAGTTTATTCTAGTAAATGTGAAAGAATTGTCATATTATGCTTCTACGACTTGCTTGCACAGAGTTATAGTAAGATTTTCCGCCTGGAATCAACACTTGGTAGCAGTAGCAGCACATTTTGTGGAATCTCGATCAGCGAAGTAGTTGAGAATTATTGACAACTGGGGAAAGTGAAAGGGAAAAAAATGGTTTCTTGTGGTTAGATAACATGCAAACCACTAAACACCAAAATGATCGAGAAAACAGAAATCACACTTTCTTCAACGACAAGAAAGAAAAGAATACTCATGGGTTTACTAGTGCTCTTCTGAAAAGATCGATGATCATGTAAAAGCTAGAATTCTTTGCAAATTAGGCCTTCCGACCACACATGGTTTCATGGCTTCTCTCTGTAAAGTTAAGTAGTTTTGATCATGAAGCTAAAATCAATCCCAGTTTTTGTCTATCAGTTTTTTTCTCAACATGGTAAACAAGCTAATTTATTAGACTCTACTAGCTCTCTGCTCAATAATCTTCATTTTGAAGCCAGAATTCTTTGGTTTATACAGCTTTCATGTTTGCAAATCAAATCGATCTGGTTATATATCGCAGCAATCAGATTATCTAAACCATTAAGTTAATGATCACTGTCAGGATTCAGCTAGCTGATGATTTACCTTGATGCTTGAATAGTTGAATTATGAAGTGATTCAAGAACACTCAGAGAAGTAATTAACTTTTAAAAATGCTTTGCTATATATTGCATGCTTAGTACTCTAGATCTCTTTTTGCAGATCGAATGCAAGCTGTCAACTTCGTCAGTTGAGACTCATCCAGAGAAATTTACCCTTTCTAATATGAAGAAGGGGAATATTCGTTCCTTTCTAATCTTTGCCATGTCCATTTCAACATTTGGTTTCTTTTTTCCTCATATTTTTGGGAGGCAGAACGACTTTAGCCTAATTGGATCAACAAAATGCAAATACTTGGTTTCTATTCTTAGTCCAACCTGAGCTTAAGTGCTTGTAGCTATAAATGTTCATCATCTTAATGAATTGATTATACGTACTGGGATTATTGATCAACCAAAAAGGCCTTTGTAACTTTTCATTTGATTGTGTTTATAAAATACATGTGTTTGTTGCTAGCTGCATGCCATGCCATGCCATGGTAGCCTTTTTTGTGTTAAATTTCTTCTGGTGTCCCATCTCTTTCCAATGAAACTTCATCATGATTGTTCACCTGTTTGGGAATTGATTTTGCTCCCCACAACCATCAAAAACTAAAGTTGTTTAGTCTCATTTTATTGTTTTTGCTTTTGATTCATCAAAGTGGGAAAAAAAAAAAAAAAGCCTAAAGAATGCCAAGTTAGTGAGTTTACCATCATCAGTAGTTTGAAAAAATTGACACCATTTCATGATCAAATTCCACCTCAACGTACTGCTTTCCCCCCATATTCCTAAAGACAGTCTTTGTTGCAAAATTACCCCCAAATCATCTGCTCATTTCACATTCAATTACTTAAAATTATAGATCCCGTGTATCAGTAACCTGTTCGGATAGTGAAAATCTATTTGGCCATTAATTTACTTGCGATCATTTGCTGTTCTATTCACTTTTGCAGTTTAAGAGAGTACATTTGGGCAGGTAAGAAGTTCAAAAAAAAAAAAAACTTGAATGAAGGAGTTTTGTTCATAAGATTCTCTCTTTCTCTGTCCCATATGAGCATTATGCATCAGATGGTGAAGGGCTCCCATTGTTAAAGCATGTTACTCTTTCAGTCAATGGTAGTCTGTACCTTGAAACAGAGGGAGAGGGCCTTCCCTCTTAAACTGGCACTGGCATATATAAGTCCCTTGCTGACTGACTGAGTGACTGACTGACTGACCCAGTGCTCTGGTGAAAAATAGAGAGGACTAGCTTGCTTGCCAGGCTCTCAGAACAGTCAAAGGTGAGATCCTGCTGAGAAGAAAAGTGGTCAAACCCATGATGGTGTATCCATTATGGTGTATATATAGAATCTCATGAGGAAAAGCAAGGCCATAAGAGCCAAGCCAAACCATATATTGGCAAATTTTATCATAACCCCAACAAGGCAATTGCCAAATTTTCTTTGTAATGTGCATATATGGTTTTGATCATTTGCTTCTTCAATTAGTTGCCTTTGCCTTGCCTTGCCTTGGATCAAGTGAAGCGTTGCAAAAATCCAAAAGGCAAATGACTTTGTTAGCTAGGGACAGTAATAGGGAATGAAGTCCCAATAACAAAAGGTTGGTGGTGGCTGACCTACTCTCTAATCCCTCTCTCTGCTAATATATATATATCAAGCCAAAATAGTCTGAACCTGTTTAATTTGGAGCACATAATAAGATTCTTGATTACTTATAATCCTTGATTTGTCAATCTCCTCCATTATTGATTAGGTTGTAGCTAGTATATCTTATGTCTTATTCATCACTTGTTCCTCTTTCCCCATCTCTAAATACACCAAATAAAATCTGAATAATGGGCATCTGCATGTTATTACTTATTTTGTTGACATTGGTTCCTAATTCCCTGATTAACCAATCTTTCTGCTTAATCTAATTTAGTTAAGTAATCTCTTAAGTCTCCTTGTCATCTAGTTAGACAAGTTTATTTTCAATATATAGGCAACTACTGGCCCATGACACAGGTTTTTTTTAATGATTAGAACAAAATCTAGCAGCAGGTTTCAGAACTTTGGAATTGAGTGAGAATTGGTTGAAGAGAAGACTGTAGATAGAGTGTTAGGAACATTCAAGATGGTTGTTTGGACCTGGTTTTATCCAATGCCCAGTTACATCTGGAACGAAGGAAGTCGGAAAGACCAGGCGCGCACCCGTAACAATAATGCTTGGCTGAGTAGGCCCGATGGGCCTATGCGTCTATCCTTTGGACATTTTCAGTAGTTTATGAAAAAACAAGCATGATATTAGAAAATTCTGACTTGTTTAAGAGAGCATCTTCAATACACAGCGTGTATCTTTCACATACATGTATGATCAGGATTAGAGAAAATAATATAAAAACATGGTAGTCAAACATATAAATTGTTATAAACGGTTAAGATTATATCGTGTAAATACACGTCGTGCATATAAGAATTTACACTTATTTGGTCTGTTTTTCTTTTGAAGGAGTTAGTCGATGACTGAAACCCTGACCCTCTTAATGTAAGATTGGTGCGAAGTAGCTAGCTAGCTCATAGGCTGTAAATAATGAAAGATATACATGAGGAATATTGAAATCTTCTTAGTTCTTACTCGTACATGAGAATGTGAGATCGATCCAGCATTATATTGAAGTGTTTGTAATTTGGACTATGTTGGTTAGGTGTTTGGTTGAGAGTTTGGAGGATTAGTTTATAGGGTGGCAAGTTTGCTGGATGGGTGAGTCGGATGATACCAAACCCTGATTCCTAAACAAAGAACAAAGAAAAAGAAAGCGCGCGATTGAACAAACCAACATATATAATTAGGTAGGACTACTAAGTACTTATACAGGGGCACGTAAATATGCTTCGAGTTTAATTGTTGCTACACATGATGGGGTTGTTGGATCGTTAATTTAATCTCTATATATTTCTAGCTAGCTACTCTGTTTTGTAGATTCCTGAACTGATGGATTTAACATAAATATGTACATGTGTGATAGAGATGGCTTACCTTCTCCCGGCCTCTTTCTTTTTTTCTCGATTAAACTTACCTTCTCCCGGCCAACAACTGTAGATTAATCTAGCTGCTGATCGAGTTCCAGTTAATCCGCCATATATTTATTTTAGATGCAAACATATACATATACATGTCTCCCTCATCCGCCATATCTATCGTCCTGAATTTCCAGCTGCAACTGATCGAAACAAACAAATCAGTATTAGACAAATCTCGTAAATCATATTGATTAGTTTCAGATCCACCGATCTATTTTTTCTAACAAGATAAGTACACACGTACAATTTAGAGCTAGCTAGGCTCTACCAAGTGCGTACGCGTTTGTACCTAAAAAGTACCAGCTGGCAATTGCAACCAAGAATTAATGCCAATATTGAAAATGACATTACCATTCCAGTTGGGAAAATGATCGATAATGCTTGCTAGCTTAATATATAGCATACCTGTGCAGGCTGCAGTGTTCTGATTCATCTGGTTGTTATTGTTATATATATATATATATATATATATATATATATATATATATATATATATATATATATATATATAACAATAACAACCAGATGAATCAGAAGGAAATAACATAGGTGACCAATTATAGTAACTTATGAGTGACAAAAATTAATAAGAGATTGACAAGTGTCAACAATATTCATAAACAAACATGTCAAACACTCAAAATTCTCATGTTATATCCTTAAATTACAGCCAAGTTTTTTAAATTAGACACGTATCTCATGTTCATTAACTGTGGTCATTTTAAGGTGACATACCATTGTCACCCAAGTCGGTTCTTGAAAGAATACATATATGGTCACGGCTATCTGTCTCTGTCTACTTTTTGCCGGACTATAATGCAGTAATGCATAGGACCACCGCCTAGCTCCAGCCAGATTAAGTTATATAGTTAAGGCCTAGCCTCTTCAAGGCGTAGGGTTTAATCTGGCCATATATGCCAGTTGTGTTTTCTTAGTAGTCAAAAGTGTGCAGCAGCAGCACCACATGAAGTGTCTACAATTGGTTTTGATGGTTATATATGTACGTATTTATATGTGGTGATCGACTATTTTTTTTAATTAATTGATAAAGTAGTCTGGGTTCACATCCAAAATCAATTGGCAATTGATGAAATGATCCAAACTCTTATAAACCCACATGCAAGGTCTTATATTTTCGATGTGAGATTTATATCTTAACACTTCCCCGTACGTGTGACGAATTTTCAAGCCTAACATGTAAACAACATTTGAGGTTGACGTGGAGTTCATGTGGCCTTTGGGCTTCACACGTGGACGTGGGTAACCCGTTCTGATACCATGATAAAGTAGTACGAGGTTCACATCCAAAACCAATTGGCAATAGATGAAGTGACTCAAACCCTTATAAAACCACACGCAAAGTCATGTTCCCGATGTGAGATTTATATCTCAACATTAATTTGCAATAAGGATATCGATAACTAGCTACTTAATTTGTCTGGCTACTAACTACTGTGCAAATTATGCATGGTCTCTTGATTAATAAGCGTATCAAACCACATGCCATGTTTCAATAAAACCTTGGGGTTTAATTTGGCTATATATCTGACGTCGTCCCCTAGCCGATCTGCTATATATTATCCGGCCAAATTATACATCGATCGATTTTGATCCTATGTAAGGTCTTCATCAAACCGACCTAGCGCTAGTCCTTAATTATTCATACGTGAGTATCAGGATTAATAACAAACAAAAACCAGAAATCGATATTCATCTTTATCTACATGATCGAATTGGGGTCTTCGTCTTCTTCTTTTTTTCGAGTATCATTTTTCTCTACATGCATATATAAGAAGATCGAGATTGCTAACTTGGCGTGAGATGTGGGTTTCGTCGTTATAATTAGTTTTCAACATTGATTCTTTGATTAGTTTGGGTTGGATGTGAATGCTTATCGGTATCTCTGCTATATATGTTTCTAATATATGCCGATTTCTTTTGTGTACGTATAAGACAAGCTTGAAAGCAACAGAATCTCATATGGTTTGAAGGGACTTACCAAGTTTAATCCGTGGTCTCTAATTAGTTAAAATGGTTGAGATCGATTGGGTTCTTAGAAGACACGCTTTAGTTAGTTTAGAGATGGATGACTTTGGCCATTTCCAAATCTGTATTCAAATTCAACTAGGGTCAAACCAATTCATTGCAAACTTCAAATATTCCACGGCACGCTTTCTTCTTCCTTGACCATATTCCGTGACTTTGCTCTGTTCAAATTAACTGTCTTTTAATATCATGCGAAGAAATTTCAATGGATCCATGCGTATGATTTGCTTCATGGATTGATCATTGGTACGGTGCGAGCCATCACCGTGGCTTCTCCGTTTTCAACCAAGTCTAGTCTCTAGATGCAGCACCGTTCCACTTGATTTACGTCTTTTTTAACTGGGTTTTCCACTTGATTTACCCAACAAGGGTTAATACAGACTTTCTCCACAATCATCTAGTCTAGTCTAACCGTCTAAGTCTTCATTCATATAAAACCCTACTATTGTGTAACAATCACGGAAAAAAAATGTCACAAGGTTGTTGTTAAGAGAATCTTGAAAAAGACGATCAATAACAACCGCAAAAGCCAAGAGCAATTCATACAAAGTGCATGTATACTATCTCTCATACGTTGTCTCACACTACCCCGACTTTTCAATGGTAACCAAGTGCAAAATAAAAGAAATCTAGTTCCCTAAGTTTTTTTTTTTACATAAAAAAAATTTACGTGAGAGTTTGATTATGCTACACCACCATTGTCAGGACAAACTTACAACCTTAATTCTGAATGACTGACAATGGATACGTACTTGTCACACCAGCCTCTAAGTATGGATTTCCACAAGAGAGTAACCTCATGGTGCTTCAAGAATCAAGATAGGCCAAAGATTGACATCATGGTAAAAGAGAAATGTCCTCGGACGGAGTGGGGTGAAATTGCAGTCTTTCCCCATGTTTGTCTGGTTTGAAAGTCCAACATGTTGATTGATATTTGAGGTAGCTTCCTTATTCTTGGCTCATCAGTTGGGCCATTTCTCTAATTGTCCACCACCCTCTCCCTTTCACCCCTTTCCCTTCCCAAGTCTCCGACGAAGGACGCCACTTTACCACCGTCCCTGTCTCTCTTTCCCCCCTTCCCAATAAAACCCCATCTTCCTCCTTTACACCATTTCTCATACCTCGTCTCTCTACCTAGCTCCCTTCTAAAACCACCAAAAGCATAAAACCCTATTCTTCAAACTCGATTACATATTCACACAATTAAGCAAACACACACCAACATCCAAAGCTCGATCAATGTCCCGCCACAACTCCTCCTCCTCCTCTACTTTCCCTTCTTGCTTCCGCCCCTTCCCCACCACCCAACACCACCACTCCCCGCCGCCGTCCCCTCCTCCCCCAATCTCCGGCCACCCCAACCTCACCACCTGCCTCTACCACACCGACTTCGCCATTTTCTCCCTCACCTGGTCCCGCTCCTTCCTCGGCGGCCGCTCTCTCCACCTCAACCTCCTCCACCACGCCTTCGACTCTCCCCCACCTCCTTCCTCCTCCCCTTCTTTCCACCTCAACATCAAACCCTTCTTCTTCTGGAAGCGCCATGGCTCCAAGAAGCTCGCCCCCAATGTCCTCATTTTCTGGGACTTCTCCCGAGCCAAATTCTCCTCCGGACCCGAACCCCTTTCCGCCTTCTACTTCGCCGTCGTTGTCGACGGCGACATGACTCTCCTCCTCGGAGACTTGAACAAAGAGGCTTATGCCAAAACCAGAGCTAACCAGGCCCTCGATCAGAGTCCTCAACCGCAGGTTCTGGTTTTGAAAAGAGAGCACGTAGTTGCTAAGAACATTTACACCACCAAAGCCAAATTGGGTGGCAGAATCAGAGACATAAAAATCGAATGCGGCCACAATGACGACTTCAGCCGCCTCAGCTTCAGTGTCGACAACAAAAGGGTTCTTCAGATAAAGCGATTGAAGTGGAAGTTCAGAGGAAGCGAGCGGATTGAAGTGGACGGTGTGCCGATGCATATCTCATGGGACGTTTACAATTGGCTTTTCGAGAACGACGGCAATGATGGACATGCCGTGTTCATGTTCAGGTTCGAAGAAGATGAGCAAGACATTAACACACAGTTGAGTGTGGGGAATTGGGCGCAACAGCAGCAGCAGTTCTGGAACTTCGGGATGAATGGGATTGAGTGGAGGAAGATGGGCAAGAGCTTCTCGTCTTCTTCTGTTTCAATGTCGTCTGCGGGGTCTTGTAGCTCTTCGGTAATGGAATGGGCTACGATGGAGGAGAGCGAGCTCAGTGCTGGTCCTACTGGATTTTCTCTGCTCGTTTATGCTTGGAGAAGGTGAAGTTAATTACTTGAAATCGAAATGCATTGCTCGCTAAATTACTACTACTTCCTCACTAACCCATTTGTTGTTGAACATAATTCAATAAATCCAATCCAGCTATGAAATTCATAGATACATGGATGAACTAACAATTCTAGCTAGATAATTACTTGGTATTAGAAAGAGGCAAATTAGTATGCTTCCGTTTTTTGTATGTCTACGAGCTCGGAAATGCTGTAATATTTGGTGTTTACTGATGCAAATGAATCAGAATTTGTGGAACATAGCTGAACACGTTTAGCTGTTATAGTCATTTTGAAGTTTGAAGATCGTCCATATAAAGTTATCTACATTGTTGTGACTTGTGGTCTGGCCTGAATTTTGATGGGAACTTTAGGTAGGTAGGGTTAGTTGTCATCAAACTTGCAAGCTTCTCTAGTTCCTTTGGGTTCAAACAAACAAGGACAAAAGTGAGAAAGCACGAGATAAGATGCATGTGAGGGTGGGTCTTAATTTTTTTTTTTTGTTCCTTGAGGGTGGGTCTTAATTAACTAGTTTGAAAAAATATCTCCTATTTTCTATTTTTATACCTACTCTTCACCAATATCAACCCTACAATTTGTTGACCGTCGCTCTTGGATCAATGGAAAATCTGACATTGGGCGGTTAACTAAAACCCGGGAATATGTTGAAACTTGGAAAATACAAATAAAACACCAACGACGATTCTTATTTTATACGTAGCCGGAAATGGTCCAATGAACTGTTGGAAATTATGTAATAATATCTAATATGAATAAAAATAAAATTACTCATGACTTTTTTATTTGAAATGGTGTGTCTTTTTCAATAGGTGTCTTTAGGAATAAGTGTGTCTCTTCAAGGAGATAAGTGAACGGACATGTTGGTTCACTTGGGGTTCTATATAAACCCATACTCATTTCTCCTTAAAGATGAGATTGAGAATCCTCAATTCTTCTATATGTCTTGTTCGTGTCAAGAGAGTATAAGATACAATTTATGGTTCGCTAGATTCCAAAATTGCGGTGCTTCTATTTTGGATCATCGATTGTTGTATTCTACAAGGCGGACGCCCATCAGACTACAAGCACAAGGGTAGGGGCGAAATCCCGAGTTATGGGAAAGAAAAGGTCACCATGTCCGACTATATAAAAGTTCCAATTTGCTTTGCTTTCACTCCTGTCTTTATGGAACTCATAGTAACAAACACAAACCCTTCTAAATGTTTAAAGTATTTCGTTTTATAATCCATTGACAAAACCGAAAGTTTTTTTACGCGTCAATGTGTAAGTAAACCGAGCAACTAATATGTAATATTTTAATTCGGTCATCCACATCGCATTATCATGTATGTATTATAATACCATTAATAAAATTGAAAAAAATAGTCCTAAGTGTTTTCAACACAAGAGGTGAAGATCTAGGTCGAATGAGAGGTACTCCTATTATGAGCATTTAATTTGATCGGATGAAAAATAAAAATGAAAATAATGAATTTAGGATCTCTAGTTTTCATTGAATCTTCGTATACGATGATTTGAAAACTTGCATATTAATCATGCAAGTGCATTTTGATACGTAAAATCCGCTCCGTAACAAAACCTACAATTAATCGTTTATGTTGAAGGAGACCTTAAGTTGTATAAAAAATAATCACGCAATTTTTATACTGCTGCACGGTTTACAGCATTTTTTTATTTAACAAGACCTTTTTGCCGAAGGGAAACCGGCCAGCACCGGAAAACTGAGCGTGGTAATTATATGGTTAAAGATTCTTAAGGCAGTGAGTGGTAGATTAATTATGGTCAGAAAGGTTGCAGAGGTTGTGGACATGTAGGTTTGGAAGTTTGATGAAGATGTTAGAAGATCGAAGATGGCATCTCGAATGAATCTAAATAAGGAGGGACGCATGCAGATGGAGACCAAACAGAGCAAGCTAGCAAGCATGCACTGCTTTCAGAGTTCACATGCTCTTGTTCTGCTCTGTTCTTGTCCTCTTTTTCTTCGGATGGGAATTAATCATGAATCTTGTCCATTTCTTAGTTTCTTACAATACTAGGTATCTTTCTCTCACCAAAACTAACCCCTTCCTCCGTAAATTAAGAATTACAAGTATCCTTCCACGGTGAGAGCGAAACCATTGTATCCATCATTCCATTTTACACTAGATAAGTCAGGTTAACAATGTTGATGCCCATAGCAGCTACCCTCAAGCAAGCGAGGCTAATGATGCTCATCGCAAGTGGAGCTAAAATCGTCCAAGTCCAACCCTTATGCTAGCGAGACCAACTATGCTTATGCCCACGCAAGGATGTTAACACAACAAACGAGGCTAATTTTGTGTCTAGGACTCAACCCCGAAACTTTGCCCAACTTCTCCACACGACATACATACGATCATGTTGCGTGTGCTGCCTATATTGATCTACGTCAGATTGTGTGATAAACTATATATACAGCAGCTAGCCAGCCTGCATGTTCAAAACAGGTGGCCGCTACTTGCAACAAAACACAAACTTGTTGCTAGCTTACGCAAGAAGGGGGCTGGGACGTGAGTCGGTGAGTGTTTCAGGCTATACAGTTTTAGGAAAAGCCTACTTAACAGCCAACCATTTGGAATTAACCCAACTCTACTAGGAATGCATTTGTCTCTTGATTAGAGAATAGAGATTGAAAGAATCTCCGTAGGAGCCCAGCCCAAACAGCTTGATCGGAAACAACGAACAACCTCACCTTATACACCGATAAGCTCACAGCAAACTGCAAAACACACACTAGGACTCGCTGGAAGGTTCAAGGGTTTCTATCTGATCACAGGAGATCCCATGGAAATGACACCCTTTCTCTTCTTGTAGTTCGAAATTGGTTAATCAAAAATAAAAATGGATCAAGAACTTGAAGCTAAACCACTTACCGAAACTTTGCCCAACTTCTCCACACGACATACATACGATCATGTTGCGTGTGCTGCCTATATTGATCTACGTCAGATTGTGTGATAAACTATATATACAGCAGCTAGCCAGCCTGCATGTTCAAAACAGGTGGCCGCTACTTGCAACAAAACACAAACTTGTTGCTAGCTTACGCAAGAAGGGGGCTGGGACGTGAGTCGGTGAGTGTTTCAGGCTATACAGTTTTAGGAAAAGCCTACTTAACAGCCAACCATTTGGAATTAACCCAACTCTACTAGGAATGCATTTGTCTCTTGATTAGAGAATAGAGATTGAAAGAATCTCCGTAGGAGCCCAGCCCAAACAGCTTGATCGGAAACAACGAACAACCTCACCTTATACACCGATAAGCTCACAGCAAACTGCAAAACACACACTAGGACTCGCTGGAAGGTTCAAGGGTTTCTATCTGATCACAGGAGATCCCATGGAAATGACACCCTTTCTCTTCTTGTAGTTCGAAATTGGTTAATCAAAAATAAAAATGGATCAAGAACTTGAAGCTAAACCACTTACCGACATGGATAAGTTTTGCGTATAAGAAGGGGACCCAAGCAGGTCACAAAGGCATCTCAAACACACCAGTCTTTCTCAAACACATTATGAGAAAGTCATGGGGACAAGGCCACAAGGGTCTCCCACCCACCTACTTTGTACAATTGCCTGTCCATATTCATTCATATGAAGTGTCACCATGCAAGCACCGATTCATTTTATTTCGATCCCTGCTCTCCTGTGCGTATATGCTTACCTGTACATTCTTATTTCGTAACATGACTTAAACATGAACAAAGAAACCAAAAAAAATTGAAAATCCCAGACCTTGATTCACCCCAGAAAGCATTTTAGACACAACTAATACACACACCATTTTCAAGCAGCTGAGATAACTAGATGGAGCAGAATTAAACTTTGCAATTACCCTATCTGTTGTTTATATGAAATTCTAAAACTCTATAACAGGCCCTCCAAATCAAATAAACAGGTGTCAAAGCTTTACAGTCAATGTTGGGGTTGAAGTAGAATGGATCAAAGATGAAGATGGAGGAAGACAATGCCTTTGTCTAGAAGAACTTCTGCTTCCAGACCCCGGTGCGCTGTTACTTGAATGACTTCTTAATTTCTTCTTGTCTCCATATATCCCCCCATCTGATCTTACTTGCCGAACCTTAGTTTCGTTCAGGCCAGCCGGAAGAACACAATTGCAGAACAAACCTAAAGTTCATTGAATAAACATGAGAAGATTAGATAGTCGTTTCTAGTGAGTAAAAAACAAGCATTTCCTTCTGGAAATTGACATTCTTGCCTTATTGATATCCCAAAGGACATACATGGGCAAACAACTAACACCATATCTGTATTCTACTTATTCTTGTTTCTATTTAGATTCGAAACTTAGCTATCTTATGATGGATTTCTGATGATGTGAGAAAAGAGATAACAATGGCAATTCTTGTGGTGGCATTGCCATTCATGGTGCAATACAAAATACTGGTTTTTGTGGCAGTGCTACTAACAAATAATAATTGTGGGGATGCAATGAAAAAGCTGATAAGAGAAGAAGGAAATTGTTACCAAGTCGAGCGAGACGGTTAACCCATCGAGGAATAGTCCTCTCTGTCAATCTAAGGCACACATCATTACAGAAGTGGTTGCAGTTCTTGGTGATTAGATGGTATGTGTTGCCAGAGTAGTCTTCTGCAAGTTTCTCCATGAATGCACGGACCTCTTTGGGACCTAAATCTGTTTTTCCAATCAAAATGGACTTTCGGAATACAAAACCAGGGCATTTCTTTGGTTCGACTTCAAAGATCCCAGTTGATGCATGGTCATGCGCCCCAAAAGCATACTCAACGCCATGTACTGAATACAGAAATAAACACAAAAATCTCAAAACACAGAAACTAGATACACATGTGACCAAGTCTAGTACTTTATTACAGAAATCTATTTCCCTCCCAAGAACATAACATGATGTCAGCTTTGAATTATAATATAAATACTTCTTAACCAGCAAACAAGAATTGATCACCTCAAAATCTCAAATATACAACCGAGTCCGCTCCGTACCAAGTTTTCATTTTTTTTCTTTTCTTTTAGCTGCACAGGTTTACACCTTAGCTCACACCAAACACGTACACCAATTCAATTCGCTAACTCAAACGCAAAATTTGATTATACTGCCCTGAAAACTAAATAACCTGAGCTGAGATTCCACTATTCAGATCCAACAATTTACCGGATTATCATTACAAGAGTTTCATATGCAGAAAACATAACAGAAAGAACATAAATTTGTAACCCGGATTTTCATTTGATATATGCCAGCAGATCTAAACTCGAAAAGAAAAGAAAAGAGAGAGGCAGATTTACCTTGCACGCCGGAATGGTAGACGCCGAGGCCAAGCCAATAGGCGTAGCCATTGATTGGTGTGAGATCGTAGACATTGAGATACACCGGCACTTTGCCGGTCTTCTTCTTCTTGGGCACTACCATTCTACACAGCATTTTTTCCTCTCTCTCTCTCTCTCTCTCTCTCTCTCTGTTCGAATTTCTCAAATTGAAATATGAACACAAAACGCAGAAGGTGGAGCACAGAAACCGCAACCTTCACCGTCCAGGTGCATAGAACGGAAGAACCAAACCAAACCAAGCCAGACCAGACCAGAAGAGAATAGAAGAATCTTTGCTGAAACCGAGGATGGGTGGATATGAAATTGGAGAGATATTAGGAGGGCAAAGCGGGAAAGGTAACAAGATTCCGATATCTATTAGAAGACGAATCTTATTATTTCCAACTCCCAACAACTCTCCTCCTCCTCTCCCTCCTCCCTTTCCGGCGGCCGAAAGTGTTCAAGCCGCGGACTCTCTTTTATAATATTTATAAAAGAAAAGCAACCCGGATGGGAAAAAGAAGCGCCTTATAAAACCAGCCCCCGGACTCTAAATAATAACGGAAACTACCCTTTCCATTAAAGCCTGAGTTGTGAAACGCGCCAAAAACAAAAGCATCAACCAGCTATTACCTAAAAGATGATGAAGGAAGAAGAAGAAACTGATGATGCTTTCTTTTTGCAACAGAATTCTCCTATCTGCTGCACCATATAGAATTGTAATTATGCTTCTTTTAAGTAAAGAGTTTCCATTGATATCTTCCACGTTGGGTCATCATTCATTCTTCTTTTTCCAGACGTGTAAGTTAAGTTTTGTTGCTATTGGTGTTAGGGCTGGTCTACTACTTTCTCTCCCGTATTTTTGTTTGCACTAACTAGTTGGGAAATGGGATTACCAGGATTAGAGCTTGCTTAAAGCCACCAAATAGGGGATGTGTAAGCTATAAACAAAGATTAATATCTCGAAAAGGATTGGTAAAAAACCATAGTTCTTAACAAAATTATTTATTGGATGACATAATATATGAAAGCTTGGGAGCTGGATCAGAACTTGGGTTCCACCGTTGCTGGCATGATAACATAGGAAAGGCTTACATATCCATGATCACGAGCCCTTGTCATCTTCAATGGAGACACTCTCTTATATTAGATCTCGACTCAACTAATTTCTTTATAATTTAGTGTTTATGGATTTAAGTACATGCAACACTCAAAGGAAGACCGTATGATCGAGACATCGAGTAGGCGAGCGGAGAACTATCCCTTAAAAAAAGAACTAACAATTTGGGATTAGTAGTCCTCTTAAGAAAAGTACATGGAAAATGAAAAACTTGACTCTCTAAAGAGAGACAAACTCCCTGCCCCACATTGTTCAAATGGAGGCTTCAACTAGAACTCCGTCCAAATTGACTAATTAGTTTAAAAATGGACTAATAAAGGTTAAAACATACATATAAGTATTATCAAACAAAGGACAGGTTAGAGATATATCTATTTGGACCGTCTATTTTGTCAATTGAATTACATACAATTGCCATTTTTGTAGTCGGGTAGACTCGAACAAGTAGTTACGAATTTCTTTATTTCTTTCATCATCGGATCAGTTCTTGCTTGTTGTTGTGTAGCTATCATCTCCGACATGTTGATGAATCATGAATAGTATGAATCAAAGGGATAGAGATGCTTAAGTAAATTGCATGCCCATGCTCATGGTGGCCTCGACCTCGATCCAGAGTAACTACTAACTACTAGTACAACAACTCCATGTCGGGGTCACTTTAGGGCTCCCACTTCCAACCTAAACTATAATCGATTTTTGTTTTCTTTTGAGGAAATCTGGAATTTCAATTGCTTTGGTGATGAAATGGATTAGTGAGGGGGGATTTCAACTTCTTTACTTGGGCCTGAGAAGACACTAACACCTTTTCAGCCCAACAACTCTTCACACAGGCCCTTTTAACTGACATACCACAGATGGAGTGAACTCAGTGAAGCATTATAGTAGTTGTGCATACCTAAACCCCCCAAATCCTTAAACCCTAAACACTGAAATGGCTCGATTAATCCGAATTGCTCAAACTAGGCTTCGGAATTGTAGTTCATGTTCACCCAAAACCCTAATCAACAGCCATCCAAATCCTCCTCTGCTGCCACGGCACAGCATGCCTTACACTTCTGAGTTCTGAGGCACTTCCCACATCGCCCTTGTCTTCCAGCATCCTTAGAATCCTCCGCACAGAGATTGAGTACCAGTCCGACTCTGCTCCTCCTCATCAGGTTCCTCTACTCACTTTAAGTTCCACTCCCTTTGGTTTTTAAGGAAATCAAGTAACCGACCATTTTGATTAACTGCAGTTATCTTTGCTATTGTAATCTAGAGATACTAATTTTGTGATGGGAATAATAATGTAATAGCCTCCTACAAAGTTCAATTCTTTTGTGGTGGAAGATCGCCCCGGCGAGCAGTGGATTACAATGAGAGGCAAATTTGGAGATAGTGAAGACATTAAGATTGAAGTTACTATGTTTGATGGGTATGAATCGGTTCCCAAGACTGGAGATGACAGCTCCGGGGAAGATTTGCGTCTTCACATTAGTGTGCTTGTTGATATTTCCAAGGGTGATGGCTCCAATGATCTCGAGTTCCTTTGCTCTGCCTGGCCGGACCGTTTGGAGATTCAGAAAGTTTATGTTCTTCGCCGTGGTGGAATGCCGGCTAAGCCTTATTTGGGACCTGATTTCAGGTATCATTTTCATAGTTGTTTTTGTATTACAATGTTGGATGATGTTCTTTATATAGCAAAGTTTTATCACTGTTGGATTGTAAAGCAATGCATTATATATTGCTAACAAGTATGTGAAGCAAAAGAATGTCGGTTGTTTGGTGATGTCTTACTTTGGTTTTTGTTTTCGAACAGGGATGTGAATGAGGAGATTCAAAAGAAACTTTGTGGTTATTTAGAAGCAAGAGGAGTAAATGATGAACTTTCTTTGTTCTTGCATCAGTATATGATGAACAAGGATAGAATAGAACTCATCCGATGACTGGGGAATCTCAAGTTGGCTGTGGAGAAATAGAATGCTGCACTTGTAAGACCTCAAGTTACACTTGATGGGATCATTTGTTCTCCTTCTGATGGCATTGATAGTGGAATTAGGTTCCGCAAAAGATTGACTATCTGTGTATGCTGTAGTCGAAAGCATTACTTGAAAAGTGTCAAGGTATGTAAGAATGTATCTCCCAAATACTGAATATTATTGGTCAGCAACTCGGTGCCTTTTCATGACTGGAAACTGTTTTCAATTGTATGGATTTAGTGCAAGCAAAATGATGAGACATTGGCATTTCAATGGTGCGCAGATATGTAGTCCTTCATGTCTGTCTTTGTTTACATTGTTCACTCAATGCTGATATCCAGCCATTTGCTAACCTGTAAGTCTTGCTTCATTTCATTATAGACATGTATTCGTTGAATTACTCTGTCATCTTAAAGTATGGAAATGCTATGACGTGCGTTTCTTTCCTCACAACCTATTTTCTATTAGCTTGCTTGCATTAGTCCTTATCACCCATGTTTTCCTTTTTCTTCTTTCCTGCTGATTTTTGGGCATCTGTGGACTCTGAATTCTATCTTGTGATCATTTAGACAACCCTTGAGTAAATTGGGTATTGAAGAAAATGCAGAAAGATAGTTTATGTTGGAGGTTTCTGCACACCTGGTACTAATTAACTAATAATTAAGTAGATAAACAAATAAGATCATTACAAATGAGGACACATACAACGCACAATTGCAGCACATGTGAAGATGTGAAGATGACATGTTTTCTGGGGCGGCAGGTTTACTGGTGCCTTACGCTAACAAACATTTAGAAGGGAATTCAAAAGCTTATGATAAAATGTGACGCATTGCAGACTAGACCAACTCTTATAAATATCTTAACTAAATCTTTCCTAGATTTTCAGATCAGTTCAGGAAAGTGACACAGTTCACGCTCCTCAAAAGAGGACAAAGATACCAGCTATATACTATTACTATGGTTTACATAAATTTATAAGAAAAAAAGCATTCTTATTTTAAAATTTGAACTTGAGGACAAGAAACTTTGTCAATCAACTACATTCACAACTCAATCAAGTACCTATGACTCATTATCTTGGTCTTGTTTTAGTTCCAAGTTGCAACTTTGCATATTCCATCTTCTTGAGTGGAAGCAATATTTTTTTGCTGCTTTGGCAAATCAGTGGAAGCTTTGTTTGAAGTTGATAATCAGATGCATGAAAGATTACTTTGTCAAAAACAAAAACAAAAACGCATGAAAGACTGGATTAAGCTATGGATTTAGGAATAATAACATTACATGTTAAACACACATGACAGTTATTATCATAACAGATGACATGAAATGATTTTTGACCATTTATTATAATGATTGTATTCACCTAATTGATTGATATATATTGGCTTCTTCGTGATCAATGGACTGTATTCTCATCAAGTGCACCTTATAAAACTAAAAGAAAATCATCTTATGAAGAAAAATAATGATAGTGTTTTATTGTTTTTTCGTCAATTGTTGGTTCATCCAATAATCAAACATGTCTATTGTGAAGATAATTCGGAGCATGTCTGTCTCGTAGGCTTTATTTTCTTCTAGTTTTGAGTTTTTGATTGATGTACCTCCCACAATATGAACACAGGTACTGTTTAGTTATGTACTATCAATGAATCTAATTAGGGCATGTCTAGCTTGTAGGCTTTATCTTCTTCTAACTCTGAGCTCTAACTTCAACTGATGACAACTAAGAAAGCAAACCAATAGAAAAAAGCTTCTTACTTGCTGATGTTCCTCTCAAGAATCAAATTTACACAAGCGTACTTGGAATAGTGAAAAGAAGGAAAAGAAAAGCCACATCTCAGTATCCTGACAGAAAACAGATGAACATTATATGATACAAGAATGAATTAAGAAGAAGAAGAAGAATTCTACAGCCTAGTTTAGCTAGCTAGATAGGTGTTAACACTATTAGAGCTTGAGGGACAAGTCCAGCTTCTTCATTTCTTCTTGTTGGCCACTCCTAAAACGACTGCCGCTTTCCAACCAAGCAACATTTGCCATGTCAAATCTTCCCACATTACTAGTAGTACCACTACCTCTCGATGATGTTGTGGCTTGGAAATTCTGTGGTGCCAGTTTCCCAATCGCTGGTTGTTGATCAAAAAGGGGTCTTGATGGCCTGTGGCCACGACTTCCATACGAACTACCGAACCCGATACCACTACCACTACCACTAGGCTTACGAATCATTGAGTGAACCTGAATATCCATAGACTTGTTGTTATAGGCACCATGAAGAGGCAGAGAAGCCATGCTCGAAAAGTTAGGGTGGTTCTGATGATGATGGAAATAAGGGTAACCACCTAAACCAGCGGCCGCCGCCGCTGACGCCATCAACTGCCTTTGTCCTCTCTTTGCTAGAGTCCTCTCTCTTTTGTGTGCATTTTGGTGTCCTCCAAGTGCTTGTGAGCTGTAGAACTTTCTTTGACAATAGTTGCATGAGAAAACTCTTGGCTCTGCCGCGCCCTGATCACCAGGGCTGCTTTGATCTGTTTCAGATGATGAACCACCCATTTGCAGAGAGTCGATGAGATTGAGTTCTGGGTTGAACCCACTATTGTTTGAAGTTGAAAGCTCTAGATCTAATAACAAGACAGTATTGGGACGGTTCACCTCTTCAACTTCCTCTCCGTCTTGATCATCGAGTATCACTAGCTTCTTCTTGCTTTCGTTTGGATCCTGCTGTGGGGTGTTTGGACTTGGAGGAACCTCTGCTACAGAAACAACATTCCTAGTTGGTTCCATTAAAGGAAAGTTTGAAGCTTTTGATCTCCGAGGGAATTTTAGGAAACTTAAGCTGGTATATAGCCAAGGCAAAACTCAAAAGATAAAAAGTTTGATTGATGGATGGGAAAGTAAATGCTTTGTGGTATTTATGGTATATGGATAACAGAAGAAGAAATGGACTACATAACTGTTCTTCTATTTGCTTTGCCTCTTAAACTAATGTTAATTACATATCTTAATCAAAAGTATGTACATATATCATATATGTATTGGATGGTAGGTTTACTTATTGTCATAGGCCGGGGAATATATAAGACTTGGATTAACAAAAACAAAACACGTTGTTTATAGATTGCAAGTACAATCATTTTCTACTTCCATATTAATATATCGTTGGATCGTTGTTTTCTTGTGTTCCTGGAAATCGGATCGAGGATTGTGTTTTACTGTAAGATGCTTATGCACTAGTTAATTTATTGTCATTTTCATAACCTAGCTAGCTGATATTAGGTTAGTAGTTCTATTCTATGAGATGAATAATCAAGTAGGATTGGCACTAAGTGCATGTTAATCTTGTTCTTTAGCTAAACTAAGCTAGCTGTTGCCTACTGTCTAGGTTTTGATTATACAAATCAGAAAATCCTAATCATCCTTAACTGTAGAGTCCATGCTACTACAGTACAATAGTTGGATAATCTGCACGCAATGCAATACATAATTTGAATAATTAAAGTTGACAAGGTAAAGCCAAGTTAGTTCTAGCATAAAGCTAAATCTTCCTGTATGCTTTCTTTTTTCAAAAAAGAGAAAGGAAATCGATCACATATGATATGTCAAAGGTATAGATGGCGACAAATGGCCGACAAATAAAAAGGTTGAAGGTATGTGGATGATCGAGTTGAGTTGCTCATGCTAGTATGCTATGATAGTGCTGTTTCATGCTGCATTATTAATTAGTATTTAAAACAGATTTAATTAATGTTAATCTCCAAAGTTAATCCCCAAGATAAGTGTATAACCTTTGGGTTTGATATGAAATTATGAATAATTGCACGGGGATAAAGTCATTTTAGGCAGCAGGCAAACTTGTTTCACTTTCACCCAAAAATAAAACCAAGTAAAGTTTGGTACCCAGAATGATAAAATGAACGAGCAGGGATGGATCATGGATGGAGTGATGAATCATGATACGTATGAAAATATTGTGTAAAGAGTCCAAATCTAAATGGGGCCAACATATCTTTCAGGAAATCTCTTTGTCTCTCTAAAACAAGTTCAGACCTCAAAACCAATTTGAAATGCCAAAAGAAGCTTGCAGAATTTGAGAGAGACCCACAAAACTAGCTAGTGTTTCACCTTCCAACTTGAAATCCATCATTTCCGATCCACCTGCTGACCTTGCGCTTAAAGACTGTGACTGTTACTGCTTTAGAATATCGATCATATGGATGAACTAGTTATGAAACTGACGCGTACGTACTTGATCATCCATTTCCAAACTTGCAGGCGGATCGACTCAAATTTAGAGTCAAAACTATGACCGCTTGCACCACTTATACATGCATGTAATTTGCAGCACCAAAACCGGCCTGTTCTAATTTACAGCCTATACTTATGGATTCTAGGTGTTCCATGTATTTTGCACCAAAACCAAATTATAATTTTCGTCCAAAATAAAAAATCAACCGGAGGAAAAAGGGGGATTTGGGTTATAATAAATCTTGAATAAGTCCCCAGCATCATAGAGTTTTAGCTACACCAAACATCTCCATGACTTGAAACACTCGATCTCTCAGTTTGGGAAAAAGAAAAGAAATAATGGATATTGAGAATATGATAGGTGGATTGAGGCTTGATGATGATGAGCCGAGACCACAATCAAGAGAGGACGATCAACTTCCAGTTGGGATGCGTGTGCTTGTGGTTGATGATGATCGCACTTCCCTCCTGGACTTTAAGGCCTATTTCGCAAGGAGTAAAAATGCATCTATTGGTTGTGTTGCAGTCTATCAAGATGGGAAGACAGCTGGGTGTAACTGGACAGAGAGATAGTTCCCTAGTGTTTCTAGAAGATCTAATGTGACTAGAGTTGAAGTTAGTACAATAATTGTGTAAAAGACCTTATTTCCTTTAAGGTTAGCAGTTTGTAACTTGTATATATGCTGTAAGTATCGGCAATTGCCAAGCAATGAAGTGAAACAATTTTCTCTTCCGTTCAAACTTCTTTATGGTATCAGTAGCACACAAACGATCCTAGACCTTAACCCTAACCACCAAAACTCGATCAAACCTCTACCATGGCAGTAGGTGACGAAGACGTGAAGAGCACCAAATCGGACTCATCGTCGCACACACCAGAACCTTGGGAGAACTCTAATCATGCTATTTATTTGCACCATTTAGATCAACCAGGAGCCGTACTCGTAGCTCAGCCGTTGATAGAGGACAACTTCAATGAATGGACATCATCCATGAGTATGGCCCTCAAAATCAAGAACAAACTTGGTTTTGTCCTCGGTACTCAAACCAAACCTCTTGTCAACCCTGAGGAACAACAACAATGGGAACGATGTGACACGCTTGTTAAAACGTGGCTCATAGCTTCCATGTCAAAGGCATTCTCTGGCAGCGTCAAGAACTGCAAGACATCTCGTGATGTTTGGCTTGATCTTCAAGAAAGGTTCGGTCATACTAATACGGTTTAGCTTTTTAACATTGAGAACTCTATTCATGCTTGCACTCAGGGTTCTGATACAATCACCATGTTCTTCACCAAACTCAAAAGCCTATGGGACGAAAGAGACACCATATGTGATCTCCAAGCATGCAACTGTGCCGAAGGAGCCAAAGTTGGAGAGTACATAAAGAACTTAAATACTATGCAGTTCATCATGGGACTTAATGCAAACTATGATACTCTTCGAGGTAACATTGTATCTCTCGACCCTCTGCCTAGTGTGAACAAACTGTACTCAATGGCACTCCGCCATGAGAAGCAGGCTACGGCAAGCAACAACAGCAAAGTAGTTTCACAGCTACTTTCACCGTGCAAAAACAAACTGCCCGTGAAAGTGAGTAGAAAAATAGTGATTCTCGGAGTGACTCTCGATGTGAAAAGTGCGGCAAGGGCCATGTAACCAAGAATTGTAGGCAGCACCTCAAGTGCACTTATTGCAATTGGAAAGGTCAAGACTATGATCATTGCTGAAAACGTAAAGCTGTAGAAGAAGGAAACCAAAACAACTACATGGCTGCTACATTTGGAGAATTTCCTTCCTCCAAAGAGGAATGCAAACAACTTGTCAAGATGTTAAACAAGAACAAATCAGCCAACGTGAACCAAGTGATCGGTAATGTTTCTTCTCATGACGAGATGTCAGGTAAAGCATTCCAAGTTCCGTTTGGTAATCAAAAGAGTGTCTGGATACTAGATAGCGAAGCTAGTGACCACACATCATACGCAACCCTAGTTTATTTACCAAATCCTACACGTCACAACCAAGATATGTGAGACTGTCTAATGGTGACATAACTCGAGTTTCACAAATAGGGATAGTAGCCTTCTCTCCTCAATTCACACTACATAATGTCCTTTGTGTTCCATCATTTTACCTCAATTTGATTTCTGTGAGCAAACTTGTTCATGATTCCTTTTGTGTGACAATATTTCTCAAACAACTTTGTTTCATACAAGACCTATGCTCGGGAAAGATGATTAGGATGGGCACTGAGAAGGAATGACTTTACTGCCTTAACCAAGCTCAACAGGTCACATGCAATTCGATAGAATGTCAGTCTTCAAAGCTTTGGCATCAACGTTTAGGTCATCCATCTTCTAGGGTTTTTCCATTATTTCCCTTTCTTTCCAATAAGACTTGTGATATAAGCAAATGTTCGATTTGTCCTTTGGCTAAACATACTCGAACTTATTTTCCTTTGAGTACAATTTTCAGTAAAGCAGCTTTTGATTTAATTCATGTTGATATTTGGGGTGGGTATCATGAACCTTCAATCACGGGAGCTAAATATTTTCTCACCATTGTTGATGATTTTACTCGATATGTTTGAACGTATTTGATGGTTCAGAAATCTGAAGCTAGAAATCTCCTAGTCAATTTTATTCATCTTGTCGAAAATCAGCTTGATATCAAAGTGAAAATTGCCCGAAGTGATAATGGCCCTGAGTTTAAGCTTCCTGCTTTTTATGCATCCAAGGGCATTATTCATCAAACTAGTTGCGTTAACACACCTCAACAAAATGGTGTTGTTGAACGCAAACATCGACATCTTCTTAATATGGCTAGGGCATTGCTCTTTCAAGCCAATCTACCTAAACCATTTTGGGGTGATGCTATTCTTGTTTCAGCATACTTAATCAATTGTACTCTCACACCAATGTTTCAAAACAAAAGCCCTTTCGAAAGACTATTTCACAAGGCACCAAATTATGGTCATCTTAAAGTATTTGGTTGTCTTTGTTTTGCTTCAACTCATCCTAGCAAGCCTACTAAGTTTGATCCCCGTGCAATCAAGTACATGTTTATCGGCTATCCTCAAGGCCAAAAAAGATACAAAGTTTTTGGTTTAGATTCCGAAAGAGTTTTCGTTTCTCGGGATGTGTTGTTTTATGAGGATGTTTTCCCTTATCAATATGAAAATCCTCAAAGCATTAGAGCTTAAACCGAAGATTCTCATCTTCCAGCTACTTTTTCGGACTTGAATCCTTCTGCCTCTAGGATTTCGAACATGAATCCTTAATCAACTAGGGTTTCCATCGGTCAGAATCATAGTCAACCTTACATTCCTAATCAACCTAGGATTTCCGAGATTGACAATGACTCTCACCGTGATAGAGTTTTGCCTAATCCAACCCATATTTCTTCGAGCACTGACCAGCTTCCATCCTCTTTTATTCCGCTTCCATTTGAACCACACAAAGAGTCCGAAATAGTCCATGCTGCCAATCCTAAACCAAGTTTTGAAGTTGTCCAACACATAGGCTTACTCACAGATCCACCTTTAGCTCCTTTCTCGTCCACAGATTCTCCAACACCATCTGTCACTCCTCTGCATCGCTCTACTCTTCCAACAAAGCCTCCGGGCTTCCTGCATGACTACCATGTTGAGGCAACACTTTCTTCTATCTCGGGCTCTTCCTCCATAGTCTCCGAGCACATGTATGCCTCATCATTCTCTTTCCCAAGTTTTATCATACACTCACCTATCTCCTGCTCATAAAGCCTTTACAGTTAATCTCACACTTCATAAGGAGCCCTATGCATATACATAGGCTGTTCAACATCATGTGGCGAGAGGCCATGAAACAAGAGATAGATGCTTTACACCAAAATAAAACTTGGAGCCTTGTTCTGTTACCTTCCAACAAGCGCCCTATTGGTTGCAAATGAGTTTATAAGATCAAGCTCAAACCGGATGGAACCATTGAATGATATAAGGCACGGCTTGTTGCTAAAGGGTACAATTAGGTTGAGGGGATAGACTACAGAGAAACATTTGCTCATGTGGCCAAATTAACCACAAATCAGGTATTTCTCAATTTGGCAGCTTTGAAGGGTTTGTATCTTCACCAATTAGATGTCAACAATGCCTTCTTGAATGAAGATCTTACCGAGGAGGTTTACATGCAGCTCCCTCCAGGTTTTGGACGAAAATGGGAGAATTGAGTATCAAATTGCACAAGAGTTTGTATGGCCTCAAGCAAGCTTCTCATCAATGGTTCATCAAACTTTCTCTAGCTCTTCGGCAAGCTGGTTTTACACAAAGTTGGTTTGATTACTCATTGTTCGTCTGAAACCATTAAGGTAAGTTCACAGCATTACTTGTATGTAGATGACGCTATACTTGTAGGAAACAACTTGTCAGATATCACGGCACAAAAGAGATTCTTGCACAACAATTCAAGCTTAAGGATCTCAGCCAACTTAAGTATTTTCTGGGTACTGAAGTGGCTCGATCAAAGGCATGTATTGCTCTCTCATAAAGAAAGTATGCACTTGAGATTCTAGAGGATACAAGGTTCTTAGCTTCCAAGCCGTCCAGGTTTCCTGTTGATCATAACTTGGCACTTACGCAAACAAGGGGAGAGTTGCTAGCATATCCTTCTCAGTACCGCGAACTTGTTGGTAGAATGATCTATTTGACAATCACAAGGCCGAATTTAGTTTATGCAGTTCATATTCTGAGTCAATTCATGCACAAACCAAAACAACTTCATCTCAATGCAGCACATCAAGTTCTCAGGTATATCAAGAACACACCTCGGCAAGGTATCTTTCTACCATCCAATGGAAAACTTGAGTTAACAGCATTTTGTGATGCTGATTGGGCAAGGTGTAAAGACACTAGAAGGTCTATAACTGGCTATTGTATAATGTTGAGGCAAGCTCCAGTTTCATGGAGAACCAAGAAGCAAAGCACAATTTCTTGTTCAAGTGCCGAAGCTGAGTATAGATCAATGGCATTTGCATGTTGTGAAGTTATATGGCTTCAAAACATTCTAAAAGATTTGGGTGCCAAGCAGTTGCAACCAACAAGGTTGTTTTATGACAAACAAGCTGTCATTCACATTGCAAGCAATCCAGTGTTTCATGAAAGAACAAAGCATATTGAAATAGATTGTCATGTGGTGCGAGAAAAGATGCAACGAGGAGTAATAAGGGTTGTTCATGTTGGTACGAAAAAACAACCAGTTGACTTGTTCACAAAGCCTTTGAGTTCAGTTCAATTTGAATTCCTTCTTAGCAAGTTAGGTGTAATTAATATACACTTAAACTTGAAGGGAAGTATTGAAGCGAGTAAAGATGCATCTGTTGGTTGTGTTGCAGTCTATCGAGATGGGAAGGCAGCTAGGCGTAACTGGACAGAGAGATAGCTCCCTAGTGTTTCTAGAAGATCTAATGTGACTAGAGTTGGGGTTAGTACATTAATTGTGTAAAAGACCCTATTTCCGCTAGGGTTAGCAGTTTGTAACTTGTATATATACTGTAAGTATCGGCAATTGCCAGGGCAACGAAGTGAAACAGTTTTCTCTTCCATTCAAACTCCTTTATATGCTTCTTTACTGCCATTATCATGGTTTGTTTCTTTGTGTTTATGTTTATGTCATGCATCAAATATATCTCATTGCTTTCTGCATTTTGGCCTTGCCCTTGTTAATTATGAAGTTAAATTTTCTAACGTACGTCTTGGTATACTTGACCAACCCTTGATTGATTAAATTGGTCTTCTTCTTTTTTGTTCATATCAAGTCTCATTTGACCTATGAAGATAGATGCCTTTTGATCATGAAAAGGTTATATCCTGTGGTTTTTCCTAAAATTTTCAACGTTTTCCTAAGAAGCTTGTTTCAAATTCAGACCAGAGAGATAACAGTTTGTTTCAACCATAATTGGATACTTTAGTTTAGACTGTTGTACCGGAGCAATAACGATAGGGTTCCCATTCGTGTACCAATCTACGATGTCACAGCATATAGTGTTTTGTTGATTCAAATACACGATATCACAATACTATCACAATATGTTTGCGATCCTAATTAATCTTAGGATTGTAATGGGGGAAAGGATTCAAGTACGTACTAATGGATTTTACAGTTACAAGTAGCAGCCATCCAGATTCGGCATTGAGGACGTTGATAAAAAGTAAGGACAAGTTTGACCTGGTTATGACTGCTGTCGATATGTCACACATTGAAGGATTCAGGTTTCTCAAACTTGTGCACAGTGTTGATAAGGATCTCCCTGTTATATGTAAGCACTGGCTTATGTTGGAATTCTTTTGCTTCTTTTTTCTACACTTGATAGAATGAATGGTATATTATAGATGTTGTGATGATGTGAAGAAGTATGTAACTTGGTGTTGGATGTTAGTGTTGTCTGCAAGTGAGGATACACAGCTTGTGATGAAAGGTATGTCGAATGGAGCCTGTGATTATCTGCTGAAACCTGTTAGAGTGGAGAAGCTGAAGCTCATCTGGCAACATGTGTTCAGGATCAGGAGGAGGACAGAGAACAATGTTGATTTAAAGGAAAATATTTCAGTTGCCGCCGCTTGTTATTGTTGTGCCTCGCCAATCTCCCTCTCAACCAAAAGAAGACGGATGCAGAACAACACGGATCTTTTAAAATCATCATCATCAACCCTGCTAAAGCAAAACACTGATCGGCTTGTTAGGTTTATGAAAATGAGTCGTCAAAATTTACAAGCTGATATCAACAGTAGTCTGTGTTCTAATTCATTCTTGCTCAAAGTTATTTTTCTTTTAGAAGAACGAAGAAATTCAAATACTACTTATTTTTACCTTAAATTCATTTTGATACATGGAGAGGCTGAGGCTGTTGCAGATCCGATTACAGTTCTAGCAACAGAAAAAATTAGGGCAATCCAGGTATTAGATATGTTCATTTTGGTACTTTACTGTTCTTTTCTCTCTGTTTTTTTTTTTGGCAGAACCGTAGGCTGTTTTCTAAAGCATATGCTGATGCAATGGCAGCACGCGCTTCACATTCTTATCCACATCTGCCAATGGTTGGTATGTTTAACACTACACTCTCTGCTCGTTTAAATTGCCAATATTTCTGGAATTTCGTACTTTATAGCGTAAATTATGGTTGAAACTTTATTTGTTATAGTGAATGCTGAACAGGAAATTATTGAATTCTGTCATATTCGTAAAGCTATTGCTTCGTAGAACGTTTTGTAAGTATACAAAATATGTCCTATATTTCTGTTTGGATGCAGATGATCTTTCCCTCCGAAATGAGGAGTTGAATAGGCAGAATAGGCGTCTGCAGGTAGCTAGATATTTCCTCTATTTCATCACAAGCTAGAGTTATTCCCTTATATAATATATACATGCATCTTCCAGTTCCTGCAGGATCAATGCAGGCTTTATAGAAGTGGCTCACTCTCGCAATACAAACCGCATATCGAACCCATAGATGATTAATTGTTTAGGGGCCAGGTTCTTATTTGGGGGTTGTTTCTTGGCAGCAGCAGCAGCTTTTGGCCTAGATTAGTTAAGCACCAATGATGGGTGCCAATGAGACTCAGAACTTACCTTGACTTGCAATTACTACTATTCTTGTTCAAGAGGAGAGATTCACAACAACAGATGAAGTCGAAACTTATCTCTGCAGGTATGGTGTACGTTGACATTGGCTGCCATTAACATCTTCTAGAAATTTTATTTTACTATTACTTTGATGGAAACGGCTCTCTTAGCAAACTTTCCAACCTGAAGCAAGTAAAGAAACTAATTCGATCATATATAGGTTTCTCAGATCAGACATATTGATTGGACAAATTGCACCAACTAAAATATTGAACCAGTAATGTAATATTAAAAGTCATTCCTGGCATGTTAAGTCCGTGCGTTGCCTTTGTTTACCGGCGACCATAACTCACACGGTGGTAATTCTGTATATATAATACACCGGCCACTTGACTGTTTCAATGGCATGTTTATATGTTTGTGGCCTCCATGACAAGGATGAACCAACAATTTAGCAGCAACATGCGAATGATGTGATCACAAGTGTATGCTTCAATCAAAACAAGATCCAGAAAACTAGTACTGTCCATCAAGTTTGATATCACTTATAGTTTAGACAACAGACAAAATTGAATTGAACGATACGTCCAACTTTCTGGTTTTCGTTTTCTGTAACTCTCCAATGGCCGGAATGCACTAAATTTTATTAAATCGGGTTGAGTTTCGTAAGGAAGTTGATTGGACTACTCTGCTGCAAAGTCGATGGCTATTCAGGCAAGCGAATTGTCTGCAAGCTGACTTGTGTGCGTTCTAAATTGATGAAGCTGTACGTACGTAGTAACGTAGTGTGTACAAAGGTTAACTAATCTCACATGTCTCACAGCATCATTCCAGATAATTAGACCATGTCTGTCTTTGCTATATATGCATGTTTGCTTTGAATTTGGATCAAGCTTTTGATGCTAACTTAACTTGGTCACAAAAACCACCAGGAAACTTCCAACACTACATTCCTGACCCCTAAAGCAATATGACAAAATTTGTGGAAACTACCAAGTCGTCTATAGAGACTAGAGCTTCATATCCACTTTGCTCTATAAAAACCACATCTGTCGCCGACCTATCTTTCTACACCTACGTACCCAAAAATATCAGAGATCGATCATGGCTACCCTAACAGCATTCATGTCATCAGTGATTCTCATTCTCGTAATCCTTTGCCCTAGTATTCAAGCTAAACCTAGTAAAGGAATCAGAGCAGCCTATTGGCCGTCGTTCAATTCATTCCCCGCTTCCTCCATACAAACCTCTCTTTTCACCCACATTTACTACGCCTTCCTCCTACCCGATCCCGCCACTTTCAAACTCACCATCACCTCCGACGACCAAACCAAGCTACCCGACTTCATCTCATCCCCCTAAACCCTCCCGTCAAAACCCTCCTCTCCATCGGAGGAGGCGGTAACAACGCCACAGTGTTCTCGGAGATGGTTAGCAACAAACAGAGCCGTCAAGTCTTCATCAACTCCTCCATCGAAATAGCCCAGAAGTACGGCTTCCATGGTGTCGACTTGGATTGGGAGTTTCCGGCTGACGTGGTCGACATGTCAAACCTCGCTCTGTTGTACAAGCAGCGGAGACAATCTCTTGACCAGGAAGCTAAAGCTAACGGCAAGCCGCGTCTGCTCTTAACCTCCGCCGTGTATTAAGCTTCGGAATTTACAGTCTATGGCGGGCCGAGATCATACCCGGCCGGAGCAATAAGTAAGTACGTGGATTGGGTGAGTCCGATGTGCTTCGACTATCACGGCTCGTGGGAAAACTGCACCGGCGAACATGCAGCCTTGTATGACTCCAAGAGTAATATCAGTACCGACTACGGAATCCGGTCGTGGATTCAGGCGGGTGTACCGGCCAAGAAGCTTGTAATGGGCCTACCTCTTTATGGGAAGAGTTGGACGCTCCGGGACCCTAAAGTAATTGGTGTCGGGGCCGCGGCGGTGGGCATGGGGCCCGGTGATGGCGGCGTTTTGGTGTATCATCAGATAGTTCACTTCAACGCTCGAACTAACGCAACGGTTGTGTTTGACAACGAAACAGTGTCTTACTATTCCTACTCGGGTAGCACTTGGATTGGGTACGATGATGTTGGATCTGTCAGGTTGAAGGTTCGGTTTGCCAAGAAACTGGGCTTGGGTGGGTATTTCTTTTGGGCTCTGGGCCAGGACAAAGATTGGATCCTATCACACCAAGGTAAACCACAACACGTAGATTCTGATATGTGATTCTGAGAGATTATTAGGTTTGAGATTAACTGATTGGTGCTTTGTTCATTGGCAGCTTCAAATACCTGGAAAAATGGCGGGGGATCAGTCTGAAGGGAACTATAGTTAGCCATTTGTATTATGTGTGTATGCTAGCTATTCTTAATTAAGGGGTCTTCTTCTATGATTGGTTTATCAGCATACTGTAGTTTCAGATCAGAACTAACTGAATTAAGCTTGGCCTTGCCGTGTCCTCGAAGCAATCAGCTAACAGTTATATAACTACTTGTGGCTTGAACTAAACCATGATTGGACTTAAGTGAAGTAATAGAAGACATATATGGATTGGAGAGGGAAGAGGAAGATTGTAGGAAAGTCACTCTAACATGCATGTTTATAAAGTAAGAGCATATATAAATAGTATAGGCAGGTTATGGACTTAGCCAAGTTGCATATATAATGTTGTTCTTATTGTCTAGCTAGAGCTAACTGTATATATAGTTGCTACTTGCTAGCTAGTCATGCCAGATTAAGGGTAAAGACATGTGACTCAAAAGGCAAAGGAATCTCATCAAGATTTTGCACCCAACATAGAATCTTCTAAATATGCATATCTTAACACAAGAAACTTTATCATATTTTGAGAGAGCCTGTGGCTAGCTATAGAGGGAATAGAGAATTGAGCTGCTTTTGTTATCATGCCTAAGTTGGTTTGATTAATTATCATTATGTGCCTGGTTGGGTTGGGTTGAGTTGGTTTAGTCAAATGATGATATATTAAGCTGCTCGACCAGTCATTGGTGTTTTGTTTAGGGCCACATAATATTCCATTATTCCAAGATGCCATTGCAAAGCAACTTAACTGTCATTAGCGAGCTGCTTAATCTTCCATGTTAAGACTTCACAGCATAAGTAATTTATTAGTCCCTCTTTCTCCGTCATCGTCGATCAGCATCATATCGTGTATTAGAATTAACAGCATTAGAATACATGTATTATATATATAATACGACGACATGGATGACATATGATATATATAGCTCGGTACGTAGACAAATTTTCAATAACATATGATATATATAGCTTTCCAGATGACTCTTGGCAGCTAGGGTTAATTATTTGTATGAATACTCCACCAGATCAGAATGATGGGAGAAATTTAAGCTTCAGCTAGCTAGCTGGGTATGTATGTGCATGTAGTGGACAATCCATTTATCTTGAAGGTGATTTGGTGTTGCAGATGTTGGGATTGATCGGTTCTCATTGCTAATGATCACTCACTCTCCGTCTCTTTCTCCAACTCATCCCACCACCTTTCACAACTTCTTGGATCTGTCTCTCTCCCTCTCCCTCTCCCTCTCCCTCTCCATATCACTATAAATCATCATTTTCTCTTTTTTAATGTGTATTCTTTAAATCTATCATTTTAAGAGAGAACACAATAAGAATCAAATTTTTAACGAAAATATAACTGGCCATTGATAATCAATGTAAAAACAAAAAAATAGAAAAACCATTACGGTCTTACAAAATTATGAAAAATTACTCGGTGTAAAATCAATTTCAAAACCATGTTTAAAGTTTATTCCTCGAAGTTTTACAATTATATATGTAATCCAAATTACATCCATCTATTCATCTTTTAACTATGTAAACTAGCGAATGTAGAAACTGTTGGTCAGTATTTCCAGAACCAAGGTCATGTCATACATTTCTATATTTGACAAGGATTATGGAAGTCAGGTATACTACTTTCTATGGGCATTGATTTAGTTAGAATCCAAGCTAGTATACATAAGTATGTTCAAAAACGAAGAAAGGAAGAAATGTAAGGAACCTAATATCGAAAGAAGCCACGTTCATTACTTCACTTGATCGGTTTTCAGTTTTATATGATTGAGACTTTGTTTGTCTGAGAAAGAATGCACGCCCCAACTCACACCTGCTTTATATATGTCCGCATGACACCTACATTAAGCATATACTCAAACTCGTGGCCAAAATTATTGATTAATTGAACTCATTTCCAGAAAGAAAATTTATAAAAGCTGAAGCATATTTGAAAATCACCCAGATCAGAAAACTGGAGGAATATTCTTTCTACCACTAGCCTTCATAGTTCATACCAATCATATGCTAATACTATAAATGATGCTTTTGGTATTATAATCTACGAATTTGCATAATGACCTTTCTCAAACATTTTGTTCATAACACTCTTTTAAGACTACAAATTTGATTTCTGGCAGTGCATGTACATGATAATGAAGAACATGAAAGGAAATAATCTAAAAGAATCACCCATCCCGTTTAATCCTCTTAGAATCTGCAGATAAGTTTTTCATTGGAGAGGATAATAAGTGAAGCAACCCAAGTTGGTAAGTAAAAGATTCTGGATTTGTTTCCCTTTTGATATGAGCCATTTTTTTTTTTCGTTTTTTTTTTGTCCTACTTCTTAGAAAGAAATAAACATCAAACAGTCAACTGATGCGTGGAGGGGCACGCGCTTGAGAAATCAAAATTAAATTATTCCAAATCGTTTCGAGATTCTTACCATTGAAACGAAATTAAAACCAGGCAGAAAAAAAGGATTCATTTTAGGAAAGTCTTCAGAGTTCTGGTTTGTTCCAGCTTTCACTTACTTGAGATTCCATTTTAGTTTCTTTGTTTCTCATTCCCTACAAAACTTAAACCACTCCCTATGAGGCATCATTACTACTAATCATCATTGGTCTTCACCAATCCATCTTCCCTGTTTTTTTTATTTCATAGATTCTGGGTCGTGCAGGCTCATAATTAGAAAGCTTTCAAGATTTCAACTTTTCTGTGTTTTCTTCATCAAGTTCTCTACTTGAAAAGATGACTATTGAGCCAGTATTTGATGATCAAAGAGATCAATTTCCTATTGGAATGCGTGTTCTTATCGTCGATGATGATGTCACTTGCCTGCGGGTCTTGGAGACTATGCTCCATAAGTGCCAGTATCATGGTGTGTTTGTGTTGCTTCTGTTCTCACTCTTTGGATTTTGTTTTCAAGCTCTTTGCTTTTGTTTAGTATTGAAATCGTGTTCTTTTGATATGTTATGCACAATCTATTTGTGATTTGATTGTAGTTTGGCTCTTATTTGCCAATGTCCTAATTTGATATCTGCTTCTTAAATATCTGTTATGGACAAATTCAATACTCTGGGAAGTCATGTTATTCGATTTTCTCTTAGATATCGTAGTTAGATCGAGGAGATCAAAGGGGTCTCAACTATGTTCAAATTAGTTGTTTATGTGATTGTCTATTTGGTAGTATCAGAGCATTGGATCTCTTTATTGGATGACTTGTTTACTGCGCCATCCGCACTTTCAGTTTTAACACTGTAGAAGATTCATGTGTTTATACTGTTTTTGTGATGGATTTTTGCAGTTACGGCTACCAGTCATGCATTTACAGCATTGGAGTTGTTAAGAGGAAACAAGAACAAGTTTGACTTGGTTATTAGTGATGTCCAAATGCCAGACATGGATGGATTCAAGTTGCTCGAGCTTGTCGGGCTTGAGATGGATCTCCCTGTTATAAGTAAATCCGCAACCATTGTTCACTATCTCCATTGTGTTGTCCCTAGCTGATTCTGTACATATTTAAAGTCCTAACTTCTAACAATTGAAGACAGCATCGTGATTAGTTATACAAGTCAAAGAACAGAGTTTTCAGTTTTAACAAGAAGTCTTCACAGTGTGCAAACGTTGAGTTATAGAAATCTACTATTTTGTAAAATTGGACAACATACAATGAGTTCTGACAGTTTAAAGTTTCTTAAACTGCAGTCTACTCTTAGGCTTGTAAGAGCATATCTGCTGCTAGCACTTTTTATTCCCTTTTCTGTTGTGGTCTGAATTCAGTATTAATTATGAAGTGTGATACTTTCAGTGTTGTCCTCAAATGGAGATCATGAACTTGTGATGAAGGGAGTAACCCATGGAGCTTGTGATTATCTGGTAAAGCCCGTCCGTATTCAGGAGTTGAAGAACATCTGGCAACATGTTATCAGGAGAAAGAAGGGTGATTCAAAGGATCAGACAAATTCTGGCAATCAGGACAAGTCTCATATTGGAAGTTGTGGTGGAGGCATGGGTAATTCGGATCAGAATGTGAAGCTAACTAAAAAACGGAAGGATCAGGATGAGGATGAGGATGACAATCGTGATGAGGATGGGTATGATAATGACGACCCTTCAACTCAGAAAAAGCCTCGCGTTGTTTGGTCTGTAGACCTGCATCGCAAGTTTGTTGCTGCTGTTAATAAGTTGGGCATTGACAGTATGTTCTTTATCCCTCATCTAAGTTACTTGAGGAAGTTATTCTATATTTCTGATACTCCTTCAAGTGATGAATTCATTTTCTTTAAACTTTAGACAATATAGTGTGGACTCAAAAGTTGTACTAGTATAGGCCATTCATGAATCCTGTATACATAAGCTTCTTTTCATGCATCATGTTTTTTGTTTCAGTACTAATTCCTTTTGCTTAAATTTGTTTGAATGCAGAGGCTGTACCTAAAAAGATTCTAGATTTGATGAATGAGGATAAGCTTACTAGAGAAAATGTGGCAAGCCATCTCCAGGTATGAATGCCGATATCAATAGTTCAACACAATCTTCAATCATTATCTTTCGTTTCAGGGAGCTTACCCTTCTTTTTCTGTTTTCTTTTTCTCCATTGCAGAAGTTTAGACTTTATCTCAAAAGAATCAGTTGCGTAGCAAACCAGCAAGCTAATATGATGGCAGCTATAGGCAGTTCAGATTCTTCTTATTTGCGAATGAGTACTTTCAATGGAGGTAGAAATTACCATGCATTGACTGGACCTGGACAGTTTAACAACACTGGTTTTAGATCCATGCCACTTAATGGGATGATTGGAAGAGTGAACGCTCCTGCTGGTCTGGGTCTGCATGGCCTGCCGTCTTCAGGTTCAATTAAATTGGGTCAGGGACAACATTCAAGCAACTCCATTCCTGATCAGGGCATATTTTCTGGAAACCGTAATGGAAGTATGCTTCAAGGAAATTTGGAACTTGATCAACGGCATAGTAAGGGTGTCAATGGTACACCAGTTTTTCCCATTTCCAGTGGCTTTCCAGATGCAAAACTGACCATGAGTAGATCAAGTGATGCTGTTGGGCTTACAGACAACCCAATCTTAAGTCACCCTCGAGATTTCGAAGGTGGAAGAGAATATGTAAACCAGTCTTCGCTTCCAGTGGCTCCCTTGAAAACTGAATTTTGTGCCCCCTTTCTGGATCATGGTAGATTGAATGACAGCTGGGCAAGCGCTGCTCAGTCATCTGCTTTCCGGTCAAATTCTTTTCCATCAAGTAACACAAGGGACAGTATACCTGTTGTAATGTCCTCGCAAATGCGCAACTGTCAGTTTGATGCTCCTATATATTCAGTCTCCAGTCACTTGCAGGATCCAGGAACAGACGTGCTGATCCAACCTTCCGCGGTTAGTAGCACTGCTGGGCAGATAATTGATAGTGATCCAACTCAGGGGTGGGTGTGGATGGATCATAAGCAGGATTCCCCATACCACCACTCGGATACTGTAAGTAGCTCCATGGACTCTTTGATGCCTGCTAATGTTCCTGTGGCTTTTGACCATAATTTGGACTCAAAAGGCACAACTTTACAAAGAAACATGGACTTCAACTCCATTGGACAGTCAAATTTTCTTGATCCTTTGCACACAAAATTTGATGAGATTGATAGATCATTGGAGGCGTCAATGAACATGAACTTGAAGCCAGGGTACGTTATGGACCAACGGAAGCCACAGGGTGGGCTAGTATCAAATAATTATGGGTTATTGGATGATTTAGTGAGCGCAATGACGAATCAGGTATGAAACTTTAGGACTCATTTCAGTTTTCTGAAAGCCCAGAAGAAATACTTAAGTTCTATGAACAGCATAGCCTCTGATCTGATAAGAGTACGCTTGTATACTGAGAAGTGATAGCATTCATTATAGGTGCAACTTAGTTTCCATATCCCTATTAATTCTGTTGCATAAACTTGGTAAATTTCACAAAATTGAACTGAAGAATTTGTTGCTTACAATTTTCATATGTTTTGTGTTACCTTCTAGATGTGAATAACATGAACTTGGTTATGCAGCTGGAAAAGAGATGAGGTGACATCAATTGGAAGGAGAATTGAACGAGTATAAGTGGACAGATCCAGAACGTACTTTTCTAGTGTAGTAACTTCATGGCATTTGCGTTGGTGTCTCTACAGTCATCAAAGTTTTGTGTTTTGTTAAAGAGCAAAACATCTTATTCGGACTCTCTCTCTCTCCGTTAGCCAGTCATTTTAGTTAGTTTTTTTTTTGGTCGTGAGTCCTTTTAGTTAGTTAGATGATGATCGAGCAGTCAGTTTCTTGTTGATTGAACAAATAAGGGCTTTGCTCAATATGTACGTACTTATAATGAAAGGGCATTCTCTGTTTCTCGATTAGTGTTAATGATCATTCCTCTTTAGCTATACAGTGCTTAATGCTGCTTTGCCTTCCCTTTTGGTTCATATCAAGCATTTAAGCAGCTCATTTTCGCTCACTTGAATACAGGGCCAGAAGATCTAGGTTAGATTAAGATAATGACATTACAGAGTGCCTAAAACATCAATACATCATCGTCTGACCAAAAAACATTTTTTTAAAAATTTGGTCAGGTGTGTAATGTGCCTTAACAAACAGCCATATGCAAATAATAATTGGTTTTGATTCTTTGGACAGCTTATGATAAATCACAATCATAGAACATAATCTCATCCAATAATTCTTTCACGAACCACACTAGTACGAACCAAAGTACCAAACCAACTTAACTTTAATGATTAACAATGTCAAAGACTGAGTTTCACTTCACATTTCAACAGAGGTTACAGAGCAGGTATTGGTGAAGAAATAGCGAGTGAAGGCATCGAGGTACTGTGGAAGCAACCCAATTCTCATGTCAATGCCCTTGTCATCCTTTGGATTCTGCATGAAATAAATAACCTCCGGCACTGGAGCGACCAACGGAGAAGCGTAATCGGCTTCTTCTCGTAGGAAGCCAACCTTGTGTAAGGGCATTCTGGTCCAATCAGACACTAAGGTGAGCTCCTTGAGGGGAGGAAGAGATGTCTGCTGGGAGCCACCAGCTGCAACTCCCTCCATGTACGACTTGACGTACTTGTTTGTCACAGACTTCTTGGCCTCCTTTATCTTGTCGACAATGGCCTTGTGGTCGGATTGGTCAACAACTTGTGAGGCGGTCAGCGCAACAGATGCCAGGACATAAGCATTGCCGGTGAAACCTCGAGGAAGTGGGGGCTTCACCTTGTTCCTAGCGTCCACAGCAAACTGCAAGCACACCATTGTTTCCGTGCTCAATCCTAAAGCCAAAGTCTTCGCCTGAGACCCACCATATATGGTGCATACATATTTATTCAGTTCACATATAGATCAATAATGGAAAGAAAGCCAATATTATTACTGGTTTTGCAAGCTAGAAATTTACCTTCCAGAGGTGAGCTGCTACAAGTTCAAAAGAGGAACATGAAAAGTTGTCACCAACCACCTGCTTCTTCAAACATTTTAGGAATGCACTGCTCAAATGAAAGGTCTTGTGAACATAACGACTATCATCATTGGTGCTCTTGATCATCAGGAGATCAGTGGATGCAACTGTTGCTGCTGATTGCATTATTAGTTGATACAAATGATCTATGGCAGCAGCTCTATGGCCTTCATCGTCATCATGACATGGATAATTGTCAACCATCTTCAACAGGGTGTCTCTGTCGTGCACCAGTGCTACTACTGGTTTAGGCTGCAGCTCATCATCCATTATTATGAAGTCTAATTCGTTTTGAATTTGTTTTATATCAGAATTAGAAGCCCATGCACACATGAACTCATATGCAGCTGGTCCATCAAACAACGAATGGCTGATGCCAACGCCAATTGAGCACCCTCCGCATCCAAACTTGGTCACCTACATTTACATTAGATTCTTGCATTCTATCAACATAAAATTAACCCTAATTAACGATTATAAGAAAAACAAATTAAGAGATAACTTATCTTAATTAGTTTTGACGAAAATAAATTAGAATTTGTTTCGACATTAACGTGTTTCAATTAGGAATGGAGCTGCTAGTTCACTAACTGATATATGCAGTTATGGATGATTAAGTCATTAGGTATGTACCTGAGCAGCAACTAGTGGCATCTGAGAGAAATGATCTCCTTCTTGATCATCAAACACAGGGAGAGGAGGCTTGTAAACCAAGTTTTCGAAGAAATCATTGTATTGAGAGAGGTCTCCAAGCTCGGATATCTGAACCGCAGTGGCTGCCTTGGCAAGAACAGTACCTCTGTTGTTGCACAACAAGTTAAGACCACCAAGATTGGAGTTAAGACGTCGTCGTCGGTGGGGCTGGTCATGATCAATCTACCTGCCGCCGGGCACCAGATGGATAGAGTCTTTTCCAAGCCTGACTTCAAGCTTTCGAAAACAGAATCAAGGGACCAAAGTGGACTATGATCAGCAGAGGAGGTGGTGGGATATTTGTAAAAGAAAACCAAGTACATAAGAAGTGGACACTGGCGGTCCAGGTTTGAGAGTTTGACAACTTTCGGAGGCTGCAGCGAATCAAGTGCAGAAGAAACCAGTACGGTTTCTGTGATTGAAACTCTCCAGATGATTAAGTCGTCGTCATGATCATGATCACCTAATTCACTACTGGCCATATCTGATCAGTACGTACGTAGCTACAGGATGAGAACAAGCTAGCCAGTAGTAAGTAATATAATCAAACTGTTTCTGTTAATACAAGTGTGAGAGAAGGGAAGAAACGAGCTGGTGGATATATAGAAATCGGAGAATGAAGAGAGGTACACAGTACTAGTGGTACTGTAGCCGCAAGCCAATCATTTTAAACAGTTAATTATTTATATATAGATGAAGGCGGCTTTAATCTGCATTTGCATGCTACTGTAGTTTCAAAGTAAGTCCTAGCATTATTTATATGGTGATCGATCTGTCTCGCACTTGAAGGAAGATAGATAATGACCACTATATAGCTACTGATCGATCAATTGTCTATATATGCTACATTATTGGTACGTCTATATATCTGAGTTTCCGTCTTAACCTTCAACCTCTTGTCTATTTCCATTTGATTAACGACTGATCGACTATAATGTGTAGTACTATATGATCCCATATAACAACGCCTATATGATCTATCAGTTTCGTTGAGAGAGAAACTTGTTGCTTTCCTGTTTTGGTGAAAGATAGGTGGACTTGTGAATTGATCGATCGGGGGAATTGAGGAAGCAAGAAGTGGTGGGGTGTTCAAGTGGCCGGTTGTCGTTATTGTGTGAGATAGAAATCGAGAGAGAGGGATAGCTAGGGTTAGGGTTAGAGCTAGGTAATTAGTATAGGGTTAATTTGCAGGTGACTCTTCAATCTGATAGCAGGGCGCCAAAGACAAGGCCATGGACAAAGCAATGATATAAGAATGCATGCGTGATTTCAAAGCCCTAGTCTTGTCTCTTGGTGTATCGACTTTTTCCAGCACTTGCCTTATTTCCAGGATGAAATAATCCTGTGTTTCATATATAAAATGATCTAAGCAAAAGATACGAACCCTTCATGTTACTCAAAAGCAACAAAATACATACAAAAAAGTAGGTACCACAAGTCTGCAGCCTAAGTAAGACTAGCTATCTTCAGAGTCCAGACCAGAAGAAAGTAAAGACTTTAATTTGAAGGTTGTTTAATACTTATCTTGGTGGTCAGGGAGTATATATGATACGAGTGCGGCTCTTCAATACCCTTTGCATCATCATGATCCTACACTTTAGGTTGTGAAAGACAACTACTCGTACATGTTTGTCTAAATAGCTAGATTTTTATAATGCTGGATGCTTCTACTTTCAATCGTGGAATAATGTTTAGGATCATCAGGTTTTCATTATTTGTTGAATCATATAGATCACGCATGAATAAAATTTGTCCTCAAAATGTAAATGGTTTGTTTGTTTTTGGCATACCTACAACCACAAACATAGCAAATTTCTGTACTACTTGATCATGTCGTATGAATCATCATGATCATGTATAGTCGGATTATATAATTATGTTTGTGGGGTGAGATGAGTTCACTTCAAATCAATAGTGGTGGTTGCTACTATTAATATACGATAAGCTCAGCATCCATACCATAACACTGGTCAAGTCATGTTTATATATATGTACGAGAGGTATTTATGGGTCCAGTATAGGGCATAGACAGCTAGTTGAATTTGAAATTTTGAAGACCAAAACCTAACCTTTTAAAAAAAAATTAATCTAAATTTCAATCGTAGAAACTGTAATTTCACAAATGAAATATTAAGGGCAAAATAAGTTGCCTTTAGTTTTTGATAAAAAAAAAAAAAAAAGAAAGAAAGATAGGACAGCTGTTTTTCTAACTACTTCTGTGAGCTAGATACTTTTGATCACCTCAACATTCCAGCACTGTTCGACTGGCAACCTATTCATTGGCTGTGTTGCGGGAGTCTAGCTCCATACGTTCGAGGTCGGATTCTGTTGACAAATCTCTCATTTGAACTTCTACTGCAAGAGCAGCTTTATCTTGTGCAGAGTGTGATTCACGGGATACAAAATTGCTCTTCGACTCATCTCCTGGTTGGTTATCTGCATTTAGTGTTGGCTGTGCTGAAGTAGGAGCTTGTTGCATAGGGGGGCGAGTCCTGCTTAGTATGTCTTCGCAGATAGTTTCAAAAGAAGTCTGCACTGAATGAGGGGTGACTCCTTCCACAAGTTTGCACATCTACCAATAGAACAGGAAGAAGACAAATATAAAATCTGACACATTATAATGATACAGTGAAGGCTAATATGCTCAAAGCCATCGACAAAAATGTCCAATAATAAATTAATTTACCTCATTATAAAGCTGAGGCAATTTTAAACGATCTGGATCATTGTCAAAAGCTGTAGCTAAAATTTCTTCCGATCCTGCAACACATGAATATTAGTTGTCACTAAGCAAATCTGGGCAGAAAGAAAAAACTGATTTTGATCTACCAGGAAGTGCTTCAAGAAACAGAATGCGCTTACCGATCTCTTCAACTTTTGGCAACTGATCACCCATTTGCTGCTCAGTCTCCCCAGTGTAGGGCATATTCATGGTCTCCCTCTCAAGCTGCTCAATCTGTGCAAGCTCATTCACATATATATCATCCTGGGAAAATGATTGAAGTGAACAAAAGTTCAGGGGCCAAAATCAAATCGAAGGATAATGTTCCTTGCTTTTCTTCTATTTCCAAATGGAGATTATAGTCATTATACATCATAGTTCATATTTCACAACCTTAATAAATATCCGAATAGGTTTTATGAGAACATTAGTTATATAACAAGAGAAATGATATTATAGAAGCAGTAATGGTTTAAGCTACTTTCCTATATGCTCGTATGCAGGTAACATGAGTTTATAAACTTACGAAGTATTCTTTCTGTGCTTCTGCGTTATTTCCTTTCTCCAACAGAAGCACTCTTCTCTTTATAAATTCCACCAGTCTTCTTTGCATATCTCTAAAATGATGCAAAGAAGACTCTTGAAATGATATGGTTCCCTGAGCTGCATTATCTCCTATTCCATTACCATTTCCAGCAGTTAAACCAGGTGCTTCTGTATTGGTATGTGCTTTAGCCTGCCCTGGGACAGAAAGATTTAGAAGCGGAAGATTCAACTCTTGACAAATAACCTCTTGAATCCCGAGGTCCTTGTCATCAACAATAGCTTGCCATCTTCCGTAGCCATGCCTTGTGATCCAAACCAAAACAGTGTGAGTTACGCAATGTATTTATACATCATGCAGACAGGCAAATAGATGCAAAAGCAAATTGCATAAAAAACAACAGCGATAGTAGACGTCATTTGATAAATTTTTACTTTAACACAGCACGCAGCAGCACTACATCATGATACTCCTTCCAAAATTTGCTACCCTTCAATCCTGGGTAACGGTACATGATGTCATCTTCATACAAAGGAGCACCTGGATTTTCTGTTGCAAACTTCACCTATACCAAAGAACAAAAGCAGGAAAAATCAAATGGGATGAAAGGTTGGTGGAAACACACCGTACATAAATAAATGTAGGTACGTAAATAAATCTCCACTTGGTTAGATTATATTGAAATACTGGAAATCCAAGGACTATTGCACACATAACAATAAAACGGTGTATTAAATGTAGGTACAAACTTACTTTCTGATTAATCATAGACATAACAGAAATCCGAACAAGTACGTCTTGTATTCTGAGTCCTTCTTTAGGGACACCATCTATAACAAAGATCAGGACAGTGATACATTCTTCGTCAGAAATGCTAACGTACTGAGAGTAGACATATAAAAGAAACGGCAGATAAGAATGATGGGATGTCCAAGGATTATTACCTGAAAAGGTAGGGGAGTCTGTTATCTCTTCAACTACATGTTGCATGAACAGAGTAGCATAACTGAAATAAAAAAATATAAAAACATTCAAAATACACCCATGGTATACTTGTAAACTATTGTAGATTTTGCCTCCTGTAAATACAGACTTGTTGTGTGTTCCCTTGTAGGGAAATGATACGGAAAATGTAAGGCAATAGACCAGAAATATTTAGTAACATAACATGAAGCCTACCAGGCAATATCTATTTGCATCATTACCTTATGTTATAGGTGCAGTCAGTTAAACAGGAGACCATAAATAAAAATCATGAATACAGCTATTTTCTACTAACTCTAAGATAAGATGCAAGTATGAAGGATAAGGAAAATTGGCCTTTTGCTTCTAACTTGTATGATTTTCATAGAAAAAACCGGGAAATTTAGGTATGCTAGCAGCTACCAAATATTAAGAACACATCCAATCTATCTAATATTCATCCATGTTTCCCACTGTAGTATAGATGCAAGTAGGAAGGAGAAGTTACGCTTTTATTTCTTCATATGTCTTCTGCTTCATGCGCGCTACAAACTCCTTCCAGTCATAATCCCCCATCCCAAACCTGCAGGGTGATCCTCAAATTCTTGTCAGAAGAATTATACAAAAGACTATTTGAAATATAGACACACTGCTATCTCAGATCACCAGCCCCACAGGCTCGATATATTCCAGACATTATTGGCACACAAAATAAACACAAGACCATTTCAAGTGATATGTAGAAACATTATTTCTCAGTCATATTGTATACAGGTCGAAGTGGGGTGAAGGAGGGTCGGCAATTAATAAATAAACATAGAACATATGCATAAGGACTGGAAAAGAAGACGGTACCTCATCAAAATTTGTACAAATGCAGCCCTCTGATTTTGATTGAACCCCAAAACTTTGAATGATCTTCCTTCTCCTTCCATCAAAGGAAGGGGTTCTGCACTATCCACTGCAAAATAATTCATTTCGAAGAGGAAAGATGATCAGCATGAGATCAACTATTTGTCAAATTATTAATACACTACAGCGTCTGTCTATATACCACGAATTCTCTTTTTACTGGGCTTTCTCCCAGAAAGATTTCCAGAAAGAGGACCAGAGGAAGCTGTTTCACCATCCATCACTTCAGCTTCATAGTTATCATCCTCTCCATCAGAACTTACATCTTCCAAACCAGCGAGATCATCATCTTCCACAGATACCATCTGAAAAAAGCTAAGATTTTAACAGCATCTTTTGGCATGTCTAATAGTATCTTTACACCTTTTTTTACGAATGAAATTGAGAATTTAAATTATTAAAAAAAAAGCCCGAAGAATTTATTTGTATGTAGATAAGATATGATGATGTTTAACGAACATGTCCCATGATGCAAGCACCACAATCAGACCCTCATATAGTTCGCAAAAACACATCTGTTGTATAAAAAATAAATAAAACATCCCTAATGAGCAACTTGAAGAAGTACCTGCTTACGACTTCTCTTCCCTTTGCCTAAAGCAGTAAATTCTTCAACTTTATGCTCTTCATATCTGTCCTTTAACAAATCTTCCCAGAAACTTGTTTTTTCTGCACTGGTCTCTGTACTGTCCACTGCAGCCTTCTGTGGTTCCTCCTCTTCTATGGCCTCTGCTTCGTCAATGTATTTAAAATTTGCCACCTAAAGCACATCATGCAGCTTTATTTAGTTTAGCGGAAAATAAGTGCAACAAAAGAAAACAAACCAGGAAACAGAGGGAGTGAAATAAGAAATCATATGGAACATGCTGTCAACAAGTCAACGATGTTTTCATTGAATATATTAAACCAAGGAACTACCAAATGTTGCAACCCTTGATTACTAAACACGGTGGAAGTAGAACGCCAGACTACATTTACAATTTCTACAGACAGAAACTCCAGACTCCAACAATACCCAGATGAATATCTCTTTCCTCTTCATAAAGGTAAAGCTATTTCATCAGAAAGCTATTATCACAGGTAGGTTTCTTATATTTGCCTTCACATATATACTCATACAAAACCACTTGAGGCATATTTTCTTAGAATGATAGATACGAATTAATGACTACATTTTCTATCTCTTCAAACTTTGGTAAGTGTTTGACTAACAAAATTTATTAGGATACAGCACATCTATGTATACAAGGAAGAAAATCATGATAAAATGCACAGAGAAGGGAAAGAATCAAGAGTGTTACAACCAACCATCCCCCCCCCCCCCCCCCCCCACAAAAGATATTTACTATATAACACAGTCAAGCAGTTGAGACTAACAGCTAGAAAGCTCCTGTGGAGAAGCAATTATTGCAGAGAATGCAGATGAAGCCTAAAAATAGAGAAAATAATGTGAACTTTTATTTAATATTTTATTCTGTTAAGTACTATAGCATGGACATGTTTTTCCCAAACTGAAAAAAGGATGTTATGGAAAGTTTTGGACAAAATTCAGGAAATATCATTTCTCTTAATTTTTTTTTTTTTTTTTGATATGGGGATATCATTTCTCTTAATGATAGCTATAGATCAATTTCCAGAGATAGTCAATATCATAACGACTTCAAGATTGCACTTAGCATTTCTCCCTTGTGAAGAATGCTACAACACTTAATTTAACCATATAGTACCACAGAGGGACAGATTGTGTGCAAATTTTTGTCTCAACCAAATATACATATTCTGCTAGTATACAATAGTCCAACTTCATCTAGAACACTACACAAAAAGTAAAAGATATGGCCAGACGAACTACCATGCTTACTTGATTAAACTGATGATTATGAGTTGCCACAACAAACACTGCTTTCTTTAACGGCTAAGCCCCAGCACATTATCAAACAGTTTAAGGATCATAAAACAACTGGACACTCTAAGTGTACTGTTGCAAGGTAATAAAGCCTTATGCACATCACCACAGCGTCTTATATAAACTACAACCGTAACGACCTTAAAAACATAAAATATTTACCTTAAAGGCTTTTAAAAATCCATCTTCATCTTCATCCTCCAACAGAGCGTCATCATCACCAGCTTGTTCACGATCAAGTAATCTATCAACAGAGAAGCAAGAGGCATAAGTTGGGCGCATACATCTAAATTCTGTCAATCAAGAGAAAGAAAGCTTACTACAAAATTTACCTATCTATTGCAGCATCATCATAATGAATTTGACGGGATTTTCCTGCTTCATCATTTTCATCAGCAAATAACTCCCTGGATCCATATCTGATGATATCGTCGAGCTCTTCCTAAAATGAAGTTTGAACCATCTAAAACTTTTAATTTCAGTGTAACATAATGTTCTTACTCCTATTATTAGTCAAGATATTTGCAAACCTGGTTGATGTTTTGAGCCTTTAACTTTCCAACAACCAAATGCTCTAATACCATTTTCTTCTTAGTCAGTTGCATCATTCGTTCTTCAATGGTTCCTCGTGTTATTAGCCTATAGATCATTACCTGCAACCCCAAAACCCTTTTTATGAGACTGAAACAAAAACAGAATCCAAAAGAAGAATAAATGATACCGTTGAAGTATTAAATTGAACCTTGTTAGTTTGCCCAAGTCGATGAGCTCTAGCCATAGCTTGTAGATCAGCATGAGGATTCCAATCACTGCAGAATGAAATTACCTTCCTTAAGACTCCAGTAAAATACTTCCTTCATATCTTTTATTAAAATGATTTCGGAGTTTTCAGAGTTCCATGATAACACTTTTTGAAGGATATCAAAAAAGTACGAAAATTTTAGTATGCTTTAAATAATAAATACTTACCTATCATATATGATCACTGTGTCAGCAGTTGCAAGGTTTATGCCCAATCCCCCAGCTCTGGTGGAAAGCAGAAAGCAAAACCTGGAAGAATTTTCAGCATTGAACCGATCTATCCTTATTTGTCTCTCAACTCCACCAACTTTGCCATCTATTCGTTCATACTGCCATTTCTGACAAAATTGAAAAAATTTAAACCTTTAGATATAACCAGAAATGTTGCCAACTAGTTCATTCTGCAAAAGTAGATGCCAATATATAAGAATGAAAACAAAAACCAACTAAGCATTTATACTTTGTATGTACAGTAGTCTTCTAGCAAATCCAACATGTGCTGAAATTGTGAATAGATAAGCACCCGGTGCCCTTGCTGATGAAGTTTTACCAGCATTTTGTCCAAAACTTGCATTTTTCCAGAAGATTCCAAAAGTTGTCTGCCAGATGGTAAAACAAATTGGAACCACATATCTCAGGACTCCACCTCAGAATGCACAATTTAGTCAATAGACTAACATTCTATGAAGCAAAAAATATATATATATATATATGTATATCAGAGCTTCTCAGCTGCGGACGTCCGCATTTATTCTTACGGTGCAGATTTCCACTTTACACTCACTTTTCAATCGAATTTTCACATCTCCACCGTCTAGTATTTAGATACTAATGTATAGATCGTCTCTGCAAAATTTTAGCCAGTTTGGTTATCATTAAGGCACTCAAAACTGCGTTTTTATGTTATAAACATGAACGGTTCAAGTTCGACAGAATTATGTTCATCCATTGTTTTAATTGAGTTGGAGTGCCTTAATGATAACCAAATTGGCTAAAATTTTACAGAGTTGATCTATACATTAGTATCTAAAGACTAGATGGTGGAGATGTGAAAATTCGATTGAAAAGTGAGTGTAAAGTGGAAATCCGTACCGTAAGAATAAATGCGGACATCCGCACCTGAGAAAATCTGTATATATATATTCATATGCTATTTCAACTCGAGCAGAAGACTCAAATACTCTGCTCTACTACAGCATTATGAATCCCAGCAAAATATATTTATCAACTTCATTGATAGACAAAATAGACGGTGATCTTGAAGGTTAGGGAAGAAAATTTTACTTGTGAGATTCATTGGCATCTTCTATGTCCGGTTCGACTCCCTCTAGCATATAAGCATGACAACAGAGCTTACGCAATTCCATGACCACATTGATAAGAGATATCTGATTACCACTAGTTAGGATAGAAGAAGGAAAAACAAAAAACAAAGAAAAAATAAGAGTTTCATTTAAACTAGATCATGCAACCTAACCTGTGCACCACCACGACGAGTTAGTATCTGATAGTTACGAGTCAGAATAGCTTTGTAATATTCTTTCTGCTTGTTGCTTAATTCGATGCGTAATATAAGTTCTTTCTTAGGAGGAAGTTCTTTCATGACATCTTTTTTCACCCCTGCAGTACCAATTACCAATTTCCACACACATTTCAGCAATTTTTTTTCTTAGAATGAAATTAGAGGAAGCAAATTTAAACATACTATAAATCACAATACATATTGAACTTTAAACTAAACCAAAAAGGAAAAAAACTACAGAAAATACACAAGGATGGATTTGTTCAATGAGTATCAGCAAAAAATTTGTTTCACCTCTTTAAACAATCTAAACTATAATCTTTCGTGAAATGCAAAACTGAGAATTAATGATATAAAGAAGTCCGGATATTCATGACATGATAAATCCAAAAATTGAACTACATAAAAAGAGTTCTCAAGAATTCAAACAGTTGAAGATTGAAAATCCAAAATTATTCTGAGCCAAAATTTCAATTTTAGTCGGGATTTCTTCAAAAGACATAAGGAAAAAGATTCAAATAATAAAGCAAACACATTGTACAACTATAACTAATGCATCTAATAGGAAATCATATGTGCACAAGTCATTAGTAGGGCAACGTTATGCTTAATAAAGTTCTGAATTTATACTTCTAAGAAGATGAGGAGCAAGTATGTCGTGAAGCTTGGAAATCTGCTCTTCCTGATTTATATCCTTAAACTCTTCCTGGAATTCCTCTAGACTTGCAAACTGCATGTAAAAAGTAGAAAAGAGAAGGTATGAAATACAAAAAGGCTTTTATTTCCATTAGCTGTATTCAATTTCATATAGTGCATGGCCCACACTCACCTTGGCAGCATCAAGGAAGTGCATAAGCATGAAAAGTTCGTCCAGATTGTTCTGAAATTGTACCCAAAAAAAGACCGTGAGTAAGTTGGAATGAATAACTTTGATGTATGTAACTAGTTTATTTATGTCAGTAAATTCATAATAGAACACAAACAAGCTGACTATTTCTTGCTAAACCCAGAAAACCATAAGGCACAAAAGGACGATTAATTAAGAAACAAATTAAATCAGCATTATGCCCAAAAAGTAAGTGTAGAATGTAACTAGAATATTTCAGTCTTATCAGATTGAGAGATAGTTGTTAGAAATTAGAAAGGGTAATATAAGGAAAAGCATATCTGTCACACAAGACTCTGCGTGATCAACCTGAAGAGGAGTTCCAGTCAGAAGTGTGCGATGATCAGTCGAGTACTGCTGTAATGATGAAAACAATTTTGAATCTTTGTTTTTGAGACGATGTCCTTCATCAACAATCTACATATGGATGAGAGCATTAGGCACCAACCAAATGTTAAGATATGTATGGAAAGTACATATTATTATTTTTTGGTCAAAACAGAAGTGTACATATAGAGCACCAGAAAATTACCATACACTCCCACTTTATCGGTTTCAGTGATGTAGAATCAGAGTTAATCATCTCATATGATGTGAGAAGGACATCAAACTTGATCCTATCTTGCTTGCTTTCCCCAACAACCTGACCAGATTTCTTTTTCTTGATCTTCTTGTGATTTTTGGGGAAGTAAAATTCATATTCCCGAATGACCGCACGGGCTTGGGAAGAGCCAGAATACATAACCTGGACCAAATGAACTTTTATTAAGAATCACATTTGATTAATACATAATGATATATAATATGAACATTTTGTGCACTTACAACATTCATTTGAGGTGCCCATGTTGCAAATTCCCGTTCCCAATTTCGTAAAGTTGAAAGAGGAGCCACCACTAGATGTGGACGAACTCTCTCTTCAAATAGAGAGGCCAAGAAAGCTATACTCTGTATAGTTTTGCCTGCAACAAAAGAAATCCCATGCTGTTCGTGAAATTAAGCTATCATGAAAGAAAATTTATACCACAGGTAAAAATGATATATATACTGACCAAGTCCCATCTCGTCAGCAAGTATCACATGAGTTTGTTTGGACCAGGAGAAACGTAAGAAGTTCAAACCTTCAAGTTGATAGGGATGCAGTGTACCTTTATTTACAACAAAAAGCACTCAGGCGTCCATAGTCAAAATAATCACTGAGGACGAGCTAAGAAAACCAGATTCAAAGTTCATAACAGACAGAAATTGTACCTCCAGAAAGAAATTCAGGACTGTGTTCAAACTGTTGAAACTCTTTATGTTTCTTTTTTGATTCGGGAGCATCTTTAAGACTGGTCTTCTGCTTACCAGACAATTTGTGAGATCTAGACTGAATTCTATGGAATCTCTCTATTTCGGGCTGAAATGTGGAGATATCATCTTCTGATTCCCAATAGCATTCATCGTAAGGAAGTTCTTTCCACTTTACAAGATATTGCTTCTCATCGTCGCCCCTGTAGAACCCAATATAAAGCATTACTGGCATTCTATACTTCTATAGGCATACGGCACTGATGTCTTCCCATTAACCTTCTCATTTTATTTGAATTTCAGATGATCTGAAGCATTGAAACATTTTGGTGGGAAAATGATATTGGTATGCAATAAACAAAAGAAGGTAGAAACTGGACCTGCAAGCAAGGACCCGGTCAACAGTTGTCCATTCGGGTCGAATGGCAACAAAATCATCATCTGTATTATTACTTGAAGAAGGTTGACGATGGAAATTGTTAACCTTCTGCTTCAGACGTGGGTATGTCTTGAATGCTTTATTAAATTCTTTCTCAGGAACCCTGACAGAAAATCAATAGGCAGGTATATGGAAATTCTCAAGCTGACAATTGTCAAGTAAAACTAGCTCACTATCCAAAATGGATATACAATTGCCAGAGTAGTATGAAAGAAACCCGCTTGCATTTAGAAATGGTTTTCAGAGAGATACAACTTTATTGTAAGCCATCCACTATTCTTAAAGAGAGTCTAAGAGATCGAGCAAACAGATTTAGACCCTATACATAGCGATAAGCTGAAACCAATTATAAATTACCATGTGCAATGTAGATACGATAGTCCCTTCCACTTCACAAGATATTGTTTCACGAAAATCTGGTTTGTAACCTGCTTTAAGGCATCACCGGCAACAGTAGGCCGCATGGCGCAATCCAGAATCTTGTCAATATCAATCAGTGGGCTCACCTGCAAGCATAGGAAATTTCGTTCTCAGCCATCACCGAAGCATATCATCTGTAGCTGGTTTAAATAGAAGCAAAAGTAGGCAAAGGAAACATACACATTCCGGACAGCGCCAGCTTTCAGGGGGAGGAGCCTTTAACTGGGGAAGTAAACACTTAGCATGATATGCATAGTTGCATGTCTCACATTCCATAAGATTCTCGCTTTCCCCACACTCTTGACAGGAATTATCTTTCTGCACACCCCGAAAAAGAAGCATAAGAAAATACTTATTGTGATTTCAAATTGAAACAAAATATGGCAACACGACAGATTTCAAATATTATCAGTTATCAAAGAAGTTATAAACAAACCACGTCAGTCCTGACAATCTTCTGAAACTTCTCCTCAGCTCTTCCAAGTTTTCCAGTCCCAAAATCGCCATCGTCATCAGATTCATCAATATTATAAATTGGCTTTCGGTCTGATCTAGTGCGCAGCCTCTCAACCAAGCTACTCATATTCTGCAGAGTCAGAGAAGATATTGAATCAGCATTCAGTGATGCGTGTGTTGAACTTGGAAATGCTCTTACCGGCTTAAGCTATATAATAAATTAAATGGTCTGACGACCTGTATCAGTAAATGCAGTGAGAAGCCAAACCCAACTACCTACATAGAACATGTTGTTTGGAAATTTATGTCAATTCCCCCACTTTCTGTTTGTCAAAGATTGTTTTGCGAAAATGATATGCCTTATAAGCTCAGCTTCAGGTAAGCTCCCGAAGTACCTGAGCAGATATCATTCCATTCTATTGACTGATCAGTCTTTCTCAGCAGGAAAGAGAGATTATATACGTATTCCCAAATCATCAACTACTTTTAACAAAAGGTGATATTATCTTTAACTAAAACGGCAAAAAAAAAAAAGGTAAACTCCCATGAAATAAACCGAAAAATCTGTGCATGAATTAATTAGATACTAGGCCTGAACCAAAAGGGGAACAAGAAAAGACCGTATAATCAAAAAATAAAGAAATAACATTGAATCACCTGTCTCGTTATTATAGAGTGGTTCTCTTTCGAAAAAAAGAGATGGATAATTAAGGCAAAAGGAATTGCAAGAGGAAACGAAACAATACTGCTTCAAGCATACATGATTACCCCGAATGGTTGCAGCTAACACATGAAAGAAAATACTCACGAGAGCACATAGCAAAATTAGGTGATCAGGATAATTCATAACAATCCCTCATGATCTTATTAAAAACCAATATAACTATGTCATTCTAGAGCAACACCTCAATTTTCAAATTGCGAACCAAGAACAGAAAAAACAAATGCAGATAAGAACTAGAGCAGCTGAAAATTGAAGTAACCGAGTCCACATTGAACACAGAAATCAAGAGCGGAGCATCATAACTGATACACAAAACGCTAAGATCACATGGAAATGACAATATGTGAAAAGCACGAGTCCAATTCGCCGGAAAACCCCTAACGGACAGCGAATTGGGACCGTTTTGAAGAGTTTCATGGACAGGCGAATCAGAATTGGGCCAGCATTGAGACCTAGTGAGGTGGTGTGTGTGTGAAGGAAAGGTAAGAGAAGCAGAATGTAAAGGGAATTAGATAGAGTTACCGGAGCTCAATGGATCTGAGGACCTCCGAATGGTTGGAGTGGTCGCCTGAATTCCCTGAACCCCGAGAACCAGCGGGTTAGAGAAATTGAAACGGAAAGGGGTAAAAGGTAATATATGAACCGAGAGACAGGGACCTGGTCACTCGAAGATTAGCGTGAGACTGTTTGTTTTACCGGATGGGTTTATATAGCCTCGGCTTGTATGTAAGGGACTAAATCGTCTTTCTCTCTTTCTTAATGGCCGGTAACAACGAGGTTTCACCTTTTGGTTATGAGGATGAAAATATAATTTGATGGAAGCACATACTTGGGTGCAATGTTTTACCATGGATGATAGAAATGTGATCATACCAGTAAATTGTGTTGTTTTATGTACAAACCCTAAGGGACATGTAGTTATTTTGTACAAACCGATGAAATCAGTCTTGTTTTCTATTAGAGCTAGTTAGAAGTAGAATTTTTACGTGATAGAAGTTAATGATTAACTATGCATGATCGTATGAGTTTTATTATGCATTCAATCGACTTGTGTTCGCTTTAATTAAGAGATATTACTTGTTCCGATATTCACGCGATATGTGTTATATTTAAACGCGCATGTCCTTTCTTGTGTCGGTTATGTTACGTGTGTAATAAGTAACATGCATGGTGATTGTGATTATTATTATTTTTTTTAACTTTTTTATTAATAACTCACACACCCTACATATGTCGTGAGGTTTGAACTCATGACCTCAAAGCTGTCAGTTAAACACCTTAACCAAATGATTGTGATTATAAACCAGATGTATGCGGTGTCAAGATTTGACACATTCCACCGAGGAAACAGCAAATATCAACACGTGTATGCATGTTAGATACGTATCTTATCCTAAGATATTGGTATTTCGCTTATAAACGTTTAGGTACCAATATAGAACATTTCATTTGTTTAGCTTTAATGATTTCTCAAATTTGAGTAGCACCTAATGTAGTGCCTTAAACAACTGTGCAAACTCACATGTTGATATAACGATTGAAGTAGTCTCCATAAATGTTGTTAGGCTATGTCAACTTAATTGTTAGGTTTTTCAAATTGAATTTTAGTATTTTGTCCCAAATAACACAAATGCACATTCTCAATACTTACAATTCTATGTTTCATGAAATCCGTCGCTCATGTCCTGGTCATGTGAGAAATTTACTGACTACACAAATAAAAAAGAAAGTTGAGTAAGACAAGAAGCATAACTCAGTGGTAAGCTGCTTCACCTGCATCCGTTAGGTCGCGGGTTCGAGTCTCCTGGGGGGTAAGTGGGGAACCACTATTGATCCTCTTTCATTGAAAAGAAAAAGAAAGTTGAGTAAACTAGAAAATATATATGAAGTTCATGGGCAAAAAGAAATTACAAGTAATCTCAATGGACCGTTTTACAAATATCCAAAAATTGTGAAAATTTGTGCATGTATGCCAAGTTGCCAACTAAAATTGAGGACAACAAAGTTTCAAATAAATAAGGCAAACTCATAGCTCATATCGGATTTTGTAGCTTTTAAAGTGTAATCAATGCCCCCGGATATGTTCAAATATGAAACTAATGAGTTTACCTTTTATGCTCATATTTGAAACATAATGAGTTTTCATTTTATTGCATTAAAAATGATGAGTTTTCCTTTCATGCTTATATATGAAAATGATTAGGTTTCCTTTCATTCTCATATGCCAAAAACAATAATGTCCTTTTGATGAATATGATACAGGCTAATCCTGATAAAGTAAACAAAATATAGATTATCTACAGCGTAATCTCATCAAAATCATGAGGCCTGATTAAGAAGCTAATCATGAGCAGAACCAAAGTTCCTATAATACAATATCTAGGCTTGAAAAAAAAGTCCCTCCTCTCTCTCTCTCTCTCTAAACCCTAGGGGAACTCTCTTCTCTGCCTCTGGCCTAGCTGGCACGTGTGGGGTGTGGCTGGACGGGAGTTTTGTGTTCTAAACGTGTCTCGGTGTCAGAGAATGGAATTAAGAGGTGTTTTATCCCGTCCCTCTAGGAGGAAATGGATAATTGTGTCATGGCTGCATGTTCATATCAGAGTGGGGATGAATCATCAGATCAAGATGAAGGGGAGTAGCTATTGTCGGTTGACGGGCAAGGTTCGATGGAATAGATCAGATTCCATCTGTTCGGCTGATAATGTGATATGATGTTGGGGTATGATTTGGATGTCAAACTTCCAGATGAGTTTTGGTGTGGAATGTCTGGCTTCAAGCGTCAAAGGTTGGACCGACGACGGGTCAACAGCGTTGATCCGGTGTTCGTTCGACACCCGCGGTGGCCGACAAGACTATGGACTTGGGCCAGGAGGGGTAGGTACAACCCATTTTATGTTCATTTCCTTTGGGCTTTGGCATGGTCAGTGGGCCCGTTATGGGCTGAAGGTTTGGCCATTATGCCCATTTTGGGCTACTCTATGTTTATTTTCAGCTATTGTATTTTTGCAGTTGTGTTTTATTTACAGTTTTTAATAAATCCGGATCATCGTTTGGTTTGGAGATGTGGGCTCAGTCTTGGTAGGTGCACACAGCTGCTATGTTTGCTCTTATGAGACGGCGAGTTCCTTGCTTTGTCAAATGGTCGCAGCCTCCTGGTGACAAGATAAAACTAATGGTCACTGATAATTTCTAGTGACATCATACCTGGAAAGCTGATAGACATAGTAACTAATGACTTTGTATGAGCAATATTTTTCTGATATGTCGCCGAATTTATAAAGCAAATGGAATAGTCAATGATGCACTATTTGCTAAATGATGCTTGTTAGAATGCATAAATTTTGTAGACATACTTAATATTTTAAGGTGTTCTTACAATATGGGGTTTAGGCACAATACCCCCTTTGTATTTTGAAGTTTCATTAATGGTAACGGCGTGAGGACCACTGTTCTAGTCCTTTTATTCAAAAATAATAATAATACAACACCACCGACCCCCTTCCATATTGCTGTGAGCGTGGATCGAACACGCGACCTTCAGATCTTCAGTCTGACGCTCTCCCAACTGAGCTATCCCCGCACCTGGTAATCCACATCTTACAATTCACTTCACAGAGCATCGGTAATCCAGAGGCCGAATATTGGACATCACAGATGTTACTCTTCACTATTGACAGGTTTTTATATCATGTCCAAACTCACATGTTATTACTATTCAGTCTTCAGAGATTAAGATTACATGAAAGTTTTATTCACACGACTCAGAATGCTAGAATCCAAGCGCAAGAAATCCAACTGTATGAAGTTTTGCTCTCTTTAAACACCAAAATACAAAATTTAGACATGAAATGCTCTCATTCATCAAATGCCAAAGGACTCAAAAGCAAGACAAGAAAAACAACACAGCCAGAAAGGGCAGCAAGCATCTTGACGTGGATTATGCAGCCTCAAATTTTACAGGAAAATTGCTCCATTTGTCCTGGCAACTCTTCTTTCAAATGCCTGAAAAGCACACAAATCTAAACTAAACATTCTAAGCTACTGTCCGGCGCAATCTGACTGGCTGACTCTGCTTTTGTTTATGGACTTGCTTCTCTGCTTGGAAAACAGATTGCTAAGATCTGCTTGGGTTTTCATTACAAAGTGCCACGTCAGTGTCGAATCATCCAAGGGCTAGAGTTCATTCTTCCACAAATACAAAGCTGCACGTGCAGCACCGGATCTCTTTCTCTCCTCCCATGAGTCCCATCCCATCTCGTTCTTCTCTCCTCCATGTTCTTGTTTCTTCATCTTCTTCTCTGTAAACCCAGATCTTAATTAAAATCAGTCCAACCCAAGATTGTCCATAAAAACCCATGATTTTGAAATCTCCATTCAATCCCCAAATCAATGCTAGCCTTCAGTTTCACACTTTCACTCATTGTATACAACACACTATTTCACTCTCTCTCTGGTCATGGGCCACCGTCACCACCACCACCATCTCCACTCCTCCACCACCGCTGACGGCGCATCTCCCACCGCATCAAATCAGTCGTGTCCAAACATGCAATACCTTTTCAAATGATCTTTTTCAAGATTTAGGAAGATAGAGAAATCATAATTGATGAATTGTTGCAAGGCTGGGGAAAAATTATGGCCGAAAGGTGAGACTGTGAGAGAGAAGAGAGAGAGAGAGGTACAAATATGGTATGTGTGGTGTAAGGTTTTGTCTTTTGGAGACTTTTAGTGCTGACCCTTGGATCCACAAGCTTGTGGATGACATGTCAGCCCGACAGAGAGTCCAAGCAGATCTTAGCAATCTGCTTTCCAAGCAGAGAAGCCAAGTCCTTTGTTTATAATAAAAAGGCAACAAATAAAATGATATAACCTTCCACTGTAAAAAGATGTATCAAGTATGCAAAGAGTGCATGTCATGGGGTGATTAGTCTTCAGAATAAATGGTTGGATGGAGCTGAATGTGGCAATCATCGAATGAACCTTTTGACAAAGCAAAAAGACATTTGAAGCAAGTAAACAGGCCTTGTATTCCCCATTGTTCACATTCTCAAAATCGGTGAAGAGTAGTAGCTCATATCAAAGAATAACTATCTATGTACCTATCTGTTCAGAGGCTCTAATTGAACTTCAATCCTTCCTGATGTACGTGATTCTTTCTCTGAATGTATACCATTTGGACTCAACAAGTCAACAGAGTCATCTTCCTCAAGGTTCCCCAGCACCCAATTGCTTCTGCCAACACTTCTATCCCTCCTTCTTTGTCTTTCACAGTATTCCAGATATATTACTATGACAGCACAGATCAAGAACCAAACTATCAAAGCCCAATTTAGTCCCCCAACATTTTCACCGCCATATCTATCACCTAAATGCCGCAATCCTGTGAAAAGTGCTCCAAAACCTACTACTATGGCACTCCTGCCACCGATCACATGAAGATACTCCCACATAAGCCTTTTAGAGGAAACATGCACTCCATTATTTGGTCTCTTTGGCCTTAGGTATGCATTCACTGGTTGCATACAAACGAAAAATATAGCCGTAGTTCCAAATTTAACATGTAATGAGCCCAAAAAGAAACCACGGAGCTCAGCAACAGCAAAAAGCAGGGCAAGTAGAACGATTGCCAAACCTGAGTACTGCAAGTATACATGAATCCGATACCAACCATCACCCTTAACATGTTTTAAGTATCTAGCCGCCAGTACTCCACCAGGAAGCAAGATAGCCCAAGCAAGAAACATCATAAATCCATGCACGGCTAACACTGGCTGCAAATCCTGCTCTGCCTCGGCAGAACCACGCATAAGCAGCACCCTTATAGGCCTACTGCTGGTAACAAAATGCATATTTTGATCACTAAGATGATCATCTGACCATGTAGCACCCATTGCCCATATAACTTTAAGAGGAGTAGTTGGATCGATTATGTTTTTGCACTCAGGCTTATCGCTCTTACCACATGATGGTTTCAAAGGACGAGTGAACTCGAATGTAATGATCCCATTTTCTGACCTGCACCTCACATATGTCAAATTCTCATAAGTTGGATGCACACTTGAGGCATCCTTTCCATCAATCCAGTAAGTATTTACCCGCCCTTTGCCAATATTATCAATCCAACCCACATAAGCATAGCTGTTCACCATTCCCCTACCAAATCCTATTGCCAAGAAACCACTTTTCTTCTCACCCCGGACTGCAATGGATATAGAATCATGTGCCAATGTCCAAAATAATGTAACTTGCTGATCATCCAAAATCACACTGTTATTATACATATCCGGCAGACCCCCATCAACCACCTGTACCTTATATCCCATTTTCTGGTCATAAAGAGATTGATAGTACACTAGGTCTGGAGTATTCCTGTCTGGTGCCCAAACTAACTCCTTGGGACTGGCTTGAACTCCTTGAGATTCCGGTCCTCCAGCATAAATAGTCTCACTTGTATTCCTCAGTGTAGCATTCCCACCAAGAGGATCTGAAGTAATGTAGAGAGCAACATCATGCCCAGCTTGTATTGAAAACGTGACCGGCACCCCTCTTTCTACTCTCAACACCGGAGCCTCTTTCTTGTTAATGTAAAGAACCTTGGAAGGGTTAGGAGGGTCTGGATAATGCACTGCCTGCCCGGAAGTAACCACAAGCGGGGCCTTTGCATCGGCAATAATGAGATGCTGATCCTCCTTGTCTTCGGCATCTATAGGACCATAACAGTCATCCACATGCTCAGAAACATTCAGCTGCAAATAGCCATAAGCCACATCCTGGGGTCCCCCATGGTTTTGGGGAAGATAGTAAGGCTGAAGAGTATCCGGTGGCCTGATCGGCCCCAATGCCCAAATCGCTACCATTTTCTCAGTATGGTTCACCACTACATCATACTTCTGATCAGCAGATTCCAACGGCCTCTGGTACCTGATAAATGACACAGCATCCCTCCGGTGGCCATAAACCAATTTGGTATTGTTCACCAAGCCATTCGGGGCGCTCCCTTGGTACATTGTATCAGGGCAGACCCCTTTGACAGAGCCGTCCTTGTACTGGGTGCACTCGCTGTACTTTGTGATGTAAAAATCATTCACGAACGGCATTCCTACCTCATCGAATCCGGCAACGGCCACATCAGCTCCGAGCATAAACTGCTTAGTAGCTTTGGGTGTGGCCCACCCGAAAGCCATGTAGTTGGTCGACCCGGTGGCAGCCTCCAGCCCAATATCAATCACATTCTCAGGACGCAATGTCCATCTGATCCTAAAACTGTCAGACAAACTCTTGCAGTTCACCAGCATAGTCGGCTCAGTATGAGCCTGACTGCTCACATTCCCTGAATCGCTCGCCGGCGACGGAGAGGGAGCCAAATCGGAGCTGCGGTTGATTACATCGCGGAGCACGATGTGACCGAAATCGGAGGAGGTGGGGAGGTCCCAGACGGCGAGGACTTGGATCTGATCCCAGGTGACATTGTCCCTCAGACGCACAGTGAAGCTTGCGCTTTTGTAGGTCTGGTTGAGTTTCTGGTCGGAGACGACGAAGCCGGCGGTGAGGTTGTTGAAATCGGGGGCGACGGCGCCCCACCAGTGGACGTCGGAGCCGGGGAGCATGTCGAAATTGGAGACCTTGAAGGAGCAATCGTCGAGTATTTTGATGGAGCCTCTGAGCTGGTGCTGGAGCATTTTGAATTCGGATTCCAAGTTGACGAGGGGGCTGGTTTTGGGGCAATCCGGATGGGCATGGCAGAGTGTAAGGAGGAGGAGAAGGAGAAACCCTAGGAAGATGAGGGTGGTGGGTTTGGGAGGCATGAGAGGGGGTTATGGAGATCCGGATTAGATCGGATAGGATCTTTTGGGTCCGGAGAGTTTGGGATCCAATCAGCGGTTTGTGTGTGTGAATTGAAAGGGAAAGAAAGAGATGATGATCGGAGAAAGGTGGAGGCTCGGCGATGACGCAGTGTTGTTGGGTAAAAGAAGAGAAGAGGAAAACGGAGCGGACTGGTTGCGTGCCACTTTTTTAAAAAGCGGTCCGCCACGTTCTCTTCTTTTTGGTATTGGTTGCCCAGGTGTTTCTCATATACATGTACACCTTGTGTGTTTATACGTTTTGGTAATTTGTTATGTATTTAAGGTGTATTGGGTTGTTTTTTACCTTCTCACTTCTACAGACTGAACAAAATAGTTCTAGAAATATATGCTTCCGTTTATAATTAGAAACTAGACATATAGTCATGGGCACAAATGAAATGTATTTGATATGGTTTATCTTATTCGTTACCTACCAAGAAGACTACCATATATACAGGTAATGTGGCTATTGGAAAAAACAAATTGTTGACAATGTCCTATGGGGACGTTAAGCACTTCTGTTTGATGTTACGTTAGTAAGAAGTCCACCAAAACAGGCTGTGATTCTCATCGTCAACGCCGCCCAATGTGGAAGCACAATCCAATCAGAAACCAAATGAGACTTCCGATTGGCCTATCAGCACAGACAAGCACTTCTTAACTGGCAGCCTGCATATTTTCTAGATAACTGTTTCCTTGACATCTTTAGGCGCCACGACATCTGCCAACTCTATACTTGTTCAGCTGCAATGTTTTGTTTGCACTACTGTGCTGTTCAGCAAATTATAAGACTCAAAACACCTGAAAACCTTACTTCCCGTACGAATTTACAAATGATAACAAAGCGCATTTTGGAATGAGAACAATGATGAACCAAACCTTGTTATACAATATGCGCAGTTGTGCACCACAGAAGATTTCCCTTAGACCACACTCACCGCACATAAACTGCTGCTTCTGCCAGTTTCCTTCCTTCTTGTTCACTTTCACTACTCTTGTTCATGTTATACCCCAGGGATACAAAATGAAGATATCTCACTGCAGCCCCGATACATGCATACAGATATTTCAAGAATATACAAGACCAATGATAAATGATAAAAGAAGAACCGGCACCTTATAAATGCAAAAGAACAACAATGCATACGCTTCCAAGACAGAAATAAAAATGCACATGATGATGAGAAGAGGGAAAGAGCTAATGAAGTATGTACACCGGGAAATAACTCATTGAAACGGAAACTTTTATTGAAACACTAACTGCAATAATTTACAAGAAACTCAACGCTACAGAACCGGTTAAGGTTTCAGTTACAAGCAAGCATAGATGACAAGTTAAAACTAAAACAACAACTCTTTTGCGACCAGTGTACAAGGAAATGCTACATGTCTCACACAATAGTCTACAAATATTCATCAATCTCTTTTGACAATTATTTTCTTTCAATTAGTACTATTCTCAACACCCAGACCGTACAGAACACCTGCATATTTCTCGGTCGAGCCATTGAAGAAGGAATCCCTCAATTTCCTAAAGGTGCAAGCTGTAAGCAAACTGTCGGAGCCTGCTTGATGGCACACACCAATTCTTTCCACATCCAACAGTTCTGCAAGCTTGTTCAACCCACCATGGAGGCTGTTGCAAAACTTCATCAAATGCTTGATATCATACACCATTGGGAAGTATATCTTGATCAAATCAAAGAAACCGGCTTGTGTATCAGGCAAACTCCTACAAGTCAATAGCTTGAGCAGGTATCCAAAATCATACCCGCTATGGAAGGTGACCCAATGCACAGCATCGTTCAACACAATCCCTGAAGACATCAAAAGCTCAGCAAAACGATTCACATCAATACCCTTCTCGCTGTTCTTCTTGAAGTCAATCCCACATTGACGCAACAACTCGATCGAATCGGCGGCAAAGATGTCCTCGGTGACATTGAACTCGCGGAAATTGAATTGCCAAATGAAGAAGTTTTCGGTTCCACAGGTAGGAAGGTTCCCATTCTCATCAGAGAAAGTGAGGCCCAACTGAATCAATTTCAACATATCAACATTGTCTTTCAAAGTCTGATAGTTGTAATCACTGATGTTCTTAAAAGCCCCAACAGGGCGAAGAACAACCCCAGGGAACTCGGTATCCATAGCAACATAGTTATACTCGTCAACAATACCACGGATAATACGGAACTCTTCTTCAAGATTATCATTCCACACCTCCCGGATTTGAATGGAATCCTCTTTCGGCAAAATTGACATTTCCAATATACCAAATTAAGCAACACGGCGACCAATACAGCCAAGCCCAGATCTTTAAACCACAGCCTAATCGTTCAAGAACGAAACCCAACACAAAAACCTCAACTTGGTTGAGAAAGTTTCTAGCTCTGAACCAGATCTAGACCCAACCCAAATAAATAATATATAAGCAGACAGAAGAACCTGAAGTGAAGATCTTTCAGCGAGTCAAGGATTGTAGTCGGATCTAAAACAGAGAGAAAAAGAAAGCGTGAATTACAGAAAGAAAAAGCAGAAGTAATAAAGTAAGTAATAGTAAGAAGATGGAGTGATTGGAGATCTGACCTTGGACGTGTGAGATTGAGGGATGAGGATAACGGATCTGGGAGTTGGGAACAGTGATATGGGGTGGTCCGGCTATGAAGAGGAAGGTCAACGAAGACGAAGGCGGAGGAGAAAGAGGAGGGTGAGGAAGAACGTGGCTTCAGAGACCTTTACTGGGCGTGGGTTCTTAACGACTGTGAGGACAGGGCCCCCGACTGCAAGCGAATGGATGAACCCTCCCACGAAACGACCGCGTTTTGTCCGTGGACGAACAAACGGCGCCGTTTAGTTAGGGATGATGTTTTCCTTTTTTTTTTTTCTTGTATGATTCTCTTTTCTAAATCATGTGTTTGGTTCATTCACTCTGAATTTCATCTGATTTGATTGAATTTAGCATGCTTCATCATGCATGGAATGGATAACACCATATACGTCGACAAGGTGATTATTTTTGTAGTATTGAGATGTCTAGTTGTATTGTTAGCTGATTAACGTGTGTCTTTATTACCACAAGAATTTTACAATAAAATTATACAACAATTGTTCTTACAATTACTTGTTACAATTAAAAGTTGAAAAACAAATCTAAATATATAAACATGATATAATTAGATATAAATTATAAAATCAGTGGACGTTGCCAGATCTCTTCTCTACTACTATAAAATTATAAAGCTAGGTCCTTATTAAAAGCTTCACCAAATTGTGAACTTCCAAAATTACATTTAATGAATCAACTAATACAAATAAAAATCAATGGTTGCTATAGTAAAAGTAAAATACAAATCAAAACAAATTAAATAAATAAATAATCATAAAAATTACCGATTAGTATGATAAATAACTGTATAATACGGTAAAGTTAATTAACCACTCACGTTTATTTTTAGTTGATCATGATTATGATTCCATGCAAATATGCATGGGTAAAAGGCTAGTAACATTAATACTAGGAGAAGTCATTCTTAAAAGTAAAATATATTTTTAGAAATAAAAGTAAAATAGAATTTTGCAACATATAGGGGAAGGAAAATATCTATATTTATTGGCTGAAAGACATTCTTAAATGATTTTTGTGTATGGTCATACTTGATAGGCTAGGCTAGGCTAGTCCAGTGAGTCAACGCGTATTCGTTTTCAGCTCAACTCGTGGGCCTTCCATAATAGTCGATGACTACGTGCAACCCGCAATACTTCTATAGTTGGGCCTTGTCCAATGTAATACAGAAACAAACAGGAAGGAAGGAAGGGATTGCTGAAAATGAAGCTCCTTGGTGCTTCCCGACTGAGCGCCAAGTCAGTAAATATGGAACCACCAGTTGTAATGATCGATGCTTTCAACCAACCAAAAACAGAAACATACTATGATACGTATGTGTTTATATATATCCTCATTGTGTGTTTTTACATCGTCCGGTTATGTATGAGATCGTTTATGATTGCTCTTAAACTCACTTTTCAAAGTTTAAAAGATTTAGGGTTGGAAATGAAAGCATAGATAAGTGATTAAGTATTTCTTGAACTTCCCTCAATCATCCGTCATATGTTGTTAATGGTGCATCTCTAAATATTGGATGTATGTTATTTAATCAAATCATTTGACTCACCTATCTGATTCTTTTTATGTAATTTTCTAAATTGGTAATCCTTATACGTGTGGGAGTTAGCCAGGAGTCACAAACGTATGTTTTTTTTTTCTTCTATTAATTCTCGAGAATAAATATGTGATTTGACAAAATGAAGATGCACTTCTTTGATGGTGAAATTGTAAATGTGTTTGAGAAAATAATAGACGAACATGTTGTAGGAAATATACGCTACTTTATGCACAACACATTTTCACTTCCTATGATAAACATGCAATCCGTTACATTATAAACATGACATCAACTATGATATTAGTCAAAAAAAGGAATCACCCGTTGCACCTTATCTAAATATAATTAACAAAATCTAATGCTAACCACGATCGCAAGCTGACTGAGAATTTCATCATGCAATGAGAAGAGAAGTAATCCAAAATCGGCCTTAACTATATTGCTCCAAACGTGTTGCTTATACGAACAACTCTTGCACCGTCACATACTTTTAACACATCAACACTCAACTCTAAAGTGCGTATAGTCATCAACGCATTGTTATATTCTTTTTGACTTGCTTATTTTACAAATTATTACAAAAACTTATGATTACTTAAAAATTACAGCAAATCACTAAAATTTTCGAACTATAATTTTTTTTCCATTACCATTTGTTCTAGAGGCATAGTATTTCCTTAATAAATAAGAGGTTATGATTTCGACTCATGAAGTTGTAATATTTGAGTTGTTTACATGATCAAAAAAATAATAAAATTTGTTTGAGAAGAAAATTTATAACTATAATGAGTGAAATTAAAAAGGAAAAAAATTAGTTTGTGCAAGTGACAAGGCAAAAAAGTGTCACTTGTTATTGCGTGGCGAACCCTGATAGGTAGAGTTGATGTCAATACTCGTAGAGGGACAATTACTCAGTTGAAGAAACCAGTCCCCGATTCCTCTTCGAGAGAGAGAGAGAGAGAGCAGCAGCAGCAAAACTGAAAGATCGAAATCTCAAAATGCAAGAGACAAAAGACGCTAGCAGCAAGCCGAAGAAGGTCAATCTCTCAGATCACAGCTCCATCAAGCACCTTCTCGACGAGTCCGTCTCAGAGGTCGCTTAATAATCTTTATTAAGCATAAGAATTCTATCCATTTACGCATTCGTGTCTGTGAAATTGCAGATAACTCGTTTATAGATGGAATCGATTATCAATCTCAGTGTTTGATTTTGTTCTCTCATTTTTTCGATTGTAATGCGGTTTTTTACTTTTTATTGATTACTGGTTGGTTGTGTAGATTGTTAAAAGTCGCGGATATGTGGAGGACACCAAGTTAAGTAACTTGAAGTTGTTGATTGGAACCATTGTGATAACCATTGCTCTGTTTGCTCAGTTCTACAAGAAGAAATTTCCTGAAAACCACAACTTTCTTATTGGATGCATTACATCATATCCTTTTTACATCCTTTTCTCTTTTTTTGTCCAATTAAACGAGGTGCCACATGGGTTTTCCCTTTTGCTTTCGATTGTAATTATGTCCATAGTTTTCATGTTTTGGAGAGTCTGTGAAGGTGTTTATAGATTCATATCAGAAAAGTAGTGTTATTTGATATATGTGGAGTTCAAAGAGGTTTTCTGAAGGATTCATAAACACACATGTTGGGGTGAAGTATATGAACATGATTTGGAAGTATATCCTAGTTCAAATTCCCTCCAATGTGTTTAATCTTTGACTCTGGCAAGTATATTGTCATCAATGGAGTGCTACAGCTGATCTCATACATGAAGGAGCAAAATGCAATTCTGTTCACTCATCCTCCTGTGGTAAGCATATTCTTTTTATTTCTTGGTTTTTCATCTTTTGTTGTGTTATGTTTGTACAATTTTAATGAAGTTGTCATGAGTTAGTCAATGAGAGATCAACAAAGCATATCTCCCTCTCTCTTTCGTTAATTAGATCTCCGTAAATCCATACATTAACAGATAGCTCAGTCATACAGTGAGGATGTTCTACTTTTGGGAGTGATTGAGCTGGTTTTGCTGATTTTTTTTCAATATCCATCATCTAAATGTTCCCTTTTTCCTATCAAACAAAACACTTGGGCTCAGAGGCAAAATGCTCTCTTTGTTACACTGACTTTATCTTGGATTTGTTTACTAAACGCCGTCTTGCATGATATAGTACTCTGAACTTGCCAAAGCCTTATTTAGGTATACAGACATCACACATGATCAGATCAATATGGGAATGTTGTTTTGGCTAACAACGGGATAGAGATATCTACTCAATTAGAATGTTTAGAAACAGAGAGAGCTGGATTTCCAATGTCAGAATTAAAGAAATCTGTGTTACTGTGTAGTTGATATATAGATTTTATCATTTCAGAATTTCTGGCTAGCTGTTCATCATATCCTCTTGACGGAATGCACATTAAATTTATTTCAGATTTAGAGGATATATAGAAGTTGGAATGTGGTTTATTTCCTCTGGGTAAGGAAGGAAAGTTGGCTTGTTTGTTCATTTCTAGTTCTTATTCATTTCTGCAGGGATCCTTTAGTACTACTGGGTTGGTGGTGTCCTCCAAATTACCAAGGTTTTCAGACTTGTACACTCTTACAATAGCAAGTGCAGATTCAAAATCAGTTTCTGCAAATAAACCGGTGGAACTCACGAGTGTTACTAAGTGGTCTCTCTCTCTCTCTCTCACACACACACGCACACGCACACATGGATGTTCATATCAGCAAATGTTTACCAATGTTTACGCATTGCTTCCTGGAGTTTCAAATTGACCCGGAAGTACTCCACTTCCTCTCTCTTCTGTCCATTATTGTTTCAGGTTTACTAAGGACGGAGAATTGGTGGAAGGCTTGCTGTGGAAGGAAGTGGATGGACTTATAAACAAGTATGGAAGAGAACCAAAGAAGAGCAAGTGAAGTGAATTTCGTCTTCGCAGGATCCTCCACAAGATTCAGTTCTCATACACAGCGAACTTTATTATGTGTAGTTGTTTGGAGTGAACCTTTGGAAGTGTTGTCATTCAGCGTATATGTAGTCAAAGTTACTATACAAACCAATTCACAATGAACATCAGGGTCCTGAGCGTGTTAGTATTTTAAACTTGATCTAGATGTTTGCGCGCCCAGCAGTTCATTTCGTTGATGCTTTGGTAGCTGACCACACCATCTTTGAGTTATCTCTACAAATTATAACGACACAGAAGTAAAAGTAGCAAACCACCTAGAGTGGCCCAAAACAAAATAAAAGCCAGTCAAGGCAACAAATCAGGCCCGACAGAAGCAAAACGCTATCTTAAAACTAAAAACGAATGTGCGCAGAATCTTAAAGAGTCAGAGTGACAGGGCAACTCTACAGCAGAAGCAGGTAGGCATTATATGAGGGATTGAATGAAGCGGAAATGATAGGAGAACAAGCAACCTAATCAGAAATGACTAGTCTTATCAGACTAGTTTGGTTTGAACTAAATTGCATTGGAGATTGGGAAATAATTATTAGTAGAGCAACCTATTAACCGGGTTTTAAACTGTCATGAATTATGAATATCATTACCCTGCTGGTCATGTCCTTGTGCTCTGTTCATATCAGCCTTTCTATTTTTTTTTAACGTAAGGTCTTATTTTCCCTTGGTACTTGTTCTTTTATCTTCCTCTGTTGGGTTGGCAAGTCTTTTGCTGTTTTGTTTCCTCCTTCTCCTTTCTTGTTGAGTCCTTCGGTCCTCGTTCTCCTTCTGCTGCAGCTGCGTCAGCCTTCAGGTTCAGTATCTCTGTTGTTGACTTCATTACTGTTTCTCTCTTCCTAGTTATCTACCTTGTATTCTAGGCTCGAGCCTGCATTACCTGTTCTTTTTCATCTTCTTCTTCTTCAAGTTTAGGCCTCTTTTATTGTTTGTTTTATGAGTTTTCATCTGCTTATTCTTATTCTGGTGTGTTTTGTGCCATGCTTTCCTTCACCCTTGTTTGCCTGTTTTGCCTCTACATCTCTTCTTTACGTACCAACGTACTTCAATAATCTGAAAACTGTTTCTATTATCCAAACGAGGGTAGCTGGTAGCAGAGAGGCAGAGAGAGTTGAGACTAAAACCACGTCTTAATGTAAAAAAATTACTAAACCATGTGATTAAGATATCTATTAGTGTTTTACTAAATTTCATCATTACTGTTTTTATGAACATTTTATTAGGACGCAATTTTTCGAAGCACATGAAATAACTGCGATCTCATTTTGAAGCTGCAGGGTATTCCCTGGAGAACCAATTGACTACTGTTTGTCTCTTAGCTCTTTGATACAAGTTCAAATGGCGGCCAGTAGTAAACAAGCATTTTTCTAGGTCCTCATTGGTGACTTCTGCCGGCACCTGGTAAGTTTTTCAGCTCCTCATAAGTTGCCTCAGTTTGATACCTTGTCATTTTGGGAAGATCTTAATTTTCAACATGGCTTTGTCCGGTTTAATCCACTCATTAGGACGGGGGTCAACATATCTCGTCATTTCTTTTGGTCAACATCTTTAACATTCTTACCAACATAGTGTTGATTATGAATCGTTTTGTGGGTTGAACAAGTGATGAGAAGCTTGAATGAAGTATATATAAAGTGGACTCATTTTTTCAACGCCTCGGTGACTAGTGGTACTGTAATAATACAAGGCTTTCAAACACTTTGATTAACTGATTTCTATATGAACTACTTGAAGTCTTTGTACTGAGATGTATGCACAGTGCTTTTTATGTGAAAGGGTTCTTTTGATTTAATACCATAAATATCTATAAATACATTTTGTAGAAAATGCCAACTGCGTTTGTGGACAAGTTGAGGGGAACACCACCTTTCAAATGCGTGCTTAGAGATCCGGACGGACAAAGTTGGAATGTGACACTGAAAGAGAGAGCAGGTGGCTTGTTCTTTTGTAACGGTTGGCCGAAGTTTGTGAAGCATCATTGTTTGGATGAAGGGGACTTTTTGGTGTTGTATTATACTGGCAAGCATAAGTTTGATGTCAAAATTTATGATGAAAGTGCCTGTGAAATGGATTTAGAAGTATCCAAGAGGAGAAGACTCACTGATGGAAGTAGTAAGTTGTACTTTGTTGAGCACTTCTAGTAATTTTGGTGTGCTTTTTTTATCTGACAGAACATCTCTCACTCTAAATCATGTTTCGATTTTGCTCTGTATAGGCGTTCAAGTCATGTCTGGAAAGGCTGTAATTGAAGAAACACGATCTGGATTGACAGTGTTCAAGTCAAAGTATTCAAGCCAAATGTGATTCTAGTTCATAACTTGAGAGGCAAAGTTGTGATACTTGAAGGTCCTAAAGTTGTGGACTCTAGCAGCTACAGGAAATTCTAGCTCACTGCAGTTTCTTTATGATGCTGTGATTGCAATCTTTTGATCGGAGATGATGTTGTATTTCCTTAACTGAAGGGTGTTTATCGTTCCCTAGACTAAATCCAGACTAGTAATACAAATAGCAGATCCTTCTGATCTTAGCCAGGATTTACTATGCATTTGTTTGATTAGTACTAAACTTGTAAACTTGTAGTCGGTGAAATTGAATCATCTTCCTCCATTTCAGCCCTTTTTCCTTCATATTCTCCATAATCTCTAAACCACGCACCTTCTTCATCAACTAGCTTCTCCTTCACCACCCCCCACATTTCACCAAGCTCTTTGATTTGGTCTCTTGACAAAAGCTGTCCTGCTCCAAAACTCACAACCCATTTCAATACTTGGTGCATTTCTCATCATCAACCTTCGTTTACTTTCACCAACGCACTCCAGCGACTCTGTTTCCATCAAAATCGGTCCAAGTTTTTGTTGTTGTTGGAAATTTTAAAGGTGGGACCCCCAGCCCGCGTAGGCCCACCACTCCTAATACCGCCTAGACGAACTCGGGCTCCGCCTAGCCCGATTAGGCCCAATTCGTTTTTTTTTTTTTTTTCAGGAACCGGATTCTCTTCTCGCTTCTACAACCTTCTTCTTCTGTTTGCCTCTTCAAAACCACTCTCTAGTCTCTCCTCATCTCAAAACACCAAACCCAGAGAAGAAGAAATCCCTCAACAACACAATTGCCGATCAAAATGGCTAGCCGGCATGTCACGAAGCTCAGCAAATCGGCGATGGTTTTGGCGGCCATGAACGGCGCCTCCAGAACCTCAAGAAGAACCCTCACCCGGTGCCGTGAAACAGCAGTGGCTGCCGCCTCAAAGCTTTCCCCGGCTCCTTTCTCTCGAGCCAGTAATGTCGTTTGGGATACAAGTCATGTCGTTTTGTCAAGCGCCTTCGCTCGGAGCTTTCACTCCTCCGCTCCTCGTCTCTACTCCGCCAGCAGCAGCGCCGCTCAGGTCTCCGAATCTTCAATTTCTGATTCATTTTTGAGATTGATTTGTGAAACTAAAATGGCAAGTGTGTGAAAGCAGGCTCAGCAGAACGAGTTCACTGAGATGGCGTGGGAGGGCATAATTGGGGCGGTTGAGGCCGCCAGAGTTAGCAAGCAACAGGTGGTGGAATCGGAGCACTTGATGAAAGCTCTGTTGGAGCAGAAGGATGGTTTGGCCAGGCGAATCTTCACCAAGGCGGGTCTGGACAACACTAGTGTTCTCCAGGCCACTGATGACTTCATTGCTCAGCAACCCAAGGTACATTTGTTTATTTCGGACTATATATTTTGCGATTTCAATTCATTTGAGAGAGAGAGAGAGAGAGAGAGATTGAACATTGTGTTGTTGTGCTTAGGTGATGGGTGGCACCAGTGGACCTATAATAGGCTCGCATCTGGGGGGTCTGTTGGACAATGCGCGACGGCAGAAGAAAGAAATGAATGATGATTTTGTGTCTGTGGAGCACCTGCTGTTGGCGTTTCAGTCGGATACACGGTTTGGGCAGCAATTGTTCAAAAACCTGCAGCTTAGCGACAAGGATTTGAAGGAGGCTGTTAAGCATGTTCGTGGAAACCAGAGAGTCACTGATCAGAGTATGATCTTTACCTGAACTGTCGGTTTAAAGTTGTTTGTTCACTAGGTGGTATCATAGAGCTAAGTGATTGTTTATACATCCTCAAGGAACAAACACAAAATGCTTTGCTTGTTGGGTATTGTCAGTTTGTAGTTTGCCTAAAATAACGCATTTTGTGTTTCCATAGATCCTGAAGGAAAATATGAGGCTTTGACAAAGTATGGAAATGATTTGACTGAGCTCGCCAGTCGTGGAAAACTTGATCCTGTTATTGGACGGGATGATGAAATACGGCGCTGCATCCAGATATTGTCCAGGAGAACAAAAAATAATCCCGTTATTATTGGAGAGCCTGGTGTGGGGAAAACAGCAATTGCAGAAGGGTGAGTTTATCGATTTCTTTATCATGATTCTTTAGTAACTTTTAAAATGTAGACATTAGGTTATATTAGTCTAACTGACTGGTCTACACTAGTAATATACTTTTCAAATTAAGTTTTAGTTAGTGAACCACCTGGATGTTCTGCTATACTTAACTAATGCTTTTCTCACAACTGATATTATTTTTCCTGGTGTCATACTTTGCCAGATTGCTCATTCTGCATCTTTGCATCTTTCTGCTTTCTTGATTCATTAAACCTTTTATGTTATCTGCAGATTAGCTCAACGGATTGTGCGTGGGGATGTTCCAGAACCCCTGTTGAACAGAAAGGTAGTCATTTCAACTGTAAAAAATAAAAATAAAAATGTTACTTTTTCTTTCCTTTAATGATACGACTGTTGTATTTCTTTTTGACGGAAAACAAAACTTAGTTTCAAGTTGGATCAAACTTTTGCATTAGTTGTTCAAAGTTGGATAGGTGCAACTTTCAAGGATATTACCATTGATTCAATTCATTCTAAACTACACCGTTTATTGTAGAAATAGTTCCCTTTCTTGATGTTCTATTTTGGATATCAATTTGTACTTTGCTTGTATTCTCCAGTTGATTTCCTTAGATATGGGTTCATTGGTGGCTGGAGCCAAGTTTCGCGGTGACTTTGAGGAAAGATTGAAAGCTGTATTGAAGGAAGTTACTGCTTCAAATGGACAGATCATATTATTCATTGATGAGATTCACACTGTAGTAGGAGCAGGTTTGTGTTTTCTTAATGACAAAGCTAGTCTTTTTCTGTTGAATCTGTGAGATTGTCTTCTTATATCCTTGTACATGGTTGTTGTTGTTAGGGGCTACAAGTGGTGCAATGGATGCTGGGAACTTGTTGAAACCAATGCTTGGACGGGGTGAGCTACGGTGTATAGGAGCAACCACGTTGAATGAGTACAGAAAGTACATTGAGAAGGATCCTGCACTGGAACGTAGATTTCAGCAGGTGTTTTGTGGTCAGCCATCTGTCGAAGACACAATATCCATTCTCCGTGGGTTGCGTGAGCGCTACGAGCTGCATCATGGTGTGAAAATATCAGATAGTGCCCTTGTTTCTGCAGCTGTTCTTTCTGACAGATACATTACAGAACGGTTTTTACCTGACAAAGGTATGCTTAGAGCCTCCAGTTTATCTCTCTTCTTTGTTTGGAAGTTATGCTTATTGCATTATTCTTCCAGCCCTCCTTTTTTAGTTTTGTAACTTAGTTTCTTTGTTTCAGCTATTGATCTTGTTGATGAAGCTGCTGCAAAGCTGAAAATGGAGATTACCTCTAAGCCAACTGAGTTAGACGAGGTAGACAGAGCTATACTGAAATTGGAGATGGAGAAGCTATCTTTGCAAAATGACACGGATAAATCATCGAAAGAAAGGTTAAGCAAGCTGGAGAGTGACCTCGCATTGCTCAAACAGAAACAAAAAGAATTTAATGAACAGTGGGATCGTGAAAAGGCCCTCATGACTCGAATTCGATCAATTAAAGAAGAGGTATTCCTCAATCTTGTGTTGTCTGAAAATGCCCATCATTTAATGCATCGATTCTTCTGATCTATGGGTTCCTAATTTTGTAGATTGATAGAGTAAACCAAGAGATGGAAGCTGCTGAACGTGCGTATGACCTAAGCCGTGCAGCAGAGCTCAAATATGGAACTCTAATGTCCCTGCAGCGCCAGTTAGAAGAGGCTGAGAAAAACCTTGCTGAGTACCAGAAGTCTGGAAAGTCTTTTCTACGAGAAGAAGTCACCGATCTTGACATTGCTGAGATTGTAAGCAAATGGACTGGTATACCCTTGTCAAACCTTCAACAGTCAGAAAGAGACAAGCTAGTCATGCTAGAACAGGTACTTCATAAGAGGGTTGTGGGTCAAGATATAGCAGTGAAATCGGTAGCTGATGCAATTAGACGTTCAAGGGCAGGTCTCTCGGACCCTAACCGCCCTATTGCAAGTTTTATGTTTTTGGGTCCTACTGGTGTGGGAAAAACAGAGCTTGGAAAGACCTTGGCCAGCTTCCTCTTCAACACTGAAAATGCTCTGGTTAGGATTGATATGAGTGAGTACATGGAGAAGCATGCAGTTTCACGTTTGGTGGGTGCCCCGCCTGGTTATGTTGGTTATGAAGAAGGCGGACAATTAACAGAAGTGGTTCGTCGAAGACCCTATTGTGTAGTGTTATTCGATGAAATAGAGAAAGCGCATCAGGATGTGTTCAATATTTTGTTACAATTGCTGGATGATGGAAGGATTACCGATTCACAAGGAAGGACTGTAAGCTTCACCAATTGTGTTGTGATAATGACCTCAAATCTTGGCTCCCAGTATATACTCGAAACTCTTCGTAATACTCAAGACAGCAAGGATGCAGTTTATGAACTGATGAAAAGACAAGTGGTTGAACTGGCGAGACAAACTTTCCGCCCTGAGTTTTTGAATCGAGTCGATGAGTTCATCGTGTTCCAGCCTTTGGACTCCAAAGAGATCTGTAAGATTGTTGAGATACAGGTATTGAATCTTGTACCAGTAATGCTTTCACTTTCAGTTATGATTCAAGTTAGTTGTCTTTTTCTTAGCGACTCTTATTTGAAAAACTGAAATATTAAAATGGGTCATTTCGTATTGCAGATGAACCGGTTGAAAGATAGGCTGAAGCAAAAGAAAATCGAGCTTCGTTATACAGAGGAAGCTCTTGAGCTTCTTGGTAATTTGGGCTTTGATCCGAACTATGGAGCGAGGCCCGTTAAGAGGGTGATACAGCAGCTGGTTGAGAATGAGATTGCAATGGGAGTGTTGAGAGGAGATTACAGCGAGGAAGATTCGATCATTGTTGATGCTGAGGTGTCCCCATCCTCCAAAGATATTCCTCCGCAGAAGCGGTTGCGCATCAGGAGAGTGCAGAACACTTCTTCCACGGTAGATGACATGGTTGCAAATGACTGATTTTAGAATTTTGGTTTGTACATTAGGACCAGAACTGGTTTGGTTTAGTGTGTGTAGACTCTGCTGTGAGACAACTGAGGAATAGTGAGAGTAGAACTGTTGAAGATTGAATGAAAGACTAGAACGCTAGATTGGGTTACATCATGGTGGATAGGCTTCCTCTTGCATGTTTGTGGGTATCCAAAATAGACAGGCACTAGAAGCTATAGATAGAAGGGCACCAGTGGAGAATGTTGTTAGAGCAGTAATCCAAGTTTTGGGTGGACTTTGATACAGTTGGAAAATGAGGTAGCCTTTTCAGTGTGCTTTGGCTTGGCATTGCATGATGCGTATGCTAAACCAAGTAGAATATGTTGGGACTTGTTTGCTGTCTTGTTATAAAAAAAAATGTGCATACACAACATTCTCTTGGCCTTATTACGTTTGTACAATCTACTCATACTTCTTCTCTCTCTTCTTCATGAATGATACAAGCAGATAGTATATAGATGGACCGCGTGGCATGCGTTTTGGTTGGTTTTCATGAATGCGAGCCGTCTGTTCAACCCAAAACGATAGACAGATACATCCTTCATTCTCCCCATCCTACAATGCAAAATTTCCCTTGTTTAGGAAACTGATCATGAATTTTATGCCCCCCCCCCAAACAAGAAATTATCATATTTGCATGTCACGGGATGGATATTATGCATGGCAGTACTCGACAATTGATAATCATATTTCCTAGACTTGGGCAATCTAATCGCTCTACTTTTTATCCAACGATTCCCTATCACTAGCACTAATAATTGTACTATGAACCTGTGATATGAAATATGACAAATCATGACAATTTCCCAAGGTTAACTCCAAGTAATTAGTAAAAAAGAATGTTTGATTGTACATTCTGTCATTCTCTGACAACAAGAAAGAAACAGATCGCAGGACATATGGCTGTAAAGAAATATGCAGATACAAATTTTAGAACTTGTAATTGACAACTTGGCATTGGAATCATAGTGATTCTGTTATGTGAAAATCGAACACAAACAAAACCACCGAGGAGGAGGAGCCCAAACGAATGAGTCCAATCTAATGCAAGACAGGTCCAAACTGGAAGCTGATCGCCATGCATGCCCTTTGATACTCTACGTGCTTATCCACGTAGCTATGGTACACCATCAAGGTAAGATAGAATTGATCTTGCTTCATTAGCTGGATGGCGTAATAATTGAGAGGACGGTAGTGACGGTGTTAGTACTCTACACAATACTGACCTTACACATTTCTCCATGCAAACCAAATGGCTTCCTCTGGAAGAAGACCACACACACAAACCACAAGCAAGCTTTTCCGTTTTTCCATACATCTTTTTTCTTATGCTTGCATCCCAGATAAAGAAACGAGCGACTGTAAAATCATTAACATGCCACATTTTCCTTTTCTTCAAAACAAAGAAAAAGGGCAGCATCCAAAAAACAAAAGCGTTCAATGTTTACTCCTACATATGTAAATTGTCTAATTGTTAACCGATACAATAAGATCCTTGTGCATTAAATAATATTCTAACCGTGAAAGATGGCTATAGTTCTTATTTCAGATTGTAATACATCTCGACCTCTGAAAATAACATAAATTTTAAAAATAGACATTTTAATGTTATAAACAAAATTGTGATCAGCAAGATACTTGAGCTCAAAAATCACATACTTGATTCATGTAATTTAACCATATTAATTTTAAGAAAAAAAATGAGGATAAAGAATTGAGAATAGAATATCACATTAATTAAACAAAATCCACCTATTTTCCTTTTGCAGCTGAAATAAAAAGAAACAAAAGATTTATTTTCTTTTTAATTGAGAAGAGAAAGACTTCTTTTCTCTGAACCAAATAAGAGTACAAAACAGAGCGCCGTAAGCTTTCACTCTCTTCAGTATCAGTGCTACTCTCTCTCTCTCTCTCTCCTTAGTTGTATCTTCTCGCATTTTCAGGCTGGACTGGTTTCCGTGCAATGTAATGTAGTTACACTGCTGCTTTGCTACTCGATCAATCACATTCACACCAGATGGCCAAGTGTCACCGCAACGACGTCGGATCTCTAGTCCTCGACCGTCCCACCACCACCTCCTCAGCCCACTCATCCCGTCTTTGGTCTTCCTTCTCCGCCGCCTCATTCCGCCGCTTAATCTTCGACGCCGTCAGCTGCGGCGCCAGCTCCCGCTACCGCCACCACAACGACCCAACCGACGCTCCCGCTCCCGCTCCCGCCAGATCAACCGTCAAGCAAGAAAAGGAGCCGCCGGAGAAGGCGAAGCCCAAGTCGGAGAAGCTCTCGGATCTTCTGAACCTGGCGGCGAAATGGTCGGAGGCCGAGAGCGACGACGTGACCAAGAAGAAAGTGGAGGCGTTGGAGAAGCTGAAGCGCGTGGCGAGGGAGTTGCAGGTCGAAAACGACGCCGTGGAGATGAGGAGAGCGGCGGCGAGCGACGTGAGACTGCTGGCCAAGGAAGATTCCGAAGCAAGAGCCACGCTTGCTATGCTAGGCGTCATTCCGCCGCTCGTCGTAATGATCGACTCCGATGACGTCGATGCTCAGATCGCATCGCTCTATGCTCTGCTCAATCTCGGGATCGGCAACGATGTGTGAGTTTGTTAACTTCAATTTTGTTGCATGCACCATTTTTATTTAATAATTTATTAATGATATGATCCACTTATGAATAGCGTTTATGAATTCAGCAAAAGTTTTCATTCGCATTCTGTCTGGTTCATGCCATACTGTCATTTTCTTCTTCATCTACATTTTTTTTATGTATTCATTTTTAGAATTCATGTCCGTTGAAGGTGGCTTGCCAACTCTCTTTAGATTTGGAGAAGATGAAGTCTAATCATAAAATCGGCTCTTTATAGCTGGAATGTACAAAGTTTGCGACTTTTGTTAGATTGTGATTATTTCCCAGCATTCACTTAATCTGTTTTAACGTCGTTATAATTGCAAATGAATAGCATTTAACTTTTCTGGAGTCAATAATTTCGTTGTGAATGATTTTTTTGGACCGCCCCTGTTGCAGGAACAAAGCTGCTATCCTCCAAGCAGGTGCTGTGCACAAAATGCTGAAGCTAATTGAATCTCCAAACTCATCCGTCACTGAAGCAATAATTGCAAACTTCCTTGGCTTGAGTGCTTTGGATTCTAATAAACCCATTATTGGATCTTCTGGTGCCATTCCTTTCTTGCTCAAAATCCTTAAGAATTCGGACAACACAATTAGCTGCCAAGCTAAGCAAGACGCTTTGAGAGCTCTCTACAATCTTTCAATCTTCCCGTCCAATGTCGCGTATATACTGGAAACTGATATGATCCCATTTTTCTTTAATACATTGGGAGACATGGAAGTGAGTGAAAGAATCCTTGCAATTTTAAACAACATGGTATCTACCCCAGAAGGAAGAAAATCAATTAGCAGTGTACGTGATGCATTCCCTGTATTGGTTGATGCATTGAATTGGAACGACTCCCCTGGGTGTCAAGAGAAGGCAACCTACATTTTAATGGTAATGGCGCATAAGGCGTTTGGGGATAGGCAAGCCATGATTGAGGCAGGAGTCGTATCAGCATTGCTTGAATTAACGCTTTTGGGTAGTACATTGGCGCAGAAGAGAGCTTCGAGGATCTTGGAGTGTTTGAGAGTGGATAAAGGAAAACAGATATCACAGAACTTTGGCGGGAGTGCAGCAGTTTCTGCTCCAATTTGTGGTTCTTCATCATCTTCTACAAACCCTAATCTAGGTTCCAAGGAGTGTTTGGAAGAGGATGAGAGCATGATGAGTGATGAGCGGAAAGCAGTAAAGCAATTAGTACAACAGAGTTTGCAGAGCAACATGAGGAGGATTGTGAAGAGGGCCAATTTGCCCCAAGACTTTGTGCCGTCGGATCATTTCAAGTCGCTCACCTTAAGTTCAACTTCAAAGAGCTTGCCATTTTGAGATGATGTCGAGCTTGAAGGGAAGAATTTGAGAAGTTAGTCTTCTTTTCATACCATCATATATACTCTTATTCCAGCTTCTAGGCCTTAATCTGTAGCTTTTGTTAGGGTATGAATCTATTTTGAAAATAGTTATCCTAGTAAGATTCGTCTTGTTGTGTAAATATGTCAAATGCTTCCTGGTTACCGTTTTCATTTTGGCTTGAATCTAAATGAAAGCTTTGAGATCAATGGCATGGCTTGCAGAATTGGGAAATTACAAGGGAGGAATGAGGCATATGATATTGGTTGTGAACTTGTGATCATCATCAAACACCCCCACATTCCACAAAAGTCATTGGGGTCACTCAACTTTCAACCCCTCCCCCCATTAGTACTGTTTTGTCCAACCCTTTGTCCCTACCCCCCTACCCAAATTTTAGAAACCGGAAAAATACCCACCATGCCTCTATGGGAAGGGGTGTCGGTCATTTTCTAATACAAATGAGATAGGGACTGGTGAGGAGTGAGGGCCTTCTTCCATTCCCATCTGGGAATCTTTCTTTTGTTTTTTGTTTCATTGTGTGAAGGTCTCGTTTAGAACCCTGCATATTTATTTACAGAGTTGAAAACTGATTGAGTGAACAAAAAAAATATATCACAGTTGCATCTGCAGTGAGAACATGGATTGCTATTGTCAACCTCCTTCTCGATGAATTGCTTGCTCTGACCTTGTTTGCTGAACCGGTCTCTTTTATCGATTCATAGATCTGAGTTAGAACAAAAGACTTTACCAGTTGTGGTTTATCATAGTTGAGCTGCGCTTGCCAGGTAGCTGTTCATCATTATTCAAAGTCATCGACATGAACGATGATCAGGTACATTACATACATGTGGCCGCATATAGTGGGATGCCGTATCCGTATGGGCATTTTGTATGAAAATTCATAGCTGTTTTGCTCAGTGTGCCCCTGCTGCTATGTGACATGATAGTGTTTGCCTCGATCTGTTGGTGTAAATATTAATGTAACATTCATGACCTCTGGGCTGTGGGGAGTTTTGTTTAATTAGAGTCATCCAGCATTGAATGAGCAATGCAGAGTGAAATTTAGTTAGTAGAATGATTAAGTTGAGGGTGCTGTATGTATATACAACATAACACCATCAAGATGCATGATTTACAGTAACATAGAAATCTTGCAGTGAAACCTAGATCTGGATTTGCCCTTTTCTTAAATTGGTAGATCATATGCTTTGCATTGTCTCGATGAGATAATTTACTATAGTCTATCATCGAAGAGTGGTACTTTATCAAACATAAACACACTCAGCCCACTTGTAATATGAGTCTGAAAATATTCTATATTCGAGTTTGTTGCTCGATCTGGAAGCAGTAGTTGGTGGCAGCTGGGTTGAAGACTAGGCCCTGCCTGCAGTTTCCTTCTAAATTGTTTGTTTATGCACCAGATGCTGAGACATTTTCTAAAAGGTAGTTCAATGCTTTAAATACCTATCTGTGTATCTAACTAAGAACGACTACAATATATTGTCATTGATATTTTGGTGATATATATCCCCACGAGTAAATGAAAATCCACCGATTGGTAAAGCTGGAGCTAAATTTGTTGAGAGTGTAAATGATCGACTCGTAACCCTTCACATAATTGGAATAGTTTTAGGTAAAACTTTTATGACGCGAATTCAATGTCGTTTTCCAAGTGTAGGTAATTCTGGAAGGCAAAGGCACATGCAAAAATAGCAAAATGCCAAATGCAATGCAGGTTTTATGTTGCTGGTCAGCTGGTGTTTACATCTATAATTTCATCGACAGGGAGAGACATTATACATGGACAGATGACAGAACGATGACGTAGTTATGAACAAACGGGCAATGTGACCGAACTTGCAGCGAGCAAGGAGGAGGCCGGAGGAGGAGGAGAAGGAGATTGTTCTCTTATTATAGCCGCCCAACTGCTTTGGCGATTTGCAACTAAAAGAAATGACCCAAAAGAAAGGAAAGGGACTTGATGATTCAACCACCCAATCAAGCTAATTAAAACCTTCTCTTAAAAAAAGAAGACCCATCTTGTACCTATATGCTAATATGCATTCATATGTGTTTTATTTTCCCTCCTTTTAGTTAGTTGGGAATTGGGATTACTTGTCGAAAATGCTAATGACGTTGTAGGGTTATAGTTTTCAGCCGCTATCGTCCATTATGAATTGATGATAAGATGTTAGCTGGTTCTGCTTCTTCCGCTCTTCAATTGTTAATGGTTCTAGCCTTCTAGGGCGCTTTGATCATCAACTACCTGGAAAACAAAACACACAGCATCGTTCGTTTGTTCTGATACTAGACATGGAACTAAACAATGCTTGCTTAAGTGATTGATTTATATAATTAATCTGCCGGCAAGCAATGCCAACGTTCACTTTATACTCGGTCGGAGAGGGTGGGGGTCCTTGGGAAAGTGCAGGACAGAGGTAAAGGGAAAGGGAAGAACAAAAGGGTAGGCAGGCTTTCCCTTTCTTCCCACTACTAGCTAAACCTTATTTCATGTCTTCTTAAATGCAGCCATGCATAGCTTACCTTGATCTAAATCGTTCAGTAAACTCGCTCTGATCAGATTGAGCGGCAACGACATTAGGCATTAGCGATGGTACAAAACACAGCGCGTTGCAAATTGCAAAGAAGGAGCCCAGCAAGACAGAGCCACCATGCTCTGTTAACAAGACCGTCGTGGTCACCACCACCGCTTTATTCGGTAATCTCCTCAAATACTACGACCCACCCAGCCACATGGTTAAAGGTTCAAAAAGAAGCACAAGGTCCTTTCGCTTATGGCAAAACTCGAATCTGCATCCATGCTGTAACCCAACTTGCTGTTCGAACCCCCAACTTCCTAAAACACATACCTCAGACAAATATATTTTCCACATAAACCACTGTCATGCTCTAATTCCAGCTTCCATGATCTAATTTGGATTTTATGATACAGCTAAAGCTTATTACCCAAACATTGTTCTCTATCAAACAAATGATCTAAACACATCAATAACAGTACTAGATAACATTGTATTCTTAAAACATCTACAGCAGTTATGGCAGCCACCAAAAATTTCAAATCTCGTATGCCTGTTTATAAGATTGATCCATTCTAAAATCAACAATCTCTAATTAGTTTCAGTAACTGGAAGGTATACGCCTTCTGCTGCCAGCCAAACATTGTCGGCACGTTTGTCTCTCACACCACAAACCTGCATCAGGGTGAATCAAACATATTTAGGCTACCTTAAAGATCATTTCAATACCACAAATTTCATCTCCTTCATTGCAACAAATATGACATAAAGATGTTGCAGATATGAGTCATATATGAGAACAGTATTTAAAAGTGATTATTCCACAGCTTAATTGCTTAACTTGCAGAAACATTTAACTATAACTGACTTTCTCAGTGATACGAATCCATGGATCACCAGCTCGACTATAGTCTTAAGGTTATGTGTATGCCCAGGAGATTCGGTGCATGCATTATGTCTAGGCTTGATTGTTCTCATCTATGGTGCATTGCAGATATCAATCAATTCTCAATGTCAACAGAACATAGGCTAGTGCAAACTTATCTGTAGTTACACATGTCTAGCAATTACCCCAGGATACTTAACATTATTACAACTCCTTGATAATAGCTTAAATTCAATTACTTATCCCCAATCAATCAAATTAACAATTTCTATCTACCAATGTGAACTCTACAGGCCATCAGAATGGGCGATATGCAATTATCAGTTTCATTTTTGCATTTAACCAGCAAGCAGCCAACAAAATTAAAATTTCAATTTATACTCGGTGTCTTAGAGAAATCGGGTTTAGGTTTTCATTATTCTCACCTCCTGCTGTCCCCCAGCTATGCGTTGGTATTTCTTGTCATGACTGTGTAGGTAAATACCAGTGTCAACATGCTGGAGCCGAACCCTTTGATCTTGCTTCCAGGTCTTCCCAGTCCCTTCAATCATAACCCTGTGAAAATGCATATCAACACAACACATAAGCAAATCTTACAAGCATAGAAATCACTGAGGCATGCCAAGCCAGCTCATATAAATAAATCAATTTGCTTCTCACCTCCAGTGGTCACCAGTATCGGATTCATTTTCTCCCCCAAAGCAGCTCACCTGCACCCACATTCACAGTTTTTACACAATGGTTCTACACTTGATTATGTACATAAAAGCATAACGGAACGACATTATCAAAAATGCAAAGCATTATGGTTTAAAAACCTCTTGGTTGCCAGATATGGGGGAAGCATGCAAATGGCTGTGCAGCCATTTCCTAGTCTTCATGTGCTGCAACCTGATGATGGTCCCGCTCGGAATGCTGTCACCTTGCCTGGCAGATGTTTCAAGCTGAGGTCCAACAACCTACAAACCAACAATGACTTCATTATCACCAATCAAACCGCAATCGAAAAGCAAGTAGCGAATACCGTACCCAGTAGCTGTTAGCATCGTCGACATTTGGAAACCCAGTGACAGACTGCTGGCCGCTGCCTGAGCCATACGGCACGTCGTGGGAGTGCAGCCGAAACTTGGTCCTCTCGTGCATAAGCTTCAGCACACTTCCGTATGTGATCTGTTCAATGCCGGAACACATTTATCAATCTCCGATAATCAGATTCAGATCAGAATTAAATGGGAGAGGTGGAGAGAAACAAACCTGGACGCCCTCAGCGGTGGCGGCGTAGCCTGTATCGAGATCGAGGCCGAGGAAGAGGAAGACAGCAAGGCAGAGAAAGGCCACGGCCATGGCCAAGAGCAAGGCTATGAACCAGGTCTGTTGCCAAAAGGGGAACTGAGGCTCCGAAGCCCGGCTGGGGATGGTGACTCTTCCCACGACCCGACCCGGCTCTGTGGAAGACGAAGAAGAGGAGGGCTTTCTTCGCGTCAAACCTGGAGAAGCTGAGGAAGCCACGGTTCGATCTGGGAAAGAGCAATTTGGATCGATCAGACCATTCGTCTTCGATTCTCAATCAATCAAAACAGAAAGAGCAGCACGTCGGGTGACATGGCTTCACCCAATCGGAGTCATACACGTTGGCAGTGAACTGACATGGAGGGTTGTTACTGGACGGGTTATTTAGAGCCACGTTGCGACCCAAATGACCTGAAGTCGGCCCAATTACCCAAGTGGTTGGGGTTTGGACGGATTTCATACCCGAGCCCATTGCCCACCTTACAGGATTGTTGAATGCGCTAGCGGGAAATCTAGAAATCTAGTTATTACTTATTGAGTTCGTTTGATGCCTCATAATTTGGTTGCTTCAATTACGTGTTAGAAATTCATCAACTCCATGCCTCATCCGCTATATGATGATCAAAATATTACAACAATTATTGGTTGAACTCAATAATTATATTAAACTTCATATTTCAATTTCCAAATAATACCAAAACAGAATCAATATAAAATAAGGAAGCAAAAACTTCATATTATAATTTTCAAATAATACAATAACTTCAATCGGAGTTAATAATAACACTAAACAACAAGTCGAAGCTCAATAACTGCATCAAAATCCCAAAAGTTGACACCAAAGTTGAAAAATCACAAGAACATTTCCCAAAAGAAAAGAAAAAGGACTAATAATTTCGTTTTCCAAAAATTGGGTTGAAGCGTTGATTTGAAAACGCAGAACCCACGTGGGGGCCTCTGCGAAGACGATCAGAAGGCGGATTTGAAAGCCACATTCAAATCCAATTCACAATCCCGCAGATTCCGAGCCTAAGGTCCTTCGTTGGATTCTGTCCTTGATTTATTTTTACATTCACAATTAAAAAACACAACAGTACTAATGAAACCCCATCACACATTTATAGTTTTCGTTTTTACTCACCCACGCCAAAAATAATATCCAAAACACACTCTCTCTCTCTCTCTCTCTTCCCCGAAAACAAACCCTAACTTTCTCTCTCCTCGATTCCGGCTGTCAATGGTGTGAGAATTAGGGCTAGAGGTGTGAGATCGTGAAGGATCTATCTAGACGATTAAACGCGAGTGCCCGATAGTATGGCCTCCATCGACAATGAGCTCGAGGCGCAGCTTCTCGAAGCTGGGAATCAACTCCTCGAATCGCCGTCCACCGTCGACGACCTCCTTCCTCTTCTCGACGTAAGCCCCGCCTGTCTTTCGCTTATTTCGCGTTTTTCAATTTTTGTTTCTTCTGCGCTCTAAATGTAGTTGTCTAATTGGTGATTGTAATGATAGCTTCTGATGATGTGTGGTGGATTTTTAACTCTTCCGCTTGTCATCTAATATGTTATTCAGTTTTCGAGATCCATGCCGATTTACATTTCGATATCGGACCGCATGTTTTCAATGCCTTGTTGTACTTTGAAATAATTTGCATCGACTCATGGTTAGCCCTTCAATGCATGCTATGGTTAACTTAATTTTGCTCATATGCTTGGGTAGTGAGTTCAAAAGTATGGTTCGCTAGTGTAATAGAATGCAGTTTAGGTTCTGATTTTGACAATGTTCTAGATTTTAGGTGGCATAGAGCTTAGTGTTTGTAGACAAGTAATGGAACAGATCATGGGGAAATCTTTCCGACTATATATGTTTGGATTGTTCTCTTCTCCTCCTTCATTTTATTATAAGGGCACTATGCATCAACGAGTAGCTATGTTTTCTCCATTTTCTGAAGATTTTAATAATCTCTTGTATTGTTCTTCTCCCTGGTCATATCAGAGGATTGAAAGCTGTCTATCAAAGGTAGAACAATCACCAAACAAGTCAATGCAAGCTGCACTTGCACCGTCACAGAAGGCATTGGTTACTGAACAACTTTTAAGGCATTCAGATCCTGATGTCAAAGTTTCAGTTGCGTCTTGCATCAGTGAGATAACAAGAATAACTGCACCAGATGCACCATATGATGATGACCAAATGAAGGTACTCTATTGATATTCAATACTTAAGCTGGCTGTCTATCTCGCTTCCGTGACTCGTTCTAAAACTAATCTCTGGGTATTTGTATGTAGGAGATCTTTCAGCTTATCGTGTCTTCATTTGAAAATCTAGACGACCGGTCCAGCCGATCATACACAAAGAGGGCATCCATTCTTGAAACTGTTGCAAAGGTCCGATCCTGTGTGGTAATGTTGGATCTTGAATGCGATGCATTGATCGTTGAGATGTTCCAGCATTTTCTCAAGGCAATAAGGTATAAATTTTGAAAAGTAAAGCTGGGAGGCACCTCTTTGTGATATTATGACTTTATTTACAGTTAGACCTCTGTTTCAATATCTATGGTGTACAATTATCAAATTAATATGTTGCTATAAACTCATCATTATTTATGTCCCTTTGAATGTTTCCAGGGACTACCACCCAGAGAATGTTTTTTCATCGATGGAGACAATTATGACCCTTGTCATAGAAGAAAGTGAAGATATATCTTCTGAACTTCTTTCTCCTTTGTTAGCTAGTGTGAAAAATGATGATGAGGTAAGTTGCTGCTTTGATGCTTGATTGACTACTGTTTTTTCTACCTCGTTTCTTTTCAATTTACCAACTGATTCCTTTCTTGACTTCCCAGGACGTTCTACCAATTTCTCGAAAGTTGGGAGAAAGAGTAATCGAAAGTTCTGCTATTAAACTTAAGCCCCACTTGGCACACGAAGTAGAAACCCATGGCATTGCATTAGGTGATTACAGTAAAATGGTAGCTTCTATATGCCAAGAGACAGATGGTGACACTGAGAAGAATGAAGTGCATGATGATGAGGATATGGTAAGATTTTCATAGTGCGAGTTAGATTAATACATTATTTGGTGTCTTACACTTGTGATTGCTTCCCTCAACTGTATAAAAATGAGTTAAATTGGCTGACTGGTTTGTGAACCAATCATGTTCAATGGAGCGGATTTTTTTGTCTTCCGACTCTGTTTAGGCTCTTAAAGTTAGTTAATAAGTGCTGTTGTATATTATTACTAAGCATTGGTACCTTTGATCATCCATTGGTTTCTTGGAAAGTGCAAGTTAGAGAGGGAAAATCTTTGATCCTCTACTTATATGGTTCCCTAATTTACCTTGAAGCAGTTTGTGCTTTCAAAATGCCAACTGTATTTGTTTTTCTCTCTCTTGGGGTCGGGGTGGTTGGGTGAAAGAGGGGATTTCTTTATCACCTTGTTTTTATCTTTGTTGTCAAGTTAACTAAGTTTGGTTTTGTGGTATGAACTATTTTTTACTTCAGGAGGACAAGTCAACAATCCGGGAATCTTCAGAGGAGGCAGTCCAGGTGAGTGGCTTGTTCCTCTGTCGAAGTGAAAGAGGGGATTTCTTTATCACCTTGTTTTTATCTTTGTTGTCAAGTTAACTAAGTTTGGTGTTGTGGTATGAACTGTTTTTCACTTCAGGAGGACAAGTCAACAATCCGGGAATCTTTGGAAGAGGCAATTCAGGTGTGTGGCATGTTCCTCTTTCAAAGTGTTTCCTTTTTCTCATTTTAATGGCTTGATTTGCGACTTCGTGTAACTGGACAGGACACTTTGTCTTTGCAGGAAGATAGAGAAAACTCCACCATGGCAGTTTCTTCTGAACAAGTTGATCCTGAAATTGATGGATCCTCAAAGGTAGTTATGAATAATGGTGGTGCAGCGAATGGGGAAGATGAATCTTCGGCTGATGTGAACTCTTTAAAGAAGCAAGAGCAGGTTGAAGATACCGAGGAAGTAAAAGGTCCAACTACATCAAGTGTTGCTGAACCTGATAGTTTGGAGACTGAGAAGGCTGTTCACGCAAAACAAATGCCAGAAGAAGTTAGTGAGGATAAAGATAATTTGTCAACAGCACAACCTGCAGGCAGTCCTCAAGCTGATAATGAGGAAGAAACCGAGGCACTTCCAGGCCATAAAAGTGGCTCTGAAGATGCTCCTGATCCACCTCGTGAGGATCCTGATGTGGAGGGAGCTGTGCCTTCAGAAAATGAGAAAGGGTCGGATATTCATATCTCCAGTGCATTGGAGAAGGAATCAACTGATGTTGCTCCACCATCCCCAAGTGGGAGCCTTCCTGATGAAAGCCTTCCCAAAAAGGCTGGACGACATAAGAAGAAAGATACTTCTAATACAGAAGCTACACCTGTTGCTGATGACAAATCCAAAAAGGCAATTGATGGAACAAGTGATTCAGAATTAAAATCAAGTAAGCGCTCTGGGAAAAAGGTCTCTGCTGGGGGTTCTAATGAGAACAAAAGTCCCATTGTGGTGGATGCACCTGTAAAGGAAAGTGGCACCGCTAGTGATTCAGAGGTAAAACAGAAGTCATCTAAGAAGGTTTCTACTGGGAATTCGAAGGAGAATAAAACTTCAGTTGTGGTAGATGAACCTAGAAAGGAAAGTAGCAGCACAACTGATTCAGAGGCAAGACAGAAGTCAGCTAAGAGGGTTGATGGAAGCAATAAAACTAGTGATGAGTCTTCTTTGAAGCAGCCAGAAGATAAGAAAACGCGTGCGCGCAGTAAAGGTTCTTCAAGAAGAAGTTCAACAAAACCCTCGCCCATGGAAGTTGACAAGGTACTTTCGCCAGTTGCTTCAGAATATCATTGTTTATTTGCACTGATGCTGCTATTTATTGTTTAATACCCATTTGATGAACTTACTGTTGTCATGAACTATTTAGGAGATGCTGCCGACGCCCAAGTCAAAATCAACCAAGGATGAACTCCCATTAGAGGAGACCCCTAAGACAAATTCCAAGAGGAAGCGTCCTTCGGAAAAAGAAAAGGTATGCACACCTAAGCGGCAAGCAGTGCAATTTCAGATTTTTCTTTGGTTACAATTTTTTTGGTGTGGCACTTGATATTTGGAATCCTGGTTGTGAAATTGCGTAACAGAGCTTTCGCATGTTAGTTTTTAGGATTTGGTATATGAATCAAGTTATGTTCTTTATCTGACCATAGACTTGGGGTCATAAAATGTCCATGATTCTCTGTCTAGAATAATTGTCTGCCGTATTATGCATTATTTGTAGATTGATATGTTGGTTTTTCAATGAGGACTTAATGGTCGATCCCATGGTTTACTCCCATGTGGTCTTGGGTTTGAGCCCCCTTACAATACCTACCTAGCTATTGGTGAATTTATTGTCTCCTAAAGATCGTAGCATTCGGAAGGAGGCCCAGTTGGGAGCCTTGGTCTCCGAATCAGGCATGGGGAATGGGGTACTAAAAATGTTGATACATTCTTATCCCTACCATCAATACATTTGAAGGAAACCTGTTTGTGATCTGCACTTTTAATTAGATAAAAGATCCTTTGATTTATGACCTTTTTTTTCAGATTTTTTTTTTTGACCTCCTTAAGAATAAGTTTCCTTATGATTTCAGCAATCAGGTGTAAAAGAGTTTGATGAGTCTGAGATTATTGGTTCAAAGATAAAAGTTTGGTGGCCAGCGGATCGAGCGTAAGTACAGACCATCCATTTTATGTTATATCAATCTGTTTAGGATATAAATATATAAATAACATATATATATTATGTATATGTATATATATCTGTAGACATGTTGTATGTTTTATTCCAGTCTCTGTAGCCTTTATGATTCCAAGTGACTTCTGATGTAATGACTTTGCAATGCATGTTGTACTCAACAACCAAGCTTTGCTCCTTTGGAATCAATGGAGATGGCTTGTCATTTCAGAATTTTAGGGCAATTATGAACATTAATAAATAAGAGTTGTTTTGAAAGGAGAAGTTTGTTGCTTCACCTTAAGGCAATAATTTTTAGATCGTCCAAATTTAAGCATGAGTTATTCTATCTTGAAGTTAGATTTTAGATTTTCTTTTTGGTTATATACTTGTAAAATGTGAACTTTAAATCTGTTGTTTACTGTCTCGATTATAATTTTACAGGTATTACAAAGGTGTTGTCCATTCATATGAATCTGGTAAAAAGAAACATGTGGTGAGACGCTAGCCTCATTGTCTTTTGACTGCTGTCTTTTGTTGTTAAAATTGTAATGGAACTTAACATTGTTTCAACTTTTTGTACTGTTACCATTTTCTGTAGGTGAAGTACAATGATGGAGATGAAGAAATTTTAAATCTTAAAAATGAGAAATGGCTGTATGCAGAAAGTGACTCTGAATCAGATAGGGTAGGTGACTGCCGTATTTTACTTGTTGGGTTGAATTTTACTTGCTTAAGTTTGTGATACCGTTTTGTTAACAGGAGCAGGAAGCTAATGAGTCAAGTCACGATGGCTCTTCTGAACAGTAAGCACTCATTACTATTGATATCCCTGTCTAATGAAAAACCTTTAGCTTTAGTCTTGAAATTGATGACAGTTTGTATATGGGTTAGTTTGAACGTGATCTTCATATTTTATCTTTTGATCTTCATGGATCGATAGATTTTGGATCGTTTAGTATCTGAATAATGTCATGCTTGTGTTCTAAATTTAATGTCATATCATTGATGGCCCTTCACCATTGCGGACATTGAGAACCATCTGGTGGTGTATCTTCTGCTGTTCAGGATTAAAATTGTGGATATTGGATTAAAATTCTTTAATTTTTTGTTCAGTAGCTGTTCACGATGCGGTGCCTTTTGAGTATTTTATTTCTCTGTTGTAGGGTTTAGTGTTTAAGCCACACTTCTTCTGCCTATTTGCTTCCACGAAAATATTCATTTTGATTACCCTGTTTAATGTTCACCCAGGCCCCTGAAGAAGAAAGCGAGAAATAATCGTGATGGCTCAACTAAGAAAAATACGTATGCTTCACCTGTCATTACTATTTTTGCTACTTAACATTGTTTTGATTATTTTTTTGATTTCTAACATTGAAGTCAATTTTTTAGGGGTGGAGGAGCTTCCTCCAGCAAATCAAAAGGTAGAAACACCAAGTCTGGTCGTAAACAAAGAGGCAGCAGTAAACCTGATGGGCGATCCAAGGCTGTTGGCAAAGCAGATGATGACCGTGTTGGTAAATCAAAGGATCAAACTCCAAAAAGTGGTGGTAAATCCGTGGATGTTGCTCTGAAGGTATCCAGCAAGTCAAAGAACAATGAGTCACAGACACCTAAGAGTAGCAAATCCAAGGAGGATGATAGCAGCACCCCAAGAGCTTCAACCAAGTCCAAGCAAGACACTCAAAAGGCTGGGAAGTCAAATAAAGGCACACCAAAGACTAGCCCCACTACTCCCAAGGGTAAATCCTCTATGAGTAGTAGCAAAGCAAATGGCAAGATGAAATCTGGTTCAAAGGCAAGAGACAGTGAGGATATGGTGGAGGATTCTACCGATTTGGAAAAAGAACCAGAAAGGACCAAGGGGAAGTCAACAATTTCATCCAAGGCACAGGGAAGCCAGACCAAGTCTGGTAAAAAGCGAAGGAGAGGAACCAAAAGTTGATGATTGTCGTATCTTTCAATTAGGTTTTGCCATCATGTTTGGCAAGATCCCGAGATTTGTGGTTAGAATTGGTACATCCAGCGTTTGATATCTAGCGGATGTCGGTTGTAGGAGTAATCTAGCTTTATTCATATTTATGTTATTAGAGTAAGAGATGTTTGGGTTAGCTTTGTTGGTTTTATAGATTATGTTGTTAGATCTGCAGATGTGCTGCCAGAGTACCATATTCTAAATTAAAGACTTGTGTTCTTGCTCTGCGTTATGCAGAGTGAGCTAGTCGTAGATCTGCCAACTTGGTGCGTGTTTGTAGTTGTTTCTGTTACTCATTTTCACCACTGTGTTTTCGTGATACTGTGACTGACATGTAGGCTGGCGCTACTAACGAGTTCACACTGATATTCCGGTTTAGGAGTTGCCATGGTGTTGGACGGTGTTGAATGTGGAGGAAACTGAAGAAAATGCAAGTTAGTTGCACCAATGTGTGTGCCGTAACGTTGGTTGGGTAAAGGCGTAAAGCTAGTGAGGGGAGTCACAAACAAGTGTACGGATGGGGCATCGATAGTTGTCAATGATCCCTGTAGCTCGATCACTCGACTATAGCAATTAAGTAAGTAATCAGAAGTGAGTTCAATTAATTAAGGTGCATCAGTGTATGTATGGGTTTGAGAGTGGCTCAGTTGTCAAACCTAGTGTCGTTGTTAATCATTAATGACTCAGAATCAAAATTAGCAGCAATCCATAGTTAACTAATTGGTGTGTATGTTATGGATAGATTGCAGATTTGCACTTCAAAGATTCCCAGTTCAATTCATAAGATGATAATTAAAAAACATAATTGATACTGATTTTAACCGATATTAATACTTTTTTTACTTTTGTTTTTAGAATAAAAATACAAGTTACAACTAAAACCTACATTAAAGTTATCAAAATTAAAGAGGCCAAGAGCTGAAAGCGGCAACTTCCTACGCCAAGTAACAGGATTTGCGGCCCGACGACCTAAATTAGTGATCGAATATTTATATATAGTCCGCTAGAACATATGATATCATGTTCCCCTTCAATTCAAGTAAAATCATTAATTAATTATTAAAATCAAAGAATAGCTACGATGGGAGGACGTAACATTAGGAGGTACTCCATTGGCATTGGATCGAGTGGAGATGAGGGCTAGCTAGCTAGGGTTTAACGTACTATTGGATCAGTATTATCCTTATCAGGGCTTTACGCACAATTGGATCCACTACAAATCCGCCCTTACTAACCTAGTCAAACCTCGATTTCTCTTTCTTACTACGCCAATTGTTCAAGGTTTTTTTTTTTTTTTTTTTCCGATAAGCAAATTGTTCAAGTTATGAGCAAGCAAGGTAAGGCTTAATTTGTTACTTCTTCCTTGTATTCTTGGTGGCTGATTTGTTCCATTTGTTACTACGGAAGATTGATCATAACCCTTCATTTCATGTTATTCAGCATATAGATTAATTGGTGTCTACTAAATATGTCTATTATGTAATTTCGTAAGATAACCCTAGGAAAATGTTGTATTTATTATCAAATTGTGATCAATAAAAATTAACTTGATTGGATAAAAAAAAATTATTAGCCAGAAAAGCAAACATGATTTAAACCATGCAATGACAAAAAAGGATTGGCGGACATGGACGTGAAAATAATAAATTGAAGGCGAGAATGGGAGGAATGAAAATTAAGGAGAGACTAAGTCTAGGAGCTACGTGATTTGTCTCCCTAAGTGGCGAAGTCAGCTAACCCGATTTCCCAGACGACATCCTCACAGTGTTCTTGCCCTACCATCCAAAGACTATCGGACGGTACAAGCTGAGGGTTTGACATTGCACCAACGGCCTCGATCAACCAATCCATTGCATAAATGTCCTACAGAGAGAGATAGAGAGCATCAACCCACTAGTCTCTTGGTTTTCACCGGCTCTCTCTCTCTCTCTTATTATTTTTCTTATTTTTCCGGCATTAATTCCAACAAAAAACCAAACTCTAGCTCTTCCTTCCCACACAGTGACTCACTGATAAACCAAAACCGAAGCTTCAAGGTACGAAGGAGGGAGGCTCTCCTCCATCTCTTCTCATATTATGTCAGACATGTATGGTACTTTCCTTGTATATGGGCTTTCTATCCATCCGGTGTTCTGGCCTTGATAACCATTGAAGCTAGATTTATTCATCATGATGAAAAGCTTTTCTTCTTTCGTTGGCTACGTGTCACCGACACCACACCTGTACGTCTCTCCTTCGGCATCTGTATCTACCTCTGCCTCTGCATCTGCATCTGCATCTGCATCTGCATCTGCATGACACATATACATCAATGAGAGAGAGATTTGTACCACACAGGAAATAAGATGAGTAGTCATGAGAGGCCCAGTTCTCTCTTTTCAGTTTTGTTCATTGGGGTTTGTGGAGGTTCTTGGTCTAAACAAACCCTAAATCGTGGTCGACGTCTCGCCGTTCATTTTTCCAACAAAACAAGCACAGATCTTAGGTTTTTCTGACTTTTTTGTACCTTTACTCTTCTCAGATCTGACTCATCCCCCATCACTAATTATCGTGTTGAATCGTTCTCTTCCCCTTTCGTTCTCTTTTTTCATTTTCTTTTCGGAAATCAAGCTTGTCTACCATCTTCCTTCTCTCTGTAGTCATCATTAATCTATGAAAGCCGAGTTTTTATTTTTCGATATACTGCAGGCCGAGTTGTAAATGTTAGATTGTTAAAAGGGATATATTTATATAAATGGTTGGGTTGGGTTGGTGTGGAGATAGAAAATTGACAGAAGAGAGTGAGCACACAGAGGTAGATGGCATGATGTGTATGCTATTGCTTTTGCGTGCTCATTTCTCTTTCTGTCACCTGTTCACTCTCCCTGCCTGCCTTGACCTGCTGGGATTCAATTCAATTCATCCTTATCTCTCTACCAAATCGATCCCTATCTAATATCTGATTCTGCCCTGGAGTACTGTTTCTGTTCGCTGCTGCTGCTGCTCTCTCTCTCTCAAAAACAAAAAACAAAAAAACAAAAATGGAACAATATATCTGCCTGTGGAATCGGTAAGTGATTTTGTGTTTCTTTTGCTGCGTTGTATAGACTTAATATTGATGTAATAAGCTCGCAGAAACTGATTGGCCCTATTTGATGGTCTTTTAGCTTTACCAATAGCCAACGTAGAGTGATTACTGTGCCAATCTAGCTGGTAATCAACCTTTTGATTAATATTATATAGCATATTAGCATGGGACATCCCTAAACTCAGGTAGAATCTCCCTAAGCTAGTATGGTCCTGATGGATCACCTTATCCCTCTTTGTTGTTTGTCTTCTCCATCTTCCTTAATTAACTGTGCTGCCGGCCTCTTGCTATCATCTTCATGGCTGTCTCGATCTTTTGCTTGTTATTCTATTATCTCTTCCCTTTTTCCAAGTACTCATGTGCATCGATCTGATGTTCACTCGATAATATGGGTTCTGCAGCTTGGACTTCTTCCTGTTCTGCTTGAATGTAGCCGGAATCTGGTTATTGTACACCTACACAGCTCGTTGTTCCCGTACAGGCAAATTATTTCCTATTCCATTTTTGGAGGACTATTCATGTTATCTTGCCAAAATAGGGTTGCTTGTACTAGTCATTCTTTTTCCAGTCTAATGATTAATAGTTGTACTATGTGGTTTTTGACTAGCAAATATCTGGTTTCCGGTACCCACTACTGTAGTTTCCAGTCTGTGAAACAGAAATTTTTAATATTGCAGTACTCGTTCTCAAAAAAAGAAGAAGCATAAATAGATATATACAGTTATACGCATATCTATATATCAGCTTCTTGTGTATCTAATATGTTGATTTTACAGGTATAGTTATCTGCTAGTTTGGTTATTCAACTCTTGATAATGTTAAAATGCATCTCTTAGTCAGTGAATCAGGGATTACAATCTCTGATCCAAATATTAATTATTGGATGGCTCAAAGAAACCAAGATGTTAGCATTCTTGCATGCATCTCTTTAATAGATCGATCTCTTTATATGCTCTAGTGATGAAATAATAATTTTATTTCTGCATCATTCTCTTCCTGCATAACTAACTATTTGCTTCTTGTGTAGATGGTCACAAAATGAAGATATGTTTCTGGCGAAACCAATAATGGTTGTGAATTTAAGTCAAAGGAAGAATTTTTTTTTGACATTCATGTGCATATAATGATACTGTCATATAAATAGCATCTGCTGGATGAGCTATAAAGTGTAGATTTTTATTTATTTATTTTTATTAAAAGTGTATTTCACTCGAGAAATTTTTAAAGAAACCAGAACAAACGTTTAGAAATATTAATTGTGATGCAAAACATGGTTTGCTAGAAGACAACGTACAATTTTAGCTGTTAGGGACAAATTTTGTTAATAGAAAGACTGATAGTAGCTAGTGAGGTCAAGAATTTATATATATCAAGCTATATATTGTCAGCTTATTTACTCAATTCCAATCTTAAAAGTAACAAACTTCCAGTCACCGTTGTTTGTGTCTTCAATTCATGTTCTCGAAGGACTTATGTACGTATGACAGTTATTGAGATAAAAATATGCAGATATAAAGCATATGTGTTTGGATTTTCATGTCAGTTATGATAGTTAGTAAGTTTTAAATATTTAACAATAAATAATCATGCTTTTCATAGCTTCTGTATATTTGTTTATGATGTAGATGTCCTAAGCCAAGTACACATTTTTATGTACAATGTATCGACTGATGTTTATAACAATTTTACATCATTTTCTTTTTTCTTTTTCTGTAGGTGCGTATTGAATGAGTAACTGAACTTATGAGGGTACTGTTGTATTCAAGCTAGATGATAGCATGAAGGATTACATAATATTTGCTTGGTTGATTAGGCATCTAGCCAAGTCACTTTAATGATCTAGCTAGGTATTGTTCTGAATTAGACTTGGAAGAGAAATGGGAGAAAGTGTGTAGATGTTGCCTAATATACTCCAATCTAATTAATTTGGTAGTTTTCATATTTAAAAGGAGTTCTTTTGAGGTTCAATTGTCCATTATTTATTTTGCCAGTCTATGCTTGGACCTTTATTTATTTTGCCATTTTCAGTTAGTGAAGGCACACACAAATATAAATATCACCACCTGCAGACTGGCTATGATTCTATGTACACTAATTCATTTGTAGGTGTCTACTTTATAATTATAGAAACCGAGGACCTTGCTTTATTCTTTCTTTACTTTGCCCATGTCCAGCTAAATTTTATTAACTGATCAGTGAGGATAAGTTTATCAGTTCATCTAGATTTGTTTTGGTGTGACTGAATTTTTGGCAATGGGATTAATGGATATGTTATCAAATACTTGTCAAATGTGTGTGTGTGCGCGCGCGCGCATTTCACCATCTGAATAGGTATGAACATCAATTCATTTGTAGGTGTCTGTTTCATAATTACAGAAACTGAGGACCTTGCTGAATTCTTTCATTTTTCCCATGTCCAGCTAGGTTTGATTATCGTAACAACTGATAAGTGTGGATTTGTTTCTCAGTTCATGTAGTTTTGTTTAGTTGTGACCAACTCTTTGACACTGGGATTTAGGGGTTAAGAAATATTTATGAAACGGAATTAATTTTTATTGAATACTTAAGTAGCATTATGTGTTGCGCTCCTATGAATTGTGCAGATACTTATGAGTGAATTGTAGTTTGTAATAGTAAATATTCATTTGTTGAATTCATTCGATGGCCGAGTGGACCAGACTCAAGTTCTGGTCCTCTAACGGGGGCGTGGGTTCAAATCCCACTTCTCACTTGCCAAATTTTATTTTTTTAGTTCATATATCATGGAAATCGGACTCATAAATCATGTATTCTAAGCACAATTATTGATAAGAAACCATGGTCTTAGAAATTATTATCATCATAAATATGATGCCACCGTAGAACTTTGATTAGGAGAGAATACAAGCTTGGATATAATCATAAAACAGAACAAAACAAAAGAACCAAGGGGAGATAAAGAGTTTCTTGTGGTGTGGTGTTGCGGAACTGCGGAGCAATGCAAATTTAGGCGGGCCTGTAGGGAGTGTACTTATACACTTTTTGAAAGGACCCCGGCAGCAAACAGAAGATTCCTTCGAGAAAACTGCATCCACAACAAAAGTCGAACATAACTCATCCTTCTACCATTAACCAAGAAATGAAGAAAGAGAAGCTATAGCTATTCACAAATTTTGCATTTACCCGTAAGGAGTAGACAGGCGTACTCTTGGTTGGTAAAGTCTTCAATGACCTCAGTCTGCTAGCACTTCCACTTCTGCTGATCCAAGTCATTACTCATGTTAAACACTTCTTTAAGGAAGGAGTACCAGAGAAAAGGAAGAATATTTGAGAAACACACTCACTTTTCTTCAGCTTTTGGCAACTTTGTACTTGCAGTTATGTCCCATAATTTTACCGTGCAATCAGCAGAGCCAGAAGCAAGGAGTGAACCTTCACCACTTTAATGTACAACAAGAGAATATTTTAGAGATAATACATGTACAACCTAAATAATTTCCATTCATAGCAAAATGAAAAGGAAATTGAATATCTACCTGAAAGCCAGTGTCCATACGCATGATGTATGACCCATCAAAGGTGTAACGCAGCGGCCAGTTGAGAGATCCCACATCATGATTGAGCCATCTTCATCACCCGAAGCCATATACCGACCATCAGGTGACATTGCGAGAGATAAAATCATACTCCTGTGGCCAATGAATATTCGGACACACTCTCCACTCTGTACATCCCATAATCTAACTGTTTTGTCACTAGAACCAGTTGCAATGTAGTTGCAGTTGGAATGCCATTGTACACACTAAAATATCAATTTTCAACCCATTAGAAGGTTCGCAACACAAGGAATAATCAATTCCTGTTCAAACATCTTCAAAATACACAAGTATGCTCCCAGAACACAATTGATCACTCATATTAAAGGGCTTTAAAAAAGAAAATTAAACCTGCAAAGCATGAGATAAAGCATGCAGAGAGAGAGAGAGAGAGAGAGAGAGAGATTACTGACATCAACATCAGATAAGTGCCCTGCCATTATTCTCAAAGGCTGTATTCTGTCCATAGACCAAATTCTTGCTGTTCTATCATGTGAAGCACTGGCAAAATAATGACCTACAGGGCTAAACTGCACCAGCAGAGAGGCTACCATGTTAGAGCACAATTAAAAAGACTGAAAACTAGAATATTGAAAAATGTTGGAGTAAAGAAGTCCAAAAAATATAGTGCCTTCAACCAAAGAGGACATAAAAACAAGAAGATGCATTACAGAAAGTTGTTTCTAAACGATTCAACCAAGCAAATATACCTGAACATCCCATACAGGGTAATTATGACCCTTGTAGCAAACAAGATTAGCATTAAGGTCTGTGCTCCACAACCGAACTGCAGTGCAGCAATTTAGTTTGTTACTGATATAAACAAGTTCAGTGGAATATATGAAACACAATACAAAACTCACAGAGAGAATGGTTTAGGTCAACGTACTAGTTGAGTCTGCTGAAGAGGAAAGTATAAAATCACCAAGAGGATTGAAAGTGGCAGAATAAACTGGCCCTGAATGACCCTGAAACAACGTGTATGGTCTTTTCCCGCCATTTGAGCCAGCAACTTGTTCACTTGAAGCCGTGCCATTTTCACCCTGCAGATCTGCTGAGACAAAGCATTTTTAATATAAATTTATAGTCAACCACAGTAACTGAGCAGTGAGCAGAAAACAAACATCCACAAGTAAAATTAGCGGGGACACTTTCAAAGACGTATCAATCTGTTTACGACCAATTATCCTATGACAAACCAGGAAAATCATGACCACATTGTAGGTAATAAAGAAGAAATTAGACAACAAAAAACACAAAACACAGTAAAGGATTAACTGAAACTACTTCCTCCGCAATCTTGAAACTATAATTGGTCACTTTTTATATATGATCTTGCAATTTCTCTGTTCTTGATAATTTAACTGAAGTAGATGTATAATGCTATACCACCAAGTACCAAGTGGAAGCACTAAAGTATGGTTTAGATGGCATTTGCAAATTTCTAAAACAAGGAATTGCGCGTGGTTAAATTTTGGAATATATTGGAAAAGGCTGAAAGCATCAGCATGATGAAAGCAGAAGTATTCCAGTAATATCAGATAAAACAGAAGTTTATAATGACTTACAACCAACAGACTGTTGCCCAATCTTTGCCATATCCCAGACCTGTTGATGAATGCTTAAATGTTAGCACTTGGGTGAAGGACATTAGGACAAGGTGAAGAATATGCAAGTATAAAGATAAGATGAAACCTTCAGCGACGAATCAGAAAATCCACCAGCAACCAGGGATCCATCAAGGGAAATAGATGAACAGTTCAAACTACCAAATTGTTCAACAAAAAGATAAGTAGTGGAAATTAGAATCAAACACTACCAATCATCATTGGAAAGGGAAAGTCAAGGACATTACCCATTGTGTGTGTTGATAAATGTATAAAAGCTGACAGATGGCAGCGCAGCACTACTCAACTGTACACGGTTTCTCAAGTCCTCAAGAATAGACTGTTCAACTTCTGTTGGACTGAAACAATCGGGAAAAAATCAATCCATAAAATGCACCAGAACCCAAAATAAACCACCAGTTATTATACCCAGACTGTCAATCCAAAGCCATACAAAAAGGCCATCTTTAAAATTATCAAGAACGCAGTAATTCATAACTTGCTTCTACTATAGGGTGCAATTCACACAAATTAACCTCAAGTTATACAGTTTTCTACTTTTATTAGATCCATTTAAACAGATTAGAACCACCAATATCTTGGCACTTGCAAAATCTTAAGAGAGCGAAGAGGGAAGACACCAAAAACAAGAAAAAGTAACATAGAAAGAGGATTCCAGAAACTACATTACTGGCAAAGTAAGTTCTGGTTTGACTCGTGGTGCGGTAGGTACAGGGGTTGCCTCAGGGCGTGCAGTTTTCATTGTTGCACTAACAGCCTTGTCCTTTTTTTGCTTTTTGATAGAAGCACCCTGTTTACCACCTTCAATTGATTTTTTCTGTGTTCATAAAAATAAAGACAGGATATCATCACAATCAAATGTCAAAGTTGTAACCATATTACCCAGAACACTAATATTTCTGAAGCTATGGAATTGTATTTCAACCTTATTTTCATCACCATCCCCTTCTTTGGTTTCCCCTTCTGCTCTTTCAGAATCTAAAGCCATTCCGCCAGCCTTTTCCAAGCGTTCTTCCAAGGAATCTTCAAGCAACTATATCAAATGTAGGACTGACAGTCAAATTCCAGCAACTAAACGGAATATATAAGTGTAAGGCATGCCAACTCAAGACAACAAACCAGATAAACACAAACCCGACTAGCACAGAGCTTATAAGTGTAGAAATCTTTAGCTACAATATAAAATCCGGAAGCTTCATGCAAGGAAACTTTTCAGGAAATCTTTAGCAAAGCAATCTAACTGCAAAATGCAAATTTTTCTTTCAGTGCTTAATTAATTATATACGTTACACATAAACTGAAAAAGCTACCGTTCTAGCTTAACCATAGATGTTGCTTCAATTAACAACAAATCCTAGCGCTTCCCCTACAGGCCTACATAACTACTCTGTTATAGAGCAAGAGATACTTTTAACATGCAACTAAAGTATTCCTTTATGCAACTTGTTAAAAGAAGTTTTGATTCTTCAAATTGAGCAGAGGCACTCATATAGGCACAAGGAAAACAACATATACAATATACTACTCAGAAGCATTACTAACCCCCCAATGAATTTCCTTCTGGTTTATTTGATTAGCCGACTCCTGGCTGCCTCCCGTAAGTGTTACAGCCTCCGCATCATCAGTAATTGAGCTGGGTTGTCCGGGAGAAACTGCACAACCAAAAAGAACACACATAGATTCAGAAATCCATCATAAAAACATATCGGTCGTATTCAAACAGATATACCTTGGAAATTAATATGCTCATTGATAATCCCAAGCATTGTGGTGGACTGTGACTTGTGCAAGAACTGCAGCAGAAGCTCATAGGAGTACTGGAGGGACAATTGACCAAAAATAAGAAGATTGATAGTTGAGCTCTATACAGTCACACATACGCAAAAGAACTAAAAAGAACCAGAAAGTTACCTGACATATCTTGATGTTCACTTTGCTCTGCCTAAGAGAATGAGCAAATTCCATCTCCTGAATAACAACAGAACTGTGAGTGATCATTTATGGTGTTGATAAACTCTTGAAACATAAATGCAACGATGATTGTTCGAGAAGAAACACCTCCAAATGAGAGGGAGAAAGAACTCCTTCCAACTTCTGTAGATCTCGTAGGTGCATCATTTCATGGTCTTCGCGGAAGCTACTGAAAAATGTCCGAGCTGGTAATATCCACAATAGTCATGTAAGTATTAAAGGAAAAAAAAAATGAAGGACCATTTATACACCCATTTAGTCGCACCTTCTTGAATATGACCCTTAGCAACCAGGTCCATGAAACAATGAATAAATACTGGGTAAAGAACACGGAGCAACTCATGCTGCGTACAAATAATTAACGTCATTTAATAAGTAAAAGAAATACAAAAACATTGAACTGTACCGCAAGTAAAAGCAAGAAATGAAAAGATTAGTTTACCCTGTACAAATCTAGAGAAGTATAAGTCCATGACCTCAACTTGGCATATTCATCTTGGTAACGAGCAGGACCATCCTGAAATCTGAACAACAAAACAACATCATTAGTGACAACAGAAACAACAAGACTTAAGTATGTCAGAGTTGATGCTCCTGCTTCCTTGCACTAGAAACACTGACGAGTGATACTACCGGAAGAGGATTCAGCTTCAAAATCCAATTGGTGACAATGTTGTTGTTATAAGAAGCTTTATTGAGACGAGGAGGCCTAACCTAACATACATAAACCTAAAAGGAAACTATAATTCCTCAATCGATAAATCCTAGTATAAAGATATGACCCAGAAAGTATGGCAAAGCATGAGAGAGAGACTCACTGGGAGAAGGCGAGGATTTGCCTGACGACGTCGGGGTCGAATTGAGAGACGGGGGAGGAAACAGTATTGGTGGATGATTGCTCAAGTTCTTCTGGCAACTTGAGCCCTCTGTTCTTGAAATAGTCCTGAATGAATTTCTGAATCTTCTCCTCCTCCATTCTTTCTTTCTTTCTCTACAAAACCCAGCCACTCACTCGCTCCCCGTCTTTCTTTTATGTAAGTCAGAAATTCGACAAGAGATGATGGGCTTTGTTTGTTTTGGGCTTACGATAGTTTGGGCTTTTTTCATTAACTGCTGTTCACATTTTACGTTTTCTTTTCAAATCATCATGTCAAGCTTGATGACCACAGGTCAGGTTAGAGATGAGATTGGGAAATGGAAATGGAAATTTCATTAACAAAACCAGAAAAACTCTGTCTACACGTAAATAAATGTGCTAAAAAGAAACAAGTTTGTGATTGATCACCAAGGCACATTTGTCACTTTTTTGAAACTTGCAGCAACCTGCAGTGACTCTGCTGCAAGACTCGCAAGTCTCCTCACCTGGATGCGCAGGAAGCCGACATTCATGCCTAAGATCTCAGAGGCTTCCAAGGTCTTTTCCCATGTCTGAAACTCACACTCCTTGGTAGTAATCTTGCACGACTTAACTGCATCTGCAATGTTAACCGTCCCAGTTATCAGTCCAACAACCAGGTGGCTGTTAAGAGACTCCACAACATGTTGATGCAGGTGCGAGCTTTGACTGCTGCAGAGTTCATAATACTTCTTCAAGACGACTTTGGGAATCTGGGAATTAATGTTCCGGCCATTGAACATCACCTTAAACTTATCAAAGCATGTCACTTCTTTAAGAGGAGTGGCTGCAGACTCCGGAAGCCCAGGTCCTTCCAAAAGAACACAATCACTATTATCTTCAAAACCGTCAATATAACTGGATACATCTCCACCCTCTGTACTGCCCTCATCATGATCTCCCATAATGTACAATAAATCTTCAGAAAGCTCGGATGACGTTGGACTATTGAAGGCTGTGGTTTGAGTGTCGACCCCGTTTGAGATACATCTGCACGATCGGAATTAGGTTAATGATACAAGGTTACAAAACGTACGGTGCGTCTCATATAACTTAAGACCGTCAAACCAAGAGACTTACCAGCAGCGAACTTCACTTGTTTTGTACTTGTAGTATTTGGTTTAACTATATAAACCTACACAAGTAAGCAGCAAAACAGTTACTGGTTCTTATGTATCTCAACGTATATGGTTCTTATTACTTACATAAAGCCATGATCACAGATCAATAATGAAAAATGTTTGTATTATATAACTATATGTATCACAATGACCCAGTCAAAATCAAACAATATACAACGATCAATAAAAGGAAATAAGCAATTTAAGTAAGGACCGAATCATATTGTTACCTTGAACTTTTGAGTCTCCACTTTGTGAAAGACTAACACATATCCCTGAACCAGACGGTGTTGCAAGGAAAACCCTCTCCATCCAGCGCTCAGTCCCATCTTTCCAGCGAGATACTTGGTTGTGAATTTTTCTCCATCTTCATCTTCTAAGGTAATATCCTGGTCGCTCGACCCCATATGTTTTTGGCAGAATCCGGTTGGAAGACCCCTGCATGCCAACCTAAAATCCTTGTTAGGGTTACATACACTACTACTATATATCTAGGCATCTAGCAACTTATTATTAATCACCTTGATATATAGATATAACTGATAAATTGTACAAGAGTAAAATACAATAACTACTGTGAACTGTGAAGAGAGAGTGATCAGTGAGATTACCAGCCAGAAGCCTCCAGAGACATGGGAGGGGAGCATGATCTTGACAAAATTAGGATATTTCAATGGCAGTTGATCAGCAATGTCATTTGCTTTTTCCAGAAGTGAAGATTTCTGAGATGGGGATGGCTTTAATCGTTCCGGCCTATGGCTATTAGTTTGTGAAAGTGAGAACAATTGGCAGTTCATTGTTACTTTTCTCACATTACACTACTTAAGGCAGAACAAAGAGTAATTCACTAACCTTCGAGCTGCCTTTCTTGAAATTCCACAGGCCACCTATCCAGAAGTTAAGAATCGAATGACAGAGAAAAAAAAATGATCCATCAACCACCATCAATTAAAATAACTGCTACCTAGAATTCAAAAGAGAGAGAGAGAGAGAGAGAGAGAGAGAGAGGTAGGTGTGAAGTAGATAGTTATAAAAGAACAATGCTAGCATGCATGAAGCTACAACTACTTCTCACTCTGTGTATCTGTTTATTCTAGTATATATATACATGTACGAATCGAGAGACGATGAGTGAGATTTTGGATTCAAAAACAGATACAACGGCTAGAAGGATAGCTAAAATTGGAGAATCCCCTCACGTACGTATAGAGAAGTGGAATCTTTGATTAGATTTAACCTTCTTGTTTGGAAAATTATATGGAGAGTGGAGAGAGATCGGAGGAACGTGTATTTGCGATCACATGGTTATATGGCGGTATGCACGTACGGAGAAATTGATCAGGGTCGTACGTGCTTATGGTTATGGATGTCGATAGTGTACGTTGTATCCCAAGTTTAGAGGACGCTGATCTGATCTTATCACCAAGCCCTGTTTGTTGCCAGTTGGATCTATATGTCTAGCTTTTTGAATTTTCAATTGTGTGGTGTATTGATTTTATTGAGTAACTTATTCACGATTCATTATTATCGAAACAAACTGCATTGTATATGGAGCATTATATTTGGAAGGAATAATAATGGTCACATTCATTAAATCATGCATTATATTCAGTCGACAGATCGATATGTGATTGATGGTTGAAGTAGTCACGTTTGTATTTGTCTCTTAAATTTAGGGATATATATATATATGGAACAAATAATGACGGTAATTGGTTTTGAATTGGGTGTGCCTGTGAGGCGAGAGGGAGAACCATATATATTATATGAACTAGGGTTTGGTGTGTTCATGGGTCGGTTTTGTATTATTTGGCCCCTCTCCAGGCTCCGATCCACTAATGCCCGTGGCTATATATTCAAATATTGTATTCTCTTTTCATGGCCATGAATGAAATACCAATGTCAGTATTTTTCACATTGACAAAAATGTCTTAGCTTTTCTTTTGCATTTCCATTACATATGGTGTATGTCTATTACTCTTATTAGGAGACTTGTTGGGAGTTAGGGTAATATTGGACAAATTGCCTAGAGGTGAGTTGGTATAATTGGTTTGGTATATTTTTGGTTCTTTTATGGCCGATTGGCCGTCTTTATTTTTTATTTTTTTTATGACCATTAAGAGGCATTATTCTTAGAACTTGTCTCAGCTCTTAAAATTCTAGATCCCGTCTTGCATCATGTGATCCTTATTTATATACACAGCTAAATAATTCTCTCTTCTTGTAATTGGGTTGTTGGCTTTACTTGCAAATGTGGCAAAATGAATTTAAACCCAGAACCTTATATATATATATATATATATATATATATATATATATGGAAAAGGAAGAAGAAAGCAAGAGCTAGTCCGGTATAATTCCAAGTTTGAAATATATATATATATATATATATATATATATATATATATATATATATATATATATATGGAAAAGGAAGAAGAAAGCAAGAGCTAGCCAGGCTGCAAGGTGTTCCGGTATAATTCCAAGTTTGAAAAGCACGTCATCACATGTGATTATGGGACCCCAAACTCGTTTGTATGTATTAAGTCGCCCATCGAATGCAATTGGTCTGCATCAGCTCTTGTTATTGCGGATTACCGTTGGATGAACCAAGTTAACCTAACTAGCTATTAGAGATGTCATGATATTATTGCAGCTGAGTGCTAGACAAAAACGACCCACCCTTAACCACCATTGCGCGTACGTCGACTATCTCTGTAATTATCAACTCAAATACTCAATCATATCATTTCTAGTGATCGATCATGAATCTTCTAGAATTCTTATCCCCTCAACTCCGATCCCACCAGCAAGAGTAACCTAGCTAGCTACGAACAAATATTCTTACCAGGACGTACTCCTCTTTGTACGATTCGATCCATTCTTCTTCTTTTTTGGTCAAAACAAGCCCAAGGCTAGAGATGCAAAAACAAAAAAGCCAAGAACAAAGCCCAAGCAAATAATAGACCTAGTCAAAGCCAACTAGAACCACAAGATAAGGAAACCTGAACAACGAAAACAAGGAAAAAACAACAAAACTGAAAGAAAAGGAAAATGACGACATAACAAAAGATAACTCTCCGACGTCGATGAAAATAGAGCAACTAAGATCTCGGCTGAGTCATGGGCTTTCAAATTCCAAGCTAGAAGGCGGAGGGCACGACAAACCATCATGAGAAAGAACAAACACAAGGGAAGAAGGCGGGCGATCAATTTAGACCTCTAGGCACTTCTTCCTCACTACTAGTGAGGCAACCAAATCGGCTAATCCATTCCAATCGCTCTCTTTACATCTTTCCTTTAATCACACTACAACAATATTGATCAATGACCACACATCAAGTGTAGCTAATAGAGATGTTGCAAACTTGCAATTCCTGTAAGTATAGCAAATTGGTGGAATATGAGAGGAAAATGTCACACATATAAGAATTGTAATTTTAATACCTCTATTGGTTACACTTGATGTGTGGTTATTGATCAATATTTTTTTAGTGTAATATCCATTTTTTTGCAAAAACTGAAAGAAAACCAATACAGAAAAAAAAAAAAAAGACTTCTGTATATATCCATCTTATAAGAAACCAATACATCTATAAAAAAAAATCAAACTGCTTATGTAACCAACCAATAGCACTTGATGTGATTTTGTCCTTTCTAGTTAAGAAAATTGTGTTCGTTTTTTCGTATCATGTAAGAAATTATTTGTATCAAGATATTTATCATCCACTCTCTTGATATTTCTGGAAAAAAAATAAGTAAAAGACTTTGACCGGGTCTAGAAATCAGAATATTATACTTGGTTCATAATTTCGTTTTCCTATATGCAAGGTTGCCTCACTTGGACGTTGATCCCATTTTCAAAAGTGAATGAATTGAGAACCTGGGGAGCACATCACTGTTGCTTATATGTGCTACAGTCACGACGACTCTCTGAGTTTGACCTTCACAACTTGCAAGACTAATTTTCTCGAGGTCGGCAACCTGTTTGAATTTTATTTTATAACTCGCGCTGTACAAATATCCGCGGACTATGCCGTAAGCATAATCACAAATATTTGTTACTTGTAACAAACAAAGCGAATGGCCTCGGTTCACTTCTATTCCTAATGTTTGTATGTATGAAAATCAAAGAGAGTGATTGACAGTATACATAAAATGTCAAAGGTTAAAGTGGAGAAGAACCGATCAATAAGGTTCCACAAACCGTCGTCCTGCCACCTACTCGCAGCCAAGAGCTCCACTATTCTCGTCACCACGGGAAAAAAATCAGGGCACCCTCCCCTCAAGAACTGCAATAACAAGCAAGTGCAAGGCCTAACCCATATCAGATTGATTCGACCATATCCCTTCACCATGATGTCCTCTCTTAACGACATAACAATGCTCGCCGCACCCAAGCATGCTAACAACTCTCAATCCGCCTTCCTAATCAGCCTAATAACTCTCTCTTTCTATCACCACCAACCTACAACACGACCATCGATTGGAGCTATCAAATCTCATATAACAACGTCGTTATCTAATGCATTGTTAGATGAAACGAAAGGTTACTAACACGTAAGTTTCAAACTATTGTCACAAAAACCAAAGGAGAAAAAACTAAGATAAATTTTCTGCAACAAAATCAGAAAATCTAATAGTAACCAATTTAATGTAATTCTAACCCTCGTTCTAAGCATTATACTGTGGACTACTACAAGAGCAAGATACCAAAAAACTAGGCAATTAATATCAAAATAATAATTCATAAGGGGACACAAACATAAAATAAAAAATGAAACTAAACCAAAATGTGTCCGCTTCTGATTCGTCCACCATACCCTCACAATCACATAAAACGATGCGATTCTTCCCCATTCTGCGTGCGACCCACCCCGAGTCTGATAGAGAACTTCCCAGCTGCTCCAATGGTTTCAAGCCAACCTTCACTCTCCCCCAACCCTTTATACCACCCAATCAACACCTTCCTGTAACAATAACTGCCCACAGCTTTTTGTTGATTTAACCGTTGAATGGAACCAATTCGAATCAGTTTCTCTGCCATGCTATCCTGGATCCCTCCCAAACACTAGTGTACTCCTAACCCAACACACTCCCAGTTAGCTAGTATTCCTGTTGGGCTGAATTGAATAGAAATGAATCGAATCGAAACGATGGAGGAAAGGACGGTGTTGTTCGGCAAATACGAGATGGGAAGGCTGCTGGGCAAAGGCACCTTCGCCAAAGTGTACTACGGCAGACAAACAGAGACCAACGAAAGCGTGGCGATCAAAGTGATAAGCAAAGAGCAGGTTAAGAAGGAAGGCATGATGGAGCAGATCAAGCGCGAAATCTCAGCCACCCGTTTAGTCCGCCACCCAAACATCGTCCAACTCAAAGAGGTCATGGCCACCAAGACCAAAATCTTCATCGTCATGGAGTACATCAAAGGCGGCGAGCTGTTCGCGAAAGTCGCCAAGGGGAAGCTGAAAGAAGATCAAGCCCGCAAATACTTCCAGCAATTGATCAGCGCCGTCGATTTCTGCCACAGCCGCGGAGTCTCCCACCGCGACTTGAAGCCCGAGAATCTCCTCCTGGACGAGAACGAGGACCTCAAAATCTCGGATTTCGGGCTCTCCTCGCTTCCGGAGCAGCTCCGAAACGACGGCCTTTTACACACCCAGTGTGGCACCCCTGCTTACGTGGCGCCCGAGGTCCTGAGGAAGAAAGGGTACGACGGTTCGAAAGCTGATATATGGTCGTGCGGAGTGATTCTGTTCGTGTTGCTGGCGGGGTTCCTTCCGTTTCAAGACGAGAACCTGATGAAGATGTACCGCAAGGTTTTCAAGGCCGAATTCGAATGCCCGCCCTGGTTCTCAACCGAAGCCAAACGCCTCGTATCCAAGTTGTTGGTGTCCGATCCTGAGCGCCGTATCACCATCCCTGAAATCATGCGCGTGCCTTGGTTCCGCAAAGGCTACACGCGCCCCCTCGCCTTTTCGCCTCCCCCTGCTTCCTCTGACGATTTCGGTTCTACTGCCCCTGCTGCCAACGACAAGTCGCCCTCGCCCAACTTCTTCAACGCCTTCCAGTTCATCTCATCCATGTCTTCCGGTTTCGATTTGTCCAATTTGTTTGAGAGCAAGAGAAAGGCGGGGACCATGTTCACCTCCAAGTGCTCCTCAGCGGCTATTATGGCCAAGATTGAGCATGCTGCCAAGGGATTGAGCTTCAAGGTGGGGACGGTTAAGGACTTCAAGTTAAGGCTACAAGGCCCAAGCGAAGGCCGGAAAGGGCGGCTTTCGGTGACCGCGGAGGTCTTCGAGGTGGCTCCGGAGGTCGCGGTGGTCGAGTTTTCCAAGTCCACCGGGGATAGTTTGGAGTACGCCAAGTTTTGTGAGGAAGATGTTAGGCCAGCATTGAAAGACATTGTTTGGACCTGGCAAGGTGACGGTGACAAAGTGGATGGTGAAGAATGATGATTACAAACAGTGACTAACCCGGATTAGTGGGTTTTCACAATAGTTGATTCTGTTTTTACATTTTGTTTTGGTTTGCTCTTCGTGTATATATATATAGTTTGTGCTTGATTAGCATCTCAACTTCTCAAGTAGCATATGATGGGGGGAGGGATGGAAAACAGAGCAAGTTTTACGTAATTCAGCATCTGTGAAAGCTAGATCGAGCAGGTAAATTAAGCATTCCAACTTTTAAGTACTAGTGCAGAACTTAAAAGGATGACAAACTGATAATGTTTCTTCTTTTATTTTTTGGAAGTTCGGTTGTACCAGTTGCACTCCTCATTTCATAGAAATTTATACAAGGAACCAGCTGGTATCTCTTTCTTCCTATTTTCCTAAACCTAAACGAATTCAAACCACATCCTTACATAGCGGCTAGGGCTGGAAAACTGCAAGTGTTTGGCCGATCATGCCGGCCAGTTTTGGATTTTCTAGAATGATTCGTCCAACTGATCTATGAGAGACTTACAAATCCGAGATTCTGTCTAAAAGAACTGAAAAGTAATCAGCAGTAGCTGAAATTAAGCTACTAATAATCCGATAATCAAAGGGAGAGGTCGGGCATCAGTAACTAGCTAGCAAGTGTTAAAAGGCGGATTTTGTTACTATGATACAAACTACTGAAATCCACTTAGTAGGTTTGTGATATCTCAAACATCAATCCACTTAGGTTATCTCATTTTGTATGTATATTAATTACTTTTCTCAAAGGCTGGCTACAGTAGTTTGCAATTGCATCCTCATTTTGAAGAATTCGGTGGAAGCTAGATAAGAATCACAGGATGACATATGGTGGAAACTGGGGTTCCAACTTGAAGTGAATTCATATGCATTAATTTTAGACCCCAAAGAAGAAAACCAATAAAATGAAAGATGAATTTGTACCAACCAATTAAGTTGATAGTCCACTCATAATCCTGAGACCGGTAGCTTTTCAATGAAAGTGTATATATTTTGGAGCTAGTAGAGAGGAAATTAACCACAAATTTAATCGTTAAGTGCATATGTATATGGGATCCAACATCTGTTGCTGGTAGTTGGCATAGAACTTGAGAGAGAAAGACGTTGTGCCATCCATTGTCGACGATCATATATATTCTTTCTTGGTCTATATATCTTCATCTTCATCTTAATTGGGGGCTACGATTTTCAACGCGTGTCCAGCAAGCAAACTACTACTTTTAGATCGATTAGAAAGAGAAGTAAGAGAAATCGATACTGAATAATGCTTCAGTGCTTGTTGTTGCAAGAAATCGATCGAGTTTTTTCTTCGATTTTTGGGGGCATGCATGTTGTTCTCATTGGCACCACATACACATATAATTAGACACAGATTGCCTTGCAAGCAACTAACTGCAGCCTGCAGCTGGCCCGGGCTAACACACTGATCGAATTATTATTATTCATTCACGATATATATGTTTCATGAGGTCCAGATCGAGTAATTGCTATCTGATATCCAAGATATATATATGGCAGAGCAAACGTGAGCAGCTGCATTTGCATTCTTAACATATATGCATGGTTAATAAGCTACCTGCTAGCTGTAAATTTCATCAAGCTAGCAGGCTAAGGCTGCAAACTGCTAAGCGTTGGCACTTTCGTGTAGCTACTGGATCCATCTTTTATGTTTTCATCCTCTAAGTTCTGTATTAGCTGGGGTAGATGAGATCGTTTTGAGCAATGGAGAATGATCCACGCTAGGGGAATGAGGGATTGAACGTTTGAGACTAGTAGTTGATCGATGCCATTGCCAATTGCATACATGTTAACCTCTTATTGGGACAGCACAGCACTACTGTACATACACAGCAAAAGATAAGATGAGGGTTTTCACCTTTTAGTGATCGAACAAGGTGGAGATCGGGGAAAGGGATGGCTTCTCAAACCAGCTTCACATTTTCCAAATTTGTTAGTCTGAATTGACTAGCCAGCAGCTTAATTCATATATTTCTTTCTTTTCACCCAGAAACAAAGAAGAAGAATGAGAAAAACTTCATATTTCCTTCACTCCATTAATAAAAGAAAAAGTGAGAGAGTGCCTCTTTTGTATCTGATCATATATATGGATCACATATCATATGGGCTTGGCAGGAGTTTTCCCGATGGAACATGCTCTTCTGGAAGGCTTGATGAAGCTTATCACTCCGCAATTGAATTCTACTGATTAGATTCTGAGGTCCCTAAGTTGTTTTTTATAGAACACGAAAAAGGCCCAATCCTATCGGTTCCATGGGTATAAAAATAGCCCAAGATTCAACCATGATTTTCGTTTTCTTTAAATGTGTGAAAAGATGATCACAAGTGTACACACACATTACACCTTTTACCGATGAAGTCTTTGTCCGCAAATTAATGCGTTGCCATAGGGTTTTAAATCAGCATATATATATATATATATATATATATATATATATATATATATATATATATATATATATATATGCATCATGCATAGAACTTCTTAACTGATTAGGTCATCTCACATAATCAACTTGAGGCAAGTTGAGGCAGGCTTGACCTTGACCTTGATCACTACCAAGACTTTCGATATAATACCGACATGCATGAATCGACTATTGGCTTCCTTCGATTCCCCATATCCAGTCCAATATTGCCATCTCCATCTCCGCTCTTTCCTCGCGTTTTCCCTCCTTCCATTCTTTAATTAGTTTCTCTCTTAATTTGTTATCATCATCACTTCATCACGCAGGCTTGCCCCTCACTCTCTTCTTATCCCCAAGCTACCTAGCTAAGCTTATATATGCATTCCTCAGCTACACTCAGTTCTGAGAGCGAGGTTAATACGTTTCAGTGGAGAGCTTCATCAAGACAACAGCAAAGATACATATAGCTCCGGCAAGAATCGGAATCACATCTGTTGATGGATTCTTCAACGTGGGTGAACACTTCTCTTGGCCTCAATCTTGTTCCTGTTGACTCACACCTCGCCATGGACCAAGATCAACCTCCTTTGCCGACTATCACTGTGAGTACCATATACATCTTAATCAATGCTTTCGATCATATATTCAGATCATTTTCTCATCTGTTGAACGTCTTTCAGCTTATTCATTCTCTTGTAACTAAATTATGTACATACCTGTTGGGAAGTTATAATTTACTTATTCATGCATCTTCTTGGATGTTCATCGATCAGAAACAAGTAGAAGAGTTTGAAGGACAATATGCTGTATTTGAAAGCAACCTACGATCACCGAAACAAGAGGTGAGTTTAGTTAAATACGAGTATTAGATTGCTGTTCGTTAATTAGCTCTCCAATTCGGTCTCATGTATTATTATTGTTATACTGATGATTTAAGCATGCTGTTTCTATGAATACTGTTGAAGCAGGCAGGTGCAGGTGGTACTGTGTTAATGGCTGAGGAATTGAACAGGATAACTTTGGAAAACAAGAAACTGACTGAGATGCTAACTGTACTACGCGAGAATTACAACGCTCTGGAAACCCAAGTGAAGGAGTTGATGACTAACAAACAGCTGCCCTCTGAAAACGAGTTGACGATCTCATCAGGAAATACCTGCAGCTTATTGCACAAGAAGAGAAAGTCACCAGGCAATGATCATCAAGACTATTGCAATAACGTCAATATGATTGGATTTAGTACAAATACAATAAGTACTGCAGAGACCAGCTCTAGAGACGAAGAATCATACAAAAGGCCCAAGGAGATGATGAGTGACATCAACCTCAAGATTTCTAGGGTTTATGTTCGCTGTGATGTCTGTGATACGCGCTTGGTACGTAATTGAACTACCCCTAAACATAATTATGTTCATCAGTTCATGTTCTTGATTACATTTGGAAATCATCGATCCGTTCCACTAATTAAGAACTTAGATTTGTTAAAGATTTTCGCTTGTTTAATTCTGTAATTTAATTACTTGCAGATTGTGAAGGATGGATTTCAATGGAGGAAATACGGTCAAAAGGTAACAAGAGATAATCCTTCTCCTAGGGCATACTACAAGTGCTCTTTTGCCCCATCTTGCCCAGTTAAAAAGAAGGTTTGTACTTATTTATCTATTTTGTAGCAGATCGAGCTTGACGAGCTTTAAATTCAAAAAGAAAGTATGAAAACCAATTCTTACTGTTGCTTTGATATTTTCTCCAATCTATCAGGTTCAGAAAAGTGCGGAAAATCCATGCTTTTTGGTGGCTACATATGAAGGGGAACACAACCACATACACCCTGCCGGACCTCAAGTGATAACAATAGATCACCAAGGCCATTCCAGTAATATTTTTGCACCAAAGATATCATCACCACCATCTTCAAGTCCTACTACTACTACTACTGCTGTGTCGACTATGTCTATGTCGTCGTCATGTGTACTTGACAGCTCGACAGAACCAGGTTCATCATTTGGTCACAAGCCAAATCAAGGAAGGGAAGATTCCGATGATCAATATGATGAGAAGGCTACTAATTTTCAACAGCTTTTGGTCCAACAGATGGCTTCTTCGTTGACAAAAGATCCCAATTTTACAACTGCCCTTGCTGCTGCAATTTCTGCAGGAAGATTTAACATTTTAGACCAGCAGCCTCAACCTCATCCTCCCATCCCAAAATGGTGATCGAATTGCTGTATATTTAAAAGCTAGTTAATAAGCTAGAGCTAGAGGTCCATATGTATTAGATTTCGAACATATCCCTGATCCATATGGCCGGCTTTCTCATGTTAATTTTCTCAAGTTTCTGTGTTTTGATGATATCAATGTCAACCTTTCAGAGTTGTAAACTGTTCTTCGATCGATCTGCGTATATATATATATATATATAGACACACACACTGATTGGCAATGAGTGTGTGTTCATGTTTGTATTTTACTGTTAGTTAGCATATAGAGATGGCTACTTTTTAAAATATAAAATACTACCCTACTCCTCCGCTTCTAACATTTAAAAATTTCTCAGCTAAAACAGGAATCAAGTCCGAGGTCTTGGTCCTCTTGGCCTTATCGATCATTCAACCCGGCTGGTCTTGTTTTCTTTACGACCGATATGATATGTACTGCTGGGTATTTTCTCCTTTCTGGAACTTTTCTCTAATAAAGTGCAACATGCATGCAAGAAGTGAATTACATAGTTGATTAATATGAGATTAATTAGTTGGTGCTTGTTTACTTACGCAGGGATGTGGTTATGGGGTGACGTATAAATTGTGACGCATGTGGATGGGATCATGGGTGGTGGTTGGCTTGTGTCGGCCTGTCATGTCTCTCTCTCTTTACACGTTTAGGTTTTAGGTGATTGACTTCAACGACCATTAACTAGGACTAACAATAATAATAATACTCGAATTTTCCTAATAATAATATCACACGTACGTACATGAGATGATGAACAAAGACTAATTGGCTGCACTAGAAATTAACCCGTAATCACCCTAATTAACAAACTAATCAAACAGCGTGTTCTCACTGCTGCCGGTGGCCCATATATTTTATTTTATTCTTACATTGTGAACCTAAAGTCTTGCTCATATAAACCACAAAGACGTACGTACAGTTGAAAATATACCAGTACAATTTTAAGTCGTGGATTAATTTCCGGTGTGTAAAGCCTTTAAAAATATCATCGATGATACTATAAAAAAAAAAAACAAAAATTGCGGTGTTATTGTATACTTGTAAAACAAACGCGGTTCATCGAGTATATGAAAAAGGAAGTGATCGAAGCTTTAATTTCCATGTAAGAAAGGCAATAAAGTGGAAGAATTACATAACCAAAAAGAAAGAAGCAAGGCATCAAAGACTTGTATATACAAAGACGACCATAAGGTGATGACGTGTATATCACTCTCATATACATGCATGATCACATCATCAACGACTACGTCACCCTTTATACGTCCTCATCACGTACTCAAATCAAAAACACATGGATCGACTTGATTAGTAAAGTAGTCGTGTCATCATATAGACTAGAGAACTAAATTAAGCTAGAGATCGCAGTCAGTCAAGCCAAGCAAACCTAAGTTCCATGTATATATTAATTGGAATTAATTAATTCTGTAGACTTGTACTTGCGTATTTTGAATCAATTCATCCATTCTCATTCACGTGAAATTTCCTGCTCCTTGGCTATACAAGGTTTGTTGCCCGCGGCTAGCCGCTGTTTGCTGATCGTCGCTCACCTTTGAATTCGACAGTCTCATTTATTATTGTTTTTGTTAACATTTGGAAGGATAATATAAGGGTTCATTGTGGAGAGCAAGAGTAATAAAGGCAGCACTCTAAATTGTTTAAAATTCTATCGTAATTTAAAATTGTATACCGAAGACTATTTGAGTCTGCATACCAAGGCAAAAGTTTAAATAGCAAAAAACTGTAAAATATTAATTATTTGTAGAAGTGGAAATGAATAAAACAGTTTATAATGCAGTAACATCTATAAGCCACTGATCGGAGCCTCTGTGCTACTGAATATGACACATGAAGAACCATCCAATTGCTTCGTTATTGTTAGTTATGAACACTGATATTTCGGTCTGCATACCAAGGCAAACTTTCTAAATGATTCATTTGCTCTGCAGAAGTAAATGTTTGTAATGTTCCTGAGAACTACAGATAGAGCAACGAACCCAAGAAAACATGCAGGTAACATGTTAGCATAGAATAGAGAAACTTAGAAAAGATATACCTGTAAAGTTGAAGTGTGTTGTCGGTAGTCAGTAAATACCTCCCTCGGCCCATGATGCTATGAAGCCCAGCATGAGGCAGCTCGAACAGGCCTCAACCTCGATGATAAAGCAGTCTGGGCCGAGAGGGGAAGCCTCTACAGAAACTTAACATTTGTCCCACATTGAAGAGGATGCAAAGTGTGAGTCAACGCAGGGGTATAAATGCAGCCAAGACCAACCAGAAAGGTAAGAAGAAATCGGTCTTAGCATTAAATACTCAACTACCCTTATTAACTTAATCATCGGAGAGAGAAAGACCGGAGTGTCCCGGTCATTCTCCTTTCTTGCAGATAAAGAAGGGCGAAGAAGGAACTTCGGAGCCAAGGACTGAGGATTACGGAAGATTGAATCACGTGTTACAGTTTCTACAAGAGCCCGCGGGTTCCAGCAGAAACAATTGGCGCCGACTGTGGGAATACTTACAAAAAGCCAGTCTCGATGACGGAGTCAAATGAAGTTGGAATCGGGAGTAGGATGATGTCAGGAGATCTGACGCCAGGAAGCAGCGACCGGCCGGGAAGGACGGGCGATAGTGAAGAGTGCCCGCCTGATACGACCGTCCCGCGAGCGCTTACGGATGGAACAATGAGCGGCCTCACGCAGGAAGAAATGGAGGATATCGTCGAGAGGTTAAGAGCGGACATAGCACGCATGGAGAGAGAAGGCCAGCGTGACCGATTAGACGCGGCCGCACGGGAGAAAAAGCTGGAGGCAGATAACGCAGCAATAATTAGTGCGTTAGCCAGGAGACTCGAAAGTGATGAGGTGATCGAGCGAGCGGCAAACTCTATCCGCGAGGGGGAGCGGTCCCCGGCAACACCGCCCGTAGCCCGGAGAACGGTAGTCGTCGGCACGAGCTTGTTTCCTGAAACTATGGAAACAGAGGGCTCGCCCCCGCCTCCAGCACCTGTAGAGGAAAGAAGGAAGGAATCAACGGGAGTCGAGGCGGCCTTGATGGCCATGAGGGACAGTGTAATGTCCCTAACCACGAGACTAGACGAGGCAGAAAGAAGGGCAGCGCACAACCCGCCCGGTATGGGGTTTGAAGAGAGAGGAGGACCTTTCACCACCGCCATCACGCAGACATTGCGTTCCCGTGCGGCGAAACCGCTTAAATTGAACTACGGAGGGGAGGGGGACCCGCATCTTTTCCTCGACAGTTTCAAGTCCCACACGAACGCGAAGGGTTATTCGGACGCCGCGTGCTGCAACATGTTCCAGGAGACGTTGTCGGGAGAGGCATTAAGCTGGTTTTATGAACTCCCGGCCGGTTCGATAGATTGCTTCCAGAGGTTAGCAGACCGATTCGTGAACCGGTTTATACTGCGAACGGACGGGCAGAGTACGGCCCAGTTATTCAAGATAAAGCAGGGGCACGCCGAGGGACTAAAGGCCTTCGTAAATCGATGGCAAGGGGCCACAGCCAGGGTCAGGAGTTTCGACAAGAAGGTGGCGGAAGAGGCCTTTATCCAGGCCCTGCTGCCCGGGAAGTTCTTGTACGCGGTACGAATTGAAAATCCCCGGGGCTACGATGAGCTCATGGAAATGGCGGTGAGGCACGCGCAGGCAGACCATGACACTTACGGGGACCAAAGTGAGGGTAAAAGAAAGGAAAGCGGGAGGTCTGAACCCCGAGGACAGATGATCCAAGAAGTAAGAACCTGGAAAGGGGACCAGGGGGGACAAGTCTTCACCCCTAGCAAGAGGTTCAAGGACGGAGGTAGGAGCCAAACCAAGCAATTAGGGGGGCCTCAGGGGAAGAACAGGGGCAACAACCGAAGCAGCGGGTTTAAGGAAACGGTTGTCACGGCCAGGGCAAGCTACACAAACCTGAACGCAACACCGGAGGTAGTGTGGAACGAGAATAAAGGAGATCTTCCAGGACCCGCAGCCAGGAGGTTCCCACCATCACGACTAACCAGAGAGGACACAGGAAAGTACTGTGGATATCACCGGGAGGCAACACACGCAATAAACAACTGTGATGAGCTAAGAAGAGCGATCGAAAGTCAGCTTAAAGCAGGGAAGCTTCAGCAATACGTGTTGAGTCCACTCCAAGCTAAGGAGGAGCCCATTTACGGGACGATCAACACGATCCGTGGGGGGGCACGTATCGACCGGAGGAGTAACAAAGCCAAAAAACAGTGCCCCGGTAGCAGAGATGGGCGAGAGATATTCGCTTTCGGGAGCTCTAGCGCTCAGAGTGTGAACTCGAGGTGGAGATCAGTAACATTCGAAGAAGAAGAAGAGCAAGGGACCAGACAGCCTCACGAAGACCCCTTCCTGGTAACAGTGCAGTTGGATCATTATCTTTGCAAGAAAATCCTGATTGACACGGGGGCGTCAGTAAATGTCTTGTTCAGAAACGCATGGCGAGCGCTAAAAAGGGGAAGTAGCAAGCTCACGCAGGACAACGAACCATTGATAAGCTTCTCTGGAGACGTGGTACAGCCTCTTGGGTCCGACTACATACCCATGATCCTCGGGGGGCAGGAGGGGAACACGTTGAGAATGTCAGTCGATTTCATAGTTGTCGACTGCGACTCAGCGTACAATGGGATACTCGGGAGACCAGCCTTGTGGAAAGCCAAAGCATTCATCGCGGGGCACATGCTTATGATGAAGCTACCCTCGCCAGCGGGAATCGTAACCATCCGGGGGGACCAAGTGGCAGCAAGAGGGTGCTACGCCATTGACAGAGATAATGGTAGGAGGAGAGCGGAGGTGTTATCCTCCGTGAGCACAAGCAAATTGATTTCTGACGTATACGAGGATCCCAGGATCAACGCCGTTGCTGAAGGGGCAGAATCCGAGAGACCCGGTTCAGTAGAGGAAACCGAGCTGGTATGCATCTCGGACGGTTTCGCAGCCCGAACGGCGAGAATCGGGGCCAAACTGCCACCCCTCGTCCGGGAAGAGCTTGTACGTTTTCTAAAGGCCAACAGCAAAGCCTTCGCATGGTCATATGCTGACGTGCCCGGTATCCCGAGTGACGTGGTCACGCATAAGTTGGGGATCCGAAAAGGCGTGCCCCCGGTGCGACAGAAGAGGAGGTCCTTCGATCTAGCAAAGTATGACGTCATCAAGAGAGAGGTACAAAGGCTCCTAGACATCAAGTTTATCCAGGAGGCGAAGTACCCACAGTGGTTAGCCAACGTGGTCATGGTACCGAAGAAAACCATGGGCCAGTGGAGGATGGGCGTGGACTACACCAATTTGAATAGGGCCTGCCCCAAAGATAGTTTCCCTCTGCCCCGGATCGACCAACTCGTGGATTCCACCTCCGGGTTCGAAATGCTGAGTTTCATGGACGCCTACGCGGGCTACAATCAGATAATGATGGATCCCGCGGATGAGGAGCATACGGCCTTCACGACTGACAAGGGAGTATATTATTACAAGAGAATGCCGTTCGGATTGAAGAACGCGGGAGCAACCTACCAACGCCTGATGAACATGATGTTCACTAAGCAGCTGGGGGTCACGATGGAAGTATACGTGGATGATATGTTGGTAAAGAGTCACGCCGCGGCCGGGCATGTTAGCGATCTGCAAGAAATCTTTGACATTATGCTCGCGTTCGGCATGAGGTTGAACCCGGAAAAATGTACATTTGGAGTTGTCAAGGGGAAATTCCTAGGCCATGTCATTAGCCGGCAGGGTATCGAGGCAAACCCGGAGAAGGTCCAAGCTATAATGAATATGGTTGCCCCAAAATCCAGGAATGGCGTACAGTCCCTGACAGGCAAAGTGGCGGCCCTCGCCAGATTTATTTCCAGACTCACGGACAAGTGCGCGCCGTTCTTCAAGCTGCTCAAGAGCCAGCGTTGCAAAATGGTCAATTGGGGGCCCGAGCAAGAGGAGGCATTCAGGAACATCAAGGAATATTTGGCTTCTGTGCCAAAACTATCAAAGCCGATTCCCGGGGAGATGCTGTACCTCTATTTAGCAGCATCCGGCACAGCAGTTAGCTCGGCTTTGATCAGGAAGGATGAAGCAATTGAGCTCCCGGTGTATTACGTAGGCAAAGGCTATACACTGGCAGAAAGCAGGTACCCGGAACTAGAGAAGTTGGCTCTAGCTCTTGTCGTGACCGCCCGGAAGCTGCGGCATTACTTCCAAGCTCACTCCATCACCCTGTTCACTAACTGCCCTTTAAGGCAGGTACTTTTAAAGCCAGAAACGAGCGGGAGATTGGCCAAATGGGCGATAGAGCTAGGCGAGTTCGATATACATTACATGCCGAGAGTAGCCATCAAGGGACAAGCCGCAGCGGATTTCATTTCAGAGCTGACACCCGTGGAGAAGGTCACGGAGTGCGCGGGGGATGAGCTAGAGGCAGTCCAAGAGGTCCAACAGACTTGGAAGCTATTTGTTGATGGCTCCGTCACCAAAGGCAAGAGCGGGGCCGGAATCATATTGGTTAGCCCGGACGGGTTCGAGTACGAGTACGCCCTCGAATTTAACTTCTCCGCGTCCAATAATGCTGCTGAGTACGAGGCATTGATTGGGGGGCTGCAGTTAGCATTAGAGATTGGAGTCACAAAGGTCGAAGTGTTCAGCGACTCGCAGCTCGTGGTGAACCAAGTCGGCGGGACCTTCGAAGTGAAAGAACCCTATCTGAACTCCTATCGGGCACTCGCGAAGGCCCTCTTGTGCGGATTCGGGTCAGCAACGGTAGCACAAATCCCTCGGAAGGAAAACGGTCGTGCAGATGCCTTAGCACGTCTAGCCACCGGGACCCGCCTGAAGGGTAGTAAGAAGGTGAAAATCGAGATCCTGGAACGTCCAAGTATCAACAAGACGATCTCTGAAATATTCACCGTAGCCACGGGTCCAAAGGAACCAACATGGATGGATCCAATCATCGAGTTCCTCAAAGAAGGTGTGCGCCCGGAGAATAGACGGCAGGCGAGGAAACTTCAGTCACGGTGCGCCCGATACACGCTTGTCGACGGCAAACTGTACCGCAGGGGGTACAGCATGCCCAGCTTGAAATGCGTGACGGTAGAAGAGGGTGAGAAAATCTTGCGGGACATCCATGAGGGAGTTTGTGGCAACCACTCCGGAGCTAGATCCCTCTCTTTTAAGGCTCTGAGGACGGGATACTTTTGGCCTAATATGGGGAGTATGGCAGATCAAGTTTCAACGAGATGCCATAAATGCCACCAACACGCAAACAAAATCCACTCCCCCTCCATTGCACTATCAATCCTGATGTCGCCATGGCCCTTCGCTCAGTGGGGTCTTGACTTGATCGGGAAACTTCCAACTGCTCCCGGACAATACAAGTTTATTATAGTAGCGGTGGATTATTACACCAAGTGGGTGGAAGCGGAGCCTCTCAGACGGATAACTACCGAGTGTGTGATGAGTTTCCTCATGAAAAATGTCTACTGCAGGTTCGGTATCCCCGAGACGATCATTACCGACAATGGGACGCAGTTCAACAACCCTAAGCTCATCGAGTTCGCCAAAGGCATGGGAACCAAAATGGTATTTGCGTCGGTGGCACACCCGAAGACCAACGGGCAAGTGGAAGCAGTCAATAAGATAGTAAAAAAGCTGCTTAAAAAGAAGGTGGACGACGCCAAAGGGTTATGGGCAGAAAAGCTCCCGGAAACGCTTTGGGCAATTCGAACCACCGCAACGGAGTCGACGGGAGAAACGCCTTTCAGCCTTGCCTTCGGCTCGGAGGCAGTCATTCCAGTGGAAGTAACAATACCGACCGGGAGAGTCGAAGGATTCGATGAGCAGACCAACATAGAAGGGCTGCAACTGAATTTGGACCTCATCGAGGAAAGAAGGGACAGGGCGGACTTGCACAATCAAGTGTACAAGCAGCGGGTCGCCCGACACTACGATTGTAAGGTTAGGCCACGAACCTTGGGTCTCGGAGACTGGGTGATGAAGCGGGTGATGACCCAACCAATGGCCCTTGATCCAACTTGGGAAGGCCCGTACGAGATAGTAGACGAAGTCGGCCCCGCCACATTCTTCCTAAGGGATAGTGACGGCAAAGTCTCCGGGCACCCGTGGAACGCCGAACACCTTAGATTCTACCCCGTATAGTGGAATCGGGAAATTGTAATTTATAGCCTCCGGGTCTGACATGGTCAGCCCGGGAGGATGCCTTCATTTATTGTGGAAACAACTTACAAGAATGAAGCTAAATTCGTAACACCTGAGTTAGCCTCCGGGTTTGACATGGTCAGCCCGGGAGGATGCCTTCATTTATTGTGGAAACAACTTACAAGAATGAAGCTAAATTCGTAACACCTGAGTTAGCCTCCGGGTTTGACATGGTCAGCCCGGGAGGATGCCTTCATTTATTGTGGAAACAACTTACAAGAATGAAGCTAAATTCGTAACACATGAGTTAGCCTCCGGGTTTGACATGGTCAGCCCGGGAGGATGCCTTCATTTGTTGTGGAAACAACTTACAAAAATGAAGCTAAATCCGTAACACGCTACAAAAAAAAAAATGATTTCATAGCGCGAGGCGCGAAAATAAGAAGTCCAATATGCACGCTAGAATAAATTGCGACAACTGGGTCGCCGGGATGAAGTCAGTACTTCCCCGTGAAGGCACAAACGCCGTACAAAAATGGTGAACAAAAAAAGATACAACTAATTCGGGAGTCCTCAGCTCCTAATCCAGGTCATCCCCGACCGGATCCTCAGCATCTTCCGCGTCCTCACCCTCGGACGATAGGGTCACGGCTCCGGAACTCTCGGGATTGACAGTTCTGGCCTTCTCCTGGGCAGCAAGGAGATCTGCTAGCATCCGGGGTTTGTCAAGGTACCCGTGAGCGCTCCACTCGGTAAATTTCTCCGTGATGGCTTCGTTCCGGGCGGACTGGAGAAGAGCCTTGAATTCCTCGGACTCCTTGAATTCAGCAACGGCCTGATCACAGCGCGTTGGAACAAGCTTCACCAGTTCCTCGATCTCCGCATCCCTCTCACGGAGCTTGCTCTCCAACGGGCGGTACTTCTCCAGCTCGGCCTCGAGAAGGGGGACCTTCTCCACCTCGGCTTCCAGAAGAGGAACCCTATCAGCCCGGCTCCCCAACTCCTCAACGCGATGCTGAAGTGTAGACAGCTTATCGGCCAAGGAACTCTTCTCCTTTTCAAGTGACGCTTTCTCGGTCTGGAGAAAGCTCACATGCCCGTTGAGTCTGGCCACTTGCTCCTTCAGCTCGGCAGTGTCCTCGCTGGCATCGATGGAATACACCGCGAAGAGAGCCTACATCATAGTCGGGAGGGGTTCAGATATCGACCAAAGAAAAAAAAAACAGCAAACAAAATTACCTTCATAAGGTGCTCCCGGGCAATCTTGCGGGTCTCGGAAGGGGCACCGTCTTTGAACTTCATCCTATCAAGCTCGATCCCCTTCAAGTCGCTGATCATCGCTCGGACGAACTTCTCGTCCGCGCAACCGTATTCATCAAGGACCTGCCGGATCGGTGCCTTCGAAATTACAGGAACCGGAGGGGCCAATGCCGATAACGATGGAGTAGAGGAGGACCCCCCGGGAGTGGACCTGTGCTTTTTCGCCTTCGGTACGGGACTCCCGGACACGTCCACCCCGGTATACGTCACCTGGCCATCGGAGCTTTGGGATTTCTTTGAGTGGTGGTGACGTCTTTTCTTCTCACCCAAACTGACACGCGATGCAGCGGGAGGCGGCACGGGCGGAGTCAACGCGGACCCGTACACTTCGTCCGGGACCTCGAGTTCCTTCTGCTTGTCCAACACCCGTACGGTGCTGGTCTCTAAATCCACTTCGGTACGGGAAGCCACGTCCCCCTTGGTCAGCAACATCTTCAAGAGGTCTTGGTCTTTCTCCATGTCGAGAGGATGGTTAGGGCGAGGAACACGCCTTGGAATTTTCCCTGCGAAACCACAAGCATTATCTCATTAGCAAAATATAACAAGGACTTAAAGTGCCAGGCGTAAGAAGAGGTGAACCCACCGGGCACTCTACCCATCTCGCAGTGAGAGAGAACGGCCCACCGCGTCAAATGGTATGAGCTACGGTCCTCTTCGTGGGGCCAGGCAGCATATACTCGCGCTATACGCTCCCGCTCGATCTCCGACAGACTGTACGACTGATCCCCGATCGCCCGGAAGTAGTTGGGGACCGTGTGCCGCCTCGTTTTTCTCTGCCATGGACCCCCAACAAGAACTACCTTCGCCCTCCATTCCTTGTTTATCGAGGAGGGGAGATCCGTGATCACGGACTCGTAATCCCGCGCGGTGAACCCAACGCACCCGGAGCTTCCTGCCTTCTTCGAATAATTCAACCGGTAGAGTGCGCGAAACTCATTGATCGTGGGCCACCCCATGTTCGACAGGAAGTATAGGCACCCGAGCCCCAGCAGTTGGCGCCACTGATTTGGGGGGACTTGCCCCGGAGCAAGCTGCAACATGCTCAGCATGTACTGAACAAATTGAGGCAGCGGGACAGAGAACCCGTTCCGGAACATGTTGTCGTGCACCGCTACGAAGTTATCTCTCGGAGCGCACGCCGATTCCCCCGGGTATAGACCGCGCATCGGGATGCTGGAAGGAATGTCCCACTCTTCCCTAAATTGCTCGATCTCCTCGGGCGAGAGACTACTGACAGGTTCGTCACAAACCCTGCCGTCCTCCAGGCGGTGCAGGACGCGCGCTATCGGGATCGCTTCCAACACTTGTCGCTCGGGATCCGCCCTGGAGGATGCAGCCCGCGAGTCTCTATTGACCTCCCGATGCAGATATTGTTCCATCCTTTCTTCATCGTCAGCGGGAGCCCGCAGTGCAGGACCAGAGGCGGTGGCGTCGGAAGCCCTAGACTCCATCTTAACCCTATAGAAAAACCCTACGTGCTATCAGAAATCGCAGCGCATGCCGCCGCCAGACCTCCCGATACCACCCACAGAAGCAGACCCAAAGAAACCCAGAAACAGACCCAAAGAAACCCAGAAACAGACCCCAAATCCTAAAAATCCCAGAAACAGACAAAAGAGAACGGAAACAGAAGAGATGGAGAAGAGATACTCACCGAAAAGTGAAGGCCGGAAACGCGCCGAAACAACAAATGGACAGCACCTTGCAATCGGACCGGCGGCAACAGCAGAAACACTCCTACGTCCGGATTTACGTCGAAACGATGAAGAATGAGGGTAGAGGGCAGAGTAACAAGGGAGAAAATTGAGAGCGGAGGGAGAAAAGTGAGAGCGGAGGGAAGAATGAGGGGGGAGACGGAGCATATATACAAAGCGGGGGAAAAACGCCTCGATTCCCCCCCCCCCATTAAACACTTCATTTTAAACGAGGCGATCGTGTTCGTTACGACCCACCGTAGGATCGTGACACGTGCCCCACTAACCGGAAGCTTCTCGACGAAGCGACAAGTGAAACGACGTACAATAAATGCACGTCCCTTCGCTCCCACCCACGCGCCACTTGGCGGACATGCAATTAATGCCCTGACACCCCCACCCACCCAGGCTTCCAACTCAATGCCACACATCTATCGGGAGGCAGCAAGCAACAACTGCTAAAGAACTTTAACTCCCGGATAACATCTATCGGGAGGCAGCAAGCAACAACTGCTAAAGAACTTTAACTCCCGGATAACATCTATCGGGAGGCAGCACGCAACAACTGCTAAAGAACTTTAACTCCCGAATACCACATATCGGTAGGATGCAAGCAACAACTGTATCGTGAGATTTGTTTACCCGAGCAAGAACCAACGGGACGTGTGGGCGAAACAACTATCCACGATAACTGTAAGACCCATTTACAGCTCCCGAAGCATTGGAGTCGGGCATGCCAATATCATTCCCTTCATACGGAGAATAGTGGCTTGATAACCCACGCGGGGATAATACCCCGCGCTCGAGCATCAACAACTACAACATGGAACGGCTAGCTACCTTCCATCGCAATCACAACCCGTTCCGACGTGTCCTGAGCACGAACTTGGGGGGACTAGATCGGGTACCCGTTGGTATTTCCGCATCACGGGCCATTTCTTCAAGTCCCCACTCAAGACATGTCTTGAACGGGAACTTGGGGGGACTTGTTGTCGGTAGTCAGTAAATACCTCCCTCGGCCCATGATGCTATGAAGCCCAGCATGAGGCAGCTCGAACAGGCCTCAACCTCGATGATAAAGCAGTCTGGGCCGAGAGGGGAAGCCTCTACAGAAACTTAACATTTGTCCCACATTGAAGAGGATGCAAAGTGTGAGTCAACGCAGGGGTATAAATGCAGCCAAGACCAACCAGAAAGGTAAGAAGAAATCGGTCTTAGCATTAAATACTCAACTACCCTTATTAACTTAATCATCGGAGAGAGAAAGACCGGAGTGTCCCGGTCATTCTCCTTTCTTGCAGATAAAGAAGGGCGAAGAAGGAACTTCGGAGCCAAGGACTGAGGATTACGGAAGATTGAATCACGTGTTACAGTTTCTACAAGAGCCCGCGGGTTCCAGCAGAAACAAAGTGTTATTTGTTTGTCTGTCCCAAAAAACAGTTGAAAAATCAAGTAGCCTTAACCAACCAAGAAAATCACACCTTAATGAAAACAAAGAATAGGAGGAGAAACTAACCTACCATCAGTTGTACTTTTTAATAATATATCATGCTATAAAAGTATGAGAATCTGCAAATCAAAACAAAAACAGTGGCAAAATGATTAGATAAAAAGAAAAAGATTTCCTACCAGAACAGAAGCCACAGCAGCTGTCTTTTGATAAGTGAATATCAGATCTAAACACATTGTTGCACTCTGTACATCACATACATTGCATTTACGTCTATACATACATTACAGCCACATTTCTGTTTGCACACAAAAGGCTCAAAAGTATGTTGCATTTGCCAAAAATACCCATGCTGGCTGCAGGGGTCGGATCCGGAGCTGTTTACAAAAATGACGCTCTGGAATGGATCAATGTTACACAGACAGTCCATGTAGTCAAAAGGCTGTCGTTACAAAAGAAGAAAAGCTACAGTAAGTCTTCGATGAAGACATCAGGTCAGCAAAAGTTACAAAAAAATTGAGCTCGTTAGATTGATGCTGAATCAATCGTTGTTTCCTGGTCTGGAAAACCTTCAAAAAGTACAACTCATTTATGGTTAGCCATGCATATGAAAGTTTCTTATAAAATTCTAAAAAGCAAACAGAATACATATTAGTTTTCACTGTTCTAAAGAGGAACAATCTCTACAGTGTAGTTGTGATTATTGTATGCCATAGAAAGGTTTTTCCAGTCCCTCCAGAACCATGGACAAAAAAGCTTTGACCTGTTTTTTCTTCTACCGCTTTAATAACCTCGTTAAATATGATTTTTTGACAGCCATTTAGCTTAATGATTATATTTGAATGCTGCAGTTTTAATGCGTCACAGTCGTAATCGAGCTCTTCTCTTATCAGTTTATTTTTAAGTTGCATTGTCTTTTCTGCATCCGGCATTGGTAACTGATAATTCTTTAATGAGGTTGATGACATATTGAATATTTTTTCAAGCTCAAACAAAAGATTATTTTTTAACTCTGATTCAGGTATCGATAGATTAGGCATGTTGAATTCTGATCGAACTTTATATAAGATATCATCACTCATATTTATCCAATGCGCATCAAACAGGGCCTGCGGGTTTGATACAGTACAAAACATAATGATTGTGACGAATAGTTTCCGCATTTGGTGAGATGTTGCAGTGAACGAAGATTCCGACAACGCGCCAATCCATTCTTTATCATCATCTAACAGGCCTAACGCTCGACACGCTTCTTGATAAGAGTCATGGGTGACACCATTTACTTTTCTTATTTCACTATAGCCACAACATCCCTTTTGAATACTAAGCAACATTCTCATGTAATATAACTCTCCTACATTTGGCGGAACATGGGCAATTCTGCCAATAGTTTGATAGCATTGTCTTCGGATCCAACATTTATCACCAGCGTTCCAGACAAATTTTGTAGGAAATTCGGCATAAGTTAACTCCCTTGCTTCTTCACAACTACGATTTTTCTCAAACCACCTAGTAAACATAGTATGTTCTGTAAACGGATTGTCTAACACCGATTCAAGGGAGTCAGTTTCTTTGAAAACAACACTTTGTTCTGAGGGCAAGTGAATCTTTAGTAGCTGAACTGCAGGATGTCTAGAATGGATAGAAAACTCAAATAATCTCCATACTGATTCGTGAGGAGTTAAATAACGACAACTCAAATAATTTTTAATTTCGTCATTTATATCCTCATGTATCATAACTCGAGCTCTATCAGGACCTTTGTTTATATACTTGAATAAGTATTTTATCAACATAGACTGAGAGCACGACTCAACGTTTATATGGGCATTGTACCTGAGTAATAAATCGGAGTTATAGGGAACTACGTAATTATTCCCAACACTGACTCTATTTTTTACGACAAATTTTGAGTCATCATTATGTCGTTTATATACTGGCGCTTTGATCGTTTCAAATGTGGTTGCAGTATTGAATTTTTTTGGGAAAGATCTAATACATACTCCGTTTCGCATGCATGGAGCTTTTGGGTTTATCTTGCCACATGGACCATGTATCATGAATTGACCAACAACTTTAAAAAGTTCAGGACAAATTTCTTTATCAGGTAATTCAGCTGAGATAATTGAATCAATATCGGCCGGAGTATAACACTTGTATAGCTTTGTAAGCCAAAACAACATATGAGCATGAGGCAATCCTCGCTTCTGAAATTCGATTGTGCAAACATCTGCCTCAACTTTTCCAAATGGCTGGCCGGATTTAATGTAGGCGAGCATGTCATCTAATTTTAACTTAAATATCCGTGAGATTATGTCTGGCCGATCTTCTGGCCTGTATCCTTGTTTGTTGTCCAAATACCTTAGTATTTCTGTCCATCTAACGTTGCAAGTGAAAGTTATGAATAAATCTGGGTTACCATATTGTCTGCAAATGGCCATTGCATCCTGATAGTTGTTGATCATAGCTCGGGGACTCCCAGTGTGACTGCTTGGAAGAAAAATTTGTTTTCCCACATCACAGGTCTGTTTAATTCCGGAAGATGCAGCAGCATAGATGTTTTTCCGAATGTCAGTTCTTACCTTGCCTTGGTTATGCCTTATGAAGTCTAAATTATTTTCTTCAACAGTCGCATAAGCATCAATTAAGTATTGCTAAAACAATCTCCCACCTTTTAACAGGGTGCTCGAGCTATTTTGTCTGTCATGAATTTGATAGCAAACATATTTAATCATTGTAAGTTTCATATTTTCTTTTCCACGTTCTCTTGCAGTTGGTTGCAATTCCAAACCAAGTCTAAATCCATCTTCACCATACGGAAACATCAATGGATACTGTAAGGACATATACTTCGGATGAAACTTAGATATACGCTTTAAATGCCTATCGTTTGATTCAATAATAATGTCTCTGTTAGAATTAAATTCTCCAATGTCACCAACAATTTGACCGGCTATCTCATCGTTGGTGGGCAAGTCGTATTGTCTATTATCAGTTGGCTGTCCTCCAACTACAGTCATGTTAAACGAAGACAATGACTCATCTTCAAATTTATCTCTAACATTTCGGTATTCTTTAGCCAGCTCATTTATTTCATCAAACATTTTTATCAACCCTCCCACAATATCAGGTTTGGTTTTCTTGTTAGTATGGCATGGGTCAATAGCATCCATTCGGTTAGAAACTTCATTGTTGGTGTCATAAATGTATAACTGTGCATATTTAGGACGTTCTCCCTCAACAGGTAATGCAGAGCCCATTAAATGATGTATCTGACCACATATTTTAAAAACATAAGGTCCTGATCTTCTGTTTAAGTCATAATCGATCTTCGCACCCATCGAGGTAAAAGCGAACATTAAATTGTAAACTCGAATGTTTTCACGAAAGAATATGCTTCTTCGGCCATTATTTGGATCAAGTAACTGCTGGAGAAACGGTGGTGTTGAGTCTGACAAAGGAATCTGTATTTCTCCTTTCTGACAGCATCGGGTGTAAATAGGCACAGTGCTATTTGTTCGGATACTGTTGGCTAATGCCTCACCTTTCCAAAAATAAGCGCCACAGTGGCCACACCCGAACAAACTGTCGCCAGAATCTTTGTAATCTGTGATCAAACCTGCAATTATGATTATTGATGTTCAGATAGTATGAACATCATTTGTTTTACAAATCTAGAAAACCAAATTTATTGTAGCTGACCTTGACGACTTCTTTGGTAGAGTGCCTGACCATATGAAACTGAACTTGTAACTGCGAGACATATCAAACACTACATATGTTATTATTAATACAGAAGGCCAACAGCAAGAAAACAATGAATGAAGCAACAATCAATATAGAACTGTACAATGGCAAAGACTTATCCTTACCTGGCACACTTTCATTCATATGACACACATCAATACAATCAGGATTGTATTGATCACACATTTTTTTTTTTTTTAGAGTGATTCGATCCACTTGCGCCCTCATTTTCATAACAATGCGAAGGTGCTGCTGTCTCATGACCTGTAAGTTCTGGTTGCAAATTTTCTGGTGTTCTGAAAAACGCTTTCCTCTTGGAAGTTCTGAATTTAGGCAGCATAGCTGAAACTGGCATTACATGTGAACAATCACTCAAACCTTTGGCAACGAAAACTGGAAATATTTGGTAAGCGACTAAGCAAAGAAAAAAAAATACTCAAATTAGGTAAGATTACTCATATATATATATATATATATATATATATGAGGACTCTGAACCTCATAATAGGGAAGAGAATAAGCAAAGGGAAAAAAAATATTCAAATTAGGTAAGACGTTGCATATAGAACACTAACAATAACACACCAAGAAGAAAAACCTTATGGTAGTAAAACAATAATAGGATTCCCTGAATACAATCCGGGATATTTAATGGAACGAACTTTTTGAATTCACTAACTTTCAGGAATTTTTGAATTCACTAACTTTTTGCATCTGAACTCATGATGCAAAGCTGTGATTTTCATTTCTCAAACATTGAAACAAAGTCACACCAGCTGGCATGAACAACGCACTCCAGGAAACTATCTTAGACTAAGAACAAAACTGAGCATTTAAGCATTATTTTGAAGTTGGATTGCTAACAGTAACAAACATAAGAATTACATAAGAATTTGAAATGACTCATAACTAAATTTCTACATATCTCTGTGATCATCAAAATGATAACCTCAGCCCCACCTCGATCATGTACCTGAATTCTAAGAATCTACAGGTCCCAACTGTCACCAACCACAAATCCCTAAGAATTATACACTGAGACCTGTCAGCTAGCAACATTTTGCTAGATGAAAACATGATTCCCAATATCTTAGATTTTGGTTTGGTTCATGAGCAATACGGCAACTAACAGCAAAAAATATGAGTAAGGTTTATTTGATGAAACATCCAAAATATGAGTAAGGTTTATTTGATAAAACATAACATTCATCGCTACATTTCACTTGTGTCAAAAATGTTTCTTGATCTAATAATAACAATATCCATAATGTAGGGAAGACTTTTCACGTCAGTATGCAAATAGAGGTGCGCTTTCAGAGAAATCAGATGCATATAACTTTGGTGACTGATGCTAGAGATTCTCATGATGCCGAGAATAACAGTCCAGGGTGATGCCGTAACTATGACTTCTCTCTACAGATCCCTTAACCTCATACTGGCAATGAATCAAATTTGAATTTACTTTTTTGATATTCTAACAGTATGCAATGTGATTAATTCATGGTAATCATTAAAAATTTTGATTCATTGTTCATACAGGCAATGAATCAAATTTCTGTTCTAGTTCATAATAATATTGAATGCCACTAATCACATCTTGGTTGGACCAAGAAAACAGACAACAATAACCAACAAACATATCATGCAGTACACAAAGTAGAAACACATGAGCAGAAATTTGATTCAACTCCAGCAATTGCAACTCCAACTGATTATAGTGCTAATATCAAAACACAAATGCAATTCAATTAGAAGAAAGAAGAAGCGGCGAATATCAAAACCAAAACACAAATACAGAAACCCAAAACCACCTGGAAACGAACGAAATGGAAATCGTCCAAGCCAATCGGCAACAAACCCTACGATTCGAAGCTCAGAAACAACAAAAACAGGAAGCTGAAAACCCAAACTTCCTTTTCAAATAGAAAGACGAAGATAGCAATACGAATGGGTTTTGAAGACCTACCGAAACCGAGAAGGAAACGATTCAAGATTAGCAGAAAAACACAAAGTAGAAACCCATAAGCAGAAATTTGATTCAACTCTAGCAATTACGACTCCAACTGATTATATTGCTAATATCAAAACACAAATACAGTCATAGTATTTAACGAACACAAACACAAACCCAAAACCACTTGCCTTTGACGAACCCCAAATCAATCGCTTGAGAAAGTAAGAAGCGGCGAAGATCGAGAGAAAAGAAGCGGCGAAGAGAGAGGAGGAAAGAAGATGTAGGCATCGATCCAGGCCAGCGGTTAAGAACTAATGGCAAAACTGCGAATAAACGGGAGAGCAGGACAAAAATGTAAGTTCATAGGGGTAATGGCAAAACTGCGAATAAACGCGAAAACGGGACGAACATGTAAGTTCCGGTTCCGGGGGTCCTTATGAACAGTGATGGGGCTGTACGCGTTTTAGTATAGAGTAAATATATTTATTTACACGCTGCTATACTTCAATTCATTTGATCATCACCAACCGATCACCACAGTTTATTCGTACGTCGACATCAAGCTAATTAGCGAATCCAGTCTTCATATCACCGGCTCATAATAGATGGAGTATTCTCGTTGCTCTAGCAAAGAAAAGCAGGTACTTGATTCATAATCCATGCTGTTAATTCATGCGATCGTCGATCTACTCAACTTCTGTAACTTAATTTGATCATCAGCAGGGAGATAGTCTGGAAGCAGACCTGCAATGTGTCCGCAAAGAGAACGAAGCTCTAAGATTCCTAGTTGAAGCTATGAGCAGCAAGTACACTAGACTTGAGACCCATCTCCAACTTCTCCGACTCCAACTTCAACAATACAAGTCTCCAACACACGATGATCATCATCCTATGACAACCACTGGCTCAGGATGTCATGATATTATTGATCCAACTGCAAACAAGAGAGCAAGAACAACTGCTTTTGCTCATCAATGTAAACACCAGCAGCATCCTCAGTTCCCGGTAGCCTATAAGACGTCGCAGTTCCTTATCAGAACTGACTCTAAAGACAATACCCTTGTACGTAAGGAAGCTAGATATATAGTCGATGCATCTATGATACATCAATCTGTTCGTGATGAGTTTTCTTAATTAATCAACCAGCTGCCAGTGCTTAGTTAGCTTTCTGCATGGGTTGAGCTTATGTATACTTATTTGATGAATTTTGAAATGAATGAATGAATATTACAGATTGTGAAAGATGGATATCGATGGAGGAAGTACGGACAGAAGGTGACCAAGGACAACCCATTATCCCCTCGAGCTTATTACAGGTGCTCCATGGCTCCAACTTGCCCTGTCAAAAAGAAGGTACAGAGATGCATGCTGGACAAGTCAATCCTTGTGGCAACATATGAAGGCCACCACAACCATGACACCCTCGATAACTCTAATTCCCTACTGCTTGGACAAATAATTTCATCTTCGCCTTCATCAACACTAGTCCCATCTCCTCGTAATCAGATTCTGCCTGTTGATTTTCCTCAAGCAGCTGTAGCACATGGAGTGCTACAAAGCACCAGTACTAGTACCGCAGCTGGCCCTATTACTACGACGAGTCCTCTTTCTCGGCAGGAGCCAACAAATCTTGATCTTACTCTCTGCGGATCTAAATTTAAATCCAATCAAGAAGAGAACACACCAGGACGAGGAGGGAGCCCTGTTGGGACTATTAGTACTGCTGATAAAACCTGTGAAAATGAGAAAATACAAGAATACGTTTCTTCTCTAACCAAAGATCCGAATTTCACAATAGCTTTAGCTGCTGCTGTTGCCCGCTCCATTAGAACTGCTCCATCTGCACCTAATCCCTAAACCGGCCAGTGTACATAATTAATTCATTGAATATGGTATGTTAGGCAAGTTTCCCAGATTGTAGTTAGGTACGTAGGTTTGAGGGATGGATGAAATTCTGAAGAAACAATACATAGGTGTTTCTGCTTTGTTATACTTGCTACTTAGCTAGCAGTAGCTATTAAAGATGGAGATCGATTACAAGAAGGAGAAGATCAGAACAAGAGAAGCAGTTGAATGACAAGAGATACTTTCCTATTCAAAGTAAGAAGTCTCGGTATATCCCTAGCAATTAGGGACTGATGTACATGACGTGTAATGTAACCTAGTGTATATATATCCCTGTAAACAGATTTGATCAATAAGATTGATTCTTCACCAATTCTAAACTTCTATAGTAGCAAGTATCATTATTGTATGTTATCAAAGTAGTTGCGTTTCAATTGATATCTGGGAGGAGCTACTAAACATTCATACCGACCCATGTTTCAATTCAAAGTGGTTTCCATATCGATGCATGCGTCCTCATAATGTCGTAGAAAATTTGAGAAATTGGAAAATTGGGTTAAAAATTATAATTAAGATGACTAACTACTTTGGTCTACATGGAAGTGGAAGTTTAATGTTGAAACGTACCGAACCTGACATAGCTAACCTGATATTGTTATTGAGACCGGTGAATGAAAACGATATAAATTTGAAGTGATGCAGCTTTGGTCGCTGCTCAATTTGCCCTTTCATCTATACTGAAAGCCAGCCAGGCATGCACTTAACGTCGTCGGGTTGCCTCGCTCTTCTTTATCTCGACCAGCAAACAACAAAGCAACAAGGAACCAAATGTTTGCCCTTGGTCATCAACACAAATCAAGATAAATAGAAACAACTATTTCGTAATACTGAGCAATGGGATTTGTACATTCAAACAAAATCATTCCCTGCCTGTTAGGCCACATAGAATAATTAGAATTCATCATATCGACAAGTTCATACTCTATGCAGCTAATCCTATTTCCTTCTAGGCTTTACTATCATATCATAACAAGATTAACATTCCTATATCTGAAAATGAAAAATCATTATATAACTAATAATATAAAAAGGAAACTAAGCTAACTATTGGGGCATTTTTATACAACATGACTCCTCAGATGTATCTTACGATAGGCGGCTCTTCTGATATAGTCAATGGAAAATTTTGAATCGACTTCATGATTATAATCAACAAGACTCTTCCACGAAGTCATGAACTCTAGAATCAGATTCTGCTGCAAAAACAACCATTTCAATGGAAAAATGATAGTCACATATAAGTAGGGAGTTTCCAAAAAAAATAAAAGGAGATGTTCTAGCTAATGGGATTAAAACTCACTCACAGTGAACAACTCCCCTTTCTGCGCACCACCAACATTACTTTTGAACATTCTTCACGTCATGAAAACTGATGGTCGGATGATTCATTCATTGATGGAGAAATATATCCAGAGGGAGAAGAGCTTGGTACCTCAGAAGAACATACTTAAATGCATTATGATTTAATATTGGCACTCTTATAGGGAGTCTGTATCAGGCGCCCAGACTCCTTTCTTGAAAGAGTTCCCACTTTCATCTTCTCGTTTTCTGCCTCCTTCAGGGCTTTCTTTCTCTCGAATTCAAGCTGCTTACAGTTCTCCCCATGAGCTCGGACGAACATTCTCACAAAGTTGAGCAGAGTAGAAACAACTACAGGATATAATCCCAATAAACACAAAGAGAAAATATGACACATCAAATACAAACAGGTATCATAGAGAATAAAAAAGAAGCATAATCCAGCACAATATCACAAGAGATATGCAGATAATAAACTTTAACAGTTAAAATAGATTTACCTTGCTCAAATGGGCAGCGAGCAGGATCCTCCCCAAAATAAAGAGCCAATGCATCTGCATTTCTTCCCTGAATGGCATAATACGCTTAACAATGTTTTCCTTTCATGTCACAAAAAAACCATTGGTATTCAAATCCAACTGCTTTAAGGAAAAGCTGATACATACCACATTAGAATAAAGTAAAGCCAAGGACCTCACTTCAGCTTCAGCATGACCAAGAAACTCCTTTAGTGTCTGCATATTTCAGTGTAATACTAAGTTAATATTGAAATAACAATAAATAGAAACAGAATAACATTGGTGATCTGTTTTATATGAAAACCTTTGTAGCATTTATTTATATTGACCATATTTTTGCAATCAGGAATACCTAGAAGTTGTAAACCTCTAATATTTATCTGAGAGTGGTAAACCTCAATGGGTAAAGAAGAGGTATCAGGTCATTACAAAATTCTGACCAGAGGTCTCTATCCCGTTTCATTTTGGTTCTTTTTCGTACATTGGAAACTTTGTTTACTACACATTTTTCTTCTTAGTTCTCTTTGAATCTTATTGCATCCTAAAGCAATTCAGTTAGCAAACTCTAGTGGATATGTATGCATGAAGTAGTTGATGTATGTAACCTTGCAAAAAGTTTCTGACACAGGTCCATCGTTTTCTGAGGCAGTCAACTCTTGTACAACCTTCTCTAGCCCTTTGCTAATGGCTTGCATTTCCTCTGCCAAATATTTCAATTGTATCTACATAATCATTGAAAATTCAGCTCAATCATGCCAAATGCACATGGAAATTATTATAGCTAAAAAATATTAAAAGAGAAAGGACATCATACCTTTGTTGAAGCCTCCAAACTTACAAGGTCCTTTGGAAAATCAAGAAGTTCCGGCAGCTTTTCCGCAAGCACCTATGGTTTGTGAAAGATGAACTTTATGAACACAATTGCAAAGGAGCTCAAATTCAAGAGGTTACGCCAGCCTCTGTTAAGCTTGGGATTCAAACCTAATAATTTGTTTTGCCAAATACACAAAAAATTCTGCCAAATATTAAAATCAACCAGAAGTCTTAAAAATGATGCTTTCACCTTACAAAGGTAATGCATAAGAGTCATCTTGTTATTCCGGGCTCGTGTATCAGTGAGCTTTAGGAGGCTATCCAATCGAAATCCAATAGCAGAACCTGTAGGAGTAACTAAGTAAGATAATTGCTGTCACTGACAAAGAATACGGTGCATTGGAGCTTTAAGGAAAAAGATTTTAAAACTAATCACAGAAGAATAGGACCAGTTTGATACTAAAATAGCTTTTCTTGTCTTCTATACTTGCCAAAGTAGCTTCTTTCATAAGTTACTGCATTGTTGTTCCGATTAACAGAAAACCAGATCTAATATGCAACTGTGGTACTTTTACCATCAGCTGTACATTAACTTTTGTTCAACATCAAAGTGTGCCGTGTGATATAATACATCATGAACATGTATAAACCATACCAAATATACTCACCTCTTGCAGTTCCATGATTCAAGGCATTACCCAGAGAAAGAATGGTTTGCATGGTCCTTTTCAGCTTTTCTGAATTTCTGATCTGATAAGCACATTTTTCAGAATGCTTTATGAGAAAATTGTTCAATCAAGAGAAAAGCCTTGTATACTACAAAATGAGAAGAAGCTTGCCTCATCTGCTACTGAATTCACAGTGTTCAGATTCTTTCTAAGGTCAGAAACCTGAAAAATGCAACGCCATGGACAAATGTATAACAACAAGCACAAGACAAGATATCATCCAGAAAACCACAATTAGAGAAACTGTCCTTGCCTGGGAATAGAATTGTATCTTGAATGAGAAAACTCTGAGCTTGGGTTCTACCCGTGGCACTTTCATTAATTCTAGGAAGAACTGTCATAATTTGCATAAGGAAATTAACGAAAGCATCAAGACTTGAGAGATAAACAGGGAAAATTATAGTCCACACTCACCTGTTCACATTTTCCCAAGTTTTCCTTATCTCCGTTATAAGCCTGAGCACCAAAGCAGAATATATTATTCCAGAAAAGAGAAGGCGTATGTACGTCTTGTATGCAGTTCCAAGTATTATAATAATCAGCTCAAATATACAAAACTTGAGGTAGAGTGAAGGATTAATTATAGAAGTTACCTTAAGTAACTCCATCTCTTCTTTTGTTGGACAAAACTTTATGAGGTTCTCAACCTGATCAACATCTAATGCCGATTCATCCAAGGCAAGCACTGAACTCTGAAAGACAAGGAACCAGTTAAACATGCTGTCATTTCTTGATTAAGAACATTGCATCCGACATCTAGACACCACAAAACAAGCATATGTCGTGCACCTTTTAAAACAAGAAAAAAAAAAGTTTTTATAATTGTCCCGCTTCTAATCAGGACATCATCTTCAGTAGTCAAGGCCAAAGGATACAAACAGAAATATCCCAAAATGAGTAAGTGTTTATATATATATATATATATATATATATATATATATATATAGAAACAACAATATAGATGTATACTGTGTCATCCTATTACTAGCACTCGGTCATTAACAAGATCACAAATTTAACTCAAACTGTTACAGATCATATACACAAACAATGGAACATATAAGTGCCTTTGTATTTAGCTTACCATCAAATCAGGCAAGGGGATTTTAACTTTAGTAAGCATTATTTCACAGTTATAAGCTCGCCTTAGCTCAATCTGCAAGAACCAGAACATCCCTCATGAATATTGGGGCAGGAAGACATCTAAAGCAATCATGCGTGTAAAAAAAAAAAAAACAGGGAAATCCGCTAAAAAGGTCTCAGTTCATGGCATATGACCTGCGAAAACACAAATATCAAATCTATTGGAAGCAAGGATAGACTAAGTGACCAAGCATCATTTCTATTGGTTTTGTGCAAACATACTATAATGTTCAATTTGCACAAACAGCTCAATCAATGATTGATGCATTTTCATACGCGACAGAATCCTAGAGGAGGAACCCATCGGAAAGCAGAACCAATTATAACAGAACTCACACTTATACTTAAAACGAAAAGGGTATAGCATGCTACTTACCAGCTGAACTTTCTCAGATTTAGGTCCCGTGGCTCGTCCTGATTTCCCACCTGAATTCCCATCAGAAGTTGTTGAAGTAGCTGCAGAAAAAAGACTCTCAAGTTCTGACATGTCAAACTCTGGAGCCCTGGAACACAGTTTATGAGATCAGAATTATGACATCATGCGATGCATGAATTGAAAGATCCATTAAGTGAGGCCTACTTGGTTGCTTCATCAGGTTTCTGAGCTTCTGCCCATAAGCTCCCTTGCATGGCTCTTGTTAATTTTAACCAATGATATGGCTTCAGATTGGCCTTTTTAGGTTGAGCCTGATTTCTTGAATTTGTGCGTAATAGACCCCTTCCTTTTGCACTAAATGGAACTCCAGAAGGTGGTCCGGGAATTGAAGGTACAGTAAGATTACTAGCCCTCGAAGGAGATGTTGGGGTGGAACTAGCAGTTTTCAATACCCCATTGGGAAGAGGAGTAGGTGGTACAGGTGCAGAACTCTTGGACAAGGATTCCTTTGATGCAAAAGCTGGAGGAGGGGGTGGTGGTGGCGCTGAAGATGTTACAGCAGAAGTTGAGGCAGGCCCTGAACGTAGAAGAGGTGGAGGCAGTGGAGAGGGACCAGACATGACTGCTGCTGACGGCTCCATATGCAGCACAGAAGAAGTGGGACATGCAGCTGAAGAAGCAGAACTAGGGGGTGGAGGGGGAGGGGGAGCTGCAGAGGAGGTTTTGGCAGTGGATGATGAAGATCGACCTGAAAAAGGAGGTGGCGGAGGGGGAGGGGGAGCTGAAACTGAGTTTTTGACAGAGGATGATGTTCCTGGAAAGGGAGGAGGCGGAGGTGGAGGCGCATTGGGAACAGAAACTGAGTTCTTCGTGGTGGATGTTCCTCGAATGGAAGGGGGAGGAAGCGGAACAGAAACTGAGTTCTTGAGTGAGGTTGGGAGCGGAGGAGCAGGGGGAGGAGGAGGAGGAGATGAAAGTAAATTCTTGACAGAGAGATGTGGAGATGCCCCTGAAACAAAAAGGGGTGGAGGTGGAGGTGGAGGTGGGGGAGTTGACACTGAGCTCTTGACAAAGGATGATGGAGATGCCCCTAAAAAAGGAGGTGGAGGAGGGGAAGAGGGAACTAATGCTGACTGACCTCTACCCTGTAATGTAATTTCAGAGTCTTGGAGTGTATTTGAAGTTTGTTGGGGAACCGCTGCTGGCAGGGGAGACGGTGGATTAACAACAGCCGCCTTTGCTACAGTTGTATTCCCTGAAGATTGCAATGACGACGGCGTTGGTGATCGTGATGGTGATGATGGCAGTCGGGGTGGGGGAATAGAATCAATAGACAGCTGACCAGGCTGCACAGATTTAGGTGCAGTTAAATCAGCAGCTGAAGTAGAGCGGGAAGTTGGAGATACAGTCACAGGATGTGTGATTTGTTCACTACTGGATGCAGCGTGATCATGCAGAAGAGCTGTAATGCCAAGGGCTGAGGATGTGCTTTGATATCTTGACATAGACACTGGTGATCCTTGCAAGGAGCTACAATATGAAGCTGGTGCAGATGGTGAAGCTTTATGTACTCGCTGAGTTATGAATTTAGATTGAACAGGTCGGAGGATAGATACTTGCAGTTCTTGGGGTTCAATCTTTTTTCTACCTAAATTGGCATCCACAGACAGTTCAAAGTTCGACATAGATTGCTCCCGAAGAGCCACATAAGTGGGAGTCTTGATATTATTTCCTGGCTCCTTTGGTTCTGCTTTAAGTTTTGCAGGAATTGACTCTGTCAAAGACCTGCCTGTTTCTGAAGCATCAGCAGAAGCACTGTCATCTCTCCCCTGAGCTGCGGATGAGGAACTCTTGACATTACTTCCTGATTTAAGTTTTGACTCTAGCACTAACTTGCCTGTTTCTGTAACACGAGCAAAACCACTTCCATAGTTCCCCTGAGCCATGAAAGTGGGACTCTTGATACTATTTTCCAAATTAAGTTCTTCAGCAGTTGGTTCTGTGGAATTGGCTGAAGCATTATCCAGTTTCTGAATAGCATTTGATGACGTGATCCGCTCGAGCATATTAAGTGCTGCATCTGTTTTTGGATCTAGCCAATCCACACTGCTAAAAATCTCTTGGACTTTTGCAAATGTTTCCACTGGTAGGCCATCTTTCTCCTCAAGACCAGGTGAATCAATTGATATAAGAGAAGTACCGGCATCCATCTCGGAGAAAAGAATCTTCAATCATATAAAATTAGTAATATCAATAATGATGATGATGATGATGATAATGAAAACGATGATGAAAATAGTAGTAACTTGAATAATGTGCTGTTATACAGGAAAAGCAGAAGGGGAGGACGGATACCTCTGCTCTGAAATCCTTGGGAAATTGATCTTTGATATTCCATAGTATGTCTATTTCATCACGATTAAGCATCAGAATATTGGACCTTATAAAGGCTGTATTGAACATGATACGAAACATCATCTCTTCACGTTCCAAATCATGATCCAAACTAATACACTCTAGAACCACATCTCCTTGGATATGGCAATGGATATCAATTTTAACTAGTTCACAATCTGCCTGCACCAAGATGTGAAGAATTAGAACGAAGTCCAACATGAAGATAAACGTAAACATAACATGTTTACAACACATTTCCATATCCTCATCAGCAGATAGATAAAGGTACATGAGAGACTGAGAGAGAGAAAGATAGAGAGAGAGAGAGAGAGAGAGAGAAATGTCTCAAACCACCTGCTTGTAATATCGTACGAGCTTGCTCCTTTTTGGGGTAGAAAACAAAACTTTAGGAGTCTGATCAACAGCCATGAAAGGATCCCGTCCATAAATCCTAAATAATGGACGGCAACCGCCCTCTCCATCCAAATTAGGAATTAATCTAATGATTATGCAATCCAACGTAAGTGCCCTATCCAGTGGAGGCCATCGTGCTCCCACATTCCTTCTTGTTATATACTGAAGATACCTCAGCTGTGAGGGCATTGGATTTAGCGGTGACATTAACTGCAGAAGTTCTCGAGGAGCTTGCTTATAGATCATGTCTAACGTCTTGTGCTCCCCAGTGTATTGCTTCCGGTAAATCAAGAGTGCAGCCAGCATGAAGGCCAATACCAACCATCCACCTCGTTCACAATGCAACAAGAGAACATTTTTGTGACTGAGTGATAGCCAGCTTTCACTTGATCTCAAGAAGTGATGGATTGTCTCCATTGTGAGAAGTGGGCAACCTTCATATTGTCGTGGGTAGTCCATTACCGTCATGTCATACTCAGACAGTATGTTAGCAATCAGGCTTTGTTTTTCTCCTTCTCGAAAGTTAAAGACTAAGAATGAAGCATCAAGGAACTGTTCACGAAGTTGACCGACCATGCCTCCTATGTAGACTTTATACTCGTTGCCTTCCCAAACATCCGTGCTAAAACAGCAATCAAAAACTGCAGGTAGAGATAAATTCAAAGCAAATCATTTAAATAAAACGATGTACATCATAAATCCTTCTGCAGCACATTACATGTAATCCAACAAACACACGAACAGTTATTTTCAGTAATATAGGCATTGTTCACCTTTCAAAGGGTGTATAAAAAAGGGAAGATAAAATGAATTATTAATGCATCACACCACACAAAAATTTAATAAGCTCAGAAAGAGGTCCATCATAATTATAGGGAAAAGGTAAGTTATCTGCAGGTGTTTGTTTTTTTCTTTTCTCTGGGTAAGATCATGTTCAGTAGTGTCATTGAATGCCTGAGGATATAGACGGAAATTACAAGACTTGTGTGATGAGAGCAAGGTGGTCTAGTTCAGGCTTCACATGATTGAGAGTAAATGGTTGGGTTCATTTGGACAACAACATAATGGGTAAAACAATCTCCATTTCCATTCATGTAGAATCTAGAAAACTAGTAAAAGTTCAACTAAAATGAAGTGTATCTCCATATAGACTCCTCAAATTAAACTAAGCAACTGTGTGTTAGTATATTAACAAATAAAACGCAGGCATTTGTGAAGCATGTGAGAAGGAACATGTTTGAAATTGAAGGGATAACAGTAGAGAGAGACGCATTACCATAAACCCGTTCGGAGATCTCTAAGAGGCCTTCAGGCGGCTTCCGATAAAAGAACTTTCTGAAGAGCGCCATTGCGTTTCGAGATCCGAAAACAAAAACAAGTAAGGACTAGACTTAAAGCCACTCGAATTGAGGCGACACTGGGGCAAGGCACAAACCCATCTCAGGTGATAGAGCGAAATAGGGAAATGTAAAAAAAGGAAAGGATGAGAGAGTGAGTGTGTGATTTTGCTGGGTGTCCAAGGAAACCTTTATTCAGAGAGAGCAATGGGGTGTCTTGGCATTCACAACTTATCAGAGAGACTTAGCTTTCAATCAAGAACAACAAACAACAAAGGATGAGCGTCGTGAGTGAGACAGAGACAGAGACAGAGAACGTGAACGTCGTACATCTACTCTTAGAGGGTACGTTATGTCAGGGAAAGAGAAACAAGTCGGATACGGCGAATTTTGTTAAGCAAAACAGATGTTGAGGTGGAGATAAACAAGGAAGGGGGATCTGGGTCTGTTGTGTCTGTAGGTTACGAGCGACGAGATGAAATAATTAGAATAGAATGACGATAATGATGTGTCCTTTTGATTTTTTTCTTTCGCTTTTTCTTTTTACAGTCTTTTCCAGTTTCTTTGCTTTACTTGCACGTGTGTCCGTCTTTTTAGTTCAGTCACACTCACCTCCGTTACGCCCAAAAAAATAAAATAAACGTAAACAAGTAAATAATAGGAGAAAATTTAACGTGCGACAGCCGTTCCGTTGGACAATACGACCCACCAGCCACAGAACGTCACGTCTTTTTTATTTATTTTTGTTTTTCATTGTTCTCACATGCGTTCTTCTTTTCTCTTCCGAGTTCTCACCTACATTCTTTTTTGCACTTTTACTAGGCCTCTAAAATAGTACGAGTTTGGTTTTTTAAGATACGATGGCCCAACTAGCTTTTGAGTGTCAAATCCACTATTTTTTTAGGCCCTACTCTTTAGAAATTTCGGACAATAATTAGCTCATTGCCTTTTTTTCTTTTTCTTTTTTCCGACTAATAGCTCATTGCCTTAGTGTTCTCTATCTTGCGCTCTTTTGTTGTTTTTTCTAATGTTCAAGTGTTTCTAATGGCAAGATTCTTTACCTCTAGTGATAGGAATATTGAACTTGATATGAAATGTTATAATTTGTTGTTTTTTTAGTTAAGATGACATTTACAATAGTCCGTCGTGCAACATCAATTTTTATGTATATTCGTAATGTTATATGTTGAGAAATTGCTTCCATTAAGCTTTAAAAATGGTCATGACTGATGTGAGTCTTCTCTCTTAAATACATTGGTTGTTGGACCTGTTAGAAGGCAAAATTTAGCGGATGATAACTCTTTTTTTAAAAAACATTAGATATATAAAAAAAAGATAATGTTATAATTCCAAAAAATAAAGATAGCACAAATGTATGAAAGAGGACTAATTGATGACTATTTTTATAAAAGAAGACTAGTGTACTATATACTTGATAATTTGATTCCATATCACAAATGTACAAGCATATATTGCTTGAATCTTTTGATTCCATAGCACAAATGGACATTGCTCAAAAACAAATATGACGTTTTCAAACTTTGTCTCTAACTAGAAACCATCGCGTAACATCTTTGTTTTGAGTAACTAACTTGAAAGGTAAACTAATGACACGTAAATTAATACAGGTATATAAGAGTTTCAACACGCAAATCATCTTATTATTAAATGTGTAAAATAAGTTGTGAAATTTGAAATTTAAAAATACTATAATATCATAAACACGAGAGGCAAGTTTCTTCTACCCGATTTTAAAAAAAAAATACGAGAGGCAAACTTACCAACTTTACATTTGAATCAACTCATCGATTCAACTTTGAGGTGAGTTGTTGCCTGGTTGGTTAAGGTATTTAATTGACAACTTTGAGGTCACAGATTCAAACTTCATTGACATATGTAAGAGTGTAAGTTATTAATAAAATATTTTAAAAAAAAACTCATCGAAAAATATATATATGATTGTACATAATTCATCGTCTGTGTCACACCACAAGAAGAGCTCCATCATCTGTATCACACCACGCAATGCCTCTCCAAAATATACACCATAACTTAATAGTGATACCTAACTAGGATCGTGTAAAACGATATGGGGATTCCGAACATACCCAGCACCGCCGCTCCTCACCAATGCACCAAAGAACCACCATCAACATACAAGGTGTGTGATCCTCAACTTGATTATCGGCAACTTGATTACTTTCACCACCATCAACATACAAGGCGTGTGATCCTCAATTAACCACCGACAAATTTTGTTTCATATAGACTAATTAAACAATCAGATCACGGCTCGCCGATATTGATATAGTTCATATCGTAACAACCGCATAGTGGATTATGGCAAGATTTGATACCGTGATTAACAACCGCCTCGCCATAATAAGGCATAAAGATATGATATTGTTCAAGACATGAGTCTTGTTCCTTTGTAAACCGTTGGTGCTTGTGCACAGAATCATTCCATTAACTTTGCAATTATTGGTTTTAGTTGTTAGGCTGGTGGCGATAATTGTTTTGTTTTTTGGTTGGTGCTGATAATTCCAAATTAATGAAGAGTGATAATAACTTGACAACGATATTAAAAGAAAAGAAGAAAATCAGGACATTTGAAATTTCGAAATTCAAAATTAGTCTCGCCGGAATTAAATTAAGTAAAGGCATTTGATTGATCAAATCCCACAAAAAATAAAATAAAATCGGGGTTGGGAAGGATCATAAATACCAAAATACAGTGGAGAGTAGAGAGTAGAGAGCAGAGAGAGAGGGGAAATGGAAGGGAAATTGAAATGGGTGAACCCTTAGGGAATGGGAATAATTTTCCCTCTATTTGTTTCAACAATTTTAAAGGGAGCGGAAGGATGCAGAAGAAGAAGCAATTTAAAACCCCCGAGACTCGCCGCATTCTCCGCATCGCTGATATTCTTCTCGTCGACGGAGACTTGGATGAGATGGAGAAACCCCGAAAGACTATGACTCAGTGTTCCGCGCCTCGCCGCATCGTCTCCCGATGGTTCTCCGTTCTCAAGTGTCGCAGACCAACCAAGGTTTACGCACGGGGCGATAAAGGGGACAAGCCAATCATCGGGGGTGAGGGAGTGTCAGGTACGACTCAACTTCTCCATTACTTGTAATTTTTGTCGAGTTTTTGTCTAATGATCAGAAATTACAGAAGGAGGGTGTGGTGTGGATTCGAGGTCGAGGTCGTTCAATTTGGGGGTGGCGTGCGGTCTGCTTTGTGTGGTCGCTGCTGGTAAACATGAACTGAACAAGATGGTGGAATTGCGGAGTCAGATGGAGGTGTTTCTCCAAAATGCCAAACAGGAGTTGGGCAGTAAGCCGGTGGAGTCTAATGACATTAATTTTACTTCTTTCTCCACCAATTTCCAACAAGACTCCACCTTTGGTAGCCAGTTTTCTCTTCAATCTGTTGCCGTCCGCGACGAGTGCTCCTCCGATTGTGTTGGAAACCAGAGAGAAGGAGACGAGTGTGCGGCAGGAATGGATCAACTAGAGGCAGAGCTTCGCGCCGAGTTAGAAAGATTGCAACTCCAATTGGATTCTGAAAATAATCCGCAGCAGCAAATGCTAGAGGTACATACTACCCTACTCTTGATTGCATACTTGTTATGGGGATTACATTCCTCGTGAAATGAATGTTTCAGTGTTGAAAATGTGGCAGGATATGGGAGACATTGGTTCAAACCGTGGTGAAGGAGACTCAGCGTCAACGGATTACAGTGATGAAATGCTTTGGGGCTCTGGAGTTGCTCCGCTTGAACTCGAGAGAAAATTGCATCTAGTGCTTGAAGCGAGGCAAGAAGAGCGGATAAAAGAACTGGAAGATGCTTTAGAACGTGCAGAGCAGAGGTTTCAGGAGAAAGAAATAGAGGTTTCATGGTGGAGAGACACTGCAAGACTCATGTCGGCCCATGATTCAGGACCTTCATATTCGCATGATTAGGTGACATCCAAATTGTACAAGCCTTGTTGTTGTCCAAGGTAGCAGCCTACCCTATCCCCCTTAAACGCAAGAATTGATTGAACTTGTTCTTTCCTAGTCTTTCAATTGTAGCAGTGGATTTGTGATAAGTAGCTAGTCTGTCTGTTGATGATTGAACTTGTGTATTCTGATGGAGAATGTATCATCATAGTTTTTTGGTTTCACAATTCTTCCATTGGAAGCGAAACAAATTTACAAACAGTCCATCACTGTAAATGGGTGATTGCTCTTTTTATTTGTACTCTCTAATACATTGAGCCAGATCATTGAATTGGGTCTCCAATGCAGCAATACTATGTGTTGGGCTTAGTATTGGTCTTGGATACTTGCATCATTGGGCTTCTGCTGTTAGTTCTGTGTATGATTTATTTTTATAAATTCTTATTTCTGGTTTAGTCTTTCAGCGTGACAGTTGGGCATAAGGCTGATATTAGTAGGTATACTGACTCTATTTACCAATACAATGTACCAACCAATTTATGATTGGTAGGCAAAATTCTCCACCAAAACCAATAGTCGAAGTTGGTATACCGACTTCGTTGGTACGGTAAGTACTAGGTTGGTACGGTTGGTAATGGGCATCTACTAAGTATAAATTGTGGCCCAAAAAACTGAAAGGCCCAGTCCATTTGAATCTTTTTTTTGGGTTTTCTCTATATCAATTATCAAACACATTCATATTTTCAAGCATTATATAATTTCAAATGCATAAACAAGCAAGATTACCAAAATTGTCAATGCCAAAAGACCACAAATTGCCACAAACATCAAGACTATAATTTCTAATATTCTTATACTCAAAATTAACTGAAATCCAGTCATCCACAGTATGCCGATTTCGGCTCAAAATGCAATATACCTTTGTCAACATAATGGCATTTACGGTTTAAAATCAAACACACTAAAAATTAAACCTAAGCTCATCAGTCATTCATCTACATTATTCCCAAACAAAAATAGAAAACAATGTTAAAGATGCAGACTTTATTCCAATCCCATCAAATATTTCTGAATTTCCACAAATTGGGTTCAATTTTCTAAATGATGGAAACCAAAACAGCCCAATCAAAGAGACAAAGACTCGACCTTTAACATCAAGAAAGCCTTGATGATGTGAGACGACACGTCAATCTGCAACCATAGAATGAGTCAAACAAACGATTAGGTACAATCCTAAAACGGGAACGAGAAATTTGAATCGGGAAAGAGCTTACTCTGCGCTCGGCGATGATGATTTGGATGTCCTAAAGCGCAGAGGAGCAAGCGAGCAGTGAGAGATTGGAGAAGATGGTGAAGGCTAGGAGCAATCGAGCTAACCTTCGCAGAGCTTCCATGACGAAAGAGAAGCTTGACCTCTGCAACGACTGAGCAGTGTGTGTGACTCGTGTTTTGGTCTTTCTATATTCATGTTTATGGAGGCACTGCCCTTGGCACTGCGAAGTCAAGGTGTTGCCCAGTTCTCGAAGCTGACCTTCGCGCTACCGAGTCAACGACTAGAGAGACGAGGTGAGGTGAGTCTGTTTGAGCTTGTGAATTTCAGAGGCGAGGTAAGTGTTTGAGCGGGAGAGTGGAGAGACTGATGTAAGGATTAGGGTTAGAAACAACGATGGAGATTCATCTCCACAAATCAACGGCTATGATTAGTAGTTATATTATTTTTTATTATATATATATATTTACATAAATCGGTTGATACATGATATATCGTATTTTGGGTAAATTTTATACCATGTACCAACCGACTACACAAAGTTGGTACGGTACTACTGTACCGAAAACTCATTTACCAACTATATCAGTTACCAATATATTTGATACCGTCGGTACGTAGTTGATTGGTTTCGCCGGTGTCTAAATTGCCACCACTAGTTGAGCATATGCGTGCCGCCTGAATTTGGTATTGAGAGGTGTCTTTTGATTGAGTAGTTTATTATGGTGAGTGAGGTGCTCGAGTAGTCGAGTTAAGGGAGACACACAATACATCATGATCGTGGGCTGCTGCTTTTTTTTGTATTCTTTGTTTTATAGCAATGCAGAGTCACACAATAATGATACATTTGATTCACTAACTAAGCCCAAGTGGGTTAGGGGTAGGTGGCGAGTAGTTGATCCTTTTTTTATAGGTTTAAGTCCTTGAAAATGGACCAATCATATGGACATAGACCTTCTAGTTTAACACCGGAGATACTTGGTCGTTGTCAATAACAAATTCACACCCGAAATGAGATTATACAAACCATCTTTCTAAATCCCAACTTCCATGCTTAACCTACAAAAATCTTAGTTTCACATTACGGGATCAAGTTAGTTCAAACTTAAATTAAAAAGGGTGATCATATATCTCATTCATGTAATATTTAAAATCTAAGATGTTATAAACCAAGAATGAGATAGAGAGAAAAGAGAAGAACAAAATGTATGAGGAGGAAAAAATGTCTATTTCATTCTCATTAGCTCTCTTATATAAGAGTATGATTTATATCATAAGGACATAACTAATGAGTATTTACAAAGACATCCACATATATTATAATATTTACAACACTCCTCATTGGATGTCCACAAATGAATGATATGGTGTTGGACGCGCTTATTTGTTGTCTTGTTAAAAACATTGTCAGGTAATAAAAACCCTGTGGGAAAAAACAACTCTGGTCGAAGGAGAAAAAGAGTGCAACACGCATATGTCCTAGATAGCATACTTCTGGATGCTCCCCCTGATGAGATTCACCCCATGATTGTTGCAAGCTTCATGTACCGTAAATAACGGTTTGTTTTGTCTATCACTGAGGTGAGATTTTGTTCGTTTTGCATACAGGGGCTCATCACAAGATTTTCATACCTGCAAAGTGAAAACAATACCAACAAAGCTATACAATTTAATAGGTCTTACCTCATTTAATAATATTAGAAACAACCTCACATGTTCAAATTCATACATTATGTAATAACTAAGTAGTAGAAGTTAATTAACACATTACTATCTATGGTTCAAAACCATTAGAAGATCAGCATAACATATCTAGCCACTCATATCAATATCTTCGTTTATTGATACATCTCATATATGCTCTTCAAGAGCTTTGAGCAATTCATAACTTCGCGAAAGTTAGAATATGTAGCAACATAATCCGAATTCGGTTTTGTAGTCCAATCATAATACTCATTAAGGCAATTTTGATCACGTTAACTATAACAAAATAAGTATATATGAGCTAGGTTTAGACTATCGATTGCATGAGTTAACTTTAGTTTAACAGCTCAGCATAACGAGATATGCTCGTCTTTGGGCCTCCCCCTCATGGCTTTCTTCTTGGGTTCAAACCCAAGACACATCTCACTAATGGGAGTTGTGTTTGCATGTATAAGGCACATTACGTCATTTCCCTTAGGTGATGAGGAATCTCACATTCAGACTCTCTCAAGTATTTATGGATCGATTTACGTTCGAATCATTCATGTAGTTGGATCCTTTAAGGATTTGATAAACGATACGCTTATAATGAATCTTTACTTTTGAGATTTTGCTTTTAACAAAGTATTTTCATATCCTCATAATATACGATGACAACTGTCGTAAGTCTCTCATCAATAAATATATGTAACACTATACTTACAAGAAATTATCACGTATAAGGAAAGATATTCGTAATCCCTATGTCTCTTGTAGACATTGTGCCATAGTGATTTATTTTCACTGTGATTAATACCCTTTTGTATCACGTAGGGTTAAAGGTCTAAGTATCTCATCACGTTTCATATATTCAGTTCATTGGAATTGCCTCTATCCAATTTGGCCAATAATATGTTTTGTTGACATTCATAATGAAATGTGGTATTGCATCATACAATCCTTAACGATCTTTGGTAGCTACCATATGTAAATTTTCATCGATGATCATCATTCATAAATCTCACACATTCTTATATGCATGCATTAGCTACTATGAGCTTATTAATATTTGGTACCCCTGCCACTTCTAGGGCAAATATTGTCACTTCTACGACAAACATCTCTCATAGATGAATTATATTTAGCGAATGTGGATCTATATTCATAATACCATAAAACACTATAGGACATGTATAATCTTCCATTTTAAGAAGCTTAAAACTTTATACCTGGTGGATACATTCCACTCTAAAATCACGCCGTTATTCAAATGACAGTAGTCTTTTCTCTCCCCCTAAGGCGGGAATATTGTCTTATTATGATCATGCATAAAAATGCGTTTAAATGACTATCACTTCATTTCGAGTGAAGATGTCCATTGGCTGGTGGTGAACCCACACCAAGTTTAAGGTCAAAAATATTAAATTCATGAGTATCAACCATATTGATGTATTGTTGTATCACCAAGATATCATCATCTGATGGTGTACTTTAACCTTTGTATGTGTAACATTGTAGTCGTCATATTAGGAACTCGGACATTTTTAATGACATTCTCGTCAGGAGAACCATGCCACTTAGATACTCATTTTTCCCACAAATCAAATGGGGGCAAGGTTATTTTTATTAATATGGTCGGTCTCAGAGATTTTACCCAAGTAAATTTTCTTCCCGTTAGCATATAATTTTGTCATCAATAGTTTTTATTAAGTCACTAGCTGTGATATTCCTCAAGCTCAAAATGAGACAATAGGTAAATATTCCACAACAATTCATGTTGTTCTTCAAAAACAATATTCTTTCTCCCTTTCATAACAAGAGAAGTGTATCATTAAAGTGACAAAACAACAAAAAAGTATGCAGCAAATAAACAATTTTCTATGAGTAGCGTTAGCTAGCAGACATAAAAAATTGTTACTGATTTCAAGCAACACTGTAGGTAAAATATGATGTAACTAGTCATGCCAAAATAATTAATTTGGTTAAATGAACTTCTGTCTCATGACATTATGTGTCTCACTATATTGTAGAATTTAACACACGTAATAGGCGACATAGCGAGATACTGTCCATTTTGGATCTCGCTCACTCTACAATTTTGTGCTTGAGTTGCCAACCCAAAATTAGTCTCATTACGGGGAGGTATGTTTGCAACACATCTCCTCCCCTCCTTCGGGCGATGTGAGATCTCAATACATATTCTAGAACCATATTGAAGCCACTTCTTGTAAAGAGGGAATATTTTTCCGGAGTCATCAATCATATGTGTAATCGAATCTTCAAGTTTAAATTTATAATGTTAGAACTTCAAGTTCTCAGATTTCATATGTTGAACTTCTAGTTCAAATAAATTTGGTGCTGGAAACTTCAGGTTCCAGATAACTAAACTGAAACTTCAAGTTCACTATTTTAATTTACATACTCAGCTTCGGGCTTGAGCATTCACCATTAGAATTTATGTTCTATGATTTAGTAAGTTGAACTTTTGGTTCAAAAACATGACATTTGAAATTCATATGTTCGTGCTATAAAGTTGGTGGCCCGTATAAGTAACAATAAAATTTAAAAGAGGAAAATAATTAACAAACTCTAAAATAGTAAGGAACAAGGATAAGTAAAATGTAAGAATGGAAACTTATAATTCCATTGCGTGAAGAAGTACAAGAACTTCTGGTCTAGTTACCCTCACGAATATGATAATCTTGTTTATCTCCTCTAATTTCACAATAACATTGTATCAAAATAAATTGGAGCTTCATGCTCTCATATAATTAGGGATCACAAGAAAATCATATTATATAGCTCTAAGGAGCTTCTGGTCCTTATTGATTACATAAGTTTTGAGAAACTTCATTTCAATAATTTGACAATATCACTTTCAAAGAACTTTATACCCTCATATAGTTTGATAAAAAAAATCCGGGTTTCGATCAATTTTGATTACAAAACCGAATGACGTTAAGAAAAATAAAACATACTTGAATTCCATAATCTCATACCATAATATTGCTCTTCAATATATGTGGGCCGAATTAGTCATATTCTTTCTCATGACCTGCACAATGAGTGTATTTGCAATGGGTACATGCAGAGCTTAAATAGCTCAGTGTTTCCTCTGATTCTCATAAATATGCATAAGGACTATCTTTCTCATGACCTGCACAATGAGTGTATTTGCAATGGGTACATGCAGAGCTTAAATAGCTCAGTGTTTCCTCTAATTCTCATAAATATGCATAAGGACTATCTTTCAACAAGATGTGTAATCGAGAAAAAAATTGTCGGTAGTCAGATTTCTGACAAAAACATCTTGCCAATAGTCAGATACTCTAGACAACATCACAAAAGATGTCCGGTAGAGGAAAGACAACAATATATGTGCCATTTTTTATATGAACCTCTAATCTTTCCACTCAAGTATAAGGCAAGGAAGTCTTAGCCTAGAAAGGACCGAGAAACATGGTCACATGGGAACACCTCTTATGTCCATCCTTTATGTCCATGGCGTTATCATGACACACTCATATTACTCGTGAGAAACTTCAAGCCCTCTATAGTTGGATAAAAAACTTCGGGTCTTGATTATCGAGTTCGCTGTAATTCATAAAATGAAATATATTGTGAAATGAATAAATTAAATTCATATAATGAAATGGACAAATACATACCTTATTCCATTCAATAAATATGATATTATGAAAACAATAAGTTTCATGAAAGACCAGTACCACAATAAATAGACTGTAAAAATCAATTACTAGACCTGAACTGATTATGATAAAACAAGAAATAGAGGTTATCAATGGCCATAAAAAATCCAAAACTAGTCATGTTAACTGTAACTACCAGATCCTCGTATTCAAAAATTAGTCATGTTAACTGTAAATTCAAAAAATCTCGTATTCAAAAATAGTCATGTTAACTGTCAAAGAATTTGAAACGGTTGCATCATTAATTCAATATGTACTAATTGTAATAATAAACATATTAATCATATGGAAATGTGTGTTACATATTAAGCATATTAAATATATTTAATTGTATTTATAATCGAATTCTAAACAAATTAACGGTTGGTCAATTGTATATGTAGCAATAATGTATATAATAACAGAACATAATATATATCATGTGAAACAATGGATGATAGATACATGAGAATCCAAATTTTACATAGTGTGGTTACTATTGCCACGTCTATAGCCATATCAGGTTATATATCAGAAGACGCATATGAGTCTATTCATGGCTCTTGGTAGAACAATGATCCTTAATATTGCATATTGAACATGTGTTCAAAAGTTCCATAAAATTATCCACAGAAATGCATGGAATTGCATCATGATATTGCAAAACTCATCCAAACAAATGGGAATAAGAACCATAGATTATTGATCTAAATCAATAATATACAAACCACCTATAATCTCATAGATCATGGTTCATGGTTTTAAGCAATAATCTTGCATCATAGACCACATCGATCATCATGGATCCAATTATGCTGTTTAGAATTTCATGTTCATAAGAAAGAAATATCAATATCGAAATTTCATGTTCGAATCTTGTGAACAATGGATCACATCTATATGCACAAAACTTCAGGTTTATGCAAACAATTAGAATTACAACTCTAATGTAATATTTGAACTTCAGGTTCATAATCTCGAAAAATTTCAGGTTCGAGTATTATTAGTGAAACTTCTGGCTCAATAATATAAACAATTGTAAACATAGAATTGAGCAATATAAATAAAGTATATGTGTAGACAAGATATAATCAAAATAGAAATGAACTCATAGATCGTGAGTATGAATAATAAGCAACAAAAGTTGCACCAATATCTCATAGATCATCATGAAGTTTATGTAACGAAATGAGCGATATCGTATTGATAACGTGTTATAAACCAAGAATGAGATAGAGAGAAAAGAGAAGAACAAAATGTATGAGGAGGAAGAAGTGTCATTTTCATTCTTATTAGACTCTCTTATATAAGAGTATGATTTACATAGTAAAGACATAACTAATGAGTATTTACAAAGACATCCACATATATTATAATATTTACAACATAAGACCTTTTTTCTCTTTTGTAAGAGGGTATGATATGTTAGTCTACAAAATGTCTAATAAATCTACTTTTCTCTCTAGCCTTCTTTGCTAGGGTTTAGAAAAGCAAAATCTATCGACGGCGGTGACCTTCGATAATGGACGAGAATGGTGAATATCCGAGAAAAGCCTTTTCTTCCTGGCGTGTGGGGAGCGGCGGTGGGGTTTTTCTTCAGCGGGCTTCTCTAATTCTTGTTTTTGGTTTTCTTCTCGGTGGAGTGGAGAACGGTTTGGTGTTGGCCAACGATGATGGCCAGATGGGCGACGATAGCTTGGTGGTGGGATCACATAGTTGTGATTATGGGGATTTAAAAATCCGGCTGAGATCTGTTAGTTTTCAATCTTGGGTTGTGTTTCGGCCACGATCCTTAGCGCACGGGCGAGAGGTAAATAGCGAACAAAGAAAGGGGATTTTTGCGGGCGTGCCACCTCGCGGACGAGGAAATGGTGATGGGTGCTTGATATTGACTTCTGATCAGGCGGAGGGGTTTCCAGGTGCCACCTCAGATGAGGAATTACGAGCACAAGATGATCGATACTCACGGCGGGACGCGAGCAGAGAAACTATAGGGAATCGAGGAGATCGGGGGTGAGTCTAAGAGGGCTCTGAACTAAGGCAGCGGCACACTTAGGGTTAGAGTTTCGAGGTAACTCGAATGGTAACTGGTTTGCAGTTTGTCTGTTGTTGTTTGTAAAAAGATTGTGTCTTGTAGAGATTGTTCGATCCCTTTATATAGTAGTTTGACTTGCGGCAGAAGAAAGATAACTTAGGATCCAAGTCGAAACTTTGAAACCCTAATCCCACAAAGATACGGTTTAACCCGCACGGATCAATCAACTTATGACACATGTCTAGTTCCACACTCCGCATAGGCTACTGCTTCCATCTCGCGGGTCTTTTTAGCTTGCGGGCTTTAGAATGATTTTTTATATTAAAAGGGCCACATGATTGGCCCGAAGCATGTCAAAAACCTGTAAAAGTCTTAACGATTAGTGTGATGCGCACGGACTCTGCCTATGGCTCTATGCGAAGTCTCCCACGCGAGCCAGTTCACCAGCTCGCCTAGATATATTTCGTTTCACCTAAGCGAAGTGTCCATAAGTAATTCCACGCGCGAGCTATGTGTTCCGCGCGAAGTCTTTGTAATTCAGTTCGCGTGGTCTTATTGGCAGGCCTTTATTTGTAAACTTAAGAAATTTGGGCTCGCTGATCACGATGCGGACCAAGAACGTAACTAATATTCACATGGATATTTTACAGTCCAGTAAAGTATTATTACTTGAACAAAAATGTCCTTTGTCTCAAACAAGTTGAATATGGAGGTGTATCGTAATCAGATCCAAGGTTGGTAAGGAGACTCAGTGGTGTGGTTGGTGTCCGATCTTGATGTCGAGCTTCAAACGGCGAATCTGTCAGAAGGAACCCAACCAATTTTCGGTTGGCTTTCTTGATGGCTGCGTTTGTGGGCCGCGGCTTTCCTGACGGTGTCTTCATGCTGGGTGATGACAGCATGTAGATGGATGAGCTGATGACGACGCTAGAGGACGAGATCGATGGGCTTTGGTCCTCGTTTAGAGTTGGGCCTGCTAGGATTCACCACTTATGTTGGGCTTCATTCTAATGTGGGATTGGCTGGATTGGGTTTTTATGAGCCAGTGTAGGATCCAAGTTTGGATCAAGGGCAGACTCGGAGCATTTGGTTGGTACCCTTTAATCTTTCTTCTAAGTGTTATTGAATATGTTGAAATAAAGGTGCTATAAGCTGCTTTAGAAGATAAATGTACTTTTGATTATTAGGTGCAGCGAGGGTATGTCGGGCTGATGAGTGTTTTATTCTTTGTAATGTTTGTTGAGCTATAAAACGGGTTGACAACTTAATTCAAAAAAATTGTTTGTCTACAAAATGTCTCCGATAAAAGTTATAAAACATTCTAGAATTACAGGTTGAAATGACAGGGAGCGTAAAAGCTAAAAATGGAGGAGTGGGTAAACCGCGTAGCCGTGTGGGGATCCACTAACCCACCCGCTAAGTAATTTAAGAAGAACAAGTTGTTTTATTGCAATCGCGTGACGCCACGCGGCTCAGCGAAAAAAAGAGATTCGCACGCGAAACTGCGATAGCCCATTAGACTAAGCAAGCCTATTCCCTCTTGTGCTGTGCCTTATAAGAGGAGAGAACTCAGACACAGTATCACGCACCTACCTTTCATTTCATTTCTTCCCAATTGTCGATCGCTGGCTCGCTCGCTGCTGCTGATATATCTATATCTGTCACAATCTCCTCCTCACTGTTGGACTTGGTCCGTTGAAAACTTGTAAATTGTTGGATTCAGAAACAAATTAACTGCGCGCTCTTCCTCTGCCGCCTGTTCAACCATCATCTCAGCAAACACTCCAACTCCAAGGTCGTTATTTGTTTTCCCCTCTAAATATAGTCTTCTCTTTATTTCTTTATTTCACCTCAGCAACTTGTGTCTACATACATGCATATATCTATATAATCTCCGAATCCCTATTGCTTGATTCTCAACATTTACAAATTAAACAAATTCACAAAATGGGGGGTTTTGGAGTTCTTCTTCTGGTGCTGGTTTTAACATCTGGCGGTTGCAGTTGCAGCAGACACATTCTCAACATGGCAGAAGCACCAAAGCCCAACTCGGCCACCAAGAACGAGTCGCAGCTGAGTCTTGACAAGGTGAGACAGGCTTTGATCAGCCAAGAAGACACCATCGTGTTTACGCTGATCGAGAGAGCAGCCTTCCCTCTCAACTCTCCCACCTACCAACGCAAATTTTCATCTTCTCCTACTCTGTTTCACTTCCTTGTCAAGGGCACCGAGGCCCTTCAATCTCAGGTGATAATCAAACCAATCACATTGCAACCGTTTATCTTTTTCTCGGTTTCATCATTGATCTCACTTGAAATGTTTTGTTTGTTTCTTCATTTGTCATTTGGAGTTTCGTAAAATCCAAACTCACGTTGTCTCAATGTATCGTTTGGTCTGGTCTTTTAATAATAATACATATATGTTTGTGTTAGTGCAGGCCGGTAGGTATGTAATCCCAGAACAACTCCCCTTTTTCCCAGAAAACTTACCTCCTTCGTTGCTGCCGCCTCCTGCTGAGCCACCGGTATTTCTTTACCTACCCACACACAGTATTCGTCTTTGTATCTGTCTCTGTCTCTGTCTTTGTATATCTGCCTTTTCAATTTTGTCTCTACCTGTTCTCCTTTTGATATGATAAATGTATAAAGTATTGTTTACGTTATATATAGGTATTACATCGTGCTGCAGCTTCAATTAATATTAACGAGAAGATATTGGATATATATTTGAAACAATTTCTTCCTCTGTTGGCTGTCCCCGGTGATGATGGAAACTATGCAGCAACTGCCTCCAGCGATCTTGAGTGCTTACAGGTTTGTGCTATGGCTATAGAGATTATGCTATTTCTTGGGGTTCCGATAAGCTATTCAGATAAAAGTAAGTGTCATTGATCACACGTACACATTGCTGCAGGCAATCTCTAGTAGGATCCATTATGGATACTATGTTGCTGAGGTCAAATTCAGGGATGCTCCTCAAGATTATGAGCCTGCCATTCGCGCTCAGGTATGTTCAATTTCATTATTATGTGGTTTCTTCATTGTCAATGAAGTAGCTGCTTCTTGATCTAATGCAAGTACGAGAACTGAACTGGTTGTTTCAATTTCTCCAGGACAGAGAAGGTCTGATGAAATTGTTGACATTTACGGATGTGGAAGAGAAGGTGAAGAAGAGAGTTGAGAAGAAAGCAGTGATCTTTGGGCAAGAAGTGAGCCTTGACAGCGACACTAACAGTGTAAAACAAAATGGAACTGCAAATGGGAAATCCAAGGTTGATCCATCTCTAGTTTCTCGTCTCTATGGAGAATGGGTTATGCCTCTCACAAAGCTTGTTCAGGTCGAGTACCTCCTTAGACGCCTAGACTAGACACACTATGATTGTTAGACTGCATCCATATTCAAGTCAATCTCTGTCCAACTCTTGTATGTGTATCATTCACAAATTCATGTGAGGTGTAATAGGGTCATGAACCTTCAAATTTGAATCATTCAGACTTGTAAGAACAAATCATGATAAGACTGATCAGAGAATAAGCACACCAAGAAAAAAGACCAGAGAATGATATCATAGCCCAACTGGTCTAAATTTATGCCCAAGGCCAGCATACGCCTGGAAATTTGAGTGTATTAAAAACTTTTAGAGTTTCAAATACAATTTTTATTTTCTTTCATACAGTACATAGTAGCAATCCATCATTAACTTTGAGTGTGCAATTAGCTACTGGTCTCCAACAAATGATCTTCAGGTGCTACAAAACAAGTGTGTTAAAAATAACTTCCAAGGATAATCTTAAAATGGACAAAAACTAGCTGATGATGATTGACAAAATTGCACAAGTTTCTTCTTGTTCTTTTCATCAAGCATTGGACGAAATTCAGTCTCCCTTTGTGTGAATCACTCTTACATATATGGCTCTCGCGAGGCAGTTGGCAACTTCAGCTCAGGCTCAAATTCAGGGAGCGGAGAGAAATAGCAGTCGACCATGTCCGTAGACACTTCTTTCAAACTAGGAGGGTCCCACTGGAGATTGGCATGGAAATTAGTCATATGATCACAGCTTGAAAGGGGGATAATAGAAAACTAAAAGTATAGAGGGTACCTTGGGTGCAAAGTCCTTATCCACTAATCTTGCCCGAACACCCTATACAGAAACAAAGTTTGATGTGACTGCCAGATAAAAGATGCGCGCAAAATTGATATTTGTAAACCCCATACCTCACAGAAGTCACTTGAGAACCGTTTGGAAATTCCATTTAGAGATATCCGGTATTCACGAGCCAGACATTGATGAAGAGATTCAAATCTTCCTTCACGTATCTGAATGAATGGGTGAAAGTCAGGCATAGATAGAAAATCAATACCGTATAACTCCAAAACATGCTAGGGAGAAATAACTCACAGATCGTAAGGAAACTTTCAAACTCAAAGGGGAGGCTTCTTTTAGTTTCTTGAGGGCTGTTGTGCACAATTCATCAGAAGAATCAGCACCTTCCTTTTCCTGAGCAGTTCATTTACTTCTTTTAAGACACATTAGCAAAAGTAACATCTAGAATATGTTTCAGAAATCATAAACTGGGTAGAATTTTCAAGTTATCTTTTATATCCATGTGTTACATGCCTAGATGTAAGACTGATATAGGACAATGATTCGGGTCTTAATCATGGGTAATAATGAGTCCCCAGAGAAACAAATGATGACCTACGTACATTACTGACCAAAATTTTGGATTGTAGTGTAAGTGCTATTTCAGTTTAATTACAGATATATCATGCTTACCAAAGCATCAACAATTTCCTCAACCGTGTCATGGCTGAAACATCTGTCAATCCCTTCAAGCCTGAGTCAACATGAAATTGGAGACAAAGCAAGTCAGATGAATGGTAAATTCTGTAATTGTGAAATCATGCTGTTATTTCTCAAGTACACAACGAAGTACACAGAAAGATAAATATAACTTGAGTGCAGAGGAACTGCCCTAAGCATCATATTTGGAAGCAAATCAAAGGACATACATAAGCCAATTTTGGGAAAATAACTGCAATACAAGGTATGCCACAGATAACTATGGACAAGAGGGAAGAAGAATATGTCAGATCAAGAGATATGTGATAGAAAATTACTTAGCAAGTATACTCCTACTGTCTGGATAAACAAGGTCACCGTATTCTGCAAGAGATGCTTTTATAACAGATGGTTCGTCTGTGACCAATTTAGCCACACGTTCTTCAACCACAGCAAGTCTCTGACAGGAAGAATTTTGATGATCATTAGATGCAGATTATCACAAAATACTGAAACTGACAAGCAAAAAGGCGGAGAGAATACAAACTGCATTTAATGCATAATGTGTGGCAAGACCACATGCAATCATCTCCACACCATTAAGGTTGTCCCCTGTAAGAGCCAAGTATTCTCCTGCAAAAATGAAACAAAAAAGACAGGCGGTGAATGAAATTCTCTAGATAGTTGATCTTGAACTTGAATTCTGATAAAGGCAGAAAATCTCCAATTTTCTACTTGAATGTTACCCAAGTAGCCAGGTAGATGAGAAAGATAATAGGAAGCTCCAGCATCAGGGTGGAAACCCATTTGAGCCTCTGGATTGCAAAAAACCTGCAAAAGATGTAGCACATCAATAAGAAATGACAAGCCCACACCTCACTGAAGACATAGAAAAAGATGCATTCATTCTTTGTAAGAAATTGGAAGATGCTACACTGAAGGTGTAAACATAGAGAAGAGTCTCCTGACACATACAATTGTCCACATTTGCAAATGATTGAAGGTTAATTTTTAAAAATGTTACCAATAATTTATTTTGATCACAGAATATGTTGTACCATGTATGCATAATGCATTTAAACTCTAGTAATAGAATGCCTAGCAGCTCTCAATTATGAGCGAGACATTAGCATATCCTTTCAACTAGTAAGTCTTTAAAGTTGTTTCATGACTAGACATACTTGACATATAGACTTGGTGAGACTTTTTACATTTCATATGATATGCGAACATAATCAACTACTTGGCAAAAAATAAATAAAGAGAATCCCCTTGTAAATTCCATTCATTATGTAAGCAGCAGTCACGTACAGTTTTATCAGTCACCACACTGAACATTCCCGGAAGTGAAATTCCAGCCCCAGCTCCCATAGTTATACCATCCAAGATAGCGACCTGCATGAGTTCTGATTAAGTGATCATCAAAACACATTTAAGTTTGTCTAGGCACTTGATTGCACATTCATATGTTTAAATAAAATTGTTACTTTGAGAAATATTACCAGGCGTGGAACAGATCATACCAGGAATCAAAATATAATACTGTTCGTTAAAGAAAATCACATCATCTCATTTGTATATTGCTAAACTAGTATTAAGTACACAGGTAAAAGTAATCTAGTAATTCAGGACAAAGAACAACAACATTATAAAGTCCAACTGTGTCATATGATAGATGTGATAAGAAGCTCTTATCTGATACTCACATGTGGCTTCAAGTATGTTCCTTGAATATATACAAACTTATACAATGTCTCGAAAAACTCTCTGCATTCCTCAACATTCCCTGCAAATTATTAAGACATATGAAAAGAAAGCGTGTCACATGAATAGTAGAAATGGCATTGTCCTAAGTTATTGAAGATTAAACAAAATGATCAACTACTCTTGAGATGAAAGCTGACGGGTGAAGAAGTAAAAGGGGAAGCAAAACTATACCTTGATTGACTAGCTGATAAAGGGTAACGGCATCTGCACCAGAACAGAAGGCTCTCCCGTTACCTTTTAAAAAACAAAATCAAAGTGAGACCGGGTGTTTGCAAATGCGAAGCATAAGGGCAGATTGATCGAGGGACCAAAAAGCATTTCTGGATGTGCTAAATTTGACATAATTACTAAAAGCATACACGTCTTTAAACTCAAGGCACAGAAGAAGAAGAAGAAGAAGAAGAGAATACCTTCATCAAGACAAAACCAATAGCGGGGTTATCTTCCCATGATTCATAAAGTCTCTTGAGGCGAGATACCTGGAAACAATACCAAAAGACAGCAGTTGGTTCGTATGCAATACATTGAGCAAAGAAAAGGAAGAAAGTAGAAGGAGAGAGACCATGGCAGTATTGAGGGCATTGAGTGCAGATGGTCTGTTGAGAATGGCTGCTCTTCCCTCAACCGTAACCTGGTCTTGGATGTCGTCGTGGTGATGGTGGGCATAGTTTGGCTGAGCGGAGAAGGCTCTGTAATGTCGCTTCAAGCACCTTCTTAAAGCTGCTTCAACACCTTTGACTCTCAGCATCTTCTCGCCTCTGGCTCTGAGTCTGAGCTCAAAACTGAAGCTAAATATATGCAAATGCGGCTTCACGAATCAAACTTCTGCAGGTCCAACTGATTTAGTACTAGTTCATTTAGGTTTTATTTTTATTCTCTTTGTTTTTTTTAAATGGTGGGCCTCAACAACCCGAAAGGCCCCGTGCCTCCATAAACCGCTTAGCCACGCATCATGTCCACCAAGCCCCCTTTGGCCCAATAGGCCCAATAATTTCTTCTTAATTTTAAATGGTGGGCCTCAACAACCCGAAAGGCCCAGTTCCCCATAAACCGCCTAGCCACTCACGCATGTTGTCCGCCTAGCAGCCTTAGGACCAAGCGGCCCGATATATATATATATATATATATTTTTTTTTTTTTTTTGAAAACTATGAAGATGCTGTGAGGACTTCCAAGTTCCAACAGTCTTCGGCGCCACCATGACAAGACATCGAAGAAGTTCAGCAACCACTCATGTAACAACTCAAAAATCTCCGCTGTTCCTTAATCTTATCAAAAACCTGACATTTCTATTCAAATTATGATCGGGTGTGCTATTGTATTTGCTTTTACATTGAGTCCGACCCTTCTCCATTTTACGTTTTTACATACAAGAAAAGAAAAAGCCTCTACCCTTGAACAGTGAAAAAGGTACAGATGAAGGGGGTTCGTAGAGATCAGTTATTCGACTGAAGTGAAATTACAAACAATGTCTGGTTGATTTCACCATCAAACTTTCAAAGAACAAATGAGTTCAAATTCCAAGTGTATCTATCCAAACTTCCAAACTCCCACCTACATTACATCAGCTCTTTCATTTACATTCTATTGTCAGGTCATATGTCCATGACACATTCAACTCTTGAAAAGGCTCGTCATCAGCTTGAAAAGGCATTACCTTCCCCCAACTCTTCAACTGGCACAGCATATTCCGAATCCCAGTCAGCATCAAAGACTTGTTGAAGTTGTGAAACAATGGCAGAGTTATTTGTACCAAAGCTGACACCTGCTGTTGTATAGAAGTAATCCCACACAAGATTGCTCGTCCCAATGTGGGCTCGAACATCGCTTACTGCATACTTCCCATGGTTAACCCTGGTGTAACCAGGGTATATATTTCCGGTATGAGTACCGTCAGTAGTACTGGCAGGTCCTGTTGAGTTGAATCCCGGGACCATATAATACTTGATCTCAACTTTCCCAGAACAGTGGTTATACTCGGATGAATTGCAGAGAACATTAGAGTAGAGGAGATATTTCAGGTACTGATCTGTGCTGTTGATAAAATGTGCCCAATGTGCTACCAATAACTTCACTGTTGCTTTCTTTGCAAACACAACCTACCAATTACCATTCAAACACTTTGTGAGTTCAAAGCTTTATTCCATAAAAAGGAATCTGTACACAAAAGTAGTAGTCGTGGTAATGAACGTTACCTCTGATATTGCAGAGGAAAGGGATGACCAATAAATTGTTTGCTCCATAAATTGGGACTGACCAAGCCAGTCCATGGTACTAATCCTAACAGTCCCTCCACGTCTTACAGAAGTAATAGTATCTATCCATGCTTGTTCATCTGCCTGGTACTTGCCAAATGACAGCTGCTGACCAGAAATGCCGTTAAAATGGATAAACAAGAAAATTCAGAACAACTCGGAGACAACTAAAAATCCAAAATATGAGAACTTTACTTTTCAGTGTTTTGATTTTCTCAGAGGATTCCTTTCCTTTCTCATGATTATTCGCACTTATGATACCAACTTATCATTCGTATGCATTCATAAAAGTTCAATTCCTCATACAATGAACATGAGAGTAAAATCATTATGTCCAAGAAGAGTCCGGACAATTACCTCTGGAGGAGCAAAAGATAGATAGCTGGATTGAGGTTGCAGACTTGAATCATTATGTCCAGGAGTCTGGAGTTGAGTTTTGAACATATCAGGGTCTGACAGTACGGGGTATCCTGCTACATGGTCAGTCTCCACAATCCCAGGGAGAGGTGAACTGCATTGACACAACCATATAAGATTTAAGTGAAGTTAAAGCACTGCATTATATGAATCCTAGAAGCATAGGAGATAAAGCTAGTAAAAGGAAAAACTATAGCCGCAACTAGATTATATGGACTTGAGGCAAAGGAGTTGATACGAGCATCATCTAGCATTTCAAACTAACGATAATAGTAAAACTGAACTTGGTTTCCATGACAAACCCCAAACACACACCTACACCTCGCTTTGGAATCCACAAAATGCGACCAGCAAGGAACTTGTCTCTCAGTCTGCCACTGATTATCTGATACATTTGTTGTATAAGCTGTAGGATTAAGAGATGCAAGTTTCCACAGGTTGTCAAAGTATGTCTCAACCTTTCTCGCTATTTTGGGACAATCAGCAAGATAGATTCCAACTTCCTTGACCTACAACCAACCATTCCGACTTGCCCAATAAGGAATAATAGGATATGAGAATGCAAAAAAGTAAACCATACAAAGTAACAGGATGAACTCGTTAAAGTAGCAAGGTTTCAAGAAAGGGATACTTGTGTGAGAGATTTCCAGTCATTATTTGCAGAGCCAATATACACATGTCGCCGATCTGATATCCAAACTTTGGCATGGACAATTCCAGAACCCCACCAATCACTAAGTAACGAAGTGACATTCTTCACATTGGGCCTTCCTGAAGCAAGTTTGGAAGGTTCTTTGGTGTAGTCAGGATATACACCCGAGTGTGATAGTAGCCTAACACCCCAAATAAGAACAATGCATTTGGTAAGCTAGCTAAAAGACAGAATCGACATATGAGTATTAGGCTTAGTTTACAGATCAAAGGATGTGTACCTGATAGAAAGATTGCGATTAGCAGCATCATCCAAGGCGCTATAAACAGAAGCACCTTGGTGAGCTCCAAATCTCATCATGTCGTGTTTTGAGTATCCAAAATCTCCAGAGCGAGGGTCTTGAGGATTGGCTACAAACTGCCAGTACTGAGCTATTATGTCCAGTCTCTGTGTTGAGTTCCGCGCCAGCCATCGGAACACATCGGCTGCACAAAACAAACACAACACAATCAAATTCAATCAAGTGTGGTTTGAGAGATGAAACAATATGCTGTTGTGATGTGTTGGTTACCGGTGGAGAGGACGCCAGGGACACGACGGAGGCCGGGCATGTCTGTGGGGATTGATTGGACCAACCATCCTTTGCATTGCGCCGAACCTGAACCTTGAGAGACGGGTAGCAACTTGACTAAAACCCAAACGATGACGACCATATTGAGACTTCGTATGACTTTCATCTTTCTCTCTTATCTCGATGACTCTGGAACTCTGTGTGTGTGTGTGCATATTTGTATCATTTTGTGTTCAAGTACAATATTCGGAATAAAGTCAACCCTTCAAACTTGAAGGCTAAGCCAACAGCCTAACTGTTGTTCCGAATTCTGTTTCATGACTTCTATCCCTTGTCATTAGGATGAAGCAGTGTTACCGTGTTACCATCTCCTAGTTAAAAAAAGCGTTTCACTCACACTTTGATTTGACAGGCAACCTGGTCAAGTACTAACTTCTACAACATTAGCAATTTAGCATGATAGTCTGATCGCTTCTGATGAGTTTTTAACAAACTTGAAATGAGCCCGCACTTGTTTAAAGATCAACACAGAGAATGTTACAATTGGTACCAAAAGATGTCTAAGGCAATGCCACCAGATAACTGATCACATTTTAACTACAGTGAACTCTGTTCCCTTTGAAATAATACTTGTGTCAGCCACAGAAAGACAATATGATAATCAGCTACAACGAATCCTACCATTTTGTACACTTGGCAGATGAATTTTCCTCACTTCATTCAAATATGATACCAAACCTACGAGATAGAATGCCTCCTGTGTGAAACTGACTTTGAATCACCAGGAACTATTGAAGTTGGGCTCTGAGAACTCCCCGAAGTCTCCGAACTCTTGTTCTCTACATGCCCCCCTTTCCCCACAGACCATAACTTATCAAATATCCTTCTTGACCTAGATGGCAACAACTGCGCACCACTTCTGCTGTTCTTCTTACCCAATCTCCCATTCTTCTGCAACTCTTCGCTCACCTTCATTTGCCTCAGCTGTTTTCCTAGAGGTTTGCAGTTTTCTTCTGCTGTGTTGTGACACTCTTCATCCAAATTTGTGGTGGACTGTGAACCATCAGATTGGTGGTTGTTAAGGGACCGAGAAGCAGCTGAAGACCTCACCTGCTCAAAAAAGAGAACTTGGACAACAACTCGCAGTGGGAGCCGCTCGTTCTGTGCAGCATCCATAGATGCCTCCATTGTCAGTTTCTTGACATCCATTAACCCACATATTCTTTTCCTCTCCGCTTTTGTCAGACTAGGGTGCTCCTGGAATCCGGACAACTAATCAGTTCTCAATAAATAAATAAAGGTCCACTGAAATCTGAAAGAGGCATTTGTATAGCAATCCACAGAAACAGCACCAAATAGAAGTACAAAAGGGAATTCAAACATGCATAAAACAGTACAAAACTATTGTGACGAAAGATGGTCATTTTTGAGATCACAATCTGAAATAAAATTGATAAATCAGTCCTATTAGATAGGAGGATCCTGCATCCTGTCTTACTTAAATCAAAGCGACAGACATCTCACGTGAGAAGCAAAAAGTATAATGCAGTAACTATGAAAATAAATGAACCACACACAAGCATACCTTCAGGTAGATGTCAATGGCTTTGTACAAATCCATCATGAATTGGCCTCGCTAACTCGGGAAGCGATTGTGACAAGTCTATGAAACTACCAAGGTTAAGATTAGGGTCATGCGCAATTTCAGCAAGATACCCATCAATCAGTCTACCAACACCCACCAAGGATCCATGCCCCAAGATCAAATTATCAGTACCCTTTTCATTCTTCCGAACAACATCCAGATCCCAGTTACTCTTTTCATGTATCACAAACCGATTCACAATGGACTGAACCAATTCAACATCATAAATAGTAATTTGAGGAAACCGAGCAGGGATCAATAAATCACTAACACGAGCTTCATGTAACTTCAAACCAATCCTGTTCAACAGAACCTCCCTCAATGACTCGTCTGCTCCAACGAAAGTACTAACTTTCAAAAGTTTCAGCAAGAAACTGCATGAACAACCCACACCTTTGTCAGATGGCAGTAAACAAATAATAGTTTCTATTAGAGATTTGTTCCTCAATGCATGATCATCAGAAATCAACGCGTCAACAGAATCTGGCAACCATCTAAGTGCATAAGTTTTCAGAGCCTCCCCTATAACGGCACTATCCATTCTTCCTTTTGATTTCACAGCAATCATGACACGCTTGTAGACATCAATATCTAGCTCACATATATCTTCAACCCACCAATCCCTTGGTATATTTTCCATTTTGTCTTGATAATTAGTCCCTTCTTCAGTAATTTTATCAGGCTCTACTAATTTGCGGTTGTGTGTGTAGGACCAGCTGATATTTGCAGGGTCCACAGAAGTTTTAGGAGCAATTGAATCTATGCATCTTCCGACAATTTTCAGATCCTCAGACCATGACAGAAGAGGTTTGGTTGTTTGGAGAACAATAATGGTATCTTTCCAGCTACGAAATATACTTGAATTCAGGAATACTTCGATTTTATATATCAGGTTACTGCGATCAACATCCTCAGTCATCTCCAGATACTCAGCGCCACAACGAGCAGCCACAACATTGTAAGCATTGAGAGTAACAGTCATTCCATAGCAAAATTTTGCACAGACTTCAAAGGAATTCGCACCACCAGGGAAATCATCCATGCAAACTTCGACGACTTTAACCTCATTGGATTTAGGTACTAGTTTTTGCAAGCGATTACTCTTGGACAGGAGAGGGAACTGGAAATACAAAGAGATTCAGCATTACAAAACAGAATAAGCTTTGCTAGAGAAAATTATCACTAACTTTGGAGGGAATCTACCATCCAATGAAAGAACACCCTGTTTTTCAATTTGCAAAATAGGAAAATCAAAGTGGGAATATTCACACTCATACCACAACCAAAACCAATCTAATCCTAAAGTAATAAGACATACCTTGTGAAGGTAAAATTGGACTTCCCCAACCTTGACAACGACATCGGATTCTAACTCAGATGTTACATATCTGCATGAGCATAGGAAGATAAAATTAAGCCTAAAGAGACAAGGACGATAGAAACTAAAGAATGCAAATAAAGATTATCTTTGAAACCAGATAGCATATCATGAAAATATATGCACCACTCCCAATCCATAACAAAACAAACATGAGAAACATGGAGGGGAAATACAGAGATGACACGCTCAAAGTTTTGATAAAGTATACATATTTCCCTAAAGCTTCTAATACCAAATGGTACATCATAGTGATCATACGTTGCTAAAGTAGATGATCATATTCATCTTATGTTTGGACATCGTTACATTACTCGAGAATTGATTACATCAAATGTTTAACATAAACAGCAATATATTGGCCAGCGTTATTGGCAAGATAATGGAATAGAGTTCAATTTCAACAACTTCCTGTAGTGATTAGGCTTCAATACTCCTCGTATCAGGTTCGATAGCAACTTAGTGGGCGGCTTCTATATTTTTCTTAGCCGTTCACCTCGGAGAAGCTAGTTTGAGGAAAGTCCAAGTTCCAAGCCAGGGTCTGGAAATCAAATTAGATATAGTATGCTATAGCACAATGTCCAAAATCTCTTTGGCTTGGAAATCAAAAGGTCGGGTACTTAACTCTCTAATTTCCCATAACCTTGCCACAATTAGCAATGATCTACCGGAGGACTACAATATTGGACTGGAGTGTACAGCCAAAAACAAGACATCCTTCAGTCCACGCTGTAGTAATTTTTCATACTAACTAAGAGATGTAGCTCTTTTACAGCTTAAAAATACAATTTGCAGCTAGAAAGCAGCACATGCAAGATCTGACACATTTTCAACCATTTGCATATATAATCTGATCAAAGGCGATTGATCCACCAGAAGATAAAGATGACATCTTTTATATTTGATACAGATGCTATTCATCCAAGTTTGCAAGAAACAATCACCATGGTGATTTAGTATACAGATTTAAAAAAAAAAAGAAGAAGCAACAATATGGTTGATTGAACCAATGTCATGGTTAAGATGAAAACTTTGGAGTGTTATGATGATTAGAGAGGTTAGGGATCACAGATGACTTTACCACATTTGGACCACAAACACAAACTCATAAAAAATAGGACATTCCATCGCTGGACCACATCCTAAAAGGCCTTCGACACCCTAATCTCCCTTTTACCATACTGTCTTTAGGGATAAAAGAGAAGACAATGATAATAACATCACGAACGCCCATGTGCCTTCTATTCCTTCCTATTCTTGTTTATTATTTTCTCTCTATGTCCTTCCTAACCAAAGAGACCAACTTTAGTTTCTGTGTTTATCATCACTGATTCCGTGGAAGAATTCGCCACTTACAACTGAATAAGTGCATACTCAGGACCTCTTAACATATTTGCATTGACAACCAAAAAGGTCCAAATTTCACTACTTATGAAGCAACATAAGACCTAAAACTGGGGATCTAAGAAATGCATCGAAGCAGAGAGCAAAGAAAACAAATGTAATGTTAAAAAAGAGGGAACAAAATGAGATTACTTGAGATAAGATGAAATATGGGTACCTGATCGACTTGCCGTCAGCTTGAAACGCATCAGGCTTGGACCCTAACTTCATAAACTTCATCTTGACCCCAAAATGCCCTGCTGAGCCACCACGAATGCCGAGTTGGTTGTTGAAGAACGAAGACCAGAAATGAGAGGCAACCAGAAGAGAAGGAAATACTATATAAATGTGAGGACCGGGAGCGAGACCGAGACTTAAAATGAAACCACTGCCTCGAGCTTGGTGCTGTGTTTATGATGACATTGATGACGCTCTTTACACAAATACCAAACACCCGAGCAGAGGGAGGGAGGGGATTCTTGTAATTTTGCATCACCGGGAGAGTACGTGAGTGAGTGACAGAGCTAGCTAGCTAGCTAGGAGGACCTCATATCATAAATCCTCGCCGCCTTTGCTTTAAATCAACCCTGATCCTCTCAAGATCTTCTTCTCCTTTCTTATTCTTTAAAGGGCGCAAATCTCAATGACTCCTCTTGATATCTCTCTTCTTCTTCTGCTCTCTCTTCTACGCTGCTACGTGGTGGTATTTCATTTCTCATCGGTTTGGCTCTGACGCCCTTGTCCCTTCTCCTCCTCCTCCTCGTCCTGTATTTTGCACCAAAAATAAAAGAGAGAGCGAGTGTGTATAGAGAGTAGGGGACTGTGTTTAGTGTTTACAGACTGGCTCAGATGACTTTCTAACTAGCGCTTTTATGCCGCCAAGGCACGCCATCCTAATGGACTATCTTACCCCTCCTCTTCTTCTCTTATCTCTCTTGTGTCTCTCCGTCGTCTTACACGCCGGCGCCGGAGATGTTGTCTTACGCGCCTCCTCGGACGTGAGAGTGGATGATGTTCCCGTTTGACGCGTAGCTTATGATCCATGCTACTTTTGACTTATGAACCGAGGACAATTTTGGGTTAACTTCTCTATTTACCGGATGATTACGCCAATTGTGTCTCCACTTTGACATTATTTTGCATACATGACTAGCACATTGACACGACTAATTTAAGATTCACATCCGATAATCAAGTTAATTTTGTGCTACGGATTAAACATTGTGAAATTTAAGTTTTATTCCCTTTCGTTACGCTGATGAATTCGGTGAGTCAGTTTAGGAATGAACATTTATTTGTTATTATTTTCCTATTTTATATGTGTAGTACATGTAGTACATAATACGTAGAGTTTGTACATCTTGTATCTTTATATATAGCTTCTTCTGTGAGATGAATAACATATCAGAAAATTCATTCTCCAAACTTTGTTATATTTGACTTGGTATCAGAGTAAAGATTCGAAAGGACTTTGTCTCTTTGTTTTCCGCTGCAATCTCGTTGATGTTTTTTTCCAACGATTCTTATTCTCAGATTCTCAAAGTTTTCCCGACGATTGTTATCTGAATAATTCTTTTTCACGAGTTGGTCGAAACTTGAAGAACTCAATGGTCAAAGATCAGCCCGACGTGATCTCTGCCCAGACCTAGATTCGCTGTTGCTGTGCCCAGACCAAGTCGACGCCCGCTGCTGCCGTGCTCGAACCAAGTCGACGTTCAGCCCGACGTGGTCTCTGCCTAGGAGCTGTCGTGCCCAGACCTAGATCCGCTGTTGCCGTGCCCAGACCAAGTCAACACTGCTGCCGCGACAAGCCCAGGTCAAGCTCGACCCGATCCTTGCTGTGAGTTCCAGCCAACCTTGACGCCATCTCCTTCAGTTCAATCCGAATTTTTTGCTGGACCCGACACGGTTCAGTGACCCGCGTGCTTGACCCAACCCGGTTCAGCAACCTGCATGCTCCACCCGACCCGGTTTAGTGTAATCTGACCCGGTTCAGTTGCTGTTCATCATAAGCAGGTTTATTCATCAGTTCTTCATTGATTTCCAAACTGATTTGATTTTTGTGTCTTGCAATGGGATCTGGAACAGAGAGTTCTAAGGTGAATGATGTTCAGACACTTGAAGTATCTATCCAGAATTCTGAAAGTGGTTCCTTTGGGGGAGCCAAACTCAATGGAACCAATTTCCGAAAATAGAAGAAAATCATGACGGCTCATCTCCGAGGGATGCACAAGATGAGACATGTAACTGGGGTGATTTAGGTCCCTAGTGCAAGTAATGTTACTGCTTACACTAAGTGGGAAGATGATGATGGTCTTGTGATGTCAGTCTTGTACAAGGCCATGAATGTGGAAATAGTTGACCTGGTGGAGCAATGTGATACTGCGCAGACAATTTGGAAGACATTGAGAGATTTACATACTAACGAGTCTGATTTCATACAGGTTCATGAGTTGATGTGTACTACTGCAGCAATGCAACAGAATGGGCAGCCAGTGGCGCAGTATTTCACCAAGTTGAAGAACATTTGGGCTGAAATTGATGTGAAGCGTCCTTGCAAGATCAAGAATCAGGAGGATCTTGTTTGGTACCTGAAGGAAAAGGAGCTTAAGCGAGTTCATCACTTCCTGAAAGACCTTGATGCAAACCATAACAGTGCCAAAGACGAGCTGCTCAGAATGACAGAACCTCCTAGCTTGACTACATCTTTCACATATATCCGTAAGGATGAGTCTCAGCAGGACAACCTTACTCAAGCCCAACTTGAAGTCTCCAATCTCACTATTCAGGCAAGAGCACCGGCACCACTCCTTCAGCAATCAAGTTCTGTTCCACTCCACAAGCAAGGACCCCCACCAGGCTTTGGGAATCAACCTCGTTCTCCTTGCTCTTATTGCAATGGTGACCATGCTCGTGAATCTTATTGGAAGTTGTACCCGCATCTTAGGCCTAAAAGGCCTACATATCGTCCCAAGGCGAAAGCAGCTATCCAGTTGATCCAGGAACCAGACATCTATGGTGTGGTCGGACATGATCATCATACAGCAGGAGGTGCCACACCCTCAGCATCTGTAGCTGGTCGTGGCAAGATAGGTATAGCCTTAAATATTTCTAACTTTGTTGGTGGTGATACGTGGATTATTGATTCAGGTGCTTCTGATCATATGACTTATGACAAATTTTATTTTACTGAATTATCCTCTCCATCTGTACCTTATGTTACTAATGCTAATGGTGAGGCCTTCCCTGTGTTAGAAAATGGGTCAGTTCGTATCACTCCTACAATAGTGCTAAAAAATGTGCTATATGTACCTGCTTTATCTCATCATTTGATATCTGTCCCACAGTTGAATGTTGAATTCAAATGTTCTGTGACCTTTTTTCCTATGTATGTGATTTTTCAGGATCTTCTCACTGGGGAGTTACTGGGTCCGGGGTATCTGAGGGGCAGGTTGTTTCATTTGGATCAGACGTATGTAGGGGAGAAACCAGGAGCACAGCCTCGGACGGCTTTAATGTCCAATTCTGACAAGCTAAGTGAAGTTTGGTTATGGCACCGTCACTTAGGGCATCCATCTTTTAGTGTTATGAAAACATCTATGCCTTCTTTATTTATTGGTGTGGATGAGTCAGTCTTACATTGTGAAACATGTGTTTTGGGCAAGAGTCATCGCTCAACTTATTCACCTCGTGTTTTGAATAAAAGTGTCATTCCTTTTTTAATTAATTCATTCTGATGTTTGGGGACCTTCAAAGGAACCCATTGTGTCTGGTATGCGATACTATGTGTCATTTATTGATGATTGTACACGTCTTACTTGAGTTGTTCTTCTTAAAACTAAGGATGAGGTTTTTCCGGCTTTTCAAGCCTTCCTTTATGAAGTCCAAACACAATACAATGCCAGAATTCGAATTCTTCGCTCTGATAATGGGGGGGGGGAATATGTCAATCGTGTCTTTCAGTCTTTCTTACAAACACATGAGATTATCCACCAGAAAACGTGTCCTTACACACCTGAACAGAATGAGGTATCCGAAAGGAAAAATTGTCATTTACTTGATATGGCTCGTTGTATTCTCTTTAGTGCCCATTGTCCCAAGAATCTATGGGGTGATGCTATCTCCGCCTCTACCCATCTCATTAATCGTCTTCCATCTACTGTCCTCTAGGGAAAAGTACCATTTGAGGTACTGGCTTCTTATGTCTCTTTATCTTCCTTTCATAATCTTCCGGCTCGTGTTTTTGGTTGTGTGCATTTGTTCACATTCCAAAGAGTCAAAGGTCAAGTAAATTGGATGCCCGGGTGATTAGGTGTGTGTTTGTTGTCTATGGGGGCCATCAGAAAGGGTACAAGTGCTATCATCCACCTACTGAGAAGTATTATGTCCCTATGGATGTTACTTTCTTTGAGGATATGAGCTATTACACCTCTTCTGATACTGCTCTTCAGGGGGAGAACTCACATTTTGAAGAGCTGTATCATGGAGAGGAGGAGACAGGTCATTCAGTTGAGATTACTGATACCTCAGAGGCTCAGGGACTAGAAGATGACAGATAGGCACCACCAGATGATTTTGGTATAATTGCTCTAGATACATCACAAGTTCAGGGACAAGAAGATGACAGACTGGCACCAGAGATTCAAGAGTCAGATGCTGAAAGCGTTACTGTCCCTCTTTCCTTGTCTGATGTTACTAATACCCCTGACTCATGTCTCCCTGGTACAGAAGATCTTCCATCTGAGGTTAGTAATTCTATTGGGGTTGATACTAGGGATGCTAATAGTAGACAATATGTGTTACCAAATAGGTCTACTCGGGGTAAACCAGCAAAAAATTATAAACCTACCCTTCAAACCAAAGCTAAGTATCATGTGACAAATTTTATGTCTACTAAGAGATTTTCTAAGTCATAAGAATCATTTGTGAATCAAATATCTGATGTATCAGTACCTAACAAAGTGCAGGATGCATTGGGAGATCCAAAATGGAGGAAAGCAATGGATGAGGAGATGGAAGCATTACAAAAGAACAATATTTGGGAGCTTGTATCTCCACCACATGGAAAGAAGGCTGTGAGATGTCGTTGGGTGTTTACAGTGAAACATAATCCAGATGGGTCAGTGAGTCGATATAAAGCACGTCTGGTAGCAAAGGGATTCACCCAGACATATGGCATTGACTATGATGAGACATTTGCACTAGTTGCAAAGATGAACATTATTCGAGTATTGCTCTCTATTGCTGCTAACTTAAACTGGTCTCTTAAACAGTTTGATGTCAAGAATGTTTTTCTTCATGGAGAACTTATAGAGGAAGTGTATATGGATCTTCCACCTGGATATAAAACTGCTCCTTCGGGTAACTTTGTGTGTAGATTGAGAAAATCTTTGTATGGTCTTAAACAATCACCTCGTGCTTGGTTTGGAAGGTTTTCACAGTTCATGAGGAAGATTGGTTATAAGCAGAGTAATTCAGACCACACATTATAGACCGGAGGTCTACATCAGGATATTTTACCTTTGTGGGAGGTAATCTTGTTACTTGGAAGAGTAAGAAGCAAAAAGTTGTGGCTCGGTCTAGTGCTAAAGCAGAATATAAAGGTATGGCTCATGGAGTGTACGAGCTGTTGTGGCTGAGAAATGAGACGCGTGAGGCAGGTGATATGAGTGAGGCGGGTGAAGCGAGGCGAGGAGCAAGCGGGTCGAGGCGAGGAGCAAGCGGGTCGAGGCGAGTCTCCATCAACTAAGTATTTTTTTTTTAAAAAATTTAGACATCATGATTGGGGCGAGATGAGGCGAGACGAGAGAGTGAGGCGGGGCGGGGTGAAGCGAGGCAAGACGAGCGAAGCGGGGCGAGAACCAGGCGGGTGAAGCGAGGCGAGACGAGGCGAGTGAGGCGGGGCGAGAAGCAGGCGGGTGAAGCGAGGCGAAGCGAGGTGAGTGAGACGAGGTGAGAAGCAGACGAGTGAAGCGAGGCAAGATGAGGCAAGTGAGGCGGGGCGATGCGAGGCGAGGAGGAGGCGGGACGAGGTGAGATGAGAGAGACGAGTGATGCGAGGCAAGTGATACGAGTATTGGCCTGAAACATGTCAAAGACTTGTAAGTCTTCAACGATAAACGTGGTGCACGCGGACTCCACCTGTTGCTTCTTCGCGAAGTCTCCTACGCGAGCCAGTTCGCCTAAATGTACTCCGTCTCGTCTTAGGACTCCACTCCTACATGAAGTGTCTCACCTCGCCTCGCCTTCTTCGCGAAGTTCATTTCCTTCATTCCACGCGAAGTCCATTCCGCATGCGAACTCTGCTATTCAGCTCGCATGGTTTCGCTGACGGGCCACCACTTAGAAACCCAATTAATTTGGGTGTGAACCAATAATGTAATTAATATTCACTTGGACATTTTACCGTCCAGTAAAACATTAATTTAGGTGTAAACAATGTCATGCCATTATGGTCTAGAATCACATCTCAAAATAGCCTCATATGTTATTGGCCCCAATCCATCGGATGTCTGCGAATGGTTGTAATTGGCCGTAATCTAAAAAGAAACGAACTGACAAAACCCCTAAAATCTCACAGATTGAACACCCCAACCCCAGTAGTTCATGTCCTCTTTCACTTGAGCAAACGCTAATCTACAACCATAGATTTTCGATGAGTATTTCCTCATGTTACAAAGCAAAGGATATAAAGAACAAATATTTATAATAATACAAAGAATCCCTGGTATCTGTTTGGTTGCTCTACAGAATCTTTTAGCTATAAATAAATTTTGCCAAATCATGAGATTACAGTTAAGAACCTAACATTTCAGCGTGTAAGTTTCCAAGCATGACCCATAATCTCTTCGTCTATGTAAGGACGCAAAGACCACATAAGGCAGTAGCTGTCTAATTCTCCTGAAGATAATTTGAGACTTAAAGCAGACACAACTCTTTCCTGCAGTGATGTGTGACATCTAGACATTTGTAAAGTCGAGACAATAATAGACAAATGATGGGGAATAGTGGCAGGTAGTTTATACCTGCATCATATATTCTTGCATGACCATACTATAAATGACTGCCATGAGGACAGCATAATCAGAAACTTCATTTCTTCTGGGACAAGGCAAGGCAAATTCCTCCTACATAAGATGTTATGTTGGTATTTTGATGTTTTACATATATATGTCTGAACCAAGAATGAAATAATTCAGACCATCTAACATTAAGCAAGGGAAAAGGGATAGAACTTGAGAATACTAAAAGTTCAGTCAAACTATGTTGAACTCAAAATATATGATAGACCCTAGTAAATAATAGCTATAATATAACTCTGTCTGACCAAAGTACCAAACTATGGCCAATTTCTTCGCATTCAACCTCATTAACTATTTCAAGAGAGGGAAAGGACTTTCTCTACAGACAAACTCCTTATGCAGCAGTGTTTGCTTTTAGGCATGTATAGGGGATCTGAGCTTATAAATAGAAATAAATATAAAGAGATGCTATGCAAAATTTCTCATACTTTGCGCAGATTCATTTTTTAACTAAAGTCCAAGCAAATAATTATTTGAGGATCAGAACTGAAAGTATTGACATACATTGCCTATGTCATTTTTTAGCATTGACATAGGCTTCAAAAATAAAAGGAGGAAGGATACCTTGTCATTGATACATGCTTGTTCATTCAACCTTTCACCCAAATTGTCATCCTGGAACAAGGATATATCTTGCATTGCACCCCTCACATCTTCCAGTAGGCATTCCAGTTCGTTTAGTATACATTTTCCTATTCCACAAGTAGGCCAAGTGTGAAAATGCAAGAAGAGAATGTGCCAACATCTAAGTAGAATGAACAACCCAATTTTACAGAAAGATATAACAATTTTGATGTCAAGGCATCATATCTCATTTTCCCTTTTGAACAAGAATACTTATCTGATATAAAGCCGAATAAACAGATAGTGATAAATCTGGGGAAGCGATATTACCTTTACGTATATGGTCATGAAGTCCAAGTTGGCATGATTGCACTTCTATATCCGCATTTCACCATGTAAAAAATATATTGTGTTCATACCAAAACATATCAGAAATTTGCATCACTCAAGTAAAGAGACAAAATTACGAGTTGTACTAATGCATGGAAAGTAGGATAGTAGGTGAAAATTGGAAAACTGATAAAGTAGTATGGGTTTCACATCCAAAACCAATAGGCAATGAGTGGAGTGGCCCAAACCCTTATAAGCCACATGCAATGTCCCATTTTCCCAACGTGGGATTTATATCTCAATAAAAACTAGCCAAAAACAAGGCAATAATTAGATATTGATAGGTGTCGGTCCATTATAGACCAATTGTCTAAAAAACAAGGTCATAATAGACTGAAGTACGTCTGGAGAAGGTAGCAATAGTAAGAAACTGTCAAAGTTAACAGAGTCAAACATAGAGAAAGTAAATCTTAAACAACATTTCAATTATAGAGTAGGTTATCAACAGATAACATATTGAATGTAGAATTGAGATAAAATTATATTTTGAACTGTATAGACTTGTTGGAAATTTGGAATAAGGCTGATACAAGACTAGGAAGGTGTCAAATTATATGATGTAGAACCCAACTACCAAAAAGATATGCACTTACAGTTGGTTATATTGTGCCCACCATCATCAGTGTTGATACATCCAGCTTCAATGTATAATTTAACCCTCTTTGTTTCGTTAGATTGGATTATGTTTTTAACCAACTGAGATGTTTTATCGATTGGCCGCCGTCGAAGAAACTCTAGAAAAGGTAAATTTCAATCAGGAAAATGGCGAGAAACATAACACTAGTGCAAATAAAGATCAAGGGAAAAAAAAAAAGGAAAAAAAAAAAAAAACAGAACACCTACCCAGTGCATGCTGAAAACCATTGAGAAATGTGCTTCCCATGGGCACCAATTCCTCAAACTTGGCAATCCTATCACAGTGAAGGTAAACATTACCCAGGTATAAACATAAAACACACCAAAATGTTCCCGCAAAATCAATTTCTCATAGTAGACAGAGCTAAGCAAATACCCGGCCATAAAATCCTTGAACAAGCTGAAAACCTTGTCCTCCAATTCAGAATCCGACATCTGCAAAGAGAATTTGTACAAGTTTCCTCGATGTAAGTATAACTTCTGAAAAGTCCCAACCCCACCAATCCAATAACACTTCCGCTCAACCTTAACAGCAAGAACTGCACATTGGGAGGGGATAAACCTTAAACCAAAAATGCACACTCTCTCACTCATTAAATTTTGTCTAATACTCTCGGAACATGATTCTGAAAAGCTTAGAATAAACACAGAAACCCAGGACAAACAAGAGTTCCTATACACCCCCAGTAGTTGAATATTTTGATATCCCAATTCAAGCATTAACATCAATAAACGAAGAATATGACTAACATCAAAACCATACAGAGATAACCCAATACTCAACTATGAAATTAAAACTAAAAAGATTCAAGAACCACCCTGGAATCAGATATGGGAGACAAAGTACGTTGTTGCCGCGAATTGAACTTGGCGCCTTTGTAGATGTAGTTGCCGTACGGACCTTCGCGATTAGTCGATTATTGATCAAATAAACTGACTAATTTGAAGATTGAAGTTTTTGATGGGGAAGAGAAAGAGAGAAGGAATTTGTTAACCTTAAGAGAGATTGGTGTGGGTACATGAAATTGCAAATAATTATGGTCTAGGTTTGTTTAGATGAGAAAGATTTCTTGCAATTGAAATGGAGGAGACGGGAGAAGAAAGAAAGAAAGAAAGACGAGGGAGATGAAAAACTGAAGAAGAGAGGCAAGATAGATTAGGGTTATATATTTAATGTGCAAGTTGTTAACCTTGTTTTGAGTTTTGACTTCTGTGAAGTAATAAAATTTGCTTTTGCATGTAGTTTACCAACATGAGCATTTCCCTATGTGGTCTTGGGTTCGAATCCCTTCTCTTGCAAAATGGTCAGTATTTTGCGTTTGTAGCGTATTTAAGCTGTATAATGGCTCTGATATACCTATAATTTGGTAAGTAAAGACACAAAATTTGCATCACTCAAGACACAAAATTACGAGTCCTGCTAATGCATGGAAAGTAAGATAATAAGTGAAAATTGGAAAACTGAAAAAGTAGTATGAGTTTCACATACAAAACCAACAATGGGTGGAGTGGTCCTTATAAGCCACATGTAAGGTCTTATTTTTGCGATGTGAGATTTATATCTCAACACGTTCCCTCACGTGTGACGAATTTTCAAGCCTAACACGTGGACAACATTTGGAGTGACGTGAGGTTCTTGTGGCCATTATGTATTCACACATGGATGTAGGTAACCCGCTCTGATGTCATGATAAAGTAGTCTGGGTACATTCAAAACCAAAAACAAGGCAATAATTAGATATTGATAGGTGTGTTGGTCATTATAGACCAATTGTCTGAAAAACAAGGTCATAATAGACTGAAGTACGTCGGGAGAAGGTAGCAATAGTAAGAAACTATCAGAGTTAACAGAGTCAAACATAGAGAGAAAATCTTAAACAACATTTCAGTTGTAGAGTAGGTTATCAACAGATAACATATTGAATGCAGAATTGGGATACAATTATATCTTGAACTGTATAGACTAATTGGAAATTTGGAATAAGGCTGATACAAGACTAGGAGGGCGTCAAATTGTATGATATAGAACCCAACGACCAAAAAGATTTGCACTTACACTAGGTTATATTGCGCCTGCCATCATTATTGTTGATCCAGCTTCAATGTATGATTTAACCCTCTTTGTTTCGTTAGATTGGATTATGTTTTTAACCAACTGAGATGTTTTATCGATCGGCCGCCGTTGAAGAAACTCTAGAAAAGGTAAATTTCAATCAGGAAAATGGCAAGAAACATCACATTAGTGCAAATAAAGATCATGGTAAAAAAAAACAGAACACCTACCCAATGCATGCTGAAAACCATTGAGAAATGTGCTTCCCATGGGCACCAATTCCTCAAACATGACAAGCCTATCACAGCGAAACTAAAACATTACCCAGGTATAAACAAAAAAAACACCAAAAGGTTCCTGAAAATCAATTTCTCATAGTAGAGCTCAACACAATAGCAGAGCTAAGCAAATACCCGGCAATAAAATCCTCGAACAAGTTGAAAACCTTGTCATCTTGTTGTAACAGATATAAGAAAGAAAACAGATTTACGTGGTTCACTAACGATGTGTTAGCTACGTCCACGGGTAGAAGGAGAACAGTTTTATTATCTTGAGGAAAAACAGAATCACACAGAATATAATTAGATTTAGGTCGTTTATATACTAAACTCGATATACTAAGTCCAACAGGAAACCATAACCCAACATAACAGGGATTCCTGGGCTTCGGGGGCGTTGCCCCCGAACCCCTAAACCAGGGCGCGTTGCCCCTGAACCCCAACTCGCTGACCGGGTAGTGAAATTCCCGAATAACTGGTACTGCCTACTGCCAAATTGCTGATTCAAGGCATATATTAACGCCTCTAATTCAAAATCCGACATTTGCAAAGAGAATCTGTACAAGTTTCCTCGATGTAAGTATAAATGATAACTTGTGAAAAGCCCCGACCCCACCAATCCAATAACACTTCCATTCAACCTTAACAACAAGAACTGCTCATTGGGAGGGGATAAACTTTAAACCAAAAATACACTCTCTCACTCATTAAATTTTGTCTAACACTCTTGAAACATGATTTCGAAAAGCATAGAAACCCAGGACAAACAAGAGTTCATATACACCTATAATTACAAATTGCTCTTACACAAACGAATTCAGATACTATTTCAGAATCTCGTTCTCGGTTAATTTTTTGTTGTACAGATTTTGAAATGATGTATATGAAATCTCAACAACTCAATCTCGATTTAAAAATCTCAAGACGAAGACAACTGATATTCATATATAAACTTTATTAAAACTCGAATCACGGTTGAAAAATTACAGTCAGAGAAACTCAGTGAGAATCGTGCGGGGAGGGTAACAAGGAGCGCTGCGAGAACACGGCGACTAACGGCGGCGAAAGACGAAGAGTTGAGATCGGTGGAGGAGAGAGAGATGTTAGATTTGTGGATTTAGGTTTTATTCGAAAAAATAAAATAAGATTTGGAGGGTATTTAAGACGAAGAGAGCACCAAAACGACGTCATTGATTGCTCTCTGGGTCTAGGACATAAAGAACATAAGAACATAAACTACATTTCCTACACATAAGTCCAGAAGGACTGAGAAACACAACACTCACTTCATCTCAACTCATTACTTGGCTACACTTCAAATAGCTCTTTCAGATTACTGTAAGGCTCTTTGGCATTAAGAACTTGGTTCCACCATAGCCCAGAAAGTTGTTGATAAACTCTTTCGGTTGGATGGAAAGAGTCGAAAAAGACGTACTTACATTGGCACATACCCTTTCGTTTTGGTGTAGGTTTCGAAATCAAGTGTGACTTGATGATAAAGACTTCTTATCCTGAGACAGCTAGACATTCATGAGATAATGCAAACAGAAATACCAAAGAAATAGTCCCAGCCAAAGAGAACTTTGCAGAATCCTGAGCACTCTGAGTCAAATTATGAAAAAAATGTCCGGCAAGAAACTCAAGAGGTATCTATTAATATTGTGTGTGTGTATGATCTCCCTTATTTTATTTTCTTAAAAAAAAAAAAACATGTGTATCTCAATAAGTTAAATCTTTTTCAAATACCTTTCTTGAGCAATGCTTAGTTTGAAACTATGAAATGACAAGTTAAATACAACATTATGTGCAGAGAAGTGAACTTTGCTTCTGTGCAAAACATGCTTTGCTAAATGCACTGTTTATATAAAAAACAAACCTTCATTGGTGTTACTTAAAACATTCTAATTCTTATATAGAACTACCTGCCTTTTCCTTTGTTTTATCTTCTTTCTTACATTAGGTTAACCACTTTCACTTTTTACGTCTATTTAACCTTCTTTGATTTTTCACTCTTTGGATTTTATTGTTTAATCAACAGAGATGAAAGAGGCAAAAGTAAGCTGAAAACAAAGCATAAGCAAATGACATTGTTCATGTTCTTTTACAAGGCAACCATCAATTCTGATTGTAAGTATGATTTACTGTGAACATTTAGGTTGTAATTATTTTGGTATCTGATTGTAATTGACTGATATTTTGATATAAAACATAGATGGTAATTATTTTATGATTTAATCACTTATATATGGTATGCAGAAGATAGGTTGTAATAACTCGAGATCCATACCCGCGGGGACGCGCGGGGTTGCTATCTAGTGTAAAATAAGCTCCATTAGAAATTAATGGAGTGGGACGTCAGGAAAGGATTAGAAAGAGATAGTTTTAAAAAAAGTTAAAGGAAGATAAAACAAAGAGTACAAAAATTATTAAAATTTAGGAAGATCGATTGATTGGTTTCAGGCTTCCCAAATATTATAAGCCGATGCTAGGGGAGTGTAAGAAGGCTGGTAAGTATTGAAGTTGTACATCCATACACTTGACTAATTTACTTACGCGTACCCTACATTATCGCACTATACGCCGCCATGAAATCAGATTCATGCAGTTCACCAACAACCATCATGAGAGATCAATTGTCTAGACTGTATAACACAACAACAACCGCCTCTCACTCAATCAACTATGTTTAGCCTCACACGTCCTCCTTTTGACGTAACCAAGAGCATTAGGTCTTGATTCTCCATCCGGCAACATACCTCATGACGACAGTGAGGTAAGAGCTAGCCCAGATATACAGGTGCCACATGTCGAGAACAAAATTATGATATCGGTTGAAAGCGGCCGTTAGGGTTTTACTATGTTTTCTTTAATTAAAATACTAATGTTTTTTTGTTGAGAGGGAGACGTTGATCTATATTCATGATATAAAAAAACAACATGAACACGATCTGTCTTCGCGAATTACGTAAAAAGGTGAACTATCTAGATTCTAAGCAATCTCTATGCCGAAATCTCTATACTGAAGACCAAATCCCTGTTGGCAGGGCTAACTTATTCTAAAAACCATCCGGAACCACCCTGCGCAGAGGGAGCTTCCCCGGATGGAGAAACAAGTCCATGCCAAACTCCACCATAGACCAAGGCCCTGCATGTAACTCAGGAAGACCCAAGCCTAAAGCCCATTTGGCCCAAAGCAAAGGCCCATGATTCAGAGAAACCATGGAAATCCTATCCCAAGCTTTCGCCGCCGCCGCCGCCATCTAAGTGTTTTGGCCACCCAAATTTGAGGGCATCCCAACCGTGACAGCGTTGCTGCCAACCTTGACCCCGTCGCCGCCGCCGACATAGTAGCTTGTGCTACCTAATTCCAGATCACAAGTACCCCACAACACGGAGTTACCAACCATCCTGAACTGGAGGGAAGCTTCTAAATTTGTTCCTCTCGAATCAGATCGATGCCGGCACATGATCCACACCACCATCCATGGATGCATGAAACAACCATTAGAGCGACACCACCAATCACATAGCCACAATGAGGCATCGCCTCCACCGGTGTTGTCATTGCTAACCAAGCCAACATCATCACCGATCGGGAAAAGATTGGAGCAGAAAAAAAAAACCAGAAAACAAACTTGATTGGTGCACGAAGAAGCCAACAGAGGCTAGCCCCATCACCTCCCTCATCAAAATCATCAGAATGAGATGAAGATCCATCTATTACAGCAAAAATATTAGAGCCGCCGTCGCCGCTGGGAAACCCTAGCAGAGAGACTCTCATTCTCTTTTTAATATATATGTGTAGTCCTTTTTACCGGTCTTAATTATCATCTGACTTCAAGATGTATGTATTTCTATGCTGACCACTTGACCAAAATGGATCAATCTTTTTCTAAGATGGCATATTGCGGTTGTTATACATAACTTGAAGTTTATAAAAAGCGAACATGCTGCAGAAATGTCAAATGTCACTCGGGATCTCTCTAACTATTGGTGTCGCTTTAAATGGGCTAGAGTAGGAAAAGGGGGAATCTCTAATGAATATTTGGGCCAGGCCTTGTACAATGAGTCTATGGGCTAAAGTAGCAGAATGACGGAGCACCGACAGTGCACCAGATCGGACTCCTCTTTTAAAATACTTGTTTGACACCAATAATATATTGTTATTACAATTTACGCAACAGACAAACACGAAGCGAACCACAAATAGCAGCAACCAATAAACAAACAACCCCTCCAGATCTAGGCCATTTCTCTCCTCCTCTCTTTCTCTTTCGGCCATGGAGTCTCATCGCCGATCACTCATCCTGACGATCTCCGCCATCTTTCTACTGCTCATCCGCGGCGCAAATTCCTTCTACCTCCCTGGAGTCGCACCCGAGGACTTCATCAAGGTCAGCTCCCAATCTTTCTCTGATTCCTTTTTCTTCTGCAAACTCTATATCTCTGTGTTGTAATATCGGATCTATTAGTTTTGGACGTCGATAAAATGAACTGATTATGCAACTTTTGATTCTTCTTAAGAGATTTTGTCTCGTCGATTTAGTTGTAGTTGACCCCTAGCGGATTTGGTCTGTGTTCGGATTATGCTTTGGCTCTTAGTTTAATGCGTTAAACAATGCGATTTTATAGAGTCGTTTTCCTGAAATCACATATGATAGGTCATAGCTGGTCTTAGATTGCTACTATAGGGAAGCTTGTCATTCGATTCCACTGGATTTCAAGTGCTTCTTATTCAGATTTGAGTTATTTCTTTCAACTTTAGATCGACTATTTGTGGTCGTTTTACTTCACTCAGCTTAAGCTATAAGATTGAAACAACTATGACTCAGCAAAGGGAATTCACAATGCTGTGATTACGCTTGATATTTTGTACTAACTTCACTTCACTTGGGCTTTCTGAATGCAGGGTGATGATCTGAAAGTGAAAGTGAACAAGCTGACATCTACAAAGACTCAGCTTCCTTACTCATATTACTCTCTCCCTTACTGTAAGCCCGATAAAATTTTGGACAGTGCAGAGAATCTTGGTGAAGTGCTCCGTGGTGATCGGATCGAGAACTCACCCTATGTGGTAAGTGATATTTTGATGTGTAAATCTACAACTGCTTGCTCTGCGTAGATCTCTAACTTGCTTTTGAATCTTTGCAGTTTAAAATGCGGGAGCCGCAGATGTGCAATATTGTCTGTCGGTTTACACCCGATGCCAAAACTGTAAAGCAGTTTAAGGAGAAGATAGATGATGAGTATCGAGTGAACATGTATGTACTTTTTAGACGCTTCATTTAGAATATATGTGATTGAATTTGCATATCATAACAAAACACCTTCTCCAATGATAGGATCCTTGATAATCTGCCTCTAGTGTTTCCCATTCCAAGGCCAGATCAGGAATCTCCTACTGTTTATCAGCTTGGCTTTCACGTTGGGCTTAAAGGCCATTATGCCGGGGTATATGAATATTTGTTGGCACCATAAATTCTTTTCTTGTTATATTAACATTTGTAGGGAGAGGAAAAAGGATCTGTAGATGATTCTGCATTTTGTATCCTGTATTCTTACTTTATGTTGTTATTACTCAGAGCAAGGAAGAAAAGTATTTTATCCACAACCACTTGGCATTTACTGTCAAGTTTCACAGAGATATGCAAACTGAAACTGCAAGAATTGTGGGATTTGAGGTGAAGCCGTTCAGGTAAGGTTTTTCTGGATCCTTCTATTTCACTAAATTATGCCTTGTGTTGAAATTTCATTTTGCAATGCCAATTGATGATATGTTTGTCTGGCTGTTCAATCTCCAGTGTTAAACATGAATATGAAGGGAAATGGAATGATGCAAAGACTCGTCTGACTACCTGTGACCCCCATTCCAAACACACAGTTGTTAATTCTAACTCTCCTCAAGAAGTTGCTGAGAAACAAGAAATTGTATTCACATACGACGTTGAATTCCAGGTGAGCTACTCAATTTCAATATGTAACTAATATTAAACCGGTTGTTCTTCTACATATTTTATTGACACAGAAGCCTGTGCAGTTTGCATATGTAGTCTGAAAGGACAATCCCTAAATCACCAGACATGAACTCCCTTTATGTCATTTCTTTTATATATTTATATTTTCTTTTAAGTGTCCCTTTGAACTGAGATACCTAGTGGACATGTGTTTGTACTTTTTGACTTAATAGTCTCCTTAATTTTTTCTTTCATTTTCTCGTGTATTGTTTAGGAGAGTGATGTAAAGTGGGCGTCTAGATGGGATGCTTATCTGTTAATGAGCGACGACCAAATTCACTGGTTTTCAATTGTCAATTCGTTGATGATTGTTCTCTTCCTTTCGGGAATGGTAGCAATGATAATGCTAAGAACACTCTACCGTGACATCTCCAAGTATAATGAACTTGAGACCCAGGAAGAAGCACAGGAAGAGACGGGATGGAAGCTTGTGCATGGGGATGTTTTCAGGGCTCCAAGTAATTCAGATTTGCTCTGTGTTTATGTTGGAACTGGGGTGCAATTCTTCGGGATGATACTTGTGACAATGATCTTTGCTGTTCTTGGTTTTCTATCCCCATCCAACCGAGGTGGTCTTATGACAGCCATGCTTCTGCTTTATGTCTTCATGGGCCTTTTTGCTGGTTATGCATCTGCTCGCTTATACAAAATGTTTAAAGGAACAGAGTGGAAGAAAATTGCTTTCAGGACTGCAGTATTGTTCCCAGCAGGCGTGTCTGCCATTTTCATTGTCCTAAACACTCTCATCTGGGGCCAGAAATCATCTGGAGCTGTGCCATTTGGTACAATGTTTGCCCTGGTCTTTTTGTGGTTCGGGATCTCAGTCCCACTCGTATTTGTTGGGGCATATGTTGGGTTCAAGAAGCCTGCGCTTGAGGACCCTGTCAAGACAAACAAGATCCCAAGGCAGATCCCAGAACAGGCTTGGTACATGAACCCAGTGTTCTCAATTCTAATCGGAGGAATCCTCCCATTCGGAGCAGTTTTCATTGAACTGTTCTTCATCCTGACGTCAATTTGGTTGAACCAGTTCTACTACATCTTTGGTTTCCTGTTCTTGGTCTTCGTCATCCTGATTGTCACTTGTGCTGAGATAACCATTGTGCTTTGCTACTTCCAGCTGTGCAGTGAGGATTACTTGTGGTGGTGGAGATCGTACCTCACATCAGGCTCATCAGCCCTGTACCTCTTCCTGTATGCCACTTTCTACTTCTTCACAAAGCTTGAAATCTCAAAGTTGGTCTCTGCGATGTTATACTTCGGTTACATGCTTATTGCTTCTTATGCATTCTTTGTGGTGACTGGTACGATCGGGTTCTATGCGTGCTTTTGGTTCACGAGACTCATCTACTCGTCTGTGAAAATTGACTGAACACATGCAATTGGGGCTTTTTGAAGCCCTTCTCTGCCCTGGAAGGTGCAACACATATGTTACTAGTGTAAGATTTTGAAATTAACTTTGGATTGTGCTTTCAAATGTATCCTATTATTGCTCAATTTTGAACCATGACAAAGCCGTCAAGGCCATATTCTGTTAGAGTATATTTCTATTTGTTTATTTTTCAAGAATTCATATCAGTTGTTAGGTACCTTACCTTGTTGATTCATGTTTCTGTATTTGATGGTGGATTTCAAGGTTGAGGCAGAAATGTTGTTGCCCCATTTCTTATGGGTAGGACAGTGAGATTGATATGGTTATGTGCTGTGAATAATTGAACGAGGACTAGGAGGCAAATTCCTTTATAAAGTCTGTCGCTTGATTTCTCTTTTAGCATCTGTGACCAGTGCTTGTTAAATAAGTGCTACAATTATCATGCACAGCCTTTTGAAACCTGAAAGTGCAGGCCGAATATTATTGTGAAGTGCACGAACAAGAAAATTACAATTACAACAGGCATATTATATATATATATATATATATATATATATATATATATATATATATATATATATATATAAAACAGGCATATGAAAGCTGCTCAGTGGACAGCGCTAGAACTAGTTCCCGTCCTGGGTTTGGTGTCATCAGGGGTGGCGGCGATATTGGTGGAAACCCGGGCAACGTCTCCTGCGGAGGCTTGGGGTTTTTTCAGGGAGTAGAGAGTGAAGTAGCCAATGGCGGTGCAGATGAGGAAGCCACCGAGGAACATCCCAGTGGGGCTAACAGGAAGGTTGCGCCTCTGGTGAAGAACTCCCCCCGGGTGTTGCCCAGGTGGCCTCTTTGATCCCTCCACTCCAGCCCTTTTCACTTCCTCTGGACTCATTTTGTGGGTGTCCGCCATTTTCCTCCACTCTTCATTCCCGGCTGCCATCTCGTTTCTGCTTGTCTCTGATATGCGAGTGACCGATGGATGCAGTTTCACTTCTCCGGCTCTCTTCTTTTACATGTTTACAAGCAGTGGACACGTAGTGTGTTGGTGTAAGTATTGTGCGGTGACATGTGTAGTGGAGGTTCCTAGCAATTTTGTCAAACAGGTGGTGTGCATGCAGAATCTGCACCGACCCAGCTAGCTCGGGTTGGGCTTTATTTTTAGTTTGGGCCATAAGTTGAAACGGAAAGATCCAGATGGCGGGCATGCAGGTACAGAGCTCGACTTTTGATGCTGCTGTGACCGTTGAAGATGACTTGGTCATAATTTAATCATCTTTTTCCCGTTGGACTTGGCCTTATCCCCAAAGCCCACAACGGCTAGTTGCCTCCCCGCACCCCTATAAATTCATCACCAGACGACACAACTGGACCACAGCAAGCACTCTCTATAGTCTATACCTCTATACTCCCCAAATCAAATCAAATCCTCGACGGCGATGGCATCAAGAGCTGCTTCTCTGCTAGCTGTTGTATTTCTGGTGTTGTTGAGCTTCTCAGAAGCCAGAGAGTATTTGGTGGGAGGCAAATCAGACGCATGGGCAGTCCCTTCTTCTGAATCCGAATCTCTCAACAAATGGGCTGAAAGCAAACGGTTCAGGACCGGCGACGTTCTTGGTAATCTTGATTAAATTTTCATTTTCAATTAATGCCAGTAACAATCCCTTAATTCTTCACTTGCTAACTTGGATTTGCTTAATATGTGCAGTGTGGAAGTATGACGGTGCAAAAGACTCGGTGTTGTATGTGAGCAAGGAACACTATGTGAACTGCAACACGTCAAACCCAATGAAGCAGTACAAGGATGGCGAGACCAAGATTGTGCTGGACAAATCAGGACCCTTCTACTTCATCAGCGGAACCAAGGACCACTGTGTAAAGGGACAGAAGCTCGTTGTTGTCGTTATGTCCCACAGAACCGGGCCCTCCTCCGCCATCTCTCCGGCACCTTCTCCCGCCCTTGATGCCGTCACCGACGGTCCCGCCGTTGCCCCGGCACCGACTAGCACTGCTTCCCCTTTCAAGGCCGGTCTCCTCGTTGTTGTGGCCCTCGTGGGGTTTTCGGCAGCTCTGCTCATCTAGGGGCTGGACTTTTTTGATCTGGGCTCCTTCTTTGGTTTTAGGGATTTATTTTATTCTTTATTGGTGGTATATCGGGTTCATCTTCATCTTAGATGATGTTCATGTTATATGTAGTTCCATCTTCTTTCTCATGAAATTTTAATATATTTCTTTCTAAATTTTATGTATTACATAACCATGTCTATGGACTCTGAAGAAAGTGAAGAAACATGCAAATTATATTATTTGCTAAATCAGTCTGATACCCCGGAGCTTACAAATAACATAATGCTTGGCCGTAACTGTGGATTTGCGACATCACCTATTTCAGTTGTAATTATCACAATATTAATTGGGTAGTGAAATTTAAACACCCTTCTTTTTTCCAATTCCTGTCTTATTTTTTATAAGAAAATATCTAAATTATCTATGTTTTAATTTTTTTCAAGTTGTAAACATTTTAAACATTTCCTGATAAAAAGTGAGTGAGGATAAAGACATTTTAAACATTTCTGTATAAATAATGAGGGGATATGTGAATTGTAAAATGAGACGGTGTAAATTTTAGCCCCCTGTTAATTCTCTCAACTGATAATTTCTCTTCTAAAAAAAAAAAAAAATTCCATAAACTGATGAACCAGTACAGAAATCTAAAAAACAGCAAGTTTGAAGCAATGAAATTGTCAATGAAAATTGTTAATATATTTTGTTACAACTCAGAAACTACAAAAACGACTAACAGATGGTGACCCATTATACTGCCACAGGTTCAATTGATATCAATATCACTTGAGTTCGCCAAGGCCTGGTGGCATTCCTAAACTCTGAGCAAGGTTACTCATTCTCTCCTTCATGGCCTAAACAAATAAAAACAGTGTATTAGTTTAACAAACAAGTGAGCTATTTCTTAGTCCCCCAAAAACATGTGAGAGAACAATAATTCTTCTCACCACCACACTCTTCTGGTGTGCATCTTTGTATGCTTCAGTAACCAAAAGAGAGAGTTTCTGCATTTCATAGTTAAGAAGGAAAAGTTAAAACTTACAACTACAATAAATAGAAACATGCTCCCTCAATCTTCTCCCTCTCGAAATGGAAAAACACTGATTCTATTTCAGCCAACAAATCTTCACAAAAATGTGTACAGCGGCAAATGTGTTAAATGTAATCATAACTTACTTCTGCTCCTAGTTCCATAGCAGCCTCGGTTATCTCTGTGCGTACTGGCTGCTGGTTACCAGAAAGTGTTACCTAGGGACAAAAATTACTGAATTATATACGCAGGGAAACTAGACACCAAAGAATGTATACATACTTGTACATATGCATTCGGACAGTGGATGTGATGACTGGAAATCTCATATATCTACTGATAAGACAAAATGCACAGACTGAGAGAGGTGAAAAAACACCTTTTAAGGGAACTTGCAACTTAAACTACCATTGAGATACAAGAAAACAAACAAACTTTAATGCCATTTGTAAGCATAACAATTGCCCTTTAGCAAGAGTAAGACATACCTTTATTATCTCACCTTCACAGTAACCATCAAACTCAGCCCTGAAACACAGAAGATAAAAAAGATAAATAACACTGAAAGGAATATGACTGATCTGAGTATCAGATTACTGCGTATATATAACATACGCAGCAAGCTCTTTCTGCACACGCACTGCTTCAACTTGTACAACATTTTGGGCTTTCTTAACTGTTTCGTACAGATTTTGCATATTACCGAATATTCCAGCCTGTAACAAAGTGGAAGGTCACTGTTAAATATAGAGTACAGAAACTTTAAATTTAAATTCTATTCATTTCAGTCCCTGCATAGCTTCAGGCTGGCTAAGACATCACGTAGGAGACCATAGCAGAAACTACTAGCACAAACTCGTTAGTTTCTGAACGCGACACATGTTCCATTAACTAAATGTGGCCATTGCCACCAAGCATTCCTATAATCTACCTCAAGCTCCCAAGGCCACCATCAATTCAGATAAATGTGACATTCAGCCTAGCTATCCCATAAGCCAAAACTAGTTAACATGAACAACCAAACCTCAGACGCTTCATGTAAGTATCCTTGTTCACGAAATGGATGCAAGATGAAGTGTATGATAAGTCGATAGATATCTGGCAAACACATGGTGGGTGAATTAAAAGTGGATATACCATGGCAAAACCTGTCGGGACCTAGGCTAAAAGTATGGAACTTAGCTCCCAATTGATGGGTCGCCAAGTCCTGCAGGTTAAGGTTGGATGAAACATACATAAAACTTAAATCAGTATATTCACATGATGCATAAATAAATGGGTATCCCCTCTCAATCTAACATAAATTATAAGGACTGGATATGAAACAAACACATATAAACAAAGGATGAAAGATGATGAGATACAGCAAGCAAGAGTAAAGAGTTAAACCTTGTCATCACCCTTGTCATTGTTATCCTTCTTGCCACCAAATAAACCATAAACACGGGATGATCGGGAAGTCCTCCCAGTCTTAATAGGCCATGATACTATTGGACTGCCTGGATATGAGCTTACTTCACCTGAAACAGTAGATAGTGAGCAGTAAGTAAGCAAGCCTGATTTGATTACAATAATGGTCAAACATTCCAACCACAACCGGAACTGCTTCTTCTAGAATCAATTCGAGGGAAACAGAAGAACCCAAAAGGGAAAAGGGAAAGGGAAAGAGAAAGAGCTTACGGAAAGAGTGATAGTCTGCGGAGTCGGTGAGTCTGTGAAAGCTGGAAAGCCGCGAGGATAAAGCGCTGGTCGAAGCCATCGAGAGATAGAGAGCGGGGAGGAAATAGGGAAAGCTCAATTTTACGGATGCTGAAGCAAACAATAAACGAAACAATAACAAAGGTCCTATTCCCTTCCACACTCGCTGTCTTAGTAGATAGGATTGTTGCATTTCACTCTTTCTAATATTTTTTTCGTCTACCATTTGGCATTTTCTTTTGTCAAAATATCTCTCTCTTTTTTTCTCTTTTCTTTCCTATAATCATAAAATGAGCTCTGGATTGTGTTGGATTTAGGGTGACAGATAACCAAATTGTCTGACTGCCACAAATTTAGTTGCATTGAAACATCTGTTAAACTCGAAATCAACATCATTGAGAGTCTGTCCTCATCACATTGTTTGGCAAGCATGCCTAGGAATTTCCCAGAACAATAACATTCCTGAATCACCTTCAAAGCCCTGGATCTATGCCTTGGAAGGTAACTTTTTGAAGATGCTAATACATTTCTGTAATTTTGAAATAGATTATAGAAAAAAAACGCGTCAAAATATAAATACAACAAAGAAACTGAAAGGCCCTCATGATGAGCTAATACATTCCTCAGGTAAAATTATGGAAATATTTCTACTTAGAAAATCCATAAAAGTATGAAAACTTGCTCTGCCACCAACGAACTGAAAAGCTCCATAGAGAGGCGAACAGGATGAACATCGGTAAATTTCGTCTCAGCAAACCCTGTCAGAGTAGATTACGAAAGAAGATAGTCAAAGAAGATGGTCTTGATTTATTAACTTTGGAAGCACTTCACACGATTATATCAATTGGCCAATAAACAAGTGCTCTCTGATTCTGAGATGTCTGTGTATGGAATTATGGATGTGCAATTCAAAACCAGACTAAGGTCCTAACTGAATAACAGATTTGTATTTCATAGTGTCCGACAAGATTCAAGCAACTTTGCACCATGCATTTCCATAACAGCTTCAAATTCTTCATTTCACATTGGTAATAGTGGTAACTTGGTACTCCTCCCAAATGTAAGGGATTACCAACATCAGAAGTTTATGCATAGAAGCTACTGAATCACTGTAAGGATATTATATAATCATATTAGCACCTCAACTATCAACTCTGAATTACATGTAATCTGATACTCCAGCTATGTGTCTTCCTATATTAACTCAGAAATGCATGTTTAGAAACTCTTACATAAGAACAATCAGTAAAGTTATTACTCTTGTAGGCCAACAATAGGCACCTAATGACTAGTGGATTAAAGACTCAAATTAGAAACTAGAGTAACAGAATGAACAACCAAATAATGGATGGCAATAAGATGATAATCTGAATAAGAGGGAATCAAAAACTGTACCAGGAAAAATGTGGAATTCAGTCCAAATTCGGATTATCTTTATCTGAGAAGCCAGGCCTTAGAGGTCCCTTAATACCACCGTTGTCATCACCGAGAAGGTCGCGAGCAGCTTTCTCTAGAAACTCCTTGGCAGCAGATTGAACTGATTGTGCATCAGGTGATTGATACTTCCTCTTCTTCTGAACATTCCTTTCCAGATACTTCATCTTTCGGCCCTCCCCTTTACTAATATTTCTCATACTTTGCCTCTGCTCTGCAAAAGGTTCAACAAGTCATGAGTTAAAGAGTTAAAAAGGATGATCACGAGAAAACAGGTAAAGGAGAAGATAGGTACCTGGGGTGAGGTCAGGCAGAGAATGCTCAATGAAACGGGTTGCTGCCTGATGATTCAAAGTGGTGGATGGTCGCAATGGTGCTTGAACAAGACCAAAGTGTAAATTGTAAGAGCATAGTCAAATTCTGAAAACAAATTGAAATCTGAAATGTGTGACAAGAAAGATACCTTTGCTCAAATCTATGAAACGCTGTAGCTTCTCCTGATACAATTTTAACCTATCCTACATAATCGAAAAAAATGTCTCACAAGAACGCATTCAACTAGCCCATACACAAAGAAGAAAGCAAATTAGGAAACATACAAGCTCGGTGTTGACGCGATGGTCGTCATCGTAAACTCCACTGCACCTCAACCTGACTGGAAAATCATCGAAGGCAGTCAGTAACCACTTAAATTTTAGATGGAAAATGAATGAGAAAAGAAAGAGAGAGGTACCGGTGAATAGAGTGGTGGTGAGATTAGAGAGCAAGAGAAGAGATTGGGCACGCTGAATAGGCGGCATTTGGGCGAGCACTTCCGGGTCGGAACAGAGAGCCAAGAATTGGGGCAACTCGGCTGCCACTTGTTCTAGATGCCCCATGCTGCTTCTTACCGACTCCATCACCCAATCTGGCACTACCCCCGAACAGCTTGAGCTTCCCTCCATGGACCTCTTGCTACGGCCTAGGGGAGTAGGGCTTTTCTTCTTTATTTCGTCAATACGATAGGTTAAATGATGACAGTTTTACCGTCCAATAAAATGAAGAAGACACAGTAAAAGAGAGTTCTCTATCTTTTATACTCGGAGCCAAACAAAACCACCTCCATCCATTAGCGATTTAGCGTCAATCGAGCACCTCCATCAATCAATCGAGCAAGCAAGTGCAACGAGCCCTTGAGAGTTTAATCAAGCAAGCAAGTAAGTGATTCAACCACCAAAATGCACATGATTCCCTCGCTACTACTTTAAGCCTCTCTTCTTCTGTATTCTGTGTGTCTATGGCATTATCCGTACTCTGCTGCTCTTCAGCTATGTGCTGCTGTACTACTGACACCACCACTAGTAGGATGTTTGCTCCTCTTTTACACCCACTACCCAAATCCAAATTAAAGGTCTGGCCTTGTCCCAAGAGGAACACACGCTTGGGTTTCTGTGCCTTCGTCATCAAAAGGCCGCACCAGCAGGTGGTGGTCAAGACCAAAAAGCCCAGAAATTCAGTGTCCTCTGAGGAAGTTGTGAGGGTGCTAAAGTCCATTTCAGACCCGACCTCTGCCTTTTCATTCTTCAAGTCCATTGCTGACTTGCCCACTGTGCTTCACACCACTGAAACTTGCAATTACATGCTTCAACTCCTTGGGGTTCATAGGAGGGTGGGCGATATGGCTTTTGTCTTTGATTTAATGCAGAGGCATATCATTAACAGGGATGTGGATACTTACCTCACCATATTTAAGGGTCTTAATATCAGAGGTGGAATTCGAGCAGCACCCTATGCTCTTCCAAGGTTGCGCAAACATGGCTTCGTCTTGAATGCCTTTTCTTACAATGGCTTGATCTATATGCTTCTCCAGTCTGGCTACTGTAGGGAGGCTTTGCAGGTCTACCAAACTGTGGTGTCACAAGGTATTAAGCCCAGCCTCAAGACTTACTCAGCTCTTATGGCTGCATTGGGAAAGAGAAGGGATGTTCAAGCTGTTATGGGTCTGCTCAAAGAGATGGAAACTTTAGGACTCAGGCCTAATGTTTATACTTTCACTATATGCATTAGAGTACTCGGGAGGGCCGGGAAAATTGATGAGGCCTATCAAATATTCAAGAGGATGGATAATGAGGGATGTGGCCCCGACGTTATCACTTACACTGTTCTCATCGATGCCCTCTGTAATGCAGGTAAACTCGATAATGCCAAGAAGTTGTTTGCAAATATGAAAGCAAGGGGTCATAAGCCTGACCAAGTAACCTACATTACGCTGCTGGACAAGTTTAGCGACTGTAAAGACTTGGACACAGTAAGAGAATTCTGGAGCAAAATGAAAGCTGATGGTTATGCTCCTGATGTGGTCACTTTCACTATACTAGTTGATTCTTTGTGCAAAGCTGGAAACGTAGATGAAGCATTCAGTATGTTGGATATCATGAGGAAAGAAGGTGTCTCACCAAATCTTCATACCTACAACACGTTAATCTGTGGACTTCTGCGGTTATGTAGGTTGGATGAGGCACTTCAGCTCTTCAACAGTATGGATTCTCTTGGTGTTACACCTACTGCTTATACATACATCCTTTTCATCGACTATTATGGGAAGTCTGGTGAGTCGAGAAAAGCTATTGAGGCCTATGAGAGGATGAAAACTCGAGGCATTGTTCCTAATATTGTTGCTTGTAATGCGTCTTTGTATGGTCTTGCTGAGGAGGGTAGACTTCACGAGGCAAAACATATTTATGATGAGCTTATATACAGTGGGATTTCTCCGGATTCAGTAACTTATAACATGATGATGAAGTGCTATAGTAGGGTGGGTCAAATAGATGAAGCCATCAAGTTACTCTCAGAGATGGAAAGGAATGGGTGCGAGGCTGATGTCATCATTGTTAATTCGTTGATTGACATGCTTTACAAGGCCGGCCGAGTAGATGAGGCATGGCAAATGTTTTACAGAATGAAGGAAATGAAGCTCACTCCAACAGTTGTGACCTACAATACATTACTGGCTGCATTAGGGAAAGAGGGTCAAGTCGGAAAAGCTATTGCAATGTTTGAGAATATGACTGAACAAGGGTGTCCTCCAAATGCAATAACGTTCAACACACTCCTGAATTGCCTTTGCAAGAATGATGAGGTCAATTTGGCCTTGAGAATGCTTTGCAAAATGACCGTGATGAATTGCTGTCCTGATGTTCTGACATATAATACTATAATTCATGGCTTAATCAGAGAAAACAGAATTGATTATGCCTTCTGGTTCTTCCATCAGATGAAGAAACTCCTACTTCCTGATCATATAACATTGTACACCCTCCTTCCCAGTGTTGTAAAGGATGGGCGCATTGAGGATGCTCTCAAAGTTTCTGAGGAGTTTGCGTATCAGGTTGGGTTTCGAGCAGACAAGCCTTTTTGGGAAGATTTGATTGGAGCAGTTATTATTCAAGCTGAAGAAGACCAAGCTGTTTTATTTGCTGAAAGGTTGATTTCTGAGAGAATTTGCCTAGATGATTCTGTTCTGATACCTCTACTTCGATTTTTGTGTACACGTGGGAAAACTCTTGATGCTCAGAATTTGTTTACAAAGTTCACTAGAACTCTTGGAGTTCAGCCAACACTAGAAGCATATAACTGTTTGATCGAGTGGCTTCTTAAAGACCATTTCACTGAACAAGCTTGGGATCTATTCAAGGAGATGAAAATTGCTGGCTGTGCACCTGATGTTTTCACCTACAATTTGTTACTTGATGCTCATGGGAAGTCTGGGAACATCACTGAACTCTTTGAATTGTATGACGAGATGATTTGTAGGGGACACAAGCCTAACACCATAACACACAATATAGTTATCTCCAGTCTTGTGAAATCTGATAGCCTAGACAGGGCTATAAATCTCTATTATGATCTTGTGAGTGGTGATTTTTCTCCTTCTCCTTGTACATATGGCCCTCTCATTGATGGACTTTTCAAGTCGGGAAGACTAGAGGAAGCGATGCATTTCTTTGAGGAGATGGCAGAATATGGATGCAAGCCTAATTGTGCGATCTTCAATATTCTTATAAATGGCTTTTCAAAAGCAGGTGATGTGGAAACTGCTTGCGAGTTGTTTAAAAGGATGATTAAAGAAGGGATAAGACCAGACCTGAAGTCGTTCACCATTCTTGTGGATTGCTACTGCCAGGCTGGAAGAGTGGATGATGCTTTGCACTATTTTGAGGAGTTGAGACAAAGTGGCCTTGATCCTGATTCAGTTTCCTACAACCTTATGATTAATGGACTCGGAAGATCACGGAGGATGGAGGAAGCTCTCGTTCTTTATGATGAAATGCGGAAGAGAAGAATTACTCCTGATATTTTCACCTACAATTCATTGATACTCAATCTTGGACTTGTTGGAATGGTGGAGGAAGCAGGAAGGATATATAAAGAACTACAACTTACTGGTCTTGAACCTGATGTGTTTACTTACAATGCTCTCATTCGGCTGTATAGCACTTCTGGAAATACAGATGATGCTTATGCAGTCTACAAGAACATGATGGTTGGCGGATGCAGTCCCAATGTTGGAACATATGCGCAGCTTCCCAATCAAACTTGATCACAGGAGATACACATAAGCCACAAGTTTCGCACATCAATGAATCTCTAAATCCGAGGTATATGGAGTGATATGATCTTCCTAAACAACTGAATTGGTGCTTCAGGATCTTTCTCTACACACAATTCCATGATGTTTCACCTCACTCACAATCGATGATTTCAGTGATGATCAAGTGCATACAAGTCCACTATGTTGGTGTTGATTTTATCATCTGAGCTTACATGTGCATCTACAAGGAAGTGTCATGTATGGACGTCTTCCAATTCAGTTTTGATATACTCCTGTAAATGCTGCAACTGCAAAGGTTTTTGTTGTTACATACACTGTATATGCTGTACCTATAGTATTGTATTTTTGGGGCTACTTGCATCAACCTTGCATACTGAGTTACTGACATTACCGTATATGGATACGTTCTCATATTTATTGTTTCTGTGAAAGGTTAATTGAAAAGTAATGTTTTGTCTGAAAGTGAAGTGCCAGAAGTGGTTAGTGGCCTGAATCGATTTTACGAAATGTGATACTTTGTTATGTATGCTGAAGCTATTTGGTGGAGTTGGAAGAAAGAAAGTTATCATCCAACATCCCCTTACCCATACATAATAGACAGCAGGGTGCACTTGCTGCATGATGAAAGTCTACAACACTACAGATGTCTCATATCTACCTCACTACATATAAGATCTCTCAAAGCCAAATCATGCTAGACAAAAGAAGCTTACCTAATTGAACAGTCACAAATGCACAAGTATTACATTCTAAAATCTTGCTAGAGAAGGGGATGTCAAAAAGAGCACAGTAAGTAAAAGGAGATTGTATTATAGCAATGACAATGAGATCGTTCCAATTCGCACAAATTCATGTATTTGATCCGTTATCTAAGATAAAGGAATTTAAACATTCAAAGCAACCTCATCCTGCACATCGATTTTTCTCTTTCCTATCCGTTTGTCATTGGTGAACCTGGTTTTAGACTTCTTCTCTACCCTAAAGGGCTCCCATACAAGCTGTTCTCCTTCTTCCTTCACCACCACTTGGGAGTGTTTACTTGGAATAGCCTCACTGGCATCATTGTTCCTTTTCCTTGAAATTTTTTTGAGTTTTGTGTTGGAAGTTTCATGCTGGACAACTTGTGGTTCGGTTTCTGCAGATTTAAGCTTCAGCAAATGCCTCTGCCTTCTTCTCAGAAATCTGAAGCACAAAAGACAGAAATCTAACACATTAGTTACAAACTTGTCAGTTTCCTACGGTTTCCTACTTTCTGACAGATAAGTATTGTACAAGTATCATACCGAATTTCAGCCAAAAGGATGTCTCTCTTCTGTTTTGCAGCTTGCAGTTTCTTCTTCTTAGTTACAACCTCCTAAGATACAAACAACCATTCACATATTCTTGCCATAGAAAAAAAAATCTCAAAACTAATTGCTGCCAAAAAATGTAAGCAAAATTAAAAGTATAGTCCAAGTTCAAGGTATTTGATTATAAATTCACAATAGGGGAATCCAGAATCCAGAAAGTAGGACAATTCCTCACTCTTTTTTTTTTTTGGGTGAGAACAACAATGCGTCACTTAATCCTGATACAACCAAGTCTTATATTGAGGTCGGGTTTTCTTCTGTCAGAATGATAGATACCTTGTGTTTTCTCCAAGGCTAAGCTATCTAGGATAGTAGGATCATAACAGGGTTGCGATAATACTAGAAACATGATCAAAATTCAACGGAAAACCCCAAGACAAAAAAGGCAAACCTTTTGGAGATGAAGGTGATCTTGCAGAAGAGTTTGATGTCTGAGTTGAAGCTTAGCTTGGTCGTCAACAACAGCGGGATGAGCCTGAGAGGTGGTCTTAGGATTAACAGCCACCCTTTTCATTCCAACACACAAGTCTGAATCCAATTAGGATGCAAGATAGAGTCTGTGAATAGGATTTGATATGAGAGAAGAGAAGGAACTTAAAAGGAAACAAGGAATAATAATAATGGTGGTCTGGGAGAAGGCGAAAAGGCCCATTAAGGAAGATCGGAGATAAGAGGAGAAGCAATGAGTGATGAAGATGAAACGAAGAATCCATATACGTAGAGCACAAGGGCAGATGTGCGAAACAAATAAGTAATAACGAGTTATGTTTCGAGCTCGGTACTCCTCAGATATCTCTCTCTCTCTCTCTCTCTTTTGTTTTTCTCTCCTGCTGTGCTGCCTCCCCCTCAGCCTTCACAGCTTAAGCTGACTTGAGCTTGGATCTGAAATGGCCCCCTCTGCTATTTCAGATCCATAGACTTCAGATCCAAGCTCAAGTCATTCTCGGTCCCCTTTGCGTAACTAACCAAGTCTTTACAAGTACCAAAATACCCTGTTTAGAAATTCAGACCCAAAGTTGCTAACTTTCGATTTCACGATTTCTAACATTGAACATTCGAATCTGAGACTCGCTACTGCTCTGCATACATAAGTGGCAGCTAAAATTTGTTTGATTAATCACTAACTGAAAGCAATGACAATGGGATTTAGATTAAACAGCTTCTCAACATTTGTGTCCTTGTCCAAACACTTGATTCTACTTATCTGTACATACATAATATTCCAGTTGTATATCAAGCATAAAACAGCAACATTCACCAGCATAAAATTGAAATGTTACCAACTGCTTATCCATCGATGTTCATGCTAAACCATCTACAATTACAAATCTGAGAACCAATCTGAAAACAGTGAAATATGCAGTCTTGGCTCTGTTCAGTGATTTTGGAACGCACCAGCCATCCGCTAATTTGATTCACTTTCAGTTGGGCTTGCATCTGTTTCAGGTGTTGGTGCTTCGGTTGTTGAGGATTCCTGCTGCTTACCCGGAGATTCAACTGGCACAATGGGCTTCTTGAACTGCACCAAGATCATGGTCATGTTATCACATCCCTCTCCGCCAGCAGTCGACGGTGCCAAACACTTGTCAAGGACTCTTTCAACCACCACAGACAGTTTGCTCTCCTGCATTATTTCCACCACAGACAAGGCAATATATCAAGCCACAAAAGTATACACCATCATTTCAATTCCATTCCAAAAGCGATGTCCTTGATTTGAAACCAAAATGTGTGAGAGAGTGAGAGAGAGAGAGAGAGATCGTGTCCTCACCGAGCTTAGCTGTTCATGCACAAAATCTACCACTTGCTGGCTTGACATGCAATCCCTGTAAGATATTAAAAAAAAAAAAACAACTATCACTAACTTAGATTCTGACAAGCATCCATTACTTACTATCAATTAGAATGAAGTATTCGGGTATGGTGGTAAACTAGTAGGTCCTAGGTTCAAATTTCATCTTTTGCAAGTGAAGCTTAAATTATTTTTCATCAACCTTCTACCCTCAACTTTTACATTAAGAACACTGAAGCAACTTCTTCAAAAGATAAGTTAAAAACATTAAATAAATAAGGATGATAAAGAAAGCTTAAGAAACATACCAGATACCATCACATGCTAACACCATAAACTCGTCATCATCACAAAGTTCAACCTGATAACAAATACAAGATAATAGAATTAGATGAAATAAAATAAAGCCAACAGCTATCTGTAAATTTCATTCTTAGAAGGGAACAGGAACCAAAACACTGATGAATCTAGATATCCCCAACCATCTTATCGACCCGCAATATTATTTTCTTTTAGCAAAATAATTAATCGGCTATATAAAACATACAGTATTTATATCTGGACTGGCAGTTACAATTTGCTTTTCAGCCGGCAAGAATTTGTTCTGTTTGAATTCCATGTCACCTGAAATACATGCAGAACTCATGTTAGGGTGGGGACTACTCAAGCCTATCCGTTTAGCTCCTTCCACATATATGGACATGCAATATAAGATGTCAAACATGTATGAGTTTACATGCAGGTGCACCATTTCATTCAACTAGGAAACAAGAGAGTGAGTGGGAATGTTTTCACTCGTATCAAACTGCCTCACTGCTAGAGGAGTTCCATTGATCACATCCACATGTTGAATTTCAGATACATGTAATGCAAATTGGTGCCAATGTAATAAATGTATACGAAGCTAGTATACTATGAATTAATGAGAAGCAGCGGAATGACACCTATAGCTCTTGCAAGATTCAAACTGCCATTGACTCGTCCTGCATGGATAAAACCACCGGCTTTTAATATCCTTTCTTTCTCAAGCTCAAGATTGGGTTTGTGATCTCTGGACAGGTTATATGCCTGAAAAAGATGAGATAATCAAGATTTTACACACCCACCCTAAGTCAGATATGTGTTTTAAACACCCTTCCATTGTTCAAGCAATCAACAGAACAATTATGCAGAAAACGGCAGAAACTGATAAATTACCTGACCCTTCCTAGAAATCACACAGCGAGAATCACCAGCATTGGCAACAATAAGCTGGTTATTTCTAATAATTGCAACACAAGCGGTGCTCCCAGAAGTTGGACCACTGAAATCAGAGTGAGGCCCCTGAAAAACACGACGGAGTTTATATTATGGAATGCATTAACACCAACGTATGAAACCTACAGGTATGAGGGGTGAAAATAGCAGCACAAGTGAAAGATTGGGGCCAAAGGCAGAAAATAAAAGAAATAGAAAGGAGCACATATTTCTCCCTTTTTTGGTAGGCGAGGAGGGAAAAGAACTGGACTTTTTGATATAAATCAAGTTAACACATAATGTGAAAGCAACATTAATTACACTGGTGTATATTATCAAACAGAGCTGTTTAAACTGGCATGGGCCCATTCTTTCCTTCCTCCAATCTCCCACTTTTGAGAAGATAATGAGTTAAAACTCTAGACCGGGAAAGGTTTATGTTTTTGTTTGTTCACCCATCCTTCATTGTACTGAATGATTAAAAGCTGAACTACTAGAGCAATCCTAGTTATCATATTACTATACAATAAACCAAGATAAAGCAGAAACGTAGAGTCATAACCCTCTCGAGATAAGAAATATTAACTGCAATCAAGTTAATGGTTCTTGCACTTACCTCCTCAAAAGCCCAATTATCAGCTTGATCATTACCCTCACTACTCCTCGGGGACCAGATTAACCCTTCTATCATGCCAGTAAATTTGTTTATCTTATCTCCCAGAACAGCTAACTCTCTCCAACCCCTTTGTCCACGCATCATTTCATCCATTCTGCACAAATCAAAATACCAACATCTTAAGCCTTACAAAACCAAAAATCATAACAAGATCACAACTACAGAGGTAGATGCCAAGACTTTGTATTATTTTTTTATTATTAATTATTTGTAGTTTGATATCTCTATCTCAAATATGTTTGACCACATAAACAATCCAGGATGATAAAGGGATAGACCCAGGCAGCCTATTTTTAGCCTATAAACATTCTTGAGTAACATCTGATTACTATATCACAACTTCAAGATGACATCTTCTACTTATAGTATGCATTTCATCAGACAAGCATAGACAAAACAAGCTTACTACACTGAGAAATTGAAGGACCATCATTAACTTGGTTTAAAAGTAAAAGCGTACAACATACTAAATCATAAACTTTATTATACAGTAGAAACTATTACAAAAGGCTCTAGAAGCTTCTCGATTGCAGGTTCGAGTACTGATGAATCCTTTTACAAAACAGCAGCATTTACTATTTGCACCTGTCGCCTCCACTCAGTGACTCAGATAATGATACATGGGAAGTGAATATAGCAAAGGTGTAACCTGAAAAAAGCTTTTTGAACAGAAGTTCCTATGTCTCCAGCTGAATATGCTTCATTCTTGAGCACTTGCTGGTGAAGATATTTGGCACAGAATTTAGCAACAACCTTTCCTGTAGAATTATTGGTCTTGGGTAAGTGATAGATCTAGAATAAATATTTACAAACCGCATACGAAGGTTTTGATTGTCCAACTACAGACAGAAGGCATTCATTGTTTTGTAACAAAGACAGAGCTGACAACAAACATAAAAATCGAGTTCATCCCCATCAAACAAATTGTAATAAAAAGAAGGAACCAACTCCTTCATCTTATAGAACAGATAGCGATAAAGGACAGTAGTACCTCCATGGCCATCATAAACACCAAAGAAGGAGATGGAGGCATCAAGATCGGGATATGCTGCATGCTAGACAAAAAGAGAGCATCCAACAGCAGAGAGAATTAACGATAAGATTTACTAGAAACAGAAAGTGATTGAAAGAAGAGAGTGAGAAATACAGACAGCATCCTCCATAGTGGCACGCCAGCCTTGCATGGATGACAAACCATATCTCACCCACCCATTCTCTCCATCTTCAGACAACTTTTCAGTTTTCGGAGTGCTCAGATATATCCCCATTGATCCCTAAATTATTATAAATTCAACAAACTATATTATTCTGATAAAATTCTAGTGTACCAGTCTACAAACAGCATTAAACACTTAATTTCAATAAAGAAAAAAAAATTCCATGATCCAGGAGCAGCAATTACCGAGCGAGGACTAGATCAGCAAGTCGTTACTACTCAAATCGAAAAGAAAATACAAAAACAAGTAACAATCATCGGATCGAGTAAGATAAATCGGAAAGAAAGGAAAGATCCAGATGCTGATTTGTAAGAAAGATCGAGCAAGAAAGAGTGAGCACATACTAGATGATGACGATGATGCTGATTCGTGAGAGAAGAGCTCCAAGGAACCTAGAAATCAAAACTCAGAGAAGGAGAGAGTCCATGTCATCGGAGACTTGTTTTGGAAGAGGAAGAGACCAGGAATCGAGAACGATATCTGGTTATATTTTTCTTTCTCTCTTTCTTTAATTCAACCCACTCGGTCGTCTACCGCTACTTTCTTTTTCTTTTCTTTCCTAGTTCATTTTATTTTTTGGGTACAACATTCATCCCATAATTATTGATTTTGAATATCTCTTTCCTTGATTGTAAATTCAACAATCCCTCCGCTCAACCTTGCTTTGTTGCAGATGATGTGGATGTCACAATTGAATACCAAATACATTGTGCATAATGTGTTTGCAGGTATAATTTTTCGCTTGTTAAATGATATAATATGACATCTAATGTCTAGACTATGATAATATTTCTCTATTTGGAAAATTTAGTGATCTAGTTGGTTTCTTTTTGGCCTAAATCGACATAAAAAGACATATGGTCTTGTTATGTTCGCAATCTATCCAAGACCTACCAGATAATAAAACAAAGAAAATTATGACTTGTACATGGTCATTTCAAGACCACGTACATACATATAAAACTGATAATGATCACACACAATTGCAAATAATTTCAATTTTATTTAGCAAGTCTAACAATTACTAAGAATCATCTGTTTCATACATTGTTTGTTTTAAGAACCCGTGGTCATCATCACATACTAGAGTTTGGTTGGTATCACACCTAACAGTAGTGTTCACCCGGTTAGTTACTGACTAAGAAAATCATGGTTAATCGCCGTTAGATTTACATCTAAAGGTTGAAAACAAAACAACTCTATTTAAAAATAATTCCCTCTATTATTGGATTTACATATAAAGGTGACTGACTATAAATCTTTTGATTGACATGTGATCGAGACTGTCACACCTGATATGAGCAACATTATAGTAGGCCGGCCAGGAACCAGAGGCCAAGTTGTAATTAAGGTCCTTTCCCGGCTTTATCAAAGTAGTAATTTTGTTCATAATGGCAAAGCCCCTATTATTTCAACACTGAGTTTATGATATTAGAAGAGATGGAGCATAATCAAATCCAGAGATACGATAACATGATAGCCTGGACTGGCAACATGGTTCATTCCACATAGCTAGCTATTATAGTTTATAAAAAAACAAAACATCCCAATACAGCTGTTGGTGAATCAAATCCACTCCGTTAAACAACTTGATAATAAAAGAATGGTGTGTAGAATAAGTTGGTGTCAAGTCAAATCTTTGGTCTGATTAGGGAATTGACATTTGCCCCTAACACACTTATTACTTCAATAAATCCCAACAATAGTTAGGTTAGAGTTGTGTAGATGATTCTTTGTTCGCCGGCTGGATACAGAGATCAGGAATGTCATATTCAGTAGTCTCTCTAGTATTGAATAAAAGAAACGTACAACGCAAGTATGTGTTCATTTGGTAGAGCCATCAGCCATGGAAATCACACTCGTGTCATTTACTACTGATTAAGCAAGTGCATCAATATCATTATCCAAAAAAAAAAACAAAAACAAAAAACAAGTGCATCAATATACAGTACCATTCTGATCTCCGGCCATAAACTTGTGAAACCTTCCATTAACCTCAACCACGCTGCAACCTACAGTCTTTTCAATCCCCGACTCGTTCATCATATCTCTCCATCTTTGTGCTTCTTCCCATTTACCGCATGTTGGTGCGGAAAAATTCAGGTAGAATATTTCCTCACTAACCACTTTTGACTGGAGTAGGAATGAAAGCTTCTTTGATAATGGATGTAAAAATGGTTTGAAAATTTAATGGTGACGGTCTATCTCTCGATCTAGAATCTCGAAAGGGGTATATTATGGGTTTGAGTGACTGATTTTCCTCGGACCTCTCCTTCAGGATCTTATTCATGTTCTCTTTATAGGCGTGACTCCTAGGTCACTTTATGTTGGCGCTTTACTCGCTAGTTAAGCGCGAGTGGATCCACGACTCCATATAATGGACATCATGGGAAACTCTATTCCCCCACTTTTCCTGTTGACCAACTCTATTTCACTTCGTCCTCGACTCGTTCCCCTTCGTGTCTTCTTCTCACGCGACTTGATTTGACTGACACCCTATCCGGTCCAAACCTGACTTGACCTACTACGTGATCCACTACTACATGATATACCCTCAACGTGGCCATCTTCCACTAAGTCACGTCCATTCAACACTACTCCATAACCTCTTTCGTCGCGACGTTCTGCCATGGGGTTTTTCCTTAAGTCTCGTTTGATTTCTCTCGTCTTGACTTGGTCAGCTCGTACCGCGAGCCAATTCACCCGTAACCTGATTCAACTGTTACCTATTTTGTTCTGCTCATGGCCCATGGAAGTTTCCCATTTACTTACAGCCTAATTTGGCCGCCACACAATTCACTCACGGCCCAATCCATTCGTGGTCGAGTTGAGACCCAAACCTTTTTGAGGCCTTACCAGATTTGACCGCGACCTAATTTGACCATAACGTGATTCAACCACGTCATGACTTATCCACAACGTGATTCATTTCCTCATGGCCACGTTTTAATCAGCCTCCCTCTTCTCAATTCTTCCGTAACCCAATTCAACCGCTACCCATCTCATTATACTCACGGCTCAAATGACCAATTTATTCGGGTATAAGTTGTCTTACTAACTTATATTCAAAACCTCATACCAAAAATAGTTGCCCCCACACTACATGATAACTCAATTTGTTGTCGTCTGATTTGGGCCAGGACTACATTCTGACCACGACATGATTCACCGCGAAGCAAATACACCTTCAATATAACTAATTCATCATGAAGAAATACCCTAAAACCTGTGTTGAAAATATTTGCACCCACAATGCCCCCTTTTTTCTTTCTTCATGAGTTTCGAATGGAGAAAGAAAAAATAACCATCGGTCGCATATTGACATTTAAAAATTGTAGCATCCGGAATTTCTTGCAATAAAGTCTTCTACGACAACATATATAAATGATCCGTTTATTGCTTATTCCGTGAGAGATAAACGTCCAGTGACGGATATGTTTAACGTCCGGTGACGGATATGTTTAACGTCCGGTGACGGATATGTTTTACGTCCGTTGACGAATATGTTTAACGTCCGTTGACGGGATATGTTTAACGTCCGGTGACGGGATATGTTTAACGTCCGTTGACGGATATGTTTAACGTCCGTTGACGGGATATGTTTAACGTCCGGTGACGGATATGTTTAACGTCCGGTGACGGATATGTTTTACGTCCGTTGACGGATATGTTTAACGTCCGTTGACGGGATATGTTTAACGTCCGTTGACGGGATATGTTTAACGTCCGGTGACGGGATATGTTTAACGTCCGGTGACGGATATGTTTAACGTCCGGTGACGGATATTATGAAAGAACAACTTTATTTCATACTCAATCGAAAACAGAACATATAATAGAAATGCTATGAGGCATAACCATTGTTCATCACGAACATTAGTGTTGCCATTTATTGAAAAAAAAGAAATTGCGGAAAGTAAATAAGATGTTGCTTTGTTTTTTGTTGAACATCGGCATTGCTCTTCATCAATATCTAAAAACAAATGAAAACAGAAAGATATGAACCTTTTTGACGTCTCACGATGGCCATCCTTTAGTTGTACTTAAGTGGTGGTGGAATGACTTACGAAGCTGGATTATTCTCTTCCTCGCCAAGGGCTCTATACTGGATGAGTTTCCCTTTCGCCATTAGGTTCTCGATTTGCCACCGGAGGTTTCGGCATTGATTGGTGGTGTGAGAATATTCACCATGGAATTCACAAAAACGTGATTGGTCTCTTCTACTAGGATCTGACATCAGTGGGGGCGGTTTTGTGAATATCCCCTCGTTCTGGTGAGCACGTAAGATTGTTGATTGAGAGATCGTGAACTTATTTTGATTCTCTTGAAGTCCTCGCCCATCCATTGTTTGTTCCCTTCGTCGGTTCCGGTTCCACAACCTGTTTTGTTCTGCTTCATTTATGTTTGACTCATCTGGTGCCCGTGAGGCAATGAGCGATGTGTTTCTTGTTGCATGTGCTGCTTCGATTTCTTCCAATCTGATTTCGCCTTCTATCCGTGTTTGGATTTCACTCATGTCCTTAGCTGGTTTTCTCACCAAGTCCTTATACAAATGTGAATTTGGCAGGAGCCCGTCACGAAATGCGACGGCAGCATATTCCGATGTGCATCCTTCGATTTGTACTTGCTCGGCTCGGAAACGTTCGCAGAACGTCTTAAGCCTTTCTCCCACCTTTTGTTTCACCATGAATAAAGCTGCCATGTCCTTTTTACGTTTTCTGTTGCAGAAGTATTGTGTAACGAACAACTCCCTCAATTGTTTGAAGTTGGCGATAGATCCTGGCTTCAAGTCACGGAACCACACTCCTGCTTCGCCGGTTAAGCTTGATGGAAAAAACTTGCAAAGTAATCTCTCATCATTTGTCTCTGTGGTCATCTGCTGCATAAACTCCCTGAGGTGATCCACTGGGTCCGTGATCCCATCATATTGTTGAAAAACGGGCGTCACAAAATTGTGTGGTTTGTCCACACTTAAAATTTCTTCGACGAATGGGGACTTCCCAATCTCTCTAGCAGCGGTTGTGGCCAATTCTCTCGGGCTAGCATCTCGCACGTCCTTCAGCATTTTCTCTATTTGTGATTTCCAGCTTTCTTTTTTAATTTTCTTGGCTTTTCTCTGATTGCTTCCTTGAGCAGATTCAGAATTTTTCCCTCCTGAATCGTTGATTTCATCTCGAGCAGATTTCTTTTCATTCGTCTCCTCTATCTCTTCATCGCTCAAGTCATCATCTGACTCTTGTTCCCCTTTCTTGCGCTTCTGTTTCCGGGCTTCTCGAAGTTCATTTTCTTTACGCAGCCGGGCAATCTCCTCCTCCATCTTCCTCATTTTCGTGTGCATTTCTCCACTTTGATCGTTTTGTGATCCACCCAATCCAGATCTGTTGGGTAGACCTACATCATGATCTTCCATTCCCACCATTTTAGTTTTCGGGAAACTACTTTCCCACAGACGGCGCCAACTGTTGGTGCGGAAAAATTCAGGTAGAATATTTCCTCACTAACCACTTTTGACTGGAGTAGGAATGAAAGCTTCTTTGATAATGGATGTAAAAATGGTTTGAAAATTTAATGGTGACGGTCTATCTCTCGATCTAGAATCTCGAAAGGGGTATATTATGGGTTTGAGTGACTGATTTTCCTCGGACCTCTCCTTCAGGATCTTATTCATGTTCTCTTTATAGGCGTGACTCCTAGGTCACTTTATGTTGGCGCTTTACTCGCTAGTTAAGCGCGAGTGGATCCACGACTCCATATAATGGACATCATGGGAAACTCTATTCCCCCACTTTTCCTGTTGACCAACTCTATTTCACTTCGTCCTCGACTCGTTCCCCTTCGTGTCTTCTTCTCACGCGACTTGATTTGACTGACACCCTATCCGGTCCAAACCTGACTTGACCTACTACGTGATCCACTACTACATGATATACCCTCAACGTGGCCATCTTCCACTAAGTCACGTCCATTCAACACTACTCCATAACCTCTTTCGTCGCGACGTTCTGCCATGGGGTTTTTCCTTAAGTCTCGTTTGATTTCTCTCGTCTTGACTTGGTCAGCTCGTACCGCGAGCCAATTCACCCGTAACCTGATTCAACTGTTACCTATTTTGTTCTGCTCATGGCCCATGGAAGTTTCCCATTTACTTACAGCCTAATTTGGCCGCCACACAATTCACTCACGGCCCAATCCATTCGTGGTCGAGTTGAGACCCAAACCTTTTTGAGGCCTTACCAGATTTGACCGCGACCTAATTTGACCATAACGTGATTCAACCACGTCATGACTTATCCACAACGTGATTCATTTCCTCATGGCCACGTTTTAATCAGCCTCCCTCTTCTCAATTCTTCCGTAACCCAATTCAACCGCTACCCATCTCATTATACTCACGGCTCAAATGACCAATTTATTCGGGTATAAGTTGTCTTACTAACTTATATTCAAAACCTCATACCAAAAATAGTTGCCCCCACACTACATGATAACTCAATTTGTTGTCGTCTGATTTGGGCCAGGACTACATTCTGACCACGACATGATTCACCGCGAAGCAAATACACCTTCAATATAACTAATTCATCATGAAGAAATACCCTAAAACCTGTGTTGAAAATATTTGCACCCACACCGCAAGACGCGTACAAGTTTGCTAACATCATATACTCCCCATCGCTCCCAGCAGCCATTAGCTTCATTGCTTTCTCCTCAATTTCAAGGTCCCGATGAATCACACAAGCACTCAGCAATGCACCCAATATGGACTCTCCTACTTCAAACGGCATCGTCTCTATGAGTATCAATGCACTGTCCAAAAGACCCGCTCTGCTCAGAAGGTCGACCATGCACCCATAATGCTCTGCCTTTGGAGTTATCCCAAATTGCTTTTCCATTGAATCAAACAATTCACATCCTTCCTCCACCAGTCCTCCATGGCTGCACGCACTTAAGACACCAATGAAGGTGATATCATCTGGTTTTACTTGAAAATCCGCTCTCATTTGGTTGAAGATTTTCAGAGCTGCGTTGCCAAAACCGTGAAGAGCAAGTCCCGAAATGATGGCATTCCAACAGTAGACGTTTTTGTGTTTGAACTTGTAGAACACTACTAAAGAGTTGTGGATGCTTCCGCACTTGGCATACATATCTATAAGTGCTGTTACTACATGGGGACTTGAAGCCTGTCCCGACAGTTTGGCATATGTGTGTATCTTTATGCCAGTTTCAAGCAACCCCAAATGAGCACAGGCAGATAAAGCACCAGTCACGCTCAGATGATCCGGTTCCATATTTCCCACCTTCATTTTGTCTAAGAATTCGATTGCCTTGGAGTAAAACTGATTGTTCAGATAACCCATTATCATTGTGTTCCAATTTATGACATTTTTCTCGGGCATCGACTCGAACAACTTATGCGCTTCAGCCATATCTCCTGCGTTCATGCACGCCAATATCATCGAGTTCCAAGACACAATGTCCTTGTCAGGAATTCTATCAAAAATGCTTCGGGCACATCTTTTGCTTCCAGCCCCTGCGAACCCAGAGATCATAATATTGAAAGACAAAAGATCATGCGATGGCATTGTATCAAAGACTTGCACTGCATTCCCCGTCTGCCCACTAGAAGCATACACATATAACATGGAGTTCCAGGCCACCACATCTTTCACAGGCATTTTATCAAACGCTTTGCGGGCATCCACTACGATTCCAAGAGACGAATAAATGTTCAGCAGAGCAGTTTGGACGAAAAGATGGTCACAAAACCCAGTCTTCACTGCCTGTCCATGAAGTGCTAACCCTACACCCAAGTAAGATGCATTACCTGCTGCTTTCAGCAATACCGGAAATGTATAGTTATCAGCAAAGAGACCATGTCTTTGCATGTTTACATACGACCGAATTGCATGTCCTGCGTTCCCCTCGAGCACTTGAGTCTTTATAACATTATTCCATCTTTGAAGGTTCAGCGAAGCCGACTGTTGGCAAGAAATGGAGTTGCAGGTCACAAGGGCCATCTCAAAACCATTATCACTAAAAGGGAAACGAAAGCTTTAGAAGATATAGAACATAAATGTCGATGGTATTTGTCAAAAATACAGGACAAAAATATTATCTATATGAGAAAACATAGCCAGATACGAATTTCAGAGTATTGTTGGTACAACGATTCCAAAACCAAGGACCCTGTAAAATCATCCTAATCTCGTTCCCGGGATAGAAATACCCAGGCTAGACGAGACATACAAGACATGGTGTTTTTCAGCTAAATAAGCAAATCCCCAAAATTTAAATATACAACTGAATAAAATTATCCTGTATCTCTTCTCTTAAAATGAAAACAAAATTTCAAAATCTGGGACATGAGCAAATCTACTCCCTCTTCCCCTGTGGCCAAATGTTACAAGGGTGAACATGTTTCAGTGACGGATAGAAACTGGCATAATCAGGAAAGCAAACTTTTACAAGCCTGAATTTCAGATTCCTGGCTTGCCAAAAACTCTTGCGATGTAATGCTCTTCATTGCAGCACCAAAGATGATTGACCGATACATGTCATCTTCCACCTTCTTCAGGATTTCCTTCACAATTTTGAAGTCCAATCCCCCTGCCTGAACTAACTTCCCAATAATATCACCAAAATTATTTGGTGCTTTCGGCAAATCTATGCCGATTTCGTCCAACATTGTCCCATATGAAAGGCAACCAGTCCCTATATCTCTAGACGTCAAAACGTTTTTACTGAACAAGTACTCGAGGAGCTTTATGACCGGTTCAACAAATGGTGGGCTCTTATCCAGAGCAAGAGCAATCGTTTCTTTAACAAACTCTGGATGGTAGGCTGGGGCTTTCAGTTCCTCCACACACTGAAGTGCCTCGTCAAGAATCCAAACACTGAAGTATTCCTCTAGCAGGGATACATTTTTTTACGAAGAGCAGCAGAATTGGATACTGTTGCAGGAGTCAGAGGCTTAGCAGAATTTGGAACAATTTCAGGGGCCCGAGCCCGTTCAGAAGAAACTGGTGATGCAGCCAGAACTGTAGGCTTGGCAATTTGAGCAAGAGGTTCAACTCCAGAAATCAAATTAGTTCGAGGACCACCAGAGCCTTGCAACAAAGCACTTGTTTTCCCAGAATGGTTCCACCGCTGCCTTGGGGTAAAAATTTTGAATTGAGTGACGGTGCTTTTCTGATCAATGGTGGTTGCACACGCCCTCCAGACTGAGAGTTAATCAAATTATCACGCTTGGTCATTGATCTAGATTGATAAACCTCCCAATTGTCCGAATCAAGTCCAGGCATTCCCGGCATTTTCCCGATCCCAGGCATTCCAGGCATATAGCCAGGCCGGGTAGCAGGAAGACCTACGGGACTCAAATCCCCAGAGGCAGCTGCATTACGAGCATTCCTCATTGTTGCCGTTGCACCTGGACGCAACCCTAAGTTCTTCTCTGCTTCTGAATGGATTTCAGTTATTGTCTTTGCTTTCACCTGCCAAAACAGAGATAAAAACACAAAGTCAGAAACACATGAACCAACTATAATGTAGTTAATTTCGTAGACGCTGAAGTTCCAGAGTCATCACAATGAAAGAATGATGCAAAATAAAAGCTTTGAAAATTTCAAAGAATCAAACAGTTACAACTGTGAACGAAAACTCGTAACTATTAAACAACCCCTCCCTCCCCCTACCAGCAACAAGGATACATATTATGAATTTAAAATCACCTCTTCTCGTCTAGGAACCCAGTTGTTGGCCTGCATTTCAAGAACATCGCGGACCATGAACCTCAATCGTGGCGCAAGTTGGGAGTTTGTAGTCAGTTCCTTCAGCTTATTGAAATATTTCTCGTTGATTCTGCGAGATTTTGGGCTCTCATCAAGCTGCTTACCAACGGTGTTGAAAAACTGACAAATTGCCTCTACATTCTCTTCAGCAGGGCATGTTTTTTCATCATATCCCAAAAGCTCCTGTATTACGCAAGAATCAATAGTTAGTCCAGCATTCTAATTTCTTCAAAGAACAGCCAAGACAATGTGATTAACAGTAGAAATGACCTGAACAATATGGTGTACAATCTTTTCAGGTACCATCTTCTGCTTTAAAAGTTCCCCAATAAGGCGTATATTTCCTAGAGTTCGCAACTTAAGCATTCGTTCTTTATCTCTGCATTCCATTTCTTGCTCAGGAGCAGTCATCTGTCTGATTTCTGCCCTCAGGTTGTCAGCACCTTCGAAAGCCTCCTGGCAGTTATTCAACAGGATTCGTTTAAAAGTGATTTCTTTCGCACCAGGCTCCTCAGCTGGAAAAGGAGGAAGTTTCGCATTAAGATCCGCACATAAAAGGGCATACATGGGACAAAATGTTGGCTCCAGCACAGCCTTGTCAAATATCAGAAAGATAACACCCTGCAACACAAATTAAACACTCAAGCTCTTTCAGCAGACAAAAAAGCTTAGTTTAGAGTAAACAACAACCAAGGTATTTAACAATAAATACCTTCAAAATATCTGGAGTTGTGATTCCAGAGTTAATTAGTTGACCCTTGAGAACATCAAACTTCTCTGGGGTCAATTTGTTCAGTATACTACACAAAAATAGTAACATGTTATGTAAGTTAATCATATAGAACACCGAACTCTGCACATAAGAGAATTTGGATGAAAGACTCTCATATTGCATGTTTTAACTAAGCCATCAGACTTCACTCCTTATAATAAATCAAAAACAAAATAGAAGATGCGATATATTCAAGCTAAGAATTAATACCCTTTCACTGTCTTCAATACACGATCCTTCTCAGAGAGATTTGCTCTTCTAGCTGACCATGGAACCTCCGCCTTAAGGAGAACAGGAGCTGGTCCTGCCTGGTTTTGTGCAAAATATTAGAATAAGGAGAAAACACTAAGGGAACCAATAAAAACTAAAAACACAATGGGCCATTATACTATTCTACCTCTTACAGTCTGCAATCATTCTATAATAATTCTAAGAAACAGTAATGATGATAAATATGCCCTATGCAGCATGTATTTAATACTGTCTACTCACTCTACTGCATATATTAAAAATAGGAACAAAAGAACACTAATGTAGCATGCGAGAACATAGTATCTTAAGAGATCATATATATCTTACATAATCTGATAATAATTTATTACCACTTGGTTACCAGAAATTTGCGGCCTTGCAAACTGTTGGTCCTGCTGCCTTGAAAAATCATTTCTCTCCTCTCCAGAGCCAGGTAACTGTCCAGATCGACCACGCCAATCACGGTTATCTGACTCGGAATAACGACCTTGCAATTGAGGCTGAGGTTGAGTCTGTAGCTAGAAAAACATGAAGCAAATGTTAGGGTTCTTACGATAGCCATAAGATATTCAAGGACAGAAATACAAAGTTGGTAGCATATACATGATACAAGCAGATACTGATTACGAAATGACATAGACTCACGTTAGCATCGGTGCGTCCCCAAGTAGGATCATCTCCAGCAAACTCAGCCTCTACTTGTTGTTTAATCTTTAAAATACCCTCAGGGATAGTAGTGGCAGCCTATGAAACAAGCATGTATCATCAATTAGGGTATACATCATTTAGTGACAGCAGCATATGATAGTGCTGAGAATCAAGTTGAGGAACAAGTACCTCCCTAAGCTGCATTAGCTGATCTCTAGTATATCGAACACGCTCGCGTCCTTCAAACCGCAAGTGGCCAGCCTATTCTTGAAAGAGTCGAAATACAGAAAGAATTGCGATTCTCAGTCACCAAGACTAAATACACCAAAACAACAAGCAAGCATATGTTCTCGGAAGAAATAGAAAAAAGGAGGCAGATCTGTGAAGCAAGCAGGGAAGAGGTAGGGACCTTGAAGGCAGAAGAGAGAGCGGCATTGGAGGATTGAGGCTCATCGAGGCGAGACGTGACGAATCGTGGGGTGCGGAGGCCAATAGCGCCGCCGGGCCTCAAACTTATCACAGTCGGATCCGCCATCGTAACTATTTGTTATTGAGATTACGGCCGAGAAGGGTGGATAGGGTTGAGGGGCTCTCTCTCGTGCAATGCAATCTCCTCGCAGCAGCGGCAAAACAGAGAGCAACACAAACGCAAGCCCTACTCTATTTTTTTTTTTTTTTAACCACCCAAAAACGCAAGCCCTACTTAAAATACGAGTCAATCCCAAACCCTTCATTCCCTTTCCCCCTTTTTTTCATCTTTTTTTTCTTTTACCTACACCACCCTATTTTCTTTTCTTTTTTACAGACTTCATGGCTGTTCATTATTTCTTGGTTTAGACAGAAAAAAGATATTCAATGCAAGCTCTGGTTTAATTTTAAATCATAGTTTTCTTAAAAAAGAAGAAAGAAATTACATTAAAAAGTCTCTAGGGCACCAACGTTTACAATGTCAAATAATAAGGCTCTCAAAGCCTCACGAGTAACCCGATCATTCCAATGCAAAAATGTACAATATTAGCTATAGCATCCGAACAAAGTTAGCTTTCCTGAAAACATGTCTAAAGATAATGGAATCAAAACTAGTTCTGATGTCTTGTGCTAGTTTGATCAATCTCCAAGGCGGCTTAAGTAGTCATTCACTACATCTATCACAAGTTTGGAATCTCCTTCAACTTCAACATTGGTGAAGCCCTTCTCCTTAGCTTTCATTAAGTTGTCTCTTAACGCTACAGCTTCAGCAATTGGAACTGAAGCCCTTCCAATGCAACAAGAGGCAGCGAAAACTGATATTCTATTGACGTCTCGAATTATAAAGTCACAAGCACCTAAGTTACATGTGATTGATCCAATGGTTTAAATCCTAGTTGCACCTCTTTATTTTCGATCAATGTTGTCACCACCATTTTAGCATGCTTATTGTGTCATACCAAGGTGATAGGTTGACCAATATTCTTCTATGATACCTTCTAATACCAGTGAACCTTTATGCCTCTCTTGCATAGCTACCGGCACCACTACATTTCCTACCCACATACGTTTATACATTTGCAACTTAGGGTTATTGTTATGGTTATAGTCCCAAACTCAAAACTCCAACACTAGAGTTAAGGTTATGGTTATAGTCATCCAACCGGAAGGTTTCCATTGGTGGTGGACCACCGCACCCATCGTTTGAATGCTCCAGCATCACACAGACCTTACGATAGCACACTAAGTTGATACATGAAACAAACTATAGCAACCAACTCAATAGCAAATTCAAAATCCAACTATATAATACAATGACATTTTTTTTCGATACATAAAAACAAATGAAGTATCACAACAAATTTCATTTCCAATAACTATAAGCATGAGTATCAAAATTGAAGGCTGGGATAACAAATAAAAACAGTTTTTTTTTTCAAGCTCTTAAATGTACATGACTGTCTTAGGTTTTCTAACCCGTTCACAAGAAAATCACCCTCACGCCAAATGTTGTGAAACTCAATAGATTGTAATTGAGTAGCAAGTTGTTTTATGTATATCAAGTAAAAGATTTTTGTGTAGGACTGGGCATGAGACGAGATGGGACGAGATATAGCTAACTCACGGCCCCTCCCGGACATTGAAATCGGGACGGGACGTGATGAGCTTTATGTTTTGAGATCAAAACACTTAAATGAAATGCTCAAATTACATCTTAATCAATAAAAAATCAATCATTAAAATAGTCGGGACGGGACTGGCCTAAACAAGACTTGAATTATATGTCTCGTGTCTCATCTTGTTATATATAAACGAGACAGGACGGGATGAGCCTAATGTTTTGTGATTTAAATCTCGTCTCGTCCCGATAAATTTCAGGACGGGCCTGAGATTACGATTTATTATGCCCCCCCACCCCCTTATTTTTGTGGCCATGGAAAGCAGTTAGGAGACAAGCTCAAGCTCATAACGCATTGATTTCAACTTATATAACACTAGCCTCTATACCCACAATACTTGCGTGTGTCGAAAACGTTTTCAATAGGTAGTTTTTTTTTTCTCCTTTGTAACTTGTTTTTTTTTTTTTTTTCCATTTTTATGAAGTTAGTGGGTAGAGGGGACTAGGGAGTTTCTTGACAGTTATAACTTTCAGCCGTTGTAGTTATCTCTTTCACACTTTTCTTTTCTTCGTTATCTCCTTTTTTATTATTATTTTTTTATTTTGTTTTTTTTATCTCTTTACCATAATAACCTTCGTGTTTGGTTGTAAAAGTAATGTGATAGCTGGGTAAAATCAGTAGTTCACATTTTGGTGGATTTGTTGAACACCCGGTATTATTGTTGTAGAGATTGAAATTTGGAAACGCTTACGTGACGTTCAGTTACGTTTTCATGCTCGTAAATGACATGAAAATGTGTTTGGTGAGACATTTATAAAAACGTAGAAAATAAAAAATAAAAATATTTTCAAATTTTACAGTGAAAAATTGAAAACATCAATATGACGTATTCACTTTTCATTTTTCTAGTTTAGATAATATGAAAAATATATTTTATATTAAATTACCGAATACATTTTTTAAATTGAAAATAACAATTTTATTTTCTTATTTTTATTTTTTCAAAATCATTTAAAAAATAGTTTTCAAAAACGTTACCGGACAAAAAAAATGTTACCGGACATACCTTTAGATTTTTTATTTTTTTAATGAACAACACATGAAGTTTTTATCTCGATAAAAAAAATATATTTTAACTTTTAAGCAAATAATTAACAATTTTTTTTCTTCTGAGAATTGTAATAAAAACATAATTGGAAAGGCATATATAACAGAAAATTTATTTTTGATTTGGATTTAATTAGGAAAACAAGAGGAACACAAAGCAAAATGAAAAGACCACGTGTCACCTCATCATCCACGAAAGGTTGTATGAGTCCACAGAGTGTTCATATGAACGAGCCTTTCTGAAACTCCAAGTTTCCGAGCAGACGAAAATGGCTTCCATTTATTTATCTCCCATAGTTCGAACAGGATGTGTTCAGACGAAAACAAGCCCAAGTATGTCATTTATGGCTTTCAGCTGGATCCCGCCCATCAAATCCTCACTTGGGTCCTCCAAATCAACACTTTTCCAACATGGCCTCTCTTTACAATCCTCTTGTTCAAATGGGCGCTTCTTCAAATCCCGATCCTTGGGTGTTTATGCAAGAGCTGCTACAGAGAAAACTCTATATGATTTCACAGTCAAGGTATATTTACCATTTATATAACTTGCTTATACAAGTCTTTGTGTTTTCTTGCTCATGCAAGGGTTTTGGTTTCTGAGTAGGATATCGATGGAAAGGATGTTACTCTTAGCAAATTTAAGGGGAAGGTTCTTTTGATAGTCAACGTTGCTTCAAAATGGTAACCCTTTGTTACTGACAAACAAACTCTCTTGGATTATTTGTCTCGAAGCTATTTTGGTGAAACAATATCTGTCTGGAGATACTTGCATTCTTGTGATATGAATTAACTCGATATTCTACAGTGGCTTGACCTCTTCAAATTACTCAGAATTGTCACATGTGTACGAGAAGTACAAAACTCAAGGTAAAGCTCCAGTTATGGAAATTCCCATTAGCTATTTAAGTTTTACGTAGATTTTCCTCCACAAAAACTGATCTAACTCTTTTCGTCCCTGGAAGTCCTTTGGAGAAGTCCTTGTAGTTGCATCCTGACAGTTTCTTTTTCTTGTTACACAATTTCATTTTGGTTGGCCACGGTGTGATTAGCTTCAGAATTCATAGTTTTACTAACTCATCCTTTGCAATAAAACTCTCTGCAGAAATTTTATTATCATGAGTTCCCTTTGAGTGAGAGTTATAAACTGGTGATAATAGTTGCTGTATGTGTGTTCAATCTCACTGTAGGATTTGAGATTCTAGCTTTCCCTTGCAATCAGTTTGGGGGCCAGGAACCGGGATCAAATACAGAAATCAAGCAGTTTGCTTGTACACGGTATAAAGCCGAGTTCCCTATTTTTGATAAGGTAGGTTTACAAGCTCAACTACATGTCCCTCCATCTCATTCTTTAAATATAGGTTTTTATTGATAAGTGAAGTATTTCGATCATGCACTAAAAATCTAAAGGTGTGTGACAGGTTGATGTCAATGGTCCCAGCACAGCTCCGGTTTATCAGTTTCTGAAATCAAGTGCGGCAGGTTTCTTAGGTGACATTATCAAGTGGAATTTTGAGAAGTTTTTGGTGGACAAGAATGGTAAAGTAGTGGAGAGATATCCACCAACAACATCACCTTTTCAAATTGAGGTATACGCTTTTCCTTTGTTAGGTTTCTGCAATGTCTACATAGGTATCCACCAACAACATCACCTTCTGTAATAGTCAGTTTGTAACTTAACTGTCTGTGTGGCTTCATTCAAAAATGAAGGCTATTAGTTAAGCACATAGGTAACGAGACTAGTAGCCAATGAGGATAGAATGAATCAGCTCCTAAACTTGGTATTGCTTACTGAATATGTACATTCTGAAGATGAACAAAAGCATACATACTGTGACATATGGTCAAAAGAGCATGTCAACTTGCATATGGCCACTTGAGCATTTTGAGAAGAAATATGATCTATATAAACTGATAAAGAAATCTGATATGAATCTCTTTACAAGCATTTATGATATGAGTAGGGGCACACTACCATGTAATCTGATTTTCTGTAAACAAATTTCAGAAAGATATTCAGAAACTGGTTGCTGCTTGAGTAAAAGGGCAGCACAACACTGACAGAGCGCACAGTAAAGGAAGACGGGGAGGAGCATTGTTTTATATGAGGAAATACTGTATATCAAATGGCTTCTAAGTTCATACATAGCTGTCTTGTCTGTAGTATTTTTGTTCTTTTATTTATGAACACACATGTTCTTGCTTCGTTTATCTTCTTCGGTTGCCTTATAGCATAAATTACTAGTTGTGCTCCTAATTTGATATTTGGTTTTCTATTCTCTTTGTTATGATAATTTTACAATATTATCCTTATTCTGAAATCTACTGCACCACTAGACGTTTACTCGTCTCGGCAAAGTCATGTCAGTTAAGATTGGGGAATGCCCCGGCCTTATATTCATCCTAAGGTGGAATGCATCAATGAGTTTTCCTCTTTACTTGTCTGTAATCATGGAAGAATGTGTTTATTTATTCTTTGGCAGAATTTGATGGATGCCTGTCAAGCTTTGCCCTTGAACACCGTTGCCCAACGGACATGAAAATAGGGTGGAGTGTGATCAAGGGCAACAGTGTTTAAGGGTTAGTAGTTTTACCAATTATGGCTGATCATTCCAGTTGATTTAAGAGTCGGTTGTTTTTTACTCTGATGCTGATCAATTCCAGGTCTTGGGTTCCTTCTGATCTTTGCTCAAGATTCTACTTGATTCTGGTATAAGTGCGGTCGCAATGTTCTACCGATAGGAGAAAATATAGAATTGACTTGCGTTGAGTTGCCCAATGGCATTTGTTAAAGCGGACCAACTGGGCTTCTGCCTAGCCCACATATTTATTCTGCGGGCCTACGCCAACTGGGCTTCCGCCTAGCCGCGTGTCATATCCGCCTGGCCCGCATATATAATTTTTATGTTCTATTTTTTTCTTTTTGAAAAGTGAGGGTAAAAAGATGCAAATCGGACGGCCTGTTTTCCATCAAAGACTTGCTTGCTCCTCAACATCCAAGTCTTTGTTGTTCAGAATCCAAACTCTCTCTCAGGCGGTCGGGGTCGCGTCGCGTCGCTGCTACCTCAACTCTCTCCCTCTCTCTCAGCAGCTCTCAGCTCTCTCAAATGGTAACTATCTATTCCTTATATTCTCAAGTAACGGTATCCGGAGCTCGAGCAGATTTTTATTTTTGAAATTATCTTTATGCAAAATTAGGGTTTTTCGTTTTGGTGTGCATCGCGTTCAGCCTTTCTTTGTTTCTTTTCGGAATTCTCAAGACTAATCTGAATTTGGGAGAGCGCAGCAGCTATATGATTTTGAATTAACTGCTGATATGTAGGCTAACAAGCACACCATCATTCTCATGCAAACTTCTCAGAACAAGGCAACCCGAACTTTTATGGATTACGGTTCCATTACTCAAGCAATGGATGGTATGCTCTAATTTTACTTGTTGCTTTTCCTTACACCCACTACTAGCATTATTACCATCCTTAATTTGTTTCTTCACTCCATAGTGAATTTATCTCTTCAAGGTATGCGATTGCCTCATCATAAGTCATAACAATGTTCTAAGGGAAAGAAAAAACCATAAAGGGAACTTTTAGTAACATGCGATAACTTACACCTCAGCTCATAGGATGAATAATAACCAAGTTTTTCCCTGAAAACTCATTGCACCTTGCTTCCCTACTGAGAGCCATTAACTATTATGGTCCAAGGAATGTAAGATTTAGGATGCCCTCAGCAGATCTCAGTGTCTACTTTACGGCCAATCCCTATAGAATTCTGTTTCTTTGGATTAGAGAACCCACGAAGGGCACCTGGAAGCTTAAATGTATCACCTCTTCTAAGATTTTTCTTCTTCTTCAGTTTATACTTTACAGTACCCATGTAACTTAGTTTTAGATTCATTGTGTCTCAGGTTTCTGAATTCTGACAAGGGATTAACCTTAGTCTGTTGGAAAATGAACCATGCATGTCATATGACTGGTTACGATAGGGGTAAAAAGGAATTTTGAAAAATCACTGATGTGTTTGGGATAAGAGACCTATGAGTTATTGATGATATTCTAGAACATAATATGTTTTCCATTGAGACAGACATTCTAGCATTGCTCATGTTTATATTTATCTTACTGGTGATTGAACATGTTGGTTCACAGTTGGATACTCGAAATATTTTTGGGTGAAAAGGGGTTCTAGGTCCCCTAGATTTAATGCGGTTACAAGTAAAAGCCCTCAAGTTTTTGCATCCATTCACTAGAGGTTATGCTGTTGTGCATGTATAGGTATATGTGGACTTTATGAAAGGAAACTCAAGGAGTTAAATCCAGCAATTAGAAATATCTCTTATGATATCGCAGATCTCTACAATTTTATTGATGGCCTTGCTGACATGAGTGCTTTAGTGTACGTCTCTCTCTCTCTCTCTCTCTCTCTCTCTCTCTCTCTCTCTCTCACACACACACACACACACAAGTGTAGCCTGGAATTGAATTATATAATTTTATGTGAATGATCTCTGGACAGTAGGTTAGAAAATTTAATGTGGTAAATCTGTGCTATATATTTGGCACTTGCTTCTTAAAATCAGGGTAGGAAACTTAAATTCTGTGCATTTGGTTTGGTTTGCAGTTATGACCACTCGATTCAGGCTTATTTGCCATATGACCGACAATGGATTAAGCAGCGGACTCTCCGACATCTACAGAAGTTGGCACATTGAAAGCTAAGTCGGGTAATGATTGCCAGAAGAGTATTTTATAAAAGGAATAGCTATTCAAGTGTATAATTTGAGACATCTGGGTTTTGCAGCTGGTCTGCGTTTACTGTTTCCCTTTGTGGCTTGGTGCACATATCTTTAAATTAGTCGTCACTTAAAAGCAGCTTTTGTTGCCTGCCTAGTTTCTGTACTCTTTGTTTCAAAATTCAAATGCTTGTTGTGATATTGGATTTTGTACTCTAATTTTGTACGTCATTGTGTTGTAACATGGGAAATAGATTATTGCTGTTACAATCTTGGTATTGTTCCACCCTTAAGCCTGATTCAAGCCTGATTGTGTTAAGCATCTGGTTCCAACAACTTTTCTGTTTATGAGCAACGACGTTGCTCACATACTTGATCCCTCCTTACACAAGTTAGGTTGCCCTCATTACACAAGTTAGGTTGCGATAATAGTGCCTGGTCATAGCTAAAAGAAAATACCAGCTTCTCTCCGCTTTGTGCCCGCAAAGAGGAGTTTGAAAGCTTGTAAGGCCGAATCGTTGCTTGCTTTAATTCTCAAACTCTCAAGACACACGACAACATTTTGACAGGAAAAGAGAAAACAAGAACATGATACGGGACAAATTATAACACCAATTAAATCCTTTTGGCCAACTAACAACAATTAATTGAAACAATCATACTTAAGACTAGTTTCTGTTACACAGATCCTACACTACAGTATAATTGCAGAAGGTCCAAAACTAACTAATCGCTTCACCGCCGGACCAATTCAAAAATATTGCATTAGAAAGCAGCAAATCAAACGACCTACTCACTTTATCATAACTGAGATGTGAAACCTTTTGATGAAATACTAGTATATTTGGCAACAAATATTGGTTAACAAACAGCCAGGTTCCCTCTTCCAGGAGTAGTAAACCAGCTACCACCTTTGAAATGGTCTACCAAGAAATTCTCTGCCAGAGTAAGACTCTGGCTCAGCTACCTGGATGTCAATTCATGTAGAAATACCAGACATCTGTTTTCTTTCAAGTGAACCATCTGCAGTTCTTTCAAGATTACCACAAGTCTCCAAAGATAATGGATAGATCATTTCATTCTCCTTCTCCTATCCCTGTCTCTTCCTCTATCTCTATCATGGTCATCCCTCTCTCTACTTCCACTCTTATCCCTGTCCCAATCCCTCCCCCTGTTACCTTCAAAATCATGGGCTCTATCCCTGTCTCTATCCCGCTGTCTTTCCCGGTCTCTATCCAAATCATATTCCCTGTCCCGGTCTCTGCTTGATGACTTCTGTAAGGGGCTATCACTTTGGCTTCCACTGTGGTGCCGCTTTCTTGAAGCATCACGGGAATCATCATCCCTTCTGTCCTTCCGCTCGGAAGAAGTCCTCTCTGGAAATCCAAAGAAAGAAGAGTATCAGCACACCTCGAGTGTTACAAACAAATAGGATTTCCAATAATCGCCACAAATTTAAGGTGACACCCCATAAAATCACTCTAAGCTTCTTACAACTACTATTAAGACCTGAGACAATCTGAACTAATTCCCATTTGAATGCTCAGAAAGATAACATAACCCAGCACACGTACATAATTCTTCACATATAGATCTTGCCTCCTAAATAAGTTAGCACTTACTATGCCCAGAAGCATCTTCGCTAGAATCGGATAACCCGTACTCCGATTCAAGTCGTTTGCGATGTATTGCAACCTTCCTCTCAATTTCTTCAGGACTACTAATTCCCCGCTCCTCAAGAGATTCACGATATTCTAACAGAGCAACTTCCAAACGTCTCAACTTTTGCCTACAGCAACACAGTTGAGCAAAATCTGAGCACTATTTCACAAGGAACATTGCTTTCTAACAAATCACACTTGACAAAGCTTAGAACGTAAGGGGCAAAAAATAAAATAGAAAGGTCAAACTAGTATTAAAATACCTCTGTTCTTCACTTAGTCCACTATCAGGCTGTGCTGGAATTCTTACATCAGCTGCAACCTCCATCTCATCAGCTTTACTGGGACCATCACCAGCATTTTCACTTCCAGACGAGTAGCTTAACCCAAGACCCTTGGCACTTCGCTTTTGGTCATCATCACTGTCATCATCCTCTCGTGCCCATTTAGAGGCTGGCAGAACAGGATCACTTTTCTCTTTCGTAGTGAAAGGTTTCAGTTCAGGTTGTGGACTGGTATGGGTCTGGGCCTTTGATAAAGACCCTTTCCCTTGAAATTGTATCTCATCCTCTACATAGCTATTCCATCCAGACAGTCCCAATGGATCTGGTTCAATATTCATTTCTTTTCGACTACTAGAATGTCTAGCTGAACTTGAATGGTTCTGTGCATATTTCAAGTCATCATCAAGTTCACAGCCCCTCTGTTTTTCTGCCTCTTCCAGACTAAGCAATCGTGCAACCATCATTTCTCGACCACCAACAAGAGACAATCCATTATGTCTGCAGCGTCTTTCTAATTCAGCCATGGGAAGGTTCAACAACTCCCTCATAGCTGCTCCTTTTCCCATGGCCAAAGCTGCATCTTGGTTAGTTTTAGCATCACCTGCATCTTCAGAAGTAGTCTTTTTCTCTATATCAGGTGCATCACCACATACAGAGTGGAAGGGTACCACACCAGAGTTCCCAGACCGAAGAAAAGTAGCCCGCAATCCATTGACATAGGCATCTGAAAAAAGAAACCAGTCTGACCACACTTGTAATACTTTCAGAACTCTTTCCTGCAAAATTTAAAGCAAAATACACATCAGAGAGAATATATGGAAGGGTATAACCACAGCCGGATTAACTATGAAGTAATCTTACCTTAAGGGCCTCAGCAGTGATCCTTCCTGTTATGCCACGATACAAATCATTAAAGCTCTCCATTATGTCTGGTAATGTTGCTTCAAATTTGGTGCGGTATGCAGATGCATTTTTCACTGGAGCACTGCTATTGTGGAGCACATCAGAGACAAGCATGAGTCGAGCAACTTTGGTGGGGATAGGGGTCTCCTTAAGAGTCAAAGATTCCGTCAAAACCTCAACTATCTGCAAAGGATAGACAGCATGAGAATATACACTTAGAAAAGTTTGATCTAGTTTAATGGACCATTGCTTTCATTTGTAAAGTTTCAATGACAAACTGATAAGTCATATTATCAGCAATTACCTCCCCAGCAGCATCAGCATTATCCAATGCAAACCCCATAGCATCCTTTATCTGACTCCTCTCTAATGTTAACGCACGCAACATATCCTCAAACTCATCCCTTTGTGGATCAGTGAGCGTTCGTTCCGACTCTACACGCTACATGTAATGAAAATAAAGTTAGACTATGGGAAAGTATCTGAATTAGAATTTTCTGTTTAGGTATGTGACAAGTACCCTGCTTCTCCCTGCAGCATATGTGCTACTAGACTCTTTTTCATGCTCAGGACTTCTTAATGCTGGAAGAGAGGGTGGAATCCATCTGGAAGAGATAAATTCAATATTGCAACATTATTATAGTTCTCACACCAACCAAGTAGTAAACTTTATCAAGTCTATAACAATAACTATAGTTCAGAAAGACAAAAAAAGTAAGTTCTTTCTTACCTTCCGCTACCAGTAATCATGATAAAAGGTTCAGTTCGCCACCTTTGCAGAGTATCGCCCTGCATTCATGACAGCAACAAAAATATTCAGTCCAAATGAAATGATCATCATGCCATGGAAAAATTGGAATTTATTTAAAAAAATCATGTCCATAAACATATAACAAAGGATTTACCTGAGCAAATGAATAAAGCCTCCAAACATAGTAAGTATGCTCCTTTGATCCAAGTTCAAACAAGAAATGGAAAAGAGGATTCCCTCTGCCCCTTTCCATAATAGCTTGTTCAAATGCACATCCACCATCCAGAACATACAAAGCCATTGTATCAATAACATGGCGAAGGTGATCATCTTCCGGTGGAACAACCGTTATGTCAGGAACATTTGGGGTAAGAACCTACTTACAAAAAAGACATACAAAGTAAGAATAAAGGATACTAGAGAACAGTCAAACACACCAAAATGAAAGAACACGTTAACTTACCAGTTCAGAATTCTGACTAGGAACAGAAGTGACAGGTGGGCCTGATGGACCAGACAAAATTACAGTGGCACCCTGTAAGAAGAAGAAAAAAAGTACATGTACTTAATGTTGGGGGTTGAGAAAATGTCAACTCAAAGATGTGATAGGTGGCAACTAGCTCAGAACTGATTCATATTTGTGGGACAACGGTTGGTGAAGAAGTTGCATCTTCCTAAGGTGGAAATTTGATGGTCTGTGACACAAAAATCTACAAGTGTGTTCACTACTGATACTATTGATGCCTTTTGAGATATAGCCCCACATCTAGAGAGGTCCACAGTAGGAAGACACAGAGGGTTAAGATGGGTTCAACATCTGTTCTATATGATACTAGTAATAGTGGCCCATGGATTTGCCTCAGCACTTAGATTGATACTGAGTACTGAGACGTTAGATCCGTTCTAAAGTATGATCAGTCAGAAAACATCAAACTCAAGAAAATGAATATGCAACACACCTCCTTACTCCTGATGGCCATATGTCCTGGAGGGGGTGCAGGTAATGCTTGTGATGGGAGAGCTACAGACTTTCCCCATCCAATCTTCAACTCGTATTCATATACAACCACCCCTGCACATAAAAATTCTTTTTCATCCTTTTCTATCCTTGCATGTCCATGTTGCATATAGATTTATTCAAAAAGAAGATGATATACTACAATAAATTCAGTCAGACGGAAATATAGTAGTGCAATGATAACACAACATCTGGCGGGAAATTGAATAGACAACTGAAATTGAAGTAATCATCTCATTAAAATATATTTCCTCCATGATTTATATGCTAAAATTCAGTAGCCAAACTCATCAGCCAAACCTTGCATTTCATCCTTTGCTGCCTGTCCATCAGCTCTATTCATGAAAGCCACAAAGCCACAATTCCTTTGACGCCTCCGTTCCTCTTCAGTTCTAGGCCACATTATTTTCACACTGGCAATAGGCCCAAATCTTCCAAAGGTTCGTAAAAGAAAATTCTCATCCACCTGGACACATCAACAGATTATTCATTGACAAAAGTCCTTAATATCATATGCAAAAGACAGCATGTTACTACTTTTCAGAAAGATGGACCACACCTTTGGTGAAAGATTTCCAACATATAAATTAGTAGTTTGTGGATCGCCATCATCAAATGATCCAAGAAGTTTTCCACTTGGATCAAATTCATCCGGCATTTCATCAAAACGATTAGAGGCCTGCAAATAGAGTTATCTTAGTGAATATCTGATAAAAGATTAGAAAAACAATATTGATGAGAAGGTGAAAACAAATGATATACATGATAAAGATCTAATGGGTGAAAAATTTAGGGAATAAATGATACAGTGATAAAAATAACAGCATTCATCTAATAAAATGCACCCTGATGCCCAAAAAAAAATGTACACATACAAATGTACAATATAAAGATCGAAGTGGCATATATAGTAGAAAGATATGATAAAAGATATTAGAATCGAATTATAAGGAGTGAAAAGATAGAGCATAAATGATACAGTGATAAAAATAACAACATTCATCAAATAAAATGCACTTTCCCTGATGCCAAAAGAGAATGTAAACACACACACACACACACATATCTGCATGATTAAATCTAAAATAAATTCATACAAATGATACAAAACAAAACAAACAAGATTTCTTGGAAACTGATGAACATATAACCGATCCATGACAACCTATTACTAAATCGGGGAGCTAGCATTCAAACTATCTTTCATGTGAGATTTAAAACTAGATCATACCACAGAACTCTCATTCGGCCGCCCATCACGCCAATGTTCACGCTCTTGATTTCGCCTCTCCCTCAATTCCTGTTCTTGCTTCAGCTCCTCCATAAAGTGATCTATATTTCGAGACTTTCCCTTTTCTTTCTCCTTTGGCTTTTCCTCCTCCCTCTACAATGAGTAATGGACAAAATTGAGAGCCAAAATACCAGGAAATGTACTTTGAAAAACTAGATATGAAGCCATTTCCTCTATCTAGAGACTAACCTTCTTATCAGATTCTTTCCCTTTGGATGCCAAAGGCGGTGGTAAGAAAGATGGCACATACCTGCAGGAGATAATTTAATGACAAACTTGCTTGTTACCGGAGTACTTTTACGTGACAGTAAATGATTATAATATAGGTGTTACCAGAGTACTTTTATGTGACAGTAAATGATTATAATATAGAAGAGAAAAGGGAAGTAAGAGATAATGACATTATAGTTTTAGCTTCTTTTTGACTTAAGCCATCGCAAGGAGCTAACTTATAGGACCTGTTCAGTCATTTATTTCTGCACTACTTTTCAGCTAAAACCTTGAATGCAATATAAAATTCAATTAACATACTATACATCATAGAATCCAATAAAAGATTTTGGTCCATATGTTATAAATCTAGCGCAACTAAATTTCTACTACACAAAAGAAAAGTATCCAATACTAAGCCATAAAGGCCCAAAACTTTGTTTCCGTAGAAACCTCAGTGTAAAAGAACTAAAAATAAGGCATTCCAGAATGCCTCAAGTCAACATTGAAGGAAAACAAGATAAAATTTCATCCATGACTGTCAGCCATAGGTTAATATAATTTGCATTAGTATATACATTATGCTTACAGCCTAGAACTAGATGCTTGCTTCAGATATTGTTGAAATCCTCATTGCATTTTGATGGTTTATGAATGAAAAGTCGCAAGCTCATAAAGCGTTATCAAAAGAGAAGAGTAAAAAAGCAAGATATGTATACAATTTAACTTGATGTGTCTGAAATATGTAGTGGAAGACTTGCGTACTGTTTATTTCCTAGATTGGAAAGAGAAGAGCATCATATACAAGCTTGAATTTATTTAAATGAGATGAAACATTTCTAATGCCATGACGTAAATGACAGGAATACTAGCAGTATCCATCAGTCTATTTGTGGAGATCAAATTATAAGCAATATAGTTATCCTAGTTATGAAGGGTTATCAAAGAGTATTGCAGCATGGTTAATCAAAAGCATATCTTTACCTACTCCCCTTCTTTGGAACAGATACCCCATCTTTGGACTTTTCACCTGCGATCCCGAATGAATAAAAAGGTCCATACTTTTATTAAAGTGCACCGATAACAATAGAAAGCTAGTTTACTTATCCAGAGAGTGAAAGGCAAAAGCAAAACACAGGGAAGTAGAAGGCAAGGGAGCAGAGAGAGTTGTCGGCTATACTAACCTTGGGAATCGGTCTTAACCCTTTCATTGGGGTTGATGGTTCCGCCGCGCACAAAAGTCCTAGAGCCTGCCGCATTCTCCCCTTGAAATGATTCCACGAACTCTGCATATAAGCGAGCTGTTTCATCCTCAGCTCTCTGCAAACATGAGACAACAAAGTCTCAGTAATCAAACAATCAAGAATCAATGGCAAAACACAGCGCAGCCGACAGAGCCGTACCTTCTTCTTGGCCTCTTCCTCTTCTCTGTGCTTCTGGAAGGGAGTCTTCTTCCGCGTGATGGAGAAGGAGCTCATTTTGCATAACCTCCTGAAATCGATGCATCAATCAAACAAAATTTGGGAATTTCAAAACCCGATCTCCTAAGCAAATCTACTTACCGAGTTTGCAGGGCTAACCAAACCCTAGCAGTAGTCGGATTCCGATTCCTTGTCTCTTGTGCAAACCCCAAGCTGTGGACGACGACGACGACGACTACGATCAAAACCCACCTCACGCCCTAATTCTAAACTTGGGGTTCGACCCGCTAATCTCTACGCTTGCTGTAAAACCAAATCCTATAGCGTCCTGTTGTTTTTAACTCCCCTTTTTATATTTCTCTTTTTCCTTTTGGTATAATAATAATGTTTTTTTTATAGAAAAGTGGTATTTTACTATTTTTATTCACATAGATACACTTACAAGGTATATATACAGTAGAACCGTCCAATGAAAGTCATGAAAGAAACTAATACTATCTTAGCTGTGTTAACCGAATGAAACTTGCTCGATTGAATTTACATTCAGATGTTGAAAATAATTAAAAATTTTAAGAATTGAAAACAAAACATCTCTACTCGGATAATATATTGTTTTCTCATAGTTTGCCATATTTGCTCTATTAAGGCGGCGAGTTCTTTATTCGTCAAATGGTCGCAGCTTTTTAATGGCAGGATGAGACTTAGTGTCACTTGCGATGTTTTCCAGTGACAACATAATGTGAAAGCTGATAGACATAATAATTTATGACTCCGCATGAGCATTATCTTTATGGTATGTCACAAAAATTGTAAAGCAAACAGAGTAGCCAATGATTCACTCCTTGCTAAATGGTGTTTGATAGAATTGGTGGTTACTGTTGATATTATTTAAAATGTTGTTACGTTATAAGATTTAGGCTTAATGTTCTTCCCTTATATTTTCTAATTTTATTAATGATTATAGTGTGAGGACTACCAGTTTAGCCCTTATTTTAAAAAAATAAAAATAAATAAATAACAACAAAAACTGTACATAGACAATTGAATTTTATAATCAATGAAATTCTTAACATTAACAAAAGGTGTTTAGACGGTAGTTCCCAACCTACCAAGTATTGATGTAAATCTTTTAGGATTTGTATAATATACATGAAGAAGCGTTGTGAAATGAGTGAGATTCTGCGATACAAAGGTCTCCCAGTCACATAAAGGTTTTTTTTATCAGATAAGCAATTGAAATGCTAGCAATATACAACTTAGGGAAGAGAATATGCACTAAACCAAACAATACTGGGCAACAGTTAGATCGGTGCTTGAACAAAAAAATCATTATTAAAATATTTTTCATTAAGCATTTTGCATTGCTATGAATAGCTTTCCTAATATTACAGAAAGTTAATGTGATTAATAACGAGCACATAGATGCAATGCAAGTCAAGCAACAATATCACATCCAGACTTCAGCATAATCCGAAGAACACCTTGTTTAGATCCAAATCTTTCCGGTATCAACCTAGAACAACCCTTTGGACAGCCCTTCTATATATGTTTGTGAAATATAGGATGATTTGTGTCTATGTAAATGGTATTTAGTTGGCTATCTACCATCAACTCTGCTTACAAGGGAAACCAATTCAATGTTCTCAGCTTCTGGAGTTTCAATTTCAGTATCCTCTTTTGTACTGAAGATTTCAGTCGGAAGAATGGAAGAATTGGGATCAACTCTAGGTACCAAAAATAGCAGACACAGTGGAGTTAATCTCAAAACATTCCTAATCAGAATAGCAAGCCAAAGATTATCGAATTGTGTTCGTGTAACCTTCAATACATGCAGCAGGGCGCCTCCTCCCCAAGTCGCTGACAGAAGTCCAACATTGTCAATTGACATCAACAATGCAAAAAACGTTCCTTCAATTCCTGAGGGACACAGCTTTGAGCTGAGCACCAGAAGAGGCATCCATTTGAGCCTTGCAGTCATTTGCGATACACTTTCATCAATCACAACAAAGAAATAATCGGGTATACCAAATCTCAAATTCAACCGTAAGACCAGCATCAAATCTAGCATTCCTGATAAACCATAAAGCAACTGAGTCCAGAAGAGCAAGTCCCGAAAAGGATGATCCTTTAGCACATACTGATAGAGTACTGCCCCCAAAATGGAACCAACTGAACCTATAGAGAATATATACCCCACGCTCTCCTGCATAAAAGATGTAAATATATTAAGTTTTACTCATATTGATTGCAAAGAGTGAGCTGAATCAATACCTGAGAGAATGATGGACCTCCCTTTGAGTCTGTATACCAGTAGAACATGCCATCAAGGATGTTCAAGCTTAATGCAAGTGATGAGTACATGTATAAGCATGGTCTCCATACATCAGGGCATTTCAATGTGGTCCACATAGACTTACCAGCATCAATAAACTTCTGATTGACCTGTGCCCAACAGGCAATATTAGACCATGATCATTACAAAAACCAAGAACCAAAAGATTATGAAACTACCTGCGTGTACGCGAAGTTGGGAGAATGAGGTTCCCTAATCAGAGTTCCAATTAAAAATACAAGTCCAGATGGGATTGCCAACAAGCCATACACCCCCTGCCATAAAAATGATTACTTTTGCTAACTTGAGTAAGGGAAAACAAAAACAAGTTAATGCTTTGATCAGCTACAACTGAAAGGAAAGAAGCTAACCTTTGGGCCTATAAGATGCACAAATATACCACTAATAGAGAATCCCAACAGTGCTCCAATGGATGAGCTCAAGGCACACAGGCTTTGCAAATCGGCTGCAAGTGAATGATGGGTAATACTGTTCTGTGCGACACAAGCATCTATGGTGACATCGGCTACAGCTACTCCAGCACTTCCAACTGTTAATGCCAAGATGGCAAGTGCAATATGCAGCTTTTCATGGAATGATAAAACAAGCATAGCGATCACGCCAATGGAACCTAATATGAACAAGTCAATAACTGGCTAATTAGTAAACAGAGTCAGCAAGACATTAATTCATAGAAGACATTACAGTAGTTGGTTCAAGTGTAAACCACGAAAAAAGCACAAAATCAAGTTTATGGCATTCAAGGAAGTAATGACCTGCTAGAATGAAATAAGGGCGTCTTCGATAGCCAAAAAGAGGGAGAACATCGGTGAGGAGACCCCAGAGAGGCTTGACAAGCCATGGAATAGAAGTAATTCCTTGATAAAACTGAGCTTGAGAAGGCTGCACCTTTTGAACATCCTTCATGTAATATTCTGTGCCCACCCGATACAGAGCTCCACCGAATCCTTGGCTTATTCCATAAACAACAACAACCCCTAATACAAAGCTCCAATGCATTTCCCTGCACAGCATTCTGAACCATTGAATTGGACTTGGACCCTCACAACACCTTCTTTTAGTTCCATTTTCAATTCCACCCTCTTCCTCCTCCACCATGACTTACTTCCCGATTTGGATTCTCAAGATCGACAGATCTCAAACAACTTCAACTTGCCTGGGCCTGGCTGGTATATGGTAGCTAGCTCACAGAGAAGAGAGAAGTTGACTCTGACCAAACATATGGTTTCAGTTCTACAGTGTTACCGGTTGGTTCTGTCCTACTTTTGATCTTGTAACAACAATTTTCTTCTTCCTTTGTTCCTTGAGCGAAACAGTAGAAACAGGGCCAAGGGTTTTGCTATGTGAAAGTCACCGCACGCCTACCACCACCAACGACATTAATTTTTTTTTAATTTTTTCATATACAGACAGCGTAGAATACAGTTTACGGAGCTTCTTTTTTTTTTTTTTTGGACAGCAGTTTACGAAGTTTTCGCACAATGCTAATTGTAGCTTGTAAATTGTCTGGATGTCAAAGAAAAACTCAAAAACACAAGTGCCTGATGTCGCACTGTGCAATGCCCGAGAAGCCTTGTTTGTTTCACATTTTCATGCAAACTCAAAGTAGATAGACAACTGAGGATTAAGGTTACCAATAGTTGAGGAATAAATGATAGACATTGGGAAAAATTAGTTCCAAATCTGTACATGACTGACCTGCAGTCAAAAGAATGCTGCGCAATAATCTAGTAAAGAGAACAAAGCACCTGACATATAGAAGAGAAAGAGTACCACCAAATTCCTTAATATCTCTAAAAAACCATTCACAAGATACCCATCAAGAAGTCATTAACAGAAGTACTGCAGTTTGTATCCATATATTTCAGCTTCAATCCTCATCTTCAGAAATCTGCAATTTTGTTTATGACTTCCTCTAGACCAAAAGGATCCCATTCCTGAAAAAAGTTTCTTCAGCAGTGGCAATCATCATTTCACTATCTCCTTCCTTGAAGGCATACACCAGAACACCATTTCTAGTTCGGCCAACTGCTAGTTACGATCATTCTAAACATTCTCTTTAGCAGCAACCAGCTAACCTGTGAAAAGCCTCCTTCTGTGTGGAAACTGGCAAGCAACTCGAATCTTCTTTTGCTTTATAGTAAAGCATTTTGTGCACATAAAACATCATATAGCACTGTGAAGCTCTTACAACCCTCTCATCAACCTCATTAATCCAAGCATTGTCACATTTATACCATTGATCTTTTATGCGTAAATATGTCAAATAATGGCCAGAGTCTAGTGTCCCAGAATGAGTAATAACTGCAAAAATCTCATATTCTGAAGAAATATCAGAATCATCACCCTCAAAGGCAAAGATTCTATTCCCAAATCTGTTTCTGACAATTGAAGAGGACAGATATGGAGTCATGTCTAAGGAGAAAGGAAAATGCATATAGCTATCGATTTTCCTCATCATCTTTCTCACCAGGGAGTGCTCGAATCGTTTTATATGCAAACACAACACCAAAGGGAGCTTTCTAATAGACAGTTGCTTTGATGAGTCTCGCAGTTCTTGACAGTTTTGACAGTACAGTTTCTGGTCCGTTCCCAACTTCTCTGGTTTTGTGAACAAGTCTAAACAACCTAGAAGAGTAGACGTACTGCTGTTGTCATTTCGTTTGACAGGCTTATTAGAGCAATGGTTTGTGTCCAAGTCGAGCGATATGTCCAAACAAGGGTCGTAAGTTGTTGAAGTGAATCCACAAGTCATACAAGTGACATCTGATCTCAGTTGTCCAGAGAACACCCTATGAGCAATACACTGGCAATCACCACTATCTGTGAAATAAATGATAACTTCATGAGTAAAAGAGAGCTATATATCAATGCAAAAACCAAAATTGCACGTGCATCTATCATGTAAAGTTTACAATGCACTATGATCCTTTACTACAAATGCGTCCCATCACGTCGAGAATCTTCAAATTCTACCATTCTTCTTACCAGGTTGACATACACTTCCAGTTATAATCTCTCTCTTGCAAAACGTAACAACCAATAGCATCCCTATATTGAGGGACTTTATGCATATATGAGATCTCAATGAGTAACTAATTACCTCTAGTTTGGTTCCTTGCTTTGCTTTCTCTCTCATGGATCCCATCTAACACTGAAATGAAAAACTCATGAGCATCCTGCTGCTCATAACTTGCCAGATTTTCTGAATGCTGCCACCAACTTGAGGTAAAGGATAATTCAATCAGTTCATAGGTAAGTCCATTTAACACTTCAACGAAGAGAACTTTACATCCAAGAATCAAAAGGGTATCTAGCATCATTTTGCCTATAAGGATTGGCGGCAAATAACAAGAGGGTGCAATCATCCCCAGCAATGCCAAGTGACTTCTTCCAACTAGATGTCCATGAAGCTTTTGGTTCAAGCATATAAAGATTTATGATTCTATTGAGAGTCTCTCTTGAAGCATACTAGATACATCAATACAACTTAACAAAACATCATTTCCGCTGGCTAAGACAGCAGTATGACACTCTATACTGTTATCAAAGCAACTTCAAATATCTTTCAGAGACTGAAACTCAAAATGAAGTAGCCGAGAACAGGTGTATTGAATATAAATGATTCATTAAATCACAAAATCTCAGCAAGCTATATAACTTGGCAAGATAAATAGCAAAGGTATAAAGCAATGTCAGACCTGTAAAGAAATTGAGCTGGGCTATAAGGAGTGCGATCACCACCAGCCGAGTAGACAGCGGAGAAAATACCATCAAGTTCACAAGGCAAACAGAGGTGGTTGGCAGATCTCTTCCTGCATGTTCTGCGGTTATGCCGATCACTCAAGAAGTAATTTCTCATGGGAGGAGCATGCAACAGTGCTTGCAACACAGAATTCATGAAACAGGTATTGCCCAAGTCATTCAATCCCCTCAAACCTAATGGATAACATGATTTAGCTCTGTGATCTCTCATCAGAGCCAGCTGTCCTGATTTGTTCAAATCAGCCAGTTGTATCCTCTTCCTCTCACACAGTCTCTCCCCTATACTATGTGCACTGTTTGTGCTACAACTCAAGTCCAACATGTGTTTAGACATGACAGTCTTATCAAAATCAGGATCATAGACCTGATCAGAGCAGGCACAGCAATAAAGCTCGGCCCTTTCAATGTCCACCGCTAAATCATGGCCAATCTGAGACTGGGTGTGCAAAAGGGTGTGACTTGAGCATGAGATTGAAGAGCAAATCAGACAGAAATAGAGTCTACCTTGATACCCATTACAGCAACTGCATCTGGATATCTTTGTGCCCGGATTCCCAACACTGGTGCGTCCATTTGGGGTGGTCTTGAGGCTCTTTTGGAGTGATTTATACCCACTCAACCCATGTTTGAGCTTGTAAGCTGAAAGGTGCTTGCAGGGTCTTGGGTTTGTGTATGAAGGTTTTCTTGTCGACATCTTTGCTGCTACAGATTAAGACAAGAATCTCTGATTTGTTACTAGTATAAGTACTGACACAGTAAGATCCAATTTCCCACCAAAAAGATGCACTATGTGCTTGGATCTTCTTGGGTGCTGTTCAACGTCCGGCACAGATGAAAAGGTCTAAGACTCTGAGTTCTTCTATTAGGAGGGGATGAACCGATGAACTATCGAGGAGGTGCTTTCTTTTAAGTTTAACAAGAAGCATAAATTATGATTTCTATACCGACTCATACAGTAACCCAGGAGATCAAAAAGTCCAAAACTCCATTATTATTATTATTATTATTATTTTTACTTTTTTCTTTTCAAGTGAAGACTCGGCAAGTCCATGCCCTGGAGTCTGGAATATGGATACCTCCTCCATCTACAATTCTACATACGTTTTTTTGACCCACCTTTGAAACTACGTGACAGGTATATTTTTGATTCACCTTTGAGTCACTATTCTCAATTCACACTGTATTATATCGTTACTAGTTGCACATTACGCATAATTCTGGTACAATTTAGTCTTGGTTGAATTCATCCCATAATGTCCAGACTTCTCGGTCGATCCAGCTATCATTGTGCCCTGATCGCAACATTCTGTAACACAAAGGAGGCTAGATCGAAGACGTGCATCAATGTCCCATGGAGCTTTAACAAAGAAGGCTTGCAATTTATCTTGTATTAGTGATCTATGGCCAGTCTTGTTCACCCAATCACTACTTGATTAAGAAATTCAAGTTGATGAAAAGAACTATTTTTAAGTATCGTAGTTGGATTTATATCTAGGTTCATTTGGTCCACTGATGCTCTGCCAATCTCTTCGCGTTGTAGACAAGCCTTTTGAAGGCATGAGAAGATGGGGGCATTGCAGTACAGGCATTTGAGAAGCTCAGAAGACTACATACATGCGGCTATCCTACGAACAGCCAGAAAACTGGCCTAGTAAATTATACCAAAAACGAAAGGGTCTGAACTGTAGAGATGAGCATACAGCAACAGAACATAGACACACCCAAACCAGACAGCAAAGGTACAAAGTAACAACATTACACATTTCAGTAACAACAGAAGGGTTCTGATTAGAATACACAGAAGCAAATAGAATTCATCCACTGATAAACATAGTAAACATCCAAGATCTCATGGTTGGAGCCAGAAGCAAAAGGCCCTTATTGGGATTGAAATTAAACTTAATTGGATTCAAGAAACAACACGGCCAACAACAGGGTACTTAGCTACGAACTTGTTCTCCCAGTCGGTGAGGACGCCGATCTCCTTGTCGAAGAGGCCCTGGAGGTCGGCGGTGATGTCTTCTTCGTTCTTGGTCATCTTGGCCAGAGCTCGGCTGGCGTCCTTGCCGGCAAACATGGCGTAGGGACCTCCAGGACCGTAAAACGGTTGCTCATGTCGAAGATGCGGCCTTTGAGTGCCACGTATATGGGCTTCGATGGGTCCGTGCCGTTATACTGTATCAGCTCCTCCGCTGTTAGCTCCATCGCCACCGGATTCTTTTTGCGTTTCCTTTTTCTTTTTGCGTTTCCTTCCTTCCTTCCGCACCCACCACAATTATTAATCACCCAACAATTTATTACTTATCGCTCATGGGCTTCATTTATCGCTCCCTGCAATGACGCTTATACCCCCAACAAGTGCTTAGTTTTCTGTCCCTTCATATATTCTGACCAAAAGAAAGGAACTTCAACAAGCCAGAACGATGAGATACATGGTTTGAGTAAGATCAAACAACCAGATATCAAACAATGAAAGAGGCCTAGTTATTTCTCAGTGACATTACCGAATGCAAAAGGGGGAAGCCAATTGTCATAAGAGAAGCTACCAAAATCCATACCACAATATGAACATTTGCACTACAAGTACAATATAAGGTAAGTACGTAGCAGATGTGTCCTATATCTTACACATGTAGTGTATATCCAAACTACAAAACTTCTGAGATTTGTTCATTTTATTACAATTTCCTTCTTAGAAAACTTGTCCGAAATGTTTGCCATGACAAATCCTGCAAAAACCTGAGTCCAATAAAAGCTAGTTATTCTCATCTGCATTATGGTTGCGATTCAATAGTCACGGGGTACAACATACCTGAATGCAACCAAAGATGTATATTGCAGAGAAACGACGGCGGTGAATCACCATGTCAGCAACCATAGCAAGGGGAATTGTCAAGGACATGCCCAACGTTGCAACTAATGGAGATGTCCAAACAACAGAAAGAGCCCTGTCCGAATTTGAGTCGGTGTTAACAAGAATTTGGTAAATTGTATGCATCACAATGCATGTTAAGGCTGCTTTACAATTCATACCAAAAATAATCTGAAAGAACACTCGCCACAAAGCCATTTAACAGCGCAGCTTCCCCAACAGATCCTGATGGTGGAAATTCAAAAGAAGGTTCAATCCCTATAGCACTCAGCGGCCAGACTGCATGTGACAACATTGCTGTGAGAGTTTCACTCCAGGGAATAAAATGCTAGTAACGAACCTGTGGTATATCTTCATTATAATCCCTCTCCAGTTGTAAGACCTTAAAAGGAGAAAATTATTCTCTTTTCTTCTCACAACCTCCTTAATAAAATGATTTTGAACTAACTAGCTCTAGAAATTATCAGAGCAATACGCATATAACCAACCTTAATCCAGAACAAAGTGCAAGCTATCAGAAGTTTCACTAAAAATGAAGCCAATGTAATCTAATTCAGCCAAAGTATTTGAAATGATGTAGAAATTAAAATAGATCATGGAAGTACTATTCCACTCACCAAGCCACCACAGACCAAGAAGAGTGAAGAGACCAATATATCCAAATAGCTTTTGCACATCAGCCTTATCCCCTTCCTCTTCTGATCCAGCATATTTCTTGAGTAACACTGAATAACACAACTCAGTATTTAAATAATTTGATTGCATATCAGTTATATATCTCAGTTACGAGTTATGTTGTAAAATTCCAGTAACACTGGATTTGTGGATGAAATAGCCATACCTGTGAATAATCCATATGATGCTGCTGACAGAAGACCCAAAATGTCTCCTGTTATTGAGTGCTTTCTAGTCCTTGGCAAGAGGAAAGAAACAGATTTCAGTAAAGAATATGCGAGTAAAAAACAAGCATAACATTAAGGAACTTAGTTGATCTAGCTATAGAAGAATCTATAACTATATCTATCACATAAACTCCAACTAAAGATGGTTAGCACTTAATATTGAAACTTGGATGTGCTTCTTACCAAAGAAGGCTTAGGAAAGCCAAGGTGGAAGTAGAATACATATAGTGGTACTTGAAACCCATGAGACAGGCAAACAAGACAAAGGAAGAATATCCTCAAACATCCAAATTACAACTGCTGGTTTAAGAAACAATAAGACTTACTCAGATACGCTGAGCGGTTCATCAGGTGCCCAAGTTTTTCCAGCTGTGGTCATGGCAACACCAGCCATGCTGATGAAAACAGCAACCATCTTTGGAATGTTTATGGAGTCCTGATGAAGAAGTGCTCCGAACAAAAGTGTAAAGAGCCCCGATGTAGAAGTTAGCACAGTTGTACTTGCAACACTAGTATTTTCCAGTGCAGAATTCGACAAATACTGCACAAAATCAAAGAGATTTCACCAAGTCACTCATGGTTCTCTTAAGGCACATTGAGACATTGGCCAAAATCATACAACTATATCTACAGTACTGCAATAGATTTCTAGATCTGTTAATGCAATATAATAAATGTGCTTGAGCAATTTTAACTATCGAGCACTGCAAAGAAGTGACAAATGAAGTCTCAAATAAGTCATGTTACCTCTGTGATAAACCATGCTGGAGTAAGAATTAAGCCGCATGTTGCAATTTCCAATGGACCAAGTTGATTTCTCTGTGCAAGAAACAGAGGCTCATCTACTTGATTCTTATCTTTTTCAGGGAACCCTTCTTCCCTATCGCTGAGGTCTTTATCAGTAATTAAGGAACTTGTGATATCTGTTTCTGCACTGTGATGAAATTCATTTGTTGGAAGAGGGTTTGAAAAGCTCAGGAAGCTGCAGATCCAGTCCTTAAAGGCTGCTATAGGTAGATAGACGACCATCAGAGACACCCCGAGATAGGTGAGTGAAAATGGCTGTTTGTACTCTCTGAAAATTCTCTGCAGTGTCAAATCATATGCAAAATTAATCTCCGCAAGTTGATATTTGTCATATTATGTTGCCTAGTCTTTGATTAAAACACATTTAACCATGATTTCACCGGGTTAAACAAGGTGATTTAAGTGTAAAAAAGGGTACATTGAAGCTTGGAGATTTAGTTCGAATTTACATCAACAAGTAAAATGATTCTGCAGCTCATCAGCAGCTAGCTAAAGCTGAACCTAGCTTACATATATTTCAGCTCATTATATAAACATTTAGGAAACCTATTTTATAGCATTAACGATGATGAAACTTCATGTTTCAGTTTATGGGAAGCTATTATGTGAAGATGTGTAATATGTGCATTCATGCAGGTTCCTCAATAAGGCTGCTGTGAAAACAAACTCAACTAGTCCTAAGCAAATACCCTTCTATATCTGCTTTAATCGGACAGTAACAAATCAATGCAATGTGTCAAATCATTATAAGCAAACAACCTTCATATATCTGCTTTGATCCGACAGTAACAAACAAAATCGGCAGAGAATTGTTTGATGGAGGAATATTTCAGCAGAGAATGAAATGCTTAATGCTTTCCCAAAATAAGTGCTCAAACAAAATTTAAACCCTAAAGACTGTAGATATATCCCAAAATAAATAAATAATCATAGAAATGGGAGGATACTGTATTTGGCAGCGTAATTTTCATCCCTCCTACGAACAGAGCACATCACTAAATGTAAAAGAAAGACGGAAGAATGAGTAAATGAAGCCAAACCTGTGTAACCTCTGCAGAGGAGACCCATATGAAGACGACGGTACCAATCAACCCCAATCCTGCGTTGTACTTCCAACCCAAACCCATCACCAAGATCAACGGAATTGCTACTGTATTATCTCTAAATCAACGTCTTTGGCTTCTGGCAAGCTTCAAGGCATCAAAATGGTTCATCTAGGGATGAGTACGATTCAAGTTTCCAGCTTAGTTTGTTTTGTAGGACGTCAGTGTGAGCAATAATAGTGACAGGTGGCTCTAGAGGTGACACCGTGGTATGTATACCTTTATTTATTTTTTTCTTTTTTGTGATACACACAAAAAATAATATAAAGTTTCATACTCTTTTTTTTCTTTGGTAGTAAAAATGGTGGTCGAGTGGGACTACCACTTCGGGGCCGAAAGCACGCGGGTAAGACCCCTTCTCATGAAATGTTTTTCACAAGCGGATGATCGAACCAGTGACTTCCTTACTACCAGGAGTATCGTTGTAGCGTTCGCCCAACTTGCAGGAACAGTCTGCTACCAACTGAACCAAACTTCATGGGTAAGTTGCATACTCTTTGAGAATTCGAGAGTGATATTTTCGTTGATTGCTATATTATACTGCTTTTTTAAAACAACTATATTATACTGCTTGAATAATCGAAATGTGTGGTATGTTTAGCATTCATAATTTTCACTAGTGATTTTACATGTTTACGAGTTTAACGAGGTCGGATCACCAGGAGAGACGACACACACCCCACGCACCGCCGGTAGTGGCGGCTGGCCTCCACGGTCAACTACTGATTCCGACTGCAAGCCATATATCAATTTCTTCCTTTCAACAAACCAACATTCATAACTACCAAAAAAGTCATTTCAAGGTTTAAAGACCAGAAGTTACCACGAAAGCTGAGAAAATAAAATAGATTATGACATATTAATGCATCACGACACACAAATTTTAATAAGGTGAGAAAGAGGTCCATTATAATTATGAAGAAAGGTAAGTTATCTGCAGGTTTTTCTTTTTCTGGGTAAGAGCATGTTCAATAGTGTTGCTGAATGACTGAGGTTATAGACGTAACTTACAACACTTGTGTGATGAGTGCAAGGTGGTCTAGTTCAGGTTTCACATGATAGAGAGCAAATGGTTGGATTCATTTGGACAACAACATAATGGGTAAAACGATCTTCATTTCCATTCATGTAGAGATTCTACAAAACTATTAAAAGTTCACTAAAAATGGAGTGTATCTCCATATATAGACACCTCAAATTTAAACTAAGCAACTGTGTGTTAGTATATTAACAAATAAAACGCAGGCATTTGAGAAGGAGCAAGTCTGAAATTAAAGAGATAATAGTATATATATATATATATATAGAGAGAGAGAGAGAGCCATCAAGAGGCTTCCGATAGAAGAACTTTCTGAAGAGCGCCATTGCGCTTCTAGATCCGAAAACGAAAACAAGCGAGGACTAAGACTTAAATTAAGCCACTCGAATTGAATCAAATAAAACGCAGGCATTTGAGAAGGAGCAAGTCTGAAATTGAAGAGATAATAGTATATATATATATATATAGAGAGAGAGAGAGAGAGAGAGAGAGAGAGAGCCATCAAGAGGCTTCCGATAGAAGAACTTTCTGAAGAGCGCCATTGCGTTAGCGAGATCAGAAAATGTATAAAAGTGTGAGCCACGGAGAGTATAAAAGTGTGAGCCACGGAGAGTCAATGATAGTGACAGGTGGTTCTAAAGGTGACACCGTGGTATGTGTATCTTTATTTATTTATTAATTTTCGATTACTCAGATGAAATCTTCATGATTCTCAAGGCCGATCAGTTCAAGCCATAAAAGACTGCTTCTCCGAGATGCACTACCTTCTACCAGAGTTCATATAAACAAAGCAATTGCATATTGAAAAGCTAAGTAAGATAGGGAAATATCGTTTCATTATTCGAGCAGAAGCATGTAAAAATTACACGAGGGAAGAATCAGCGTATATAATATTTTTTGAAACATTACAAGCCTAACGACAAAATTGGTCGGGAGGGGGTCTAGGAATACTGGGGTACACAGCTTCGTTGTCGAACAAGCTCATGCATATCATGAACAATCTTGAACACAGAATCAGGCCTTGACAGCTTCAATGCGTTTTGCGACATGGCCTGGAGCTCATCAGCTTTTGGACCAAACCACTCGGAAACAATCCTCGCTATCTCTTTTGGAGATTTAGAATATTTCCCACACCCGTTATCGACAACATATGGGACATTTCCAACTTCCTATCACCCACAAGAAAACAATAGTTTACTATATTTTCCGGTAAGGACGTTCTTTTAGTATAGAGCCGTATCAACGTACCATGTAAAGAAATTAAATTTAAAAGGAATAATACAATTGTTTATCAATGGAATAAGATTGTTGTGAAAATTAAGACTGTTGTTACCTGCCCGGCAATGTAATCATTCAGAATAATCGGCAAGCCTCTTATCATTGCTTCTGCAACTGTCCCTGGGCCCGCCTATTAAGAAGATAGTTATAACTATATTAGCTGATAATACAACAGCAGAGATTGCCAGGATAATGTTCATTATGGTAAGAGCTGAGGAACTTACCTTTGTAATTATGCAATCACAAGCTCCCATGCCTTCCTCCATTTTAGATACAAATCCCTTCACCTAAATACCAAGTAACTTCAGATATCAACTTCTGTTCCCATGCATTCGTACATTTCATTGACAAACCATTACCCTCTAATATCAATCAGTTTCGGCCATTGACTTCTATACATAGATATATAAGCATGCATCTGAATGAATGTTGCATAGTCAAAACGCTTGCGTAGGTGATTTGTTCCTAGAGAGATGTCGTGAAAGAATTGAATTGCAGGAGAAAAGAAATCACAAACGAGTCTTTCCAAGGAACTTCTAGGCCACAAATCATTCGTAGAAAATGAAAGGCATACAACACACATGCTGAGCTTGAAACTTCACTTCAGATTGTGAAAATATACCTGGACAGGAACCTTCCAATTGATTGCACGCAACTTTTCTGCAAGCTTTTTGTTGCGGCCACATACCACAAGGACCTGACCCATAGGCTCACCTAAATTCTCATCATATAATGCATCCCCAAGTGCTCGAGTTGTTGCCTCAATAGGACCCATCCCTTCTCCTCCTCCCATTAGCAACACAGCAGGAAGATGCTCTTCCATACCTAATTCTCTCCGAAGTTCAGCCTACAGTAGCACATAGGTCAAGTATTTATCTCAACTCTACTAAATTCCACTAGATTTCCAGACCTACTACATCATCTTTACTATTATTATTTTTTCCATGAAAAATAATTTTGCTTTAACCAAACAAAAAATGGTAAAAATGTGATGGTTTCCAAGCCTAAACTTCAGATTTATAATCCTATGTATCAGCATGTTGCTTATATGATTGTAAACACGAAAATATCTGAGACAAATGACAGAAAGACACGTGTACAAAGAATAATATTTAATTTTATCAATGCAAATGCGGGTTACAATTTTTGTGAACTCCTCTGATTCTATCTCCGAATGTAGGTTTAACTCAAGGGTGACAAACACTTGTTCTTGAGACGAATTGTTTGTAGGTTGAACTTCTTGTCGTGTTGATGATTTGTAGAAGTTAATCAAGGGCCGTAGAGGCTTGTTCTTGATCGGATTTGATCCACGAGCGGTTTCACGTGGTGATTTATTCTTTGTCTTGAAGTTGGTGAAGATGTCGGCTATTTGACAGCTTGATGACTCTTCGGGATTTGACAACTTCTAGGCTTGAGGTTGATGAAGAACCGGCTATTTAGCAGCTTGATGATTCTTCAGGATTTGACAACCTCTAAGCTTGAGGTTGATGAAGAAAGAATCGGCTATTTGGCAGCTTGATGAGTCTTCGGGGGCTTGAGAGACTTCTGGACTTGAGGTTGATGAAGAATCAGCTATTTGGCAGCTTGATGATTTTTCAAGGGTTTTGGAAGACTTCTGGACTCTTGAGAGTAATTTCTCTCTCTCTCTCTGGTTTGCTGCTCTCATTCTGGTCCTCTGCCCTCTTCTGGTCCGTTGCTTGTTTTTATTTTGCTCTTTTGTCTGCCCCCTCCTCTTGGTATGAGAGGGGGTATTTATAGTGTTAACATGCCTTCGCTTTTGGTAAGTAATGAAGATACTGAATCAATGATATTTCCTTAATCAAATCAATGAATCTTGACTGATTGATTTACTTGCCGATTTTAACATAATCAAATCAATCAAATCATAAGATTTAGATATGCCCATATCGCTTTGGATTGAATGTCCTGTTTTGATCAAGATCCTTAGCAAGCGGCGAGCCATCTCGCGGATATGGAAGGTATCTCACGAGGAACCTTGATTTCCAAGCAAGCGGTGATTTATGGTCCTACTTCGCGGATGACTTATCTTGGACGTACATCCCCGTGTGCATGCGAACTTTGTCGTCTAGCTTCTTCGCGCAGTTCCCTCCGCGGGGCCATCTCGCCTCGCCTTCATGTAAATCTACGCGCGCATGGCCATCTCGCCTCGCCTTCATTAAATCTACGCGGGCGGTGCCATTTTTGGTCCCACTTTGTGGACGACTTATCTTGGACGTACATCCCCGCATACATGCGAACTTTGTCGTCTAGCTTCTTCGCGCAGTTCCCTCAGCGGGGCCATCTCGTCTGGCCTTCATTAAATCTACTCGCGTGTTCTAGCGTGATCTCTGAGGGGGGGATCACCCAGATGCAGAAGTTATCTTCAAGCTCCCCTAACCTGTCAATCAAGGAGTGAACAACGTCAGAGGGAAGACCGGGTGCTCCGGCCTTCGACCCTCCGATGCCTAAGTCAGTAAGCAGAAATAAGGTGATAAGGGAGTGAAGATGAAGAGAGAGAGAATGAGGGGGAAGAGTGATATTTATAGGGATATGGTGGATGTACCCTAAAAATACCACTTTGCCCTTACTTAGAGGGTGTATTATCATTATGCCCTCAAGAAATAATGTAGGCTTCTTGGGCTTAGATAAGGCCCAAGCCCGTTTTATGTGGCGGCACGCGTCTTTTTAGACGAGTACGACTGATGTTGTACTATGTACTAACAAGTCCCCAAGTCCGCAGTCAAGAGACTCTCTTGGGTGGGGACTTTATCTGATACAATATCGGGAGTACGAGTCTCTTACTAGTGGCGACATAACCAGTCTCCATGCAAGGGAGGGGATGGACCGGCTCCCTCTGAGTGGGGTATGCTGTGTATTGCTATATATGATTGAGACACCGGGTTGTTGCTCCCATGTAGTGTTTGGAGATGGCGGGGCGATCGGGGGTCGAAGTTGAGGTACTGCTGGCGAGCATCTCGCGAGGGCCACGGGTACCGATATGTTAGTATACCTTGGCGTTTTAGTAGCCTTTGATATGTACTAGCTATATGCTCGAGCTAGTTGGGTTATTCTAGCATACGTTCGAGGGGGAGATTGAGGTGGCATATTTTGTGGTTGCCTCTAGGTGAGTGCTCGAGTGCCTACGTACCCGTTTATGGGATCAAACCAAACGTAGTTCACCATTTCGCCATCGAGGCAAGTGTGCCGTCAAGATGTGGCGAGGAGTGCCGCTGAGGCATAACGATGGGTGCCGCTAGGGCATAATGATGTTGCCGATAAGGCTTGTGTAGAGCTGTCAAAAAGCACGCTAGGGGGCGTAGCCAAGATGCCGATGGGGCAAGGCGGGTGGTGCCAAAGTGTATCGAGAGCATGTGATGTGGCGTGGCACAATTACCCGGGCGTTGGAGGCATGGTGCCGAGTCCCCCAGTCCCCACGCGAGGGATTATGGTGGCGAGACACCGAAATGAGGACAGTTCATATTGAGCGGAATGAACCGCGCTAAGGGTATGGCAGGCCGCTAGTGGGCGGGGCCGTTCGCGCTAAGGGCGAGATAAACTGTGCTAAGGGCGTGGCGGGCCGCTATCGGGCGAGCCAGTTCGCGCTTATGGCGTGGCGGGCCGCTAGTGGGCGAGTCAGTTCGCGCTAGGTGGCGAGTTTCTCGCTAGGTGGCGAATTCGCGCTACGGGCAAGATAAACCGCGCTAAGGGCGTGGCGGGCTGATGCTGGGCGAGTAAGTTCGCGCGATAAACCGCGCTAAGGGCGTGGCAGGCCGATGCTGGGCGAGTAAGTTCGTGCTAGGTGGCGAGACTCTCGCGGCGTGGCAGGCCGCTGCTGGGCGAGTCAGTCTGCGCTAGTTGGCGAGACTCTCGCGGCGTGGCGGGTCGCTGCTGGGCGAGTCAGTCCGCGCTAGTTGGCGAGACTCTCGCGGCGTGGCGGGCCGTTGCTGGGCGAGTAAGTCCGCACTAGTTGGCGAGACTCTCGCGGCGTGGCGGTCCAATGTCTATGTATAAGGTTGGGGATAGCTGGAGGGGGAGTTCGTGCTTTCAAAACTGAAAATTAGGCGAGCTGCAATTTGCGTTTTAGGGTTTTGGCGATTCTACAAACTTCAGACTAGGAAACATCCAATTTCACTCTTGATCGAGTGGGTGCGAGCACTCGGCTGTTTGCAACCAGCTTCACTACCACTATGCGAATCCGTTGTTTCAAGGTATGAGTTTGTCGCTTTCTTTGTCTTTGGATTTGTATGTGGTGGTGTTGTTGTTTTGGGTTATTTGGGGTGAGTGGGATTGTTCACATGTTTGTGATGTTGGTAGGAATTCTAGGGTGAGAGATTTGTTGTCGGGCTGGTTAGGGTTAAGGTAGCTGAGCAGGTCGCGCTAGTGGTGTGTGTAGCTAGAGAATGCATGTTTGAATGATGGCTGTTTACACATGCTGTGTGTAGCATGATATTGATATAGATAGATGTACAGTAATGTTGGGCTTGTAATCATGTGAAGCAAGTGTCATATGGTTTGCACATGGTTTACAAGTATGTGTTTAGCATGTACATGAGAATATATTATGATGTATGAGGCATGTTATTTGTATGATAACAACCCAATTGAAGTGTGAAGTGAGACTTATCTGGTGCCGTGTTGAGGCATGTCATTGTAGAAAAATTGGAGTTGCGCGGGGACTCTAGCGAGACCAGTGGAGTCCGCGAGGAATGGCGAGACAAGAGGAGTCCGCGGAGACTGGCGTGACAAGTGGTGTTCGTGAAGACTGGCATGACAAGCGATGTCCGCGGTGAGAAACGGATGGTCATGGGAGGGAGGAAGAGAGGAATGGCCTTGGGAGAGGCACTGAGACCCGGGAGGGGGACCCCCGGGAGAGGGGTGTGAAGCGGGTCACTTGTGTTGGCACGTTCCGAGAGCATGGTAAGCAAGGGAGGGGCTCGGGAGCTCGGGATAGAGCCATGTGTTTCCTGCCATGGGACCGCGGGTCGGGACAATATCCCGTGTCAGGACTAGACTCCGTGTCGGGAGGGCGGATTCTTGGTTCCGGGTTCTGTAGGAGGGTTCCGAAGGTGAATCCTGCCGGGACAGTGTGGTCGCCGTGACTGGCCTTGCTATTCTGATGGGCGTTCAGAATTTGTATCCTTCGACCGGGGGAGAGGCGTCCCGGGAGGCCGTGGAGGTTTTGGGTGTCCAGATCAATTCTGGGCGGAGGGCTGCTCAAGCGATCTCGGAGAGAAGTATTCAGCCAGAGCCTAGAGTTATAGATATATAAATGCGTGTAGCCCAGAATATATGTGGCTGCTTGTGAGCTCTGCATTCAACCCTTGGTTGATTGTGGAGGACGTGTAACTCAGTCTGTTGGGTTGCTGAGTTTTTGTGGCGGGAACCAGGAAGGGAGGTGCCAGGGGAGTTTTTGCTGAGTTTTTTTTTTGGGTACCTTTCTGTCAGGAGAGAGGAGTCCCGGGTAGTCGGGATGGAGACCTGTGTGGGGGTGTTTGCCAGGGGAACTACTAAGGATGTCCCCATGCGAGGTTTAAGAACTTTGGCGAGATCAGGGAAAACCGCGAAGAGCTGGCGAGGCGAGACCAGGGGAGTCTGCGAGGGTCTGGCGAGGTCAGCGGAGTCCGCTAGGGGGTCCACGACAATGTGAGTCCGCGAGGGGATGGCAGGACCTGCGGAGTCTGCGAATAGATGGCGGGACCTGCGGAGTCCGTGAATGGAGATGCGACAATGTGTCCGCAAAGGTTTCGGGGGAGCAGCACCGAGACATAGGTGGGCGTCCCCTAGAGAGAAGTATCAAGTGGGTGTCAAAGGCGAAGGCATGTCCCGGGGGGAGGGTGCCGAGATTGGGGTAGCGAGACCGAGAGCGTGTTCCCGCTTCGACTGAGGGAAGCTGGGTGTCCAGATCAATTTTTCTGGGCGCTGCTCTCCGGCGCGTGGGCCTTGGACGGAGGTTGGGGTGGCCACGCTGGATTCATTGGAAGACAGTGTGCATGATGGCTGGGAAGGTGAGCTACCTTGCTGTGGCACGCCCAAGCGAAGGAGAGAGAGAAAGTCAGATCTACTTTCTCTCTCCTCGGGATTTCTGGGCAGATGATGGCCATGGTGAGCGACGTGAGGGTTTCCACTTGAGGACCCTCCTTCTAGCGCCAATTGTTCTGGCGTGATCTCTGAGGGGGGATCACCAAGATGCAGGAGTTATCTTCAAGCTCCCATAACCTGTCAATCAAGGAGTGGACAGCGTCAGAGGGAAGACCGGGTGCTCCGGCCTTCGACCCTCCGATGCCTAAGTCAGTGAGCAGAAATAAGGTGATAAGAGAGTGAAGATGGAGAGAGAGAGAATAAGGGGGAAGAGTGGTATTTATAGGGATATGATGGATGTACCCTACAAATACCACTTTGCACTTACTTAGAGGGTGTATTACCATTATGCCCTCAAGGAATAGTGTAGGCTTCTTGGGCTTAGCTAAGACCCAAGCCCGTTTTATGTGGCGGCACGCGTCTTCTTAGGCGAGTACGACTGATGTTGTACTATGTACTAACAGCGCGCGGGGCCATCTTCCCTCGCCTTGTTTACTTTTATGCGAAGTCATTTTGCCTCGCCACTGTTTACTTCTATGCGAAGTCCATTTCGCCTCGCCATTGTTTATTTCTATGCGAAGTCCGTTTCACCTCGCCACTGTTTACTTCTATGCGAAGTCTGTTTCACCTCGCCACTGTTTACTTCTATACGAAGTCCGTTTCACCTCGCGCAATCCAGTTTGCCTTGCGAAGTCTAGTTTGCCTCGCGAACTCTACTCTCTATCTCGCCTGACCGCTGGCGAACCATCATCAATCAATTTCGGAATGTTCGATTAATTTAATTGATACATGGCCATCAATCAACACTTGATAATTGATTTCAATTGGGATTTAAGGTTTTGTTTTCGACCGACCATTTCCACGTTGCCACGTGTTATTTCCAACGGCTTTCCAATTTTGTTGACTCACAAGCCACGTATTTACTTGAATTATTCAACGACTATTATTATTGTTAAATTTTATATGTCTACAAATGCCCCCACTTCAAGGTGCGTCGTAGTCATGTTGTCGTCATGTGCCAAATATGCGACTTGAAGTCCATGCTTTTGTTATGGATGGTTCTGGGCCAACTTCTTGGGCTCAAATGTGTGTAGGAAATCTAGAATTTTGTAAGAATTCCTGACTTTGTTGGGACTCCTTGAGTTTATAAGGATCCATGCATCTATAGAGACTCAATTTTGTATGTCTCCTCTTTGACATGGGAAACACCTTGAGCAAATTCATTTCTTTGTTTTGATATGGCAGTGCTCTGAACAACCCGAGCAAACTCATTTTCATGTTTTGTTATGACTGGACTCAGAAGCTTCTTCCAAGCTGCCTACGTACTCTTATGAGAAAAAGATCAAGTCATGACGTAGTTCAAGGATTTTTTTTTGGGGTACCGTACACAGTTTATGCTCGTGCGGGCAAGGAACATTTTTTTTTGTCATTTGTAGTTTAAACTCGTGCAGACAATGAGAATTTTGTGTGTGTGTCATTTGCAGTTTAAGCTCGTGCAGACAAGGAGCATTTTTTTTAATTTTTTTTGTCATTCGCAGTTTATGCTCGTGCGAAAAAGGAGTGTTGTGCCTTTGGTGCGGTCTACATGAGGCTCGGCAGGTTGCATGCCCCCAGTAAAGACAACGATGACACTGTTTTAAGTTGTTCATAGATGAAGGTAGCATGATTTGACTGAGCTATGTCATCTTCAACGTCTAAACATATCTTTCCTTGTTGTGCAAGCTTCATGATAAGGTCTTTCAAAATGAAGCACTTCTCCATCAGATAACTGATGATACGGTGGTACTTGCAATATTTTGGATCATTGATGCGATGCATCTCTTCTGGACGCCTGCAGTCTGGCAATTTGATTATTTTGTTTTCAAGCAAGTTTTCCAACATCTCAGCAACATCAAAATCTGGAAAAGGGTAACTTCTAGCTTCCAACTCTTGTAGAGTTTTCCTCCTTGCTTGATCTTGAGTTGACTGAAACTTCTTTTGCTCGCTTGATTTGACTCGTTTCATGACCCTTGTAGGAGCTGTGTTGATTGCCAAAGACTCTTGATTCTCTAGTTTCATGATGCCACATTTTCTTCAGCCATGACTAGCCAAACTGAGTTCCATGTCATGAGCTCGAGTAGCAAGTTCTTCGAATGTGCGAGGCTTTATCCCTTGAAGAATGTACAACAAATCTCAATGCATGCCTTGAATACACATTTCTATTGCTGACAATTATGAGAGTCGGTTTTTGCAGTCGAGACTTAGTGTACGCCAACGATTGATAAATTCTACAGCAGACTCGCCGTTTTGTTGTTTGGTGTTAGTGAGCTCTAACATACTCACTATGCGACGTGTGCTGAAGAAACGGTTCAAGAACTCCTTTTCCATTTGCTCTAAGCTGTCAATGGATTCAGGCTCTAAATCCGTGTACCACTCAAAGGCATTGCCTTTCAAAGAGCGAACGAATTGCTTGACAAGGTGGTCACTTTCCGTCCCAGCGTTATTGCAGGTTTCAATGAAATGAGCAACATGTTGCTTTGGATTGTCTTTCCCTTCGAACTGCTGGAATGAGGGGAAGAATGAGGGGAAGAATGTGCATATGCGGTCTGTAGCTCATATTCTTAACCTGATTGTTAATGATGGTTTGAAACCCATGAATATGTCTAGTGATGTTATTCGTAATGCGGTGAGTTATGTTAGATCATCTTCACAAAGACTTGAACTCTTTAAACAAATTGTTGAGAGAGTGAAGATAGAGTGCAAGGGCTTGTGGTGTTGGATGTCCCTATTATATGAAATTCCACATACTTGATGTTGAAATCGGCTTTGAAATTTCAAAAAGCATTTGATAGATTGAGTGAACAAGATACTCGTAATTATTGTGCATATTTCAAATTGAGTGAAAAGAATGCAAATGAATGGCCACCCGCTTGGAATGATTGGAGGAACGCCGAAGTACATTCAGAGTTTCTAAAACTATTTTATGAAGTTACATTAAGAATGCGTTGTTCTAATGTACTTATTATTCATCACACTTTTGATGATTTACTTTATTTATATGGTCTTTTAGAAGAACAAATTAAGAAACCAAGTGTTCCTAAGATGGAGGATATTGCACCTCCAATGAGAGAAAAATATTAAAAAAATATTGGGGTGGTTTTGATGAGTTGAATCAATATGTGTTTCTTACTCTTATTCTTGATCCACGACACAAATTTTGATGAGTTGAATCAATATGTGTTGATTATTTAGAAGTTGTATTTGGGGAGAATGATGAGTACCATATGGTGGAAGTTATCTGATTGAGTGTGAATGAGCTTTTTTATGACACTTACAATGTGTATGAAGAGAAGAAAATGAGTGTTAGAGGGGTTGGTGAGTCTCAAACATCCAATGATAGGATTAAGATTCTTTTACCCACAGGTGTTACTGAGTTTGACAGGAAGATAAAAGAGAAGGAGTTGAAGAGAAAAACAAAGAAAGACGAGATCGTTAACAATATTATTGATAGATATATTAGTGATCCTACTTAAGGAGACGATGAAAGGTTTAACTTGTTGAATTAGTGGAGTGAATTGGGTTTATAGGTAGCCGATATTGGCCCTCATTGCAAAAGACATTCTAGCTATTTTGGTGTCTACTATATCTTCAAAATCTTCTTTTAGCACTAGTGGGAAAGTCATTAATCCACATCAAAGTTTTTAAAGTCTAAAAATGATACAAGCCTTGATATGCACACAAAGTTGGCGTAGATGTGAAACTATTGTTTTGCATCATGTGTCATCTAGTGAGAATATTGAGCTATATGAAGAGGCGGAAAAAGGTAATAATTTGACATTATTCTTGAATGTTTGATTTGATTAATTCGGTTTACGTTATATATGTTACATCACTTACATGTATAGTTTTCTTTTCTAACCTTTTGTTTTTTATTTTGTTTTATTTTGTTTTGTACATGTAGAAATATTGGATACACCATCATTGTCAAGTAGGCAAAATGTTAAGTATGGTATGTTGCCTCTTAAAATGAAGGTTATGAAACAAACATTATTGCGAGGATGAGACGATGTTGATAAGGATTTGATGTACTTTTCTTCCATTTATTACATTTTTTTTTATGTTGTGATGTTTAATGTTTAAACTTTAAACATTATACTCTATTTTTAATTTGTGGACTTTTAAATTTAAACTATATGAAAGTATGCATTATCGAATATGAATCTATAAGTCTATATTAAGAACTCTATATTAAAATTACCAAAAATTTGTACTACTATTTTTTTTTTAGCCAAAAAAAAAAGAAACCGAAGAAAAACCAAACCGGGCAAAACCGTTTGGTTCAATTCAGTTTTTGATTTGAAGTTTTAAAAAATAAAAACCAAACTAAACCGAACCAAATTTTAAAAAAATTAGACAAAACCCCAGCACGGCAGCACGGTCCTTCTGCATGAGGGGAGGCTGTATTGACAACGTGTGTGATACTGGTCCAAATGACAACACAATGGTGCCACTAGTTCCTCACTCTGAAGTCTGAACTGAACCGTATCCGTATCCGTATCCGTATCCGTATCCGTATCCGATTGTATATATAATCACAAAAGTTGCCCACGCAACGCAACCACCTCCGCCTCACGTGACCCAGCGCCAACATCGGACGCTCTCTCCTTCTTTCTCTCTATCTCTCCCATTCAATCCCAAACACTCTCTCTCTCTCTCTCTGCAACCTCCGTCGGAATTTGAATCGTCTCTCCGACGTTTCCAGGTACGGAACCCCCCTCCTCCACCGCCCTCGATCTTAAATTTTACGCCTTTCTGCAATCCCATTTTCTAGGGTTTCGATTTCGACGCCTATAATTGATCCCATTTTCTAGGGTTGATTGCAACAATAACCGGATAGCCGGAGATTTGAGTTTTTACTTTTTACTGTAAAGTTTCCAGCTTTCACTGTTTTATCGAATTACCACCCGTACAATTGTCTCCGCAAGGATCAATTCTTAGAAATTGATCTCGGATTTAGTACTGTAAGGTTGAATTGTCTTTTGTTTTTATGGGTTGATGAGTGTCTTTATATTTCACAGTACTTGGTTTTCAAAACCATGATATCTTTTCGAAACTTGGTTGTGCACAAGGAAGACTTGAAATTGTTGAGTGTGAGCATAAGTACTGTTTGTGATTTCTGTCTGAAGGGTTTGGTTTTATTGTTTGTGGTTAAATTTGTGTCATGGGTGCGATACTGCCATGTAATAATCCTTTTGAGTGAGAAGAGAATGACAGAGGTACACATTGGAAACATTTGATGGGTGATTGTCATGCTGTTCTTAACCCTGAAATCTCTCTATTAAAATGTTAAACATATAATAGGGTAGGATCCGCAATCCGAACTGTTTAATTTATATGGTTTAGATCATTTATTTTTAAACACATGATCCGAATGGATCCGGATCCAAAAAAATCTATTCAGATATCGGTTTTTCGTTTGGATACATGATACCATTTTTAATTTTTCACAACACTTTGTTAAGTCTCAGCTTTGACTAAAACGACATTTCCAAGATTTCAAGTTTCCAAAAATTCATCTTGGACACAAAATGCCCAGTACTGTTTGGTTTGGTGGCATAAGTCTCTCTTTATAAATGAGAGGTCGTGAGTTCGACTCACTGTATTATAGCACATTAATTGTGCATTTGATAAAAAAAAAAAACCTTAGACGCAAAATAACATTATGCATTAAGGCAATTCAAAGTTTCATACTTAGCAAGGTATTGACAAATAAAAAGCATACTAGGTATTGCAAGTCTCGATAATAATAAGCTGCAACAAGCAAATAACTAGGTAAACAAACTCCTCAAACGTCCAAAACTCCATCAACAATCTAACATCCTAACAATCTCAATCATTTTTGTGTTTTATCTTTTTATTACCCTAACAATCTAACGGCCTACAATAGATTTAGTTCAATCTAACAGTTATTCGGATTTTTTTTTATAAAATTAAATAAAAACCCAAAATACTAGGCCTCTTTTAAGATAAACTCATACATATTTTTCTTTTATTTTACACTCATTTCATATAAGCAAACTAACCATATAAAACAAATGTCTACAATTAATAGTTTTCTTCATTTTTCGGTTTCTCTGATTCACCCTTCAGACAGTAAAAAGCTAAATTTGGTATATTTCTCAATTTTAGCATCAATTTGAAACTCAAATACTGAGCTAAAATTTAGTTTGATTTAACTTTATCATAATCAATTACATTCTTTAATTTCTTACCTTGCTATTACTAACTTGAGTGTATACACACACACACACACACATATATATATATATATATATATATATATGCTATATACAGAAGTATGTCATTTGTAATAGAATACTTATTTTCATTCATGAGCTCACATTTGATGTCTCTCTACATAGTCGAAAAATGTCTAATTGTAAGATACACATTCTTGTTCTTTGATTAATTTTCTTCTTTTTAAGTATATTAATATATCATTTCTCATATTGATTGAGAAAATATTTTACTCTTAACTACTTACATTTATAATGTACTTATTAAGTAGGGCATAATATGATAATATACCTAAAAATAATAAACTCAAAATTGGGTTTAGGGTATAGGGTTTATGGTTAGGGTTTAGGGTATAGGGTATAGGGTATGGGGTTAGAATATAGGTTCAGGGTATAGGGTTAGGGTATAGGTTCAGGGTATAGATTCAAGGTATAGGGTTTAGGGTTTGGGGTTTGGGGTTCGGGGTTTAGGATTTAAGGTTTAAGGTTTAAGAATGAAGGATTACGTCATAAGTCACATGGTCCTACGGTAACACTGTAATTTTTTTTTTACTCTAATAATCAAATATCTTATTTATATTATATTTAATCTTATATATAGATCAGAGAATGAATTTCTTTCACTTATTTCACTTAGATATTTTCATAAAAATAAAAAAAACTGCATGATTCTTGCAAATTGATTGAAAAATGTTAGTATTAATTAGAAGAAAAACTCATAATCAAGGCATTTAAGACAACATCAATTAAACTTATTTATTATGTTTATATGTTATAGTTGAATGGTGGTAATTGTGTAAAATTTAAAAAAATATATGATATAATATGTATCATAATTGTTACATTTTAGATGTCTATCAAATAATAATATTAGTGAGTTTTATTTAAAACTACTATTTAAATTTGGGTGTATATGAAAATCCTCCATTTTTTTTAAGATCCGATTATATTTGAATTTCCTTAATTGGATCGGATCCATAAAAAATTGCATTTTTAATAAACAGGATCCAATCCAAACCGCCTATTCGGATCGGTTCAGATCTGATCGATTTGGAATTGGACCAAATATGCAGCCCTCCGCCATACAATGAGGTTGTCAAAGTAGCATGCCACCGCAACACCACCTCACCACAACACACACAGCATCGCCGTCCAGAGGAAGCAAGCAAGACCAAGGAAAAGCACACCATATGTACATGAGAGATCCCCCATCCACCATGTCTCATGCTCGACCTCACCATAGTCACCATCTCATGAACCTTGTAAAAAAAAAAAAAACCCGACGTTGAAGCGCTTATTCCCCCACCACTCACCTCCTATTCTAAGAATAGAAGATCAATGATGAGGCAAAAGAGCTCGTTTGACGATGACGTCGTGGCGGCGTACCATTGGACGAGGCAAAAAAAAAGGGTGGCGGCTGTCTACAAGAGGGAAATTAATGTAAATTATGGTTTCCCAAATATTAAGTCCTTCGTATGTGTACGTTAGTATAGAAGCATAATATTTTTTTCGTTTTGATGAACATATCATAATTCAATTGCTAGAATTCATGCAAGTGGACCATCATATACCTTCCCCCTGACGAGTAGAGATCATATCAAGGGTTCGTGGTGAAAATCATAATGACACATGATAAACGTACACTACTTGAACTAAGTGATCACTTATAAGATTATCACATTCATCCTTATATTGTTCAGATCGGATTCAACCAAATTAAACAAGCCTAAAAAAAGCTAAGATAGAGAGTCGAAAATTAACATATGAATCATACAAAAAGCTTTATTGAAATTCTGAAGCTATTTTAACATTTATAGTGCAGGACCCTTCAACATGCTGTTGAACCTCAATATGTTACTGACCCTCACTAGACAACCGTAAGAATCATTATGAACTTGTTTGTTGCAAGTTAAAGCTCATTGTAGTTATCGGTATAAACTACGAAAAATCGAGTGGGCTGGTTTTGCTCAATATTATAGGTTCCAGGTCCAAACAGGGATGGTGGGCTCGATAGGTTTGGACTTTTGGAGGAATTGGAGAAAGGGAAAAGAATTTCGGTTAGCCCACAGGAGAACATATAAAAAATTGTGATTATAAAATCACCGCCCTGAAGAAACCCAAATCCTTTCCTTCTTTTCCCCTCGACGACTCGTAGAACTCGAAAATGACTTTTAGCCGTAAGTGTTGCAGGACATCGATTGTGGCCAATCCGATTCACAGCGATGGTTTTGTATCGTTGAGCACCCCGCTAAATCGTGTCAGAGTGTCTGTACCTTATGGTTCAAGAACCAGGCGCCTCCGCAATTCAAGGGTTAGTGGCGTGCGAGCTTCCGCTGTGGAATCCTATGAAGGCTCCTCTAATTTCGTTAATCGCATGGAAAAAGCCTGGTTAATCTCCAAGGTACTTTTTTGTTCATTCTGAGATTTGTCTGAGATGTTATATGATTTGATTGTGCGATGTGCAGCTACTAAGTGGGTTTTGGTTTAAGTATCAATCCAGTTGTTAAGCGGCCACTTCGAGTTTTGATTTGTTGGATGGTTTGGTTTGTCGTATTTTGATGGGCTATTGTTCATATGCCTTTGCTATTGCCGAAGAAGATGCAGGAGTCTTAATATTAGGAAGTACAGAATCATTTTAGGCTTTTACCTGTGCTTATGTATAGATTTCAGTTTTCTTTGGTGCTACAAGGTAATGTCTAGATAATACTTTCCGGCATAGACTGTATACAGAGACAGATGTATCATTTTTCTTGGCAAGGTTCTTAGTGAATGCTAAGGTGTAGCCGGTTTCAGCCACTGACCATCAACTGATGAGGGCCTCTTGTTGTGTTCTAATATCTTCCTTGTTTATCACTTACAGCAACCAAGGCCTGTTGCCTGTTCTTCTTGCAACTCAAATGGGCATATCGAATGCAAATGGTGTGCTGGCACAGGCTTCTTTGTTCTTGGCGATAACATGCTTTGCCAAGTCCCTTCAAAAAGTACTAGTTGTGTCATATGTACTGGGAAGGTATATCGAATTATAATTTGCCAATACCATTCAATATCTTTTGGTACCATCCCTCAGTTTCCTAATGCACATGCTATATGTAACATATAATTAAAGCCCCCATATCTTATGTTCATCCAGGGATCAATGCAATGCTCAGATTGTAAGGGAACAGGTTTTCGTGCCAAGTGGTTAGGACAGCCTCCTATTTCCAAGTAGCAGCTTTTCTTGATAGAGATTGCTGTCTTTCTGATGCCCAGAAGCTTCAAGTATCGAAGCTCAAATAGGAATTGTATTAACATTGAATTCATGTTGTAACATACATTGTTAGTTGTTCAAATTTCATATTCTTTACGGCACAATAAAAGTCACATCCAGTATTGTTTATAGTCGATAGTTACCAAGTCTATAGTTTTAGACTTAAAGTCACCTTCACATGTTCGTCAAAAATCTCGAGATGCAGTGAAATTGTGTTTTGTGTGCTATGCCATTCTTTCCTTCTCTCGTTTCGCCTGCAGAGTGCTCATAATATAGATGCTGTATCTTGTATTCCGTCAACAATGCATTTGATAAAAAAAGGCAGTGATAATTCCAGGCAGATTCACACTTGACACAAAGTTACAATGAAGTATGTCTGAAATCAACATGTTTTTGGGGCATTAGAATCGCTGTCATACACCAGTACAGCTTGCCACAAGAAAATATGTTGTTTCTCCGACTACAGCGCAATATAGTAAGGTACTGAAATTGAGAAGGAGCTTGAGATAATGTGATGCCCACAGTCTTTGATCATGAAAGTTGCTCAGCATCTTCAGTTGCTTGAAACTATAGTTGAAAATAGTAACGTATTTATATCGTCCACATCTGTTTCTATCTCATCACCTGCATCACCAACTCTTCGTCAGTATTTTTACTCTACCTAAACTATTGCTCGATATAGGTTATGGAGGTTTTCTGCAAAAGTAACAGAGAGGTGATAGTTTTACGTTTCTTCTAAAACAAAACAAAACAGAGAGGTGATGGAGAAGTACGCAACAGATGGAGGAAATAAAATGGGGGAAAAAACTAAAAATTGATCAGCAGCTATAAAAATTTCCTCTTCCAAACCCGCCTAATACAGAATTTGCTTGCGGAAACTTTTTTTTTTAATTCAAATTCACTCATTTAAAAATGTCTACTCAGTGATAATGTGCAATCTGTGACAAAGCTGAGTTATATCTGAACATCAATCTCACATGAAAAATGAAACTTCCATTCATTTAATTTGTAGATAATATGAGCCTCATTACATATACCTCTTTGATTATTAGTGAAAAGTGGTGACTCATACTGGTAGAAGCATCAATTGCCTCAAAATGTTGCTACTGATCATATGAAAATAGAGTTGACTGGACTGTAAATCATTACCTGCTTTTGTTCTAGCTTGGACCTTCCACTCATCGATGATCTGCAAAAGGAATCAATATGGTCTTAAGATTGTGTTATAGACCCTTTTTGTACATGAAATCAGCAAAACTGTAACACATGTGAAGCTGCTGGGGCCTGGGGGCAATGTAGCAAGGCTAAATTCTGATTTAACAGAAGAACAAAGCTTCCCGCAGTTAAAAGGTCATTATCTTAGCCCTGCCAAAAGCTAGGTTGATACTGGTTACTTGCTGGCAAATGGTGCAAATACTTGAGACACCATCTGGAAACTAGACAACCGAGCACAATGCAGATATGGCAACACTGAGCAAGATTAGAACACAGAGTACAAGATACTCTTTTTGATTACCATAAGGATAGAAACCATGCGAAATATTGCAGCTACATCCAATAATCACAAGGACTATAAAAACCTTTGGAAATTACAACCATTTAGATTTTTGTTTAGTATATAACTATGAGTCGTATAACTATATAGTAGCCAAATACTCTAGTTTGGTAGTGCAAATAACAAAAAGATTACCTGATTGAAGTTGGCAAAAGCAGAATCATGAGAATCAGTAGTGGGGGAAATGCCCATGGAAGCCTCCATCCTCTGCACTAGATTTCTGTTACCGACGAGAGTGGTCCTAGCCTTGTCAATCAAATCCTGCAAAACCCAAAAGCCAAAGCCTATTCAACAAACAAAAAGTCCATCCCATTCCCAGCGAGAGAGAGAGAGAGAGAGAGAGAGATACCTGCTTGGCTGTTAGAAGGTGACGGCACTGGTCTTCCAAAGTGGACAAGTCTTGCTGAATTTTCTTTATTCTGGAAACCAGCTTCATCGGGTTTGCATTCTGGGGATAGATTTGTTGGAACTCCTTGTCGAGCCTGTGCTGAACCGCTGTCAGATCGTGGTTCGCTTTCGTCAGCAGCCTCACCAACCCCTCCGTCGCTTCATGATGCTCTTGTCCCATTTTCCGGTCGACTAAAGATTTTCCCTTTCGACTCGTAAAAAAGAGAGAGAGAGATAAACCTGAATGGGCCGGTGAGGCCCATAAACATGCTGAGCCCAAGTCTCTTTCAACAAAACAAAGCAACAAACACAAGGTTGCCGAATGCGGAGGAGATAGAGGCAGCGATGGGAAGCGAGGACGAGAGGGTTCTGGAGAACCTGCTAGAGATTCAGTTGCAAGAGCAAAGAGACTCTCTTGCAACCCTCAACGACGCCTTAGCCTCCGACCCCACCAATCCCGAGCTCCGCGCTGTACGTACTCTTTTCCCCTTTCAACGCCTAGCTAGGTTTTTGTGTACTTGAAATATGATTTCATTTTGCAATGTAATCACCTCTATTAGCAGCAAGTGAGATTGTGGTAATGTCATGGCATAGGGATGAGCTTTTGTATTATAAGCTCTTCATAACTTACTATTGCGCTTTCAGCTTCAAGAGGAGGTTATTCAGGCAATCAAAGATGCTGAGGAAGGGCTTCTGCACCTAAAACGTGCAAGGTTATTACGAGAAGTCGATTCAGCTCTGGCTCCTTCTCATCATGCCAGTAAGGATGCTAAGGCAGAGACTCTTGAGGAACCAAGTTACAGTGTTGGATCAAAGTGTAGGTTCCGTCACTCTGATGGACATTGGTACAATGGTCAAGTTATAGGACTGGATGCTTCTAACAATGCAAAGATTGTTTTCCTCACTCCTACTTCTGAAAATATGCGGGTGCGTACAATTCACTCATCCTTTGTTTTTCTTGTGAATTATAATTTTCATTTTATGTTCTATTTTTAGTGATTGTGAGAGCAAAACTATCCCCTGGGTGAAATCTTTCATTTTAATAAATAATCCATGGTTATATGCTTTCTTGTAAAGTTGAGCCTGATGATGTGTGTCCTGTCAATATTACTACTGCTATAGATTCACTTCGAAGTACTGCTCTATATAACTGTTTCAATATATTAATGCCACATAACCGCTTCAATATACTAATACCACTTCCATATACTAATGCTACACCACCAAAGTGCAGATTTGCAAATTCTTTCTACAACAACGATGTCGATTTGGTAGCAACTGCCGCTTATCACATGGTATGTCATACTCTTGCCTATTAATTGATTAGTTTGTACTCTCTAAAGTCTCCTTGCTACCATTTTCGCATCGTTATTAGCATTCAAAGAAATTTAGTGGTTATGACATAGATTGGTTGGCTATATTTTAGGTTGGTGAGCATAGGCAAACTATACTTTAGGTTAGGTTCACGGGCATTACCAGGCTGTGTATGTTTTGGTGTATTCCATCTTTAAATCTTCGTTTGAGCTGATTGTTGGTCATTAACTTTTTTATTCATATGTTTATTTAGTTCTATTTTTTTTAGCGATTGGAAATATGTATTATCCAGCTTGGGCATGGTGTTTTATTTAGCTTTATTTGATTTCTTTCTGTTATACTTCTATAATGCATGCTTCTGAAAACTGCTGACAATACCTTTGTTTATCTGAAACAATTCTTTCCCATAGTTATCTTCTCACCTACATTTATTGCCTACAGGACTTGATGTCCCACTCTCTTCTCTGAAGATGTATACCCCAACTATGTGGGAGCAGTCACTAGTAGGGTCAAGTATTTGGGCGGCCTCAGACGGTGAAGATGGTGTTTGGAGGAAAGCTGAACTTGAATCATGGGATGGTTTACTTGGGGTTGGAAGAGTTGTTTTCCAAGATGATGGAAGCTCTGCAAATCTTGGGGAAGAAGCTATAACATTATCTGAGTTTGCTCAAATGAGTGATGAAGAAGATTCTAGCTCAGAAAAATCTGATTATAGTGAGTATGAAGATGAGGCCCCTCAGGGTGTAGGATTTCTTGAAAGCACCCTACTACAGAGGGGCATTCAGACTGAAACGAGCATATTTGCTAAGTGGGAGAACCACACCCGTGGTATTGCATCCAAGATGATGGCCAATATGGGTTACCTTGAAGGGACAGGTCTAGGCGCATCTGGGCAGGGTATTGTAGATCCCATCTCTGTGAAGGTCCTTCCACCAAAGCAATCTCTTGATCATGCGGTGGAATCTTGTGAAAAGGAAGAGGGTGAAGGGACTCAAGGAAAGAAGCGTAGCAGAGGTGGTAAAAGAAAACGTGACAAGAAGTTTGCTGCATTGACAAGAGCAGCGAAAGAAGTGGAGTCAACGCCTGACATGTTTAGTTTTATTAATAGCCAACTTGCTATGCATGGTGAAGCTTCAAATGGTGGAACATCAAAGAAGCAGAACAAAGGGTCAGGGGAAGGGAAGAAAGTTGATAGGCGGGATTTGGTGACCTACGAGGATGAAGTGAAGGAGTTGAAGATGCGAGTAGGAAAACTTGAAGAGATGGTGAGTAGAAACAAAAAAGAGAAGGTGGTTTATGAAGCTGCGATGAGAAAATTGATTGAAACTCGCAAAGTCTTAGCAGAGGCGGAGACAGCTCAGGCTTCCGCATCAAATGCGGTTGTCAGTAGAGAAAAAGAGAAGAGATGGCTTAAGTTTTAGGATTAACATATGTATATCATTTGCAGGCATAGGCATACAAGTATGCTAACTTTGTGGAACTATGAAAGGGTTTGTAGGTCAAGATTGGTATGTGATCACAGGGATATTGTTGTAATGTTGTGTCTAAAGTTAAAATTAATATTCGAGTATGGATCAACACTCGGAGCAACCTACTCGGGCCGTACAACTCTTGAATGGGCCAGGCCCAAAAAAGCGGAAGTCGGTCCTTGCTTGGTCCGGAAATAAACTCTAAAAAAACCCATTCACAATGAAAGTGTTTGCTTCTTCTCCACGAAGTAGCACTGTCAGTGTGACAATTCATTCCTCCCTCTCTATATTAACTTCCGTAACTTTTAAAACCCCGTCTCTTCTCCTTCTTCAAATTCAAAACAAAAAAAGGGAGCAAAAGGATCAATGGGCGAGGCAGTGGATTGTGTAGCGAGTGGTTCAGTGACGATCGGTTCGTCGCTGATACCGATAATAAACAAGCTGCAGGACATTCTGGCTCCAGTAGCCGTAGGCAGCGAGATATCGCTGCCGCAAGTGGCGGTTGTGGGAAGCCAGAGCAGCGGAAAGTCCAGCGTCCTCGAGGCCCTCGCGGCTGCGATATCTGCACTCGTAGACCCCTCGTCTTGATGCTCGAGAACCGCCCCGCCGGAGATTCCGACTGGGCCGAGTTCCGTCATTTGCCTGGAAAGCGCTTCTACGACTTCACCATGATCCGCCGAGAGATTCAGGTACCTCCTCCACGTTTTTTTTTATTCTCTTCTTTCTTGTTTTGAGTTTTGACAATACTCCAATAGCATTGTTTGTTTGTTGAATACTTCAGGCTGAGACTGATAGAGAGGCAGGATTGAACAAAGGGGTTTCGGATAAACAAATTCGGCTCAAGATTTCCTCTCCCAATGTCCTTAATATGACTCTTGTTGATTTTCCTGGCATCACTAAGGTTCCCGTGGGAGATCAACCTAGTGATATAGAATCAAGGATCAGGAAGATGATAATGTCCCATATTCGCCAACCAAATTGCATCATATTGGCTGTTACTCCTGCCAACGCTGATTTAGCCACCTCTGATGCACTTCAACTGGCTCGAGAAGCTGACCCTACTGGTTTTCGTACCATTGGTGTCATCACCAAACTTGATATAATGGACAGGGGCACCGATGCCAGCAACTTTCTACTTGGGAAAGTTGTTCCCCTTAAGTTTGGCTATGTTGGTGTTGTCAACCGTTGTCAAGAGGTAAAAATCATTCAACTAGTTAATCTGTATACCACTTGTTTTATGTGCTACATTGCCACCAATTACATGGTAATATTAATTGGCTACATCATAGGCTATTTTCTAATGATTTGAGGAACTGGTATGACCTTTTAATTGGTTCCAAATGTGAATTCTGTTCAAGAGTTATGCTGCAGTTTAAAAAATAGTTCATCTCTTTAGTACTCACCTAACATTTTTACTCTTCTCTTTGTGACAGGACATAAATAAAAACCGTCGCATTACTGCAGCACTTGCTTATGAGGAGAAATTCTTTCGTGATAATCCAGTAATTTTCACATTCCTTTTGTATTATTGACTATTGAGAAAATAATGTTAATGGTGCATTGGTACTTAACGTAATTTTTGTGTGCCATGCATGATAAAGGTATATAGCAGTCTCTCTGATCGTTGTGGCATTCCCAAGTTAGCAAGGAAACTGAATCAGGTTGGTGTGCATCCTACAATTTTTTGGTGCTTATGCCTCTTCTGTGCTTGGTACTTTTTCGTATTTCAATTATTGTCAATGTTGTCATGGTTGTTCTTCTGTGTTAGATTCTGGAGCACCATATCAGGATTGTTCTCCCTGGTTTGAAGGCTGAGTTGAATTCTCAGATGAATGCTGTTTATAAGGAACTACAAACCTATGGAAAAGTTATGGAATCTAAAGTAAGTTTCAGTTACTTAGATGAGGTTTTTAAGTTCTCTGTTGCTTTTACTGCATATGGACAGTTAGGTTTCCCATGTTGTATAAACCTTCAATTACTTATTTCTACAGCTCAATTTTCAGTTGGGGTCATTGTATTTCCTTGATATTTGGTATATACCTTAAGAACATGATTTGTAGGTTCTAGCCTTGTAAATAGGGATATCACTGCATTCCTTTTATCCTCTATACGACCCATATTATCAAGAACCATTTACATTCTCCTTTTAGTTGTTAAACATCATCATTTAAGATATTTTGCTACAATATGACGATGGAGTAGTTATAAGTCTGTATAAGCAATTGTTTGTCATTATCTTACAACTTATTGCTACTACTGATCTTGTATGTAGATAGATGTAGAGAACATGCATTCATGATCAAAATTTTCCACTATGCTCATTCTTTTTCTGTCTATACACCCACACATAGAAATGTGAAATATATTGTATTTGACTTATAGTTTGCTCTAAGTATGTTGTCCCTTTCTTTGAACCAGACAGATCTGGGAGCAACTATGTTGAGTATTTTGTCAAAATACTGTGAAGGTGAGATTTCAGTTTCATGGCAGATTTGGTATGCTTTTATTTTAAATTCCTGGTAGTGGACATTTTATTACTCAAGTGATCACCTAAAGAAAATTAAACAAGACTAAGACACTCGGAGATGATTAAATTTGAAAGTTATTTTAATTTCCTGGTGCTATTGTGACTGAGATGAGAAATTATTGTGTGAGAGACTCTGCATCCATAGGGATCAATCATGGCGTCAAGTGCTAAAACTGAAAAAATTTGTGTCAATTATTCTAGTATTCTTTCATCTCTTGTAATTTTTATGAGCCTGATGCCCTGATATCTGTATTATTTTGTTTTCACTTCTTGGTATTTAGTGTCATGTTACTAACTTTTTCTGTTTGAGTTGATGTCACTCTTCTTAACGATAGTAACGTTCCTGTTTCTTTTTCGCTAATTGACAGCTTTTACTAGTATGTTGGATGGAAAAAATCCGGACATGTCAACTAAAGAATTGTCAGGAGGAGCCAGGATCCAGTACATTTTCCAATCAATTTTTGTAAAGAGCTTGCAGGTACCATGTTTTATTACACAGTTATAGGTTTTCTCGATGTTTGTTATGTGTATTTTACTATTTTTATGTTGTCTGTTTTCTAAATACTTAAATGAAAAGGCCTGTTTCTTACTAAAAATATGAATGTGGTATTACTATGTTCTCCCTTCCTGCATAATGAGAGCTTGCTTTGAAATCTAATACTTTCATAGTTATATGCTATCATCTGATGCCTACGAACTATCCATAATTGTAGGAAGTAGATCCCTGTGATGATGTAACTGATGATGATATTCGAACTGCCATTCAAAATGCATCTGGTGCAAGAAATGCTTTATTTGTGCCTGAGGTGAGTTTAAGTGACTACAATGCTGATGCCATATGGTATCCTACATTCCATTCCCTTGTTTAAAAGTAAAAGTTTTAAACCAGTTGCAGGGTTTGCACGCAGTGGCTGATAAGCGTTGTGTTTGATTATTGTCAGGTCCCATTTGAAGTTTTAGTTAGAAGACAGATTGCACGCTTGTTGGACCCAAGCCTTCAGTGTCTACGTTTTGTTTATGAGGAACTGGTTAAGGTAAATTATAGATACACATCTATGTGGTACTTATAGAATTATAATTGTAGGTTTCCTTGAATCAAGTAATGTTTATATCTGAAAATTTCTCTGCAGATTAGTCGCACTTGTGAGGTAACTGAGTTGCAAAGGTTTCCAGAATTAAGAACGTGTTTGGATGAAGTCATGGTAAACTTTTTGCGTGGAGGTGCAGAGCCTGCTGAGAGAATGATAGAGAATCTTATTGAGATGGAGGTATCTCTCTACCAGTAATGTTCTTTTCTTCGATATATTGGTCTTGTCAGCAGAAGAGAAATTGTGCTTCTCTTAGAACTGCTTTGTGTTTCATATCAAATGATTGTTCTGATGCTGATTTGGACCTATGCTGACTGATGTACTTTCTTTCACACAGATAGATTATATAAACACTTCACACCCAAATTTTTTAGGCGGGAACAGAACTGCTGAGCTTGCTATGCATCAGTTGAAATCACCACAGGTAAATGCTACAACACTAGTGCAAAAGACAGCTATACTTTTTATCAAGCAGCTGTATTTTGGACATGATGGATGAATCGTGTCAATTGTCTTTTGTTTTGTTTTATGTTTGGTAATTTAATGTATTGTCTAACTTAGACTTTCCTATTAGTTTTATCCAACATAATCTGATTTTGGGAAATACAGATTTGATCTAATCGTATATCTTAGAGAAGGATATTTTATACTCTGTTTTACTATCTGTTGGGTGTGTTTATTACTCTTAGCGTTTATTATGAGCCTCTTGGACTTCATATCAATAGATTCTGGATGGTTGTATATTGTATTCTATTGCTTCTTTGCATTTTATTCTGGAATGAGCGAGTTCTAATAATATAAAGGTGTATTATTATGCTTTAGATATCCCTGGGCATAACGGATTCTGAAGCCCAAACTTCTCGAGTGGTTCGGGCAAAGAATGTAAAAATACCAAATGAGGTATGTATATCGTTTAGTTGGTTATCAGTATTGTAGGAAGTGAATTTTGTTGTTTTGATGTTTGATCAGAAAAAAAAATATAGGGAACGGAAAAAAAAGCCAATAGTCTGTAGGACAGATGACTTCACCCCATGCAGTTGGAGGTGCTTGCTACTGATGTGCATCTGTACTATCTAAGAACTTTTCCAGTCCCATAAGCATGAGCTAGTAGGGGTAAAAGCCTGGGCCCCAAAAGTAATTCTAAAATGAATTTACAAAAATGAGAAGTCCACTCTTATGCAAACAAGAAATTCAGATTTGGACTCTTCCATGGTTATGGTCCTTTACTTTCCTTTTAAACCAGCTTTGTTCCAATCTGAAAGATTTTCTAGTATTTGGATGACCTCACTGATAAATGAATTTTTTTTTTTGGAAATGGATTCCTTTCAGGGAAGTCGTGCACAGCTGAATAACGATCAACCTGTATCTGGTAAGTCATGTTTCCATTATTGCAAAGCATACTTCCGTTAAAATGCTAATACTAAGTTGCCTTATATCATTAACATTTTTCCTGTGCATAGATTTAGGATAAATGGTACAACCATCTGCCCTCTTTTCTGCAATGTCTAAAATAATTCTTGTATATCTAATTTAGGAAGTTCCACAAGGACTTGGGCGCTTCCATTATTATTTGGGAATTGGAGATCGTCCGGAGACTCCCTGGATAGCAGATCTATTGGTGAACAAAATCATTCACAATCGATGCCCTCTGTAATCCAATTGAGAGAGGTAATAGTGTGGTTAACTGGGTTTTATTTCTTATTTTTAAGTTCTTCTTCATGTCATCTATTTCTTTCTTTGATGATTTAAATGCTTCCTTATTTCTCTCTGTTCTTGCTGATTTCAGCCCCCGTCCATCTTAAGGCCAGTTGAAGTGACAGAGCATAAAGCAGTGGAAATTATTGTAACCAAATTACTCTTGAGGTCATATTATGATATAGTCCGAAAAAACATTCAAGAGCACTTTCTGGTACACCTATATTCTTACATTTGTTGATATCTTCGTACTACTTCAAGCATCCTTGATTTTCTTTTCTGTTTTCCTTTTGACTTCTTAAATTTTGATTGACATGCATCATTTTAATATACTTTAGGTCAATCTTACAAAATGGACCCTTCATCAAACCTTCATTCAAAATTTGTACAGGTATGTTTATTACTAATAGGTTTGTTTTCTTTTATGGGCCATCGGTCATTATTTTATAAGCTGGTCATTGTTTTCTTCTAACCGGTCATCCTCATTGATGTATAATCTATCATTTCTTGATTGAACTTCAAATAATCCTTGTCCAAGTGCGTCCCTGCCATGTGTTTTGTGATACTTGAAGACACTATACCAAATAGAGAACACGAATCATAGAGTGGATGTATCACGCCCTACCCGTATTCAAAGTGTGTGTGTGTGTGTGTGTGTGGAAAAATACTTGATAGCCCAAGGAAGCCTTTATAAGATACTTTGTTGAGTTGGATGATGGCTTGATGTTTTTGTCAGGATAGAATAAGGTTTCCATTGTAAAGGATGTATTACTCCAAATCTTATTCTCAAGCTCTCTTGAGAAGCTTTCATTAAACAAAGAGAGCACTTCTTGAATCACATGAATATGTTCACAGTATAAACATGAGAAAGATGATTAGTTTACAAACTTATGATGATGGTTTTATCTTGCTATTATGCAGAGAAAACCTATTTGAAGAACTGTTGCAGAAGCAGGATGCACTTGTTTTGAAAAGAAAGTGTAACCAAGAATTGCTCCGAGTTTTGGAACAATCTGTGCAGGTAGTTTTACTGTTTTGGACAGTAGATTGCTTCTTTATATTTTCAATAGTAGAACTTTCAAGGGGAGCACCCTTGTACCTCCTTCCAGGAAGAATTTATATTACAAACCTCGTTCTTTAGCCTGTAGAAATGCATTATGTGTAATATCTAATTTTCTTTTGGTTTTATTTTACCATGTTTCTTTCTTCTAGACACTGGAGAAAGTTGAATCTGATGTCTCTTCCCGTACTTCAAGTTTTATATTTGAAGCTTCCACTGAACTTCCAAGAATTACAAGAACTTCACCACCCAATGGTGAGATAAGTCAATTTAGATACCGTTTGCACTCCAGATCATTTGTTACCAACTCTACAGCTTGAAGATCAATTTAGCAAGAATAGGCATTGTGATTTAACTGGAACGGTTTTGGATTTGCTAGACTATAACTGGCCATTTTCCTCGGTGATTACCAGGCTGTACAGTGAATTCCCTTTTCTATTTACTGATTAATTTGTATGATGAGTATTTAACAAAAAAAACTGAAGTTAGTTGCCCTTGGGAGTTTTGATGTGTTTCGGCTACTATTTCCCATACCTTGAATTGCATTAACTGAGAATTATTGCCTTGTGATTGTTATGCAAGTTGAGATGTAAACTTCTATGTGGTGTTTGTCATCGATAACTTTTACTTATAGATCCTACAATAGGGAAAATGTCGAGAGAAAAAAAAAAGTAATCTCCGTTTTAACTAGCGACTGTTTTATCTAGCAGAAGGAATAACCTATCCTTGTTCTCACAGTAAAGAGAAACTTCAGAATCTAGAAATGTATAAGATACAAGCAACATAGTCATTACCCAAGGGGGTAACACCTCGAGGGCTCACAATCTCCTATGTGTCCTTATGAAATTTGTTGTGTTCAATGCAACAGCAGCCGAACATGCATAAGCTCCGCCAGAGCAAACGGCTGCTGATAGTAACAGAAGAGCCTTCCATTGTCTTCCGGAGATTAGAATCGCCAAAGCGGTCAATGCAACAGCAATAGCGGAAAGGACATTTTTCCAAGCTTGGAAGGCTTTGACAACATTTCTGCACCCTTTGCAATGAACCACATGCCGGAAATACCGGTTGGCCAAATTTGGAGAATGCATGGTTCCAATGCCTCCCTTGGCAGGCATAGATGCCGATACACCTGCAACAAGTCCAGCAGGAGCATGTTCGACCACAGCAGGCTCTTTGGGCAATGATATTGTGCTGTGGCCAAAGTGGTAAGGCATCCCATGCCCGACTTTGTCCATCCATTTTCTGTATTCAGCAACCCATGTATCTGAGGATTTCAAGTTAAGGTAGAGGTTTTTGGTGGGCACTTTTTCTTTCATAAGTATCTCATTTTGAGATGATAGAAATCCCATGTCCTGTTCAAACACCTTCCCTGCATTCTGATGGAAGTACCATTTGGGAAACAATTTTGCAAGAGGAGACCTTTTTGTTCCTCCAAACCGCACAATGAGCATGGATTTCCCTTGTCCGGTCGGTCTACAAAGAAAGAGACCTGAGAAGTAATGTGTTTCCCCAGTCTTGTCGTCAACAATTTCTCGATTGTTTTGAAGAGAACAAGGTGCTTCAAAGCGCAAGAAGCTGGAGGCGGATGCGGACTGATCACCAATTGTCTTCCCCCACCAGCCTGCAAATCCTCGATCGGTGCGTTCCGTGACCTCAAAACGCAGTGGTTGAGCATCTTCCCTTTTAGCACTCCAGTCTGTCCGGTCATGTGAGATTGGAACATGGGCTGGATCCATGAGGTTCTCCAAAAGTATGGAGTGATCATATGGAAGCTCATGGGTTGTTGAAGTATCTTGGAACCCTGGCCTGTCAAAGTTCTCAAACCAAGGAAGCTTAGCAGGGTTTGGTGGTGTCTTATGGGACATCCAAACCCACACAACACCTTGCGAGTCCCTCACCTCATATGTTTTCACACAGGCCGATCTGGGAATTTTGGCATCAGTCGGAAGCTGTAATAAAGACATGCATGGACATCAAACATCATCATCATTGAAATATTAATTCATGCAGTTCAATTAATGATCCTTAATTAAGATGACAGACCTGAGGGATCTTGACACATTTTCCTGCACCTTCAAATTGCCAACCATGGTATAAGCATTCCAGTCTTCCATCAACCAGTTGGCCTTCTGATAATTTCGCCAACCTAGCTAAGAGAAGAGATCAGGGTCTAAGTTGTAGCTAGAATTAATAGAGATGAAATTAAGACGAGACCGATTTTACCTGTGGGGGCAGCGATCCTGGTAGCACTGAAGCACACCATTGGCGTCTCTGTAGAGGACAAGTTGCTTATCGAAGACGGTTAGACCGAGAGGTGCATCCTCTGGAATGTCCTGGGTGAGGTACAGAGGGTACCATTCCTCCGTCCAATCATAGTCCGCCACGATCCGCTCTCTTCTCCGCTCCTGCTCGCTGGTAGGACCAACCAGGAGGATCTTGTGATCTTCGTCATCTTCTAGTGCTGCTGCAGGCTTGATGTCTGCGACTGCACCGCACTTGATCTTTCGTGTTGGGACGACGTTGAGTGGTGGTCTGCGTGCAACCGGGACTAGTTTAAGCGGTTGCGCAGACGAGGTTAGGAGAGAGCTGGAATAATGTGAAAGAAATGGATGAAACAAAGCCATGTTGAATAGCTTAAGAGATGGATGGAGGAAATAGTAGAGGAACAAAATGATCCAACACAGCTGAGCTGACGACGGAACAAGGCATGTGAATGTGTGATACCAGAGAGAGAACGGGTTGGGTGTTGCTTGTGAGCTTGTTGCACCGCTCCTGGCCACACAATCTCACTTCTCTAACAATCCACTGTCATCTATTCTCTTTATTTTCCACAATCAAGTGGCCTATTAGCTCAGCTGGTTAGAGCGTCGTGCTAATAACGCGAAGGTCGCAGGTTCGAAACCTGCATGGGCCAAATGTTTTTATCTTTTTTCATTTTTCCAGTACTCCCCTTGTCTATATAGTGGCGCAACACATACAATGCGGGCTTGAAGTCCGATCTGTGCTTGAGAATGAAAATTGCAGTTGAAGGTTGTATGCACGGTGACCTCGACAATGTCTACAGAACGCTCCAACACATCGAAAAAGTTCAAAACACCTCCTCCTCTGCTGCGGGGATTTTCAGGTTTCACAACCTTCCCCAAATTCTCTTGTTTTTTTTTTCTGAAACTCTCCGAAACTGAATTAAACGAATTATCAGGGTGTGAGGAATGAGAAGGATTTGAAGAGCTTAAGCGTGCCCCCAAAGTACCGTTCCATGAACTCGTTCTGGAAGTACTATTCCGGCGAGCAGATTGCTCCGTATCCGACCATATTCATCGGAGGCAATCACGAAGCTTCTAATTATCTGTGGGAATCGTGAGTGTTTGTTTCCAGTTTCAGTTTCAGCTATTATCTATGCACGCAAAGGCGACTTGTTTATTTTTGTGTGTATAGGTACCACGGAGGGTGGGCGGGCCCCTAATATCTACTTCTTGGGGTTTGCTGGGGTTGTCAAGTTCGGTAACCTTCGCATTGGTGGCCTCTCCGGGATTTATAAATCGCGAGACTATCGTTCTGGTTAGTTTCAGCTCTTCATGTTTTTTCACCTTCTTATTAGCTTTTGAGTATTCATGTCGTCTCTTCCTGAGCAGGACACTATGAGAGGCCTCCTTATAATGAGAATACGATCAAGTCTGTCTATCATGTCCGTGAGTATGATGTCCACAAACTCATGCAAGTTGAGGAACCCATCCATATTTTTCTTTCTCATGATTGGCCTCTTGGTATCACTGATTGTGGGGACTGGAAGCAACTTGTCCGATACAAACCTCATTTTGAGACCGAGGTATTTGCGGCGTCTTCTCCTGCATCAGTTTGTTAATGTGATTGGTATTTTGTTTATTTTGTTACTTATGTAGTTTAAAATGTAATCAGGTTCGGGAAAGAACTCTGGGAAGTAAAGCTGCTGCTCAATTGCTAGAAAAATTGAAACCACCCTATTGGTTTTCAGCTCACCTACACTGCAAATTTGCTGCTCGTGTTCAACATGGGCAAGATGGTCCCGTGACGAATTTTCTTGCTCTTGATAAGTGTCTTCCAGGAAAGAAATTTTTGCAGGTGTTTGGTTTGCTTTGATTCTTTGGATGTTGTTTATAGGATGTCCCTTTCAGTCAGCTAATGGTTTCCTTTGTGGCATGGTTTTAAGGTTCTTGATGTTGACTCAGAGCCAGGGCCGTATGAAATTCAGTATGATGAAGAATGGCTAGAAATTACTCGAAGATTTAACCCTGTTTTCCCTCTCACAATCAGGAGTGCAAATTTTGGGTGAGTGCTTACTATGAATGTAATGAGCATGTTACCTAAAAGATTTTTGAGTTGTGCTGACTTCCAACTAGTCGTTTCTACTTGTTAAAAGTCGCTGCTAAGTTTATTTGTATTTGTTAATCTAGGGGTGTACATATTGACAAGCAAGATTGTCGTCAATGGGTAAGGAGTAAGCTACAAGCAAGAGGAGCCCAACCTTTTGAATTCAGCCAGACAGCTCCATCTTATAATCCCTCTAATTCTGCCTCATATGCTTCTTTGCCTGGTAGGAGTTTACAATGGGATTCATGTCTCCTTATTCTAATATCATGTTAAGTGCTGCTAAAACCATAACATATTGTCTTAATGTGTTTTTCTTTTGGCAGGATATACGCGGAATCCTCAAACAGAATCTTTATTGCAGTTTATGGAACTCCCTTATCTTCTTGATGACACATCAGAATCGTCGGAAGTATTCAAGAGTCCTTTTCCATCAAGCGATAGAGGTAAACATTTGTTCTCAGTCCTCGAAATGATAGTTCAAACTTTAATGAGGTTCTCTTAGAATATTGTATTTGAGTCTCTGCGGCTTGTTGTTAAACGACGCTGTTACCTTTAAAACAATCATAAAGGTTTCTGTGAATTTCTTGAAGATGACAGCGAAGAGATTCCCATTGATGATGTGGATGAGTTAGAAGAGCTTGCTGAAGTGGCTGGAGATGTTTGAAGATCCAGTGTGGCGGTCATCCTTGGTTAGAGACATCCTTCTTGCTCTAAAAGAGTTTAGCATTTCTTTTTTCTTTTTTCTGTGGAAGTGGAACATCTAACTTTTGTTAGTTTCAAAACATTTGGGTCTGAGTGTGTCTGACCAATGCGGTTAGTCTCTCACTGAGTTAAGGTGTATGTATTCTAATTTAATGTAAATGCCTGGATAGGTTGTTTAGACCTTTTACTCGTCCCTTTCCAGCTTTGTGCCCTTCTTTCTTTTCTTTTCTTCTTCTTCTGTTGATTGTCAAATATCTTTAGTTCAGTCTCTAGTTTCTTTCTTTCTTTCTTTCTTGAGCGAGTAAATCTAATACTATATTTGTCCCGTAAGAACAAGAAGCATACTAAACATAGGGGATAAACCTAAGCCTCTACAATATTAAGAGATGTAATCTCAAATTTTCCATTGAAAAGAGGAAACGAGTTCTTACAGTTGGTTTACTGTCACAACTCACAAGTCACAGAGTTGAGATGTCTTGAATGCTGCGTTCATTGAGCTCAACAAAATCCTATTCATTTTCTTTTCCTTGGTCAACCATCTACCTCCTGACACTACCAAACCACATTAATGCAGCTTTTAATAGACTTGTACATCATTATTAGGCATCTCCCTTATTTAGTTAGTTCTCTATCTACCCTGAGGCCCTGATAAGATTATCTCTGGAATGGTATTAGACTCCATGAAAGGTAACCCTCTATGGAGGAAAGACAAACAACCTTCTCCTTTACACATAAAATCCTCTTGTTAGTGTGGCTATGTCAGGCTTCCTGTGCAAGTGCACACCTCACATTGAACTTCTACTCAACTTTATGCCCTTCTGCTGAGCTCATGGTCAGAGACACAGTCAGATCAGCTTCAAACACGGACCCTACTGTCCCAGGGAAGCTCTTACGGTTGCTCTTCCATGACTGCTTTGTGGAGGTAAACAGTCAAGTGCTAACATAGAGCTTCTCCTAGCTTTTAGATGTCCTTAATCTGAATTATTTTATCTTAGTATTGATTTATGCTTAACTAATTGATTAATGGAATTCAATTACAGGGTTGTGATGCCTCTGTGCTTCTACAAGGAAATGGAACTGAGAGAAGTGATCCAGCGAACCAATCTCTGGCAGGATTTTCAGTTATTGATACAGCAAAGAGACTGCTTGAAATTTTATGTCCAAGAACTGTTTCTTGTGCTGACATTGTTGCTTTGGCTGCTAGAGATGCTGTTGAAATTGTTAGATCTCCCCCTCACTAATTAGGTGTTCTGTTGAATCATTTCATTGCTATATTTCTCAATCAATCTTTTGCTAATTGGATGTGATTGTGATGACCAACAGACTGGAGGGCCCCTGGTTCATATTCCAACTGGTAGGCGAGATGGGAAGGTTTCATCAGCTTCAAATGTCAGGCCAAATATTGTAGATACAAGCTTTACAATGAATGAGATGATAAAGCTCTTCTCTTCTAAAGGGTTGTCTTTGCATGACCTTGTAACCCTCTCAGGTAGGTACTTCTTAAACCTTAAACTCGAAGACTAAATTGGGGGAATATTGCTGCATAGTGTACATTATACCGTATAGTCATTTTCTGCAATATTTACATATGGAATCTCTCAGTTTTAGTGTACATGAAAAAATCAATCAATTTTCGTTGAAAAAAATAAATAAAAATACTAATATGTGACCCAGTCTCTTGAAGTGTTAATACTTGGCTGCTGTTTACGCCAACCATTAACAAGTTGTATTCTGTTATTAGTTCGTAGTTCATACAAGCTGATGCCTTGACAATACAGGAGCTCACACTATAGGAGCCGCTCACTGCAGTGCATTCAGTGACCGATTCCAACAAGACTCGAAAGGAAAATTCAGACTCATTGACACATCTTTAGACATAGGTTATGCAGAGAAACTCATGAAACAGTGCCCTGCAGGCGCAAACCCATCTACAACAGTAAAAAATGATCCTGGAACATCCTTTGTGTTTGATAATCAATACTACCGCAATCTGTTGGCTCATAGAGGGCTGTTTCAATCAGATTCTGTAATGTTCACCGACAGTAGATCAAGCCAGCAAGTGGAGAATTTTGCAGAAGACCAAGTTAATTTTTTTGAGAGTTGGGTTCAGTCCTTCTTGAAGCTTACTAGCACTCATGTTAAGACAGGTGATGAAGGGGAAATTCGAATGTTTTGTGCCACAGCTAATACATGAATCAGGTTTCGACATGCGTATGGTTAGATGGTATTGTCCATTAGAAGGGTTTCTCTGCGTTGTTTCTTTTCTGGCACTCCTTTCACAAGACCAGTATTGGTCCTTTTTCCCTCTCATTTGGTAGGGTAAAACTATCTTCGGAAATAAGATATGTTTTTTTTTTTCCTTTTTCTTTTGAGAAATAAGCCATACTTTTTTTTATTAAGCAAAAAAAATAAGTATAGCTACGCTTTCTTTTTTTTTCTTTTTTCTTTTTTTTTTTTTACAAAAAAAATCAGCTTAAACTAATGATATCATATATGATCTAGACTTTCATAGGCAAATGACTAAAATATCTATTATTTCAAATAAATTTACGTAAAATGACACGGTAGTAGCACATCTCTCGTCGACATGGTAGTAGCATCTTCTTACTTGGTAGTAGCACGTTTCCGATCAACACGACAGTAGCACCTTCTTACACGGCAGTAACACGTCTTATTACGATACGACAGTAGCACGTCTCTTTTGACGCGACAGTAGCACGTCTCGCGTCGACAAGGTAATAGCATGTCTCCGGTTGACACAACAATAACAGGTCTCTTCTCAACACAGCAGTAACACGTCACATGTCAACATGGTAGTATGTCAACACGACAGTAGCACATCTCATGTCAACACGATAGTAGCACGTGTCTCGTCGACACGACAGTAGCACATGTCTCGTCGACACGGCAGTAGCACGTCTCTCGTCGACACGGCAGTAGCACGTCTCTCGTTGACACAGTAGTAGCACGTTTGCGGTCGACACGGCAGTAGCACGTCTGCGGTCAACACGGCAGTAGCACGTCTGCGGTCGACACGGTAGTAGCACGTCTCATGTTGATACGGTAATAACACATCTCCGGTCGACACAACAGTACCATGTCTCATGTCGACACTGTAGTAGCACGCCTCTCGTCGACACGACAGTAATACGTCCATAGTAGCAGTAGAATACGTAGTGAAAAGTAATTTGGTAAAATATGTAGTGACAGATGACATGTGGACATTAGTTTGTTCTAATTTATTAATTTTTGTCCTTAAATGTATAAGATAATGTGTAAATGATGTATTTGTAAACTGAAATTTGATTAGTAACTAATATATAGTTTACTATATATTTAATGAACTAAGAAAAACAACTTCATTTTAGAAGATTTTATGTCTTGACAAGAATTTTAAAATTAACATTTACCAAACAAAAAACTATTTATATTCACAATAACAAAAGCGATTTTTTAAAAAAGCCACAACAATCTCAAACTAGGTCTAAGCTATTGCATCAAGATAATCTAAGAGTTTGAATACATACAAGTTTAACTTAGCGAGCTGCCATGACTGAATTGCCTCGTCTTTTCCCTTTATGTCTTCCCCAATCTAAGCTATATATCTCGCAAGGTAGCCCTAAGTTGTTTGGCTGTCCAGCTATAGCTCTGTGAAAACTGTATCTTTACAATGCGGGACAGGTCAGCACCAAGCGGTGTAGTGTGTTGTGGGAGATGTTCCTTGTTCTAACTTCGAATCGAGTGGTGTGAGAGCGAGGAGAGCACCAATCTTGCTACTAGGTTCTTTTCTATGCCTTGTGTATGTAAGGACTTTCAGGTTTCTTGCATATTCTGGCATCGTCAAATTGATACCAAACTGGGGGGCTGGCAGAGCAATTAATGTAGGAAATCGTGAATACCGTCACAGTATCGTAACTGGATTGATAGAGCTTGATCAGGCTTTGCCTGATAGCTTTTGGGCAAGCAAGATTTTTTTAAAAGCACGCAACCAGGTCTTCTTGGAGCTTCAGGCTCATGTTGGTGACTTGATCGTTCAAAACCTGATTCTTCTCCATCAGTCTCGTAGCTTCGTGATCTTGGACCAGACTCTCCGCTTCCTGAGTTTTCAAATCTTTCTGCGAGCAGGCCACTGAGGTCTTGGCATCATTTGCTTTCAGGTTCAAAGCCTCCAAATCTCTTCGAAGTTGGGCTACATGGAGCGTCTATTGTCACCCCACAAACTATTTTGCTCACTTCACATGTTATTGATTTATTGAAATACTAAAATACCATGATGTAAAATTACAGCAGTTGTTATAAATTACAATTTTTTTTTTATCTTTTTGTTTTAGATGAACACAAACTTCATAAGAGTGAGACTATTAGGACCTCCAAACTTGCTCAGTATACCTCTTATGTTATTTACACATCCTTTTTAATTTTAACTATAAGCATTTGCTCATTAGACCTCATTTCAAATTCCTAAAATAACCTTAGGTATGTTATTCACATATGTGTTGATAATTTACTCATTATACCTCTTATTTATTCTCTAGACCTCTCATTCTTATAATTTTTTTTCTTTTTGCATATGCTATCATCGAGACCTTTATTCCTTGATTTTTTTTTTCATTCAAACCTCTTTCACGACCTTAATTTCTTGATATTTTTATTTCTCATAGAATGTCACCAAACCTCCATTATTTGATCAATTTGTAAGAAAAAAAATTCAATGACATCAAATTTTCTCTTAAAAATCAAATAACACAAAGTATTGGGTTTCAAAAACTTATATTTACTAGCCCAGTACCGTCAGTTCGACTCACAGTAGACTCGTTGTAGCATATTAGTTGTTTATCTGAGAAAAAAAAAACTTATATTTACCAATAAGAAAATATTCTAACATAAATTAGATTTTCTTTTTCTATTTTACTTATGCTAAACAACGATCAAGGATAATAATTGTATACTATGTATGTTCTTTTTTTCTCCTCTATTTTATGTACATCATGAAATTATTTTAATAGTTATTTACCTTTTCATTATCAATTTGTTTTTGCATATATATTCTTTCACCTTGTATATATATATGCTTTTAACATGTATGATAGTAGAAAATTTTATGTCACACGGTCAATATTGATCATAGTTTTAGCTTTAATTAAATATATATATATATATATATATAGTAAAACTTAGAAAATAGTAAATTAGAAAGTAAAAATATATAAGGAAAGATAATAAAGAATACAATCAATTAATTATCAAATTGGAAAATCTAGAGAGAATAAATATACTTCTTTTTGTATGATTATTGTCCTTAATAGTTATTACGTAAGAGGAGATAATTGTCATTCAATAACTCATAACAAAGGGAAGTCAAATGAGCAAATTTGGAGGTCCCAATAGCCGTACTCACTTCATAAACTCTAACTCAAATTTATCATCGGTCGTGAGTCTGAAGACACTTGCATTTAACCTGAATATGAGGTAAACTGTTTGTATTTCTTTTTTTTTTCTTTTTTTTCTTTGTTGATGATTTGTCTATTCTTTTACTCATTATTTCTCATGTCAACTTTGTATCTACATTCTTATAGACAACTATAGTACCATATTTACGAACAACGCATAGATCAGTTCAAAAACTCAAAAGTATGGAAGGCGTTGCTATTAGAGATACATTTATAGACATTGTGCATCATGATATCAATTAATACCATTGAGTTGTTAAATTTGAGAATTTTTTCTTGTTCTTTAACTGAGATTTATATTTTAATATGAATTTTTTTGTTCAATCAGTGATTTTACTTACCTTGAGCAAATTTAAATCTGACAAAATATATGTAGGGTGAGAAGAGAATGTAGGATGAACAAAGTAGAATTGAGAAAAATGTATTTTTAGTATTGTTAATGGATGAACAAAGTAGACTTATAATTAAAATTATATGTGTGGGGTGTGAAAAAAATGTGAGGTGAACAAAGTGGATTTATGAGGTGACAATAGATGCACTGGCTATATTGGCCCGGAACTCACGCGCAGTGGCGAGAGTGAATATACTTTTGAGCTATAGGTAGGGCAAAAGTATCCAAAAATAGTTTTAAGCTCTGTTATAAGTTGTGCAGAGTTGATTCCTTTATATCAATGGCTTCGTCTCGTTTATATATTTGTAGGCTCTGCCTCTATTTAACCTAGTTGTATAAATTGTTAGGAATTAGAGTTTATTGAATTGAAGATGCAAAACAGAAAAGGAAAAAACACTGGAGAGCTGAAAAACGTCTACATCTTGTATTGAATGGGTAGAGTGAACAGTTACATCTCATTCTATATATAGGGTAGAGATTAATGGGAAAAGACTAAACTAGCCTTATACTCTTAACATCCTCCCTCAACCATATGCTTGGTAACACCCAAGCATAATGGTTGGAACAGAGCAATCAACCAACAAGATTACATGATGTAGAACATTACAAGATATTATCCCAAAATCAAAAACCCTATATCGAGGCAGCAATATGAGTCCATCTCTTTATAACTTTGATGGTTGTGGAACAAGCAGCTGAGAAGAGAACAACAATGGCAGCATGGCAGCAAGCAATCCACGCTAATGATGAAAAGCTGAAAAATCTCAACTCTAACTTTGGTTGACAAACAAACTGCAAATTCTGAAAAATTCTGAAATTGAAAATCTGGAAGCTAAACTGCACTGCACTGCACTGCACTACACACTGAAAATTCTCACTTTGCATTAAGCGTCCTACTGCAAACTAAAACATTCTTCTGCATATTCTCTGCATATATGTATTCTTCTACACTTCTGAAAAACATTCTATGTTCACAAGCAATCCAACAACATAACTCCTCATTGCTACAATCTCAAGCAGCCATAGGCAAACTATGCTCATAAAGAATCTGCCCAATATCTTCAGCGGCAAAGAGTAATCCAACATATATAACTCCGCCATATATCAGAAAAATCAGAAATATCTTCACCAAATGCAGTCATCTCCTCTTCACTAGATCCATTCCTCCAATCTATAACCCAACTCATTAAGCCACACTCACCAGTCCAAAACAAATGAAAAATAATCTGCTTCGTCCCCTTTTTTTTCTTTAGGTTGACGGCAAACAAACTTTGATATGAAAAATGAAAATGGAAAACTGGCGAATTGAAGCACAACAACCCAGACCATAGAGAAATTTCATGATTCAAGGGGGAGAGAGATGACCGAATCGAAAAAGAGATTTCCAAATCCTTTATAATTGGAGTCAAAGCAAACTATATATTCCAGCAGAAGCACCTATATATATATATATATATATATATATATATATATATATATATATATATATATATAGCACACAGAGCCATACAAATCAATTCTACAATCCAACTCCTCAACCCATTGCACCAGTCCAAAAACAAAAGAAAATTAAACTTCTTCGACAATTTTTGACTTCAACTTGAATAAAAAAAGAAAACTGGAAAACTGGTGCAGAGAAGAACAACCGAATTTCAGAGAGAGATTTGATGTTCCAAATGATAGAGATGCCGAAATCAGAAAGAAATTACCCGATGCTCTGAGATAGAAGCAAACCACTGGCTGCGTTGAAAATGGGCAAACCGACTGCAATTTGGAAGGAGCGAAGAAGGGACCAGAGAGACGTCACCCCCTCCGACGGAAGACTACAAATGAATCGTTGAAGCACCGAACCAGAAATTGAAGGCCAGAATTCGAAGTCAGCTCGATTTGAATTGGCCGGAGCATGAGAGGAGTCGGTGCCCAGAGCTTGAAGAATCGAGAACAAATCCGAGTCACGAAGAGAACTATGACGAACTCAGATCGAGACGATAAGGCAGGAGATGCAGAGAAATTGGGTTAGGGTTTTGAAATTGGGGGAATTGAAATCTTAGATAAACTAAACTTAGAAATGCGGAAGCAAAGCTATATTCAGAAGCACATAGCCACAGATCGTGACCATGGCTCTGATACCATGTTAGGAATTAGAGTTTATTGAATTGAAGATGCAAAACAGAAAAGGAAAAAACACTGGAGAGCTGAAAAACGTCTACATCTTGTATTGAATGGGTAGAGTGAACAGTTACATCTCATTCTATATATAGGATAGGGATTAATAGGAAAAGACTAAACTAGCCTTATACTCTTAACATAAATTATCTTGATATAACAATTTTATATCTCGCATAATTGAACTTTTGATCAATCTAGAATTAACTCTCACAAAGTCAGGATTAGATCAATCAACATGACTGTTAATCAATCTTATCTAACCCTAACGATGGGGAATGAAATCTTAGTGAGTTAGCATCGCTGATTTAGAAAAGTCGAATCCAAATTACTCTAATTCAATCTTGTACTTGAGACCTGTATGTGTAATGGCCACGGTTTTTTTCTTCTAATGGGGTGCACACTGCACTAAGTGGTGATCAAGAATGAAAAATTATTTAGGCATGCGTGAGAGAGAAATGGAAAATGAAACCAATTCGATCAAAAGTTCGGTAACAAACAAGAAAAGAAGTCTATCAAATTTCGGTATTGCTTGTTGTTGCTGATCGATTGCCAGTACGTTAACCCATCATAATCCTCTTGTGGGTGGAATATATCATTCCAATGAACCCATCACTAGAAGTCTAGAACTTATGTTTGCCCCACACCCAAACTAGATTCTAATCATGATTCATGCATCATCGCTCGCTTTCAGATAAAGATTCTTAATTATGCTCGATTATGATCGCTGCAAGATCGAGTTATTCAATTCGTGATCGACGGTGTTCTACAACTAATTAAACAGAGAGCGACATGCAACATATACATAGATATATACATACATACATATATACGTTTTGCTGGACCAAGCTTGCTAGCCACCCACATGCATTTGGGCCAGGCAAACACACCACTATCACAACGATGTCTTAATTTGATCATCTGATTTTTTTGGTTTTCTCTTCAAAGATAAATCTCCCTGCTGTATCTTCTATTATTTGTTTTACAGTGCTGTGGAGAAAACAATAATACAGTTGTATTGCTTTTCTAGGGTTCCCTTGTTAGAGTGGACCTTGACTTGTTGTGTACGTAACAGTAGTGATCGACTAGTGGGCAGGTGGGATTGGGTTGGCGGGTAACCACTTAAAAACTAATGTTTTTCTACGGACCTCTCTCCATTCATTCCATTGGAGCTAGCAGTAAAAGCATGGGAGATTTGAAATGATGCCCTCTCCATTTCCATACCAGCATGTCTCCACTTGTACTCAAGTGCGGAATAATTTGAGACCAGCTCCATAATTGATTTGCTTCCCTCTTGCCGTATTATTATCTCTTCCGGTGTGAAAGGAAAGGAATAACCAGAAATCTCGTCTGTCTTTGACAGCAACCTAGTATAAAACTCATTCTCATTATTGGTGGGCCGATGGGCCCCTGGTCATATTTGTAGTCCTCTCAGATGTGAACTTTGAAATCAATGGGTGGACACGTTTTGGACACGTTAACCGACTTGTTATATCATCTTCGACACGTTACATCATCATTTATTAATTTTTTAATTAAAAAATAAAATAAAACCGAAATCTAAATAAAACTACCGTTCACTTTTGAAAGCAAGTTACTGCAAATTTGTTTTTTCTTTAATGTTATGTTTTAAGTTAGATGTCTGCTACTTCTAATATCGTTAGTTATGCACTTCTATCATTTGAATTTGACTCTCTTTAATGTTATTTCTTATGGTTATGCAATGAATTGAATTTAGAACATTATTTTGGTAATGTAATGAACTTATTTTATATTTTAGTATATTTTTATTTATTAAAAATATTAAATATATAATTTTATTTACTGTGTCCAAACCATGTTAAATATTCAGTTTTTAAGTTTTATCGTGTTGGAGTGTAGTACCGTGTCGTGTCACTGTGTCCATATCCGTGCAACATAGATGAAATGTCATACTATCGTCATTTCTGATCACATGATGACGATGTATATGTATATGGTATACCATAAATCTTCAAATTTTAATATTTTCATTTCATCTCTTTTCCCATGGCTTCTTTCTATCTTTTTTGAATAGGTTCCCGTGGATTCTTATGTGGGCATAATTATGGTCAATGTATGTTGAGGTTATATGTTTGTCTAATAGATTAATAGCTGAATCGATGGGTGGCGTCGTTTTGTGCATTTTGATAATGTTATGGAAGGTTCGTCATGTAATGGGTGACGTGTGAGAACTGAGGTCCAATTAGCTTATAAGAGTGTGCTTACTTCTTGCAGGAGCCGGCAACTTGTATCATACCCAGTAAAAAATCATCGTACCGAGTGAAGCCGGAGTAGACTACCATGGCAACTCCCGCCTCCATCGCGAACAAGTACTTGATTTTATTTTGTGTATTTGTATGCCTTGATATTCTCTCATCTTTGGACAAGGGCTTCGCTTTGAGCTTGACAGAAACACCAGCAGATACAACGAAAACCCACCTTCTTCAACTCAACTCTCTACTGCCAGCATCAAACTGCAGCCCCTCCACCAGAGGTCTCTCTCTCTCTCTGTACATAATACATAACTACATACCTCTTGAGTTTGACAAACAGCTGTTTATAGTAGTTTTGCCGCTTTGATCGACAAGGGATCGCTTTAAACATGATATAAATGAGATAGCAACTAATTGATCTGAATAAGATTATAGTCTAGAAAAGATAGCCTAAATTCACCTTGACCGTTGTTTGCATAGGGTTTTTACGTGTGAAATTAAGCTGGTGTCTACATATCCAACGCATATAATTAGATTTTACCAAGTCATGATTAAGTATATATTATACTGTGTTTATGACATCATTGACATGCTTGCTCGTTTATATATACACTTCGCTATTTGAACTTCTTTTAATTGATAATGTTTTCTGGATATACCCCAAAAGAAATATCGGTGTAATCTAAGTACTCTTCGGGGTTTTGGCCTTCATTTTTAACAACTTGAACTATTCTAGCTTGTGTATGATAGAACAAGTTAGAGTTATCTTCTCTATGAAATATGTATGTATTATTCAAAAAAAAAAATGAAATATGTATGTACGTGGGATACGTGATGATCTAGCTAAAAATAACCTCAATCCTTAAGAAACTAAAATTGGACAAAATCAAATAATTGAATACGACTACGATTGCCCAACTACAAAGTAGAGAAAGGGAGCAACAGAGGCGCTAAACTAAATTAGGATGAAATAAAAGCACTCATGTGATCGAAGTTTTGAGTTTTCCTGAATTCCCACTTGGGATGGTTAAATAATGACTTCTTTTTGGAAGCTTATGTTCATCGACGTGCTTAGTGACTTAGGGTCCCGTATATAGGCAGGTGGCTACTATACATGTATAGCGACGTGTACCAAATTCTCTAATTGTCAGTAACTTTTTTTTTTTTTTGCCGAAGTACACAAAAACGCATGCATATAGTGTTACTGCATATGGAAAATCAAATAAATTAATATGTATTCATCAACATAATTAGGCCATGATAGGAAGAAGGCGTCACTCGAAGTGGTGCACAGGCATGGTCCATGCTCTAAGCGTAACCAACACAAAACACAGACTCCGACTCCAACTTTAACTCACACTGAGATCCTCCGGCAGGACCAAGCCCGAGTCAACTCGATTCACGCCCGTGTTTCTCGTAAAAAGGGTGACGACGACCTAAGGCAGTCCGACACGTCCATTCCCGCCAAGTCCGGCAGCGTGGTGGGCTCAGGCAACTACATTGTGACAGTGGGCTTGGGCTCACCCGCAAAACAACTCTCGCTCATATTCGACACCGGGAGCGACCTCACTTGGACTCAGTGTCAGCCTTGTGTCAAGTCTTGTTACAAACAGAAGGAGCCCATCTTTGACCCATCCCTCTCCAAATCCTATGCCAACATTTCCTGTAATTCGCCGGTCTGCTCTCAACTCATATCAGCCACAGGTAACAACTAATTAACCTACGTAGTTCATATATATATTTTTGATTTTTTCAGTCCACTGTCCACATATAACGTACTGATTCGCGCGTGATATATGGATGTAGGTAACACACCCGGTTGCTCAAGCGGCACATCAACATGCATATACGGCATACAATACGGAGATCAATCCTTCTCGGTTGGATACTTCGGCAAAGAAAGGTTGACATTAACGTCGACGGACGTTTTCGATGGGTTTCTCTTCGGCTGTGGCCAAAACAATCAAGGCCTTTTCGGCGGGTCTGCCGGGTTATTGGGCCTGGGCCGCAACAAAATCTCCCTCGTCGAACAGAGCGCTCCAAAGTATGGCCGCTTCTTCTCCTACTGCCTGCCCTCTACTTCCAGCTCCACCGGTTACCTCAGCTTCGGAAGAGGCGGCGGAGGATCCTCTTCCGCAGTCAAGTTCACGCCGCTCTCCACTGTATCTCAAGGTGGGTCCTTTTACGGCCTCAGTGTCGTCGGGATCAGCGTTGGCGGACGTCAGTTATCCATTTCCGCTTCAGTTTTTTCGTCCTCAGGGACGATCATCGACTCAGGCACCGTCATAACACGGCTTCCGGCAACGGCGTACAGCGCTTTGAGGGATGCGTTTCGGCAAGGAATGAAAAGCTATCCGCAAGCGGAGGCGCTCTCGATACTGGACACGTGCTACGACCTGAGCGGGAGCAAAACGGTGTCGTACCCCAAAATAGCGTTCGCTTTTGGTGGTGGGGTGACGTTGGATTTGGATGCGACGGGAATACTGTACGTGGCGAGTGTTTCACAGGTGTGCTTGGCGTTCGCCGGGAATAGTGATGACAGCGACATTGCCATCTTTGGGAATGTTCAACAGAAACGATTGCAGGTGGTGTATGACGTGGCTGGTGGAAAGGTCGGATTTGCCCCTGCTGGTTGCCCCTGAATGTCTTTTCGCTGGCCAGCTACATACATTGTTGATTGAAACATGTTCGTCCATACGGATATCCCGAAAGACAAGTTGTACATAAATAAGATATTTACTATAATACGTCTCCAACGATGTTTTGTTTTGGGCTTGGATGCTGATGTTCAATCACCTAGATATTCCCAAGTGTGATATAGTTATGTAACAAATTATCAGGTTATGTGAAATTAGCAGCAGTGTATATCAAGTTGATAGTCATGTATTAAGAAATTTTCTCAAACAACATGGAATCTCAGGTTTTTTATAATGGGGTTTGTTATGTTGTTCCCATGAAAAAAGAGAGCTTAATACAGCCCATTAAGCACAACAGGATGAAGACTGAAGAGAGTTAAAGCATAACAGAAGGGGGTGAAAACAAAAGATACCGGGTAAAAGGAAGTCCAAGTCGGGCTGTCAGGTTACACAACTGACAACTGGATGGTGAATACAAAAGCCCAAAAGATTCAGCCCCACCCACCAGATTCTGATATGAGCTGTGTTGACGAGAGGTTTGTCGACTCAAAATCAAAGCAAAATTTCCTCCTCTAGTTTTCAAAACCAACAAATGTTTCCTTCTGTTTTTCTCAATTGATAACTGATTGCAAATCATAGAGAATAGAGAAATCCCAGCACTAATTGTACCAAAAGAAGCTACGCATACAGCAATCCCTTGCTGATTAAGAATCAAATCTGTAAATAAAAGACTCCAAGAGTAATTAAGGGAAAGCCTAACAGAAAAAAAAAAAAGTGTCAAGAGTAAATGTAGATCAAAAGAGTAAAATACTTTAAAGCAATTGGAAGCCAATAATACACTCTAGCTCGTTATCTTTTGTTTCTATTTTATTGATAAAAGAATATGAAAAATAGAGGCTGATTCTGAAACAGCTACCTGCTAGCTAGCTTGGACCAGAAATCATCAGCCCCATCCCTTTCCACAAGTTTAGCGAAGATGTATGTATCACCGCAGAAGAGGTTCGTTCAAGCTTGCTTTGTAATTCAGACAAAAAAAGTTTGCTTTGTAATTTTTGCAATATGAACAATGAAATATCAATGGCAGATGGTGAATGACGTAGAAGAATGAAATATGACGATGACGAGCTGATCCCACCACCAAAATCTTACCAGTAAAATCATGCACAGGAAACAGAAACGAGTATTTGTTATTTGTCGCTCCGATTTCCTTTTATTATCTACAGTTCTAGTGCCCGCCGATCCAACCCAAAAAGGACACGAATAATAACAACAAATTAAAGCAAAAAAAAAAAACAGAAATGAAAAAACAGAACGATTACCGCCGGCTAACAGGAGTCGCGTCGATTACCGTTGCAGAGGACATTTCCATCTGGCAAATCCTAACGGCGCCGACTAACCTCTCGGGCAACTCATCCTCTGTCTGCGCCTCCACCAGAAACCCCATGTCGATCGTCACGCTCGTCACATATCTCAATGCCAGTCGCAGAATAGCCTTGGCGATCCCCGAGCTGGCGATATCCACGTCAATCTCCAAGTAGTTTGCTCCTCTATGGTAATTACACGTCAGCGCTTTGCCCAATAAACACGCGCTGTAATTCCCCACCGTTTTCTCAATGATCCACGGCCCTTTGACTATCCGATTCACGATCTTAAACCGCTGGTTCCGGAAGGAGTCGTCGCCGTTGATGAATCGGTGCAGGAGTGAGCCTGATGGGATAGGATCCTCAGCGGCGAAGTAGAAAACCGCGCTATGCTGGTCCTTTCCTGGGACCTGTAGATTCACCGCGAAGATGAAGCTCTTCAGGGACTTGCCTTGGGCTTGGGCCTTCCGCAGCGCGTGCGCCACTCGGTTATCGGGACGGGCGAGTACATTTTCCAGCTTCGAACTGGATTTCAGCCAGTCGGTACCCACCGGCGTCAGTAGGTAGTCTCCGGTAGGCGCTTTTTGTCGCCTTGTCAGGTAGTTTTTTCCCCGGAGAGAGAATAGGTCGCCGGGAGGTGACGCCCAACCGTTGCTTCCGGTGTGGAGGTCCACGTGCCGTAAGGATCCGCCTTGGACTGACTCGGAGATCCAGTCGGCGTTGGAGGTTGTAGACTCTCCGGATCTGGAGCATTTGCCGGCGTGATCGACGACGGAGCTCCGGTGCTTCTGCTTGGTCGGACACATAATTCTTTGTTTCCTGCTTTCTTTGACGACGCTGCTCTATCCAAGTGAAGGGAAGAGTGAAAACCTCAATAGAATTGCCACACCGGTGTATAATAATAAGAGGTCTTCTATGCTGCGACAGCCTATAATAATGATTCTGTTGAGTGCCCAGAGCAGATGGACTTCGATTTTTTGGGCCTGGGCTCTTGGGACCTACACTTTTAATCGTTCCTAGGGTATTAATCCTAGGTTTAGGCCTAGCTCTTCTGGTGCTCTCTAGGCCACTTGGGCTAGGTTTTATTCGTAGGGTTGTCATTACACAAGATGGGGGCTGTCATTACATAAGTTGGGGAAGCTTGGTTCCGTTTCGGTTTCTTCTTCAACATCGTCAGGAAATCGCCACCAGTTACATGTTAGGTTGTCTTTGTATTGTTAACCAAATATTTCAAGCTAAATTTAGTTTTCTTATAAATTGAAGTATAGCTTGTGGTGGACCAATTTTTTTTTGCTAGATTTGGGTTTTTAGCTAATGTTGGTAGATAGTCTAATTGGACGCTTTTATTCATACTTCTAAAATTGGTCACCTGAAGCTTCTCATTTTCTTTTTTAAAATAAATTTTATCCATCTCAAATACATATTACATTGTGAATCGATCTACTGCCTTACATACAAAGATCAAATAAGATCATTGGTTCACATTTGGGTAGCAGTCTCATTACACATTTTCACGCTCACTTAACACCACAAGTGAGCCTATTATCAAAATAGAAAATAAATTATATGAAATTGTACAAAATCTACCTCATTGCCAACTTTGAAGGTCCCCACTAAATAAATCTTCATATTATTGTCTGCATTAATCCATAGTCTAAGTAGAAGCATAATATAACATACATAGACATATAAATAGAAGGTTTATAGTGGTTCACCATGACAACGATGAGTAAGACTATATCCACTTAAGATTCCACTATGATAAACCAAAATGCTTTTGTGATATTACAAGTGAAGTTGGGATCTTTTCTACATATGAGAAATCTTCTTTTTATAGCTAAGGAATAATCCCTTACATTCCATGTTTCTAATTTGAGATAAGCTGCACATATTTCTTCTCATGATATTTTCTTGTAGAGTTTGAAAGAGCACATTCCCGATAAGATATTAGTTAATGATCATTCTCTATGACAAGGTCCTGGGTATCAATTCACCATATATATATTGGAGGCAGGACCCGACATGACCGAAGACGGTCTACGAGGTTGTTGCTTATGCTTGGCTTTGTTGTTGGAATCAACACTTCTACAAACAAACAAGATGTTCCTTTCAAAAAACAAACAAGGTGTTATCCACACCTCTATAATATTTCCATAATGCACCATATCAAATAAAATTATCAAAAAAAGATAAATGAAGACAAATTTCGTCTTTCATGGAACATTGTAGGGTTTCAAAAGTCAGGGTTTCTATTGGCGACAATGAACCCAATGAAACCCCGACCATCCAGTGGTTGGTTATTAGCGGCGGCATCAAGATACCGATGTGTTTCGTTGCATTTGAAGGCGATCACAAGAAGACTAGGCCGGTGTTTGAGGCATCGAGGAAAGTGGCTGGAGATTCTGGCTTGGAATCGAGAGCTCTTGTAGCGTCGATGACGAAACACGCTGAATGGAATAAGGATTATGTTATGATAATTCATGTTTGTACTAGGTAAGCTGTGGTCCTATGCAAGGTCTAAAAAATCGATAATATCGGCGAAATATCGCCGAAAATATCGTTTTTTTCACTCGGCGAAACAATTTTCTCCCCCCAGATTTTTTGGTCCGAAATTATCGAAATTTCGCGATATATCGCGATATTTTCGATATCTCGGCGAAACTTTGAAATCTCCCTGAAAATTATTCGGCCCAAATGTTTTGCTGCCAAATTTTGAAAGTTTGAATGCATGTGGTGTGTCAGTGTGGTCTCCGCCGAACTTTTTGACTTTGGAGTACTTTGACTGGCTTTGCACTTTTGCACAGCAAAATAATTTTTGGAAGCCAAGGGATTCTAACCTTGGTTGGGTTGGTGTAAGGTTAACACCTTACCCAACCCTACTAACCATCCAACTTGTTTATTATACTATCTTTATAATACATATTGGTTTTTTTTTTTTTCCGAATCTGAAAAGTAAAAAATTAGGTAAATGTCAAATCTCCATCTAACTTTTTTACCTACACTTCCATAAAAAAAAAACATTTTTACCTACACTTCTTAATTCATTTTTAATATATCTACCTTTCAAAAAAAATTCATTTATAACTATCTAACCTACACTTCTTAATTCATTTATAACTACCTTTCAACAAAAATTCCTACAAAACATCTGAAATGCAATCCTTTTTTTCCACCTTTGATGATCCATTACTTCATTTTTCATATGTTCTCTTCATCTTCCCGTTTCTTTCCCATTTAACATACATTGTTCCCATGCTCCTATATTTTGGTGAGTTATTACTTATTTCTTTCCCATTTAACATACGGTGCATATATAATATATATGGTTTGGAGTTCTAAATCTCTAATTAACTAAGTTTTGTGCAGGAGTCTTCTATATTTCACTACACTCTTCATTGAGTTCTTTCTCCTGCTTCTTCCTCATTTAGTTCATGCATTGATTTCATGCTCTGATGTTTTAGTAAGTGGTTAGTCTATATTATTAAATGTTTTTGTAATTTAGTTTATTATTCTAATTAATTACTAATGCACTTCTATCTAGTTATCTACTATGTTTAGACTTGTGAGTTCTAACTTAATACATATGCAGGAGGTCTTTATAAGGAAATTCAATGGCTAGTGGGGGAAGTAGACGTGATCCTGCATGGGAGCATGGAGAACAAATTCCTAGCAACAAAAATGGTAGCATATGCAAATATTGTCGGTTGACAATGAAAAGTGGTGGAGTGACACGTCTCAAGTACCACCTAAGCGGCATGGATCCTGGAAACAATGTGTTGCGATGTGAGTCTGTTCCAACATAAGTGAAGGCATATATTAAATCCTTATTGATGAATAAGCAAAAAGAAAAGGCAAAAAAGGCACATGTGATGGAAGAGGTTCGTGCAGAGCTTCGTGGAGAATTAATTGGCTCACAAGATGACAGTGATGATGAAGGAATTGTATATCCTGATGAGAACATGACCCTTGAGGAACTGAGAGAGTATCGACAAGCAATTCGTAACTCTAAAGAAGCACAATAGAACAGAGAGCACCTCCATAAAGTTCCTAACCGGGATGGGTCAAGTAGCGGTACACACATGCGGCGAGCAACAAGTCTACGAGAGCCACAACCAAGTCAACCAACACAACCGTTGGGAGCAAAGTTTAGCAGCTCTTTTCGAGCCCGTCAAAAGAGCATCAAAGATTCCTTCTCAAAGGGTTCAGTGAAGGAGATGATGGGTCGTTTCATCAGTAAGTTTTTCATTTATGATAATATCCCTGCTGAGAAAGCAAATTCTCTTCATTATGAAAATATGGTAATCGGAATCCAAAGAGCAGGAGAAGGAGTACTGCCCCCTACACCTTATGAGATAAGACACAAGTATTTGGATATGGAGTTTAACGACATTACTGAACATGTTAACACACTGAGGGCAACATGGGAGACCTACGTAATTAATCTATTTTTTTATTATTTTTTTATAAAAAAAATTATTTTGATAATTTTTTTTATATGATTCCACGTAATTAATATATTTTTGATTCTAAATTAGGTAATTATTTTTTTTATGACAGCCGACTGGTGGGTTATGTATGGAAGTAGTGCCCCAACTGTGAGAACGTTAGCTATCAAAGTATTATCACAAACAGCATCAGCATCTGCGTGTGAGAGAAACTGGAGCACATTCGCATTAATCCATACTAAGCAGAGAAACAGGTTGGGGTATAGTCGTTTGGAAAAATTGGTTTTTTGCTATTACAACATGAGGCTTAAAATTCGAGACAGAGAGGCAGCTTATTCGCATGTGGACCAGAAAGATCCATATTAGATGTCTTTGATATTGGTACAGAGTTTGATGATGAAGCAATAGATCAACTTTGTGAATGGATAAGGCCACTTCATCTTGATGACGAGGAACGCAATCCATCACCTACAGTTGCTCGTGAAGCACGTGCAGAAGGAATAAATGTAGAAATAGTAATTCAAGAAGAGGTTATAGGTCCTGATAGAGAATCTATCGATGCATTAGTGGGTAGAGCTAACATTCTAATTTCCTCTCGTAGCTCACAAGTTCCTTCCAGGACAAACGAAAACTCTAGCACCAGATCAGGAGGCTCATCAAGCATCAGGGGTGATGATAGTGGAAGCTACGGCGGTGGTGGAGATGATGTTGGAGTTCAAGATTACAATGGGAGCCAACCTGGTCATATGAGCCCATTCACTTGTGAGCCAAACTTCACACATGCAACACAAGATGGTGATCATGGAAGTAGGAGAGCAGGTTCTGGTATTGGAGCTATAGGAAAACATTATACACCAAGAGAAAGAGGCCAAGGAAGAATGCCAACGCATGAATATGATTTTTTATCCACTTTTGACTCATCTAGTGTGGGAGGAGGCAATGATGGACCATACACTTATGGCCAAAATCTGACGATGCCTTATTCAACTTATTCCATGCCTTACGGGGTGCAATCAACTGAATCAAGTGATACGTCATGGTCACAGTCTGATGTACAATCTTCCAATGATTATGGTTATGGTCAAGGTCAAGCGCTGCCAAATCCTTACAACTTCCAATACGGAAATCCACAGTCAATCCCTCTTGACCCTTATGGTTGGCATGTAAGTCAATATATGCAAAATTACAAAGGTGAGGTATCATTTAATGCCTACTCTTCACAATATACTGAAGACTCTACACAAAGAAACGATGAAGATAGTGAAAATTATGTACCTCATAGGTCTTCTATGTGGCTCTAAACCACTCATGTAATTCCATGTTGTATCATATGTATATAAGGCGTAATGGCCTAGCCTCCCTTTGGGTATCCAGCCATCAAAAAAAAATTAGATGTATAAACTTTACAGTAAAAATTTAAGAATTATCATTGGTTCAGCACTTCAGCACGTAGTTATTCACCTTAAATAACTAAAACGCACTATGATTAATGTTTATTCAAGATTTTTTTGTCAATTATAATAGATAATTGAGATAACAAACATCTCTCAAAGTTTCATTTAAAATTTTCATGTTTTTCTACTAATTTCCGTCAATTTTCTCAATTTTTTTTTCTGCAATCGATATTTCCTCGAAATTTCCATCGAAATATCCGTTTTTTGGACCGTCGAAATTTTCACGATCGGCGAAATTTTAGTCCTTGGTTCTATGCAGCTCACGTGCTCATTAATCTGTTAATGATGTTGTTAGTTTAATTAAGTGAATTAGGGTTTGCTTAAGAGTGATTACTACATGTGCGGAGCGTGTCCACTATAGTATAGTATGGGTGTGTGTGTATATATATTATATCCATTTATGTACTCTTTATCTATCATCTGAAATATATCAAGTATTTTCCTTTCTTTATTTTCGTAGTTGTAGATTTCTTTTCTAGTCAGGGTTTCATCCTAACAATTGGTGTCTAGAGCCTTTCGGTTATGGGAAAACTGAAAGGGGTTGGGAAGCCAGCGTCACCACCACCTCGAGTTGAGGATGTGCCGTTGCCATCTCTTTCTGGTGATTTCGCTCACATCGAGTTCGAGCTGCAAGCTCATCGTGATGAGACAAACCACCGTCTTGAAGAGATGCAAGTTTCTTTGTAGGAAACTATGATAGCCTCTTTATCAAGTTTTCGAGCTTCCTTATTAGATGAGTTTAAGCAATAACTCACTAATTTCAGCATAGCTTACACTGGGGAATCAAAACCACAAATCGCAGCTCCAGGTCACACTATGATACCTCAGATTGATGAATCTGTTCGATTTGGTTCCTTATCAGTTGCGTCACCAAATTCGGGAACTCGTTCTGAAGGATCTTCATCTACGATGGCCAGATTTGAAGGTATTTCACCTTATATTGCTTCTACTGTCTTTGTGTTTGATATTGGCTCTTCTGATGTGTTATCTAGGCTTGATGGTGAAATCATTACTACAAATGTTGCTAAGAAATTAGATCTGAAGAATAAAGGTGACAGGACCCACCCCGAATTTCACCCTGAAACCCAAGGTAAATCCTGCGGGGTCCACTTTCAAGGAAAATTTACCGAAAATTCGGCATAACCTTCCTGAAAATGGACAACCCTTACCTGAAAAATCCAACTTAACACTTCTATAACCAAACAAACCAGCCTCAACACCTGGAGCCTTCCTGCTCCCCAAAGCAGGCCTCAAGAACCAGATAGAAAGAAGAGCAAAGCAGGCCTCAGAATTCAAGAAAAATGTTCGGGAGAGGTGTTCCGAAGAAGAGCGACAACAGCAAGTACTATGAGATCCTTGGAGTCCCCAAGACGGCCTCCCAAGATGATCTCAAGAAGGCTTAAAGAAAAGCAGCCATCAAGAACCATCCTGATAAGGGTGGCGACCCCAAAAAGTTTAAAGAGTTGGCCCAAGCCTACGAGGTGTTGAGCGATCCAGAAAAGCGGGAAATCTACGACCAATTCGGCGAGGATGCGCTCAAGGAAGGAATGGGTGGCGGAGGTGGTGCCCACGACCCATTTGATATTTTCCAGTCTTTCTTCGGCGGCGGCGGCGGCGGCAGCCGAGGAGGAGGCCGTAGGCAGCGAAGGGAAGAGGATGTGATCCATCCCCTTAAAGTTTCTCTGGAAGATCTCTACAATGGCACATCCAAGAAGCTGTCCCTCTCCCGCAACATAATCTGCTCCAAGTGCAAGGGCAAAGGCTCAAAGTCTGGTTCTTCAATCAAGTGTCCTGGTTGCCAAGGGTCTGGAATGAAAGTCTCTATTAGGCATCTCGGGCCTTCCATGATCCAGCAAATGCAGCATCCTTGCAATGAGTGCAAGGGCACCGGTGAGACCATTAATGACAAGGATCGCTGCCAGCTGTGTAAGGGTGAGAAAGTTGTGCAGGAAAAGAAGGTATTGGAAGTCCATGTCGAGAAGGGGATGCAGAATGGACAGAGGATCTCCTTCCCTGGTGAAGCTGATGAAGCGCCTGACACTGTCACAGGGGATATTGTCTTTGTCCTGCAACAAAAGGAACACCCTAAGTTTAAGCGGAAGGGTGACGACCTTTTCTACGAACATACACTGTCTCTTATGGAGGCGCTCTGCGGCTTCCAATTTGTATTGACACATTTAGACAGCAGGCAACTCCTCATCAAATCTCATCCCGGAGAGGTAGTCAAGCCTGGATACGAAGGGAACCTCGCTTGAGTAGTGATTCGGAATTCGTCAGGCTTAGGCTTAAATCTGTGAGTGGACATTTTGGTTTTTAATTAATATGCATGCAAGATTTTATAATTTAGTATTTTATTTTCCGAGCATATATTATAACTTCGGTATATGAAATGATCTTGGAACTTATTCGAGATTGATGCATGGATTAAATGTTGGTCATAATTTATGGATTTGAGCTCAGATTGATAATAAGAGATTTGAGTTTGGATTTTCTTTATGATTTCCGGATTTGAGGTTTCATACTGAATTGCCTATTATTTGGTTTTTGGAAAGATGATAATCATTGAAGTTATTTATTTCATTGAGCATTTTAACGTGTGGGACACGTCGTTGAATTTAATTAGTTTCTTTGCTCTTTGAATTCTTTGAGTACGGTTGGGAATCGTACTTATGCTTTAATTATGAGTTTCGGGGAAACTCACATGGATTATGTTTCTTTATTTATGTCATACTTGTTGGATCGATATTATTCATGCTTAAGAACCGGGATGTGACAATTCTCTCCTCCTTATAAAAATTTCGTCCTCGAAATTTCAAATCATGCAAAAAAGGGTAGAGATTACTGCCTTTTTACCTCAGACTTCAATAAGCGCTAAGCTAAATCATCCCATTATCCATGCTCATCACTCTTTCTTCCATCACAAATTTCACCTTTTCACTTGTGGAAGCAATTTGCCAAATTCTTTTCACACTTACCTTGGCACATCATAACTGATCTACCAAATCCAAGGCGCGCATATGCTTTAACAAAACTCGAACTCAGGGTCAACTTAAATACTCTGCCAACCTTCCACATGGCACCACTCACATAATACACTTTACTCCTTGACTTAACTTCCACTAATTGAGTGGCTTGCCCAAATATTAGAGTTACTTATGATACTCAACCCCAAAACACACGAAGGACTTTGACTTTCGCCAAGTCAAAATGATCAATAAAATTCGTACGTAATTTACAACACCATCTTACTTCCGTCACCAATTAACCAAAACAAAACTAGATCGCTCGCATCAAATTTGAACCTTCCCCACCTATGTGGTTAGCCTCAATCATTAAGCTGATCGGCGAATACCTCCCTTGTCGCCAGATTGCGCTAATGCGAACTTATAATACCTAACCCTTATTCTGAATATCTCTTGCAACTCAAATTGTATCCATACATCAATGACCTCCCAGGTCCTACCCAGATCAAGTGGTCTCACCACAATTCGATCATGCATGAATACGCATCACAAGAAAAATATTTAACATGATCTGCCACTATTTACCATTTATGCCAACAGACTAACAAGCCTAGACTCAAAATATTTCCCGAGACATCAAGAATCTTTTTCCTTTGAGGTTATACCACAAACCAATCATATTATTATTTCCACCAATTCGCCCCTTTAATTAATCATTACTAACCAATAATATCCGTCGAAATCTCATCCCTCAATAATAAATTCAACAGTCGCCACTAACGACTACTTACAAGCACAAGAAAAATATCACTCTCAAAATCGATCAACATATCTGAAACTGGCACCTTCAAAAATGAGGAAAATACGATGATTAGGCGTATGACGAACCAAGTTCATTCAAACTTGCACGCAGACTAGTCTTTAGGTTACAATATCTATTCCACGAACAAGGGATAAGTTGCTCACTATTTACTGCAACAATTCATCTTGCTTTTACTGCAACACGCGTCTGCAATCATTACCTTCACCTTAATAATATCAGCTTATCGAACGGAGAAAAATCAAAATAGTGAGTCACGCGAGTCAACGAAATCCGAGGATCACCATTGGAAATTCACTATTTGATGATTTGCTTCTCACGTATTATCATGCATAATACCGACTACGTAACAACTCAAGTCGATGAACAGGGATTTTCAAATAACGGCCCCGCCATTACGCAAAACATTAAGAAAAACGTTGCTGGGATATACTTCTTCCGCATAATTATGCGTTGCTAAAGACGCAAAGAATCATGAAAACCAACTCGCATTTCCTGATTAAAACTTTGCCCATGAATTTCTTGTTATCGCTAATGAACGTCGAAGTTCCATTTATAAATCGTACCAACTAATAGCTACCAAAGCACGGAAATTCCCGCATTAACTCTAACGTCAATTCACCTTAATTACTCACGTGATAACCACACTAACAAATAAAATACAAACTCTGAGTTGACCGAATTGAGTGTCAGCATAGCTGATGTTGGCAGTCTATCATTCAACACTAGATAGTCCTCTCTTGCTGCCTCCAAATGATGCAAAGTGATTTCCTTTCTTCTATTTGGCTGCTAGATCTGACTAGCTTAATCACACAGGTCCGTAACATCCAAGGAAGCTAAGAGCACCAAAACTGGAGTCCTACGCTCAGGTCGCCAAAACGACTAGATGCCAAAGATAATTACTCTTCGTAGAATGCCGAATTTTACGAATGCGTACAAAAGTCTGTAACACCTTTCTCGATAAGATCTGATGATCAGTAATCATGAGTCGAACTGCGCCCCGCAAGGCCCGACTCTTCAACTCATGTCGAAAATTTACTTAGAACACCCCAGGACATCGACGATACTCATCGATTGCCACACTACTCCAGTAATTACCTCAAAGAATCTAGGGTCTAAAAAGACAATCTAACATTAAGTCACACTCTTCACATAAGAGAGATACCCCGAATCTCCTCGATTCATGTGCTACTCCTCGAGCAACGCAAAATTGACGGCCGCATGCTCCATCTCAAGATTGCGCGTCAACCGCATTATCTTCTGCGTAACGCTCAAGTGGAAGCATAGAATTGCTCGAATCCGATAAAACTTCGACAACCACTTACAGTCTCGACCTATCAATTTCACCACTTCAATACTCCAAACAGAAGCTACAATCGTGGGATATACTACCTTAAGATCAACATCTCACTCATCCTCTTAAGAATTATCCACATCAGCTAACAACAGTAGCTAAAGCGAAAAATAATTATTTCAAGATCAATAACTCTAATTACACCGCTTAAACTATCCTTGTGTATCATCATACACATTACCAATCCAAATTTATCCTGACACTCTTCTCCTAACAATCATTCGACTCGATACCACGATTTCCTAACCAACCACACTTCGAATTTACAACTTCAACCTTGCTTACACCAATAACTAAGGATATCAAAGATTGAGATTACTTTTAGAAGATAAAGATTCGTCAGTAATCTCCTGCCACAACCAACAGACCTAAGAGCTGGAATGAGTCGTTTCCAAACACTATTTTGTCCAAGACTAACTTATATCAATCAACCCAAAACAATATCGCTTAAAATAAATATGGACACCATCTACGCTTCTTCGATAAATTTATACAACTTTGGTTTCCATATTCTGAATTGTTCCATAACTCTTTTTACCTATTGACAGAACTGACACCTATACACAAAAGTTGCACTTTCCTCTTCTTCCCTTCATTCCCCACGCTCAGTCATTTGACCACAAATATAATGCTTAAAACGAAATAAATTCAACATTTGTTACTGAAAAATCAAAGTGACCACTACCATCTCACCTCTGCTGCACCACTATATACCAACGCCATTTACACTTACAATCCTTCCAAAACACTCAACATAGACAGGGGAGCAAATCCCAAATCTATAGATACCGGACATAAATCGACCAACAACAATTTCAAAAATCACTCTTCAATGCATAAACCAAACTTTAACAGCCCCATAAAATACATCAAGTACTCTCCACAATTTATTCGCTCAAGCAATGGCTTTCCACATTTTATCTCAAAACAAGACCACTTAAATCCCTATGATATCTCTTATCCCAATACCAATCTTATCTAGAAATTTCTCAATCATTAATACCTACATAAGAGCTCAACGTACATCTTAATCATGGTCCAACAACTCATTACATAAAAGCAAAGGAACATCATAAATACATGCCACTTCCCGACTCATAATTGATCTCAGAATCTCTCAACCACAATAAAGCATAAAGGAAAGATGCACATCACTTACGTTTCCATTACTCGGAAAATAACCAAGATACTCCTGGAGGTCGGCGTACTGAGACATAGTCTTGAGAATGTAGACATTTATGGCACAATACTGTCCATAAATAAGATAAGAACAACTACCTCACATACTTAATAAACACCTAGCATCTTATGCATATAATGCTAATGGATCCGCCGCGGTTGAACCATCACTCTATAGACACTAAGTATCACCAAATATATGAGGTAGTGATAGGAATCGGATAACCTAATGCTCTGATACCAACTGACAGGACAAACCCCGAATTTCACCCTGAAACCCAAGGTAAATCCTGCGGGGTCCACTTTCAAGGAAAATTTACCGAAAATTCGGCATAACCTTCCTGAAAATGGACAACCCTTACCTGAAAAATCCAACTTAACACTTCTATAACCAAACAAACCAGCCTCAACACCTGGAGCCTTCCTGCTCCCCAAGATCAACACATCTCCCAATAACAATTACTCAACTCTAATAATCCCACAACCAAGAATAAGGACTATTAATAATTTACTATTGGACTTTCAGAGCATATCTAGAGTTGAACGAAAAACAACGAATAAAGAATATGCGGAAGCAGCCTCTGACTATGCCTCGACTCCATGTACGCTCGACCTCACTTAGACTGAGCCTGCAATCTGGGCATTTAAAACCAAAGGGCCCAGGGAAAGTAATTTAAAAACGTTAGAGTGAGTGGACGAAAATAAACATAAGATAAGAAACCAAAATTTAAATACTTTCCCACTTCCAATATGCCATAAATATGCAAATGTTCACAAAAATCTTTCATAAAGAAAATCCCAAAAAGACGGACTAGCCCCGCTAGTCAAATTAATGACAAAGATAAATAAGAAACAGCTATAGCCATACAAGTGAGCCTCCCAGACTCGGTTGCCTCCCAGGCAATATTACTCCCATACTCCCTACACCTTCAGGTTATGATAACAGAGAGGAATAGGGCTTGCGTGATGTCGTCGACTACATCACATCACCCGAAGGCGGAAAGGGCTTGAGTAACCCCACTTAAAACGTGGAAGTTACATCGCCTCGAAAGGCGGAACGACATGCTAGCATGAATAATATCGATCCAACAAGTATGACATAAATAAAGAAACATAATCCATGTGAGTTTCCCCGAAACTCATAATTAAAGCATAAGTACGATTCCCAACCGTACTCAAAGAATTCAAAGAGCAAAGAAACTAATTAAATTCAACGACGTGTCCCACACGTTAAAATGCTCAATGAAATAAATAACTTCAATGATTATCATCTTTCCAAAAACCAAATAATATGCAATTCAGTATGAAACCTCAAATCCGGAAATCATAAAGAAAATCCAAACTCAAATCTCTTATTATCAATCTGAGCTCAAATCCATAAATTATGACCAACATTTAATCCATGCATCAATCTCGAATAAGTTCCAAGATCATTTCATATACCGAAGTTATAATATATGCTCGGAAAATAAAATACTAAATTATAAAATCTTGCATGCATATTAATTAAAAACCAAAATGTCCACTCACAGATTTAAGCCTAAGCCTGACGAATTCCGAATCACTACTCAAGCGAGGTTCCCTTCGTATCCAGGCTTGACTACCTCTCCGGGATGAGATTTGATGAGGAGTTGCCTGCTGTCTAAATGTGTCAATACAAATTGGAAGCCGCAGAGCGCCTCCATAAGAGACAGTGTATGTTCGTAGAAAAGGTCGTCACCCTTCCGCTTAAACTTAGGGTGTTCCTTTTGTTGCAGGACAAAGACAATATCCCCTGTGACAGTGTCAGGCGCTTCATCAGCTTCACCAGGGAAGGAGATCCTCTGTCCATTCTGCATCCCCTTCTCGACATGGACTTCCAATACCTTCTTTTCCTGCACAACTTTCTCACCCTTACACAGCTGGCAGCGATCCTTGTCATTAATGGTCTCACCGGTGCCCTTGCACTCATTGCAAGGATGCTGCATTTGCTGGATCATGGAAGGCCCGAGATGCCTAATAGGGACTTTCATTCCAGACCCTTGGCAACCAGGACACTTGATTGAAGAACCAGACTTTGAGCCTTTGCCCTTGCACTTGGAGCAGATTATGTTGCGGGAGAGGGACAGCTTCTTGGATGTGCCATTGTAGAGATCTTCCAGAGAAACTTTAAGGGGATGGATCACATCCTCTCCCCTTCGCTGCCTACGGCCTCCTCCTCGGCCACCGCCGCCGAAGAAAGACTGGAAAATATCAAATGGGTCGTGGGCACCACCTCCGCCACCCATTCCTTCCTTGAGCGCATCCTCGCCGAATTGGTCGTAGATTTCCCGCTTTTCTGGATCGCTCAACACCTCGTAGGCTTGGGCCAACTCTTTAAACTTTTTGGGGTCGCCACCCTTATCAGGATGGTTCTTGATGGCTGCTTTTCTGTAAGCCTTCTTGAGATCATCTTGGGAGGCCGTCTTGGGGACTCCAAGGATCTCATAGTACTTGTTGTTGTCGCTCTTCTTCGGAACACCTCTCCCGAACATTTTTCTTGAATTCTGAGGCCTGCTTTGCTCTTCTTTCTATCTGGTTCTTAAGGCCAGGCCAGCAAGTGGACGGCTGGGATTGCTTCTTCACACAACAGTAGAAGGATCTAGAATTGCCTTCTTTTTACCAATATAGTAACTTTCGTTTTTAGACCATAACTTCTTCATACGAACTCCATTTTAAGCATGCCGCGTGTCCACAAACTCCGTTTAACATTCTCTACGACTTTCATGAAGGAAGTTTTCCCGAATTCCAAACGGAAGAAAAAGTCAACTTTTGGAGTCTTAAATAGTAAACGGTTACTTAAAACGGTAAAATGTCAAAGTAACCCAAAAGTAAATAACTGCAAATTGACTTAAGAACCGGGATGTGACAAAAGGGGTAGCATACACTAATTTCATGATGAGACAAGGGGAACATGGGAGTATACAGGGTGTGCAAGGTTCACTTAATGGAGAGCGTATTCAGCGCACCCGGGTGCGCCACGTACCCGTCCATCCCGCCGTCCATTTGACGCGGACTTTTGACTTTTTCAAAATGGACGGTGGAGATGGACGGGTGCGCAGCGCACCCGGGTGCGCTGTATAATTTTCGCACTTAATGATGTGCAGAGTAGTGTGGGAAATGTTGGCATTCATGACGTGTTAGTGAGTGTTGGAATGAGTATGATTGGTGGTGAATATGTAAATTGGTTACTGGGAGGGGGTTATGGTCATATGAACATGGGTCTAGTTGAAATTTCAAATCATAATGGTGTTAGAGTGTTTTCTTGTCACGCCCCAACTCTTAATTTTTACCTTAATTACTAGCATAATGGTAATAAGAGTTTTACTGTCTTTGTCATTAAGTGTTTAATTTAATTGGTCCACAAAGAGGTTGTGGGGGAAGATTATTTCGTATGATTTATTTGAAGGAAGAAATTGTGACGACAGTAAAAATGGTAATATTTGCTAGTAAAATGTAATTTTTATTGGGGTATTATTTTTAGGGTGTTAAATTTTTAGAATGGGTATATGGTGGTGTTGTGGACCGGATTGGGCCAAGCCCAATTTTCCTCTCCCTTTCTTCTCTCTCTCCTCCCTCCCGATTCTCTCTCCCTCTCCTTTCGCCCGGAAACTTCCGGCCGCCCGTTTTCCGTCGTCCGGCCACCGTAGGTCGCCGCGCCGGTCCCAATCGGCTGGCCTCCAACCCAGCTCTCATCCTAGACCGATGAGAGGCTCCCTAGTGCCACCACGAGAGAGATATCAGATTCGAAAGGTCCGACTGTCCAAGGTTTCCCGTCGTCGGAACTCTCTCCTCCAGCAGCCATAGCTAGCGATCCTTGGTCCAAAAGAAAGCTTTCCTCCCGTGCAGCAATCCCTCTAAAGGACTCTCTCCCTCTCGAGCTAGGTAAGGAGAAATCAGTGTTTAAAATTCTAGGGCTCTATTGTTGTTTCCGTTCGATTGACATAGTTAGGCTTGGAACTGTTGTTTGTGATAGTTAGGAAAGTTGTAGAGGAGGTTGAGAGGAAGGTGCTGTCAAAATTTGGTAGGCATTGGAGGTCGCCAGAGCTGGCCGCCGGCCGCTGCTGAAAAAGTGTTTTTAGTAGGAAATTTTATGAGGAGTTTAATGGTATGAGTTTTAGAATTTTTGGAAGAGTTTTAGATAGGTTTGAGAATTTTTAAAGTTTGGTATTTTTTGCGGATTAATAAGTTAGAATCCGGCCATTGGATTATTTATGGTGAAATGTGATTTTCAGGATGTCGATATTTGTGGTGAAATTTGGTTGGCAGTGAATTTAAGATTTAGGGCGATAGGCATGGTTAAGCGCGTGAAGCTTATATTTAATTATGCATATTTTCTTTAAGCGTCGGTGTTTTATTTAAAGATTTATTTATGTTTTTGGAACAAGACGCGAGGAGGCTCGAGCTGAAGAGACCTCTGACCGACATCAAGCTTAGCCGTAATTTGTGAGTGGACCTTTGTTTTAAATAATGTGCATGAAATGTTTTATTGTTGAATAACTACTTTTCGCCAGTAGGTTATCTGTTTAATCTACTAGGAGATTGTCAGCTTCCGTTGTTTTTATTTTTAGTAGCTCTAAATTTTTATTTTTATTTTTGTATAACTTGTTCTGGTAATTATGGGTTGTTGTGGATGATATTAATTTTGGGTTAAAAGGGTGGTTATATATTTTCTCCGGGTTAGAGTTGTCCATTTTCGAGGGAGGTTTGCCGAGTTCTTCGGTAAATTTTCCTTAGAAGAGGTCCCCGCAGAACTTATTTCAGGTTTCAGGATGAAATTCAGGACGGGTGTTGACATTCCTAGTCCGATAGCTATGCCTCAAGTTAATGGTTCACTCACTATGTCTTATTTTGGACCTTATTCGGTCTATGATTAATTTTGATCCCATGCCACCTCATTCTACCTACTCTATACCCAATTTACCACCATTAAAACAAACAGTCACCAATATTGTTTCCAGTGCACCTCTCACATATGCCACTTCCACAACAGTCTATGCACCATCTTCTTCACCCCATGCTGTTAGTACTTCTTTTCCTTTTCCAAATTTTTAGCAGCAACCTCCAGCTACACCTAACCAATTTCAACAGTACCAACAGCAATTTACTCATCACCCTAATTACCAACAACACCATTACACTCACTTTGGTCATCAACAACCACATGTTGATCCTAACGTACCCACCATGAAACAAAGGAAGTTGGATTTCATGGATTATAGTGGTGGGGATCCTGTGGAATGGCTGAACAAATGTGAGCAGTATTTTGAATTTTACTAGATTTCTAAGAGAGAAAATTAGCCATAGCTTCAATGCATTTGTGTGGCAAAGCTTCTGACAGGTGGTATATGTTCAAACATGAGTTTCCTCACTCGTGGCAAGGGTTAGCAGATCTTTTGATGAGGGAGTTCAGTTGCTACAATAGAACTGATTATCAAGCTGCAGTGGGTCGAGTTAGTCAGTTGGGAAGTGTAGAAGAATACATGGAGCTTTTTACCAAGTTGTCAAGACGAGCTCCAGGTTTTTCTCCGGAAACCTTGACTGCATTTTTCATTGGTGGACTTAAGGAAGAGATACAAGCACATGTGCAGACTCACAAACCCCAAACCTTGTATGAAGCTTGTGAGCTAGCAAGGATTTATGAACACAGAAATGAGAAGCTGAAGAGTCAGTCTAGGGGGTATCAGTCTTCTAAACCAGCTTTCAATACCATCGAAGCCTCTAAATATCTTCCTGTGTCACCCAATACCAGAGGGTACATGTCTTTGAACAGTAATAAAAGGGCCAATGATGTGAAAATTAGATTGATTGATGAGGAGTTTGCAGCTAGGAAGACAAAAAACCAATGTTATTTTTGTAGTGCTCCATATACTCTTGGACATAACTGTCGCAAAAATTGTCAATTGATGAGCATAGAGATTGTTCCTGGGGGAGGAGAAATCGAGGATTTAGTGGAGCCAGTTGAGGATTACAGCTGCAGGCACCACCTCCATTAGTTGATTTGGAGGAACCCTTGATCAAGCTCCAAGCGATGTCTGATGGCAGTTCTGATCCTAATACAATGCAGTTGAAGGGCAGTTTTCACAAACAAGTGGTGCATGTTTTAGTTGATTTAGGGGCTACACATAACTTTGTGCATCCACAGTTTCTCAAGAATACAAAGCTTCCGGTTCACCACTTCTTACCTTTAAATGTGTTGTTGGCCAGTGGAGTAATTGTGCAGACAAAAGGAGAGGTTAGAGCTGCACTAACTCTACAACAATACACATTTGATGCAGATTTCTATATTTTGCCAATTACTGGGTGTGGTATAGTTTTGGGGGCTAGTTGGTTGAGGTCACAAGAAGATATTATGTGGAACTTTGAAACTATGAAAATGGGATTTCGAATAAGTGGGAATGATTATTCGTTGCAATGAGAGACCAACCCATAAGCTACAGTTATTAGTTGCAAGGCTATGACTAAATTGCTGAGGAAGGAAAGGGAACCCATGATTGTGCAAGTACAACCTACTATGTTGAATCATACTGTCACCACTGCACCACCACAGATACAAAGCCTTATTGATAAGTATGCAGACATCTTTCAGCCCCCAACTTCTCTACCACCCGCTAGATATCTGTTTACATCTAAATTAATATTTTACTGGACAGTAAATGTCTATGTGAATATTAATTAAATTCTTGGTCCATGTCATATCGGCGAGCCCAAGTTCTTTAAGTTTACAAATAATGGCCCGTCAGTAAGACCATGCGAGCTGAATTACAAAGTCTGCGCGCAAAATGACTCCGCGCGGAGTACAAATCTCGCGAGCTTAATAGATTTCACGTAAAACACATAACTTGCATGGAGTAAGGATCTCGCGTGCGGAATGCCTTCGCGCAAAACACAAAGCTCGCGCGCGGAATGACTTCGCGTGGAGTAGGGAATTCGCGCGCTTGATGTGCTCATATTATCCTATATTTCTATGCCTCATAATCTTTGTTTTTGCATTAAGTTTCCTTATTTGTGATTGATTTACGTTATTTTAGTGTTCTTGTAGGTTTGTGTCGTAAAGAGAAGAAAAATAGCTAAAACGAGCTAATAAGGATTGAAAGGCCACTGCAATCTCAAGTCCCAGAATCTGCCTATGCAGAACAGCTAACTTTGCCGAATTACTGAAAATTATTCGGATCGAATCAGAATATGAGCCTTACATCATTGGAAAGCTACGTAAGTCTACTTTCTGTAGAAATTTACGGATCTCAATTTCGATACTTATGGACTGAGTTATGATCGTTTGAGTGAAGATATGTCATATCAGAAAATCTGCTCGGATTTGGAAACATTTGTGGATAACTCAAGTTCCGTGTCACAAGACCGTCAACCTAAAGCTTCAAGAACAATAATGCAGATTAGGACTCAAGGAGTACATGTATTCCTAGTTCTACAAGAGATATCTCAAGGTTTCCCCATTCCATATCAAGAAAGGAGTCTGAATCCAAGTTCTACAAGGAAACTTGAAGTCAAAGATGAGCAAGAAACTTCTCTATATAAAGGAGCACAAATTTCACATGAAGGGGAGGTCTCGGAATCACATTGTAGACGCCTAAAGAAGCAGAGACCATCCATCCATCTCCATCCACCCTTCACCTTTCCATTCTTTTTATGTTTTCATTATGTTTTACATAGTTATGTTTAGTTAAACCTTTTCTAGGATTAGGATGATGCCCTAGTATGATTGTTTATGTTTTTGATGATTGATTAATAGATTTATACTTTCTTTATAATGAATTCTTAGTAACTATTTTAATTGATGCTATATGTTTGAGTTCTTTGATTGATCACATTAGGGCTTTGCATCTAGTAATTAGAAGATGAATTTGAGGCGTAACTGCAATATAATTCAAATTAGCTTCTTGTGATTAAGAGTTGTGAATTACATTATTGTCGTAACTGAAGTAATGGTTTGCATGATTCTCTTGTTTTCTAGAACGTAATGAGTCTTACATGTTAAATTTATGCCGTAACTGGATAGACCGCATGCTAGGATATACGACCTCTGCCGTACCTGGAGAGAATCATACACTTAAGGAAAACTATGGTCTAAGTGCCGTAACTGGACTTAGATACGAGAATTGTCATCTAGAGAAACGAAAGAGTCTGTTAGTTGCATCAAAGCATGAATATGATTGTTAGTGGTTGATTCTGTGTAGTTAGTTTAGGTATTTCATAATTTGAATAGAACTAATAATCCTCGTGGGAACGACAACCCCTTTTCTTCCATTTACTATACTACATCCACCCTGTATACTTGCAGGAATTCCACCAAGTTTTTGACGCCGTTGCCGGGGAATATTTAGTTTAATTTAAATTCTGGATTCCTATTCTAATTCTAGTTTATTCAGTGTGATTTATTTTTATAATTTTGTGTTGTTTTTGTGTCAAAAGTATGTTTAAGAAATCAGTCTAGTTTTTCTGTTTCTTGTGTGTTCTGTAACTATTTTGCAACGCTTATTACAAACTGATAACTTCATATTTTTGCAGGAGAATTATACATCACTAGAAATATAAACAAGTCTAGTTTCCAACGCACCAAGCGGATCATCATTCGGAGTTATGAGCTAAGAGATATTTGCAAAATACCGAACAGTGCTTGCGTGTAAATTCAGTTTTGATTGTAAAATTCGTGTGGCAATAACTTTCAGCAGAAGTGTCCGTTTTTAGTGTGTAATATGTCGATTTTGAGTGGAACGACGAGATCTGCAAGACTCATTGCTATGCAATGAGCCCCGACAAATTTCGACCGAATTCAGTCGTCTGTACTGTCCGATTCGAGGATCACAATTTTTCCGACATCTTGGCGATCTTTTCGACTTCAACATCGGCTCCATGCTCTTCTTCACTAAATCCCAGGGAGCTCTAAACTCTTCTCTTTACTTTCGTGTTTTTATTTTTCGCATCTCTTTTCCATGCTTTTATGGCATTGAATGCTTTAATTCTTTCAACATTGAGGACAATGTTATCTCTAAGTGTGGGGGAAGAGACTTTGATTTTTTCTTTCTATTAGGTTGTTATCTTTTGTGTTTATTATAAAAAAAAAATTTATGTTATTTTTCTTTGTTTTCTTGAGTCTTAGGATGCCTTTCAACAACTATGTCTAGGATTGTTGTATATCTCTGAAATCGTGTTTAAAGATGATTATGATATTGAGACTTGTTCGATATTATTCTTTGGTTAAATAGGATATATATGTTGCATATAATGTGTAGTGGATATGGCTTTGCTAACATGGTACAGAATATGAGCATGCTAGGATGAGTTTTGTTTCAAAAAATAACCTTTGTGAGAATTTGAGCCTTCTATGTGCCTTTCTTTATGAGTGTTAAATGAAAAAATGTATTAAGTATTCTTATCTTTTGGCTTGAATTTTTGATCTCATGTATTTCATTCTTCATTCTATTGATTACTCGCCATAGATTTTAATGGACTAGAGAGTTATACTAGAACTCACTGTTGTGCTATTCGAAAGTTTTAGTCAATACATGTTTTGATTTCGGAAGGGATTAAAAGGACTTAGGATTTCCACCATTGCTAAATTGTCATGTGTCCCTAATTATACACCCCTTAGATAACCCCTTTGAGCTTACAAGTTTAGTCTTTTTTTTTCATCACCCATATTATCATTTCCCTTGAGCTTTAGTATAGTTGAATCCTTACCCTTTGTTCTAAGATCTAGTAGAGCTATACTTTGTTGATTTGTACTTGTTCAAGTAGAAGGTGATGGTTAAAAGCAAGTGTGGGGGTGGGATAGACTTGTCCATGAAGAAAAAAAAATGTTGTTGCCGTGAAAAGAAAAAAAAACAAAAAAAAAAAAGGAAGAGAAAAATTTATACAAATGTGACGGCAAGGAAAAAAAATAAAGTATTGGATTAAGTCCCCCATTGTGATTGAGGAGTTTGTTTTAAATTGAAGATCCAATAATGTTATATATGGTCTTTGTTCTTTTTCATGAGTGTTCTACGGTGATCTTATGACTCTACTGGGTTTTAGGATGCTTTGTTATCTTCCATATCTTTTTGTTCTTTAAACCTTAGCCATGGCCCGATTATAACCTTGTAAAGTCCTTTTATGATCCTTAAGATATGCAACCTTTGATCTGTGGAGATGTGTTACAAGAGTGAGCAAATGGTTTGGGTCCATTTGTGTGAGTAATTGATATCATTCATGAGATCTTTATTTTCCACAAAGTGCTTTTCTTTCCTAATATGTGAGCTATTTGTTTGCCTTTATATATTCTCTCTCACATATGCATATGAGTGACTAAGCTTTTAAGTATGAGCCAAGATTCCGAGAGAAAAAAAAGAGAGTGCATCCATTGTGAGGTTGATTCATTACTTGTCCGAAACATGCTAAGCTCCACCTAATCACCATTGTTGCCCCCAAGTCCTACATATGATGTATTAGATACATGTTTTATTTAACTCTCGAATGATTTGTGACTAAGTCTAGGTTACATGCTATTCTTTTGTACATGAAAGTAAGAGATTTTTAGAGACTATCGTTGAAAGGTTTAGTGTGTTTAATGTGCTTAGTGTTTTTAGTGTGTTCTTCTTTGTCATGTGTGTTTGTATTTTTAGTTATTTATAGTTTTGCTCGAGGACTAGCAAAATCTAAGTGTGGGGGTATTTGATGTGCTCATATTATCCTATATTTCTACAATGGGGTACATAAAAGTATCTCTCTACAATTACTCAAACAAACACAATACAAAACCTTTCAACCTCGTTGAAACCTCTAGTGCTTCCAAGAGCTTTGCATCCGCTTCCCCGTTGAAGCTGCAAACCCCTCACACACAATCTCTTTCAACAAAAACAATACAAACAAACTGCAATCCAGTTCCTTTTGAGCTACCTCAAAAACCCTAAACCTAACTAAGTGCGCCGCCGCCTTAGTTTCAGAGCCCTCCTGGACTCACCCCGATTCCTCTAAAACTCTCTATTGTTGCTCTGCTCGTGATATACCGTGAGTATCGACCGCCTTGTGCTCGTAAATTCCTCATCTGAGGTGGCACCTGGAACCCCCCCTGCCTGATCAAGAAGTCAAGATCTTGCACTCTTACAGCTCTTTCTTCGTCCGCTAGGTGGCACGCCCCACATCCCTAGAAGCATTGACTGCTACCATCTCTCTGCTCCGCGCGCTGAGGATCGTGGCCAAAAACAGGATCAAGACCACATAATTGAGCTACTGCCAAATACCCCACTAGTGAGTGTTAGGCCTTATAGATACTCACACTTCCGGAAAGCTGAAATAGAAAAAATTGTGTAGGAGCTGCTAGATAATAGTGTGATTAAACCAAGTCAAAGCCCTTTTTCATCACCAGTCCTATTGGTTAAGAAGAAGGATGGTACTTGGAGAATGTGTATTGACTATAGATCTTTAAATGCTGTGACAATAAGGATAAGTACCCAATTCCAGCAGCGGATGAGCTCTTGGATGAAGTGCAAGGTGCAATAATCTTTTCACAAAATTGGATTTAAGGTCTGGTTATCATCAGATCAGAATGCATCCTGCTGATGTGTGTAAGACTGCATTCAGAACCCACAATGGCCACTATGAGTTCTTGGTTATGCCATTTGGGTTGACCAATTCTCCTGCAACTTCCCAATCTGCCATGAATGATATTTTTAGAGATTACCTCAGAAAGAAGTTGGTTTTTTTTTGATGACATATTGATTTACAGTGTTAGCATGACTGACCATCTGCAACACTTGGAACAAGTGTTTCAAAGACTGCAGGAACATTCTCTTAGAGTCAAGTTGAGTAAATGTAATTTTGGAGTGGATAAAGTTGAATATTTGGGGCTTGTGATCAGTAAAGAAGGTGTAGCTGTAGACCCTACTAAAATTGAGTGCATCAAAATTTGGGAGAGACCAAAAACTCTCAAGGGTTTGAGGGGATTTTTGGGACTGGCAGGTTACTACAGAAAATATGTAAAGAATTTTGGCTGCATAGAAAAACGTCTCACTAATATGCTGAAGATTTGAGGGTTTGTTTGCTCTGCAGAATCACTTCAAGCTTTTGAAGCATTGAAACATGCTTTGATGAACACACCAGTTCTAGCATTACCCGATTTTTCTAAACAATTTACCATAAAATGTGATGCATCCGGAATTGGAATTGGTGCTATTTTGTCACAGGAGGGGCATCCAATTGCTTTCTTAAGCAAGGCTTTGGCTCCAAGGCATTTAGCTTTGTCTGTTTATGATAAAAAGATGCTAGCAGTAGTTTTTGCTGTGCAACATTGGAGACCATATTTTCTTGGCAGTAATTTCACTATTTTTTACAAATCACAGAACCATTCAGTATTTTTTAGAGCAGAAAATTTCAACTCCAACTCAGCAGAAATGGCTTCTCAAGTTAGCAGGTTATGTCCACTCAATTAAATTTAAAGCTAACAAGAATAATTCTGCACCTTATGCTTTATCAAGGAAGGAGGAGCTCAGTTATATGGATGCCGATGTTGTGACTAAGTATGGACAGTTAAATGTTTTGACTAGAATCTCTTCACCAATTCATGATTATGTACAAGAAATTCAGCAGGTTTGTGCAATGGATAGTGAGGTGAAGGAAATGATAGAAAAGTTGCAGAATGGGGAAAATTATGGTCCTTCATACACTTTGGTTAATTCCCAACTGCTGTATAAAGGGAAACAGTTTGTGCCAAAAATTGGGGATTGGATGACTAAAGTCATCGCTGAATTTCATGATGGATACCATGGAGGTCATACTGGGATACACATAACTGAAAAGAGAGTTATAAGATCATTTTCTTGGCCTGGTTTGCATGGAAATGTGAAATCTTATGTAGCTGCTTGTCATGTATGTCAGCAGAACCATTATGAGACAGTTTTGCCACCTGGTTTACTCCAACCCAATTCTATACCTGAACAGGTTTGGAGAGAAATTTCTATGGATTTTATTGAGGGACTGCCAGTTTCTGGTGGAAAATCAGTGATATTGGTGATTGTGGATAGGTTTACAAAGTATGCTCATTTTATTCCATTGGTTCACCCTTACATTGCAGTGGTTGTTGTGCAACAGTTCATTAGTCATGTCTACAAGTTACATGGAATGCCACAGTCTATTATTTCTGACAGGGATCCTGTATTTCTTAGCCATTTTTGGGAAGCATTCTTTAAGGAGCAGGGAACCGCATTGCCTAAAAGCTCGGCCTATCATCCACAGTTTGATGGATAGACTGAGAACCTCAACTGGACCCTTGAGCAGTATTTGCGATGTGTGGTTGGAGAGAAACCTAAAGCTTGGGTGGAAGCTCTACCTTGGGCTGAGTATTGGTGCAAGACATCTTTCCATTCTGCAATTGGCATGTCCCCATTCAAGGCTTTATATGGTTATGAACCACCTCAGATATAGTCCTACACACCTGGTTCCAGTTCAGTGGTGTCTGTTGACGCACAACTTCAATATAGAGATAAGCTGTTGTTAGTTCTTAAGAGAAATTTGCGAATTGCCCAGAATAGGATGAAACATTTCTATGACAAGAAGCATACTGAAAGTTCTTTTTGTGTTGGAGACTAGGTTTATCTGAAGTTGTAACCCTGTAGGCAACACTCAGTCAAGAAAAGATGGAATCATAAACTCACACCCAGGTACTATGGCCCTTACGTGGTGGAGGAGAGAATTGGTTTAGTAGCATACAGATTGAGATTGCCTCCAGCTGCAAAAATACACCCAGTATTTTATGTATCCCTATTGAAGAAGAAGATTGGTGATGCTGTGGTAGTTTCTGCACATTTACCCCCAAATGTCGATCCTCATAACACCTGGTGGTATCCTGCCAAAGTGTTAGATAAAGGAATTTTCAAAAAGGGAAAAGCACATGTCACCAAATGGCTGGGAGCTACAATGGAAGATGCTACATGGGAGGAGGCAGAGGACATGAAGGAGAGATTTCCAGATTTTAATTTTCAAGCTTGAGGACAAGCTTGATTTCAAGGAGGCTAGATTGTTATGATAATTCCTGTTTGTACTAGGTAAGCTATGGTCCTGTGCAGCTCACGTGCTCATTAATATGTTAATGACGTTGTTAGTTTAATTAAGTGAATTAGAGTTTGCTTAAGAGTGATTACTACATGTGCGAAGGGTGTCTAGAATAATTACTATATATATATATATGTACTCTTTATCTATCATATCAAATATATCCAGTATTTTCCTTCCTTTATTTTCGTAGCTATAGATTTCTTTTTTGGTCAGGGTTTCATCCTAACAGGTTAGAACTCCCCGAACTCGAAAATCGGCAAGATAAGCTTGTTGACGGGACTGAAATCAAATCGGGGTGTCACTGCTCGACTTTGGATGAGTTTTCCAACTCAAGGGCTGTGAGGCGGCGTTGAAGCTTGGTGGAATTCTACAGTCGGCGCGTTGTTGCTGGTCATTGTTGGCTAGTGTTGGCTTAGACTCGGATCTGGACCCAGATCTTTGGGCCTGCATCTAGGCTCAAGCCTGGTGAGATTGACGTGACCTCAATTAATTATAGGTTGGGCTTACCCTCCCGTAATACTGTCTATTAGGAGCCAGATCTCAGGGTGCCGTTTGGCGGCACTTTTCTAAGTCTTACTTTTAATGTGCTCTGCCCTAACACTCCTCTAGGCCCTGACTCAAAAGGCAAAAAAAAAAAAAAAATCAGTAAATGTTAGTGTATTGATAACTTGACAGACTATACGAGTTAGATACAACAAGATAATTTCATAGGACTTGGAGTACCACAATTGAGCATCTTAGCTCTGGTTTTATATCTCTCTAGTATCTTATGTAACTAATTTTATCTTCTGCTAAGCTCACAATAAATTTTATGTCATATGACATCAATAAGTGAGCTAAATGTCTAATGTAATGATACTTTTGTGGTCATTGTAACTCTCGTTATTTTGACTTCCGTTTATATATATATGATTTATTACTTTAAAAAAAATTATAAAAAAACAAACCATTCCTTATACTAAATTCATTACAGAAATTTTCTATTAAGAAATAAAAAATTATTCATATGTTTATTTTTTTTTATCCAATGACGTTTATTTTTATTAATCACAGCTTGAGAGTAAATATAAAAACATTAACATGATCCGCCCACCGGGGCTATCCTGCGAAACTATCTAGTAAACATTAAGCAATCTTTACGCTGCTGAAGACCATGAGATTAAGCGCTATGATCAATACTCCGTGATGACAAACAAGATAAGTAATCAACCACCGAGACACAAAGAGGGAGGGACAAATCCATAAGCTATTATTATTTGACTACTTCCGGAACCACCATCATCAAAACACCTAATTAAAAGACAAAGTCAAATAACTAAGAAAATACGTTAGACCCACAAAACAACGCTGGTCTAAACTGAATTAAAAACAATAAAAATGAAAACAAAAATCGAGCCCAATCCGTGGAAAGTCGATCAGCGGGCCTAGCCCAACTATTGCGATCCAAGCTGCAACCTTGTCATCGCCTGTCTCTTACCACCGCTGTTGCCGGATCAGCGGCAAGGCAACAACGCCGTCCAACCCACGTTGAACAACATCAACCGTCGCCGATCACCGCCCCTCCCTTTAACCAGATCTGGAAAAACAGAAAACCTCCCTCTTCGGCCCTGCAAACAGCCCCGACCGAACTAATCTGACCCAGCCGCCTGACTCCGGACGCTACCTCTTTCCGATTCGGCCCCGAGAACCTTAGGTTACCACCTCCGACTCGAACACAACCTTCACACACAATAGACATGAGAAAGAACCAGCTGATCTGATCTTCAATTCCAGATCAAGGACTCGCCCTATCAAACCAGTCCGGCCGAACCAACGTGCACTGTCGAGGTCAGAGGCCATCGCCGACGATGAGGTGCAGCTGGACAGGCGCGCAAAACAAAAATGTTTTCTCTCGGTCTCTAGGGTTTTAGAGAGAGAGAGCGGCGCGAACTAATATTCATATATGTTATAGTTCAACTTATCGAGAACAATCAATTCGCCCATTTCTTTGCTGTAGTTTCGTCTTATTAAACAAGAATCCCATCAAGAAAATTTCTTTCAAGGTACATCATCTCTTTGTCAATAAAACCAGTTTTTATGTAAACCCAAATTTCGCATTCATATGGATTTCATACTTCAATGAAATCTTAATCTATTGCTTTTCTTTTTGAAAGATATATATATTGTTTCTACATGTCCCGTGATTACGGAACGGGAGGTCGAATCCTTGAGTCCGGGGATGATACCTACACAAGTAGCGGCGCGTCAGGAATCGGGACTGGGGTGGTCTAGTCCTCGACTCTCCGATGCTTAAGTTAATGCTTAGATATTACTTGTGAAGTATGGGAGTTAGGAATGAGGTTTTTGTGGACTTATCTCTTTTGGGAGTTTGTGCCTATTTTATAGACCAATGTTAGACTATGTGGCCTCAGTCCCCGATGTAGGACTAACTACGGTCCTCTGCAGCACCTTCCCTTATAGGGGTGTTTTGTCGCCGGAGAGTGGGTTTGGCGGGTTGATCGTCGCTGGACCTTCACTCTTTGGATGCCCGTGAAGGGCTCGCCGGTGCTATCTCGCCCGGAATGATCTCCGGCGACCGGGTATTGTGCCATATTCTTGGCTTGGCTAAGTATTTTGGCTATGTACTAACAATTCCCCAGTCCGAGAGAGCTCTTGGGTGGGGAGTTATTCTCTAAATGTCGAGAATATGTTTTGTCTGGGTGCTGGAGACATGGTACTGAGTCCCCAAGTCCCCACACGAGAGCCGCGAGGTGACGGGGGAAGTTTCAGAAGGAATGGTTCGTGTTGGTGGCGTGATTGTTCGCGCTAGCGAATAGAATGGTTCGCGCTGGTGGTGTGGCGGTCCTCGTTGGTGGCGTAACTGTTCGCGTTAGAGGCGCAACAGTTCGTGCTGGGGGGCGGAATGGGTCGCGCTTCTGGCGTAGCGGTCCGTGCTGGTGGCGTAACTGTTCTCGCTAGCAGTGTAACAGTTTGCGCTGGGGGGGGGCAGAATGGGTCGCGCTTATGGCGTAACGATCCGCGCTGGTGGCTTAACGGTCCGCGCTGGTGGCGTAACAGTTCGCGCTAGCGGCGTAACAGTTCGCGTTGGAGGGTGGAATGGGTCGCGCTTATGGCGTAGCGGTCGTGGTCAACGTGGCTGTGTCCTGACTGTATAGATTGGTAGAGTATGGGGGATGTCTATAAATAGGCCTGGGGATTCTGGAAGAGGGTGTTTGCGTTTCGAAACAGAGAATTTTAGGGCTAAGGGAGCGAGTTGTGATTTGTTGCATAGGGTTTTGACAAAACTGTAAAATCCAGTTTGGGAAACGTCCACTTTCATCCTCGATTGAGTGGGTGCGGGCGCTCGACTGTTTGCAACCAGCTTCACTGCCACCACGCAAATCCGCTGAATCAAGGTATGAACTTGTCGGTTTTTGTTTTGTTGTTAGGTTTGTGTTTTGGTTATCTGGAGTCAATTGGGATTGTTCGCATGTTTGCGATGTTGGTAGGAATTTTAGAGCAAGGGATATCGTGCCCTCTTGCAACAGCTAGCGCAAGTGGAGCATGACCCTGCTGTCTTCCGGGACCAGGCTACCGCCGCGGGGATGGAGGTAGCGGAGCTGAAGGAAGCCATGAGGAGGAAGGATAAGCAGGTTGAGGCTGGGGAGTTGGCGGTTGTCAAGGCAACATCTTTAGAAGCTGAGGTGGCGAGGTTGACGCAGTCACTGGCGTTGCTGGAAGTGTCCTGGAAGGCTAAGTGTGGGTGAGCTGCCAGGGCGGGGGAAATGTTGTTTCGCGAGAGCGAGGTATACAAGCAGCAGCTAAGGGGTGTCTACATCAAAGGGCAAGATGATCTGAGCAGAACTGGCTACCAGGCGGGCTAGATTAATGAGTCAGCCATGCGCATGTGGTATGCTGAGAGGGATGCTGCAAAGAAGGCGTGGGAACAGATGACGCCTGAACAGAGGAAGCAAGCCGAAATCTCGTGGTCTTTGGCGAAGCAGCATGAGGCGTGGCGTGCAACGTCCTCCGCTGGGCAGGAGGTTCCAGTTGTGGGTGAGTCGCGACCTCTGGCACTTGTGGCTGCGTCACCCGTGAGGGCTGTTGGCCCCGAGAGGTCCATCTCCACCCAAGTGGTGGTGTCCCAAGCGGCGTCTTCTGTTGTCCCGCCCTCTGATCTTCGAGCTTCTGGGCCTCCGGCGCCTACTCGCCTTGAAGTGCAGAAGTCCCCAGTGAAGAAGTCTCCTGGTCCGGAGGTAGCCCCAAGGAGCTCGCTTGTGCGCCCCACTGCTGATATGAGGCCTTCATTTTTGTCATGGGACCGCTCGAAGCACCCATTTGGGTAGCAGGTGTCGGTGAATATCAACCAGGTTTGTGGGCGTGGCAGCGGGTCGAAGAGTGGGGGGAGTGTCAACAAGTCTGGCAGCTCCTCTGGGGGAAAATGAGATGTATTTACAATTTTTGGTAGGCATAGGGGAAGAGAACATTTTTGCTTGGAATAGTTGAAGTGGCGTGGTTAGCCCTTTTGAACATGTTTGAAATATATTAGTTTACTGGGAGTCCAGGTTGATGCTTTTGGCGTTATGCTTAGCCATTTTGTTTTGATTGTTTGCCTGTTGTCCCGTGTTGTGGCGACTAAGTGTTGTGTTGGAATAACAAAAGTACTTCATTTAAATTTAGCCTCTAGTGGGCAAGGTGTACATATTGTTGGTGCCGCTACTGGGCTAGAATACACGAAAAATGAAATACCGGCTAAGATGCCGGGTTTTAAAATTGACCAACTAGGGTAGAGATGGAGGTGGCGAGCGTTGAGGCAGGACGCGACCATCACAATCTCAGAATGTGGCAGGTCCTGGAGTGTTAACTGTCTCAAGTGGGCTTTCCCACTTTGCCTTGAGGCCGACAGGGTGGGAAATGACTTCTTTTGCTATAAGATCTGGCCATGCACCTCGATAGCATTAGCTCCTATTGCGAGAGTGCAATATTGGTGGAGTTGTCCGTTCCAGACCAGATGTTCTATGGCGTTACGGAGGCCATGACACTACTCTGTTGTATGGCCGTTATCGTCATGATAAGCGCATTATTTATTGCTTGTGGTCCGCCGGGGCTTTTTTGGAAACTTGCTCTTGGGAGGCGGGGGAATGAGGTCTTTGTGCCTGGCCCATACATCCTCATATGTGGTAGTTAGAGTAGTGTGGACCTCGTAACGAGGTGGCGGTGAAGAACGACATTGTGGCTGCCGGGGGGGGGGGGGGGGCTCTGGTCCCCTGACTGGTAAGGGTGGTAGCAGTTCTTCTGCCTCCCTTGACGACGGTCGGAACCGCATCCCTGGCCCTGGGAGGAGCCGTCCTGCCTGTGGTCAAAATGTTCATATTTCTGAGATTGCTGCTTTGAGGGAGGAGCAGGAAGTGCCAATGTGGCTGGAGCAGAATGCCCAAAGGTGGCAAAATTCGCGCGTGCCCACCGGACGGCTAGGTCCAGCAAGGCATCGTAGGAAGCTGGGGGGTTCCTGTTAATCTCCATTAAGAAATTGCCAAGGAGTAGGGCCTGGCGGAAAGCTTGTTCAGCAACCCAAGACTCTAAGTTGTGGCATCGCGCGGTGGCAGATTTCCACCGGGACAATAACTCATGGAGGCCTTCTCCATCCTCTTGCTTGATGTGGAACAAAGCGTCCACACTGTGATAAATGCTGGCATGAAGTATAAAACGGTTGAGGAAGTGTTCCGAGAGTTGGTCAAAGTTAGCAACGGAGTTGGGAGGCAGGTTGAGGAACCAGCTGAGTGCCTCGTCAGAGAGGGTCTCTTGGAAAGTGTGGCAGTGTCAGAACCCGCCCCGAATTTCACCCTGAAACCCGAGGTGAGTCCTGCGGGGACCACCTCCAAGGAAAATTTACCGAAGGACTCGGCAAACCTCCCTTGAAAATGGACAACCCTAACTCAGAAGAACAAAATCGAACCACTTAATTAACCAAAATAAATTAATAATCTTCGCTACAACCCAAAAGTAGCTAGAATACATTAAATAGAAATCCCAACAGTATTCAGAGCTACTAAAATTTAAAAATACAGCGGAAGCTAACAATCTCCTAGTAGATTAAACAGGTAACCTGCTGGCGAAATGTAGCGGATAGATGAGTCACTATGCCTCGACGTAGCCTTCTAGACCTCACGCGAACGCTGCAGACTGGGCATTTTAAAAATGAAGAGCCCATGGGAAAATATTCAAAAACGTCAGAGTGAGTGAACAAAAGCAAGTATGACAACAAATAAATATTTCCCAAAAAATACTTTCAAGAAAATGTTTTACTCAGAAATTCTGAACTGGTGTCTAGCATCGCTAGACTCCCAAACTTTAAGAAAGAATGCCTTTCAGGCTATAATATCATATATATCAGTATGTATTCACACTCGACTATCTCTTGTACGATATCTATGAATAAGCTCGAAAAATAGATAAGCGTACAAGACTACGACGTTGGCGTCTAACTCTCACGTCACCCCATACTAGAATTGTGCCTCAGTATGGGGGAATCGTCCGAGTGATATATATATGTGCTAATTCCTTGTACGGATTCTATAAATGAATTCAAAGAATAGAAAGTTGTATAAGGCTACGACGCTGGCGTCTAACGCTCACGTCGCCCCATACTGAAATTGTACCTCAGTATGAGGGAGGATCACGTATAGCTAGCTAGCATTTAATCATATACATACAATTCTCATAATCCTCTCTATATATGAGTATAATCAACGAAATTCTCAATTTCGGGAAATTTCCAACAACAAGAAAATTTATTCAACAAAAAGCATTTAAATCATATTATTTAAAACAAAGATCCACTCACAAAATAGGCCTAAGCCTGATGTCGGTCGGAGGCATCGTCAACTCGAGCCTCCTCGCGTCCTGTTATAAAAACATAATTAAATTCTTAATTAATACATCGACGCTTAAAGAAAACAGGCGAAATCAAAAAGGAGCTCCGCACACTCAACTAACCCTATCGCCCAAATAAACCTCCACAAAAATCTTAACCGACATCCTCTAACACCTTTCATCTTTCTAACCTTAATTAATCACGTGGCTGGATTTTAACTTAATAATCTGCCAAAAATACCAAAGTTCAAAAATTCCCAAACCTATCCAAAACTCCTCTAAAAATTATAAAACTCATTCCATTAAACTCCTCAACAAATTCCCTACAAAAAACATTTTTCCTGGCGGCAGCCGGCGACCTCCAATGCTCACCAAAATTTGACAGCATCTTTCTCTCAACCTCCTCTACAACTTTCCTAACTAACACAAAACACAATTCCAATCCTAACTAGGCCAATCGAACAGAAATACACAAAAAGCCCTAGAAATTTCCCTCACCGATTTCTCCTTACCTAGCTCGAGATGAAGGGAGCCCTTTGGAAGGATTGCTGCACGGGAGGAGGGCTTTCTTTTGAGCCTAGGCTTGCCGGCTATGGCGGCCGGAGGAGGGAGTTTCGGCGAGAAAACCCCCACCGTAGTCGGAACTTTCGGGGTTGATTCCTCCTTCACGGCGGCGCTAGGGAGGCTGTCACCGGTCTAGAATGGAAGCTGGGAAGGAGGCCAATCGATTGGGACCGGCGCGGCGATGAACGGACGCCTGAAAGTTTCGGCAGAAAAACGGGTCGGGGAGAGGGAATCGGGAGCGGGGCGATGCGCGGAAGAGAGAGAAGAAAAAAAAGCTGACTGGGCTTGGCCCAAAACCAGGCCAACCCAAAAACTAAATACCCACTCCAAAATTCAACACCCCAAAAATAATACCCCAATAAAAATTACATTTTACTAGCAAAAATTACCATTTTTACCGTCGTCACATTTTCTTCTTCTGAATAAATCCTTCCAAATAATCGTCCCTTAATACCACTCTGGGGACCAATTAAATTAAACACTTACTGACGAAGAAGGTAAAATTCTTATTACCACCGTGCTAGTAAATGAGGTAAAAATTAAGGGTCGGGGCGAATAGAGCTACATAACTAGAGAAATGTCTCGAGGTGGAGATGAGGGTCCCCAATGCCCTTGTACTTGTCCATCTTGAAGGGCTTGGCCTCGGGTGGCCGCTTCTCTATCTGTACCCGTGACGTGAAGGGACTTGGGTGATGTCCATAACTAGAGAATAGAGGTCGCTGGCTCCCGCGACTCTCGACTCCTTCAACCCGCCAAGCCAACTGAATGGCAGATTGGCTAAGCTGAGTAGCAGGCAGGTTTGCATGTCAAGAGGTTGGTTGGGGGTGTTGGCAGAGGTAAGGGTGGGGACATGGCGAGCTGATGGGTCTAGTTGATTTAGCAAGAGAGAGGGTTCATTGGAGGTTTGTAGATGGTTGAGGGGCTGGGAGTGGAAAGGATGGGTTTGCAAGTAGGTGGGTGAGATAGATGATCTGGTTAGGTGCTCCCGAGGACACGAAACTGCCTTGGCCATGTGCAGGGAGAGATGTGGTGGCAGGGTTTGGGGTACCAACGGCCCGTGCTGCGCGGTCTAAGCTGTCGTTATACTCGTTACGATTGTCTAACGTGGCTCGGAGCAAGAACTGTTCCTTTTCCAATTTGGCAATGCGTACCCGGTACGCCTTAGCCTCTGCCCTCTCTTTGGTTGCCTGCTCGCGAAACAAATGGAAGTCGCGCTTTAAAATTTGGAGGGCGGTGGGGGGGGGGGGGGGTCGAGATGACTAACGGATGCTGCATTGCTAGCTTGGGGAAGGGACGTATCTCTAAATTGGAAAAGTTCTTCATCTACGATTTCCACCATTGTTTCGAGCTAAATGAGAGTTCCACAAGAAGGCCCTTCTTCTAGCGCCAATTGTGTCTACATGTCCCGTGATCATGGAATGGGAGGTCGAATCCTTGAGTCCATGGCTGATACCTACACAAGTAGCGGTGTGTCAGGAATCGGGACTGGGGTGACCTAGTCCTCGACTCTCCGATGCTTAAGTTAGTTGTCAGATATTACTTGCGAAGTACGGGAGTTGGGAATGTGGTTTTTGTGGACTTACCTCTTTTGGAAGTTTGTTCCTATTTTATAGGCCAATGTTAGGCTCTGTGGCCTCAGTCCCCGATGTGAGACTAACTACGGTTCTCTGTAGCACCTCCCCTTTTAGGGGGTGTTTTGCCGCCGGAGAGTGGGTCTGGCGGGCTGATCGTAACCGGATCTTCACTCTTTGGATGCCCGTGAAGGGCTCGCCGGTGCTATCTTGCACATAATGATCTCCGGCAACCGGTTAATTGTGTCATATTCTCGGCTTGGTCAAATATTTTGGCTATGTACTAACATATATATATATATATATATTTATATGTATTGTTCATGAGAGTAACAAGAATTTTTCTTCTTTTCTCTTTTGTGTTTTTATTGATAATTTCGTATTAGTTGACAAAGTTAACAATCACTTCAAAAAAAGGGGAGATCCAATCCAAGTGCCAATTTTTAAAGATACAAACAGAAGCCCTTCAGGTCCAAACCAAAAAAAGCAAAAAAAAAAGCATAATCTTAACTCCAGCACAATAACTAGATTTTTGCAACATTGACCTCAACGATAATATGTTCAGCCCTGAAGTAACAAGATTCACATTGAAATCGTGAAGCCTTAATTTGTGATCCAGCAGACATAGATCGTTTAGGATAGGACTGCTAGCAACACAGGTTTTCTATGTATCACACCTAGGAAGCTTACAATTTTATCAACTCAAATCTGAAATAAAAAAAATACTACAGAGGCATCTATATGTAGATAGGTTAAGATTATCCTACAAAAACTAGGATAAACAACAGTGATACAAACCTAGTAAAATCATACTAATAAAGAACCTATTCCTATTCTAGATTAGGAAGAACCGAGCCCTAGCAGTAAAATCCAGATAAAATCAGCCTAATTTATTAAACTTCTCCAAACCAGGCAAGACGTCCGCAAGGTCCATAGGTTCATATCAGTGTAAACATTCCATGTAAGCTTCATCAGTTCTTATGCAGATGACCTGATATTAGGAAAATGAGTTCGAGGCTTTACCCTTTCTATCATCAGTTCTAATGCAGATGACCTGATATTAGGAAAATGAGGATGAGGGCTTTACCCTTTCTATCATCAGTTCTTATGCAGATGACCTGATATTAGGAAAATGAGGATGAGGGCTTTACCCTTTCTATCATTATCCATGCATCTCACAACAATCACTGTACCAAAAGAACCTAATCCCAAACATATTCTCGTCATCAGCCGCTACAGGACAAGAGCCAAGACTACTATGAGGGCGGCTGCTGCACTCGACTTTCAGATCCAAAAATGCAGCATTATGATAAACCCCAAAAGAAGGAACCAAATCTCATTGTTCAGTTCTCACATACAGCTCAGGAAACAAGAAAAGGTTCTAACTGAAGAGATAGATGTTTCTATATTTTTTTTCAAGTAAATGAGCTACAAGTTTTGTCATTTCAGGTATCATCATGAATGTGTTTGCAGTTTCATTATTTTAAAGTTTTTTAGACTTTTAGGGGACCAAAACTATGAAATGGCAGGTTATGAATAGTTACCACTACAATTATATCATTCTGAACCAGTTAGGTATGCACATATACTTGACGCCAGAATGGTCTGCAACATTGTGATGTAAGATGTAAACAATCAAGTTCAAGATTCCATTTATAAAAAGTCATTTGTCAGTAGGAGATGCTCAAATCATCAGGCAAAAATTATTGGTTTCGGCAAAGAAAAGACAAGGAAGCTTTATGCAAAAAATGAATAGCAAATAGTAGACAATAAGTGCAATTGTCATCCTAACATTGAAAAAGTATGAGGCTTAGAGACATAGCACTAGTTGCTTGCAATGGTTTCTAACCACCAATTCTAGTTTCGACCTCTAAGACGGAAGATCTTAAGAAAGTAATACAATAACTAAACAACAAGTGTAAGCACAAATCTAAAAATACTTAATACTCAGTGTAAAAACAAAGTTAAAAAGAAAAGAAAACACACACACACACACACAAACCTTGCAATTGAAGCCAGGGCTAATGAGGCTTAGAGACATAGCACTAGTTGCTTGCAATGGTTTCTAACCACCAATTCTAGTTTCAGCCTCTAAGACGGAAGATCTTAAGAGAGTAATACAATAACTAAACAACAAGTGTAAACACAAATCTAAAAATACTTAATACACTTCAGTGTAAAAACAAAGTATAAAAAACACACACACACACACACACAAATCTAAAAATACTTAATACACTTCAGTGTAAAAACAAAGTATAAAACACACACACACACACACACACACACACCCACCTTGCAAATGAAGCCAGGGTCACACACACACACACACACACACCTTGCAAATGAAGCCAGGGTTAATGACCTTGCTGGGCTTCAAGGTTGTCTAGATTTTAACAAAAAGAACACCTTGCAAATGAAGCCAGGGTTAATGACCTTGCTGGGCTTCAAGGTTGTCTAGATTTTAACAAAAAGAACTACAGAAACACCATTCATTATGTAAACAGATGACTCATGTATACATGATAAAGCGCAACGAAAGTACAAATTAATACGTTTTTAATGTAATGGCAATCACCTTCTGTAATAGAATGCAAGTTGAAAACGGTACCAAACTCTAACCATGACTTCTAACCAGAAGAAGAGTCAAACATGACTCTGAAATTGTTTCAGCTTACCCCACATTAAAAGATCATCCAGATATGGGACTAAGCATGGAACATGAATCACAATAGTGTTGCATGTGGTACTACACAGTATAGGGTATCAAACATGGAAGAGAAACTAAAGATCATGAATCACCAAACTGAATAAATTTCATAAGTATGGTAAAGTGAACTTCCTTCGGTATGTTAATACACATGTTTAACTCCTGTTAAGTCTGAAAGTAGATAACGTTCCGTCTGTCTCATCCAGTAATCTTCAACTAATCAGAAAATTACTAATATGAAATCATTTGTCAAACACATTATATAATTTAAACAACTTTAAACCCTTACTCGTTTTCATTTATTATCCTTTATTAAAGTAATCAGCAACAAAAAAGAAGTATAAAGATGGGAAATGGCACAAGAATAGAACAAGGTTGGTTCTTCTATAAATACGAAAAAAAGGTTGGTTCTTCTAGTTCATACATTCTCATAAACCAAAAAGAAACTAATATTGGATGCACTAACCTTATAGATTGCACAGATTTATTGGATATATATTAAGAGAACTGCAGTGCCTGTTACTTGAAAAAGGAAATTATGAATCGAAATATTATAAGAGCAGAAGAAAAAAACACAAAATTAACATGTGTCTGTTAATTCTCTTAAATCGAGTAAATTGTCAATTCCCAGAACTCCATAATATATTAGTACACAAACCAGTAACTGCAATAGATGGCAAGGACTAGCGCTTAATCAAACTTAATTAACATTCTCCCCACAAGAAAAGAAATCAACAAGGTTTTATTTTGCAAATCAACCTGTTCCTTAGTGTGCTTTTCTCCTCTGGGGCTGTTTCTCTTTCTCAGTGGCTAATCTGTATATCCAATATACCTATCATGATGCAAAAGGAGAAAAAAGATGAGCTATGAGAGACTAAAAGAAGACAAAACGGAAGTAGAAAAACGGAGCATACCAAAGCGAGGACATGAGCTGCTATTAGGAGAACGACGATGAACGGCACTGCGTCGAGAATCCATGGCCGTAGAGTTGGCGGTTGCTGATTCGCCATTCCAGAGAGTAGTGAGAGAGTCAATCACAACCGGAGCAGAATGCGATTACTGTACCAGTTGCCCTCACGGGTCGGATCGAGACCCAAATAGATTCACAATATAAGCCCACTTTTTTTTCTTTTTTTCTTTTCCCCATATGGAAAAGAATAAAAAAATGGCAGAAGAGGCGGTCTGGCGTGGAGGTGTCGAGTTAAAACGTGGCAGGTTCGTGGGTGTTGAGAGAGAGAGTCTCTTCCTCCAGTGGGTCTGAGTTGCTGTGCAAAATCAATATCTGATGGGTTCGCGAGCTCCGGTGCACTAAATTGACGCTGCCGATGAGGAATGTCTTTGCCACTGTGAAGCGTCACCGCCACCATGCCTCTCTGCTCTCCCAAAGTACGTACTTTGTTTTCCAGTTATCTCTTCCTTGTGTATTTTGTTTGTTTTTCTAGCAAATGCAGGAACCAATCAGAATCCAATCGATTATTATTTTTCCGGATCATACAGACAACATATACAGGTCCAACTTTGAATATGCTATGGTAGTATTTTCTTTTTGTGCAGCTCTACGCCATGAAATACACCGATGCATACCTTTGGGATGCCACAAGTATATTGAAATTGGATGGAAACAAGACAATGGGTCTCCATTTCACTCACCACATAGACATAGACAAAGACATTCGTGAGTGCTCATGACAAGTTTAGTTACCACCTGTGATGGTGAATTGTTTGCTTGATTTGTCTCCTCTTTATGCAGTTCTTCCACGGGTTTCACCAGCGTGCATGGAGAGAGTCCGTCCGCGGAATATGCAAAGTTGAGGAAGGAGTCACTCGAGAGTGAATTTGGACATGCTCTTGGAGCTAATCGCTCCAGAAGTTTTTCCGCTGCTTACCGTTTCGGTCCCTTTTTGGCTTTGTATAGAGCATCAATTATTTCTTTTCATGTGTTGAAGCTAACAATCTGGCAATTCTTTGTTCAAGACATAAGGAAACGTGCCATCAAGGTAATTAACTCATGTATATTTTTGTTACATAATTTACTGTTGCATATGTTTCTTTAGCTGTGTCTGCTGATTTAGGATAAAATGAATTCTGGTGGTGAGTCACTACGCCTTTCTGTCATTTCAGGTCAAACATGTCAAACTTTTTACCCCTCTTCTTACTGACTTTCTAGCATATGCAAAACTTTGGATGCTATGTATAACTCAGTATATGTAACTTATTCGAGTAAACCGGTTTCATCTGAATATTACAGAATCTTTAATGTGATTTATTGCAGTTTCGTGAAACTCTTATCCGCTTGGGACCTTTCTATGTCAAGGCAAGTCATTATATCTGTTGTGAAATTTTCAAGGCCAATTTAACTTTTTTGAATGATCTGTAGCATCTAAATGAATGCAACTTTTATATGATTTTCTCCTTTTCTAATTGCACAATGACAACATGTAACTAATTAACCCAATGATGTTTGAAGTACAGCTTGGTCAGGCTTTGAGCACCAGACCAGATATACTACCACATGTATACTGCCAAGAGCTTGTTAAGTTACAGGTTACTAGATTTATTTCTCCCGAAGCAGTCATTTAATTCTTATAGCTTTTACTGAGATAGTTTTTCTTACCAAATCTTGATTTTATGTTACAGGATCAAATACCCCCATTTCCAACCCATGTAGCTATTAAGTCTATTGAATCCCAGCTTGGAGTTCGTGTTTCAGAAATTTTTGCTGATATTAGCCCGCAGCCTATCGCTGCAGCATCCCTAGGGCAGGTCTATAAAGGTTAGAGGTCCATTTAATTGTCATATGCTTAATTAGACGGATGTAGAGTGTCCTAGAAAATGTTCAAATAATGACTTCTGTTGTTGCTGAATGGTTTGTTTTGCTGTTCAAGTTTGCAGCTCACCTGCACTCGGGAGAGCTGGTAGCTGTTAAAGTACAAAGGCCTGGCATGTCACTTTCATTGACCCTTGATGCCTTATTATTCCATATGATTGGGGGCCAATTAAAGCGCTTTGCGAAGGCCCGCAAAGATCTATTAGTGGCAGTCAATGAGATGGTGAGTGTTCTGGGTTTCACGTGGATTGGTTTCTGTCATTTCTTTAAGTCTCCCTTATGTCCAAGAATCTAGAGTTGTTGATCTTATTCTAGGGTTTAATGAATATAGTTGGCTTGCATGCATGTGCTCGCACCTGTACATTCCAAGTGGTTGCCGTGAGACAACAAAGTTTTCACCTTTACATGTTATAATTGTTCTCTTTTAGTTGGATTTTTGTGTTTTCATTATGTTTGTTCACCTTTATGATTCTTTCTATTAGTGAAGCAATTTGCCTGACTTAAGAACATTGTATTGTCTCTCTGAACAGGTGAGGCACATGTTTGATGAAATTGATTACATCCTTGAGGCAAAAAATGCTGAACGTTTTGCTTCTCTCTATGCTTCACATCCACGTAAGTTTTCCTCCACATGTAACAAGCATAATCTGTTCAGTAGATGCACAAGTCTTTATATAATGTTGGTATGCTTGTTGCTACCTCCTTGTCTATGATGTTCACACCACAGATTAGAGGTTTGCTTGGATGTGGGGAGTGAGGACATCATGTCTTCCAAGTACATTCAAGAGTGTTTTTATTTATTATTATATATTTTTTTTCAAGATATGCCTAAGCCTCTTTACCTATTGGTCTTGTCTATGTCGCTGTTAAATACATGTTGTCTTCGTTACTTGACAATGCTAATTTTTAAACAATATGGTTTTGGTTTGGTGTATAGGAATTTATCATACAACATGGGGATTGATTTTGGCACTCATAAAGGTGGAGTGCAAGAGATGAAATATATAGCAAAGTGGAGTGCCAAAATGAGCGCCCTATATCTCATTGCTTTAGCTTAGTTCAAAAATCTAGCACATCCTATTGCCAAAAAAAAAGAAAAAAAAAAAACTAGCACATCCTTGGATATGATCCTGCTATACCAGATGGCGCCAAATCCTGTGATATGAGTATTTTCTACGAGCTATTATACCAGTCAATGTTTCTTTCTGATTGACAGGTGACAGGAAAAAGGATTGTCCAAAAGCTAAAGCTGGGAAAACTCGTAGACGTAAAGAGGCAAACTGTATAAAAGTGCCAAAAATATATTGGGACTTTACCCGTAGAGCTGTGCTGACAATGGAGTGGATTGACGGAATAAAGCTTACAGATGAAATTGGCCTAAAGATGGCCTGTCTGAACAGAAAAGAACTCATTGACCAGGTACTTGGATCAAATTGCTCCATGTCTATCTGCAGTGGTAGATTTTGTTAATTTGTGTTTCCACTTTCGGCATCGCTAAAATAGAAAGTAAAGTGATAGGGTACTAGTGTGCAGCAAAGAGAGTTTAATAATAGATAGAATTTTGTATTTTTAGGTTAATCTGTAGACAAGTTAAGTTTGGTTGTCGTATATAAGTAGGCAAGTAAAACAACAAATGGGCTGGTCAAAGGTTTGCCTTGCTTGAACGTGGAAGTCTACTTAGATGCTCCTGCAGAAACTTGCGATGAATATGAGTTTGCATTGTATGTTATACTAATATTGCAGATAATGGCTCTTACATTTCCTTTATCTGTCTTTATAGGGATTATACTGTTCTTTGAGACAATTGCTTGAGGTGGGATTCTTCCATGCTGACCCACATCCTGGTAATCTTGTTGCCACTGATAGTGGTGCTCTTGCATATTTTGATTTTGGAATGATGGGTGATATTCCTCGACATTATCGTGTGGGGCTTATTCAAGTGGTAAGTACTGTTTAACAATTCGAAGCTTAGGGCTCAAGTTTAGATTATTGTTGAGTATGTGGGAGTATAGCTTAAGTTCTCTTGTGCAAAATATAATTTGGATATGAGGTTGAGCATTTTGTTAAGAGTAATTGCATCATGCCCATTTTTTATCTCCATTCCTAAAGTCGGAGGATGAGTTCAATGGCTAGAAAAAAATCAGGACAAGTGGATTGAGTGGCTTATTTAGCTAGTTATGTTTTGATTGTTTAATATTTAGTGTCTCAATTTTCTTTTCTAGTACTGTTCTTGACTTCCTAAGATAATTAAATAGCAATTTTGTTTTTTGCTGGCTCAAGGGCACTGTTCCATTCTTAAAACAGCATACAAATTACAATACTTGAACATCAAATTACTAAAAATGTAAAAGAGAATACTACACTGACCACATTTTCTTGTACCACATGATGTGCAAAATGTGGGTATTTTTTTAGATCTGTTTGGGGTGTTTAAATAGCACATGAACTGCCACTTCATGTCGTTAAATGTAGTATGAAAAACGTTTGGTTTATCTAGCATTATTTTATGTACAGTATGTTTGTTGATCTGTGTTCCTTTCAGCTTGTGCACTTCGTTAATCGTGACTCACTGGGTTTGGCAAATGACTTCCTTTCGTTGGGATTCATTCCTGAAGAGGTTGACATACAACCAGTTGCAGATGCATTGAAAGCATCCTTTAATGACGGGAGCAGACAATCTCAAGATTTTCAGGTTTGTGCTTCAGCCGTGTACATAGATGTAGACCATACTTTTGGCTATTTGATCTCTTCGGTAATTGTTTATATGTGTACATGGGCTCATAGTGTGTACTAGTATTATGCTAACTAGAACTTGAAAGCTCATTGCATACATCACGGCCATCAGACTTCTTCGTTTTGATTTTTAATTGTATGTGACCGCCTTTAAATTTAGTTGACGTGGGTGTGACTACAACCTCTGCTATAAAAAAAAGAAAAGAAAAAAAAGACAAGAGATAATTATCATTATATTTATTTGCATGTTCAACTAAGACTCGTCATGAGGAAATATATCACACAGGTTTTTTCTGGTAAAACTTTTTTTTCTTTTTTTCTTTTAGAAGATAAAAGATAATTATAATAATAATTTAATGTACTGGAATTCAGTATCAACAAAATAGGTGACTCTGATTACTTAATTTGAAATTTTGAATGCGAACACATATATGTAGATGTGTGTGCTTGTGTTGGTTTAGCTATCACAATGGGGATTTGGTGAACTGTCTTCTTGCGTTGCTTCTCCCTTTCTTAACACTTGTTCAATGGATTTCAGGGAATAATGGACCAGCTTTACGATATTATGTATGAATTCAACTTCTCTCTTCCTCCGGATTATGCCCTTGTGATAAGGGCTCTGGGATCACTAGAAGGCACGGCCAAAGTTCTGGATCCTGATTTTAAAGTTGTTGAGAGTGCATATCCTTTTGTGATTGGAAGACTTTTGGCTGATCCAAATCCTGATATGAGAAAAATTTTAAGAGAACTTCTCATACGCAATGATGGATCTATAAGGTGGAATAGGCTAGAACGCCTGGTGAGTTGCATATTCTTTCATTTTCCTTTGATAGTTCATGCGCATACATATGTACATAAAATCATACATAAGTACATAACAGATTCTATACTCGTGTATGGAGTTTTAAAAAGGTCCTTCAAAGTTCATAGACCAAGTTGTTGAACAAAGACTCCACTCTTCCTTGATGTTGGGATAGATGACTTGGTTATTGTTCACATTAACTAATTCACCAACAGTCATACAACATAGAATTCCTCTCACGTTAATTTTATTCTTTAAACCCTAAACCCAATTCTTATTTGGCATCTATCTTCTCCCAGGTTGCAGCAATATCTGAACAGGCTTCTGAGTCTGTTAAAGAGTCCCCTGATTCGGAGGAGAGTACTCCTAACCCTTTGAGAAGGAAATCGTTTGACATGCATGCTGTTGTTGCCGCCACTGAAGATCTTTTACACTTTATTCTCTCTGAGAAGGGTCACAGGGTACGTGTATTCCTTGTTCGGGACATAATTGGTGCAGCTGATGCCTTTTTTCAGGATGAAGTTGGTTGCATGTTCAATGAGAATCTCGAAGCCAGAGACACACTTGACTCAGAGGTTCTCTCACTCTCTTTTCAAATTATCAGAGCAATCATATAATCATGTTGAACTAGGTTTCAGTAGGCTTCAGGAAAATGGATGTAGGTGGAAAATAGTAGAAGCAGATAGATGGAGAGGGTTGAGCTTACATATGTTATTTTTGCCTGATTTTGCAGGGACATACCATGCTTGCAAGGGTTGTAAATGGGTTCCACTATCTCAATCAAGCTGTAAAGTTGGCCCCGGAGGTGTGGACAGCAATGCTTCTACGCCTGGCGTTTACACCAGAGGTTCATAGGTTTATTTTAGATGTCTTTTCGTCGCTAATCATTCATTTTAGTGGCAAAATCCCAGAAACTACTTTTGTTTCTCTATCTAGGCTTATGCACAAGTTGGTAAAGAACCGCAGCTATTTTGAGCCATAATATATATACTGTATATATATCTTTTCTGAAATTTTATAACAGCCCATTTTTAATGCTTGTTTCATTAGTCTCACTTGTATATGAAAGCAAAAGGTAACAGAGCACTCAAAGATTTTTTCTTCTTTCTTTTAGGAGTTTGATTTGTTATTTTATCGCCATATTATTAATGTACATTTCGTGCACGTTTGGTATTCATGACTACATTACATCTCCTAATTTTTTAAGACTTCCATGGACTCATGTGGGTTGTTAAGTCGTACTAATAGTAACCTATGGTGTTGCACAGGATTAGAGTACATTTGAGTAAATTCAGCTAATGTAGTGTGTATGTGCCTTTGGTATGAAAAGAGTCTTCAAGTTCATGGTTTTCTCACTTTAAACGAGTTTCAACTGTCAAGATAAGCTGTTGTATGTTTTCTTTTTACAGTGTTTTGTGTTTGGACATCAACTACGATCCACATATCTTGTCTCACTTTTATATATGGAAATGTCAAAACTGTCCTTACCCTTACAACTTGAAGAGATGTGAACATGGATACTTTTGCCATTTCAACATAAGAAAGTGGGTGAGGGTATGTAGATTGTAATTTAGGCCGTGCAAATTGCCAAATTTCATTCTCTTTTTTTTCCTCGAGGTAGAAACATCTCAGACAATAGGATCTGATAGTCTTATGAGACGTTTACTTATTAGGAATAAAAAATAATAAGAAAGCATGACAAATAGAATAAGGGCCACAAATAATTTTATTCATCTCACATTCTTTTCACACCTCATTTATATATTTTTAATTATAAGTATACTTTGTTAACTCATTTACAATACCTAAAATACTATTTTCTTAATTCTACTTTGTTCACATATTTACAATCCCTAAAATACACATTTTTCAATTCTATTTTGTTCACGATAACATTCTCCTCCATTATTCTATAATTTTGAGTGTTTTAAATTGATCTACGCGTTGTTTATAAATACGGTACAATTATCTATGAGAATTTAAATACCAAATCGACATGAAAAATAATGAGTAAAAAGATAGACGGAATGGTCAACAAAGAAAAAAAGAGAAGAAAAAAAATAAGAAATACAAATAGTTCATCTCACCTCACTTTCAGGTTGAATGTTAGCGCCTTTAGACATAGAACGACCGAATGATATAAATTTGGGTTAGGGTTTATGAAGTACGTACGTGTTCATCCAAAAAATTAAAAAAATTAAAAAAGAATTTGTAATTTTTAATAACTTATTATCTCTTGCTATAATTTTATATCAGGTTATTTTGGTCTTTCAATAAATCAACCACATGTGAGGTGAACAAAGTGATTTGTGGGGTGGCAATAGACACATCCATAGAATAAATGAATCGAACATCGATTCTTGGTGGTTGGACCAAAATCCATCTCCTTTCACGAAAAAATTCATGTTCTCTTCTATTTGTAATCAAACTTCTAAGTATCCAGGAATCAAATGTTGATAAAAATGCGAGACATTGGCCAATTCTAATGCTTTTACTTGGTAGTAAACATGTGGATATGCTGATCTGGAATCTACTATGTGTTGAATGGGAGGACATGGTTCTTCACACCGTTGTCTAACAATCTTAACTTTTTTATATATTGGGTCACCCAACACCAAAACAACTCGTCAACTACCATTGTAAACCTTAATAAGAGATAGTGTGGTTGCATGCTTGAAGTACATTTTAGCACTTACCTATTCGATTATAGGTGCTCACACGTAGGTTTATCACCCCAATTTTCTATGCTTTTGGTTCCTATTTTCTATGGTTTTGGTTCTTGATCCTCTTTCGTTAACCACAACTCTTACATGGCTTGAGTTTCGATAGTGAATTGTATGGTGCTGTTTTGAGATAGCTCCTTCTCTGTGTTATTGGTTTTCATATGATTTGTGCACTCAGATTTGATTGACATTAGTTACATCAACGCTCCGATTTAACATTCTTCACTACCTCCAACGACTACTGGTCGCGATGACAACAAGTTTGTTAACGAGCATGAGTGGTGGGTGTGGTAGAATTGTTGGTATTGTTGCATTTTTATTTTCAGTTGTAGGGCCTATGGTGCATATATTAGCGAGTTGTCGGTCTCATCTCACGCTTTTTAGTTTGATCAAGTTAAAGACACAAACTCTTTGTAATTATTAGTTCTTGAGTCTCGTTTTTGTAGACTTTGTAGCAAGTCCAACAAATGCCTTTTTTTTCTCTCTCTATTTTAAGGAATATTGACTCATTTTGTACTCCAAAAGATTTTCTATCTTATTTTTTAAAATATGGCAATAGATGAAAGAGCAGAGTTCATTCCCTATATTTACAGATTCTCTAAAAATATTAGGAGAATGTAAAATTAGCTGTTTCACATTCTTTAAGGCTCCTGTTGAGATATAACAAGTTTTTTATTTTTAAAAAAGGAAGTTTACATTTTTGGGCTAATGATAAAATAGTTACTTTAAAAGTAACAAATGATAAAACTATTAATAAATTTTAACTGATGATAAAATAGTACACCCATTTAAATGCCTTAAACCGTTGCCCATGAAAATAAAAAAAATTACGATCTATGCCACTAAAATTTTTTAAAGCGTTGCCCATAAGTATGAAAATAATTACGAATTATGCCACTGACGCCGTTACCCCATCCACGCCATTATCCCCATCTCTGAGTCCCATCTCTGATTCTCATGTCTGAATCATTCATTCTCTGATTTCCCCCTCAAAACTATCTATCGAGACCGCTCGTCTCTCCCACTCTCGCTGAAAACCGTAATTCCTTGTGTCTCCGGCGAATCCATCATCCATCTCTCTTTGGCGAATCCGTCGTCCTCCCTAGTAACTGTTGACACGAGGCTCATCTTTGGCTCGAGGCGGCATCGAGAACAATTCCACCACAATACCAGAATTTGAAAAACCTCAGGTAACATCTTCGCAGTCCTTAATCTCCACCTGCTTTCGATTCCTTTTGATTACACAATATTATAAGCTCGACTATTTTGCATTTTGGTTCAGTAAATCCTATTAACAGAATTTGAAGGTTTTGAAGATCTAGGGTTCAGGAATAGGATTAGGGATTTACGATTTAGGGGTTTGGGAGTTCGAACTTTGATATCGGTGTGGTTTTGAATATCTAGGGTTCACTGATATTCTGTTTCAAGTAACCATCCAATACTACTAAGACTTTGTTCTGTTTAGTTTGGGATTATGAAGTTGCTTTTGGTGTGTATTGTTTGTTCGGATTCTATAGTTCATAGGTATACATCTGTGATGCAGGGACTTGAGTTGTATTAGTTACATGTTTAGTTACATGAATAATTACATTAATTGATAGTTACATGCATAGTTACATGTAACAATCAAGTAAATATCCAATACTACTGAGACTTTCATTTTTTCGTTTGATTACTGTTTTTTTGTCACGCCCCGACCCTTAATTTTTACCTTAATTACTAGCACGGTGGTAATAAGAATTTTACAGTCTTTGTCAGTAAGTGTTTAATTTAATTGGTCCCTAGAGTGGTGTTAGGGGACGATTATTTTGGAAGATTTATTCGAAGGAAGAAAAAGTGACGACGGTAAAAATGATAATTTTTGCTAGTAAAAGGTAATTTTTATTGGGGTATTATTTTTTGGGTGTTGAATTTTGGGTATATGGGAGGTTGAACCCGACTGGGCCGAGCCCAACCCATTTCCTTCTCTCTTTCTCCTCACGCGCGCGCTCTCTCTCTCTCTGCCCGGAACCTGTCGGATGTCCGTTCGCCGCTGTCCAGCCACCCCAGACCACCGCGCCTGTCCCAATCAGTCGGCCTCCAGCCCAGCTTCATTTTTAGACCGGCGAGAGGCTCCCTAGCGCCGCCGATCGGGAGGAAAGCTCGCCGAGAAGTCCGACTGCCCAAAGGCTTCAGTCGCCTGAACTCCTTCCTTCGGCCGCCATAGCCGGCGAGCTTTGGCTCAAAAGAAAACCCTCCTCCCGTGCAGCAATCCCTCCAAAGGGCTCCCTCCATCTCGAGCTAAGTAAGGAGAAATCAGTAATGAAATTCTAGGGCTTTTTGTGTGTTTTCGTTCGATTGGCATAGTTAGGCTTGAAATTGGTGTTTGTGGTAGTTATGAAAGTTGTAAAGGAGGTTGAGAGGAATGTGCTGTCAAATTTTGGTGGGCATTGGAGGTCGCCGGAGCTGGCCGCCGGCCGCCACTTCCGGCGGAGCAGCTGTCGGGAAAAATGTTTTTGTAGGAAATTTTATGAGGAGTTTATTGAAATGAGTTTTATAATTTTTGGAGGAGTTTTGGATAGGTTTGAGAATTTTTAAAGTTTAGTATTTTTGGCGGATTAATAAGTTAGAATCCGGCCACGTGATTATTTAAGGTTAGAAATGTGGAAGGTGTTTAGAGGATGTCGGTTAAGAATTTTGTGGAGGTTTATTTGGTTGGTAGTGAATTAAAGATTTTGGGCGATAGGCATAGTTGAGCGTGCAGAGCTCCTTTTTAATTACGCCTATTTTCTTTAAGCGTCGGTGTGTTAATTAAGGATTTATTTATGTTTTTGGAACATGAGGCGGGGAGTTTCGAGCTGACGAGGCCTCCGACCGACATCAGGCTTAGGCCTAATTTGTGAGTGGACATTTGTTTTAAATAATGTGCTTAAAATGCTTTATTGTTGAATGATAATTTTTTGTTGTTGGAAATTTCCCGAAATTGAGAATTTCGGTGATTATACTCATATATAGTGGATTATGAGAATAGTATGTATATAATTAAATGCTAGCTAGCTATACATGATTTTCCTCCATACTGATGTACAATTCGAGTATGGGGTGACGTGAGCGTTAGACGCTAGGGTTGTAGCCTTGTACGACTTTCTATTCTTTGAATTCATTCATAGAATTCGTACAAGGAATCAACACGTATATATACCACTTGGACGTTTCCCCCATACTGAGTTACAATTCCAGTATGGGGTGACGTGAGCGTTAGACGCCAGCGTCGTAGTCTTGTATGATTATCTATTTTTCGAGTTTATTCATAGATATCGTACAAGAGATAGTCGAGTTTATTCATAGATATCGTACTGATATATATAATATTCTAGCTTGAGATGTCATTTTTCCTAAAGTTTGGGAGTCTAGCGAGGCTAGACACCAGTTTGGAATTTTCGAGTTAAGCTTTTAAGCTATTGCTGATAAAGCGTTTTCTTTGAAAGTATTTTTGGGGAGATATTTATTTGTTGTCGGAATTGCTTTTGTCCACTCACTCTGACAGTTTTTGAATATTTCCCCTGGGCTTTTCGTTTTTAAAATGCCCAGTTTGCAGCGTTCGCGTGAGATCTAGAAGGCGACGTTGAGGCATAGTGACCCATCTATCCGCTACATTTCGCCAGTAGGTTACCTATTTAGTCTACTAGGAGATTGTTAGCTTCCGCTGTGTTTTAAATTTTTAGTAGCTCTGAATACTGTTGGGATTTATGTATAACTTATTCTAGCTACTTTTGGGTTGTAGCGGAGAATGTTAATTTATTTAGGTTATTTAAGTGGTTATATTCTGTTCTTTCGAGTTAGGGTTGTCCATTTTCAAGGGAGGTTTGCCGAGTCCTTCGGTAAATTTTCCTTGGAGGTGGTCCCCGCAGGACTCACCTAGGGTTTCAGGATGAAATTCATGGCGGGTCCTGACATTTTTATTCATTGCTTTTGTTCTGTTTAGTTTGGGATTATGAAGATAGCTATTGGTGTGTATTTTTTGTTTGGATTCTACAGTTTATATGTATGCATCTGTGATGCAGGAATTTGAGTTGTATTAGTTGTTTTACATGTAACTGCCCATGTAGTTTTGAAAATCTAGGGCTCACTGATATTTTGTTCATTGGTTGTTAGGATTTCTTAATGTTTATATATTGTTTATTTGATGAAGGAAAATGGATAAGCGAAAAATGAACGCAGTTAATGAAGAAGGAAAGAAGAGAAATATGACAGTTGATGAAGGAGCAAAGAAGAGAAAGAGGATAGTGGATGAAGAGGATGATGGTATACTGCTGTCCAAACTATTTCTGGGACAGGAAAAAAAGGAGAAAACAAGAGAAGAAAACTAAGATAGAGGAGCTAAAGAAGAAGAAGGCAGAGAAGAAGACATCTGAAATGGAGGAGGAACAAGAAGATGAGACAGAGAAGAAGAAATCAAATTAGTTCAAATCAACATGGCCTGAAATAGACAGTTTTAGAGATGTGTTAGATGAAGAAGCACTGAATGAGCTGAGAAATGACCTGTTTGGTTTAATTTTTGAAGGCTTTTATGAGCATGTTAACTAAAAAGCATTTTGGGAAGTCGAACAAGCTTATTGAAATAATCGCCGACACTTACAATGAAAAGCTTGATGCATTTGTGATTGGGGAAAGAAAATACAGAATCACAAGTAAAATGTATATGAGATTCTAAGACTTCCTAGAAAACGTGGCTACTTTGACACAATGGAAGTGGAAGAGAATGCAGCAGACATTGTATGAGACAAACAAAAGAGTGACAAAAAAGTGTGATGGACGCTTTAAGAAAGCTGAAGAACCAGCAACCAACAAATGAAGAAGAAAAAAGAAAAAAGAGAAACAATTTGGTTAGGCTAGTGATTTTAGAAATTTGCATAAAGTTTCTATTTACAAATGGGGGAGGGAATGTAACAAACGAGCTGATAAATACAATATGGGGAAATATAGAGAGCTTTGGATGGGCTAAAGAGGTTGGAAGATTTTTGTCGAGTTGTTTAAGACAACGACTAAAATCAAAGGGCAAGGGGCCGAGCAGGTTGAACACAAGAGACTGTACACACTTAATTCTGGTATGTATCTGTGCTTGTAACTAGTTATCTTTGGTAACTAACTGTTTTTTTGGTAAGTAATTGTTTTTGGTAAGAAAATCATTTAGTAACTAACTTTTTTGTTTTTTTTTTTTGTTTTGTTTTTATGTGTGCTAGTATTGACTCTGTGAGAAGACAAACGTCATAAAGACGATTGAAGGCACAGAGGATGAGGAACATAAGATGAGAAAATGAGACCTCACAAAGCTAACAAAGAAAGTTGAATTCAAAATGTTGACGGTATGAGTTGTTATACAACTTAATCAATATATGGACATTTCATAGTAATCATTCAATCTTTGCTTATATATACCTCTTCAATTATGCTATTTATTGTCTGCTGAAATATAGAATTACATCTAGTTACATAGATAGTTACATGGATAGTTACATTACTAGTTACATGTATAGTTACATGTATAGTTACATGCATAGTTACATGCATGGATAGTTACATGAAAAATTGATAGTTACATTGATAGTTACATGCATAGTTATATGGAAAATTGATAGTTACATGCATAGTTATATGAAAAATTGATAGTTACATGCATACTTACATGGATAGTTACATAGATAGTTACATTGATAGTTACATGCATAGTTACATGGAGAATTGTGATAGTTTTCAAAACAATACACCTCATATGTTTAACTTCATCAGTTTTTCAAATGTCTTGGAACTATGTAACTGCCATTGTAATTGGCAGTGTAACTATCCATGTATCTGTTGTGTGTTTTGTAACTATATAACTAACAATTTTTTTTCTTTTTATTACAGCAACTGTTTGCTATAATCAATTCTAATCCAAAAAAAAAAATTGTGAATCTAAAAAAGAAGAAGAAGAAGAAGAAGAAGAAGAAGAAGAAGAATCTGAGAAAGAAACAGTGTAGAAGAAACTGATGGAAAAAGAAGAAATATGGAAGGCAACAGAGAAAAGAGAAAGGCCACCATTATCTCTAATATCCGATCAAAGCCAAGAAGGAAACCAAAAAGCAAAGGAGGTTGAAATGAGACAGCTAACAGAGGAGAACGAAAGGCTGCACTGTCAAACTGAATGCTTGAAAGAGGAAATGAGAAACATGGAAGAGGAGTATGAATCAAGGCAGACAGAACTACAGGAGCAGTTGGAAGATGCAGTACATGATTTGATGGTTGAGAGGATAATTAACAATGAAACAAGGGTGAAGAATGAAAAACTCAATGAAGAACTGAAAAAGCTGCAAGCTTTGGTGGCGGCATTAACACCAAACTCTTAAGATGAGAGAGCTCTGGAAAGCAATGAAGATGATTAGGATCCTAAAGGAGGAGCAAACAAGGGAGAAATAATCAATGAAGATCTGAAGAACAAGGAAGCTGATAAGGTAGCTGAAGAAGATGATAAGGAAGCGGATAAGGATCTTGAAGGAACTGGCAAGGAAGATGAAGCAGCTGAGAACATAGCTCAGCTTCCGACCCAAAATTCTGAAGACTTACATGTTGAAGAATTAGAACGGGTTAAGGAAGAGCTTAAAAAGAAGAAGAAAGCAGAAGATGAAACAAAGGATAATTCTCAAGTATTGAACTATGCATGTCTATGTAACTATTCATGCAACTGACATGAAGTGGCTGGATAAGCATAGCTGTCATAACTAACATTATTTATTTTCTACTAAGCAACTTATTGTGAGCAGCCACCAAAGTCATCATCCAGGAGGACGGTTGAGGAAGAAGTGCGTTGGTCGCCGAAAACACCGGTGACCGAGATGCCTTCTTTTGATTTGGGAATCTCTCCCTGGGTATCTTGGAATAGCCCATTGGTGACTGGAATAATAACCATTCCAGAGAAGAATTTCAATACTCCCTCTCGCCCTCAGATCATTGACCTTACGATGATGGAACGAGAACCTGCAAAATACCAGATCATCGTATCTCCACAGGTATGATATTGTGATTTTTTCTGCATTCTGTGATTTTTTATGCATTCTATGTAACTACACAGGTAACTGTCAACCTGTAGTTACATGGATAGTTTCAGGGGTAGCTTAACATATAGTTCTTTTCTCAACTGCTGCCTTTATGAATTATTGGTTTTATCAGTGAAACTATTTAGGGTTATGTAACTCTCCATTTAACAAGTTATATATGATTGTCTCTCCATAGATAGCAGTTCCTGTCATTAATCTAAATGAAGAGGAGAGTGATATCGAGATCGAGCTGACAGAGGAAGACTCTGTAAGGACAATATCATCCTTGGGGATGTATTCATATGTTGCTCGGATATAGAACAAGCAGAGAAGGCCGACAAAAAGAGATTATATATACTGGTGGGGGGAGGTTAAAAAGACCAGAGAGAAGAAGGCCAAAGAAATATCAGAAGAAAGAAAGAAAAATCTTAAGCAGAAGAAGAAGAACAAGATACCAGAAGGAGATGAACTGACCGAGCATGAAGATGTAATTCATAACATCGGTGATGATGAGATGGAACCCATGCCAATACAGATTGTGCCAACCATCGCGAGGCCAATATAGATTATGACTAAGAAGGCGGTTTGGACAACTTCCAAAGCATTCAAGTGCATGGATCCATTGACAAAGAAAAAATAGAAAACTTGCTGGGACAACTTAGATGACAGGTAAAATCAAATCACTTTGAAAATTCATTTTTGATATAAAGTTTTTCATATTGTATTTGGTTGTTTAAATGTCTAGGTGACTAGCATGTAGCACACTAGTAAGGCCTTGTGTTAATGTAGACAGGTTAATGTAGTTACATAAGTGTAGCATGCATGTAACTACTCATGTAACTATCAATCTGTAGTTACATTGATAGTTACATAAATAGTTACATGTATAGTTTCATAGATAGTTACATAAATGAATAGTTACATAGATAGTTACATAGAGATTATATAGATGAATAATTGAGTAACTGCTGATGTTACCTGTAATCTAACCAGTTTAATCTTTTCCCGCAGAGATTTCCTATGGGAAGGCCCGTTGCATGGTTCAAAGATTACAAAGCTTGATCTACTGGAGGTTATAATGGACAAAGCATTGGCATGCAATGTAATAGACTGCTTTGGTGCCATTATAGCTGACAAAATTTCTCAGTAGGATTCTCAGTCTGTCGTTGTTCCTAGGGTTATGCAGACCATGACATGGGTAAGGACTGAAACTATTTACATCTCTATTAATAATTGATAATATAGATAGTTACATAGATGAATAATTATATTGATAGTTTCAATTTCATTTTAATAGCATTCAATAGAAAATCTTCACGGAAGGAACATTCATCACTACTTCATTGACAAGTTGTATGACTATTTGGGAGAAGCGACGATGATTTTTTTTCGATGACAAGTAAAGAAAAGTTTCACCATACACTACTTGTTTTCCAAGTTCAACCCCCCCCCCCCCCCCATTTCTACCACCAAGATTCAATGAAGGGACGAACTGATGGGAGTAAGGGACAGACATGGAAAGATGCCCAAAAGATGATAAAGATTTTCTCTTGTTATTTGTTGTGAAGGTTTAATGTAGCTATAGGGATTTCTTTGCTTTCTTTTGCATTCTGTGTGAGATGTAACTACCCAGGTAACTACTAATCTCTAGTTACATAGATGTCTAGTTACATGAATAGTTACCTAGATGGATAGTTACATGCATAGTTACATAGATGGATAGATACATGCATAGGCAGATCAATGTAGTTAACCGTAGGGAAACTATAATGTAAGTCAGTCCGCGCTTGGTTGGGGACTGTCGCGAGGTGGCCAGTCAGTCTGCGCTTGGTTGGGGATTGTGGCGAGTCAGTCCGCTCTTGGTTGGGGATTGTCGCCCCCCCCCCCCTTTTTTTTGGAGTGGCCAACGGTGACGTGGCTTTACCCTGACCGTTCAGTTTTGTGGGGTCTAGGGGAATGCCTATAAATAGGGTTGGAGAGAACTGAAGGGGGGAGTTCGTGTTTTGAAACTGGAATCTGTGGAGGCGCGATTTGTGTTTTAGGGTTTCGGCTATTCAACAAGTTTCAGACTGGGAAACGTTCAATTTCATCCTCAATCGATTGGGTGCGAGCGCTCAGCCGATTGTAATCAGCTTCACTGCCACTACGCGAACCCAGTATTTCCAGGTATGAACTCGTCGTTTCCTCTGTCTTTGATTTTGTATGTGGTGGTGGCGTTGTTTCGGGTTATTTGGGGTGTGGGATTGTTCACATTTTTGTGGTGTTGGTAGGAATTCTATGGTGAGGGATTTGTTGTCGGGCTGGTTAGGGTTAAGGTAGCGGGGTATGGCAGATCCGGTGTGGGTGTCCAGCGAAGAGATCGTGGAGGTCTCTAGTTCGCTTAGTGCTGATTCGGACACTTTGCACCGGATGGAGGAGGGATTGGCTAACCTTATGGCGGAGATTGCCCTTGACTTGGGGGAAGGCATTCCTGTGGTGGATGCCGGGTCTCATGTGTCCTCGTGTGACCCTCTATTGCAGGAGGTAGAGGAGTTGATCATGGCGTCATCTCATGAGGAGGATGACTCGTTTTGGGAACCCCCTGGCGAGAGTTTGACTTCGTCGGAGCTTGAAGTGCTTCGCCAAAATTGGAGCATTCCGGAGGAGGTCTTGTTGCGGCCGCTGGGCCGGTGGGTGAAGTTTTGGGATCCCCCGGGTAACTTTACGTTGATATACGAGTACTAACTAAAGTGCGGGTTGATGTTCCCGCTGCCCCCGTTTGTGCAGTACACCTTAGCGTGTCTGCATGTCGCCCCGGGGCAGGTTACCCCTAATATGCTGAAGCAAATACTGGGAACGGGCCTGTTATTCCGCCTGCTGAAGCAGGAGTTCCCGAACTGTGACGAGTTCAATGCATGCTGGCATATGGGATGGTGCGCAAAGAAGGGCAGCCGGGGCTGCGTGACGATGAAGTCACGGGGGAAGTTTAAAGTGTTGGTGGAAGACTTGCCCACCTCAACAAGTGAAACTTGGAGGCGCAAGTGCTTCCTTGTTGGGGGACAGTGGCAGGAGTGGCACGGGCATCCTTTCCAGGTCCTGGGGAGCTTTCAGAGAATAGGTACCGTGCTCTTACCTTGTGTTGTTTTGTTTTGTTTGCCTACTGTCACTGCTGACAACTAGCTTTGTGCAGTGCCGCAAGAGTACAATTTGACTGAGTTGATGGAGCGGCGGATTCGCCGAGTGATATGGGCCTTCGAATGTAGGAGCTCATATCGGATATGCCGCCTTGGCATATATAGCCACTTCGGCTACGCCCGGGTTCCGGGTCTGTATTTTAGTAGTTGCATTACTTGTTGTAAGGTTGCGAGTCGTTGTTTGACTAGTTTGTTTGTTGCAGTGACGATGCCACGTGATGGGGGCTCGCGGAAGAAGGAAGGTCCTTACGACAAAGTGTCAGATGAGGACGTGTTAGATGGGCTGCTGGCTGAGGCTGATCACGCCAAGCAGTACGACATCGACTTGGAGACGAGGAGGGAAGGGAGGTGGAGCTGGGGGACTATGAGGACTTTCTGAGGCTGAACCTGGTGGATGAGGATTACGCCTACGTACCTCCATTGGTGGCGGAAGCGATGGGCCTAGGTGTCCAGGATGTGGATTTGGAGGGGGAGGAGGTGCCGGTAGAGGGTGATCGTGAGGGCGAACCCGACCAGGCGCAGGAGGAGCCTGTTGTGGAGGAGGTTGCGGACCGCGAGGAAGAGATAGTCGCGGCCCGGACTCGAAAGAGGAAGAAGAGGGTTGACCCGGCTCGCGAGGGCCCATCAAAGAGGTTGCGGAGGGACAGCCGGTCTGGGGGATCTGCAAGCCTAGCTGAGGTTGCCCAAGCCTTGGAGGGGACAGGGGAGGCTCAGCCATACTTGGCTCAAATGGCCTATGATATGCGTCACCGTGCTCGTGACATGCATGTACTGGAGGATGTGGATCCGCCGGCGGGAATGGCTCTCGCTAAGGAGAAACTGACTCGGGTAAGTGTTTATATGGTTTTGTGTTTCACTGCTCTGAACTTGGGCTTATGCATTGCTGTGACTGCAGGCGACTTTGCTGATGTACGCCGCGAGTGAACGGGCCGCCTCCCACTGGCAGGATGATTCTGAGGCGAAGAGCCAGCAGTTGAGGGAGGCTGAGGAACGTAACCGTGGCCTTGCAGAGCAGCTATCTTGCTGAGGCCGAGCGGAACCTTGCAGAACAGTTAGCTCAAGCGGATCAGAACACCGCTATCTTCCAGGCTCAGGTGGCGGAGCTGAAGGAAGTTGTGAGGAAGAAGGACGAACAGGTGGAAGCTTTGGAAGTGGCGGCTGCTAAGGCAACGTCCTTGGAAGCTGAGGTGGCCAAGTTGACGCAAGCACTTGCGGATTTGGAGGTGTCCTGGAAATCCAAGTGCGAGTGAGCTGCCATGGCGGGGCAAAGGCTGTTCCGGGAGGGTGAAGTGTACAAGCAGCAGCTGAAAGGTGCCTACACCAAAGGGCAGGATGAGTTAAGCCGGCTGGGCTGCCAGGCGGGGTGGATTAATGATGCTGCCATGCGCAAATGGTATGCAAAGAAAAATGCTGCAAAGGTGGCGTGGGAGCAAATGACGCCCGAGAAGAAGAAGCAAGCCGAGATCTCGCGGTCTCTGGCGAAGCAGCACGAGGCGTGGTGCGTAACGTCTGCTGAACAGAAGGGGATATCCGTTGCGGGTGACCCGCGACCTCCTGCCATTGCAGCTGCATCATCTGTGAGGGCTACTGGCCCCGAGGGGTCCATGTCTGTCCAAGCAGTAGTGTCGCAGGTGGCTTCGTCTGCCATTGCGGCTCGCGATCCCCCGGCTCCAGGGTTGGTGGTGCGCGCGGGCCTTGAAGTTCAGAAGGCTCCCGTGAAGGGACGCCCCGGCCCTGAGGTGGCTCCTGGTAGTTCACTTATCCGCCCTGCCGTAGCTGTGAGGCCTTCCTTTTTATCCCGGGACCCGTTGAAGCAGCCGACTGGGCAGAGGGTAGCGGGGACTATAGGCCAGGTTCGTGGCTGCAGTGGCGGGTCGAAGGGGAGTGTGAACAAGTCTGGTGACTCATCCGCTGGGAGGGAGTGAGATATGCCTGTACATTTTGATAGCTTGTACGACTTTGTTTTGGAACAATGTAAGTGGCGTGGTTAGCCATTGTAACTAATTTATGCTAATTTGCCTGGGAATCCAGGTTGATATTTTGGCGTTATGTGTAGCCTTTGTGTTTGTCTTGCTGTATACTTTTGTTTGTTTTGTGGCCCTGTGTTGCGGGGGCAAAGTATAGCATGTGGGAATGACAAAACACTTCATTGTACTTAGATGCAGCCGCTAGCGGGCAAGGTATACATAGGTGAAGCCGCTATTGGGCTATTGTATATACACTAGTAACAATGAAGTAACGGCTTTCGAAGCCAAGGTTAAAATTGGTCTAAGGTAGGTGGTGGCGAGCGTTTGTAGGACTAGGTCGCGGAGCTCTCTGTCCTGCACCCCTTTGTGTCGTCCCGGGGATCATCTATGAGTTCCGGGGGGTTGAGAGGTAGCATCTCATGGGCTCCTCGCCTCTGTTGGATGGCGTTAAGATGGCCATGCTCAATGGCTGCTGATCCCCTTTAATTGTCAGGGTGCCGCCAGGGTGCCGCCAGGGGTAGGAACCTTCATGAGAAGCATGTGGCCAGCTATGAAGCACTGCAACCCCCAGAGTATGTCCCGCCCTAAGATGAGATTGTACGATGAGGGGCAGTCGACAATAAGGAAGCGGGCTGTAATGGAAGAGCGGCAAGGAGCTGTTCCCACTGACACGGTTAGGCGGTCTGAGCCTAACGGCTGTATTGTCTCGCCAGAGAAGCTGACAAGTGGGTCATGGTTGTTGTACAGCTTAGTACGGTCCCGCCGGAGTCCTTGGTAGTAGTCAGAAAACATGACGCTTACGGCGGCACCTGTGTCCACTAGAGCTCTGTGGCATCTGTAATGGTCCACCTGCACATTGATGATGAATGGCTCGCTGTGGTGGCAATGCAGGGTATCCTCATCGTTACGAAATGTCACTTGATCCCACGCTGATGGGGTGATCGTGACACCGCGTTGGATGTCTAGGATTTCTGAGGGTACCGTGCATTGTCTTTTCACAGAAGGTTGGCGTGGGGGGAACCGTGGGGCTCCACCATGCAAGGTTAGGATCTGGCCATGCACTTCAATGGCGTTGGCTCCTGTGGCGGCAGCACAGTATTGGTGTAGTTGCCCCTTCTGGATCAGATGCTCGATTGCATTGCTGAGGCCATTGCACTGCTCTGTTGAGTGGCCATTATTGTCATGGTAAGCGCAGTACCTGTTGCCGGTGGCTCGTCGGGGCTTTTTTGGGTATTTGCTTTTGGGAGGTAGGGGGATGAGATCTTTGTGCCTGGCCTATATGTCCTCATATGTAGTGGTCAGAGTAGTGTGGACTTCATACTGAGGTGGCGGGGAGGAACGACGCTGTTGCTGTGGAGGGCTCTGGTCCCTTGACTTGTAAGGGTGGTCGCGGTTTCTCTGTGCCCCATGGCGACGGTCAGAGCCGCGCCCCTGTTCTCGGGATGGGCCATGTGATTGCCCTTTTTCTTGTCCACGGCCAAAGTGCTCATCTGGTGCCGGGGCAGTAAGAGCTAGCGTTGCATGGGCGGGACGTCCGAAAGTGGCAAATTCAGCACGGGCCCACCGCACCGCTAGGTCCATCAAGGCATCATAGGATCCTGGAGGGTTCTTATTGATCTCCATCAGGAAACTGCCGGGGAGTAGGGCCTGACGGAAAGCTTGCTCCGCCACGCGAAGTTCTAAGTTGTGGCATCTCGTTGTGGCAGATTGCCACCGGGACAGCAGTTCATGGAGGCCTTCGCCCTCTTTCTGCTTGATGTGGAACAGGGTGTCTACAGTGCGGTAGATGCTGGTGTGCAGTATGAAACGGTTGAGGAAACGTTCCGAGAGTTGGTCGAAGCTGTCTATGGAGTTGGGTGGCAGGCTGAGGAACCAACTGAGTGCTTCTTCCGAGAGGGTCTCTTGTAAGGCGTGGCAAGCTATGGCGTCGCAGTAGCCAGAGGAGCTACAGAGCGAGAAGAATGTCTCGAGGTGAAGATGAGGGTCTCATGTGCCTTTATACTTATCCATCTTGAATGGCTTGGCTCCCGGAGGCCGCTTCTCCATCTGCACTCGGGGTGTGAAGGGGCTTGGGCGATGTCCATAACCAGAGAACAAGGGTCGCTAAGCCCCGCGACTCTCGACGCCTTCAGCCCGTGAAGCTAACTGCGTGATAGTTTGGCTGAGTTGGAGCAGTAGGCGAGTTGGCATGTCAAGAGGTGGGTTGGGAGAGTTGGCAGTGGTGGAAGTGGAGATAGGTGGGGCGGATGGATTAGGTTGATGTGGCAGAGGGGAGTCATTGAGGATTGATGGTTGGGGGGCTGGGAGTGGAAATGAGGGGTGGGTTAGGGGATGAGACATGTATACAATCTGGCTAGGCCCTCCCGGGAGCATGGAACCAGTCTGGCCTTGGAGAGAATCCGAGGTCCCAGCAATTCGCGCCGCGCGGTCCAAGCTATCGTTGTACACGGTACGATGCTCTAACGTGGCGTGGAGCAAGAATTGCTCTTTCTCCAACTCAGCTATGCGTACCCGGTACGCTTCCGTTTCTGCCCTTTCTTTTGTCGTCTGCTCGCGGAATGCATGGAAGTCCCGCTTGAGGATTTCAAGGGCTGTGGCGGGGTCAGAATGGTTAATGGGGGCTGGGCTGCTGGTTTGGGGAAGGGATGTGTCGCCGGGTTGAGGTTCCACTTGAGTGCCAGGGTCCACGGGGTCATCAATGATCTCCACCATGGTGCTGAGTTCCAAGGCAAGTGGGAGTTCCACAAGATAGGGCCCCTCCTTCTAGCGCCAATTGTTTCTTCTTGTTTCGTCCCGAGCCAGGAAGTGGTCGCGAGGCGGAACGAAGTAGAATCCTTGGGGTCTTTCACTCGGTACCTGCACAAATGACAGCGTCACGGGGTCGGGACTGGGGTGGCCCAGTCTTCGACTCTCCGATGCTTAAGTTAGCTTTGAGCACTTGTACGGGTAGAGGAATGAAAGAGGGAGAGAATATACGCGAGTATGTATATGTGTGTACCTTTTATGATAGGTTGAGCTTGTTTTATAAGGCAAGTATGAGTACCTTTGCCTTGGTCTCCAATGTGGGACTCCTTGCCCTCCTTTGGAGTGTCTCCCCTTTTGGGGGTGTTTTGCCGCTAGAGTGACTTTGGCAAGCGGTTTGTTACTGGCCCTTCATTCTTTGGATGTTTGTGAAGGGCCCACCAGGGCTATCTCGACCGGGTAATTGTACCGTATTCTCGGCTTAGCCAAGTATTTTGGCTATGTACTAACAGTTAACAAAAGCAGGAAACAAGAATACAGGAAACAAAAGCAGGAAACAAGAATAGATATAGAGTAAAAAGAAACATAATGAGTAAAAGAGTACCTTATAGTAAGGGCTGACATATGAGTAAGGAGAGACACCATGTTGCTGAATTGCAACAAGGGCATGTGAACAAGGAAAACCATGACATTCATTCCCCACATGAACAAACGAAATCCTCTCCCAAGTTCACCAAAACCATGTACTTTTGACATTGAACTTCATAAACATATGTATCAGATCTTATAACTCGCCAATGTCGCCCAACCACCAAGTTATTAATCGATTTCTTTTCCATGTTTGGACACAAAATAGTGACCCATTCATTTGACCCTTCCTTCCTCTCAACAATTCTCTCCATAGACTTGGTTCTAATACCTTCATTCAGATCATAAATAGGAAGACTCTTCAAATCCCCCACCCAATTGTTAAAAGTTTCGGCCAAATTGTTGGTCATTTCACCAAACCTCTCCCCGTTAAAAAAAGCCGAACACTAGCTCTCCTTGGGAAGGTCCTTTAGAAAATCTTCAACAATAGAACCCCCTTCTTCCTTCAATTTTGCAAGGTTGGTTTCATATGAGTTTGGGGTGCGTGAATAAACACAACACATGAACAAATAAGGAACAGATTTATGAAGGGGTGACTGACTTGGATGCTTTTTGGAAAGATTGTCTACAAGGTGCCTAAAACAAAAACCATGTGGATTATTGGGAAAGACATGCAGATATGCACTAAGAAGACCAGGATTTCGATCAGAAATGAATGTCACTTGCCTCATAGGGTGTCTTGACAACACTTCAGATACACATTGAAGGAAATATCTCCAATTACTTTTAGTTTCAGAATCAACAATAGCATAAGTAACTGGATATAAACCTGCAAAAAAGACGAACAAAAAATCGGTATGAATAAATGAAAGTTACATGAACAGTTACATAAAAATGTCAAAGCTATCAAAAACTGAAGCCTTTGGAAACTATGTAACTATCATAATCAAAGAAACAGTTCATAGGTATGCATCTGTGATGCAGGGACTTGAGTTGTATTAGTTACATGGATAGTTACATGCATAGTTACATGTATAGTTGCATGGATAGTTATATACATTGATAGTTACATGCATAGTTACATTGATAGTTATATAGATAGTTACATACATTGATAGTTACATGCTTAGTTACATAGATAGTTACATGGATAGTTACATACATTGATAGTGTTAATACATAGCTAAGAACACTCGGCAGTGCTGAGAATATGGCACAACCACCCGGTTGCTGGAGACCATTCTGAGCAAGGCAACACCAGCAAGGCCTCCATAAGCAAGCAAAGAATGAAGGTCCAGCAACAAAGCACTTGCTGATGCCACATCATAGCTATTAAACACCTCCGAAAGGGGAGATATCAAACAGGACCAAAAACAGTCCCACATCGGGGACTAATGACATAGCTTAGAATTAGCCTATAAAACAGGCGTGAATTCCCAAATGAAGTAAGTTCACTATTTCTTACAAACTCTCGTACTATACAAGTAGAAATCAATCGCTGACTTAAGCATCAGAGAGTCGAAGACTGGGCCACCCCAGTCCCGACTCCTGACGCATTGTTGTTTGTGCAATTACGGGATCCAGGATCAAAGAATTCGACCTCCCGTCCCATGATCCTAGGAGAGGTAGAAACAATTGGCGCTAGAAGGAGGGCTTCTCTTGTGGAACTCTCATTTGACATAAAAAGATGGTGGAAATTGTGGATGACCCAAATGACCCTGGTACTCAGATAGAAAAAAAAAACTTTTCTAATCCGGAGACACATCCCTTGTCACGCCCCGACCCTTAGTTTTTACCTTAATTTCTAGCATAGTGATAATAAGAGTTTTACCGTCTTCGTCATTAAGATTATACTTAAATTTGGTCCCCAAAGAGGTTGTGGGTGACGATGATTTCGTAGAATTTATTCGTGGGAGAAAAATGTGACGAGGGTAAAAATGGTAATTTTTGCTAGTAAAAGGTAATTTTTATTGGGGTATTATTTTTTGGGGTTTTGAATTTGGGATTGGGTAAAAGGGAGGTTGGACCGGCTGGGCCGAGCCCAACCTATTTCTCTCTATCTCTCCTCCGATCCCACTCTCTCTCTCTCCCTGAGTTCCTCCGCTCGGAAAAGCTTCCCGAGCCCGACCGCCGCCGTCCAGCCTCAGTTCGCCACCGCACCGGTCTCAAATGGTCGGCCTCCGACATAGCTTACATCCTAGACTGGTGAGAGGTTCCCTAGCGTCGCCGATCGAGAGGAAAGCTCGCCGGAATCCCTGACTGTCCGAGTGTTCCCGTCGCCGGAACTCCCTCCTCTGGCTGTCATAACCGGCGATCCTTGGCCCGTTGGAAAGCTCTCCTCATGTGCAGCAATCCCTCCAAAGGGCTTTCTCTCTCTCTCTCTCTCTCTCTCTCTCTCTCTCTCTCGAGCTAGGACGCGAGGAGGCTCGAGCTGAAGAGACCTCCGACCGACATCAGGCTTAGGCCTAATTTGTGAGTGGACCTTTGTTTTAAAAAATGTGCTTGAAATGTTTTATCGTTGAATAATTTCTGTTGTTGGAAAATAACGGAAATTAAGAATTTCAGTGATTATACTCATATATAGATGATTATGAGAATAGTATGTATATAAATAAATGCTAGCCAGCTATACGTGACTTTCCCCCATAATAAGGTACAATTCCATTATGGGGTGACGTGAGCGTTAGACGCCAGCATCGTAGCCTTGTATAACTTTCTATTCTTCGTATTCATTCATAGAATTCGTACAAGGAATCAGCACACACACACACACATATATATATATATATATATATCCACTCGTGCGTTTCCCCCATAACGAGGAAAAATGTCATTATGGGGTGACGTGAGCGTTAGACGCCAACGTCGTAGCCTTGTATGATTATCTAATTTTCGAGCTTATTCATAGATATCGTACAAAAAATAGACAAGTATAAATACATACTGATATATATAATCCTAGCCTGAGAGGTTTGTTATTAAAGTTTGGGAGTCTAGCGAGGCTAGACACCAGTTAAAAATTTTTGAGTTAAGTTTTTTTAAGTTGTCGCTTGCAAAGTGTTTTCCTTGGAAATATTTTTGGGGAAATATTATTTGTTGTCGAAATTGCTTTTGTCCACTCACTCTGACGTAATTGAATATTTTCCCCTGGGCTCTTCGTTTTAAAATGCCCAATCTGCAGCGTTCGAGTGAGGTCTAGAAGGAGACGTCGAGGCATAGTCACCCATCTTTCTGTTACATTTCACCAGTAGGTTACTTGTTTAATCTACTAGGAGATTGTCAGCTTCCGTTATTTTTATTTTTAGTAGCTCTGAATATTTTTGAGATTTTTGTAAAACTTATTCTGGATAATTGTGGGTTGTTGTGGAAGATGTAATATTAGTTAAAATGGTGGTTCTATAATTTTTCCGGGTTAGGTTGTTCATTTTCAAGGGAGGTTTGCCGAGTTCTTCAGTAAATTTTCCTTGGAGGTGGTCCCTGCAAGACTTACTTCGGGTTTCAGGGTGAAATTCGGGGCGGGTCCTGACATCCCTCAACCAAGCCACCACCAATACGGCCCCCATTAATCACCCCGATGCCGCCACAATCCTTAAAATTTTGAAAAGAAACTTCCATTCGTTCCGAGAGCAAGCCGCTAAAGATAAGGCAGAGGTTGAAGTGTATCGAGTACGTATCGCCGAGCTGAAAAAAAAAAACAATTCTTACTGCGAGCCACGCTAGACCATCGTAACGTTTATAATGACACCTTAGAACGGGCGGCAAGAGTCATGAGTCTAAAAGAAATCAAGTTCATACGTGAGGTTTCCGACCCAACATAGGTCTCCAACGTAGTCATGGTCCCCAAGCCCAATGGCAAGTGGCGAATGTGTGTTGACTACACTAACCTCAATAAAGCATGCCCCATGGATAGCTTCCCCTTGCCATGGATTGACTAGTTGGTCGATTCCACAACTGGCTACAAGATGCTCAGCTTTCTGGATGCCTACTCGGGATATAACCAAATTAAAATGTACCCCACAGATCAGACCCACACTACTTTTGTTACAGACAAGGGATTGCATTGTTACGAAATCATGCCCTTTGGCCTTAAGAACGCAGGGGTCACCTATCAAAAGCTAGTCAATGCAATGTTCGAGGAAGACATTGGCGAAGTCATGGAAGTGTATGTAGATGACAGGCTAGTCAAAAGCAACACAGATGGAGACCACATCACCAACCTAAACAAAGTATTCACTAAGCTCCTGGCTCACGGGATGCGCCACAACCCACAAAAGTGTATCTTAGCCGTTGGGGGAGGAAAAAGTGCAGGCCATACTTGACATGACTGTCCTGACTTCCCGGAGCGAGGTCCAGTGCCTCACGGGATGTTTGGTAGCCTTGGCTCGTTTCATCTCCCGCCTCACAGACAAATTGCTCAAAACCCAGTATAAAGAGAATGTAGCATGGGGCCCGGATCATGATGATGTCTTCGCCAATATCAAAGCTTACCTTGCAGCAGTCACTCTCCTCTCTAAACCTGCCCCGGGAGAAATACTTTACTTATATTTGACTGTTTCCGCCACTGCCATTAGCGTTTCCCTCACACGCTATGAGCATGACCATGAGCTCCCAATATATTACTGTGGCAGCGGATTTGCAGATCCTGAGACCAGTTACCCAGACATAGAGAAACTAGCTCTAGCCCTTATCACTGCCGCAAGAAAACTAAGACAATATTTCCAAGCTCACACCATCCATGTCCTAACCAATCATCCCTTGCGGCAAATACTCCAAAAGCCTGAAACCTCAGGACGCATAGTGAAATTGGCAATTGAGCTGGGAGAGTTTGACCTACATTTCAAACTTAGAACAACCATCAAAGGGCAGGCAGCAGTAGATTTCATTGCTGAGTTCATCCCCCTGGACAATGACAATCCAAACCCTGACGCCCCCACTTGGGACGCCACGCCATCTGGGAACTCCATGTTGATGGAGCCTCAAACCATAGACTTAGTGGAGCAGGAATCATAATCACAGACCCAGAGAGAAATTCATATGAGTATGCTCTCCGGTTTGAAATCAAAGTATCCAACAACATAACTAAATACGAAGCTCTAACAGCTGACATCCAACTCTGTCAGGAACTCGGAGCCCTGCACATCCACATATTCATCGATTCCCAGCTTGTAATCAATCAAGTGGCAGAGGACTTCAAAGCCAACCAGAATAACCTAGGATCCTACATAAGTCTCGCAGGCGCCCTCTTGCAGCACTTCACATCGTACAAACTCACACCAAAAACTCCAAGGCATATGCTCTTGCAAGACTCGCTACAGCTCATCCCGAGTCCACGCCACCTGATGTGCACATAGAAATCTTGGACAAACCTAGTATCTCGAAGGCTTATTCAAAAATGTTTGCCCTCAAAACAACTAGCCAACCCTCGTGGATGGATCCATATGTAGCTTTCCATTGTAATGGCACCTTGCCCAGGGACAAGAGAGAAGCACAATGGTTGCGCCACAAGGCCTCACTCTATTTTCTTAGAGGGGGTAAACTCTATCGCCGTGGCTAGTTGTGTCCCTTACTGAGATGCTTACCCATAAAAGAAGGGCACAAAGTGTTGAAATCAATTCACAGTGGGGTTTGTGGAAACCATGCTAGAGCCCGAAACCTCATGTTCAAAGTACTTAGAGCTAGGTATTATTTGCCAACACTAGAACAAGATGCAAAGGCGATTGTCCAAGTGTGGCTTCAATGCCACAAATTTGCCAATTTTTCTCATCATCCCCCAATGCCACTGTCTGTTATCATCTCTCCAGTTCCTTCCAGTCAGTGGAGACTCAATTTTGTGCGACAGTTACCAACAGCCCCGGGACAATTCAAATTTGCAATAGTCATTGTCGATTACAACACAAAGTGGATAGAGGCAGAACCCCTTACCACAATCACAAATAAAAAAGTAATAAACTTTCACTGGCGTAACTTATACTGCCGGTTTAGGGTACCGCAGGCCATCATCACAGATAATGGGACACAATTTGACAATGACACGTTTCGGCAGTTCCTGTCAGAACAAGGCACGGCTATCTTTTATGCCTCCATAGCACACCCCCAGACCAATGGCCAGGTTGTAATACCCCGAAAATTTAATATTAGTTTCTAATCTTATTTTGGAAATTATTTAAGTAGGAGTTGTGCGGTTTTGTGGTATAGTGAGTGGATTGGAAGTTTTCGAGCATTTAATTTTCTTGAAAATGTTTTATTTTGAAGGGTCAAGAGTTGACTTTTTAATAAGTTGGGTTTCTCGAGAAACTGTCTGCATGAAAGTTGTAGAGCATGATTATACGAGTTCGCAAACACTTGGCACACGTAAAACAGACTTTGTATGTGAAAGTTATGGTCAGTAGAAGTTCATGGCTTTACGAGGGTTAGATAAGGAAAAAAAATTAGGGTTTCCATTTCATTTTTCGAAAACCCTCTTTTTTTTCTTTCTTCTTTCTCTCTCGCGCCTCACCCTAACTATCAGAGTTTTCCAGCTAACCTGACCCAAACCCGGTTGACCAGACCCGGTTATTCCGGCCTACTCCGACGGACTCAGACGACGACTCCAGTCAGGTTTTCTTCCTCTCTTTGGCGTGATCCTCCCTGTGTAGGTGGGTGAGGATGACTCGAGTTGGATTAGGAGAATCGAACGCCGCAGTGGAGGGTGGCAGACCCGACTCCAAACAGAAGGCTTTCCGGCCGTGTACGGCGGCAACTGGAGGTGAGGTTGCCCATTTCTTGAAGCATTCTTCCTTCTAAGCACGTTTCAAGCTGCCATTCACCTCGTTTTGAGGTCTAGAAATCGGTTTGAGGCCTCCTTGACAGCCGATTTTATTATGGACGATTCCGGCCTAATTGGTTCAAACGTCAGGTATAAAAGATGCTTCCCTTGCTTCATTTTACGAGTTTGTTCAAATTCTGAATTTTTGGGGTGGCACGTGAGGCCCACTCGCCACCGCCTGTGGTGGCACGTGGCGGCGCGTCTGGCAGGGTGTGTAGGTTTTGTTGCAAGTAATAGCTAGTTCTTATTGTTTTGAGCATGTGGATATATTATAAGACTAGGTTGAGATCATGTAGTGCGTATTGTTGGAGCTTTTTCATTTAAGTGTGAGATTTTTGAGTTTGTGATTTAGAATGGATGAGCCGTTTTTGGCAGTTGCAGGAGGTGTTGTCTTGGGTGATCAAGGACCTTGGGAGGTCTTGAAGGATAATTGCACTCCTTTGGGCAAACCTTCGGATTTAATTTTGGGTTAAGAGGGCAATGCTACTCTTTAGTTTGTTTGGTTACTAAGGTTAATATTTAGTTGTTTAGGTAGCTTGTGGAGTTATTGTTGAGCTTGGTTCTTGTGTTTTTTTTTTGTGAAGACGCAGAGGGATTTTTAGGTGAGTAAAATCTCACAACTTTGTGACCTATTTAATTATGATCATTATGATGATGATATGATGATGATGATGATTATTATTATTATTATTATTATTATTATTATTATTATCTTGAGTTTCTTTTGTGAAGATGCAGCGGGATTTTTAGTTGAGTAAAATCTCACCACTTTGTGACCTATTTAATTATGATCATTATGATGATGACGTTGATTATTATTATTATTATTATTATTATTATTATTATTATTATAAGCATTATGATGATGATATGATGATGATTATTATTTGTTTTTCTTTTGTTTGTTTTAAAATATATGAGCTTGATCGCCAACGACTCATAGATAAGAGAAAATAAGTTTTCGTATTTAAATGATTATTTTTAAGGTTCTTGTGACCATAATACTTTTAGTTCTTGGTAGATTATTCTTGTGAGAAAATCTATGTGTATGTATATATATCTCTATGTGACAAGGTATATTATAATGAGGTGTAGCTTGTCTGGTTCCATTGATGTGGAGATTTATACATTAGTTGTAGATGTGTGCCTTAGCGGTGATTGTGTGCATTCATTATGAAATGATGTCTTAGTAGTGATTGTGTGCATTAGTTGTGGATGTGTGTGCCTTAGGGGTGAGTGTGTGCATTAGTTGTGGAATTGTGTCTTTGTGGTGATTGTGTGCATTAGATTAGGAGCCTTCGTGATGGACCGGGAATCAAGCTTTGGCCGGGTGATTGGTTACGATCAGTATAGAGCTCTAGTCTCTCTGTCGGTACTTCATGGGGGATGACTAAGTGTTGACGAACTCATAAGTAAGAGCAGAGAAATGATTGTGTGATGTTCTTATGTGTTGATATTTGAATTCTTTATTTTGAGTGTCTCCTGAACTATGTTTATCCGTAGGAGATTCTTAAATCTTAATTGTGTAATTTTAATAGAATTTCTGAACTACGTTTTTTGCAGGATTCATTATGATTTTGAGTGAATTTGAATTGATGTGTTTCCTTAATTATTTCTTTTGAATTCTCTTGCTTTTAGGCGATTCTTAAACTAAGTTGCTAATGCAGGAATTATCAGTTTTATCTTTCGTAAAATTGTTGGATTGATGGAATTAATTATTCTTCTTAATTATTCATGTGTTTTATTTGAATGTTAGAGTAATGAGTTATTTTTTAGATTTACTCATACGAGCTTTTAGCTTATCGAGTTTGTTGTTTACAACCAGGTGCACCAATTCTTGGTGTAGGGTTTAGTCCTGCAGGTGATGAACAGCAGGGTTGAGGCGGTGGCTTAGGCGCTGGGTTTTTGACGTTGTATATTTATTTGAATATCGTAGCAGTTGTTTTTAAGCTCATGTGAGCGACTGTGTTATTACTAGACTTTTGAAGTTGATGTAATTAAGGAGATAAAATGTTTAACTCGGTTGATGAGTTTATTAATATTTTCATTTCCAGTATTTGTTTTTAGTTTAGAAGTTGTTGAGCAGGTTTTGGTATATTAAGATTTTGAGTTATTTCGCGCCCAAATTTTTGAAAATTTATCCTTTGAAAATTGGGGTGTGACACAGGTGGAAGCCATATACAAACTCATCAAGCAAAACTTGAAGAAACACCTGGAAGATTCCAAAGGGTTGTGGGCAGCCATGCTCCCGGAAGTTCTCTGACACTTTGTACCACCCCAACAACAGCCACAGGTGAATCCCCATACCTCTTGTATTATGGCACCAAGACGGTGATTCCAGTGGAAATGGAGGTCCCGAGTGAGCGTGTCACGGGTTATGATCATGAGACAAACGTCACAGGATTACAACTTAACATGGATCTCCTGTTGGAGCGCCGGGACAAGGCACACCTTAGGAATGTCAACAACAAGGAAAATATTGCTCAGCACTACAACAAGAAATTCGTCCCCCGCCCCCTGAAAGTCGGCGATTGGGTAATGAAAGAAGTCATCTCCCACCCCACTGGCCTCAAGGCAAAGTGGGAAGGCCCACTCGAGATAGTTAACGCCCTAGGGCCAACCACATTCTATCTCAGAGACATTGATGGTCGAGTACTACCCCGTCCCTAGAATGCTCGCAACCTCCATCTCTACCCCATTTAATCAGTTTCAGACACGGCATCGTCGCTGGCACTCCATTTTAGTGTACCTTAGCCCAGTAGCGGCTCAAACCATATGTACACCTTGCCTATTAGCGGCCAATCCTAAATGAAGTATAGTATTTTATCATCATTTCTCAACATACTGTATCATGAGCTATAAACCAACACATTCATCAAAGGGCACAAAGAAATAACGCCAAGAATAAATCTGAACTTCCAAGCAATTAATAAATTGTAAAGTTGTTCAAATGGCTAACCATGTCACCTACATTGTTTCAAACAAAACAAAAATCTTTAACCTAACAAAACAAAATTCATCCAAATAACAGTCATTTTTCCCCAGAGGATGTGCCAACAGACTTGTTCACACTCCAGCCACTCTTTGACCCACGTCCACGACTCTAGCTGATGTTCACTGAAACCCTCTACCCATAAGCGTGCTTAGAGCGGTCCCGTGACACAGTTGAAGGCCTCATACCAACATTAGGACGCACAAGTGAACTCATTTGTGACACTTCAGGGACAAGAGAATTGTTAACAAGTGATTTCTGCACTTCAGAGCGTAAAGGCGCCACAAGTCCAGGAGCTCGAGGATCAAGGGACGGAACAATAGAGGAAGCGACATGAGAGATCACCACTTGAGTGGATAGCGACCCCTCGGGACATGAAGCCTTTAGTGGGGAGGCAGAAATAGTCACAAGAGGCCGAGACACGCCCATGGTAGGAACTTCCTTCTGTGCAGTTGGTGAGGTCGCATGCCAAGCTTCATGCTGCTTCGCGAAAAAAGGCGAGATCTCAGCTTATTTCCTTTGTTCCAACGTCATATGTTCCCAAGCCTTCTTTACGGCATCCCTCTCGGCATACCACTTACGCATCGCTGGATCATTTATCCAGCCTGCCCAGCAGCCGGTTCTATTCAGCTCATCTTGGCCCTTGTTGTAGGCACTCCTCAACTGCTGCTTAAACACTTCGCTTTCACGAAACACCCTCTCCCCTGCCCCGGCAGCTCGCCCACACTTGGCCTTCCAGGACTTCTCCTGCTCTGCCAGCGCCTGGGTCAGCTTCGCCACCTCAGTCTCCAGGGAAGCTGCCTTGGCGATCGCCACCTCTCCAGCCTCCAACTGCTCATCCTTCTTTCGCATAGCCACCTTCAGCTCACCTCTTTCCCCACGGCGGCAGCCTGATCTCAGAAAACAGCAGCATCCTGCTCCAATTGCTCCAGACGTTATGAGAGGGCGCGATTATTTTCTTCTACCTCCCTCAGTTGTCGGCATTTCACCTCGGCATCCCCCTGTAAGTGGGTAACAGCCCTCTCACTTGCAGCATACATCAATAACGTCGTATGCAGACAAAATCCCAAAGCATAAACAAATGCCCAAGGAGCGAAGACCAGAAAATTACAACATTGAACACTTACCCAAGTCAATTTCTCCTTGGCAAGAGCCACGCCAGCCAATGGATCCACATACTCCAAAGCATGGATGTCGCAGGAGCGGTGATGCATGTCGTTCGCTATTTGGGCTAGGTAAGGCTGCACCTCCCCAGTCCCCTCTAGCGCTTGCGTGATCCTGGCTAGGCTCCCCGAGCTCCCAGAATGCCCCTCCTTGCGAGACCTCTTGGGTTGACCTTCACGCGATAGTTCGAACCTCTCTTTCCTCTTTCGGGTTCTCGTCACGACGACTTCTTCTGATCCTTGCCCAATGGGATCCGCCTCCTCCTCCACAAGTTCTTCGCCACCTAATCAGGGCGCACCCACATTCTCCAAAGCCATGTCCTCCACTCCTATTGGCTTCGAAACCAGCTCTTCCTCCACCAGAACCTAGTTAAGATCGCCCTTGCGGTCGCCACCTTCAGTCTCTATCTCCTCAATGTCTACCTCTTGGTCAGCTAAGCCCATCGCTTCTGCCACGAGGGGAGGCACATAAGCATAGTCCTCATCTGCTAACTTCAACCTCAAAAAATCATCCTCACACTCGTCCAACTCCACCTCTTTCCCTTCACCAATCTCCAAGTTGATGTTGTACCGCTTGGCGTGGTCAGCCTCGGCACACAACCCCTCCAATACGTCCATGTTTGACACCTTGTCATACGGGCCTTCCTTCTTCCGCGACCCACCGTTCTGAGGCAGTTACTGCACCAAACAAAAGAGAGTCAAACAACAAACAAACAACAAAAAATGGAAACACACTCAAAAACAAAATACAGACTCGGGACCCGGGACCCGGGCATAACAGAATTGACTATATATGCCAAGGTAGCATATTCGGTATGAGCTCCTAGACTCGAATACCCATATTACCCGGCGTATCTGACGCTCTATCAGCTTGGTTAAGTTATACTCTTGGGGCACTACACAAAGCTGGCAGTTAGCAAGGGCAGAACAGTACAAACAGTAAAGAAGCATAAGACACAAAAACACGGTACCTATTTTTTGGAAAGCCCCGGGCACCCGAAAGGGATGACCATGCCACTCCTGCCATTGCCCCCCGACGAGAAAACACTTTCGTCGCTAGCTCTCATTTGTAGAGTTAGACAAGTCTTCCACCAAGATCTTGAACTTCCCTATAGACTTCAACGTCACACAACCCTGGTTGCCCTTCTTCGCACAATACACAATGTGTCAATAAGCATTAAATTCCTCAAAATTGGGGAATTCTTGCCCCACCTCATTGGGAATAGTCCAGTTCTGCCTAAGTGCATTTAGCTAAGATGATGTCATACTCTCACCAAGAGGGTCCCAGAACGAATCGTCATCCTCTCGAGATCTCGCCATGCTAAACTCTTCTACCTCCTGCAATAGAGGGCCAGACGAGGACACGTGAGACCCTACATCCGTAAGAGGAATGCCCTCGATCCCCTAAGTTAAGTACAACCTCCGCCATAAGATTATCCAACTCATCCTTCCACCGGTGCAAGGTGTCCGAATCAGGATTAGGCGAGCTAGAGACAACCACAATCCCCTAGCTGGACACCCACACCGGATCTGCCATACCCTACATTCTCACAAGTTAGACTCTCGCTACCTTAACCCTAACTAACCCAACAACAAACCAACCAATCCCTTACTCTAGACTCTCCTACCAACATCGCAAATGATACGAAAACCATAGTAAAATCAATTCAAAATAAAACAAAAACATGCAGAACCTAGAACAAGGATCGACAAGTTCATACCTTGTACACTTTGATATGTGTAGTGGCAGTGAAGCTGGTTGCAAACAGCCGAGCGCTCACACCCAATTGATCGAGGATGAAATTGGACATTTCCCAGGATTGACTTCGTAGATCAGCAAGAAATTTGCAAATCACTCTTTCAGCCCTAGACTCCCTGATTTCGAAATACAAACTCTCTCTTTCAGTTTTCTCCAGGACTATTTATAGACGTCCTAACTCACCTCAACAGTCCAGATCCTACCAACCTTAATGGTCAGGGAACGACCACGTTGACCACGATCGTGCGGGCATTTAAGACGCGCCCTACAATCCCACGCACGTGCGTTAAATACGCGTTACAAAAAAAAAATTCCCAATAAAAGACACCGTTATGACCTTAAAACTCGCCATGACTGACCACGTGTCCCTCATAAACGGGCCATTTATGACGCATGTGAGACATGACGAAAGGTTCGTAACATGTTCCTGGAACTTAACCCCAATCACCTCGCGACCCTTACGTGGGGATTTGGGGACTCGGCACCATGCCTCCAACGCCCGGTCAAGATACATTCTCGGCACAACGAAGGAATAACTCCTTACCCAAGAGTTCTCTCGGACTGGGGACTTAGGGACTTGTTAATACATAGCCAAGAACACTCGGTAATGCCGAGAATGTGGCACAACGACTCGGTTGCCAAATACCTTACCGAGCAAGACAATACCAGCAAGGCCTCCATAAGCAAGCAAAAAATGAAGGTCCAATAACAAAGCACTTGCTGATGCCACTTCATAGCTATTAAACACCTTCGAACGGGGAGATGTCAAATATGACCACAAACAGTCCCACATCGGGGACTAATGACATAGCTTACAGTACTAGCTTATAAAACAGGCGCGAATTCCCAAATGAAGTAAGTTCACTATTTCCTTCAAACTCCCGTACTATACAAGTAGTAATCAATCGCTGACTTAAGCATCGGAAAGTCGAAGACTAGGCCATCCCAGTCCCGACTCTTGACACATTGTTGCTTATGCAGTTACAAGATCCTGGAGTCAAGAATTCAACCTCTCGTCCAATGATCCCAGGAGAGGTAAAAACAGATAGTTACATACATTGATAGTTACATGAATAATTAGTCAAGTAACTATCTATTAAAGCAATAAAAACTGAAGCTCCTAGAAACTATGTAACTATCACAATCAAAGAAACTGCCAATGTAATTAAATAAACATTTCACTAAAAAGATACCTTGATTTGCAACCTTCGCAGATACACCAATAAGCTGCTCTCTGTATTTGTTAGAGATGAAGGTAGCATCAATGAACAGAATGGGTCTGTAAAACTGAAAACCCTTCATCCACGCATCATAACACACAAACATTCACTGAAACCTGCAAGTTTCAGGTTCATACTCAATCTTGATAGAGCCAGAGTTTGATTCCACTGCTTTTTGACCAAACCAAACTAACTGAGCATAAGAATCAACATCACCACCAAGAACGTATTCTCTAGCACGCTCTTTACCGTATCAAGCAGTACGATAATATACCTTTATCCCATAATCTGACTTTATCTCATGGTATATATCTATAGCCTTCTTGTTAAGATTCTCACGAACCTTATCAAGCATTATAGACTTTATAATCTTGGAACCCATCATCTTATTAGTTTTCAAGCAAACAACATCATGACAGCTATGCTCATTCACCAGATCAGTAATGACAACAAAACGATTATAATCTATTAAGCAACAATAAGCAACAACATGTTTGTCAAGACCCATCCCGAATTTCACCCTGAAACCCGAGGTGAGTCCTGCGGGGACCACCTCCAAGGAAAATTTACAGAAAGACTCGGCAAAGCTCCCTTGAAAATGGACAACCCTAACTCGGAAGAACAAAGAAAATAGAACCAATAAATTAACATTCTCCGCTACAACCCAAAAGTAGCCAGAAAAAGTTATACAGAAATCCCAACAGTATTCAGAGCTACTAAAAATTAAAAACACAACGGAAGCTAACAATCTCCTAGTAGATTAAACAGGTAACCTACTGGCGAAATGTAGTGGACAGATAGGGCACTATGCCTCGACATCGCCTTCTAGACCTCACGCGAATGCTGCAGACTGGGCATTTTAAAAAACGAAGAGCCCAGGGGAAAATATTCAAAAACGTCAAAGTGAGTGGACAAAAGCAATTCCGACAACAAATAAATATTTCCAAAAAAAAAAAACTTTCAAAGAACGCTTTACCGGCGATAGCTTAAAAACTTAACTCGAAAATTCTAAACTAGTGTCTAGCCACGCTAGACTCCCAAATTTTAAGAAAAATGACCTCTCAGGCTAGAATATTATATATATATATATATCAGTATATATTCACACTCGACTATCTCTTGTATGATATCTATGAATAAGCTCGAAAAATAGATAATCATACAAAAATACGACGCTAGCGTCTAACACTCATGTCACCCTATACTGGAATTGTACCTCAGTATGGGGGAAACGTTCAAGTGGTATATATACGTGCTAATTCCTTGTACGAATTCTATGAATGAATTCAAAGAATAGAAAGCCGTACAAGGCTACAACGCTGGCGTCTAACGCTCACGTCACCCAATACTGGAATTATACCTCAGTATGGGGAAAAATCACGTATAGCTAGCTAGCATTTAATCATATACAAACTATTCTCATAAACAACTATATATGAGTATAATCACCAAATTCTCAATTTTGGGAAATTTCCAACAACAGAAAAATCATTATTAAACAAAAAGCATTTAAGCACATTATTTAAAACAAATGTCCACTCACAAATTAGGCCTAAGCCTGATGTCGGTCGGAGGTCTCGTCAGCTCGAGCCTCCTCCTGTCCTGTTCCAAAAACATAAATAAATCTTTAATTAACACACTGACACGTAAAGAAAATAGGCGTAATTAAAAAAGAGCTCCGCGCGCTCAACCATGCCTATCACCCAAAATCTTTAATTCACTACCAACCAAAAAAATCTCCACAAAATTCTTAACCGACATCCTCGAAACACCTTACACCTTTCTAACTTAAAATAATTACGTGGCAGGATTCTAACTTATTAATCCGCCAAAATACCAAACTTTAAAAATTCCCAAATCTATCCAAAACTCCTTCAAAAATTATAAAACTCATTCCAATAAATTCCTCATAAAATTCCCTACAAAAAACATTTTTCCCGGCGGCCAGCTCCGGCGACCTGCAATGCCCACCAAAATTTGACAGCACCTTCCTCTCAACCTCCTATACAACTTTTCTAACTACCACAAACACCAATTCCAAGTCTAACTATGTCAATCGAACGAAAACACACAGAAAGCCCTAGAATTTCCATTACCGATTTCTCCTTACCTAGCTCGAGATGGAGGGAGCCCTTTGGAGGGATTGTTGCACTGGAGGAGGGCTTTATTTTGAGCCAAGGCTCACCAGCTATGGCGGCCGAAGGAAAGAGTTCCAGCGACGAAAGCCTTTGGGCAGTCAGACTTCTCGAAGAGCTTTCCTCCCGATCGGCGACGCTAGGGAGCCTGTCGCCGGTCTAGAAAGGAAGTTGGGTCGGAGGCCGACCGATTGGGACCGGCGCGGCGGTCTGGGGCGGCTGGACGGCAGTGAACGGACGTCCGACTGGTTCCGGGCAGAGAGCGGGTCGGGGAGAGAGAGAGAGAGAGAGGGCGCGCGCGAGGAGAAAGAGAGAAGGAAATGGGTTGGGCTCGGCCCAGTCGGGTCCAACCTCCCATATACCCAAAATTCAACACCCCAAAAAATAATACCCCGATAAAAATTACCTTTTACTAGCAAAAATTACCATTTTTACCGTCGTCACTTTTTCTTCCTTCGAATAAATCCTTCAAAATAATCGTCCACTAACACTACTCTGGGGACCAATTAAATTAAACACTTACTGACAAAGACGGTAAAATTCTTATTATCACCGTGCTAGTAATTAAGGTAAAAAATTAAGGGTCGGGGCGTGACATGTTTCTTAGTATTTCTAACATACTTATACTCAAATCTCATCTCAATTGCATACATATGCAATTTCAATCTAAACTCTTCCACACCACCTTGAAACTTCCTGGCCCTTTGATTTGATATAATTCTCTCATGCCCTTTGCTACAATACCTCTTTGCTTCCTCTGGTTTGTAACATCCTAAATAATCATTTTCTTCAAACGAAACGCTAGACTCTTCGCTAACATTGTTACTCAACACACTTTCAGAACCAGAAGCACTAACATAAAAAGTGCAAACATCCACATCAACAAAATCTAAACTATAACGGGCCAAAACTGTAAACATCATCTTCATATCATCTTCATTTTCAAGATGATAAGATACAACATCAAGAAAAACAGTATACCTCAGATTGACAATGCTTCTGCCCAATATCGGAAATTGATCACGTACAGATTTAGCAAAATCAAAATATGTGACGCTATGATTAAATGAAACTGCTGCTCCTTCACCAGAGTACACAAGCTTTGCAGTATAGTTACTGTCCATAGTACATGAACGAAAATATGTATAGTATTTCAGATTACAAGTAACTTATGACACTTATAAGCAAAACAATGCAAACAAATCACTTTTTCAAAGACTAAAATCACTAAATTCCTGGGAGTCTGGGAATATAGCACAGTTTGAGTTAAAGTGTTTCAAATCCCTAAATTCCTATGAATCCTAGAATTTACCGATCGACAATAAACGAAATTGTAATGATTAAACACAGAAATAAATCAATCAAAACATTAAAATCTGAAAGAAATTAAAAACATTGTGTTTGAGCAAAGCATCGACCTCGTTTATGTTAGAAGGCGATGGATGGCGGAACTAGAAGGGTAGAATCGTAAATCCATAAAATTTAAAAATGTATTTTTTTTTATCATAATTAACACTTAATCATGGTTATTACATCATGTTATATATAATTAAGTAACAATTTTATCATCTGAGGTTAATATGCGGAACAATTGATGATTTTTTTAATCATTTATATCTTCAAATGACACTTTTGTGTTATTTACCCTACATTTTTTATACTTATTTTATTGTTGTAATGTATAATATTTTATTGTTGTAATAAATAACAAAATTTGTAAAATAGAGAAACGGTTGGAATTAGAGCATAAAATTATAAAGATTTTGAGTTTTACTTTTTTATTATATTAAAAATATGAAAAACTTGTTGGAGTCGCTCAAAAATAACTTATTTTTTAAATAATGAGTCATTCATTTCTCGTACTTTATTAGATAAATCAATTTTTTATTTTACTGACTCTGTATTGTGCATTGACAAGGTCTCAATCCTACGTATGACTCGCTCCTCTCCGCCCTTTTAGTTCCAACCAAACAAACAAACAAACAAACAGACAGACAGTGCTGCTACTACCATGAGCAAAAATGAGGAAATATCGATGCCCCATTGTGTTAATTTATAAAATCATTATAATTTGTTTTTCTGTAAAAGATTTCAACTGGTTTCAGAAAATTTAACTTGTAATTATTGCTTCTCCTGCTTACGTTGCTAAACCTGAAACCAAAAATAGAACAGAATCCGCTTTGGCTTCTCTCACTCTGTCTCGTCCTTTTCTTCGCTTTGAAACAACCTTTAATTTCTCGCCGTCCTCACTCTTCTTATTTTCTATGCGCCTCTTGGGTATGTCCTCTCTGTCCGTCTCTCTCTCTCTCTAAATTTCTCATATTAATCTTAATTACCGCCTGATTATCGAGGTGTTTCAAATTGTATCGATCCATGTTGATTTCTTTTAATACAAAAAGTGAAATCCATGTTTATTTTTCATTACATCAAAGCTGTTATTTCAGCTTTGGTTTTGGCATGATATGCAGGTCAAACTTATGAAATCAGAGATGATCCTTAGGTGATTTGAGCTCTATTGGCTTGCAACAACAATCAATATAGGTCGTAATCGTATCATTCGTATCATTGGCTCTCTAAATTTAGCAATTACAATAGCCGTTCTCATTCTGGTAAAAGAAATAACGAGTGGGCAATTTGAACATCCGAGCAATAAGATGGGTTATCTCAATTCGGTTTTGTCATCTTCAAGCCAGGTTCATGCTGACGACGCACCCGTAAGCGGTGGTGGCCTCAGGTTGCTTAACTCTCTCTTTTTTTCAGTTCGGATCTAGTTTGTTTTTTTTTTCCAATCGGTCTTTCTTTTTATCGACTATCCATGATTTATTTTGCTATAACTTTTTTTATTTTATTTTATTTTATATATATATATTTTTTTTAACTTTTTATTAATAATTCACACACCCTACCCATGACCTCAAAATTGTCAGTTAAACACCTTAATCAACCAAGTCACAGCTAGCTGTTTCTGTATTTTCCTTGCCTAGTGTGTGTGCGAATACCACCTCTCGTTTACTAGCATTTGGTAGAGCTGAAATGCTATCTAAGTTTCTCATATCATGTATTTTATTATGCATTTATTGTCATTGAGCCCTTCTGAAACAGTAAAGCCCTTCTGAAACAGTAAAAGTGATTATCAATTTGGTCTTTGACCTGTTTCGTGCGCAAGTTTGTGTTTTAGTGAATTTTCATAATTAGTTTGACTGGGGAAAGGCTGAAGGGTGACAGAATTTAGTTAGCGACCATTAAATGTTAAATAAACAAGATTCAGGACTTATAGAATCGTACAATTTATGTTTCATTGTTCTGTTGTGCCAGGCTACATCATTTTTTGCACATCTGACTTAATTATGGTTTGACGTGTTCACCTGGTGCAAAATCATGTTTATGCATATTATTATGGTTTGCCTGTGTGCTGGATCTTCCAAACAATATTGCCTGGAATTTTGTGATTGAGGACCTTCTAGAAAATGTTTTATAATTGTGTTATGATTTTTCTACAAAGTCGCAGCTATCATTTTCTCCCCATGTATGTTTGTTAGTGCTGAACTTATATTGGAAAACATATAGCTTGTATCCTTTTGCTATAGAGAGTCATGATTAATTCCATTCATGCATTGATCTGTTTAAATTTGGTTATTCATCAATGTCATGTTGGAATTGAATTTAATCCTCACCTTTTAATTTTAAGTCTTTTATGTTGCATTTGAAATTCATGCATTGTTGAAATTTTCTGACGCTAGTTATGATGTTAAATGTGACAACAGTCAGAATGGAAAATTCAGCTATGGATATGCAAGTTCTCCGGGAAAAAGATCTTCTATGGAAGATTTTTATGAGACGAGAATTGATGGTGTTGAGGGGGAAATAGTTGGTCTCTTCGGAGTTTTTGATGGTACATGTCTCTCTATTACTCACTCATATCCACGCCTGTGAAACTTGAATTAGTGAATATGGTGTGCTTTGCACAGAATGGATAGAGTATGGACAAATATCAGATGTCTGAGTGTAAGGATATATATTCTTTCTTAAGGTTGTGCATCTCATTTATCTGCTTTAGTGTTGATACGAATCATGTGATTCTTTTCACCTGCACATCCTGTTTTGCTTTTAGTGGGTATCAACAAAAGCTCACGGGATGTAATAGCAGTTGGTACGGTATAATATGTTTGTAGTGTTGAGTGGGTTTAGCTTTGAGTCAGACTTAGGACCTTACCCTATACAGACGGTGGAACTTTTCTCTTTACCGAACTGATGATCTTCTGAGTTCTGACCTGATGACGTTTGGGTTGACCCTCTTATTTGGTTATTAGCTTCACATGCTTTCATTCATTTTAATTGCTAATCAAACTGTGATAGTTTCTGAGTTTTGATGGACTCTGTTATGTTTCCAGATGGTTTGACTATATCTATATATGTATTCACTTTTCCACTAATTTATTGTTGGATTAGTTTTCTTGGTAAGATTTCATACTTAATAACTGTTCTCCTGTTGGTATGATGGAAAATGTTCATTTTCATGATCTTTATATAGTTGCGTGCATTTGAAAAATAAGTAGATAGACAACACAGAAGATTTATGCATTGTGATTGATTCAGGTCATGGGGGTGCACGTGCTGCTGAATATGTCAAGCAAAATCTGTTTAGTAATTTGATCAGGCATCCAAAGTTTATTTCGGACACCAAATCTGCTATAGGTTTGGCACTATTACATACAGCCAGTAACCTCATGGTTGCTTTCTTGTTGTTTTGAAGAAATTTACACTACGTAATATCAAATTTTTCTTTTTCCTCAGCTGATGCATACAGCCATACAGACTCAGAATTCCTGAAGTCGGAAAATAATCAGAATAGAGATGCTGGGTCAACTGCTTCCACTGCTATCCTAGTTGGTGACCGTTTGCTTGTGGCAAACGTTGGGGATTCCAGAGCAGTGATATGCAGGGGTGGTAATGGTAAGAATTATATGTTGATTGTCAAATTAATGCGGTATTCATGTATCGCTGTTGAATAATACGATCTTATCATATCCTACTCATGCTACAGCTATAGCTGTTTCAAGAGATCACAAGCCGGACCAAACTGATGAGCGGCAACGGATTGAGGATGCAGGAGGATTTGTAATGTGGGCAGGTAAGGTTTCTTAATGATTGATTTGAAGCTTTCTCATGATTTGTAGTTTACGTTCTTAATGGTGGAGATGATAACAACAGGAACTTGGAGAGTTGGAGGTGTTCTTGCTGTTTCTCGTGCATTTGGAGATAGGCTGTTGAAGCAGTATGTTGTTGCTGATCCTGAAATCCAGGTTTGATTCTCAATATGGATACTTAATGTCAACAGCTATCTATTAGTGATTTAGTCTGGTGATATTTGTAATCCGGAAGTTAGATACTGCTAGCTTATTATTTGTAAGTCCTATGTGACTTCAAGTTCCAGATAAAGTAGACATTTTTTTTAATCAAATAGTTGTTGATTTGCATGTCTTATGCTTCTGCATTGTTTTATTGAAATTGGTTGATTTGTATGCCAGTAGTCCTTAGGCTTTTGTTGCGTGGTTCTTTATTCAGCTTTTCTGAATATTTAATAAGCCTGGTTTTCTATTTGGCAGGAGGAAAAGATTGACAACACTCTTGAGTTTCTTATCCTTGCAAGTGATGGACTGTGGGATGTTGTCACCAATGAGGTTTACCATGATTTTCCATTCTTATTTACTTTTCTGTACTTTTTGTCGATTCACCGGGCTGAGGGTGAATAACTTCCTGCCATGTTTTGTTCCATACTATTTTTGACTTGCCACAGTTATTAAATAATAATAGTTGTTATTTGAACTTTTGCTGGGATTGTTAAGTTATGCCTTTGGTTTGAGTGATTCTATACCTTGTTTCCAGGAAGCCGTTGCAATGATTAAACCAATTCAAGACCCAAAACAGGCATCTGAGAGGCTAATGCAGGAAGCATATCAGAGAGGAAGTGCTGATAATATTACTTGCGTTGTTGTCCGTTTCTTGACTAATCCAGAAGGTTCATCACGTAGCAGTTCTGGGTAAGCACCTTATCCAGCTGATTCCTTCAGACTGGTAGGTGGGCTGCAATAAAAGAATTCAGTGGTGATAGTCATAGAAAATCCATGGTAGCATTGTACTTATACAAGGATAGAGAGACTGTTAAACTTATCAGGCTGCTTATGTTAGCCTGTAGCATAGAAAGACCATTTGAGTTTAGTTCTTGTATTTTGGGGTGGTTAAGTGTAGTGGAAATGTATTCTGTTTGTAAAGTGTATTCTCGTTTCATTTGCTGTAAATCCCGTGTTAATTGTTAAAACTCTGTACTCAAGGATAAATTTGTTGTCTAATACTTGTGATATAACCGCCCGAGTTATCTTTTACATAGATATTAAAAAAAGGGAAGTGCATAAGCTGTTAAATTCAAAATTTGACAAAATAATTTGGCATGATGGTTGAAGTTGCTCTTAGCTTCCAAAAACTTCACTTTGGTACCACTTTGGAAAGTAGTCACCAAAGTGTTTTTGGAGATTGAGTGACCCGGTGTTGTTATCACTTTGGAAGTAGTCACCAAAGTTTTTGAATGTTAAGTCGCAACATCTCTGCCATCAACGTACTCTATATAAATTTTACATCTCTATCTGTTTCCTTCATTTGAATGCAGCAATCAGGTCTCAAATAGTAGGTAGGCGTATAATGTCGACCAAGTTATAGCACCTTTAATTTCTTGTTTTATCTATATTTCTTGTTCTTCAAGTCTATTGTGGTTAAAAATGATTTCCCTGCTTTAATAATACAAGTAAAATCTTTTGAAATCTAAAATCTCATATTGGCAATGTTCTTTATATTGCTATTGAGTTTGATAATATCAACTTTGTTCATACTTTTGAGAAGCCGACTTTTTGACAGATGCTCTGCAAATCTCCAAAGATGCCCCTACATTCTCAGGTTACATAAGCCACCTTGTGATATTTTTTTGTTTTCCTTCTAACAAAAAGATACCTAACATATAATCAGATCCCTTCTCAATACAAAATTGCAGTTCAAAGCCAGAAAGCAAAATCATTACAACATAATCTTGTACAAAATCGACGTCAATATTCGAGGCATCATAACATATGTACATCACTAGCATCCCGGGAGCACAAGGAAATGGAAACACAAATTTTACAGCTAAAATAAAACCTAAAAGGAAGGAACGACGCCGTAGCGGCAGAGACGTTCGGCTTCGATCTCCACTTCAGTGCGCTTAGCGAACCTGCCTTTGATTCGTGGTCTGGTCTCGGCATAAGCTTTTCGAGATGCATAACGGATCGTCTTCTCGAACTTTCGGTTCTTTCTCTTCTCTCTGTACCTTAACACCCTGGCTTCACGATCCGCCGATGAAATCTGAACCGTGGGATGCGATAACTGATCGACCACAGAGCTGATCGACTTGGTGTAAGGATCTGAGAAGTTCGTCAGCATGTTGCCATCTGGCACGATGCTAACATCCAGAGGCGATGATGATACCTGGGCACAAAGAGATACACTGTTAAATTAAGGCAAGCTAGATATTCACAGTCGCAGAGATAGATCGATGAGAAAGCTTACACTCTGGCTTAAATAGATGAAAGGCTTGGATCCTGGCAACTCCATTTCAAAGCTTTGAGGCTGGGCGCTCTTGCTCTGCACAGGGACCACTCCGTCAGTAGCACTACTGTTCTGCTCCTGAGCTTCAGTTTTCGGATCCGCTGGCGTCCCGTAACCCAGATCCAAATACGAATCCATGTCAGAGAACACGTACTGGCCCGAATTCAGATCCTTAGGATTTGGGAGCAGCCACGAAGCAGCCTCGGCCTCAGTCGTCTCTCCGTCCGACAAGTAGCGGTCATCGAGCAAGTTGACGGCGGCAGCATCAGGTTTGCCCGAGTTCAGTGAGTCGTAGAACGGGGCCACCGGGACTCTCTCGTGTCGGCGGCTGAGAGGGTTAGCAGAGTGGATTTCTCGGTCGCACGTGACGCAGAGCGTGGCGTCGTCGGCCTTGCACGTGACGTGGGCAGGAGCTTGCTCGCACACCTCGCACAACCAGACCCGCGCGTGGCGCGAAGCGAGCTTGTTGGCTGCATGGATCTTTGTATCGCAGTTTATGCACAGGAAAGCGGAGTCTGCTCGGCAGAACAGAGTCGCCGTTGCCGATTTGCACGAGTCGCAGAGCTTCGAGGCCATACTCGCCATAGCGCTCACTCTTCCTGCACTGTAATTCGATCCGTTCTTTCTCTCTCTCAACTTTATGGGTATGTGTCTATCTGGTGGGGCCTAGATTTCTTGGCATTAGCTAATGGCTGAACGACACGCGGAAGAAGCTTAGCCAAAAAATGGGATTTGCCTAGCTAACGATAATACGGAGTGGGTGGACTTTGAAAATAACCAGTTTTGAATTAAAATAAATAATAAATATTAATTTTAAAAATAAATTAATTTATAATATTTTTAATAACAACAGTTTTTAAAAACTATAAAGTATTAAACAACGGTGCTCGATAATATTAATTTTAAAAATTAATTAATTTATAATATTTTTAATAACAAAAGCTTCTTAAAGCTATTAAGTTAAACAACAGTGCTCGATAATTCGATAGTGTCCTAAAATAAAAAAACCCAAGAGCGGCGGAAGGAGAAGCCCGACTGCATCACAACCTTATTCTAGCGACAATCTCGGCATGGGCCTCACCTACGCTGCTCGGTCTGCTGCCGGACGGGGATTCTAAGTGGAACGATTGGAAATGATGAGGCTTAAAGGTTTTGGTGGCTGTTTGTTTTCGTTTTCAAGTTGAATGTCTCAGTTGTGGCGGCCATTTGGTGCACAATCAGAGGCCTTGTTGCTTTGCTTCTCGTTTTCTGAATTGACGACGGCATGGATTGGGATGGAATTGGAGGTGGCAACGTCACATGGGAAAGAGATCGAGGTCTGTTTCTCGTGAGGCAGTTCAGTACTCGGGATGTTTTTTGCGCGGCCTTTCGTGGCGGAGGATCCCATGGTAGAGGATGCGAGTGTGGCAGTGTTCATGGGGACGATTTCGGGGCGGGTGAGCAGGGCAGTGCGGTTGTGGTGGCGAAGGTTGAAGAAAGCTAGTGCAGTAATGGTCGCACATTGATGGAGGGTGGAAACTGGATCTGGGCTCAAGCAGGCATTTGGGCTTTGTGGGCTCTCTCGTGCAGTTGCTAAAATTGTGGGCTAAACTCTTAGCCCATTACCAAGTGTTTAGATTTATCTATTTACGCTAAATCCTATTTTATGAACCTAAGCATTTGGGTGCCTAATTGCTATGCTTTTTATAACTTGATTAGGTTCACTTTTTCTTTTTTATAATGATTGGTGCTAGCATGCCAAGTCCTTAACTTGTCCAAGATATGACGAAAGAATGTATGTATCCGTGCCATTTTGGCTTGAATTGCGTTATATGAATGAAATGGTCTTTTGGCTTTTCATCTAAATAAAATAAAATATGATAGTAGCTTCTGAAAGCCACCTTGAGGTTGCTTTTAGAAGCTAGTGATGTACTTTCTAAAAAAAAATTGTTTTTATACAGTTAACCAAACTCTATAAAATTTAAAAATTCAAACAAAAGCTGATTTTTTTTTTTTTTAAAGTGAAGTTATACCAAACGGAGCCTTAGACATCGTGGTGTCAAACACAGATGTCAACTTCAATTTCGATGCTACCACAGACAAGTGATGGTCTTTGGTTGCTATCAGGTCTCTACCTTGGTTGCACCTATTGGTAATTGTTTCTACCTGTCCTGAGGTCACGGGACGAGAGGTCGAATCCTTAGCCCGTGGCTGATACCTATACAAGTAGCAGTGCGTCAGGAATCGGGACTGGGGTGGCCTAGTCTTCAACTCTCCGATGCTTAAATTAGTGTTTAGTAGCTACTTGCAATGTACGGGAGTTGAGAAGAAGTTTGTGGACTTACTTCTTTTTGGGAGCTTGGGAGCTTGGTAGCTACTTGCAATGTAGGCTTTCAAAAGATTCTGAGAAGGTTGATTCGTTCGTGATAAGTGCGTTTTACGCCATGTTCTTAATGTATTTTCACCCCCATTTATACTTTGTTTGTGCCTTAGTATAGTCATTTTTACTTATTTTAGAGTCAAGAGGGTTTTTCTGTAGAGTTGTGGCTACTAGCCGTTTTTATACAGAAAATTGCACTTAAATAATGAAAACCGTTTTTGGACTATCACTTGGACGTTTTATTATGATTCGTTATTTTGTTACCTTGTCAGTTTTGATGTATTTTGTTTAAATGTGCAGAAGACAGGTAAATACGCTTAACATATCGAGAATCATGATGAACGGACTCATGAATGACAACAAGTGAGGCCACGGAAAAGAGGAAACACTTTTGGACATTGTTTTGCTCTCGGACAGAATCTGCCAGAAAACGTACATCAACTTCAAAAATTCATATCTAGAGTTCCAGGAGGAGTTAGAAGGCGTGCCACATATGGAATCAAAGCTGTGTGTGTCTACTTTTCAACCCCATTTGGATCGCAGCAATCGGAGTTGAGACGAAGGAGTTATGAGCAAAACAGTGGACAGAGGTCAGGCTGCAAAACTGGGCAGAAACTGCCTAAGTTGTCTAACGAGTTTTGGGAGATGATTCTTCAACAAAAGGCTTCCCAAATTTGTCAAGATGTATCAAGACCTTAATGAAGTGTTAGGAAGCTGGACAAAAGAAGAAAATACGAAGAAGCATCAAGGCAGCCATATTTTGGTTAAGTGTAAGGTTTCCCGGTCAAACCGGGAAAGCTGACCTTGCCGGACCTATCACTGGTTTTGGCTGCCATCAAAGCCCAAGATTTCGTACATGAGGCCTACATGGATCCATAAACATGTAGGAAGGTCCAAAAAGTCAGAAGAAGGAGTCCAAATTCGGATACACAAGCTGCATTGAAGAAGGAATCATTGAGCAAATAGGAAAGAGAGTTAAAATAGGATTATCTTTCCTTTGCCGATGCAGCTAGGGTTTCTCTATAGGTTTTCTGCATAAATAGGTCTGTTGTATGCATATTTTGGGAGTCCTTTATCTGCCTTAAGTTTATAGCTAGCCTAAACTCTACCTAAAAACCCTCCACACACAGAAAATACACAAACACAGCCGCCATCCCTTTGCCGCAACACAGCCTTTGCCGACTGCATCCATCCACTTTGCCAACTGCCTCCCACCATCCTAGCCGATCTAAATAGGTAGGTTAGAGATGGATACATCAAGGTTGTGTATGTATATTATCTGTGTAAGAACAATGATTTTATTGATATATATTTTGTGGATTTTTAGGTTTTATATGATGCATGTGTTTATGACTCTTCTTTGTGATTTGATATGAACATGTTTGTCATGTAACGAATTAGTATGCATGCTAGGATTAAGAATCTGTTAGGATACGAAATTTAGGTTATTAACAAGTGTTAAATTGATTAGTTATCACCTGAGCATGAAGTCGAACCTTAGGTTAATTTGGTGGCCACAAGTTGACTATTAGGGGGGTGTCTAATAAGCCGTAATACTTAGACTAAATTTAGGCCGATAGGAAACTTTTAGTTCTAAGTGTTGCCAAGGGTTGTTAGGGTGAATAACTTGCATAGGTTCGAGGATGGGTGACGCCATTGCTAACGAGTATGTCTCCAACCGACTCAAGAACGGTAAGTGAATTCTTGTTTGTTTTAGGCCGGTAGGAAATCTCAAACAGGGGTGTCACATATGTCTAGATTCAGGCCGGTAGGAAGTTTCTTGTACAACTTGAGAGAGTCTTAGAGGTTGGAATTAGTTTACACTTGTGAAAACTTAGATGAAGTAACTTGATTGTTTCTTAAGACTACTTGTTTACTAATCGGTGTTTTGTCTTGCTATTTGCTTAAACGGTAAAGTGACCATGTATGTAAATATTTGTTTTGTTTATTTTCTGTTTTAATCCATATTGCCGAACCAAACCCCCATATTATTCTTTATGTATATATTTGTGTGAATATTGCTAACTAATTTGTTTTGCAGAAATAAGTTCTTCCCTAGTGTCCCCGGCCTAGAACGATACCCTACTTGCATATACTACTACGATAGGGTTTATTATTGATTAACGTCTTAATTTGACAGGTCAATTTTTGGCGCCGTTGCCGGGGACGCTAAAAAGGATTTATTTATGTATTTATGTATATTATGACTAACTATTTTTCTGTTTTATAGGTACATTGCCGAGCTTATTTGCATATATATTGCCGAGCTTGTATACTTGTATCTATGTGTTTATATGTAAAACGTTTTTGTAAAAATTCCATAAGTAGGCCGACATGTTATTGAGTTTAGAGTGCTTATATGGTTTGTTGTTTTGGTGTGTCTAAAGTGAAACATGTAGGTGGAGCCACTTGTGTTAATCTTAGCCTAAACCCCTCTTTTGAGCGATGCTTCTTCGAGTCTTTGACTCTTAAAGGCAACTTAGCTTGTTTGAGGTTGAGGGCGGCTTTGATTAACATAAGGTGACTGATCTAGGGATCCGAGTTTGTTCCTAGCTGAGTAAGGGGTCGTTCTGTCATAGATATGGAATTCAGGTTTGTTCAATTGGATCTCAAGATCATGACTGACCACTCTTCTCGGTGAAGGGGTCGATAGGGGTCCGCCTCCTTGATCACAAACGAGTCTTGCCTGGTTCTTGTAGGGGGTTCGCCCTCCGTGACATTGACACTTGCCTTCTGAAACCACGGAATCCGCTCGACCTAGTCAAAAGCTCGGGCCGTAGCATCACCTTGCTTTAGATTTTCGAAAGCAACTTGGCATATAGGCATTCTAACTTCAATTTTGAAATTGGTATTGATTTTCATGGTATATAGGATGAAGCAAAACACTACCTTGAGCTGTACAAGCTCATTGCACAGTGGTCTTCCCTGCTCCACGTACCATGAAGTTAAGAGTTAATAAAATGAACTAGCAACTTTATTAGGTTGCCAACGATATGTGCTTAAGTGAAATTGAACTTGTTATTGTGCTCGATTGGGGTGATGATGATGATGTCGTGTGTGGAGGAGCTGCCGCGCAAGGGAATGCCAACCAAGGGGCTGTCGAGCATGAACATGTTGCCATGCAAGGTGGGAATGTCGAGCCAAGTGGGAGGAATGCCGAGCAAGGAACAGCCGAGCAAGGGACTGCCGAGCCTACACAACACCGAGATCAAGGTACCGAGCAACACAAGCAAACTAAGCCAAGCAAGGGAGACTTGGAAGCTATGAAGAAAAGGGCTCTTGAGAAAGACCCTGCTGCCATGGAAGGAAGACATTTGGCTGCCAAAGATGCAGCCATGCCGAGCACTTGTTGTATACCCTTCCCCTCACGTTTCACCAAGAGCAAGCGAGCCAAGTCCGACAAAGAAGTGTTGGATGTTTTTCGAAAGGTGAATGTCAACATCCCCTTGTTGGAGTGTATTAAACAAGTACCCAAGTATGCAAAGTTTTTGAAGGAGCTTTGCACCACAAGAAGACACACAAGGGAGAGAAAGGTTATGAGCATGAGCGAGACCGTGTCCGCCGTGCTACAACGCAAGATGCCGCCAAAGCTTAAGGATCCAGGAAGCTTTTCAATTCCAGTTGTCATCGGCACTACAAGGTTTGAGAAAGTGATGCTTGATCTAGGGGCTTCCATTAATGTCATGCCCTACTCTGTTTACTTGTCTCTAGGTCTTGGTCCACTTCAACATGATGACATAGTGATCCAATTGGCGGATCGATCAAGCAAATACCCTAAGGGGTATGTGGAGGATGTCCTTGTGCAGGTTAATCACCTGATATTCCCTGCAGACTTTTATGTGTTGGAAATGGAGGAGTCAGTTGATGATTCGACACAGCTTCTGTTAGGAAGACCCTTCATGAGAACCGCAAGGACCAATATCGATGTGGCTGGGGGTAATTTGACTATAGAGTTTGATGGCGAAGTCATTAAGTTCAACATCTTTGACGCCATGAGACATCCAAGTGCCATTCAAGATGAAGCAAGCAGCCATGCAGAGCCTTATTGTGGGGATGACGCCACTTTTCAAGGAGAAGGAAGAAGAGTCTAGGCTGACAGACTATAAACATTAAGCGCTGCATGAGAGACAACTCATTTCAACCGTAGCTGTGGAGGAGCCATCACCGAGAGTTTGAATTTCTTAATCCCTTCACTGTTATTGTTGATATTTTTATGTATATATTTATTATGTGTTTTCGATCCCTACTTAGAGAATTATACATAACTTTGAGCTTACATTGAGGACAATGTAATTTTCTAAGTGTGGGGTAGAGATTACATAATAAATGTATATTTTATTTTTTTAGCTCTTTGCCGAAATTTTAAAATTCCGTTTTTTGTTTTTATTTCGAGTTTGTTTTATTTTTAAAATATTTTTAATTGTTTTGAGTCTTATACCCTTAGAATGTCTATGAAAATTATCTTTTAACATGCATAATGGATGGTTGAACATTTATCTTAAGAAAATTGCAATTTTTCATGAATTTTGTAAAGTATGAACACTTGAGATTTTTGAAAGAAAAGTTTGCATGTTTTGTTATTTTGTTTCCATAACAACCTTTGTGAGATTTTGAGCCTAATATACTTTCTTTTTGAGTAATTAAATTCCATATCCTTTGAAAATTCACGTAAAGCCTCATTATTTTCAGTATTCAATAACTATGTGCTATAGCTGTTTAATGGACTCTAGAATTTACTAGAACTTATTTATGTGATTTTCAAAGCTTTATAATCATAACTTGTTCTGATTTTGAATAGGATTGCAATTAATCTCAATTAGGATCACCACCAAAGCCAAAATAAGTCTTTGCCCATTTTTGTGCCCGTCGTGGGACTCCTTAGTTAAACCCCTTTGAGCCTACATTATGCCTTTTCTTTCATCACCCTTAAACAGAATTCCTGAGCTTAGTATAGATTATCTTTACCTTGTTGTCAAGACTTGGCAAAGAATTTTCGATGAAGCTGTGCCGTGATGTTAAAGAACAAGTGTGGGGAAGAGTTGAAGTGTGGGGTTGATACACCATTGTTTTATATTGTTATATGCCAAAATATGTCTTGTCCGAAATATAAAAAAAATTATTGCAAAAGAAGTTGCCGAAACAAAAGAAAAAAAAAAGAAAAAAAAGAAAAAAAAAAAAGAGAAGAAAAGAAATCGGCAAAAGAAAAGAAGAATTTCGGACAAGTATGAAAGAAAAAGTCTAAGGCATAAGTTTTTATGGTATTTTCATGAATGTGGAGTTGTATTTGAAGGTCCAAGAACGTTATATTTGACCTTTGTCCTGTTCATGGAGTGGAGACATAAGGAGGATGGAGTTGAAATTTGCCTAAGTCTTGTTTGATAAACACCACTTATATCCAAAAAAATTCCTACCTTATGAAACCAAGCCTCGTTACAACCCTTGAGATTATTTCATGATTCTTAAGATGACTAACTTTGATTTGTGGAGATTTTCATATAAGTAAGCATATGGTTTTGGTCCATTATTGCACTTAGTTATTAAATGAGGTTTTTCCATGAAAAACGTTATTCTCAAAAGAGCTTTTATATGCAAGTTACTTGTTATTTATCATCTTTTCTCTTGCATATACTTTTAAGAGAGTACCCTTTTTCGAGTAAAAAAATAAGAGAGTATACCTAAGTGAGGAGGATCAAAATTTCAAACATGTTTTACTTAAGAATATCGAATCTCTCACCTTTTCATGCTATATTACAAGTTTATGAACTTTTGCAATTGTGCTTTTCACTTGAATATTTAAACTTGAAATTATGCATACTTAAGAATCTGAGACAAAAATTTTTTTTTAAGGGTATTAGAGTTTTTGTTAGTGTCGTTTTTTGTTTTTGTTTTTACTTTTAGTTAGAGTCAGTTTGCTAAGGGACTAGCAAAGCTTAAGTGTGGGGTAGTTTGATAAGTGCGTTTTACGCCATGTTCTTAATGTATTTTCACCCCCATTTATACTTTGTTTGTGCCTTAGTATAGTCATTTTTACTTATTTTAGAGTCAAGAGGGTTTTTCTGTAGAGTTGTGGCTACTAGCCGTTTTTATACAGAAAATTGCACTTAAATAATGAAAACCGTTTTTGGACTATCACTTGGACGTTTTATTATGATTCGTTATTTTGTTACCTTGTCAGTTTTGATGTATTTTGTTTAAATGTGCAGAAGACAGGTAAATACGCTTAACATATCGAGAATCATGATGAACGGACTCATGAATGACAACAAGTGAGGCCACGGAAAAGAGGAAACACTTTTGGACATTGTTTTGCTCTCGGACAGAATCTGCCAGAAAACGTACATCAACTTCAAAAATTCATATCTAGAGTTCCAGGAGGAGTTAGAAGGCGTGCCACATATGGAATCAAAGCTGTGTGTGTCTACTTTTCAACCCCATTTGGATCGCAGCAATCGGAGTTGAGACGAAGGAGTTATGAGCAAAACAGTGGACAGAGGTCAGGCTGCAAAACTGGGCAGAAACTGCCTAAGTTGTCTAACGAGTTTTGGGAGATGATTCTTCAACAAAAGGCTTCCCAAATTTGTCAAGATGTATCAAGACCTTAATGAAGTGTTAGGAAGCTGGACAAAAGAAGAAAATACGAAGAAGCATCAAGGCAGCCATATTTTGGTTAAGTGTAAGGTTTCCCGGTCAAACCGGGAAAGCTGACCTTGCCGGACCTATCACTGGTTTTGGCTGCCATCAAAGCCCAAGATTTCGTACATGAGGCCTACATGGATCCATAAACATGTAGGAAGGTCCAAAAAGTCAGAAGAAGGAGTCCAAATTCGGATACACAAGCTGCATTGAAGAAGGAATCATTGAGCAAATAGGAAAGAGAGTTAAAATAGGATTATCTTTCCTTTGCCGATGCAGCTAGGGTTTCTCTATAGGTTTTCTGCATAAATAGGTCTGTTGTATGCATATTTTGGGAGTCCTTTATCTGCCTTAAGTTTATAGCTAGCCTAAACTCTACCTAAAAACCCTCCACACACAGAAAATACACAAACACAGCCGCCATCCCTTTGCCGCAACACAGCCTTTGCCGACTGCATCCATCCACTTTGCCAACTGCCTCCCACCATCCTAGCCGATCTAAATAGGTAGGTTAGAGATGGATACATCAAGGTTGTGTATGTATATTATCTGTGTAAGAACAATGATTTTATTGATATATATTTTGTGGATTTTTAGGTTTTATATGATGCATGTGTTTATGACTCTTCTTTGTGATTTGATATGAACATGTTTGTCATGTAACGAATTAGTATGCATGCTAGGATTAAGAATCTGTTAGGATACGAAATTTAGGTTATTAACAAGTGTTAAATTGATTAGTTATCACCTGAGCATGAAGTCGAACCTTAGGTTAATTTGGTGGCCACAAGTTGACTATTAGGGGGGTGTCTAATAAGCCGTAATACTTAGACTAAATTTAGGCCGATAGGAAACTTTTAGTTCTAAGTGTTGCCAAGGGTTGTTAGGGTGAATAACTTGCATAGGTTCGAGGATGGGTGACGCCATTGCTAACGAGTATGTCTCCAACCGACTCAAGAACGGTAAGTGAATTCTTGTTTGTTTTAGGCCGGTAGGAAATCTCAAACAGGGGTGTCACATATGTCTAGATTCAGGCCGGTAGGAAGTTTCTTGTACAACTTGAGAGAGTCTTAAAGGTTGGAATTAGTTTACACTTGTGAAAACTTAGATGAAGTAACTTGATTGTTTCTTAAGACTACTTGTTTACTAATCGGTGTTTTGTCTTGCTATTTGCTTAAACGGTAAAGTGACCATGTATGTAAATATTTGTTTTGTTTATTTTCTGTTTTAATCCATATTGCCGAACCAAACCCCCATATTATTCTTTATGTATATATTTGTGTGAATATTGCTAACTAATTTGTTTTGCAGAAATAAGTTCTTCCCTAGTGTCCCCGGCCTAGAACGATACCCTACTTGCATATACTACTACGATAGGGTTTATTATTGATTAACGTCTTAATTCGACAGGTCAGTTCGTAATTTTGTAAGATCGTGCTAAACAGCCTGAAAAACACACACAGTTTTCTAAAAAAAATTGATGAAATAAGTTGAGAGATCAATGTTATTGTTGTATAGGGGTCCCAAGTTATTGGTGTATAGTGTTTAGTAGCTACTTGCAATGTACGGGAGTTGAGAATGAGCTTTGTGGACTTACTTCTTTTTGGGAGTTTGTGCCTATTTTATAGGCCAATGTTAGGCTTTATGGCTTCAGTCCTCGATGTGAGACTATCTGTGGTCCCTTGCGGCACCTCCCCTTTTCGGGGTGCTTCGCCGCCTGAGAGTGGGTTTGGTCGGCAAACTGTTGTCGGACCTTCACTCTTTAGATACCAGTGAAAGGTTCACCGGAGCTATCTTGCCCGGAATGATCTTCGGCGACCGGGTAATTGTGCCATATTCTCAGCTTGGCCAAGTATTTTAGCTATGTACTAACAAGTCCCCAAGTCCCTAGTCTGAGAGAGCTCTTGGGTGGGAAGTTATTCCTTAGATGCCAAGAATATGTTTTATCCGGGAGCTGGAGGCATGGTGTCAAGTCCCCAAGTCCCCACGCGAGGTGACGGGGGAAAGTACTGAGTTAAGGTCATAACGGTTCGCGAATGGTTCGCGCTGGTGGCGTAACGGGCCGCACTAGGGGTGTAAATAGTTCTCGCTAGCGGGCGAAATGGTTCTCGCTGGTGGCGTAACGGGCTACGCTGGTGGCGTAACGGGTTGTGCTAGTGGCGTGACCGTTCGCACTATGGTGGAATGGTTCGCCCTGGTGGCGTAACGGGCTGCGCTAGTGGCGTCACCGTTCGCGCTGGTGGCGTAACGGGCCATGCTAGTGGTGTGACCGTTCACGCTAGAGGCGGAATGGTTCGCGCTGGTGGCGTAACGGGCCACGTTAGGGGCTTAAATAGTTTGCGCTAGCAGGCGGAATGGTTCACGTTGGTGGCGAACGGGCCGTGCTAGTGGCGTGACCGTTCGCGCTGGTGGCATAACAAGCCGTACTAGCGGTGTGACCATTCGCGCTAGCAGGCGTTTTTGCACCTTTTTTTTTTGAGACACACGTGTAGTTGACATGCGTGTGCAGGGGTGTGGGGGTGTCGTAAATGTATGTATGACATGTGACTGTGCCCTAGCCGTATAGATTGGGGTGGGATGCCTATAAATAGGCCTGGGAAAAACCAGAGGAGGGAGTTTGCGCTTCGAAACTGAGTTTTAGGGCTGAGGGAATTACTCGTGATTTTTTGCATAGAGTTTTGGCTAAGCTGTGAAATCCAAACTGGAAAATGTCCAATTTCATCCTCGATCGATTGGGTGTGAGCGCTCGGCTGTTTGCAACCAGCTTCACTTCCACTACGCAAATCTGCTGTTTCAAGGTATGAATTTGTCGGTTTTTATTTTGCTTGTGGGTTTTGTTTTTGGTTATCTGGAGTCGATTGGGATTGTTCGCATGTTTACGATGTTGGTAGGAATTCTAGAGTAAAAGATTTGTTGATTTGCTATCGAGTTGGTTTGGATTAAGGTAGCGAGGTGTCTAACTCATGAAGATGTAGGGTATGACAGATCCGGTGTGGGTGTCCAGTGAAGAGATTATGGCTGTCTCTTGTTCGCCTGATTCGGATTCGAACACCTTGCACCGGTGGGAGGAGGAGTTGAATATACTTATGGCGAAAATTGCCCTTGATTTAAGGGAAGGCATCCCTGTTATGGATGTCGGGTCTCATGTGTCCTCGTCTAACCCTCTCTTGCAGGAGGTAGAGGAGTTTAGCATGGCGAGATCTCGGGAGGAGGATGATTCGTTTTGGGAACCTCCTGGAGAGAGTATGACCTCGTTAGAGCTTAAAACCCTTCGTCAGAACTAGAGTATTCTTGACGAGGTCTTGCTGCGGCCGCTCGGTAGGGGTGTGGAGTTTTGGGACCCACCGGGCAATTTTACGTTGGTATACGAGTACCAACTGAGATGCGGGTTGACATTCCCACTGCCCCCTTTTGTGCAGTACACATTTGCCTGTCTGCATGTCGCCCCGGGGCAAGTTACCCCCAATATGCTAAGACAGACATTGGGGACATGGGTTCTTTTTCGTCTGTTGAGGCAGGAGTTCCCCAATTTTAAGGAGTTCAATGCCTGCTGGCACATGAGGTGGTGTGCGAAGAAGGGCAGCCAGGGCTGCATGACGATGAAGTCTTGGGGGAAGTTTAAAATCTTGGTGGAACACTTGCCTACGTCGACGAATGAGAACTGGAGGTGGAAGTGGTTTCTTGTCGGGGGGCAATGGCAGGAGTGACACGGTCATCCTTTTCGGGTTCCCGGGACGTTCCAGAAAATAGGTACCGTGTATTTTTGCCTTGTGTTTCTTTGCTTTGTTATGTTCTGCCCTTGCTGACAACTGGCTTTGTGTAGTGCCGCAAGAGTACAATCTTACGGAGCTGATGGAATGTCAGATTCGCAGGGCATTCGAGTGTAGGAGCTCGTACCGGATATGCAGCCTTGACATATACAACCATTTCGGCTATACCCGGGTCCCGGGTCTGTATTTTGGTGGTTGCGTTCCCGCTTTTATGCTTGTTGGTCTCTTTCTGATCTTCCTTTTTTATGTTTGCTGCAGTGACGATGTCACATGACGGTGGATCACGGAAGAAGGAATGTCCATACGACAAGGTGTCGGATGAGGACATGTTGGAAGGGTCGTTGGCTAAGGCGGACCACGGCAAGCAATACGATATTGACTTGGAGACTGGGGATGGGAAAAATGTCACGCCCCGAATCTTAATTTTTACCTTTATTACTAGCATAGTGGTAATAAGAGTTTTTACCGTGTTCGTCACTAAGTGTGTAATTTAATTAGTCCCAGAGGGTGTTGAGGGACTAATATTTCGAGGGAATTATTCAAGGAAGAATTTTTGACGACGGTAAAAAATGGTAATTTTTACTAGTAAAAGGTAATTTTTTTGGGGTATTATTTTCGGGGTGTTGAATTTTTGGATTGTGGGTTTAAAAGGGGACTTGGACCCGGATCAGGCCCAAGCCCAGTTTCAGCTTTCTGCTCTCTCTCTCTCTTCCCGGTTTCTTTCTCCCCGAGCCGTTTCTGTCAGAAATTTTCCCGACGCCGTTCACCGCCATCTGGCCTCCGTTCGCCGCCGGACCTGTCTCGTTCGGTCGGTCTCCCTCCCAGCAACAGTCCTAGACCGGTGGCAGCCTCCCTAGCGCCGCCGTGAGGGAGAAACGTCACCCGGAAGCTCCGACTGCCGAATCGGTTTTCTCACCGGAACTCCTTCCTCCGGCCGCCATAGCCGGCGAGCCATAGCTCAAAAGGAAGCCCTCCTTCCGTGCTTCAATCCCTCCAAAGGGCTCGCTCCGTCGTGAGCTAGGTAAAGAGAAATCGGAATTTGAATCTCTAGGGCTTTATTGTGTATTTCATTTCGATTGATGTGCTTAGGCTTAGAATTGGAGTTTGTGGTGGTTAGGAATGTTGTAGAGGAGGTTGAGAGGAAGATGCTGCCAAAATTTGGTGACCATCAGAGGTCGCCGGCCACCGCTGCCAGCTGAGCCGCCGCCGCCGCCGAGAAAATGTTTTTGGTGGAGAAAAATGTGAGGAGTTTAATGGAATAAGTTGTAGAATTTTTGGAGGAGTTTTGGATAGGTTTGAGATTTGTTGAAGTTTGGTATTTTTGGCGGATTATTAATTTATAATCTGGCCATTAGATTTTATTTGGTGGAAGGTGATTTTGAGGATGTCGGTAAAAATTGTGGAGTTTTGAGGTTGGCAGTGGATTTAAGATTTTGGAGTGTTAGGCTTGGTTGAGCGCGAAGCATATTTAATTATGCATGTTTTGTCGGTGTTTTATTTTAAGGAATTAATTATGTTTGGAACAGGACGTGATGAGGCTCGAGCAGAGGAGACCTCCGACCGACGTCAGGTTTAGGCTTAAGTTGTGAGTGGACTTTTGTTTTATATAATGTGTTTGAATTGTTTATTGTTGAGTAATTTCCTTAATTTGTTGGATATTTTTCCCAAAATTGAGAATTTCTGCGATTATACTCGAGGCAAAATTCCGAGAATAGTATGTATGAGAGAGAATGCTAGCTAGCTATACGTGGCAGCCCCCATTCTGAGGACGAATGCCAGTTGGGGTGATGTGAGCGTTAGACGCGAGCGTAGTAGCCTTGTATGATTTTCTACTTGTTGAGATTATTCTATGTTTTTACATTCATTCATAGAAATCGTACAAGGAGTAAGCAAGTATATATAATCACTCGGTCTTTATCCTCCATTCTGAGGAAAAATGACAGTATGGAGCGACGTGAGCGTTAGACGCAATCGTATTGGCCTGGTATGACTATCTAATTTAAAGCTTATTCATAGATAACATACATGGAGCATACGAGTGGTTAATACATACTGATATATATATTTATAATTTGAGCCTGAGAGGCTGTCTTTGTTTAAGATTTGGGGACTAGCCAGAACTAGTCGTTTTCATTAATAATTTCTTGGGGAAATATTATTGTTGTTGAGATTATTTTTGTCCACTCACTCTGACGTGATGAAATATTTTCCCTTGGGCTTTTCCTTCGAATTCGTTTTTAAATGCCCAGTCTGCAGAGTTCGGGTGGGGTCTAGAAGGAGGCGACGAGGCATAGTCACTCATTTCTCCACTACTGTTCACCAGTAGGTCTTCTGTTTAATCACTAGGATTTCTAGTAGCTTCCGCTGTATTGCTTATAGTAGCTCTGAATACTTTTGGAAAAATATCTGTGTTTTATTTTATTTGGTTATTTGGATTAAGTTGAAGAAGTTATATTATTGGTTAAAAGTGTTCTATAATTTTTCCGGGTTAGGGTTGTCCATTTTCAAAGGAGGTTTGCCGAGTCCTTCGGTAAGTTTTCCTTGGAGGTGGTCCCCACATGACTCACCTCGGGTTTCAGGGTGAAATTCGGGACGGGTCTTGACAAAAAAGGTGGGGCTGGGCGATGGTGAAGACTTTCTGAGGTTGAACTTGGCGGATGAGGATTACGCCTACGTGCCCTATTTGGTGGCAAAAGCAATGGAGTGGGCGCTTAGGACGTGGAGGTGGGGGAGGTGCAAACAGAGGGTGGCGATCGCGAGGGTGAGCAAAGTCAGTCCCCAGCAGGAGAGCCTATTGCAAAGCCAGAGAGCGTGGTGGACTTGGCTGTGAAGGATGTGGGCGGCCCTCACTCTGGCGGCGAAGATGTGGTGGAGGAGGTAGCGGATCTCACTAAAGAGATTGGCGCGGCAAGGACTCGGAAGAGAAAGGAGAGAGTCAAGCCGGCTCGCGAGGGTCAATCTAAGAGGTCACGGCGGGAGGGGCGTTCCGGGGGATCAAGTAGTTTAGCTGGGATCACCCAAGCTTTGGAAAGGACGGGGGAAGTGCAGCCGTACCTAGCCCAGATGGCGTACGACATGCATCATCGCTCCCGTAACATGCATGCTTTGGAGGACGTGGATCCGCTGGCTGGCCTTGCGCTCGCCAAGGAGAAATTGACTCGAGTAAGCATCTGCACGCTTTTGTTTTCCATTGTTGTGAGTTTGGGCTTATGTGCTGCTTTGTAACTGCAGGCGACATTGTTAATGTATGCTACGAGCGAACGAGCAGTTACGCACCTGCAGGGGGATGCTGAGACAAAGTGTCAGCAGTTGAGGGAGGCGGAGGAAAACAACCATGCCCTCGGGCAACGGCTAGAGCAAGTGGAGCAGGACGCTGCCGTCTTCTGGGACCAGGCTGACGCCACGGGGAAAGAGGTGGCGGAGTTGAAGGAGGCCATGCAGAGGAAGGATGAGCAAGTGGAGGTGGGGGAGTTAGCGGTTGCCAAGGCAACATCTTTGGAGGCTGAGGTGGCGAGGTTGACGAGGTCGCTGGCAGATCTGGAAGTGTCCTGGAAAGCCAAGTGTGGGCGAGCTGCCGGGGTGGGGGAAAGGTTGTTTCACGAGATCGAAGTATATAAGCAGCAGCTGTGGGGTGCATACAACAAAGGACAAGATGATTTGAGCCGGATTAGCTGCCAGGTGGGCTGGATTAATGAGTCAGTCATGCGCAAGTGGTATACTGAGAGGGATGCTGTAAAGAAGGCGCAGAAACAGTTGACGCCTGAACAAAGGAAGCAAGTCGAGATCTCGCGATCTTTGGCGAAGCAGCATAAGGCTTGGCGTGCGACATCTTCCGCTAGGCAGGAGGCTCCAGATGTGGGTGCATCGCGGCCTCTGGCGACTGAGGCTGCGTCACCCTTGAGGGCTGCTAACCCCGGGTCCACATCTACTCAAGTGATGACGTCCCAGGCGGAATCTTCTGTTCCGCCCCCTGATCCTCGAGCTCCGGGGCCTCTGGCGTCTGTTCACCCTGAAGTGCAGAAGTCTCCAACTAGGAAGTCTCCTGGTCCGGAGGTGGCACAAGGGAGTTCGCTTGTGCACCCCCTTGTTGTTATGAAGCCTCCACTCGTGTCACGGGACCGCTCGAAGCACATGTTTGGGTAGAGGGTTTCGGTGAATAGTAGCTATTCTTGCGGCTGTGGCAGCGGGTCGATGAGCAGGGGAAGTGTGAACAAGTCCGGGGGCTCATCTTCTGGGGGAAATGATATGTAACAATTTTTGGTAGGCATAGGAGAAGAGAAATTTTTTGTCTGGAACAGTTGTAAGTGGCGTGGTTAGCCTTTTTTGAATATGTGAAATATATGAATTGCCTGGGAGTCCAGGTTGATTCTTTTGTTTGTGGCGTGGTTAGCCATTGTGTTTTGCCTTTGATTAATGTTTGTTTGTTGTCCCGTGTTGTGGGGACTAATTGTCATGTTAGGATGATAATACTTCATTTAGATTTAGCCGCTAGTGGGCAAGGTGTACATATTGTTAGAGCCGCTACTGAGCTAAGGTACATAAAAAATGAAGTACCGGCTATAATGCCGGGTTTAAAATTGATTAACTAGGGTAGAGATGGAGGTGGCGAGAGTTCCATGGGCGGGGTAGCTCGCGACCATCACAATAAATATGGCAGGTCCCGGAGCGTTAATTATCTTGAGTGGTCCTTCCCAATTTGCCTTAAGGCCAGTGGGGTGGGGAATGACCTCTTTCATGACCCAATCACCTACTTTCAGGGGTCGGGAGACGACTTTTTTGTTTTAGGACTTGGCTATTTTCTGCTTGTTGTTGATGGTCCTGAGGTGCGCCTTGTCCTGGCGTTCCACCAGGAGGTCCATGTTAAGTCGTAACTCTATTGCATTTATCGCGGGGTTGTATGCTGTGACACGTTCACTCGGGACCTCCACTTCCACTGGTATCACTACTTCGGTTCCATAAGCCAAGAGGTAGGGGGATTCCCATATGGCTGTTGTTGGGGTGGTCCGGAGTGTCCAGAGGACGTCTAGGAGCTTGGCTGCCCACAACCCTTTGGCCTCTTCCGGGCATTTTTTTAAGTTTAGCTTGATAAACTTGTTTATGGCTTCCACTTGGCCATTGGTTTGGGGATGCGCTGGGGAGGCATAAAAGATTGTCGTTCCCTGGTCTGACAAGAATTCTAGTAATGTATCATTGTCAAGCTGGGTTCCGTTGTCAATGATGATGGCCTGGGGCAATCCAAACCGGCAGTATAGACTTCGCCATAGGAAGTTGATCACTTTTTCAGTGGTGATTATGGCAAGGGGCTCTGTTTCTATCCATTTTGTGTTGTAATCCACAATGACAATGGCATACTTGAATTGTCCCGTGGCTGTGGGGAGTTGCCCTATGAAGTCGAGTCCCCGTTGGCTGAAAGGGATAGGCGAGATGATAACAGAGAGGGGCACTTGGGGATGATGTGCAAAATCTGTAAATTTATGGCATTGAATGCATGCTTGGACAATTGCCTTGGCATCTTGTTCTAAGGTTGGCCAATAATACCCCGCGCCAAGCGCTTTGAACATGAGGTTCCGGGCCCATGCGTGGTTCCCACAAATGCCACTGTGAAGCGACTTCAGCACCTTGTGCCCTTCTGCTATGGGTAAGCATCTCAATAGAGGACATGACTGGCCTCAGCAATAGAGCTTTCCACCCTTGAGCAAGTAAAGTGAGGCTTTGCAGCGTAGCCGCTGTGCCTCATTATTGTCTCGGGGTAGGGTGCCATCAGAAAGGAAAGTGATGAATGGGTCCATCCATAAAGGCTGGTCAATGGACTCGAGAGCAAAAATTTCTGAATAAGCCTTTAAGATGCTAGGCTTGTCTAGCGTGGACTCGGGAGGAGTTGTGGTAAGTCTCGCGAGAGCATCAGCCTTGGAGTCTTTTGCTCACGGGATTTGGGTGAGCTTGTATGAAGCAAAGTGTCGCAGGAGTGCGCCTGCGAGACTTTTGTAGGACCCCAAGTTGTTCTGGTTGGCCTTGAAGTCCCCTACCACCTGGCTGACTACAAGTTGAGAATCACTGAAGACGTGGAGGTGCAAGGCTCCGAGTTCTCGACAAAGCTGAATGCTTGCTATGAGGGCTTCGTATTCAGCTATGTTGTTGGAGGCTTTGAATTCAAACCAGAGAGCGTACTCATACGAGTTTCCCTCTGGGTTTGTGATTATGATTCCCGCTCCGCTGAGTCTGTGGTTAGAAGATCCGTCAACATGGAGTTCCCAGATGGCGTCCCGAGTAGGGGCATCTAAGAGTGGACCGTCATTGGCTAAGGGGATAAACTCAGGAATGAAATCGGCAGCTGCTTGTCCTTAGATAGCCACTCTCGGCTTGAAATGCAAGTCAAATTCTCCCAACTCAATTGCCCATTTTACCATGCGCTCTGAGGTTTTAGGTTTCTGCAGTATTTGTCATAAGTGGTGGTTGGTTAACACATGGATTGTGTGAGTTTGGAAATACTGTCTGAGTTTCCTGGCGGCAGTGATGAGGGCGAGAGCTAGTTTCTCTATCTTTGGATAACTAGTCTCGGGGTCTGCAAATCCTAAGGGCAGCACTGATGGCAGTGGATGAAACAGCCAAATACAGATAAAAGACTTCTCCCGGGACTGGCTTGGAGAGTAGATGGACCGCTGCAATGTTTCGGGCCCCATGTGACATCCTTCTTATACTGTGCTTTGAGTAGTTGGAAGAATGGATTGCACTTATCCATAAGGCGGGAAATGAAACGTGCCAGAGCTACTAAGCGTCCCGTGAGGCACTAGACCTCGTTCCGAGTGGCCGGGACAGCCATGTCAAGTATGGTCTGTACTTATTCTGGGTTGGCATCGATGCCTCTTTCATTGACCATGAAGCCTAGGAACTTGCTGCCCCCGACGGCTAGGATACACTTCTGTGGGTTGAGGCGCATCCCGTGAGCTAGGAGCTTAGCAAATACCTTGCTAAGGTTGGCAATGTGGTCGCCCTCTATCTTGCTCTTGACCAACATGTCGTCGACATATACATCCATGGCTTCTCCTATTTCATCTTCAAACATGGCATTGACTAGCCTCTGATAGGTTGCCCATGCATTCTTGAGGCCGAAAGGCATAACCTCGTAACAATACAGTCCCTTGTCTGTGACAAAGGTAGTGTGTGTCTGATCTACAGGGTGCATTTTGATCTGATTATAGCCCAAGTAGACATCCAGAAAGCTGAGCATCTTGTAGCCAGCTGTGGAATCAACCAACTGGTCAATTCTCGGCAATGGGGATCTGTCCACAGGGCATGCCTTGTTGAGGTTTGTATAGTTGACACACATTCGCCACTTGCCGTTAGGCTTGGGGACCATGACTACGTTGGAGACTCATGTTGGGTAAGAAACCTCATGTATGAACTTGATTTCTTTGAGTCGTTGGACTTCAACTTGGATAGCTCGATACTTGTCCGGGTGGAAGGCACGTCTTTTTTGCTTGACAGGGGGGGTGGTGTTAAAGGATGTTCAGCTTGTGGGTGATGATATCAGGGGAGATGCCTGGCATGTCAGCATAAGACCAAGCGAAGGCTGCTTGTTTTTCCTGGAGGAAGACAATGAGCTTTTGGCGGAGCTCTGGACTGAGGCTTGTGCCAATGCGAACTTTCCTTTCCGGGGCGGTGGGTGACAGGGATACCCACTCCGTGTCCTCCGCTAGGTTAGGTCGTGGGGCCTGCCGCATCTCACTCCCCTCGGGTTTGTCTCGCGGGTCATCAATGAGCTCTGAAGGGTTGAGGGGCAACATCTCATAGGCACCCCGTGCCTATTGGATAGCATTAAGATGGTAGTGCTCAATGGCTGCTTTATCCCCCTGAATTGTCAAAATGCCCCCTGGGGTGGGAATCTTCATGAGGAGCATGTGGCCCTCGATAAAATTCTGTAGGCCCCAAAGAATGTCCCGGCCTAAGATGAGGGACAATCGACTATGAGGAAGTGGGCTGTTATGGACGAGCGGCGAGGGGCGGTTCCCACTGACACAGTTAGGCGGTCTGAGCCTAACGGCTGCACTATCTCGCTAGAGAAGCTGACGTGGGGATCATGGTTGTTGTACAGTTTAGCTTGGTCTCGCCGGAGCCCTCTATAACAATCGATGAGCATGACGCTGACGACGGCCCCCGTGTCTACCAGAGTTCTATGACACCTGTAATGATCCACCTGCACATTAATTATGAATGGTTTATTGTGGTGGCAATTTATTGTGTCCTCTCCTTTATGAAATGTCACTTGATCTCACGCTGACGGGGTGATCGTGACACCTCGCTGGATGTCAAAGACTTCCAAAGGGGTCGTGCATTGCCTTTTTGCTGGATTAGGATTTGGCCATGCACCTCGATGACATTCGCTCCCGTTGTAGGAGTACAATACTGGTGGAGTTGATCATTCCAGACCAAATGTTCTATGGCGTTACAGAGGCCATGGCACTGCTCTGTTGTATGTCTATTATCGTCATGATAAGCACAATATTTGTTGCCTATGGCCCGCCGGGGCTTTTTTGGATATTTTTTCTTTGGAGGTGGGGGAATGAGGTCTTTATGCCTAGCCCATATGTCCTTGTATGTGGTGGTTAGGGTAGTGTGGACCTCGTAACAAGGTGGCGGGGAAGAACAACGTTGTTGCTGCGGACTCTGGTCCCATGACCGATAAGGGTGGTCGCAGTTCTTCTGCCCCCCATGATAACGGTTGGAACCGCGTCCCTGGTCCCGGGAGGTGCCATGCTGTTTACCCTTGTCTTGCCCACGGTCAGAATGCTCATACCTCTACTGAGATTGCTGCTTTGGGGGAGGAGCGGGAAGAGCTAATGCGGCTGGAGCGGAATGCCCAAAGGTGGCAAATTTAGCGCGTGCCCAACGGACAGCCAGGTTCAACAAGGCATCGTAGGAAGCTGGAGGGTTCATGTTGATCTCCATTAAGAAAGTGCCAGGGAGCAAGGCCTGGCGGAAAGTTTGCTCAGCAACCTGAGGCTCTAGGTTGTGGCATCGCGCGGTGACAGATTACCACCGGGATAACAACTCATGGAGGCCTTCGCCGTCCTTCTGCTTGATGTGGAACAGGGCGTCCACACTGCGATAAATGCTAGCATGAAGTATAAAGCGGTTGAGGAAGCGTTCCGAGAGTTGATCAAAGTTGTCAATGGAGTTGGGAGGCAGGTTGAGGAACCAACTGAGTGCCTTGTCAGAGAGGGTCTCTTGGAACCATGACGTTTGTGTAGCGAGTCGAGCTACATAACGAGAGAAATGTCTCGAGGTGGAGATAAGGGTCCCTAGTGCCCTTGTACTTGTCCATCTTGAAGGGTTTGGCCTCGGGTGGGCGTTTCTCCATCTGCACCCGTGGCTTGAAAGGACTTGGACGATGTCCATAGCCAGAGAATATTGGTCGCTGGCTCCCGCGACTCTCGACCCCTTCAACCCGCGAAGCCAACTGAGTGACAGATTGGCTAAGCTAGAGTAGCAGGCGGGTTTTCATGTTAAGAGGCTGGTTGGGGGTGTTGGCAGAGGTAGGAGTGGAGATAGGCTGAGCAAATGGATCCTGTTGATTTAGGAAAAGAGAGGGTTCATTGGGGATTGCAGATGGTTGAGGGGCTGGGAAAGGAAAAGATGGGTTTGTAAGTGGGTGGGTGACATAAATGATTTGGTTAGGTCCTCCCGGGGACATGGAACTGCTTTGGCCATGTGCAGGAAGAGATGTGGTAACGTGGTCTGGGGTACCAGCGAACCATGCCGCGCGGTCCAAGCTGTCGTTATACACGTTACGATTGTCTAATGTGGCTCGGAGTAAGACCTGTTCCTTTTCCAGCTCGGCAATACGTACCCGGTACGCTTCAGCCTCCGCCCTCTCTTTGACTGCCTGTTTGCGAATTGAATGGAAGTCGCGCTTTAGAATTTTGAGGGCAGTGGCGGGGTCAGGATGGCTAGCGAAGGCTACATTACTGGTTTGGGGAAGAGATGTGTTAGTACATAGCCAAAATACTTGGCTGAGCCGAGAATAAGGTGCAATTACTCGGTCGCCGAAGATCATTCCAGACAAGATAAGCCCCTCACGGATATCCAAGGAGTGAAGGGCCGGTAACAAACCGCTTGCCAAAATCATTCTAACGGCAAAACACCCCCAAAAGGGGAGACACCACTAAGACTAGCAAGTAGTCCCACATTGGAGACTAAGGCCAAAGTGCCCAAGCTTGGCCTATAAAACAATCTCAAGCTACCATAAAAGGTACACACTCTCTCTCTCACACACTCCTCTACGTTGCAAGTGCTCAAAGCTAACTTAAGCATCGGAGAGTCGAAGACTGGGCCACCCTAGTCCCGACCCCGTGACGCTGTCACTTGTGCAGGTTCCGAGTGAAAGACCCAAGGATTCTACTTCGCTCCGCCTCGCGACCCGATCCCGGCTCGAGACGAAGCAAGTAGAAACAATTGGCGCAAGAAGGAGGGCCCCTATTGTCAAGACCCGCCCCGAATTTCACCCTGAAACCCGAGGTGAGTCCTGCGGGAACCACCTCCAAGGAAAGCTTACCGAAGGACTCGGCAAACCTCTCTTGAAAATGGACAACCCTAACCCGGAAAAATTAAAGAACACTTTTAACCAATAATGTAAATTCTTTAACTTAATCCAAATAACCAAATAAAATAATACACAGTTATTTTTCCGAAAGTATTCAGAGCTACTACAAGAAATACAGCGGAAGCTAGTAGAAATCCTAATGGGTTAAACAGATGACCTACTGGTGAACAGTAGTGGAGAAATGAGTGACTATGCCTCGTCGCCTCCTTCTAGACCCCACCCGAACTCTGCAGACTGGACATTTAAAAACGAAGGAAAAGCCCAGGGGAAAATATTTCATCACGTCAGAGTGAGTGGACAAAATAATCTCAACAACAATAATATTTCCCCAAGAAATTTAACAATGCAACGACTAGTTCTGGCTAGTCTCCAAATCATAAACAAAAACAGCCTCTCAGGCTCAAATTATAAATATATATATATATATATATATATATATATCAGTATGTATTAACCACTCGTTTACTGCATGTATGCTATCTATGAATAAGCTTTAAAATAGATAGTCACACCAGACTAATACGATTGCATCTAACCCTCACGTCGCCCCATACTGACATTTTTTATCAGAATGGGGGTAATGACCGAGTGGATATAAATACGTGCTTACTCCTTGTACAATTTCTATGAATGAATGTAAAACATAGAATAATCTCAAAAAGTAGAAAATCGTACAAGGCTACTACGCTCGCGTCTAACGCTCACGTCACCCCATACTGGTATTCGTCCTCAGAACGGGGGCTGCCACGTATAGCTAGCTAGCATTCTCTCTCATACATACCATTCTCATAATTGTACCTCGAGTATAATCGTCGAAATTCTCAATTTTGGGAAAATATCCAACAAAGGAAATTACTCAACAATAAAACAATTCAACACATTATATAAAACAAAAGTCAACTCACAACTTAGGCCTAAGCCTGACGTCGGTCGGAGGTCTCCTCTGCTCGAGCCTCCTCGCGTCCTGTTCCAAACATAAATAATTCCTTAAAATAAAACACCGACGCTTAAATAAAATAGGTATAATTAAATATGCTTCGCGCTCAACCAAGCCTAACACTCCAAAATAATACCCCAATAAAAATTACCTTTTACTAGCTAAAATTTACAATTTTTACCATCGTCACAATTTCTTCCTTAGAATAATCCCACAAAATAATAGTCCCTTAACACCCTCTGGGGACTAATTAAATTACACACTTAGTTACGAACACGGTAAAAACTCTTATTACCACTATGCTAGTGATTAAGGTAAAAATTAAGGTTCGGGGCGTGACACCTGTCTTGTGGAACTCCCATTTGACTTAACGCCATGGTGGAAATCATTGATGACCCTACGGACCCTGGCACTCAAGCAAAGGAGGAACTTTTTCAACCCGGCGACACATCCCTTCCCCAAAGCAGCGATGCAGCCCCCATTAGCCATCCCGACCCCGCCACAGCCCTTGAAATCCTCAAGAGGGACTTCCATTCCTTCCGCGAGCAAGCGGCGAAAGAGAAGGCAGAAGCGGAAGCGTACCGGGTACGCATCGCCGAGTTGGAAAAAGAGAAATTCTTGCTCCGTGCCACGTTAGAGCATCGTAACGTGTACAACGACAGCTTGGACAGCGCGGCGCGAGTTGCCGGAACCCCAGACGCCCCTCCTAGCCAAGGCCAGACTGGTTCCATGCTCCCGGGAGGGCCTAGCCAGATCATATATGTATCTCATCCCCTTACCCACCCCTCATTTCCACTACCAGCTCCCCAGCCATCTCTAATCCCCAATGACTCCCCCCTGACACATCAGCCTAATCCATCTGCCCAGCCTATCTCCACTTCCACCATGGCTAACACCCCTAACCCACCTCTCGACATGCCAACCCGCCTACTGCTCCAACTCAGCCAAACAGTCACGCAGTTAGCCTCGCGGATTGAAGGCGTCGAGAGTCGCGGGGCCCAGCGACCCTTGTTCTCTGGCTATGGACATCGCCCAAGCCCCTTCACACCCCGAGTGCAGATGGATAAGCGGCCTCTAGGAACCAAGCCATTCAAGATGGACAAGTATAAAGGCACATGGGATCCTCATCTCCACCTTGAGACATTCTTCTCACTCTGTAGCTCCGCTGGCTACAGTGACGCCATAGCCTGCCACGCCTTCCAAGAGACCCTCTCGGACGAGGCCCTCAGTTGGTTCCTCAATCTGCCGCCTAACTCCATTGACAACTTCAACCAACTCTCGGAACGCTTCCTCAGCCGATTCATGCTACACACCAGCATTTATCGCAGTGTAGATGCCTTATTCCACATCAAACAGAAAGACGGCGAGGGCCTCCATGAACTGCTGTCCCGATGGCAATCTGCCACAGCGAGATGCCACAACTTGGAACCTCGCGTGGCGGAGCAAGCTTTCTGTCAGGCCCTACTCCCTGGCAATTTCCTAATGGAGATCAATAGGAACCCTCCAGGATCCTACGACGCCTTGATAGACCTGGCTATACGGTGGGCCCGCGCTGAATTCACCACTTTTGGCCGTTCCGCCCCCACCACGTTAGCACTTCCCGCCCCGCCACCAGGTGAGCACTTTGACCGCGGGCAAGATAAAGGGCAGTCACGTGGATCCTCCCGAGACCAGGGATGCGGCTCCGATCCTCGCCATGGGGGATAGAGAAACCGCGACCACCCATATAAAAGGGACCAGAGCCCTCCACAACAACAGCGCCGTTCCGCCCCGCCACCTCATTACGAGGTCCACACTACCCTGACCACCACATATGAGGACATATGGGCCAGGCACAAAGATCTCATTCCCCCACCTCCTAAAAGCAGGTATCCAAAAAAGCCCCGGCGAGCAACCGGCAACAGGTACTGTGCCTATCATGATGATAACGGCCACACAACAGAGCAGTGCCATGGCCTCCGCAATGCAATTCAGCATTTGGTCCAGAATGGGCAACTCCACCAATATTGTGCTCCCGCCACAGGCGCTAACGCCATTGAAGTACATGGTCAGATCTTAACTCTGCATGGTGGAGCCCCACGGTTCCCCCCACACAAGCCTTCTGTAAAACGGCAATGCACAACATCCTCAGAAATCCTAGACATCCAACGCGGTGTCACGATCACCTCAACAGCGTGGGATCAAGTGACATTTCGTAGCGATGAGGATACCATAAAATGCCACCACTGTGAGCCATTCATAATAAATGTGCAGGTGGATCATTACAGGTGCCATAGAGCTCTAGTGGACACGGGTGCTGCCGTAAGCTTCATGTTTTCTGATTGCTACAAAGGACTCCGCCGAGACCGAACTAAGCTGTACAATAACCATGACCCCCTTGTCAGCTTCTCTGGCAAGACAGTGCAACCGTTAGGCTCAGACCGCCTAACCGTGTCAGTGGGAACAGCTCCTTGCCGCTCTTCCATCACGGCCCGCTTCCTCATTGTCGATTACCCCTCATCCTATAATCTCATCTTTGGCCGGGACATCCTCTGGGGGCTACAATGCTTCATAGCAGGCCACATGCTTCTCATGAAAATCCCTACTCCGGGCGGCACCCTGACAATCCAAGGGGATCGGGCAGCCATTGAGAATTGCCATCTCAACGCCATCCAGCAGAGGCAAGGAGCCTATGAGATGTTCCCTCTCAGCCCCTCGGATCCCATAGATGACCCGCGGGACGACCCAGAGAGGAGCGGGAAAGAGAGCCCCGCGACCTAGTCCTACAACAAACATCGTCCCCCACTCCTGGAATGCTCACCACCAATTTTAACCTTGGCTTTCAAAAGCCGTTGTATATGTACTATCGCCCAGTAGCGGCTCCAACATTGTACACTTATGCCCGCTAGCGGCTAAATTTAAGTGCAATGAAGTCTTTTGTCACTCCAATATGCTACGCTTAGCCCCCGCAATGCAGGGCCACAAACATACAAAAGTAAACAGCAAGACAAACACAAAGGCTACACATAACGCCAAAACATCAACCTGGACTCCCAGGCAAATTAGTATAAACTAATTACAATGGCTAACCACGCCACTCACATTGTTCAAAACAAGTCAGTCCTCCAACTACCAAAATACCCAAGTACATTTCACTCTCCCCCAGCGGATGAGTCGCTAGATTTGTTAACACTCCCCTTCGATCTGCCACTGCGGCCACGAACCTGGCTCACATTCCCCGCCATCCTTTGTCCAACCAGCGGCCTCGGCTGGTCCCGGGACAAAAAGGAAGGCCTCACAGCTACGGCAGGGCGCATAAGTGAGCTGCCAGGAACTCCATCAGGGCTAGAGCGCCCCTTCACTGGAGCCTTCTGAGCTTCAAAGCCCGCACGTGCCAACAACCCCGGAGCCCGAGGATCGCGAGACGGGACGGCAGAAGAAGCTGCCTGCGACGCCACTACTTGGGTAGGTGTAGACCCCTCGGGGACGGTGGCTCTTACAGATGACGCAGCCCCAATTGTAAGAGGTCGCGGGTCGCTCGCAGCTGGCATCCCCTTCTGCCTAATAGACGTTCCACGCCACGCCTCATGTTGCTTCGCTAGAGACCGAGAGATCTCAGCTTGCTTCCTTTGTTCAGGCGTCATCTGCTCCCACGCCCCCTTAGCAGCATTCTTCTCTGCGTACCACTTGCGCATGGCAGCCTAGTCAATCCAGCCCGCTTGGCAGCCTAGTGGGCTCAAGTCATCTTGCCTTTTATTATAGGCACCATTCAGCTGCTACTTATACACTTCGCCCTCCCGGAACAGCCTCTGCCCTGCCGCGGCAGCCCGCTCACACTTAGCCTTCCAAGACACCTCCAGCTCTGCAAGCGCCCGCGTCAGCTTCTCCACCTCAGCTTCCAAAGACGCTGCCTTGGCAGCCGCCACTTCCCCAACCACCAGCTGCTCATCCTTCCTTCTTATATCTTCTTTCAGCTCCGCCACCTAGGCCTGGAAGACAGCAGCGTTCTGCTCCGCCTGCGCTAGCTGCTCCGAAAGGCCCCGATTGCTTTCCTCAGCCTCCCTCAACTGCTGACTCTTCACCTCGGCATCACTTTGCCATTGGGAAGCCGCCCTGCTCACTCGCGGCATACATCAACAATGTAGCCTGCAGTCACACAACAACACATAAATCCCAAGCTCAAAATAGTGGAATACAAAAGCATGCAGACACTTACCCGAGTCAATTTCTCCTTGGCGAGAGCCATGCCCGCCGGCGGATCAACCTTCTCCAACACATGCATGTCACGAGCGCGGTGACGCATGTCATAGGCCATTTGAGCTAAGTATGGCTGAGCGTCCCGTGTCCCTTCCAAGGCTTGGGCAACCTCGGCTAAGCTTGCCGATCCCCCGGACTGACTGTCCCTCCGCGACCTCTTTCACTGGCACTCGCGAGCCGGCTCCGCTCTCCCCTTCCTCTTCTGAGTCCGAGTCGCACCAGTCTCTTCTTCACGGTCCGCAACCTCCTCCACGACAGGATCTTCCCCCTGCGCCTCGTCGGGTTCACCCTCGTGATCACCCTCTGCTTGCGCCTCCTCCAACTCCACCTCTTAGATGCCTAAACCCATCGCTTCCGCCACCAGCGGAGGCATATAGGCGTAATCCTCATCTGCCAGGTTCAACCTCAAAAAGTCTTCACAATCACCCAGCTCCACCTCCCTTCCCTCCCCCGTCTCCAAGTCAATGTCATACTACTTAGCGTGGTCAGCCTCTGCCAGCAGCCCATCCAACACGTCCTCATCCGACACTTTGTCGTAAGGACCTTCTTTCTTCCGCGAACTCCCGTCACGTGGCATTGTCACTGCAACAAACAAGCAATAGTCAGACAACGATTCGCTAGCCTAAAACAAGTAACACAACCACTAAAATACAGACCCGGAACCCGGGCATAGCCGAAGTGGCTGTATATGCCAAGGCGGCATATCCGATACGAGCTCCTACATTCAAACGCCCATATCACTCGGCGAATCCGCCACTCCATCAGCTCTGAGAGATTATACTCTTGCGGCACTGCACAAAGCTAGTTGTCAGCAGTGATAGAGCAGACAAAACAAAACAAAAAAACACAAGGCATAAGAGCACGGTACCTATCTTTTAGAAACTTCCCGGGACCCGGAAATGATGCCCGTGCCACTCCTGCCACTGCCCCCTAACAAGAAAACACTTGCGCCTCCAAGTCTCACTTGTTGAGGTGGGCAAGTCTTCCACCAGGACTTTAAACTTCCCACGTGACTTCATCGTCACGCAGCCCCGACTGCCCTTCTTCGCGCACCACCCCATGTGCCAGCAAGCGTTGAACTCCTCACAATTTGGGAACTCCTGCTTCAGCAGGTGGAATAGCATGCATGTTCCCAAAATTTGCTCCAGCATGTTCGGGGTGACCTGCCCCGGGGCGACATGCAGACACGCCAAGGTGTACTGCACAAATGGGGGTAGCGGGAACATCAACCCGCATCTCAGTTGGTACTCGTATACCAACGTAAAGTTACCCGGGGGATCCCAAAACTTCACCCCCCTGCCAAGCGGCCACAACAAAACCTCCTCCGGTATACTCTAATTTTGTCGAAGCGCCTCAAGCTCCGACGATGTCATACTCTCGCCAGGAGGTTCCCAAAATGAATTATCCTCCTCTCGAGATATCGCCATGATATATTCCTCTACCTCCTGCAAGAGAGACACGAGGACACATGAGACCCGGCATCCATCACAGGAATGCTTTCCCCCAAGTCAAGGGCAATCTCTACCATAAGATTATCCAAGCCCTCCTCCATCCGGTGCAAAGTGTCCGAATCCGATCTAGGCGAACTAGAGACCACCACAATCTCTTCGCTGGACACCCACACCAGACCTGCCATACCCAGCTACCTTAACCCTAACCAGCCCGACAACAAATCTCTCACCCTAGAATTCCTATCAACATCACAAACATGTGAACAATCCCACTCATCCCAAATAACCCAAAACAACAACACCACCACACAAAAAAATCCAAAGACCGAGAAGGCGAAAAATTCATACCTTGAAACAGTGAATTTGCGTAGTGGCAATGAAGCTGGTTGCAAACAGCCGAGCGCTCGCACCCTCTTGATCGAGGATGAAATTAGACGTTTCCCAGTCTGAAGTTTATGGAACTGCCGAAATCCTGAAACGCAAATTGCGGCTCTCAGTTTTCCGTTTCGAAATCACACTCCCCCCTCTAGTTCTCCCCAACCCTATATATAGACATCTCCCAAGACCCCACAAACCTCTACGGACAGGGCAACGCCACTTCGCCCTCGTTTGTCGCAAAAAAAAAGGACGCTAAGGCATCTCGCCACGCCGCGAGAGCCTCGCCATCTAGCGCGGACTTACTCGCCCAGCAACGGAACGTCGCTCGAGAGTCTCGCCAACTAGTGCTGACTGACTCGCCCATCAACGGCCCGCCAGGCCGCGAGAGTCTCGCCATCTAGCGCGGACTTACACGCCCAGCAACGGCCCGCCACTCGAGAGTTTCGCCAACTAGCGCGGACTGACTCGCCCATCAACGGCCCGTCACGCTGCGAGAGTCTAGCCATCTAGCGCGGACTTACTCGCCCAGCAACGGCCCGCCGCTCGAGAGTCTCGCCAACTAGCGCAGACTGACTCACCCATCAATGGCCCGCCACGCCGCGAGAGTCTCGCCAACTAGCGCGGACTGACTCACCCATCAACGGCCCGTCACGCCGTGAGACTCTAGCCATCTAGCGCGGACTTGCCCAGCAACGGCCCGCCGCTCGAGAGTCACGCCAATTAGCGCAGACTGACTCACCCATCAACGGCCCGCCACGTCGCCAGAGTCTCGCCATCTAGCGCGAAATTACTCGCACAGCAACGGCCCGCCACTCGAGAGTCTAGCCATCTAGCGCGGACTTACTCGCCCAGCAACGGCCCGCCGCTCGACAGTCTAGCCAACTAGCGCGGACTGACTCACCCATCAACGGCCCACTACGCCGCGAGAGTCTAGCCATCTAGCGCGGACTTACTCGCCCAGCAACGGCCCGCCGCTCGAGAGTCTCGCCAACTAGCGCGGACTGACTCACCCATCAACGGCCTGCCACGCCGCGAGAGTCTCGCCATCTAACGCGGATTTACTCGCCCAGCAACGCCCCTCGCTCGAGAGTCTCGCAAACTAGCGCGGACAGACTCGCCCATCAACGGCTCGCCTCGCCGCGAGAGTATAGCCATCTAGCGCGAACTTACTCACCCAGCAACGGCCCGCCGCTCGAGAGTCTCGCCAACTAGCGCGAACTGACTCACCCATGAGTCTCACCATCTAGCGCGGACTTACTCGCCCAGCAACGGCCCGCCGCGCGAGAGTCTCGCCAACTAGCGCGGACTTACTCGCCCAGCAATGGCCCGCCGCTCGAGAGTCTCGCCAACTAACGCAGACTGACTCACCCATCAACGGCCCGCCACGCCGCTAGAGTCTCGCCATCTAGCGCGGACTTATCTCGCCCAGTAAAGGCCCGCCTCTCGAGAGTCTAGCCAACTAGCGCGGACTGACTCGCCCATCAACGGCCCGCCACAACGCGAGAGTCTAGCCACCTAGCACGGACTTACTCGCCCAGCAACGGCCCGCCACACCGCGAGAGTCTAGCCACCTAGCACGGACTTACTCGCCCAGCAACGACCCGCCACGCCGCGAGAGTCTCGCCATCTAGCGCGGACTTACTCGCCCAACAACGGCCCGCCGCTCGAGAGTCTCGCCAACTAGCGCGGTCTAACTCGCCCATCAACGGCCCGCCACACAGCGAGAGTCTCGCCATCTAGCGCGGACTTACTCGCCCAGCAACGGCCCGCCGCTCGAGAGTCTAGCCAACTAGCGCGGACTGACTCGCCAATCAACGGCCCGCCACACCGCGAGAGTCTAGCCACCTAGCGCGGAATTACTCGTCCAGCAACGGTCCGCCACTCGAGAGTCTAGCCATCTAGCGCGGACTTACTCGCCCAGCAACGGCCCGCCGCTCGAGAGTCTCGCCAACTAGCGCGTACTGACTTACCCATCAACGGCCTACCACGCCGCGAGAGTCTCGCCATCTAGCGCGGACTTACTCGCCCAGAAACGCCCCTCGCTCGAGAGTCTCGCCAACTAGCGCGGTCTAACTCGCCCATCAACTGCCAGCCACGCCGCGAGAGTCTCGTCATCTAGTGTGGACTTACTCGCCTAGCAACGGCCCGCCGCTCCAAAATCTCGCCAACAAGCGCGGACTGACTCGCCCATCAACGGCTCGCCTCGCCGCGAGAGTCTAGCCATCTAGCGCGGATTTACTCACCCAGCAACGGCCCGCCGCTCGAGAGTCTAGCCAACTAGCGCGGACTGACTCGCCCATCAACGGCCCGCCACACCGCGAGAGTCTAGCCACCTAGCGCAGACTTACTCGCCCAGCAACGGCCCGCCACGCCGCGAGAGTCTCGCCATCTAGCGCGGACTTACTTGCCCAGCAACGGCCGGCCGCTCTAGAGTCTCGACAACTAGCGCGGACTGACTCGCCCATCAACGGCCCGCCACGCCGCGAGAGTCTCCCCATCAAGCGCGGACTTACTCGCCCAACAACGGCCCGTCGCTCGAGGGACTCGCCAACTAGCGCGGACTGACTCACCCATCAACGGCCCGCCACGCCGCGAGAGTCTCGCCATCTAACGCGGACTTACTCGCCTAGCAACGGCCCGCCGCTCGAGAGTCTAGCCAACTAGCGCGGACTGACTCGCCCATCAACGGCCCACCACACCGCGAGAGTCTAGCCATCTAGCGCGGACTGACTCACCCATCAACGGCCCACTACGCCGCGAGAGTCTAGCCATCTAGCGCGGACTTACTCGCCCAGCAACGGCCCGCCGCTCGAGAGTCTCGCCAACTAGCGCGGACTGACTCACCCATCAACGGCCTGCCACGCCGCGAGAGTCTCGCCATCTAACGCGGATTTACTCGCCCAGCAACGCCCCTCGCTCGAGAGTCTCGCAAACTAGCGCGGACAGACTCGCCCATCAACGGCTCGCCTCGCCGCGAGAGTATAGCCATCTAGCGCGAACTTACTCACCCAGCAACGGCCCGCCGCTCGAGAGTCTCGCCAACTAGCGCGAACTGACTCACCCATCAACGGCCCGCCACGTCGAGAGAGTCTCACCATCTAGCGCGGACTTACTCGCCCAGCAACGGCCCGCCGCGCGAGAGTCTCGCCAACTAGCGCGGACTTACTCGCCCAGCAACGGCCCGCCGCTCGAGAGTCTCGCCAACTAACGCAGACTGACTCACCCATCAACGGCCCCCCACGCCGCTAGAGTCTCGCCATCTAGCGCGGACTTATCTCGCCCAGCAAAGGCCCGCCTCTCGAGAGTCTAGCCAACTAGCGCGGACTGACTCGCCCATCAACGGCCCGCCACACCGCGAGAGTCTAGCCACCTAGCACGGACTTACTCGCCCAGCAACGGCCCGCCACGCCGCGAGAGTCTCGCCATCTAGCGCGGACTTACTCGCCCAACAACGGCCCGCCGCTCGAGAGTCTCGCCAACTAGCGCGGTCTAACTCGCCCATCAACGGCCCGCCACACAGCGAGAGTCTCGCCATCTAGCGCGGACTTACTCGCCCAGCAACGGCCCGCCGCTCGAGAGTCTAGCCAACTAGCGCGGACTGACTCGCCCATCAACGGCCCGCCACACCGCGAGAGTCTAGCCACCTAGCGCGGAATTACTCGTCCAGCAACGGTCCGCCACTCGAGAGTCTAGCCATCTAGCGCGGACTTACTCGCCCAGCAACGGCCCGCCGCTCGAGAGTCTCGCCAACTAGCGCGTACTGACTTACCCATCAACGGCCTACCACGCCGCGAGAGTCTCGCCATCTAGCGCGGACTTACTCTCCCAGCAACGCCCCTCGCTCGAGAGTCTCGCCAACTAGTGCGGTCTAACTCGCCCATCAACTGCCCGCCACGCCGCGAGAGTCTCGCCATCTAGCGCGGACTTACTTGCCCAGCAACGGCCGGCCGCTCGAGAGTCTCCCCATCTAGCGCGGACTTACTCGCCCAACAACGGCCCGCCGCTCGAGAGTCTCGCCAACTAGCAGGGACTGACTCACCCATCAACGGCCTGCCACGCCGCGAGAGTCTCGCCATCTAACGCGGATTTACTCTCCCAGCAACGCCCCTCGCTCGAGAGTCTCGCCAACTAGCGCGGTCTAACTCGCCCATCAACGGCCCGCCACACCGCGAGAGTCTCGCCATCTAGCGCGGACAGACTCGCCCATCAACGGCTCGCCTCGCCGCGAGAGTATAGCCATCTAGCGCGGACTTACTCACCCAGCAACGGCCCGCCGCTCGAGAGTCTCGCCAACTAGCGCGAACTGACTCACCCATCAACGGCCCGCCACGTCGAGAGAGTCTCACCATCTAGCGCGGACTTACTCGTCCAGCAACGGCCCGCCGCGCGAGAGTCTCGCCAACTAGCGCGGACTTACTCGCCCAGCAACGGCCCGCCGCTCGAGAGTCTCGCCAACTAACGCAGACTGACTCACCCATCAACCGCCCGCCACGCCGCAAGAGTCTCGTCATCTAGCGCGGACTTACTCGCCCAGCAACGGCCCGCCGCTCGAGAGTCTAGCCAACTAGGGCGGACTGACTCGCCCATAAACGGCCCGCCACACCGCGAGAGTCTAGCCACCTAGCGCGGAATTACTCGTCCAGCAACGGTCCGCCACTCGAGAGTCTAGCCATCTAGCGCGGACTTACTCGCCCAGCAACGGCCCGCCGCTCGAGAGTCTCGCCAACTAGCGCGTACTGACTTACCCATCAACGGCCTACCACGCCGCGAGAGTCTCGCCATCTAGCGCGGACTTACTCGCCCAGCAACGCCCCTCGCTCGAGAGTCTCGCCAACTAGCGCGGTCTAACTCGCCCATCAACTGCCCGCCACGCCGCGAGAGTCTCGTCATCTAGTGTGGACTTACTCGCCTAGCAACGGCCCGCCGCTCCAAAATCTCGCCAACAAGCGCGGACTGACTCGCCCATCAACGGCTCGCCTCGCCGCGAGAGTCTAGCCATCTAGCGCATACTTACTCACCCAGCAACGGCCAGCCGCTCGAGAGTCTAGCCAACTAGCGCGGACTGACTCGCCCATCAACGGCCCGCCACGCCGCTAAAGTCTCGCCATCTAGCGCGGACTTACTCGCCCAGCAAAGGCCCGCCACTAGAGAGTCTAGCCAACTACCGCGGACTGACTCGCCCATCAACGGCCCGCCACACCGCGAGAGTCTAGCCACCTAGCGCGGACTTACTCGCCCATCAACGGCCTGCCACGCCGCGAGAGTCTCGCCATCTAGCGCGGATTTACTCGCCCAGCAACGCCCCTCGCTCGAGAGTCTCGCCAACTAGCGCGGTCTAACTCGCCCATCAACGGTCCGCCACACCGCGAGAGTCTCGCCATCTAGCGCGGACTGACTCGCCCATCAACGGCTCGCCTCGCCGCGTGAGTATAGCCAACTAGCGCGGACTGACTCGCCCATCAACGGCCTGCCACGCCGCGAGAGTCTCGCCATCTAGCGCGGATTTACTCGCCCAGCAACGGCCCGCCGCTCGAGAGTCTCGCCAACTAACGCAGACTGACTCACCCATCAACGGCCCGCCACGCCGCTAGAGTCTCGCCATCTAGCGCGGACTTACTCGCCCAGCAAAGGCCCACCACTAGAGAGTCTAGCCAACTAGCGCGGACTGACTCGCCCATCAACGGCCCGCCACACCGCGAGAATCTAGCCACCTAGCACGGACTTACTCGCCCAGCAACGGCCCGCCACGCAGCGAGAGTCTCGCCATCTAGCGCGGACTTACTCGCCCAACAACGGCCCGCCGCTCGAGAGTCTCGCCAACTAGCGCGATCTAACTCGCCCATCAACGGCCCGCCACACAGCGAGAGTCTCGTCATCTAGCGCGGACTTACTCGCCCAGCAACGGCCCGCCGCTCGAGAGTCTATCCAACTAGCGCGGACTGACTCGCCCATCAATGGCCCGCCACACCGCGAGAGTCTAGCCACCTAACGTGGACTTACTCGCCCATCAACGGCCTGCCACGCCGCGAGAGTCTCGCCATCTAGCGCGGATTTACTCGCCCAGCAGCGCCCCTCGCTCGAGAGTCTCGCCAACTAGCGCGGTCTAACTCGCCCATCAACGGCCCGCCACACCGCGAGAGTCTCGCCATCTAGCGCGGACTGACTCGCCCATCAACGGCTCGCCTCGCCGCGAGAGTATAGCCATCTAGAGCGGACTGACTCACCCATCAACGGCCCGCCACGTCGAGAGAGTCTCACCATCTAGCGCGGACTTACTCGCCCAGCAACGGCCCGCCGCTCGAGAGTCTCGCCAACTAACGCAGACTGACTCACCCATCAACGGCCCGCCACGCCGCTAGAGTATCGCCATCTAGCGCGGACTTACTCGCCCAGCAACGCCCCTCGCTCGAGAGTCTCGCCAACTAGCGCGGTCTAACTCGCCCATCAACGGCCCGCCACACCGCGAGAGTCTCGCCATCTAGCGCGGACTGACTCGCCCATCAACGGCCCGCCACACCGCGAGAGTCTAGCCACCTAGCGCGGACTTACTCGCCCAGCAACGGCCCGCCACGCCGCGAGAGTCTCACCATCTAGCGCGCACTTACTCGCCCAACAACGGCCCGCCGCTCGAGAGTCCCGCCAACTAGCGCGGTCTAACTCACCCATCAACGGCCCGCCACACAGCTAGAGTTTCGCCATCTAGCGCGGACTTACTCGCCCAGCAACCGCCCGCCACGCCGCGAGAGTCTCGCCATCTAGCGCGGATTTACTCGCCCAGCAACGGCCCGCCGCTCGAGAGTCTCGCCAACTAGCGCGGACTGACTCGCCCATCAACGGCCCGCCACGCCGCGAGAGTCTCACCATCTGGCGCGGACTTACTCGCCCAGCAACGGCCCGTCGCTCGAGAGTCTCGCCAACTAGCGCGGACTGACTCACCCATCTACGACCCACCACGCCACGAGAGTCTAGTCATCTAGCGCGGACTTACTCGTCCAGCAACGGCCCGCCGCTCGACAGTCTCGCCAACTAGCACGGACTGACTAGCCCATCAACAGCCCGCCACGCCGCGAGAGTCTAGCCAACTAGCGCGGACTGACTCGCCCATCAACGACCCACCACGCCGCGAGAGTCAAACCATCTAGCGCGGACTTACTCGTCCAGCAACGGCCCGCCGCTCGACAGTCTCGCCAACAAACACGGACTGACTCGCCCATCAACAGCCCGTCACGCCGCGAGAGTCTAGCCATCTAGCGCGGGCTTACTCGCCCAGCAGCGGCCCGCCGCTCGAGAGTCTCGCCAACTAGCGCGGACTGACTCACCTATCAACGGCCAGCCACGCCTCGAGAGTCTCGCCATCTAGCGCGGACATACTCGCCCAGCAACGGCCCGCCGCTCGAGAGTTTCGCCAACTAGCGTGGACTGACTCGCCCATGAACGACCCGCCACGCCGCGAGAGTCTCGCCATCTAGTGTGGACTTACTCGCCCACAAAGGCCCGCCGCTCGAAAGTCTCGCCATCTAGCGCGGACTGACTCGCCCATCAACGGCCCGTCACGCCGTGAGAGTCTAGCCATCTAGCGCGAACTTACTCGCCCAGCAACGGCCCGCCGCTCGGGAGTCTCGCCAACTAGCGCAGACTGACTCACCCATCAACGGCCCCCACGCCGTCAGAGTCTAGCGCGGAATTACTCGTCCAGCAACGGTCCGCCACTCGAGAGTCTAGCCATCTAGCGCGGACTTACTCGCCCAGCAACGGCCCGCCGCTCGAGAGTCTCGCCAACTAGCGGGTACTGACTTACCCATCAACGGCCTGCCACGCCGCAAGAGTCTCGCCATCTAGCGTGAACTTACTCGCCCAGCAACGCCCCTCGCTCGAGAGTCTCGCCAACTAGCGCGGTGTAACTCGCCCATTAACGGCCCGCCACGCCGCGAGAGTCTCGTCATCTAGTGTGGACTTACTCGCCTAGCAACGACCCGCCGCTCCAAAATCACGCCAACAAGCGCGGACTGACTCGCCCATCAACGGCTCGCCTCGCCGCCAGAGTCTAGCCATCTAGCGCGGACTTACTCACCCAGCAACGGCCCGCCGCTCGAGAGTCTAGCCAACTAGCGCGGACTGACTCGCTCATCAACGTCCCGCCACACCGCGAGAGTCTAGCCACCTAGCGCGGACTTACTCGCCCAGCAACGGCCCGCCACGCCGCGAGAGTCTCGCCATCTAGCGCGGACTTACTCGCCCTGCAACGGCCCGCCGCTCGAGAGTCTCGCCAACTAGCGCGGACTGACTCGCCCATCAATGGCCCGCCACGCCGCGAGAGTCTCCCCATCTAGCGCGGACTTACTCGCCCAGCAACGGCCCGCCGCTCGAGAGTCTAGCCAACTAGCGCGGACTGACTCGCCTATCAACGGCCCGCCACACCGCGAGAGTCTAGCCAACTAGCGCGGACTGACTCGCCCATCAAGGCCCGCCACACCGCGAGAGTCTAGCCACCTAGCGCGGACTTACTCACCCAGCAACGGCCCGCCACGCCGCGAGAGTATCGCCATCTAGCGCGGAATTACTCGCCCAACAACGACCCGCCGCTCGAGAGTCCCGCCAACTAGCGCGGTCTAACTCAACCATCAACGGCCCGCCACACAGCGAGAGTTTCGCTATCTAGCGCGGACTTACTCGCCCAGCAACGGCCTGCCGCTCGAGAGTCTAGCCAACTACCGCGGACTGACTCGCCCATCAACGGCCCGCCACACCGCGAGAGTCTAGCCACCTAGCGCAGACTTACTCGCCCAGCAACCGCCCGCCACGCCGCGAGAGTCTCGCCATCTAGCGCGGATTTACTCGCCCAGCAACGGCCCGCCGCTCGAGAGTCTCGCCAACTAGCGCGGACTGACTCGCCCATCAACGGCCCGCCACGCCTAGAGAGTCTAGCCACCTAGCGCGGACTTACTCGCCCAGCAACGGCCCGCCACACCGCGAGAGTCTCGCCATCTAGCACGGACTTACTTGCCCAACAACAGCCCGCCGCTCGAGAGTCTCGCCAACTAGCGCGGTCTAACTCGCCTATCAACGGCCAGCCACACCGCGAGAGTCTCGCCATCTAGCGCGGAATTACTCGCCTACCAACGGCCCGCCACTCGAGAGTCTCGCCAACTACCGCGGACTGACTCGCCCATCAAAAGCCCGCAACTCGAGAGTCTCGCCAACTAGCGCGGACTGACTCGCCCATAAACGGCCCGCCCCGCCGCGAGAGTCTTGTCATCTAGCGCGGACTTACTCGCCCAGCAACGGCCTGCCGCTCGAGAGTGTCGCCAACTAGCGCGGACTGACTCACTCATCAACGACCCACCATGCCGCAAGAGTCTAGCCATCTAGCGCGGACTTACTCGCCCAGCAACGGCCCGCCGCTCGAGAGTCTCGCCAACTAGCGCGGACTGACTCGCCCATCAACGACCCACCACGCCGCGAGAGTCAAACCATCTAGCGCGGACTTACTCGTCCAGCAACGGCCCGCCGCTCGACAGTCTCGCCAACTAACACGGACTGACTCGCCCATCAACAGCCCGTCACGCCGCGAGAGTCTAGCCATCTAGCGCGGGCTTACTCGCCCAGCAACGGCCCGCCGCTCGAGAGTCTCGCCAACTAGCGCGGACTGACTCACCTATCAACGGCCTGCCACGCCTCGAGAGTCTCGCCATCAAGCGCGGACATACTCGCCCAGCAACGGCCCGCCGCTCGAGAGTTTCGCCAACTAGCGTGGACTGACTCGCCCATGAACGACACGCCACGCCGCGAGAGTCTCGCCATCTAGTGTGGACTTACTCGCCCACAAAGGCCCGCCGCTCGAAAGTCTCGCCATCTAGCGCGGACTGACTCGCCCATCAACGGCCCGTCACGCCGTGAGAGTCTAGCCATCTAGCGCGAACTTACTCGCCCAGCAACGGCCCGCCGCTCGGGAGTCTCGCCAACTAGCGCAGACTGACTCACCCATCAACGGCCCCCACGCCGCCAGAGTCTAGCGCGGAATTGCTCGTCCAGCAACGGTCCGCCACTCGAGAGTCTAGCCATCTAGCGCGGACTTACTCGCCCAGCAACGGCCCGCCGCTCGAGAGTCTCGCCAACTAGCGCGTACTGACTTACCCATCAACGGCCTGCCACGCCGCGAGAGTCTCGCCATCTAGCGCGGACTTACTCGCCCAGCAACGCCCCTCGCTCGAGAGTCTCGCCAACTAGCGCGGTCTAACTCGCCCATTAACGGCCCGCCACGCCGCGAGAGTCTCGTCATCTAGTGTGGACTTACTCGCCTAGCAACGACCCGCCGCTCCAAAATCACGCCAACAAGCGCGGACTGACTCGCCCATCAACGGCTCGCCTCGCCGCGAGAGTCTAGCCATCTAGCGCGGACTTACTCACCCAGCAACGGCCCGCCGCTCGAGAGTCTAGCCAACTAGCGCGGACTGACTCGCTCAGCAACGGCCCGCCACGCCGCGAGAGTCTAGCCACCTAGCGCGGACTTACTCGCCCAGCAACGGCCCGCCGCTCGAGAGTCTCGCCAACTAGCGCGGACTGACTCGCCCATCAATGGCCCGCCACGCCGCGAGAGTCTCCCCATCTAGCGCGGACTTACTCGCCCAGCAACGGCCCGCCGCTCGAGAGTCTAGCAAACTAGCGCGGACTGAATCGCCTATCAACGGCCCGCCACACCGCGAGAGTCTAGCCAACTAGCGCGGACTGACTCGCCCATCAAGGCCCGCCACACCGCGAGAGTCTAGCCACCTAGCGCGGACTTACTCGCCCAGCAACGGCCCGCCACGCCGCGAGAGTATCGCCATCTAGCGCGGACTTACTCGCCCAACAACGACCCGCCGCTCGAGAGTCTCGCCAACTAGCGCGGTCTAACTCGCCCATCAACGGCCCGCCACACAGCGAGAGTCTCGCCATCTAGCGCAGACTTACTCGCCCAGCAACGGCCCGCCGCTCGAGAGTCTAGCCATCTAGCGCGGACTTACTCGCCCAGCAACGGTCCGCCGCTCGAGAGTCTAGCCATCTAGCGCGGACTTACTCGCCCAGCAACGGCCCGCCGCTCGAGAGTCTCGCCAACTAGCGCGTACTGACTTACCCATCAACGGCCTGCCACGCCGCGAGAGTCTCGCCATCTAGCGCGGACTTACTCGCCCAGCAACGCCCCTCGCTCGAGAGTCTCGCCAACTAGCGCGGTCTAACTCGCCCATTAACGGCCCGCCACGCCGCGAGAGTCTCGTCATCTAGTGTGGACTTACTCGCCTAGCAACGACCCGCCGCTCCAAAATCACGCCAACAAGCGCGGACTGACTCGCCCATCAACGGCTCGCCTCACCGCGAGAGTCTAGCCAGCTAGCGCGGACTTACTCACCCAGCAACGGCCCGCCGCTCGAGAGTCTAGCCAACTAGCGCGGACTGACTCGCTCATCAACGTCCCGCCACACCGCGAGAGTCTAGCCACCTAGCGCGGACTTACTCGCCCAGCAACGGCCCGCCACGCCGCGAGAGTCTCGCCATCTAGCGCGGACTTACTCGCCCAGGAACGACCCGCCGCTCGAGAGTCTCGCCAACTAGCGCGGACTGACTCGCCCATCAATGGCCCGCCACGCCGCGAGAGTCTCCCCATCTAGCGCGGACTTACTCGCCCAGCAACGGCCCGCCGCTCGAGAGTCTAGCCAACTAGCGCGAACTGACTCGCCTATCAACGGCCCGCCACCCCGCGAGAGTCTAGCCAACTAGCGCGGACTGACTCGCCCATCAAGGCCCGCCACACCGCGAGAGTCTAGCCACCTAGCGCGGACTTACTCGCCCAGCAACGGCCCGCCACTCCACGAGAGTATCGCCATCTAGCGCGGACTTACTCGCCCAACAACGACCCGCCGCTCGAGAGTCTCGCCAACTAGCGCGGTCTAACTCGCCCATCAACGGCCCGCCACACAGCGAGAGTCTCGCCATCTAGCGCAGACTTACTCGCCCAGCAACGGCCCGCCGCTCGAGAGTCTAGCCATCTAGCGCGGACTTACTCGCCCAGCAACGGTCCGCCACTCGAGAGTCTAGCCATCTAGCGCGGACTTACTCGCCCAGCAACGGCCCGCCGCTCGAGAGTCTCGCCAACTAGCGCGTACTGACTTACCCATCAACGGCCTGCCACGCCGCGAGAGTCTCGCCATCTAGCGCGGACTTACTCGCCCAGCAACGCCCCTCGCTCGAGAGTCTCGCCAACTAGCGCGGTCTAACTCGCCCATTAACGGCCCGCCACGCCGCGAGAGTCTCGTCATCTAGTGTGGACTTACTCGCCTAGCAACGACCCGCCGCTCCAAAATCACGCCAACAAGCGTGGACTGACTCGCCCATCAACGGCTCGCCTCGCCGCGAGAGTCTAGCCATCTAACGCGGACTTACTCACCCAGCAACGGCCCGCCGCTCGAGAGTCTAGCCAACTAGCGCGGACTGACTCGCTCATCAACGTCCCGCCACACCGCGAGAGTCTAGCCACCTAGCGCGGACTTACTCGCCCAGCAACGGCCCGCCACGCCGCGAGAGTCTCGCCATCTAGCGCGGACTTACTCGCCCAGCAACGGCCCGCCGCTCGAGAGTCTCGCCAACTAGCGCGGACTGACTCGCCCATCAATGGCCCGCCACGCCGCGAGAGTCTCCCCATCTAGCGTGGACTTACTCGCCCAGCAACGGCCCGCCGCTCGAGAGTCTAGCCAACTAGCGCGGACTGACTCGCCTATCAACGGCCCGCCACACCGCGAGAGTTTAGCCAACTAGCGCGGACTGACTCGCCCATCAAGGCCCGCCACACCGCGAGAGTCTAGCCACCTAGCGCGGACTTACTCGCCCAGCAACGGCCCGCCACACCGCGAGAGTATCGCCATCTAGCGCGGACTTACTCGCCCAACAACGACCCGCCGCTCGAGAGTCTCGCCAACTAGCGCGGTCTAACTCGCCCATCAACGGCCCGCCACACAGCGAGAGTCTCGCCATCTAGCGCAGACTTACTCGCCCAGCAACGGCCCGCCGCTCGAGAGTCTAGCCATCTAGCGCGGACTTACTCGCCCAGCAACGGCCCGCCGCTCGAGAGTCTCGCCAAGTAGCGCGTACTGACTTACCCATCTACGGCCTGCCACGCCGCGAGAGTCTCGCCATCTAGCGCGGACTTACTCGCCCAGCAACGCCCCTCGCTCGAGAGTCTCGCCAACTAGCGCGGTCTAACTCGCCCATCAACGGCCCGCCACGCCGCGAGAGTCTCGTCATCTAGTGTGGACTTACTCGCCTAGCAACGGCCCGCCGCTCCAAAATCTCGCCAACAAGCGCGGACTGACTCGCCCATCAACGGCTCGCCTCACCGCGAGAGTCTAGCCATCTAGCGCGGACTTACTCACCCAGCAACGGCCCGCCGCTCGAGAGTCTAGCCAACTAGCGCGGACTGACTCGCCCATCAACGGCCCGCCACACCGCGAGAGTCTAGCCACCTAGCGCGGACTTACTCGCCCAGCAACGGCCCGCCACGCCGCGAGAGTCTCGCCATCTAGCGCGGACTTACTCGCCCAGCAACGGCCCGTCGCTCGAGGGACTCGCCAACTAGCGCGGACTGACTCACCCATCAACGGCCCGCCACGCCGCGAGAGTCTCCCCATCTAGCGCGGACTTACTCGCCCAGCAACGGCCCGTCGCTCGAGGGACTCGCCAACTAGCGCGGACTGACTCACCCATCAACGGCCCGCCACGCCGCGAGAGTCTCGCCATCTAGCGCGGACTTACTCGCCCAGCAACGGCCACGCCGCGAGAGTCTAGCCAACTAGCGCGGACTGACTCGCCCATCAACGGCCCACCACACCGCGAGAGTCTAGCCACCTAGCGCGGACTTACTCGCCCAGCAACGGCCCGCCACGCCGCGAGAGTCTCGCCGTCTAGCGCGGAATTACTCGCCCAGCAACGCCCCTCGCTCGAGAGTCTCGCCAACTAGCGCGGTATAACTCGCCCATCAACGGCCCGCCACGCCGCGAGAGTCTCGTCATCTAGTGTGGACTTACTAGCCCAGCAACGGCCCGCCGCACAAAAATCTCGCCAACAAGCGCGGACTGACTCGCCCACCAACGGCTCTCCTCGCCGTGAGAGTCTAGCCATCTAGCGCGGACTTACTTACCCAGCAACGGCCCGCCGCTCGAGAGTTTCGCGAACTAGCGCGGACTGACTCGCCCATGAACGACCCGCCACGCCGCGAGAGTCTCGCCATCTAGTGTGGACTTACTCGCCCACAAAGGCCCGCCGCTCGAAAGTCTCGCCATCTAGCGCGGACTGACTCGCCCATCAACGGCCCGTCACGCCGTGAGAGTCTAGCCATCTAGCGCGAACTTACTCGCCCAGCAACGGCCCGCCGCTCGGGAGTCTCGCCAACTTGCGCAGACTGACTCACCCATCAACGGCCCGCCACGCCGCGAGAGTCTCACCATCTGGCGCGGACTTACTCTCCCAGCAACGGCCCGCCGCTCGAGAGTCTCGCCAACTAGCGCAGATTGACTCGCCCATCAACGGCCCGCCACGCCGCGAGAGTCTCGCCATCTAGCGCGGACTTACTCGCCCAGCAACGGCCCGCCGCTCGAGAGTCTCGCCAACTAGCGCGGACTGACTTGCCCATCAACGGCCCGCCACGCCTAGAGAGTCTAGCCACCTAGCGCGGACTTACTCGCCCAGCAACGGCCCGCCACACCGCGAGAGTCTCGCCATCTAGCGCGGACTTACTTGCCCAACAACAGCCCGCCGCTCGAGAGTCTCGCCAACTAGCGCGGTCTAACTCGCCTATCAACGGCCAGCCACACCGCGAGAGTCTCGCCATCTAGCGCGGAATTACTCACCTAGCAACGGCCCGCCACTCGAGAGTCTCGCCAACTACCGCGGACTGACTCGCCCATCAAAAGCCCGCAAATCGAGAGTCTCGCCAACTAGCGCGGACTGACTCGCCCATAAACGGCCCGCCACGCCGCGAGAGTCTTGTCATCTAGCGCGGACTTACTCGCCCAGCAACGGCCTGCCGCTCGAGAGTGTCGCCAACTAGCGCTGACTGACTCACCCATCAACGACCCACCATGCCGCAAGAGTCTAGCCATCTAGCGCGGACTTACTCGTCCAGCAACGGCCCGCCGCTCGAGAGTCTCGCCAACTAGCGCGGACTGACTCGCCCATCAACCGCCCGCCACACCGCAAGAGTCTCGTCATCTAGCGCGGACTAACTCGCCCAGTAACGGCCCGCCGCTCGAGAGTCTCGCCAACTAGCGCGGTCTAACTCGCCCATCAACGGCCCGCCACGCCGCGAGAGTCTCGCCATCTAATGTGGACTTACTCGCCCAGCAACGGCCCGCCGCTCGAAAGTCTCGCCAACTAGCGCGGACTTACTCTCCCATTAAAGGCCCGCCACGCCGTGAGAGTCTAGCCATCTACCGCGGACTTACTCGCCCAGCAACGGCCCGCCGCTTGAGAGTCTCGCCAACTAGCGCGGACTTACTCGCCCAGCAACGGCCCGTCACTCGAGAGTCTCGCCAACTAGCGCGGACTGACTCACCCATCAACGGCCCGCCACGCCGCGAGAATCTCGCCATCTAGCGCGGACTTACTCGCCCAGCAACGGCCCGCCACGCCGCGAGAGTCTCACCATCTAGCGCGGACTGACTCGCCCATCAACGGCCCGCCACGTCGCAAGAGTCTCACCATCTAGCGCTGACCTACTCGCCCTGCAACTGCCCGCCGCTCAAGAGTCTCGCCAACTAGCGCGGACTGACTCGCCCAACAACGGCCCGCCACGCCGCGATAGTCTAGCCACCTAGCGCGGAATTACTCGCCCAGCAACGGCCCGCCACGCCGCGAGAGTCTCGCCATCTAGCGCGGACTTACTCGCCCAACAACGGCCCGCCGCTCGAGAGTCTCGCCAACTAGCGCGGTCTAACTCGCCCATTAAAGGCCCGCCACACCGCGAGAGTCTCACCATCTAGCGCGGACTTACTCGCCCAGCAACGGCCCGTCGCTCGAGAGTCTCGCCAACTAGCGCGGACTGACTCACCCATCAACGACCCACCACGCCACAAGAGTCTAGTCATCTAGCGCGGTCTTACTCGTCCAGCAACGGCCCGCCGCTCGACAGTCTCGCCAACTAGCACGGACTGACTCGCCCATCAACAGCCCGCCATGCCGCGAGAGTCTAGCCAACTAGCACGGACTGACTCGCCCATCAACGACCCGCCACGCCGCGAGAGTCTCGCCATCTAGTGTGGACTTACTCGCCACGCCGCTCGAGAGTCTCGCCAACTAGCGCGGACTGACTCGCCCATAAACGGCCCGCCACGCCGCGAGAGTCTCACCATCTAGCGCGGACTTTCTCGCCCTGCAACGGCCAGCCGCTCGAGAGTCTCGCCAACTAGAGCGGAGATACTCGCCCATCAACGGCCCGCCACGCCGCGAGAGTCTTGCCATCTAGCGCGGACTTACTCGCCTAGCAACGGCCTGCCGCTCGAGAGTCTCGCCAACTAGCGCGGACTGACTCGCCCATCAACGACCCACCATGCCGCGAGAGTCTAGCCATCTAGCGCGGACTTACTCGCCCAGCAACGGCCCGCCGCTCGAGAATCTCGCCATCTAGCGCAGAGTGACTCACCCATCAACCGCCCGCCACGCCGCAAGAGTCTCGTCATCTAGCACGGACTTACTCGCCCAGCAACGGCCCGCCGCTCGAGAATCTCGCCAACTAGCGCGGTCTAACTCGCCCATCAACGGCCCGCCGCTCGAAAGTTCGCCAACTAGCGCGGACTGACTCGACCATCAAAGGCCCGCCACGCCGTGAGAGTCTAGCCATCTACCGCGGACTTACTCGCCCAGCAACGGCCCGCCGCTCGAGAGTTTCGCCAACTAGGGCGGTCTACCTCGCCCATCAACGGCCAGCCACACCGCGAGAGTCTCGCCATCTAGCGCGGACTTACTCGCCTAGCAACGGCCCGCCGCTCGAGAGTCTCGCCAACTAGCGCGGACTGACTCGCCCATCAAAGGCCCGCCGCTCGAGAGTCTCGCCAACTAGCGCGGACTGACTCGCCCATAAACGGCCCGCCACGCCGCGAGAGTCTCACCATCTAGCGCGGACTTACTCGCCCTGCAACGGCCCGCCGCTCGAGAGTCTCGCCAACTAGCGCGGACTGACTCGCCCATCAACGGCCCGCCACGCCGCGAGAGTCTCACCATCTAGCGCGGACTTACTCGCCCAGCAACGGCCCGTCACTCGAGAGTCTCACCAACTAGCGCGGACTGACTCACCCATCAACGGCCCGCCACGCCGCGAGAGTCTCGTCATCTAGCGCGGACTTACTCGCCCAGCAACGGCCCGCCACGCCGCGAGAGTCTCACCAGCAACGGCCCGCCGCTCGAAAGTCTCGCCAACTAGCGCGGACTGACTCTCCCATCAAAGGCCCGCCACGCCGTGAGAGTCTAGCCATCTACCGCGGACTTACTCGCCCAGCAACGGCCCGCCGCTCGAGAGTCTCGCCAACTAGCGCGGACTGACTCGCCCATCAACGGCCGGCCACGCCGCGAGAGTCTCACCATCTAGCGCGGACTTACTCGCCCAGCAACGGCCCGTCACTCGAGAGTCTCGCCAACTAGCGCGGACTGACTCACCCATCAACGGCCCGCCACGCCGCGAGAGTCTCGCCATCTAGCGCAGACTTACTCGCCTAGCAACGGCCCGCCGTTCGAGAGTCTCGCCAACTAGCGCGGACTGACTCGCCCAACAACGGCCCGCCACGCCGCGAGAGTCTAGCCACCTAGCGCGGAATTACTCGCCCAGCAACGGCCCGCCACGCCGCGAGAGTCTCGCCATCTAGCGCGGACTTACTCGCCCAACAAAGGCCCGCCGCTCGAAAGTCTCGCCAACTAGCGCGGACTGACTCGCCCATCAACGGCCCGCTACGCCGCGAGAGTCTCCCCATTTAGCGCAGACTTACTCGCCCTGCAACGGCCCGCCACGCCGCGAGAGTCTCACCATCTAGCGCGGACTGACTCACCCATCAACCGCCCGCCACGCCGCAAGAGTCTCGTCATCTAGCACGGACTTACTCGCCCAGCAACGGCCCGCCGCTCGAGAGTCTCGCCAACTAGCGCGGTCTAACTCGCCCATCAACGGCCCGCCACGCCGCGAGAGTCTCGCCATCTAATGTGGACTTACTCGCCCATCAAAGGCCCGCCGCTGGAGAGTCTCGCCAACTAGCGCGGACTGACTCGCCCATCAACGGCCCGCCACGCCGCGAGAGTCTCACCATCTAGCGCGGACTTACTCGCCCAGCAACGGCCCGTCGCTCGAGAGTCTCGCCAACTAGCGCGGACTGACTCACCCATCAACGGCCTGCCACGCCGCGAGAGTCTCGCCATCTAGCGCGGACTTACTCGCCGAGCAACGGCCCGCCGCTCGAGAGTCACGCCAACTAGCGCGAACTGACTCGCCCATTAGTGAGAGTGTCGCCAACTAGCGCTGACTGACTCGCCCATTCGTAAGAGTCTAGCCAACTAGCGCGGACTGACTCGAATGCCATTAGCGCATTTCCTCGCCACTTAGCGCGAACTATGTCGCCCTGAAGCGGCACGCAACGCCAATAGCGTGTTTCCTCTCGCCAACTGAACTCGAAACTTCACCCCCGTCACCTAGCGACCCTCGCGTGGGGACTTGGGGACTCGGCACCATGCCTCCAGCACCCGGGTAAAACCTATTCTCGGCATCTTATAGAATAACTCCCCACCCAAGAGCTCTCTCGGACTGGGGACTTGGGGACTTGTTAGTACATAGCCAAAATACTTGGCTGAGCCGAGAATAAGGTGCAATTACCCGGTCGCCGAAGATCATTCCAGACAAGATAAGCCCCTCACGGATATCTAAGGAGTGAAGGGCCGGTAACAAACCGCTTGCCAAAATCATTCTGACAACAAAACACCCCCAAAAGGGGAGACACCACTAAGACTAGCAAGTAGTCCCACATTGGAGACTAAGGCCAAAGTGCCCAAGCTTGGCCTATAAAACAATCTCAAGCTACCATAAAAGGTACACACTCTCTCTCTCTCACACTCCTCTACCTTGCAAGTGCTCAAAGCTAACTTAAGCATCAGAGAGTCGAAGACTGGGCCACCCCAGTCCCGACCCCGTGACATTGTCACTTGTGCAGGTTCCGAGTGAAAGACCCAAGGATTCTACTTCGCTTCGCCTCGCGACCCGATCCCGGCTCGGGACGAAGCAGGTAGAAACAAGATGCGTCTCCAGATTGGAAAAGCTCTTTCTCTACCTGAGTAATGGGGTCACTGGAGTCATCTACGATTTCTACCATTGTTTTGAGCTAAATGGGAGTTCCATAAAGAGGGCCCTCCTTCTAGTGTCAATTGTTTCTACCTGTCCCGAGGTCACGGGACGGGAGGTCGAATCTTTAGTCTGGGGCTGATACCTACACAAGTAGCAATGCGTCAGAAATCAGGACTTGGGTGGTCCAGTCTTCAACTCTCTAATGCTTAAGTTAGTGTTTAGTAGCTACTTGCAATGTACGAGAGTTGAGAAGGAGCTTTGTGGACTTACTTCTTTTTGGGAATTTGTGCCTACTTTATAGGCCAATGTTAGGCTCTGTGGCTTCAGTCCTCGATGTGGGACTATTTGTGGTCCCTTGCGGCACCTCCCTTTTGGGGGTACTTCGCCGCCAGAGAATGGGTCTGGCCGGCGAACTTTTGTTGGACCTTCACTCTTTTGATATCCGTAAAGGGTTCGTCAGAGCTATCTTGCCCGGAATGATCTCCGGCGACCGGGTAATTGTGTCATATTCTCGGCTTGGTCAAGTCTTTAGGCTATGTACTAACAGCAATGCCATGCGAAGAGTATAGGAGATGGAGCCAACAATGATAGTTGCGACTTGCGATGCTCTCGATTTTTTTTTTTACGAAGGCTCTCGCTCTGCCAACAATGATAGTTGCGGCTTGTGAGGCTCCCGATGTTTTTTTTTTTTTTGGTGAAGGCTCTCGCTTTGACATGCCATGCGAAGAGTACCATAGATAAATGATAGTTGCCACCCGCCACTGAAATCGGGTCCGCCAGCGAAGACCACCATACAACACCGTAGTGTTAAAAGAAGTGCTTCAAATCATTGCTATTTAACTTGACATGTTCTAAATACGTCGTGGCATTTCAATTTTTATGTTGACACTGAACAAAATCAAGAAAAACCTCTGAAATTATTTTGATATTGGACCTCGGACGTAATCCAGATCTCAGCACCAACCTAGCGTATCTGCCAATCAGCACCAACCTTCCACATGCCCATGGTGGCTCCCTGTCTTGTATTGCTGTAGCTATGTGGATCCATCCCACGTTGATCCAAACTTGCAATCCCAAATCAAACCATGGTGCAACCCCGACCTTCAACTAAGAAAAACAGGCTAAGAAGCTTCGTGACCCCAACCCCCAAGCATTAGACAAGCCATCGACGGAAACAACTTGTCCGGTTGAACGCATCGTGCACCGGCAAGGCAACGATCAACATCAGTGCAGTTGGACATGCGCTACCGCGCTTTGCGACGCTATCTACTTTTCTCTCCAGTTTTCTCTCATAGTTTTTTTTTTTTTTGATATTCTTCAAATCCATATGTATAGAGTGGTGATAGTTTGACTCGTAGTACCATTCAAGCATTGTTCAACTAATAATACTTACAATTTTAACGTCTCATGTTACTACTTTGAGGATTAATATTACTACTTTAAGAACTTAATTTACAAAGTTAAAATTGATGCATATCATGCATTAACACACCATAACTTTACCTATTTTCTCCATGATGAAAAACAAACAAAAACCACAACACAAATCCTCTTTCAGCTTATCCAAATGGAACGCTAAAAACAGATAGGGTTTGAAGACTACTATTACTACTTTAAGAACTCAATTTACAACGTTAAAATTTATGCATGTTATGCATTAACACACCATAACCTTACCCATTTTCTCCATGATGAAACAAACAAACATAAACCACAATACAAATCCTCTTTCAACTTATCCAAATGGAACGCTAAAGACAGATAGGGGGAGGCACACTGAGCACCGTGTAGTAAATAAGGATGTCTTTTCTTAAGCATATGGACCTGTACTCATCATATCACATATTAATGACTTATCCAACAAAGTAGCACTTGAAGTCTCATCCAAGCTAAAGCAAGATAAAACCCAAAATAAGGCACCAAGTTGCAGTTAAAATCCTGAGGTTTCAGTTCTCAAATGCTTCCTTTCTTTATTTCATCAGTGGATGTATATTTATTAATGATTGCACCAGAAAGGTAAAAAATCCAATAGGATCTTCACATGACTGCTAAGAGAAGAACGAAAACTTCTGACAGCTTAATATCACACTCCGTTAGTGACAAATACAAACAAAAAGGGAAGCGAACAGCACATCTAAAACTTCTACTTGGACTTGTTCTGAGTCTGAGTATATCGTTGAATCCCGTAGATATCAACAATCCTGGGAGGGAAGACGGGATCAGTAGCTGCTCTAACAGCAACCTTTGCTACAGCCGTAACGTTCACAGGAGGTGTAAAGAGAGGGCCCACTAGAGGCAGCTGGTTGAGAGGTCTTGTTTGTTGAAATAACTGCAGTTATTTAAACAAATCAGCTTAATATAATTTTACCATAGAATTCCACTTTTAAACAAAGAAAGTGGAGTGTAATGAGTAAAATATCAATGTATCAAAAAGAAAATAAGTGAAACATATAGCACAGCGGAGTGCCAGAATCATTACCCTTCAAGAAATAAAGAAATAATGATTTTTTTTTTATATTTAAGTTTCTTAAACTGTTCTATCAATGTGGAAAAAAAAAACTGAGTCTTAGCCTAGAATAAATGGCAAATGACAGAGGTAACTTGCTCATTGATGATTATGAGAGTTTATTGATTTTCAAACCATGTTCGCGAAGAATATGTGGCCCTTTTTGGGTTAATATTTTTTACCAGAATTTAACAACCACTAATTAGCAGGTTCTCGCATAAATGGGCAAATGTATGTGGCATTACTATATGTATCATATGAATAATTATCAATTTACCATCTCCAGCGGAGAACCGATTACACCAAGAGGTAACTTTATGCTCCCAACACTTCGAGTCCCGTAAATAAATCCAGGCCTCAAAATCACTCCTGAAAGGATATTGAGTAACTTAGTGCTTTAAGAAGATGATGTATTGGAGAGGCAACACGTAGACATTGCCAGATAAATAGTTTCATGAAGGTATTTAATTACTTGATGTGAAATTCAAGTATTGGTATCTAAACCAACAGTCTCAAGCAAGGTTATCAACATATATCACAGATGAACCGCTAGGCATGAGAATGCTACTCTGAAACGGTAAGAGAGCTTACCTCCGTAAGGGAATTTGGTTAGTATCTCTGTTTCAGCAGCTCTCTGTATTCAACAAGATCAAATAAAGAATCTTTCTCAGATAACAATAGAATTAACATATGTGGTCATCAGCAAACTCATCATGATTATTCTTACAACCACAGGAAACTGACCATGCAGTGGTAAAATCAAGAAAGCTAAAGCTCTGGGCATTTGTCTTTAAACTTATAAGTATTCTATGACCTAATAACTAACTTTACATGTTATATGCCCCTTTACTTTGAAAAGAACACTCCCTTCAAACAAGAAGGAATACTCTAGACCCAAAAAAAAGAAGAAGAAAAAAACACAAGAAATGTTGTGAAAAGATCATGAACAAATGTCAAACATTTATCAAGAGAGTCCTCAAGCATTGAAAAGTGAAAATTCACGTCCTTATAAAGTACAAGTAAACTCATAGACAACATACCTTTCCCTCATAATATCCTCGCACCAAGTAGTTTGCCAAGCCAAAATCAGCAGCAGAGACATACACAAATCTTTTCACACCTATCATTCAAAAAAATAAAAATAAAATAATGTACAACACCAAAGATGTTGCCAAATAGACAAAGCAAATTTGAAACGTATATGGGTATGTACCATGCTCAGAAGCTGCTCTAACTGCATTGATGTTTGCAGTCCCATTAATCTTATACATGTAAGAATTGGAGCCAAAGCCACCAACACAGGATATCTAGGACAAATAAATTTAATAAGAAAACAAACAAAAATCTCCTATAGGAAAAGCAAAGCAACACCCTTTCCAAAACCAAAGGGGAATTTCAATGCTAATAATATCATAGTCACAAATGGAACCATAAACAGAGTTTTCAGGGGGAGTATGGGAGAACCATATATCAGGTGGATACAGGGGTGTCTGTGTGTGCATGTACTTATTGGTTAAATGGGAATCAAGTAAAACAGGGTATTGAGGGACTGCATACAACAGATGTGACACCGTCGAGAGCATGACAAAAGAATGAATCAGTTGATAGAAGGTTCCCTGGAAAGGGAAATAATGATTAGAGGCATGACACAGACAAAAGAATGAGCAAATCAATAAACACACTACGCAAGAAAGCAAACCTTGATACCAGGTCACATTGTTGGCCCATGAATCATGTAACTTTGACTTGCCAGACCTGTGACACAAAATAATAACATATAGAATTAAGATGGTATGCGAAATCAAACAAACTAATCAGTTAAATGGAGGATTAGCAGAAGCTGCTCAAGACAACAGAATTAAAATAGCCAATGAAGTAAAGAAAATCTGAAATTTTGATCAATGCGCCAAACAGAACCAGCAGTGCCTAAGAAGAGTCCGGCCTTGTGAAAATCCCAGTTATGATTCCTGCTACTAGCATGAAACACTCTTATTACTTTGTTTCAAATAAAAACAATTTCTAGTATGTCCGTCTATATGCCATTCACACTCCATATAAAATACATAAATAACTGATTGGTAGACGTTCAAGTATTATATGGACACCAGAATACCTGTATACTAACCTATTGTTTTTTTACCGGTGCTGAAATTAAAGCAACTTTATAGTGACAAAACTCTATTCTTAGAAAATATTCAGATCGCTTGAATACCTAAACTTTCCGATCTAGTGGCCTTGTGAAAATCCCAGTTATGATTCCTGCTACTAACATGAAGCACTCTTATTACTTTGTTTCAAATAAAAACAATTTCTAGTATGTCTGTCTACATGCCATTCACACGCCATATAAAATACATAAACAACTGATTGGTAGACCTTCAAGTATTATATGGACACCAGAATACCCGTATACTAACCTATTGTTTTTTTATCGGTGCTGTAATTAAAGCAACTTTATAGTGACAAAACTCTATTCTTAGAAAATATTCAGATCGCTTGAATACCTAAACTTTCCGATACTAGTGAATAACTCTTCAGCATCAAATGGAAATGAAAAAAGTTATACCTGCTCAGGCTAGCAACAGACAGTCCACGATCTAATGCTTCTTTACAAACATGTGAGCCAACAAATCCATTTCCACCCAACACAAGCAACTGAAGTAAGATGCATACGAATTAAAATTAAAATGATAGCTCAATAGCAAACCTATATAGCCTACAAAGCAAGACAGTACCTTCTCTGTTGGAGGAGGGGGGACTTGAATAGTCTCTGCTTCCTCAACTTTGACGGGCTCATCAACCTTATTAGAGTCATTTGAGAAATACCTCCCATTTTTAGGTGCAGTCATGATACTACATTTATAGAAATGAGAGAATGAGAACAGATAATACCACACTAGGATACATGTTTTGGATAAGTAGGGAAATAGTGAGTCACCCAATATAATTATATAACTATTCAGGCCTTCCAATGAGGGATCCTTTTCTTTGTTCATTTATGTATATATATATTCCAAAGACCATCATTTTTTTTTTAATTTTATGGTTAAACACCTTAATATGCCGTACCCAGAAATTCAACAATGGAATCATCACAAAACTTCATGTAATATTGTAATAAGTCATGAATCAATGAAAGATTCATGGTAAAATCTTTCCATGATGCATTTTTTTTGGCTGATAATGATAAAGAGATAAAATGGCATATACTTTTCGACTAAAATTTAATATTATTAGTTCATTTGATTACGCTTGACAAAAATAACATACAGTGATACAACAGTAATACATATTCATGAACTGAGAGAAGATAAAATTTGTGAAGAAAGCCCAAAAACTATACTTTGATTGAAACTTAGAGTTTTAGAAATTTCATTACTATCCCAGTCATCGTCTACAGCCAAACAATGGATTATGTTCATCAGAAAGAACAAAATCAATACCCATAAGAACCGCATTGAAAGCCCAAGTAGCATATAAGAGAATAAAAATCAACTCGGAAAAAGAAGAAGAAAAAGAAAAACATACAAGGGCCTGGGAAGTGATGATCTTGAATGGATCAACCGCGAGATGACCGTCCTCATTTGAAATTTCCGTTTCCACACAATGCTTTCTTCTTGCTTTTTTCTGAAGATTTCTCCGATTCAATTTCTCAATAAATGCCCGGAGCACGAGTAATCGGAAAAGTGTAGCTTCTTCTCGCAGACGACTGATTTGGTATAAAGAGCGAGTTTGGGTGAGACAACGTACCACAGATGGCGCGTAAAGGCAATGGACATGTGGTTCGTTAACGGCCAAGAGCTATTACGGAGGAGGAAGCAAGTCTAGATGGTGAACCACGCGCCTGGGGACTTTGTATTTTTTATTTTATTTTTTTCTCAATTGAAGATGAAAAAAGTGAAGTACAACCTTGTCATCTCAAATAACAAAGTGAACATTGTTCGGGGTGGATTTTGAACAACCGTCTGGTACGAACGTGTCAACAACTTGAGACGGTGTGACTGTCTTGATCTTGAGCGTTCTCGCACTTCTTTTGACTTCTCTTCAAGAGGCTGTGAAGAGGGACGGTCAACCATGCTGCTAAGGCCCTTTTACAACGACCTAAGACATATCCTTATAATTTACTCAGTATCAAAATTAAAAAAGATATTTGTTAGAGAGGTGAATCTCTAACAATGGGGATGGACTTGTGCTCGTGATGTGACTTTATGAACTGGGGGCGGTCTTTGCCGACTAGAGGACTTTTGGTGTTTAGTTAAATTCGATTGAGATTTTCGAGTTCAGTCAGTTCGAGAAGTACCTTGAGATCATGATTTGATAACATGAAAATTTTGGTTAAAATATAAAAAATTCAGGTGCTATAGTAAGTGATTTTGGGCAAAATGAAGCGGAATTCGTATACTCAAATCCGATTGAGATTTTCGAGTTCCGTTAGGTGAGAAGTACCTTGAGATCATGATCTGATAACCTGAAAAAATTTGTTAAAATATAAGAACATTCAAATTTGACCAAAAATTCATGCGCTATAGCATGAGATTTCGGCCGAAACGAAGCGCAACTCGTACACTCAAATCCGATTGAGATTTTCGAGTCCCGTTAGATCGAGAAGTACCTTGAGATCATGATCTGATAACATGAAAGTTTGTTTAAAATATTAGAACATTCAAATTAAAATGAAAATTTGTGTGCTATAGTAAGAGATTTTGGCTGAAACGAAGCAGAACTCGTATAGTTAAATTCGAATGAGATTTTCGAGTTCCGTTAGTTCAAGAATTACCTTGAGATCATGATCTGATAACATGAAAATTTTGGTTAAAATATAAGAACATTCAAATTTGACAGAAATTCAGGTGCTATAGTAAGTGATTTTGGCAAAAACGAAGCGGAACTCGTATACTCAAATCTGATTGAGATTTTCGAGTTTCGTCAGATCAAGAAGTACTTTGAGATCGTGATCTGATAACATGAAAAGTTTTGTTAAAATGTAAGAACATTCAAATTTGACTGAAAATTCGTGTGTTATAGCATGAGATTTCGATCGAAATGAAGCATAACTCGTACACTCAAATCCAATTGAGATTTTCGAGTTTCATGAGATCAAGAAGTATCTTGAGATCATGATCTAATAACATGAAAATATTGGTTAAAATATAAGAACATTCCAATTTGACCAAAAATTCGTGTGCTATAAAAAGGATTTCGACTGAAACGAAGAGGAACTCGTATACTCAAATCCGATTGAGATTTTCAAGTTCTGTTAGTTCGAGAATTACCTTCGGATCATGATCAAATAATATGAAAAGTTTGGTTAAAATATAAGAACATTTAAATTTAACAGAAAATTCGTGAGCTAGCAAGTGATTTTGGCCGAAACGAAGCGGAACTCGTCTACACAAATCCGATTGAGAGTTTCGAGTTCTGTTAGTTCGTGAAGTACTTTGAGATCATGATCTGATATCATGAAAAGTTTGGTTAAAATATAAGAACATTCAAATTTGACTGAAAATTCGTGTGCTATAGCATAAAATTTTGGCCGGAATGAAACATAACTTGTATACTCAAATACGGTTGAGATTTTGGAGTTCCGTCAATATTAGAAGTATCTTGGCAACATGATCTAATCACATGATCCAAATACGAAACTCGAAAATCTAAACCGTATTTGAGAATACGAGTTATGTTTCGTTTCGGCCAAAATTTTATGCTATAGCACACAAATTTTCAGTCAAATTAGATAATATAAAAAGTTTGGTTAAAAAAATTGAATGCTCAATTTTGCCGAAAAAAACGGTGTGCCATAGCAAGGGATTTTGATCCAAAATCAAGCGAAACTCGAATACTCTAATCCAATTGAGATTTTTGGGTTCTGTCAGTTCAAGAAGTACTCAGAGATGATGATTTGATAATAAAAAAATTTGGTTCAAATATAAGAACATTCAATTTTGACCGGAAAAATTGGGCCGAAATCAAGCGGAACTCATATACACTAATCCGATTGAGATTTTCAGGTTCCGTCAATTAGAGAAGTTCTTAGAGATGATGATTTGATAATAAAAAAATTTTGGTTAAAAAATTAGAAAGTTCAATTTTGCCGGAAAAACCGTGTGTTATAAAAAAGGGTTTTAAGTCGAAATCAAGCGGAACTCATATACTAATCCAAATGAGATTTTTGGGTTCCGTAGTTCAAGAAGTTATTAGAGATAATGATTTGATAATAGAAAAAATTTGGTTCAAAAATAAGAACATTCAATTTCGACCGGAAAAACCGTGTGCTATAGCAAGAGGTTTTAGGCAGAAAACCAGCGGATCGCTTCTACTCTCATGCAATTAAGATTTTTGGGCTCCGTCAGTTCAAGAAGTTCTTAGAGATGATGATTTGATGATAGAAAATGTTTGGTTAAAAAAAAAAAAAGAATATTTAATTTTGACCATAAAAACCATGTGTTATAGGAAGGAGTTTTGAGGCAAAATCAAGCGGAACTCGTATACACTAATCTAATTGAGATTTTGGGGTTTCGTCAGTTAGAAATGTTCTCAGAGATGATGATTTGATAATAAAAAAAGTTTGGTTGAAAAATAAGGACATTCAATTTTGAGTAAAAAAACTATGTGCTACAGCAAAGGTTTTGGGCAAAAATCATTCGGAACTCGTATACACTAATCCAATTAAGATTTTCGGGTTTTGTTAGTTGGAGATGTTCTTAGAGATGATGATATGATAATAGAAAAAATTTGGTTCAAAAATTAGGACATTCAATTTTAACCAGAAATACTGTGTGCTAGAGTTTTGAGACGAAATCATTCGGAACACGTAAACCCTAATCCAAATGAGATTTTTGGGTTCTGTTAGTTCGAGAAGTTCTTAGAGATGAGGATTTGATAATAGAAAAAAATTGGCCCAAAATTAAAGACATTAAATTTTGACCAGAAAACTGTGTACTATAGTAAGGGGTTGTAGGCCGAAATCATTCGGAACTCATTTACACTAATTCAATTAAGAGTTTCAAGTTCTGTCAGTTAGAGAAGTAGTCAGAGATGATGATTGGTCCAAAAATAAGGACATTCAATTTTGACAAGAAAAACTGTGTAAGGGGTTTTGGGCCGAATTAATACGGAACTCGTTTACACTAATTCAATTGATATTTTCGGGTTATGTGAGTTCGAGAAGTTCTTAGAGATGAGGATTTGATAATAGAAAAAGTTTGGTCCAAATTAAGGACATTGAATTTTGACCAGAAAACTGTGTGTTATAGTAAGGGGTTTTAAGCCGAAATCATTCGGAACTCGTTGACGCTAATTTAATTGAGATTTCCATGTTCTGTTAGTTCGAGAAGTTTCCTGAGATGATGTTTTGATAATAGAAAAAAGTTTGGTCCAAAATTAATGACATTGAATTTTGACATGAAAACTGTGTGCTAAAGTAAGGGGTTTTGGACCAAAATCATTCGGAACTCGTATACGCTAATTTAATTAAGAGTTTCAAGTTCTGTCAGTTAGAGAAGTAGTCAGAGATGATGATTGGTCCAAAAATAAGGACATTCAATTTTGACAAGAAAAACTGTGTAAGGGGTTTTGGGCCGAATTAATACAGAATTCGTTTACACTAATTCAATTGATATTTTCGGGTTATGTGAGTTCGAGAAGTTCTTAGAGATGAGGATTTGATAATAGAAAAAGTTTGGTCCAAATTAAGGACATTCAATTTTGACCAAAAAATGTGTGTTATAGTAAGGGGTTTTGAGCCGAAATCATTCGGAACTCGTTGACGCTAATTTAATTGAGATTTCCAGGTTCTGTCAGTTCGAGAAGTTGTCTGAGATGATGTTTTGATAATAGAAAAAGTTTGGTCCAAAATTAATGACATTGAATTTTGACATGAAAATTGTGTGCTAAAGTAAGGGGTTTTGGACCGAAATCATTCGGAACTCGTTTACGCTAATTTAATTAAGAGTTTCGAGTTCTGTCAGTTAGAGAAGTAGTCAGAGATGATGATTGGTCCAAAAATAAGGACATTCAATTTTGACAAGAAAAACTGTTGTATCACCCCCGGAATCGTCTCCACCACTCGGGACCTCGAGGTATGTGAGTCTTGCTGCGTGATTCCGTTCTCCGGCTAAGGAAAGAGATTGGTCTGGGCACCCGTCATTTTACTGTGGGCACCCAGCTGGGCAGAACAATCACCTCTCCGAGGTCTCCGTCTGATCCCGATTGGAAGCGTCCGGGACCTATGTCCACCCTCATCCCGGCCCCTGTCCTTAATCCAAAGCCTCTGGTCCCCTGCAAATCCTAACTGAAGCAAAATGATATTGCTCTGGACACCCATCCCGATTGGAAGCGCCCGGGAATCATCTCTCCGGCTTCCCGATTGGAAGCGTCTGGGACCTATGTCCACCCGGCCCCCTGTCCTCAGTCCGAAGCCTGCAAGGGAATTCCACTCGGGAGTGGTGTTGATCTGGACACCCATCAAATTGCTCTGGGCACCCGTACGGCGCCCACATAAGCTTCCCGGAATGGTACGTCATGTTCAAATGGCATGGAGTTATCTGGTGATGAAAACATGTCATTCGTCTGTTCTCGGTCAGTATGGATCAGTTAAAAGGCATAGAAGAGGAAATACTGTTGGCACCCTAACAACCAACAAAACTGCTATGGACACCCAACTCGGCAGCAGCTTCATCTCTCTGGGTGTCGAAAGGGGAAGGCTCAATACTAGTCTAATCTGCAAGCAACGGGTCTCGGTGATCAAAAAAAAAAAACTCTTGCAGGTAGCCCGACCGTATTGGCACCAAGGATTCATCATCCGGGAGTGATACAGGCATGCATCAACACCTCTTATGTCCACCCATTCGGCAGCAATTATCACAGATAAGTCTTGTCCATTGGTCTGAAAATTCATAAATATTCTACTTGCAAGTCAACATGCATGTTATTGGCATTCCACTAAGAGAGAGGTATTCCATCGGGGGATAGGCAATCCACCAGGAGATTGGCATTCCACCAGGATTGAAAGATTGGCATTCCACAATGATTGAAATATTGGCATTCCACAAGAGTGTTACACAATTGCATGAACCATTGTGCTTTTCGATAATTATTATAATTGTTATGCCAATGCTTGTCGATCATCTGTTCATTGTGAAGGTACAACAATCCTCGCCCGGCCGAATAAATTTTGAGGCCGGGGACCGGGAGGGGCATTTCTTATCTTCTAGGCGGACTCCTCAGCTCGCCCTTGAAGAAGTCAAGAAGAGCAAGACCCGTTCAACACACGTCTTGAGTGCGGACTTGGGAGGACTGAGACTGGGTCCGTGTTGGGGCATATGACTGGTCTATGGGCATTTTGTATATTAAGTCCCCACTCAAGAAGTGTCTTGAACGGGAACTTGGGGGACTTGTAGTCGGTAGTCGGTAAACTACCTCCACTGCCCATAGACCAGTCAGGGAACTTGTAGACCGACGTCCAGACTACCTCGCCATGATGAAAGATCATCAATGCGACATTAGGAAGGTGCTTCTCTAAGCTCCACAAGAAGGCACCATGAGAGTAATAGTGAAACTGGCCAGAAACTCGTTTGTTATATAGTTATGGGTGTTGGCTCGAATTACTTGAAGCTTCAAAATGAGGGGCAATACTCCATTTTTGATACTAGAATTGTTCAAACGATGTTGGGAAATGTCTATAAACATACCCAAACAAGAAAAAGCCAGATGTCTGAAAATAGTGAACCTGGCTAGAAACTCGTGTGTTATAGCTAGGGATTTTGGCTCGAATTTTGTGAAGCTTTAAAATAAGGGGAAATACTTCATTTTTGATACTAGAATGGTTCAAAAGACGTTAGGAAATGTCTATAAAGATACCAAACTAGGAAGAGACGGATGTCTATAAATAGTGAAACTGGCCAGAAACTCGTTTGCTATATAATTATGGGTTTTGGCTCGAATTGGGTGAAACTTGAAAATAAAGGGCAATACTTTATTTTTGATACTAGAATGGTTTAAAAGATGTTATGAAATGTCTATAAACATACCCAAACTAGAAAAAGACGGGTGTCTATAAATAATGAAACTGGCTAGAAACTCGTTTGCTATATAGCTTTAGGTTTTGGCTCGAATTACGTGAAGCTTTAAAATGAGGGGCAATACTTCATTTTTGATACTAGAATGGTTCAAAAGATGTTAGGAAATTTCTATAAACATACCCAGACAAGAAAAAGCCGGATTTCTATAAATAGTGAAACTGTCCAGAAACTCGTTTGCTATATAGCTATGGGTTTTGGCACGAATTGGGTGAAACTTGAAAATAAAGGGCAATAATTCATTTTTTATCCTAGAATGGTTCAAAAGATGTTAGGAAATGTCTCTAAGCATACCCAAACAAGAGAAAACCGGAATTCTATAAATAGTGAAACTGGCCAGAAACTCGTTTGCTATATAGCTATGGGTTTTGGCTCGAATTGGGTGAAACTTGAAAATAAAGGGCAATACTTCATTTTTGATACTTGAATGGTTCAAAAGATGTTAGGAAATTTCTATAAACATACCCAAACTAGAAAAATCCAGATTTCTATAAATAGTAAAACTGGCCAGAAACTCGTTTGCTATGTAGCTATGGGTTTTGACTCGAATTGGGTGAAACTTGAAAATAAGGGGCAATACTTTATTTTTGATACTAGAATGGTTTAAAAGATGTTAGGAAATGTCTATAAACATACCCAAACTAGAAAAAACCGGATGTCTATAAATAGTGAAACTGGCCAGAAACACGTTTGTTATATAGCTATGGGTTTTGACTCGAATTACTTGAAGCTTTAAAATGAGGGGCAATACTTCATTTTTGATACTAGAATTGTTCAAACGATGTTAGGAAATGTCTATAAATATACCCAAACAAGAAAAAGTCGGATGTCTGAAAATAGTGAAACTGGCTAGAAACTCGTGTGTTATAGTTAGGGATTTTGGCTCTAATTTCGTGAATCTTTAAAATAAGGGGCAATACTTCATTTTTGATAATAGAATGGTTCAAAAGATGTTATGAAATTTCTATAAACATACCCAAACAAGAAAAAGCCGGATTTCTATAAATAGTGAAACTGGCCAGAAACTCGTTTGCTATATAGCTATGAGTTTTTGCTCGAATTGGGTGAAACTTGAAAATAAAAGGCAATAATTTATTTTTGATCCTAGAATGGTTCAAAAGATGTTAGGAAATGTCTATAAACATACCCAAACTAGAAAAAGCCGGATGTCTATAATAGTGAAACTGGCCAGAAACTCGTTTGCTATATAGCTATGGGTTTTGACTCGAATTACTTGAAGCTTTAAAATGAGGGGCAATACTTCATTTTTGATACTAGAATTGTTCAAACGATGTTAGGAAATGTCTCTAAAAATACCCAAACAAGAAAAAACCGGATGTCTGAAAATAGTGAAACTGGCTAGAAACTCGTGCGTTATAGTTAGGGATTTTGGCTATAATTTCGTGAAGCTTTAAAATAAGGGGCAATACTTCATTTTTGAAACTAGAATTGTTTAAAAGATGTTAGGAAATGTCTATAAACATACCCAAACAAGAAAAAACCGGATTTCTATAAATAGTGAAACTGGCCAGAAACTCGTTTGCTATATAGCTATAGGTTTTGGCTCGAATTGGGTGAAACTTGAAAATAAAGGGCAATAATTTATTTTTGATCCTAGAATGGTTGAAAAAATGTTAGGAAATGTCTATAAACATACCTAAACTAGAAAAAGCCGGATGTCTATAAATAGTGAAACTGGCTAAAAACTCGTTTGCTATATAGCTTTGGGTTTTGGCTCGAATTACGTGAAGCTTTAAAATGAGGGGCAATACTTCATTTTTGATACTAGAATGGTTCAAAAGATGTTAGGAAATGTCTCCAAACATACCCAAACAAGAAAAAGCCAGATTTCTATAAATAGTGAAACTGGCCAGAAACTCGTTTGCTATATATATAGCTATGGGTTTTGGCTCGAATTGGGTGAAACTTGAAAATAAGGGGCAATACTTTATTTTTGATACTAGAATAGTTCAAAAGATGTTAGGAAATGTCTATAAACATACCCAAACTAGAAAAAGCCGGATGTCGTCTATAAATAGTGAAACTGCCCCGAAACTCATTTGTTATATAGCTATGGGTTTTGACTCGAATTACTTGAAGCTTTAAAATGAGGGGCAATACTTCATTTTTGATACTAGAATTGTTCAAACGATGTTAGGAAATGTCTATAAACATACCCAAACAAGAAAAAGCCGTATGTCTGAAAATAGTGAAACTGGCTAGAAACTCGTGTGTTATAGCTAGGGGATTTGGCTCGAATTTCGTGAAGTTTTAAAATAAGGGGCAATACTTCATTTTTGATACTAGAATGGTTCAAAAGATGTTAGGAAATGTCTATGAACATAACAAACTAGGAAGAGCCGGATGTCTATAAATAGTGAAACTGGCCAGAAACTCGTTTGCTATATAATTATGGGTTTTGGCTCGAATTGGGTGAAACTTGAAAATAAAGGGCAATACTTTATTTTTGATACTAGAATGGTTTAAAAGAGGTTAGGAAATGTCTATAAACATACCCAAACTAGAAAAAGCCGGGTGTCTATAAATAGTTAAACTGGCTAGAAACGCGTTTGCTATATAGCTTTAGGTTTTGGCTCGAATTACGTGAAGCTTTAAAATGAGGGGCAATACTTCATTTTTGATAATAGAATGGTTCAAAAGATGTTATGAAATTTCTATAAACATACCCAAACAAGAAAAAGCCGGATTTTTATAAATAGTGAAACTGGCCAGAAACTCGTTTGCTATATAGCTATAGGTTTTGGCTCGAATTGGGTGAAACTTGAAAATAAAGGGCAATAATTTATTTTTGATCCTAGAATGGTTCAAAAGATGTTAGGAAATGTCTATAAACATACCCAAACTAGAAAAAACCGGATGTTTATAAATAGTGAAACTGGCTAAAAACTCGTTTGCTATATAGCTTTGAGTTTTGGCTCGAATTATGTGAAGCTTTAAAATGAGGTGCAATACTTCATTTTTGATACTTGAATGGTTCAAAAGATGTTAGGAAATGTCTATAAACATACCCAAACAAGAAAAAGCCAGATTTCTATAAATAGTGAAACTGGCCAGAAACTTGTTTGCTATAGTACATGTTAACTGAACAGGTTTGTGCGGGATAAAAAACGTTAGTATGCAAGTTAACCTTTAGGACCCGATAAAGCTCGCAAACAAATGATTTTTTTATACGCAATAAACCCACGAACAATTTTTTTTCTTTCCTTTTTTTCCTAATCCGTTAAGAATATGAGGAAAAACACAGACTCGACCAGTTAACTAGTGAGTTTAAGCTCGTGCATGTTTGCTAGCATGTTATTAAACGAGTTTGTGAGGGTTTAGACTATACGGGTATCGGGTGGGTAAACGAGTTCCGTGTATGCGTTGACATAAACATACTTGTAGGTCTTGTTTGCTTCGTGGAAATGAAAGTAATTCCTTTGTCATTCTCACGGGAAGGGAAAGAAAAGGGAACTCTTTTTCTTGCATTTAATACTCATAATATATTATTTTAATTAACAATTTTCCGGATGATTTTTCTTATGTTACCAAACATTGGAAGGGAAAGTAGATCCTATGGAATTTGGAAGAAACCACATTCCCCTTACATTTTCCTAACTTTAAAGGAAGTATTTCATTTCTTTCGGCGTTTAAAGACTAAGAAAATGAATAATTTTTGTTTCCTAATAGTAATTTTTCGTAAACCACATTCCCTTACATATCGTTGTTATTTTGGACAAGTAAACATGTGGCATATTCAATGGATTATTGAGAAAAGAAGAAATCATTGGAGCCATCCGGGCCCTGGTCCAAGGTTAATGGGCTGCTAAGGTTGTGGCAAATGGATGGCTAACAGCCGTCAGATAGAGAAAAAGGTAGAGAATGCTGAAATCCCAAGTGGTGGGGAGAATGAGTGAATGAGTTACAGGCGTCGGTCTCTGGTGATTCGCGATGATTCTGTTACATGCGTTGGTTTCTTAGAATTATTAGCAAGTAATTTAGGTTAAGATTAAAAGAGGAGGGAAAATGGAATTGCAAATGAAGGTGGCGCAGGCAGTTCACGTCCTGAATCACGATATAGAGTCGTGCAACCGCGTGGCAGCTAATCAGTGGCTGGTTCAGTTTCAGCAGACTGACGCCGCTTGGGCCGTCGCCACCTCCATCCTCACCTCCGATTTTCACCATTCTTTCGGCTCCAATTTCGAGGTCGAGTTCTTCGCTGCCCAGATTCTTAAACGAAAGGTATTCTTACTCCTTCTCCACTTATTGGGATTCTTATGTTTACTGCCAACACTTGTCTAAAGGGAGATAATAAGCTCATGTTACTTGAACTAAAACTGAGAGAGGTTGTTCCAGTAAAAGATAATTAAAGCTGGATTTTGCTGAAATCTGTTCAATTAAATATCAAGAATGGTTTTAAAAGTGATTCTAGTGCTGCAAGCCAAATGAAACGAATCAGCTGTGTGTCTGCTCACTAATGTGGTGTATCTGAATCTTTGTTTTTATTTTTGGATAATTGTCTGTCAAAATGTTGTGCCACACAAGACCATACTGCTCATCAATTATGTCATATTACAGATCCAAAATGAGGGCACTTACCTGCAGCCTGGAGCTAAAGATGCTTTGCTTAATGCCCTTCTTCTGGCTGCCAAAAGATTTAGTTCGGGCCCTCACCAGGTATTTTATCTTTATCAACTATTTGAAACCTTCTGATGCTTTAGTAAACTTATATTTTGGCCATTGAGTCAAAATATGTCTGGTACTTTTCACAGAGTTATGACCTTAAGTTGTCTGTTTAGCAGGCTATGCTTTTGACTACTGGAACATGAGTCTAAAATAATATTTCACATATAAATTTAACAGAGTTTCTTCTGTTCCTGTGATAGCTTTTAACCCAAATCTGCCTCGCACTCTCTGCACTTTTATTGCATGCTGTTGAGCATGGAAAACCTGTTGAGCAACTCTTTTATAGCCTCCAGAATCTGCAGACCCAGGTTGATGGCAATGTTGCTGTTATGGAGATGCTTACTGTTCTACCAGAAGAAGTTTTGGATTCCCAAAATACTGACTCGAAAATAACTTCAGCTGACAGAAGCCAGTATGGTCAAGAGGTCTAGGAAATTTCTTGCTTTATAAATGCATCACATCATCTCACTTTTAGTTTCCCTCTCATTGTATTTCTCTTTATACTGTCTCACTTCTCTCATATACAGCTTCTCTCGCATACCACTATGGTTCTTGAGTTCCTATTGCAACAATCCGAGAAAAGGTTTGATAGTGGTATACAACAACATGAAAGCAACAGAAAAATTCTGCGTTGCTTACTGAGTTGGGTATGTCAATATCTGATAATGAGCAATTTGGTAGATATTATATGCATGTTTGATACTGTTGCAACAGAAATTCGCTTTCTGCTCACTACATTGGTCTCTTGTAGTTTCACATTTTATACCATAACAGAATTGTGTTGCAAAATGTGGCACTTTTCATTTTAGTAAAGTTGAACTTTTCCGATTACTTATTATGGTAGCACTATATATTTAGGTTCGAGCTGGGTGCTTCGCAGAGATTCCCCAGGGATTACTACCAGCACATCCACTTCTTAACTTTGTCTTTAATTCTTTGCAGGTAAATATCTATGAACTTCAATAAATTCTATAATTAACTTATAGGAGCTGTGAAATTTATATGTTAATGTGTTGGTGGTGATAGGTGCCGTCTTCATTTGATCTGGCAATTGAAGTTCTCGTTGAGCTCGTGAGTCGACATGAGGTATGCCATTTCTTTGGCATACATTGTATACCTATGCCTTGTTATCTACATCTATGCTATATTTACCATATTTAGCAAATACTTGTCACCATTTAGCCGATCATAATAAAGTTGCGAAACAGAACAGACTTATCTCTGTGGCATTAATACCAAGACCAAGTGCTTCATCTAGTCAATATTTATTGAGATTGTTGTACTATTAATTGCTTACTGAAGATTCTATCAACAGTTATGCTTTCTTTCGTAGGGGCTACCCCAGGTTTTGTTATGTAGGGTGCATTTCATTAAAGAAATTCTTCTTCTACCAGCTCTCAGTAATGGAGACGAGAAAATAGTAGGTGGTCTTGCGTGCTTATTGTCAGAGATTGGGCAGGCTGTAAGTATTAATACTGCAATAGGTTTTTGCACCCATGGACAATCTTGGATGATAGGATATTACCGATGCAATTCATTTTGATGTGTATCATCAGATTCTGATTATCTGAAACCATTGTACTCATAACATATTGTCTGTTTAATGTACTCCAGGCTCCATCTCTGATAGTAGAAGCAAGTGTTGAAGCCCTTGCGCTGACGAACGCACTTTTAAGGTTATATCTATATTTTTTGCGTAACTGTTTGCCCCGCATCCTTTTTTTTCCCATTTCTTTTGTTCTCGGGCAAGATATGTATATTAATTCTGTTGTTTAGGCGAAGGTTAATAAACTTGTGATCTGTAGTCACTTGTCACCATGCTCTTTACTATTCAAAAACCAAATGCGCACGGAAGTCAGAACAGTGCAATTGATTATTGGCATGAAATATGGTAGTAGAATCTAAGAGTGGCAATTTTTATAATATCTTTGAGGGACCAAATGAGAATTGTTACCCACCATCTGGCGCTTTAACAATTTGGACCTGACCTCAAGTTTAATGAAACTACAGGGCTTAAATTGCCAAAATTGAAACTAGGGCTTAAGGTGGAAATGATAGTAAACACTCTAGGCACTGGAAGTTTTTCTTGCGAGAAGTTTATTACATATAGGTCCTCTTTATTGTACTTTTGATGTTTCGGTAAATGAAGTGATGGATATTTAATATAACCTCTTTATATGGTTGCAGCTGTGTGACATTTCCAAGTGAGGACTGGGAGATAGCGGACTCAACTTTGCAATTTTGGTACTTGAATACATGTATTTTTATTTATGAGGTTTATTATTGTTTATCTAAATTCAATTCGGTACCGCAGAACTAATTCAAGTTATTTCCACTGACAAGCATGCTTCTGTTTTTAGTCCACTTCTTATAGTGTAAGCACCCTCTAGATCTTTGTTTGGTACTTACGACATAAGCAAAGTAAATAGATGAACCTTGAACACAGAAACAACACACAACTGTTTTAGAGGGGCTCAGTCATATCTTTACGTCCACTTGTTGATCTCTCTCAGGCAAGTACTTATTGCAGATCCGTCAAACCACTGTTGACTAAAGCTTTCTGCGTTCTCTGTCTTACACTTAGAAAACCCCCCGTACAGCTCCTATTATAGAGAATAGAAGCTGGTGATACAACATGGATTCGGACTCCTAATTTTAATAGACATACGATTTATATCAACATGATAAGAACCGGAGAGTTCAGGTGTTCAACAATTGAATTTAGTGTTGAATTGAGGGGTTTTTTTTTTTTATATATTTTTTATTTTTATTTTTTATTTAAAAGAAGAAGAAAAAAAATTGGGAGTCTTAGATGGACGGAGAGAATGGGAGAAGGGAAGAGTTTAACTTTGATAACTCGGGGAGTTCGGATGGGCTTTGTCGAATAAAAATACACAAACAAAAAAAAACATATAACATATATAACTTTTTTTTTTATTCAACTCAAAGTTTTGTGGGGTACTTGTTTTGCCTTCTGTTGTTGCTATTGGTTGATTGGGTTTTGTTTTGTGGCTCCTCCCATTGTGGACTTGTCCAATTTTTTGTTTTGTTTTTTGTTTAAAGTATATTTCTTCAAAATAATTCTTAGAATTCTTTAAGATAGTGTCTTCCTGCTAGTTCCTGTTAAGTTTTGCATGTACTGAGAAAAATGTTATCACTTATCTTACATATACATGATTCGTCATTTCGGCTTGCAAGTGGTAGGAATAATTGGACAATAACTCACATTTCAGGGAATTGCTGACTTTCCTGATTTTATTAATGTTCCAACTTTACACTTAAATCTCCAATTATGCATGTGTACTTCAATGTTCGCACACTCACGTTTGGTCTAATTTTATCCATGGGAAAATGATTGCTGCATCTTATTTTTTTAATTTTCCTTTCCAATTGTTCTTTTCTGTTATTCACCATATGCCTATGTGAGAATGGCCATGAGATGTGCACCTGGAATTTTTTAATATTTTGATTTGCATTGACCTTCCTGTTAGATGAAAAATCTTGGTCAGGCTTTTGATGGTTTAATTTTATCAATTTTCAATGATGATAACTGGGAGTGTTTCATATTTCTAGGTCTGGGTTAGCAAGCTATATCATTGGACTTGATGAGAACAGTGCAAATCAAAGGAAGCAAGTGGAAGACTTGTTTTTCCCTGTATTTTCAGCACTACTTGATGCACTTTTGTTACGTGCCCAGGTTTCTTCTCTGCTTGTCTGTATTGCTATTCACTTAATTTGGCATGATGATTCTCATGTAGCTGATTACAGTATTTATATCTTTGAGGCCGCTTTTTGTGTAGAATGCATAACTTTAACCACCCCTTTATGTGCCTAATCAAGTTCTAGCTTAAAGTACTTAACAAGGATAGTACTTGTCATTTATATCTAAATGTATGTATTAATATCTTTTGAGACAGATTTCTGTTTATAATGCATAATGTTTACCACCCCTTTACTTGCCTAATCAAGTTGTAGCTTAAACACAGATAGTAGTTGTCAAGTTCGTGACATAATAAAAAGGGTTGTTTACCACCTCTTTGGTAATTGTGTTATACCGCCTTGCCTTATGTTTTGAATTTAGCCAATCGGTCCTGCTGTGTATCTGTTAACCAATGTGATCCTTTTCATCATTTTTATAATGATAATTCATGTACAAAGAGAAATTTTGTCTTTTGCAGGTAGATGATTCTATGTTCAGTGACGAACAAGGAACACCGGAGCTGCCTGATGGCCTTGCCTATTTTAGAACGAATCTTGTTGAACTATTGGTGGATATTTGTCAGCTTTTAAGATCTGCTACATTTGTACAGAAGGTGCTTGGAATGAATTTAAAATTGTAAAATAAATGACTTGTATTTCTAAATTGCTGCAATCACTCGCAGTGTGCATGCATTTCTAGCGCTTTGATTGTCCTTGCAAATTATAGTTGTTATCGACATCAGATGATGTTCACATTTTAATAAGACAGTGCAATTTCCCTCATTTAAATGCATTTTGTTCTTGATGTTTCAGTTTTTTTTGGCTTTTATATGAATTAATGTTAATTTATTTTAACTTTCTAGCTTGTCTGTTGTAGCTTTTCTTTGGTGGTTGGGCCTCTGCAAATGCACCAATTGCTTGGAAGGTTGTGGAAACCAAGTTGTTTGCTCTTAATGTGGCAAGTACAACTTACTGCTCCTACAGTTTACTGTTTGATATATGTGGAAGTTCATGTTTTAAAGTTATGCTTGAATGTTTAGGAGGATGATTAGTTTACATATCAGGGTTATTGTCCTCCTTGTTCATACATAAATTATTTATGTGTGCATAAGAATCTTTCTCAATCGGTCAAGCAAGTTTTAAATTTGGATTGACCTCCTAGCCACTGGACTCATTTAACAGCTAGGAACTGTGAAGTTGCTTTTGGCAGGCAGGCCGATAGGATTTAGTTTATTCTGATTACGGCTGCTATTTGGTTTGGTAATTACCAAACCGACCGAATACCGACCGATATTTTAGATTTGGTAAACCGACTGATAATTAACCTAGACCAATAAAACCGAAATCGGAAGTTTACCAAAAAAGTTGGTTTGGTTTTGGTAAATACCGAATATACCGACTATCTAAATATTAGCTTGTTATACTTCATAAGAGTTTTCATAATAGTATGAACATTATTACATATACTATATTAATGGTACATTTACTACACACAACTTGGTCGAAGATGGTCTAATAACCTAGTTTTATTGAAAATAGCTAAAACTTGATTTCATATGTACAAAAGAAAGCTATACAAGTACCGTTTATGACTATAAAACTGAAAAATCTAGTATTCTTCATTATATTATGTATTACAAAGAGTTAATTGTTGTAGAGTTGGTAATACTGAAAACCGAAAAACCTATTTGGTAGAAAAACAGAATTTCTGATGAATGTGTATCTTTTTAATATACAAGTTTCACGTTCCAGGTCGCTGAGGTAATCCTACAGGAAGGCAAAATCTTTGATTTCTCAGTCATTATGCAGTTGGTGACAGTTTTGTCCACTAGGCCCTTGGATGAACTGAAGGGTATCATGTGCATTGTATGTTAAATATTTCTCTATCCCCTCAATTGTAGAGCACATTTGATTTTCTACTTTCTGTAGTTTAGCTCACAGAATATTGTTTGCCTATTTTGATTCATATAACCAAGGTACCTTTTCTGTGTCTCAGGTGCATAGATCTCTTGCAGACGTTGTTGGCTCCTTTTCTAAGTGGATCTCTGCTTTTCAAACAAATGCTAGACCCTTACTGTACTGTCTTCTTGTACATTCGAGCTATTATATCAATGCACTTGCTCTGGGATAATATTAGTTCTATTTCTATTTCTGTTATTTCGTTATAACGGATCCTGATTTGCTCTAATATATCTGTATTTACAATTCCTTTTCTTGTTCAAATATTCATTTTTTAGGTTATTTCTTGCTGCTGGAATATCAGAACCATTGTCCTCGAGTTCTTGTGCATCTGCATTGCGTAAAGTTTGTGAAGATGCTTCTGCAGTGATGTATGAACCTTCAAATTTGGAGATTTTGATGTGGATAGGAGAGGTGAACTTATCTGGCTGTAATTTAACATACGGAGTGGATTTCTTATCTTCCAAAGTGATTGACAGTTCTTCCTTTGATTAACAAAAATGGTTGGATATTTATTTTAGTTATGCCAACATTTCTATTGCTGTTAAAATAAAATTAGCATACATTAAGCCTACCCAATAATTGATTTTCCTTGAACTTTCAACAAATGACGAGGGTTAAAATATACATCATTCTTTTGTTCAACTTACATGTATTTTTAAATAATTTACACTTTTATGTGAAATAAGTTCTGCACGCCCTTGTTTACCTTTTTTTTTTTTTTTTTTTTTTCAAATTCACTTTCACATCCTTGCCTTGTAAGTAGTGTTTTCTTTCTTGCAGGGTCTGGAGAAGAGTCATTTACCTTTCGAAGATGAGGAAGAAGTTGTTAGTGCAGTTAGTCTGATCCTTGGTTCTATTAACAATAAAGAATTGAAGAGTAACTTATTGGCTAGATTGCTTTCTTCTAGCTTTGAAGCTATTGGGAAACTTGTAAGTGCTTTTCTTGTTTACCAAACAGTGATTCTGTCAGCTGTTATTCTTCTTGTACGTTGCTATGGTGCTATAGGATAGATTTCAAAAGTTTTATTCAGTCCCAACTTAAAAGTTGTTTATAAAGTTGTTATGTGTGCTAGTCTATTTGTCTGTCATCTGCACATGATAGTGCACATGATAGTTTAGCCACACGTCTAAGCGTAACCACATATCCAGCTCTTCTGACAGCCTCATGTTGGCAAAGTTTTATTCAGTCCCAACTTAAAAGTTGTTTATAAAGTTGTTATGTGTGCTAGTCTATTTGTCTGTCATCTGCACATGATAGTTTAGCCACACATCTAAGTGTAACCACATATCCAGCTCTTCTGACAGCCTCATGTTTGCATAACTTGAGTTTGTGATGAAATCTATGCCTTCATGACTTGAGTATCTTTCCAACTTGAGTTTGGGAACCTTCGGTTTCTTAGTGGCAGTTCCATTTAGTCGGGAGAAGTTTAGATTGTCTTCACATAGAGTGTGTGTTTGGTATGTGTTAGTTGAGGGATTACTCTGTCTTCTAGTATATTGGACATGCTAGCTGCTGTGTAATAATGTTTACTTATGTTTCTTGAGTTGTTTCTTGTTGTCATGCTTGTGGATTCCTTATCCACCATTTGTACGTTTTTTTCTTATTTTAATATAATGTTTCTCCTCTTTTCAATTTTGTTTTATAAAAAAATATAATGTTTCTCCTAAAGAAAATATACACAAAAAAAAATTAAGTTTCTAATGAAAAATATTGGGCTTGTTGTTACTCTAGGTTGATAAAGATAGCCATTGCCCAAGACAAAGTCCTGCTACCTACACACAAATTTTAAACTCTGGTGCAAGAGGGCTTTACAGGTATTCCCAGGCCATATCTACTGATATCCAAGGATCAGTTTTTTTTTTTTCCTGTCATTTTTCAATTTTTGTGTCAATTGCTGGATTTTGTACCATAGGATCCATGTGCTGGTGAATTTGTATCTTTCCAGATCTATGTATTATGTTCTCCATCTGCTTCTAAACTCTTAGTTTTTTATGTTGTCTTTTATATCAGGATGGGAACTGTATTCAGCCATCTTGCATCATCCGTGCAGAGTGTATCTTCTGGAGATGGTTGTATGCTTGCTCTATTGCAAGCGTTTTGGCCAATGCTAGAGAAACTTTTCAGGTCTGAGCACATGGAGAACGGTAATCTATCAATCGCAGCTTGCCGAGCACTTACCCAAGCAATTCAATCATCAGGTATTGGTGTTCCATGTCGCTGTGGTGTGTCGTAGACAAGCCTATGTATCTTGTTCTTTCTTTTTTTTGAATAACTGAATGTGCTTTACTCCACAGGCGAACACTTCTTAAGCTTACTGCCTAATGTACTAGATTGCCTATCAACAAATTACGTGTCCTTTCAAAGTCATGAATGCTACATAAGAACTGGTAAGATCTTTTATAATGCAGGAAATGATGTGTCAATAATGCAGGAAATATTGACTCGATATTTTGGCATACTTTGCTCTGATATAGAATAATTTTACCATAACATACAGAATCAGATAGTGGAGGATTCAACATGATTACAGATGTTGGCTTACATGTTGTTTCATAATATATATGGAAATATTTAGTTGGTGAAAAAGAATTACACCATGAAGGTTGCGCACCATTCAATCCAACCCTAAACCCTATTTATTTTGTCCTCTTTTATTTTGCTTTCCGCTGCCTTTCAGCAGCATATAAATACTTATTTCAATATATTGGAATATTGCCTTTCAGCATCTGTTGTGATTGAAGAATTTGGTCACAAAGAAGAGTATGGGCCTTTATTTGTTACTACTCTGGAGAGATTTACACATGCCGCATCGGTAATGGCTCTTAATTCTTCATATATATGTGACCAAGAGCCTGATCTAGTAGAGGCGTACACAAATTTTGCATCCACTTATGTTCGCGGAACTCGTAAGGTTTTGTAGCCTTTCCTTTTGTTATTTCTCTCGTTATTTGTAATATAAGTGATCAAAACAGAGACTTATCTATTTTAATTCAAGAAATTTTGACAAGGATTCAAATATTGTGACATCTCAGGAAGTAGTGGCCGCATCTGGTACCCTTCTTGAAGTTTCTTTTCAAAAGGCAGCTATATGCTGCACAGCTATGCATCGTGGAGCAGCACTTGCATCCATGTCATACATATCTTGTAAGTTGCTACTTTGTTTTACCTCTACTTGAAACAGAAAATATTTTGTGATTGTGTTCTGGTGATGCATTGTGGTTTACGTGAGTCAAGCAGGTTCCTTTAATATGATTGTAGGAGTTAATTAAGTTCCAAGCCAAACAATTTTGTGTCATCAAAATTTGGGAACCTGATAGCAGTAGTTATAGCATTTGTATTATATGTGCATGTGTATGTATATGTTTGAGCTTCTGGTTGCTCTGCATTTGCATGATTGAGCTTCTGAAGTTCTGATAGCTCTGAACATGCATGCCATTCTTGTTAAAGTTAGATCTGCATTATGTTTCTGGTTGCTCTGCATTTGCATGATTAAGCTTCTGAAGTTCTGATAGCTCTGAACATGCATGCTTGTTAAAGTCAGATCTGCATTATGTCTTGACAAAAGTAATATTATGCTACTTTTCCACTTTTCTCTTTTTGTTCCATGAGAATCTGTGCACATGCAAGTATGATATAGAAATAGGTTTACTGAAGATCTTGTATGGGTTTGTCAGGTTTCTTGGAGGTGAGCCTGGCCTCCTTGTTGGACTCCATGTCTTGTATTCCTGAAGGTTCATTCAGTGCAATGGCCATTCAAGTCATATCCCACAGTGGCGAGGGACTTGTGTCAAATCTGGTTTATGCTTTACTTGGTGTTTCAGCAATGTCACGGGTAAATAAACTATCTTAAATCAAATGTGTAAAAGTTTGAAGTGTTATCTACATATATACACGAGGGGTGATCTAGAGAGGACCTCCTCACTTTATGAATTTGAGGATTTTTACTATTTCACACTAGTATATGACCTATTTACATTTCAACCGTTAACCCTTTAGAAAATATATGGTGGCATTTGTTATTTTTGATCTTGTTTTTTTTTCTTTTTTCATTTTTTTCACAGGAAGTACTGCAGAACTCAATTTTTGATCTTGTTAACTATTACTGTACATCATTCTTTTACATTATTTCTTGATAGGTTCACAAATGTGCCACTATTATGCAACAATTGGCAGCAATTTGCAGTTTAAGTGAGAGCACAACTGGCAAGGCTATTCTGTGTTGGGAATCTTTGCATGGATGGTTGCAGTCAGCGGTCTCTCTCTCTCTCTCTCTACACACACACACACACACTATATATATATATATGTATATATCAGGCCTTTTCAGATACAAACCTCCTTATTCAAAATGTACGGATTTTCTTAATTTGACCCACTTTTCGATCATAATTTCTCATCTTAACTGTTCAAACAGTAGGTATATATGAGTAGATTATCTCTACAAATTTTCAGCTAATTTGGTGATCGTTAAGGTATCGAAAATGAATTAAATCAATGAACGAACTGAAACTGTTCAACTTGAACCGTTCGTGTTCTTAGTTCTAAATCACAGTTTTGCCTTAACGATAACCAAATTAACTGAAAATTTATAGAGATTATCTACTCATATATACCTAAAAGCTGAACGCTTAAGATGAAAAAATATGATTGAAAATTGGGTCAATTAAGGAAATCCGTACCTTCTAAATAAATAAGGAGGTTTGGACCTGATAATAATTGTGTGTGTGTGTATACATATTAGTGGTGAAATTCACACTTCTGATTTTACTATTCACACTCCATATTTCTTATGAGGATTTCAACCAAATAGTAAACTCCGGGAGTGTGGATTTCATTCTCCATATATATAATATACAGTGCAAGGAACTCTTAAGTGAGGACATGCAATTCTCCTTGGGCACATTCAAGTATTCAACTGTGTTTACTTGATCATGGTTGGATGACTAAATCTGTTTCCAATATAGCTTACAGTGTGTACACACAGAAACATGTATTTCACAAACATGTAGCAAACACGTGTATATGTATCAAAATTTTATCTTTCAGATGTAGACAGATTGTCTGATATTTTAGTTATACCAGGTCCAGGCTCTTCCTGCTGAATACCTGAAGCAAGGGGAACTTGAAACTTTGGTACCGGTTTGGTCTAAGGCCCTCGCCGGTGCAGCCTCAGATTATGTCCAGAGCAGAAGTTGTGATGGAGGGAATAACAATTATGGTCACATGCAAGGGAGAGGTGGAAGAGTTTTGAAGCGTTTAATCCGTGGATTTGCTGATAGCCACCGGAATACACCAAACTTGACTTGATGATCGCACAGATTTAGGTATATCGTTGTTTTATCGCAGAGGATTTGCTGTTGGGGGGCCTTTTGATTCATTGACAGCTGGTATCATAAGTTGCAGTAGTAAGGTGCTGGGTTTTATTGAGGCTTCCCAATACGTAACTAATTATCTGTTCAGCGATCCCTTGCCCAATTTTGACAGGAACAAAACAAGACTATTATTCTGATTGTTTCAAGTTTTTTCATTATCAAGTTGGTCAAAATAGGAGCAGCTCGAGATGACAATTTGAGCTTTGTAAAAAAATAAGTGAAAAATGAAATCATGATTATTACAAAGAGCATAATTGCATAAGATGATACCTCTTTTCTATCTATACTATTAAACGATCCCACTTTGTTAGAAAAAGTGGGTGCGAAACTATGTAAAATTTTCTTACCGTATAGATTCCCATATGAAAACTCCACGTCTAACGTTTGAGTCTTGACTCTCACAACGTTAGGCTCGACTCTCACTAGTTTGTGTCCAGCACACTCGAGACTTGAGAGTCCTTTGCTAAGTGAATTGCATTTTGACTATCACTGTGCAACACAAAATTCTCTTGTTTGACCAATTCCTCTAATAGCCTCTTAATCACACCATTTCCTAACATCTTTTGAATTATTGATGTATCAAAAATTCGTATATTTTATCATTTTACTCACGAATAAACTAACTTAAATTACTCACGACTAGAAATCATGATTTGATAATAGAAAATGATTGGTTAAAAAAAATATGACCATTCAAGTTTAACAAAACAAATTTATGTGTGTTATAGCAATGGAATTGAGCTGAAACCAAGCAAAACTCATATCCAATTGAGATTTCGAATTCCGTCAGTTCAAACAATCATGATTTGATAATAGAAAAAAGTTTGGTTAAAAAAATAAGAACAAGCAATTTTAACTGAAAATTTTGTGTGCTATAACAACGGGTTTTAGCTGAATTCAAGCAAAACTCATATACATAAAACCGATTGAGATTTTCGAGTTCCATTAGTTGGAGAAGTACTTAGAAATCATGATTTGATAATAGAAAAAGTTTGGTTACAAATTGAGAACATTCAATTTAGACTGAAAAGTTCGTGTGCTAGAGCAAAAGGGTTTTGACTAAAATTAAGTGGAACTCGTACACGCAAATTTGATTGAGGTTTTCGAGTTCCGTCAATTGGAGAAGTACTTATAAATCATGATTTGATAATAGAAAAAAATATGGTTACAAAATGTGAACATTAAATTTTTATCGAAAAGTTCGTGTGTTATAGCAAAGAGTATTGGCTGAAATCAAGCGGAATTGACACACACCAATCCGATTGAGATTTTGGAGTTCCGCTAGTTCAAGAAATACTTAGAAATCATGATTTGATAATAGAACACGTTTGGTTACAAAATGAGAACATTAAATTTTGAAAGAAAAGTTAGTGTGCTATAGCAAGACGTTTTAGTTGAAAGCAAACAAAACTCGTATACACAAAACCGATTGAGATTTTCTAGTTTATTCAGTTCAAGAAGTACTTAGATATCACTATTTGATGATAGAGAAAAGTATGGTTACAAAATGAGAACATTCAATTTTGATTGAAAAGTTCGTGTGCTAAGGAGTTTTTGCTGAAATCAAGCGGAAGTGGTATACATCAATCCGATTGAGATTTATGAGTTCCGTTAGTTGGAGAATTCTTAGAAATCATGAGTTGATAATAGAACACGTTTAGTTACAAAATGAGAACATTCAATTTTCACTGAAATCAAGCAAAACTCGTTTACATAAAACCGATTGAGATTTTCTAGATCTATCAGTTCGAGAAGTACTTTAATGCACATGTAATTTATGTGTGCATCTATCGCTAATCGCCTTGAAATTAGTGAGTACTCGAGCATATTTCGTAGTATTACTTTGTTTTCTTCATTTATAGGAAATTATGGTCAAGAGAGGAAAATGACATTAGAAAGGGGCAATTGAGAGCAAAAAGGCGATTTCCGACTACGAGACAAAAGTCAACAGGTTGACCTTCGGTTCAACAGAGTCAACTTGGCCCAATAGTAAGAAGGCCAATGCACAAGACCAAAGAAGTTCACAAGTGAAGAACAAGCCAAATTGTGTTACATCTTGTATTTAAATTTTAAATTCAAAATGTATGTAACAACAATAATAATTAGTAGATCATACACCTCAGACACTTCACACATGTGGATGAATGAGATATTTATTTGTGTTCACACTAGGCACACACTCACTTACACTTCTACCCTCCACTCATCTTTCTATTTTCGAAATTGTTTTCATAACTTCTAATTCTCTACATTTTAGTTAGGATGTTTTAGTCTTTTCATTTTCCCATTTTCTCTTTGATTTTTAGCCCTTGGATCTAGGTTTCAAACCTCATCTTGACCCTTGATCCCAAGGGGCTATTTAAGCACACTTGCACACACTTTTCTAAGATTCTACTCCTCTTCTCCTTCCCTCATTCTTCACATGTAGGCTTGCACAAGGAGGAGGCACACACATCTCCGGTTTCTAGACCACCATCTATTCACCATGGCTCCATAAGGGTAGGAAGAGAAGCCATGGAGTTTGGGCATTTTCTATTGACAAGCTTTGCCTTGATTCCATGGACTTCTCCTCTCTTTCCCTTTTCTTTCTCCCCTTTCTTTCTCTCTATTATTATTATTTCTTTCTTATGGTGTTGTTGATGAGTATGGATATGTATTTGTGTGTGACTCTCATGGTTTTTAGGGTTTTGAAACTCAAGTTTGGATTTGTATGGTGTTGATGAGGAATTAATAAAATTGATGTTTATTCACATGCTTTGTGTACTCTTACTTTAATTTCCTCACTCTAGATGTATGATTTAGGTTTTCCCCTTCATAATCTATGTTTGGTGTGTTGGAATTGGAATATTGAATTGAGGAATTTGTATTTCAATTTATGTTATGACATGAGTATGGTGGAATTTGCCCATTGCATATATCTATTTCATTTGGATTTCTAAAGATTGTGGTTTTCCAATCACCCAATTTTGAGTATTATTACCCTTGATTGTTGGAATAGTATTCGGGATTGTGAGTAGAGTAATCGTTATCGCAAGTATTCTTTTTTATCTTATTATTTGTGGTAATGGTTGCTAGCTAGAATAGGATAGTCAAAACCCAAGTGTTCTTTCTTCCTCATATTTCACTTGTGGTTTAACTCTTATTGTGTGACAATCGATTTAGCTTTCTTTTCGATCTCTTAATGCTAAATGGAAATGTGACAAAACATTGAAGCATCTTTTGCATTAGTCATCATTATGCCGTATGATTCTTATTTGGGTGGAGAACCTTGATTTCCATGGTGACCATGCATCCCATCCATCTATCTATTTTACTTTTATGTCTTAATTATTTAGTTTGTTTGTTAGTTGAAAACCCAAAAATATTATGACACATGATCACATCGTGTTTTTCACACATACACACGTGGATATAAATATTTAAAACAAGAATAATCTACCAACTCCAATTATGACTCATGATCGGAAGTCCTTTTGAAAGATTATATTATTAATAGAAAACTTGTTTTCACTTACCATGAGCCGTTGATGATCAAACTCATTTATATTTAAAAACAAAATCATTTTCCTTTAAGGACAACTTCACAATTAACAATAATAAACTATAAAGTAAACTCGGTTTCTTTCTGAACCCGTATGAGACTCACCTTTAACTCCCACTGCGTCTACACACACCACAAGAACAAGCACAACACCAACATCATTAATCACCTAGATAGCACAAATCAACTTAGTGACCAACAAAACAAGTGATTACCGTTTACACTAACTAGTTAAAACTTAACCCAAAGATTTGCCATAACAAGGCTATCCTCTTACAAGACCTCTCAAGGTCACTGAAACCCCATGAACAGTCTATGGTAACCAATAAATGAACACCTATATGTTCAGATTCCATAAACCGAAACCGAAAGGAAACGAATTCCGGAAAAGCCTTAACATACTCAAGCAACTCTGAAACCTAGAATCTACACGTACTTGTATCGACAAGCATAACCTAACAATGACTACAGACCTCCCAATCCCTGCTGGATGCGCCGCCATAGACGGTAGTGAGTGGGCCCCACGCGTCGACCTTACAGCCTCAAAATCTGGGCAAACTCCCAACAACAAACTTGTAGAACACATCAAATGAAATACTTTTCATACATGTGGCCAAAACCAATTCAGCTAGAAAGAGGCCGGAAAAGTCGCTAGAAAATTGGAATCCACAGCAACTTTACACCGTGACTCAAGCTTCCAGGCCACCAAGGATCAAACGTGGGAACCTAGACCTTCCTATCTTGACTGGTTTCAGGCCTCGTCGCCTCCGTCAAAGGTGAGAATCCCGACCGGGTCTCAACCTAGAACTTCTAGGCTTCGATTCGCGCGCACCGTTACGAATCGGTGCAAGCCACTACCATAGGCAAGATTGTGCCGTCGAGATGAAGCGAATCCGACAGTACCGTCGCCTGAGTCGGCCAGAGTTAACCGGAAAAACCGGGTGGAGTCGGTTGGAGAGCTTTGATGGTTAGGGTTCGGGGAGAGAGAGGGAGAGGGAGAAAGAAAATGTGGTTCTGAAAATAACGAGGACCAAAAGGAAAATTTCCTATTTAAACTAAAAAAATTCCTTGAAAGCCAAACTTCCGCTGACAATAACTTCTTCATATGAAGTCCATTTAACGCGTGCCTCGTGTCTACGAACTCGTATCGTCGTGCTCTACAACTTTCCTGAAAGAAGTTCCTCGAGAAACCCAACGAATAAAAAGTCAACCCTTAAAGAAAATAGAACAGTTTCGGGTAATTTATGCGTCCGAACACTTCCGCTCTTCCTTCGAACCTTAACAACACATTATCTTCTAACCCGAAAATTCCCAAATAATATTAGAAACTAATATCGAATTTCCAGGGTATTACATAGAAATGTGGATTTGATAATAGAAAATGTTTGGTTTAAAAATAAGATATTTAATTTTGACCGGAAAAACAATGTGTCATAGTAAGGGTTTTTGAGATGAAATCAAGCGAAACTCGTATACACTAATCAAATTGAGATTTTCGGGTTCCATCAGTTCAAGAAGTATTTAAAAATGATGATTTAATAATAGAAAAAGTTTGGTTCCAAAATAAAAATATACAATTTTGACTGGAAAAACCGTGTGCTATATCAAGGGGTTTTGAGCGGAAATCAAGCGGAAATCAAGCGGAAATCGTATACACTAATCGAATTGAGATTCTCGGGTTCCGTCAGTTCTAGAAGTATTTAAAAATGAAGAGTTGATAATAGAAAAATTTTGGTTCCAAAATAAAAACATTCAATTTTGATTGGAAAAACCGTGTGTTATAGAAAGGGGTTTTGAGCTGAAATTAAGCGGAACTCGTATACACTAATCAAGTTGAGATTTTCGGGTTCCGTCAGTTCAAGAAGTATTTAAAAATGATGATTTGATAATAGAAAAAGTTTGGTTCCAAAATAAAAACATTCAATTTTGATTGGAAAAACCGTGTGCTATAGCAAGGGGTTTTAGGATGAAATCAAGCGAAGCTCGTATAAACTAATCAAATTGAGATTTTCGGGTTCCGTCAGTTCAAATAGTATTTAAAAATGATGATTTGATAATAGAAAAAGTTTGGTTCCAAAATAAAAACATTCAATTTTGACTGTTAAAACCGCGTGCTATAGCAAGGGGTTTTGAGCGGAAATCAAGTGGAACTCGTATACACTAATCGAATTGAGATTATCGGGTTCCGTCAGTTCGAGAAGTATTTAAAAATGATGAGTTGATAATATAAAAAGTTTGGTTCCAAAATAAAAACATTCAATTTTGACGGGAAAAACCGTGTGCTATAGTAAGGGATTTTGAGATGAAATCAAGCGGAACTCGTATACACTAACCGAAATGAAATTTTTGGGTTCCGTCAGTTCTAAAAGTATTTAAAAATGATGAGTTGATAATAGAAAAAGTTTGGTTCCAAAATAAAAACATTCAATTTTGACGGGAAAAACCGTGTGCTACAGCAAGGGGTTTTGAGATGAAATCAAGCGGAACTCGTATACACTAATCGAAATGAGATTTTCGGGTTCCGTCAGTTCTAAAAGTATTTAAAAATGATGAGTTGATAATAGAAAAATTTTGGTTCCAAAATAAAAACATTGAATTTGACTGGAAAAACCGTGTGTTATAGCAAGGGGTTTTGTGATGAAATTAAGCGGAACTCGTATACACTAATGGAAATGAGATTTTCGGGTTCCGTCAGTTCTAGAATATTTAAAAATGATGATTTGATAATAGAAAAAGTTTGGTGCCTAAATAAAAACATTGAATTTTGATTGGAAAAACCGTGTGCTATAGCGAGGGGTTTTGAGATGAAATCAAGCGTAACACGTATACACTAATCGAATTGAGATTTTCGGGTTCCGTCAGTTCGAGAAGTATTTAAAAATGATGAGTTGATAATATAAAAAGTTTGGTTTCAAAATAAAAACATTCAATTTTGACTGTTAAAACCGTGTGCTATATGAAGGGGTTTTGAGCGGAAATCAAGCGGAACTCGTATACACTAATCGGATTGAGATTATCGGGTTCCGTCAGTTCGAGAAGTATTTAAAAATGATGAGTTGGTAATATAAAAAGTTTGGTTCCTAAATAAAAACATTGAATTTTCATTGGAAAAACCGTGTGCTATAGCAATGGGTTTTGAGCGGAAATCAAGCGGAACTCGTATACACTAATCGAATTGAGATTATCGGGTTCCGTCAGTTCGAGAAGTATTTAAAAATGATGAGTTGGTAATATAAAAAGTTTGGTTCCTAAATAAAAACATTGAATTTTGATTGGAAAAACCGTGTGCTATATCAAGGGCTTTTGAGCGAAAATCAAGTGGAACTCGTATACACTAATCGAATTAAGATTATCGGGTTCCGTCAGTTCGAGAAGTATTTAAAAATGATGAGTTGATAATATAAAAAGTTTGGTTCCAAAATAAAAATATTGAATTTTGACTGGAAAAACCGTGTGCTATAAAGTGGTTTTAAGCGGAAATCAAGCGGAACTCGTATGCACTAAACGAAATGAAATTTTTGGGTTCCGTCAGTTATAAAAGTATTTAAAAATGATGAGTTGTTTAGGGTTTAGGGTTTAGGGTTTTAGGGTTTAGGGTTTAGGGTTTAGGGTTTAGGGTTTTAGGGTTTAGGGTTTAGGGTTTAGGGTTTAGGGTTTAGGGTTTAGGGTTTAGGGTTTAGGGTTTAGGGTTTAGGGTTTAGGGTTTAGGGTTTAGGGTTTAGGGTTTAGGGTTTAGGGTTTAGGGTTTAGGGTTTAGGGTTTAGGGTTTAGGGTTTAGGGTTTAGGGTTTAGGGTTTAGGGTTTAGGGTTTAGGGTTTAGGGTTTAGGGTTTAGGGTTTAGGGTTTAGGGTTTAGGGTTTAGGGTTTAGGGTTTAGGGTTTAGGGTTTAGGGTTTAGGGTTTAGGGTTTAGGGTTTAGGGTTTAGGGTTTAGGGTTTAGGGTTTAGGGTTTAGGGTTTAGGGTTTAGGGTTTAGGGTTTAGGGTTTAGGGTTTAGGGTTTAGGGTTTAGGGTTTAGGGTTTAGGGTTTAGGGTTTAGGGTTTAGGGTTTAGGGTTTAGGGTTTAGGGTTTAGGGTTTAGGGTTTAGGGTTTAGGGTTTAGGGTTTAGGGTTTAGGGTTTAGGGTTTAGGGTTTAGGGTTTAGGGTTTAGGGTTTAGGGTTTAGGGTTTAGGGTTTAGGGTTTAGGGTTTAGGGTTTAGGGTTTAGGGTTTAGGGTTTAGGGTTTAGGGTTTAGGGTTTAGGGTTTAGGGTTTAGGGTTTAGGGTTTAGGGTTTAGGGTTTAGGGTTTAGGGTTTAGGGTTTAGGGTTTAGGGTTTAGGGTTTAGGGTTTAGGGTTTAGGGTTTAGGGTTTAGGGTTTAGGGTTTAGGGTTTAGGGTTTAGGGTTTAGGGTTTAGGGTTTAGGGTTTAGGGTTTAGGGTTTAGGGTTTAGGGTTTAGGGTTTAGGGTTTAGGGTTTAGGGTTAGGGTTTAGGGTTTAGGGTTTAGGGTTTA